>JAPDVR010000001.1:29113799-30513799 GCA_026230005.1 Gila orcuttii
AACTCCAGAAAACAGTCAAATGTGTTTCTGTTTATTACATTTGGCTGCATTGATTTATGTCAGTACAGGCATGTATTATACATACAAATAAAAGAATATTGAAAAATAAATAAAACAAAATCAGTTATCTCTGAAATTGAACGCTGCTGTATAATATAGCATTATATGTATACGGTCTGCTTTTATTGTACCACACACACTTAGTCTGGAGTGTATACATGAGGACAGTTCTTATGTGGTCTATGTCATATCACTAACTGCATGCTAAGTATAAGTGCTGGCAGTATAAACTGTACTGACCTCAGTGTGTTGGCATGCTGTGCCACTCAATATTGCGGATTACACACACACACACACGGAAGGCCATAATGCTATTCAGTCTAGACGTGATAACAGACTTGCACTACTGTTTGCCATTTGCCCGTTATGAAAAATAATAATGTTGGGGGGGGGGGGGGGGGACTAGCTTGCCTTCTTTTTCGTTGAAGGCAAGAGGCTAGTTTTGGGTAAGCTATAAGCCATGCAAACTTTAAAAACCTACTTGGCTTTATATTTGAGGAGGCATCAATATGTAGGCTCTGTGAGCCATTCTTCCCGCAGGGTTATCAGTGCCTCTGGGTGGATAGAGGCCTCTGTGTTAGTACAGCTGCTTCTCCTGCAGCTACAGTACATACAAACCTGCTACAGCAGCTGGAGGAAAAAGGAGAGAGCGAAAGAGCTGGCAATCTTCAATGGACTGCATTAAAATCACACATTTAGATTATTACTGGATTACTCAAACAGCTTCTTTGTTTTAGCTGTAGATCCACTCTGTAGGTCTGTGGCTGATGGAAGATGTCTTTAATATGTGTGTATGCTACGTCCAGCAGCTCAATATGATAATTGGGGCACTCTGTAATCTTTCTATACATTAGACACAACGTGCTTCAGGCAAACATCTTCTATAAGAAAAAAATCCTTCCCCGTGGCTGCCTTCAACTTGCGATCGATACCATATTTTCCTTATGTACTTCATGTACATAATAAACTGGCATTCTTTGGGCTTAAAAAATATTCAGGTCAAATTATTTAGAAATTGTTTGCTGCATCACTTAATCAAGTGTACAACAAGAATGTTATTTAGTAGTCCAGTGATGGTTTTAGTGTAGTCCAAGTGGTTTATTACGGACCCCTCAATGTAATGTCTTAAGGCAAGTCACAGAAGTAAGGATCAATAATAGTTTACATGGTTTATACTGAATTAGATTTGAAACCAGAAGTAGTTGACGTGTGTGCCACCACATGAAACATCTAGCATAAGTGACCAGGCTGTTTACAGTCATTACTATTAACATTCAGTTGGAATGAAATCTACTGTCTTCATTGGCACAGTAATTTACATTTGCGCAGATGAGAGTTTTATAGCTAAGAGAACGTCTACGGTTACATATGTATCCCTCGTTCCCTGAGTAGGGAACGGAGACGTTACGTCGGATGACGACGAATGGGGTTTCGCTTAGAAAGCCTATCAACTTCAAGTATTACAAAACGAGCCAATGGCAAAGAAATGCCATGGGTCTGCGGAATTTGCATGACGTAACTCCGCCCCACCTCGCGGGTATAAAAGGAGGAAGTCCGCAACAGCAGTTTATGTTTCTTCGCTGAGGAGCCAAGACTGAGCTCAGGCGATCCCCGTGGTACAGCGGAAAGTGGCAGGCAGACGTAACGTCTCCGTTCCCTACTCTGTGAATGAGGGTTACATACGTAACCGTAGACGTTCCCTTTCGTTGTCACTCCGAGTTACGTCGGATGACGACGAATGGGGTTACCAGTCTAATCACGCCACCTTCTCAGCTGTCTTCCAGTGCCCTGTGTAAATCGAGATCCCTGTCATAGACTGGACGAAGGACTCCATTTAACACAGGAATACCAAGGTACACTGGGAAGCATATCCCAAGCTAGGGGAAGTATGCAATTAATGTCAACCCAGAGGGGGGGAACTTAGAGAATACACATATGACCCGAAGGATGCATATGGAGAACACTGGGGTGTCCAGCCGCAGGTGGAATATTTCAACCCCAGGGGTGGCAAGGTGGCTTGCCAAGGGAAAGACATGCTCAGAGAGGCTTACAGTGGAAATACACATGTGGGGGTCGCTCAGGGGAGGGACCATGCACACGGGAGGCACCTAGCCGACGCGCAGGCAAGAGACACTGGCGCCGACGTCAGGAGTGCTGGAGGAACTCAGGGCTTACGGGGAAGCTCACCTGAGGAGAATATCGCACGTATCCAGTCCGTGGAGTGGAATGGCGAGCAAGCGAAGACACCTGAGCGGGTCCGGTACTAGCTAGTTGAAGCGAGTACATGAGAGGACACTGGCTCCACTCGGAGATTATAGAATCTGGCGAATGTGTTAGGTGTCGCCCAGCCTGCAGCTCTGCAGATGTCTGTTAGCGAGGCGCCATGCGCTAGAGCCCAAGAGGATGCCACACTCCGGGTGGAGCTAGGATCAGCCAGTCGTCGATATAACTCAGGATAACTGTGAGGAGACAGGGCTAGCCCGAAAGGGAGAACTGCGTACTGGTATGCCTGCCAGTTACTCCGCTTGTGGCTTCCTCCACGACCGGCCCGGGGTGGAGGCTGCTGCGTGGGCTGGGCGGGAGGGGCGGGAACCGCAGGAGGGCGCCCTCGGCGGGAAACAGGACGAGGCGTCTGCCCGGCCGGCTGGGTGGAGGCAGCAGCGGGCCGGCGGGGCAGAATATGCTTGATGGCCTCGGTCTGTTTCTGGGCGGTTGAAAACTGTTGGGCAAAGTCTTCAACCGCACCGCCGAAGAGGCCGGCCTGGGACAAGGGGGCCTTAAGCAGACGGGTCCGCTCCGCGTCCCGCATGTCAGCCAGGTTCAGCCACAGATGTCGCTCCTGGACCACAGCTGTGGACATCACCAGACCCAGGGAGCGCGCGGTAACCTTCGTCGCCCGGAGAGAGAGGTCGGTAGCGGCGTGCGGCTCATCAAAGAGCCCTGGGTCTGTCCTACCCTCGTGCATGTCTCTGAGCATCTGGGCCTGGTAGACCTGCAGAGTGGCCATAGGATGCAGTGAAGCAGCTGCCTGTCCCGCCGCTCTGTAAGACTTCGCCACCAGGGTCGACGAAAATCTACAGGCTTTGGATGGGTGCTTAGGCTCGCCCCGAGAAGAAGCACTCTGAGGACATAGTTGCATGGCAACAGAGCGTTCAACCGGGGGAAGCCCAGTGTACCCACGGGCAGCTGCATCATCGAGGGGAGGAAAGGCGGATGAGACCAACGACTGGTCCCGAGAAGATAACGGGGTCTTCCAGGACTTCGAGATCTCATCATGCACATCCGGGAAGAAAGGTATTGGGGTTTGCCGAGGACGAGGATCGGCGGCCTTACCCAAAAACCAATCATCCAGCCGCGAGCGCTCAGGACAGGGTGGAGGCCTCCACTCAAGCTCGATGCTCGCGGCTGCCCGGGAAAGCATGGCCGTCATCTCCGGATCAGACTCGAGCACAGCCGTATGCACACCGGAAGGTGGCAGCTGAGACGAGCCCTCACTTCCAGAAGAATCAAACCCACCTAGTGATGCTGCAACAGACATGGCATCATCCTCTGTAGCTTCAACCGAAACACGCGGGCCACCAGAGGGTAGACCCGCAGGAATCGGCTGTTCACTAGCGGGCACCGTCATTGAAGAGGGGGGCTGGGGTCGCGGACACATAGTCGGCGCCTTGTTCCAGACCGTAACCCTCAGGTCACCCTGGCCACCAGCCGCAGGACGGGGGGTGGATGAGGGGACTCTCACTCTTGCGAGTTCACTGAGTCTCGACCGTAATGACGCGATGGTCATGTTCCCACAGAGAAAACATGAGTCATCCACGAGCGCTGCTCTAGCATGATCAATGCCCAAACATACTATGCAACGCTCGTGCCCATCAGAGTCCGATACCAATCTGCCGCAACCAGAAGTACACGGGCGAGAAAACTCAAGTGTTGAAGCACCCGGGGAGAAACGCACCGACTGGCAGACCACTGCAGCATATCAGCAGGAAGCACGCTCTCGCCGTAGATCGCCGTCACACCAACACTCGAGGTACTCGTTTGTAAAGCTTACAATTCAGAGATGGCTTGTGGAGAGAAGAATACACTTGGCTCCGAAGCGAAAACATAAACTGCTGTTGCGGACTTCCTCCTTTTATACCCACGAGGTGGGGCGGAGTTACGTCATGCAAATTCCGCAGACCCATGGCATTTCTTTGCCATTGGCTCGTTTTGTAATACTCAAAGTTCATACGCTTTCTAAGCGAAACCCCATTCGTCGTCATCCGACGTAACTCGGAGTGACAACGAAAGGGAACTGAATTTCCATTTGTCAACACAACACATAAAGAATCTGAGAGTTCCTAGATGGCGATTGTGCCCTTGAAAACATGCACACTCTTAATTTCAGTCTTGCTCCTGTGTGTCTTTCTGTCACTTGTCCATAAACTGACAGCAGAAAAGCAAGCCCCAACTTGTATTTTAATTCAGGCCTGAAGTTACTTATTTCAGTATTGATCAGCTGTAATGCTGAATCAATGCTCATCTTGTTACCTGGGTTATACCCGTGTAACACACTGATATCCCCGGCCACAGGAACTCATTCCCTTTGCAAAGTGACTTTACCATAAAATCAATGGCTGCTTTGTTACTGATACAGGAGACAACCACGCAGAGAAAGGCCGGCAGCAGTGCAGAAAACATGCATGTGGCTAAATATTCAAATCACCATTGTGAAGATGGTCCAGAGACACTGCACAGTTTTCTGTGTTTTGTTTTCAAGAAACATTACATTATTTTAGTTGTTCCTATTATTTAATTTATTCATAATAAAAATAGTAATAGCTACGAATACAATTATTATAGTATTAAAATTAATACATGTTCAAATAATATTACAATTATTTTTAGCATTATTATTATTATAATTATTATAAGCATTATTTTTATTCGGCTATTAATATTATTATTATGTTAGATACAACTATTGAATGACCCACAAAAGTAGAAAAAAATGGAAAACCTATTCTGGTCATATAGTCGTTCTCTACAAATTTACTCTAAAAAGCAACTGAGGAAAAAAAAGGTCCTGTAGGTGTTTGCACTCTTTGCTGAGAGGGCAGATGTTGGCAAATAGCGATAAATGAAAGTGACCCAGCCTTGCTAATAGAACAACTCGAAGCCCGCGCTAGTCCGCCATCAAAATATTTACCAAAGCAGCGCGCGAAGACTGGGCAGCGCGTGCTCTGACCTTCTCAATCAATTACTGCGCGTGGCCGCCGCTGGCTGCACAATTTACCAAATTCAAATTCCCACTTTATGACCGCGCTGCTCCGACTATACGCCTGCCCCGTATCACATCCACAGCCGATGAAACAATCGAGAATAAGTCCCTCCAGATTTCCGCAACCTCAGCACACAGACTGCAGCAGTCACTTAATAGACTGGAGTTTGTCGTCGAAGCGTTGGTGCTGAGGAAAATGGTTTTTCTTCCCTTTCCGTCTGTGCTTTGCTTGAGTTGAATTGCCATAGGCTGCACACAGTATAATACGATTAACATTTATAGGATAGGTAGGATAAATTGAAGATTTTCACCCTTTTTTCTATTTAGGCCCCTTGTTATTTTGAAAACAATAGGTCTAAATCCGCCCCTGTTAGTGTAAAGAAGGTGTAAAGGTTAAGAAACCCCCATACAGTGTAGAGACGCCAGAATGTGTAATCTAAACCACCTGTAGATGTTCAGTATAGGACAAGGTCAGCTCTGATGGAGCTCTTGGTCCTCTGGTTAATGAAGGGTTAAAACGGGCGTTGCCGTTTGAATTTGGTGTTTGATACAATTTGTTAGAGCATTTTAATAAGTTGCAGTCCATTGACTACTCTTAATTTGCTCCAAATTGCTGCGTGTGCCCAGGGAACAGTTCAAACTCGTCACTTTCTCCTCCAGTGCAAGTTATCTCTTTAATAGACAGGATTGATTGGAGAAACCTAATTAAAATAACATTAGTCAAATTATGCTAACAGTAAAAATTAAACTTTAAACATATTCAGGAAGTACACTTGTTGAGTTCATTTTTGAAAGCATGTATTTGAGTAAATTGCCTCAACCATTTCATCAACATAAATTTGTTTATTTGGATTTTTAGAGTAGGCCTAACACAGAGATATTTATACAAGTAAATTAAAATGTCTCCCTATACATATTATTTTGTGCAACGGCATTAAAACTAATACAGCTAGTTCATTTTAATGATGATGTGCAAACTAAAATGTAAAGGAAAAAGTAATAGCCTACTTTTTGCAGATGTTCTATAAAAATAGTGGATGGACTGTGATGAAATTATAAAATAATTATGAAATATTTAAAAAGTAGGTCTTTTTATAGACCTACTCCATAGGCTATTATAGAAATTCAGTTTTTTTAGACCAATCAATCCAGCATTCTCAACAGGCTGGCATTCTGTAGGCCTACTGGTGATTCTGCGATTCTAATAAAGATAAAGCATCTCACTCTTAGTCCTTTTCCTGTTGTAACCAAAATTTGAATGCAAAATTCAAACTCTTTACAGAACCTGCAATCTGATTCCCCTTCTCGACTCTACTGAAAATCAACCAAATAAAATCCTGTTTGCCACAGCTGTTAAAGAAAATGTGATTTAGGCCAGTCACCCTCGCACACATATTTCTCATTCCTCCCCCTGCCGAACATCCACATCAAAGGTCATTAAGTGTGTTTTCTTTTTAAATCCTTCACCTCGATTAACAGATCGGATCAGAAAAGCCCCTAAAAGACCATGTGCGATGGGGTATGTGTTACTTGTTTTCTGTCGCCTCGACATAATAGAGCTGATTCAAAGGTATAATTTGAAGAGCCCCTGTTTGAAGTCTTTGATCAGCGCTGTCGCAGGCATCTTGTGTATTGCATAAGGAAACGCTTTTGAGCGCAACGTCTCTGCTTGTTTATTTGGATGCGTGTTGGAGAATGCGAAATGGTGTCATCTGCATAATTGCTAGTAAAAGAGTCACAGAAACCATCCCTCAAGTCACACATCCAAGATTGCCCTATTTATACACGTGATATTAGTGCGGTGCTTTGAAATGTTGGCCTGCGTTTAATGGAGTCATGCTAGGCTGTATGTAAAACAAAAATAAAATTAAAATAAAGAAATAAGGAAAAAATAATACGTAGGCTACATATTGGCATATGTATATTAATAATACTGATGCAACTGTTTGATGTTGTTTTATTGTTGTTATTATTATTATAATACAATTATAAACTAATAATAATAATAAAGCTTAAGCCTTTAATTTAAATTGTTACAAGGGCTTCCAGAGGGGTGGGAGAAGAAGGCAGGAAGAAAACACCATCCTAATGCTTTTATGGCTGTGCCAGTTTCCTGGGTCAGTGTGAAAGTGTTAAGTTAGTGCATGTGTATTTGATTGGGACAATAAATCAGAGGCAAACCTTGAGGCCCTGACAGGTCCCGGGATGAGACACGTGTCCATCCGAACTCAAAGCGCTGCAGGGCAGACACCAGCACGCACACTTATCCTTTCCCCACCGTGATTCCTAATTCAATAAATACAGCTGTTTGAAAACAGTACGTTTACATCAAAATAATTGCAAATATGTGTAGATAAATTCGACTTGAAATATGGCTAATAAGAAAACAAAACTGCTTGAAACCTAGAGGGTTAGCTGTGTTTTGCGTCGTCCCAGATGGCGCAGTGGTGTGGGGTCAGCCGGGTGGGCTCAGAGCTCTTGTTAGCTCTGCAGGTCCGGGTGCGTTATTGACGGTTATGTAGTTATTACCATGCGCTCTGAATGGCATCAGACTGCTGTTCTAATTAATAACCCCCGTAATCCTGCATTGTTAGAAGTCAAAACAGCAGGCACGTGGTAAAGAGACCATGGAAATCCGGGAGTCCTTAAATAAGTAAAGAACCAATACAAATGACATTCCAGATATTAGGATGTCATAACAATAATTATCTCTTTAAAAGCAGATGGAAGGTTTATGAGGAACAGTGCGTTCTTGGAAACCACAAGTAAATCCAAGCCGAAGTTGATTCACCCTAATCTTTCATTACTGAATTGAGATTTAGTCATCCTATATTCAAATAAACGAAACTCTTTACAGCACTAATCGGTGCCGTTGTTTGGAAGACGATTAGCAGACATATGATGACACTAGGCTAGAAGCATAATACGATTATGGATGTTTCCTGCATATTTTCATATATTGATTCAAGGAATTTCAATCGTGATCATCGTCCTTTGTTTTAATCCGTATTATTTACAGACGGGTGCGTATTATATCAGATATTTTCAGTGGATATCTGTCTATCTGTAGAGTAATCCTGTACCCTAGGTTAATCGCCCAAAATATGTTTTTTTTTAAGAACAGAAGCTTTTACACATGAATGCAATTGAAACATTTGCGATTATATTTTAATACGTCAAAAAAAAAAAAAAAAAAGATTGAAGACTGACAGCTTGATATATAGTGGTAGTAATAGTAGCCTAATAATGACACTAATAATAATAATTTTACATAGTTCAAATTAAAATGCACCACAGTAAACTGCAATTCACTGAAATCAACAACAGCGCACATTACGAAATTATATAGTTAATTTTCTTCGTTTCTTGTCAACTTACTCTGAAGGTGAACGGTAAAAAGCACTGTTTTCATGTTTCACACTAAAGGCGTCAGAGGACCTCGACTGGCTTCCGTGTTAGATGAACTAAAAATACTCTTCAAATAATTCCCATTAGTAGGCTATTTTGTAAGAGCATACACAAAAATCTAGCTATTTTGTCCGATTTAAACTTTCAAGTTATTCGTTTCACGTGGAAGAGACGCGAGGAAAATAAAGACACAAAAGATCTGCGGGAAGTTAATGACTCAACAAGAATAAAATATTTACCATTTTGTGGATGATCAAAATTTTTGAGAAGTAACACAAGAAATTGGAAGGGCTGAAGCGGCGAACAAATAACAAATGAAATGATTGGCGAGCCATAAAATGAGATCTGAAACTCATTCAAATAAGAGATGGCGACGTCAGAAGACTTATCCAGACGGAGAGCAGGAGCGGAGAGAGAGAGAGAGAGAGAGGGAGGGAGGAAGGAGAGAGAGGCTCTGTAAGTGGGGGTGAGACTTGAGAAATAGGAGGAGCTTCTGAACGACTAAAAATGTCAATCACAAAACGGAGTTCCAATAATCTAAAGCAATCTGTAAGGACCTGACCTTAGTCCATTCAGATCAATAGGGAAGTAAGGGAGGAAAGCGCAATCGGATCGTTTACACTGGCTCTTTCGGAGGAAATATAGACTTCCCTGACACTTTGTACTCACTGTAAAGTGGATATCGTGGTGCGCACCAAGAGGGCGATTCGCCGCTTTTTGTGACTTCAGTAGACTTTCTCCACAACAATGTCTTTCCCACAGCTGGGATATCAGTACATCCGACCCATATACCCGCAGGACAGGCAGGGGATAGGCAGTGCCCGAGCCGGGACAGACCTGAGCCCGTCTGGAGCGCTCTCTAATGTTCTCTCCACTATGTACGGATCACCTTTCGCTGCCGCACAAAGCTATGGAGCTTTTCTTCCTTATTCAAATGATCTGTCCATTTTCAACCAGCTGGTGAGTAATAATTTTATTGTCTTGCGCTGTTTGTTCTTTCTCTTTCAAACTCAAATGTAGTAAACTTAAAAAAAAAAAAAAAATACAAAATCCTTTACTTCGGTTTATGTTTCAGTATTACTGAATGTTAGTTTTGCAAAACGGTGGTGAACTTTGTTTTTTACCCCGTTTGGTAAATACAAAAAGTACTGAAAATATAGGCAAATTAATTCATTGATTGCTGTATAAAACAAAAATAAGAGTATAGTGTGTGCGCTTGTGATTTTAATAAATTACAATAGGCTCAATTAAATAGCTAAAATCGACAATTGTGACATGTCTTCAGAATGAAAGCAAATAGCCTATGTAAAGCTTATACACACACAATAAATATAAATATATGTGGCTGCAAAATCTTGTAAATTTATTTGGAATAATTTATATCAAGTAAATAAAGTGCAAAGTAGCCTTGTCGATTTAATAGTCAATTGGGTCTATATTAAAAAATTAAAAAAGATCTCAATACTCGCTTTTATAGCTAATTGCTCGCGTTGACTGAAAATCATTTACGTAGTTAATATATTCAGCAACAATACATCAGGGAACTGCAACTGAGTACAAGAAAACGTAGTATGTGCCAGCCCAAGAATAATGATAGTGAATCGCATTAATGTTGGATCCGTGTTCTGTGTTTTTAAGGGCGCACAATATGAACTGAAGGACAGTCCGGGCGTCCAGCATCCTGGATTTGCTCACCATCATCCGGCTTTTTACCCATATGGTCAGTACCAGTTTGGAGACCCTTCCAGACCCAAAAATGCCACCAGGGAGAGCACCAGCACACTCAAGGCCTGGTTAAGCGAGCACCGGAAAAACCCGTACCCCACCAAAGGCGAGAAGATCATGCTGGCCATCATCACAAAAATGACCCTCACTCAAGTGTCCACCTGGTTCGCCAACGCCAGGAGGAGGCTAAAGAAGGAGAACAAGATGACCTGGGCCCCACGGAGTCGCACGGACGAAGACGGAAATGTTTACAACAGCGATCACGAGGGAGAGGACGGCGACAAACGCGAGGACGAGGAGGAAATCGATTTGGAGAATATTGACACGGAGAATATTGAGAATAAGGACGATTTAGACGAGCAGGACGAACTGCATTCTGATTTGAAACTGGACGGCAGGAGCGACTCCGAAATTTCGGACGGCTATGAGGATTTACAAGGACCGGAGCAAAGGTTGTTCAAAGCAATGACGAAAGACGGTAAAGAGATTCACGGCGACCGCGCAGATCATTTTCACCATCACAATCATCATCATCATCACAACCACAACAGTTTAGAACACGCCAACAGTGAGCCGGTCAAACTCAACCAGGCCATCATCAACTCTCCGCCCTCGGAAAACAACCCACCTCCAGCTCCAAAACCTAAGATCTGGTCTTTGGCAGAGACTGCCACAGCTCCAGACAATCCACGAAAATCTCCTCTGATAAACGGGACTTCCGCTGCGTCCGCCACTCAGACCATCATGACTTCTCACAGACTCCTTTCGTGTCCCGTAGGGAAAATCCAGAGCTGGACAAATCGGGGTTTCACCGCACACCAGCTCGCTTTGCTGAACTCAAACCATTACTTAGGACTCAGTAACCAGGCTTCGGCGAATGGCCTTGCCCTGTACAGCAGACAAGCAGAGGACAGGAGTCAAAACTCCGAGTCCACAGTCACAGGTACATGTCACCCACACTGAGAAGTGCAGATATGTGCAAATAATGCTTTTTATTGACACCATTAAGACTGTAGGCTGACAGACTGGAAACGCACCATTCTTATTCTTCCCATTTTCATTTGTTCACTACTGTGAAAACAATCAAGTGAAAATAATTAATTACACTTGAAATGCAATTGTCTAGTTGAGAGTACTTATATATACATATACATACTACATATATATATATATATATATATATATATATATATATATATATATATACATACTATATATATATATATATATATATATATATATATATATATATATATATATATATATATATATATATATATAGTTTTGTATTTTATTAAAAGTCTGTTCACTTGAATTTGTGGGGAAAGTATTTAGGTTGCCTTTTGAAAAGGTTTGTTAGTGTGGGCGAATTTTGATATTTCTAGGCCGCAAACTTTTCTCAACAACTGGCTGTAAGATCTTTTTAAAAAATACGCTGCTTTTTAAAATAATAATAATAATGAAAACATCAATAATAAATGTGCATTTACATTGATTTTTTTTTTCTTTTCCTTTTCTTGTTGTTATTGGTCTTATTATTTCAGAAAGATCTAGTGCCTTGGAAGCAGAGAAAAAGTTGCTAAAAACAGCCTTCTATCCTGTTCAAAGACGGTAAGAGCAGAGATCTTATTATCTGTCCATGACTTTAATTTAGCGAGTTTCTTTTTAAATTGTTATTGTTAATTTGCATTTGAATATCACATAATGTTAATGCATGACTTCTAGTCACGCGCTCGGGTACTGGTATAGGCTACCGTGGTTTAAACATGATTTATATATATTGTGCTCGTGCAATAATAAAACCAGATGTCAAAACAATAAATCTCCAGTGCGTCAATGGCATATTTCAGAATGTTGATTTCAAAAACGTTGTTGTTTGCAGATTTAGTTTTGTGTTGGCCCCGTGTTTTTTCATGCTTCCCTTCTATATCCCCATAGGCCCCAGAACCAACTCGAAGCTGCCATGGTATTATCCGCCCTCTCGTCCTCGTAGTCTTTTCTCTCTTTTTTGTTTACTTCCCATTTTAACCTGTGTAAGGAATGTAAAATAAAAATAACTCACTTCTGTATACTTACATTGTAAGCATGTCCTGTGTACAATGGCTGATGTTAATGCTGTCAGGCCAAGTAGTCTGTGAGTCCCATTTTCTTTTGTAAGCTCTGTGAGGATTTGATGTTGAAATGTTTTGTATATAACGTAAAGAAAATGTATATACTTGTGATCCGAAATTGTACAAGAAAGTCTATATTTTGGCTAATAAATGAACCGATGCAACTTTACCGTCATTTTTTCCCCTTTTTCTTTGAAAACAATGGAGTGTTAATATTGTAAATTATATTAGAAATGTCATATTGTAAGCTTTTCTGTGCGGAAACGGTTTCAGTGTGTGTTTTGAAAGGCATGGGAAACGTTAACTCGAGGTTATGAGGTTTGAAACGGAGGATTTGAAGTATTTTCCTATTTCAGCGACTTAACTGTAATTAGCTCCTTCTTGAATCGCGCATTTGGATATTAATGGATGGGGATTATCCCCACCGAGGCGGAACAGCCAATATGAAATGAATAATTATTTCATTTTTATTGGGTTGAAATAGCATACAACTCAATTTCACTGTAATGAGAATTGAATATTTTCCCCTTTGAAGAGGAAAGTCACAAAAAAGTTAAACGCTTTCCTGTACAGATGGTTAATGTAATCTCGACTATTTATAATTTTCGAGATTCTGCTTTTTAAAAATGTAATGAATTCTAATCAGACGTTGATGTTGTGCTGCCTGCCATATGCCTCCGATAGTGTGCGAAATTATTTATTTATGTGCGTTTTCCCTCTTGAAGATGATTTGCATGGCAGCAGCTTTGTTTCAGGGTTTCCAAAGTTTGGAGAAATTTAGAGTTGGAGCTCCCTCTACAGTCCACTCTGAACGGCCTTTACATGGACTTAGCCAGTTTGATCAGAATCTTTCATTTATGTAATTTATTTGAGAAAGTTGACCATGGGCATTTTGGGATCCTTCGTTATTTTTGTGAAATTTGCTGGGAGCTTATGAGCAGAGTGTTAAGCAATGTAAGGCTAGCAATTTCCCAATGAGAAAAGTGCCTGGTGGAATATTATGACACACTTAAAACAAAATTACAACACCAAAATTGAAGACCACATTCAGCGCAGCTTAATAAATAATAAATAGCCTAATGGCGAAATAATTATTTGCGTAGGTTTAAATGTTAGATTTAATTTCCGGGGCTCAAAGACAGAAAAATAAATCAAATAATCAGAAAAGAACAGTAGCCAACATTTTCAGGAATAAAAATTAAAATAGGCTACAAAACCCCATTGAAATGCAAACTACTTGCATTAAAATAATATTATACATTTAGAGTTAAACAATCACACACAACACTAAGACATAAAATAATTACAATATTTAAGAATAATTAAAATAAATAAAATGATCGCAATGTTTAACCTGTCACATTACCGATACTTTATTGACACGAGCACAAATTCATTATGCCTATGCTATGCCTCTCTTATAGAACTGCAATGCACTGCAGCCTAATAACCTAGAGGCAAGAAAACAGATCTGTCGTGCACTAATAAAATATAATTGCTCGTGTCCGCTGTCCGTGTTATTTTGTTTTTATATCAGCCTATTCAATCAGCCAATCTCTCCGAGATTCCGTTCAAGGTAAGAGCTGGCTATGCATATTCATAAAACGCTGTGTGACGTTTGTGGCACTGATTGATGTAATCATCGTTCTAGCGCCACCAGCTAGAGCGCAGAAAGTGACACCGCGCGCGAATAACCAACATTCTCCAATCAGTGCTGACCCTCTCACGCGCACCGTGCAGGTCAAGAGGGAGAGCGCGAGGCCAGTGGCAAACAAGCTTGCAGAGACTTGCAAGCATTTTGAACTACATCAGATCGAGGACGCATTACACACTGATTGCTATATAACACAAGCTACAAAAAATATATATTCGTTTTAATATTAAGCTATCACTAAATGAAACATTAAAATGTTGTAAGACATTTTGTTTAAACGTCTGCAAGTTACTTTTTTCTTTTTTAAAATGAGCATGTTTTAGGAATGTATGTCTACTACCTAGCCTATACCCACATATCGTGTAGAGCAAAATATTCTGATAAAACCCTATACCAGTAAAATATCGACATTTTAAATCGTAGGCTATGTAATTTGTTGTGGTAATCAAATGTAGGCTACCTCCTCAAAATAACTGCCATTCACACAAACCCGTATGTGTGAATGGCAATTATGACAGAAAGTGTAGCCTATAGGCAACTTAAAAGTATTGTTTTATTATTATTAATATATAAATAATGGAAAAAAATACTTTTATGTTGCCTATACACTTTCTTTCATTAGCAAAATATAACATAATCAGCGTTAGATCGACAATAGCTAGAGACTTAATCACACATAGGCTATTTTTTCAGCAGAAATCATCCGCCTTTTACAGTGAAAAGCCCGTTCAGGGCTGTTATAAATATTGATGCTTGTTTAGTGTGTATTCTGCGCATATTAGGCGCTGAGGGACCTGGGCCACTCTTGATCATTAAAATCCATTTGAAATGCTCCTGCAAATATGACACTGGGCTTCACGGCGTCTCTGATCATCGCATGAAATTAAGGATTAAAATGCCTAGCCAGAAACAAAGTAATCACCGATACCGATGTCGCCATACGTGTCCAACCGCTTTCTTTCTCAACTTAGCAAATGGAGAGCATTAATGAACATTTTGCTCAGAGCTACGCGGAGGACATTCCGACTGGGGCTGTTAGTGTCACTCATTTATTCAGTTAAGTGGATGTCCTTGTGGCTAATGAGCAATAATCAACAGTGACTCCTCTTTTTATTCCAACGCTTCCAGCAATGTTAAAAACGGGAGCCCATTCCCCGCGCGTATACACAATAATGTTAATTAGCAGAAATTGCTACCGACCTAGAAATATATATATATATATATATATATATATATATATATATATATATATATATATAATTATTATATAGACATTTTTATTATGAATTAATGTTGCTCACATTAAATATGCATAAATTGTTAACATTTTAATTTAAACTACTAAATAAATAAATGAAATTAAACAGAAATGTATTTACAATTGCAATAAACAATTATTTAATTTAATTATTTAACAATAGTTTTAAACTGTCTTAATAATTAGGCATGTTTAGCTTTCAACTTGCTCCAAAGGTGATGTTGCTGCTAAAGCTTTACACACACACACACAACCATTTTATATATATATATATATATATATATATATATATATATATATATATATATATGAGATTGAGTAGGTTGGATGGGATAATGTCATCAATGTGCATACATACATAACCTGTCCTTTTGAGCACAGCAGAACTGCAGCATCTGTGGGAAATTCAGCACCATTGACACTCTCCAAATAAATGGCAATTCAGTCTATTAGCCACCACTAACCCATTATATCTCCAAGTATCATTCTCCCTCTACATCAATGACAGAGCTACATAGCTGTACCACTCACTGTGAGGAATGCTTTGTTAAATACCAATTTGGTTGGGGGAAAGCGATGAAACACAGTGGAATCAAAGGCAAATCTAATCTATCTTTCTGATTTGCCATTGATGCCGAGAGGGAGGACAGACAGGGCTAAACCTTTTAGAGAAAACCAGCCAATGGAGTCATCAGCAGGCTTCTGCATGAATGGACAGGACCGAAGGAGGACATGAAGACCAGAGTGGGCTGCAGAAGGGGCCAGAGTCAGGCTGTGAAAGAGAAGACCAGCCCTGTGCCATGCCCCTGTCCACCCCTCTCTGTCAGTGTGCTCTGTGGCGACGATGTCCCACCACACCCCATCCCTGCACTGAGCAGGACAAATGTCAGCGCTATTGTAACCCTGTAGAAGCTTTGAAGAGCCCTGTTCTCTTTGTGGAGGTCACTAATCCTTTTATGAGGCACTGCTGATTGTTAGCTTGGCAAACACATACAAATACACAGCTCAGAGCTCTCTCTCTCTCACACACATACACACACACACACACACAGCAGAGTGTGTAGAATTTTTTTTTTTTTTTCTCAGACATGGCTGGCATGTTTAGATGACCTGTAAGGCTATAGAAGAAAACAGTAAAAGCATAGAGGACACATGTTCCACACTGTCACTGTGCATGAGGTTACAGGCCATCTGAACACTTCTGCTGCCTCAGAGAAGAGATAACCATATTTACACCCCCAAATCTTGTTTTACACACACAAATTCAAAAACCACCAGCCTCCAGTGTCTGGTCTGCTAAAGCCAGGATTAGTTTTATGATAAAAAATACAAATAAAAAAAAACCCACAGAAAATCCATCAAAACATCTTCAGAACCACTGAGTTGTTTGTACCTCACAGAGAGGCAAATTTACGAAGGCGTTCACCATCTCAGCTGAACAGTGATGGCATGTCAAATGTAGGAAATGTGATTTGGAACTATGAAAACAGCACCCGAACGCACAGTGATGAAGGTGCAGTGGGGTATTTGTCAGTTGATTCTTTCTCTGGCAGGTCCGGGGACAAAAGAACGAGAGAGTGACACTCTGTAGGACAGGAGGCGGGGCTGTGGAGAGCGCTAATTTCATGCCCTTTGTTGACAGAGGTTAGAGAGAGGAATTCTTTCACTCCATCTGAAAGACAACAAGTGAGGCAAAGGGTTATGGGTGTAAAAGGAAGAGGATGGAGAAAGAAAGGGAGAGAGAAAGACAGAAAGGTGGTGAGATCCTTTACCGTTCAGCCATCTGAAAGATTGTGCCTTTCTCAGCCTCCTCGGCTATTATGGCCGAGTTACAGGGCAATTATGGAAATGTTTCTTTGAAGCAGAGTACTGCACTTTTTTTCTCCTCCCCCCAAAGAAGTCTCAAGAGAAGTCTCCATCCCTCTCTCCTCGCCTCTGCCCGGACATGGCTCTGTCTCCCCCTGCATTTGCTCCCCTTTCTCCATAGCATGAAAAAAGGACTGCTTTGGTGAATGTGATCTGAATGGAGCGACTGAACTGTAAAGGTTAAACTATAAAGGGATCACACCAGTGCCAGGCTTGAAAAAATGAACTTTTTTATGATCACTGGAAGAGTTATTTTAAAAGATGATTTACTAGATACATGACTGACATCTAATTTTTTTTTCATCGTTAAAGGAATATTCTTATTGTGTAGGCCTATAGGTTAAGGTTTGTGGCAGTACCACAAAATAAATAAATAAATAATCTCGACTAGACTTGACGCTTGGTTTTCTTATAATGGAAGTGAATGGGGCCAATTTTTAGGAAGATTTAAAAGCAGAAATGTGAAGCTTATAATTTTATAAAAACATTAATTCTTCCTTTACAACTTGTGTATTATTCAAACTGTACATATGTTAAAATAAAATAAAAAAATAGTGTCATTTTAGGGTTTATGGTTGAATAAAATTGGATATAACTACACAGAAAAGGTTAGAAAAGCAAACCTTAACACTAAAATCCTGTTAACACACGCTGATTGCCCTCCATTCACTTTCACAGTAAGTGCTTCAATGAAACCTAGATTTTTGCTTTTTTAAAGAAAAGGGGAGACAACTGGAAATTAATTTTTGTGGTAATGACCACAAAAATGTGTCAATTGTGCTTAAGTAGCATAGTATTGAACCCAGAATATTCCTTTTACAACATAACATGTTCATACAATTCTCAAACACAAGAGTAAAGATAGATCTTTTCCATTGAAAGGAGAGGGAGAAAGAAAGAGAGAGGAATCACCTGCTTTCCCCTTGTACATCAGTCAGCGGTGTAGTACAGAATTTCTCCTCTCAGTGTGAACTCATAAGACAGCTTCTGAGCCCCTGTGAAAGCGATGACATCATGACTGAGACGGGAGTGTCACCTGACCTGTTCAACAGATTCTGGACTGCTTCCCTTATCAATACTGTGGGGTCCCAGAGTCAGATTCAACTCTGCAAATCAAACTCCTCGAGTTGCATTGTGTGAATTCCTCTCAAGCCTTGTCTTGACAACAGATATATGGCTAATGTTTTCCCTATATAATTATAGATCACATATTTACCAGCTCAGGTATTGATCGTGAGAGTGGCTAAGGGCTTCTTTGGACTGGCTGCGGTGGAAGGAAAGACTTCATAAATTCTTCTTTTCTCGGAGCTCTGTCAAACAAGTTGTGCTGTGCGTTTTGCATGAATACATTAGCAGAGCTCGGTTGATTGATTGAGAGAGCAGGGAAAGAAAGAGTGCACCAATGAACTTGCTCTCTCAACAAGATTAATAGGGTTTATTAAATACTCTCGTGTCCATTTTCATAATGGCGATGCAAGGGGAGGCCAGAAAGTTCAGCTGCGGTTTGTACTCCACTGTGCTTTTATCTACGTTAGAATCGAATGGAAAGTAAGTTCATTTACTTTACAATTTAAGTTCACATTCAGTCTGAACTAAATCTTCAGTCAGTCTTTTTTTTAACATTTGAAATGTCAGACAAATGGCTCCAGTCCTGTTTGTGCAAATCCAGACGAAGATGAAGACTGTACCACTGTTGCTTGATTATGACTACACATGTAAACATACACAAGTTCACGAGGAAAAAAAATGTATAAGCGTGAGTGTATAGAAGAAGAAAAAAAAAGGTGTTTGTGTGTGTGTTTTAAAGGCTGTCAAATGAACAGCAAAGAGCACTCCATTCTTCCTCACTTCTCTTTGTGGCAACATATAAACTTCTTGTCACCATGACATCTCTCTCCCTAATAATGCTATTGCCATGCAAATGAGATAGAATGTGTTTGTGTGAGCGTGTCTTCCAAATACGGGCGAGAGGGGACCTCTATTGGACCAGAGACAAAGGGTTTGTTTTTTTGTCCTTTGCTGGGCACAATAAGCTCTGGAATGTGTGTGTGTGTGTGTGTGTGTGTGTGTGTTGCCAGAGCTTGTGCATTCTACACAAACTAATTCTTTTCTGGAATTCTTTTCGTCCCCCTCTTCCTGGATAGACAGGAAGTAGGAAGTAGGGGGCTCCAGGGAGGCAGAAAAAAAGCCCATGCTTGATCAATCCAGTCAGGCCCAAACGCACACCCTTCCACCCCTTGCCAAGAGTGTGCACACACTTTTTAAAGTGTAGGCAAGCAGAGCCGCCTCCTCTGTTGTAATGCTAAATCAGCGTCACTCACTGGAACTGTAAGCTCTTTCACACAGACGCACACACACCATTTCTTCCCTTCTCTGCGCTTCCTATCGCACAAAAGCTTGTGTATTTTTGAAAGACTGCAGAGATGGCCTCTCAGCGGGATGTGGGACTAAACAACAGCAGGGAGAGCATGACATCCAGAAGCGTAACAACCGAAGGACAAGTCTCTCAAGGAAAAGTTGATTTATCTGTGTGTTTTCAAGCAGACAGGCAGTTTTATTTGCCTCTGATGTAAGTGTCGATAATCTGCTATATGACTAAATAATTCTCGCTATTATTTTGCTCCTCCAGAAGATGAGAGGAAAGACTGACAATGTCCTTCCTGTGTGAGAGAGCTGTGCGAGCATGTCGAATGCCATTTCACCGGCAGCGGAGAGCCGAATAATTAGCGCTAATAGTGTATATAGCATGGAAAAATCCCCAGAGCTTTATTTGGATCTATTTATGTGTCTCCCTCTTCGAATCCCCGCCGTTTGCTAATGAAATATACATTGGGTGAACTTTGACCTTTGCTGTGGGGCTGAAGGTCATCTGGCTCTTTTACATACACTGATGAGCTCGTCTTCCGGAAACGATAAGAATAACAGTGGGGATGTGCGCGGGGCAGAGAGTTAAAACAACAGCTGAGATGACAATTAATTGGCTGAAAGGCATGTAACTGTCATCCATTTCTCCTGGTCTGGTCTTCTCTTCTCTGTCTCTCTCATCTCTACTCTACTCTACACTACACACACACACACACACACACACACACACACACACACACACACCGCTGACACCTATCAAATGTTTCTCGGGGTTCATCGGCGGGCCATCCCAGAAGTTTGTAATTGCTCAGAGTGGCATTCTGATATGAGTTACACAAAGCCAAACAAAGATTGTGAATGGAGAAATAAATATTTAAGAAATCAATTACAAACATATGCAACCCAACCACAGTTCTGGCAAAACCGAGCTCGCTGCATTCCTGACTCTGCTAACTGCGCTCTGGAGCCTGCTGGATCCTGCGAGAACTATGGATAGAACAGAAACAGGGGCATTGGAGGTATTTCTCTTGGTTTCTCTTTTTAAATAACACTTTCATGCAATTGCTTTATGAGATCCTGAACGTTTCCACAGTCAAATCTTAAACTATTAAAGGTTTGGGGCATTAGTGAGCAGAAACATCATCTGGAATAATTTCACTTCACTAAATAAAGCTAAATGTGACTAAATTATTATTTTTTTTTTAATTAAATGAAACATGTTCTGCAATTGCATAAAAAAGCTCATTACAAACAGTCTGATAATATGGATTAAGTTAAGATATATGACTACATTCATTCAACCAACTTTCCATTTAACAGAGGTATCTGCCCAATACTAGTCTGTGAGTTCAGTACAACTCGAGTTAAATCGACTGCATTTGTGGCATAATGTTCATTTTAAAAAGCAAAAATCTGGATTATATTGAAGCACTTACAATGAAAGTGAATGGAGTTAATTTGTAAATGTTAATATAATCACCATTTCAAAAGAACAGCCACAAGATGTAAACAATATGTGTGCATATTATGTGTGTTATTTTAGTATGAAGAAATAGCATACTATCCATTTTGTTTGTGTGAATTCAAATCCAAATTTACAACTTTGTTGCCACAACATCACGAAAAAATATGTAAAAATGATGATTAATACAACTTAACAGCTCAAATAATACAGTTTTAAGAGAGAAAAATGAATGTGTCTCCATAAAGTTATCAGTTTCATATTTCAGCCCAATTCACTTCCATTCCATGAAAGACAGAATTCACACCATAACATTTTTATTTTTTGAGTTGCATTTATTTATTTGTTTGTGATAACCAACATTTTGCTACAAATGCTGTTAACTTGTACTGAACAAAGAGTATTCCGTTAATTGTACTTGGTATCCGATCAAAAAGAATACAAGAATGTCGATGAATAAGTGTGAGGCATTATTATACTGTAGGTTCTAATAATAATTAAAAAGATGATGCTTGTTAAATATAGATGTAGACATCCTACACAGGGTATAGACATCTTACTGCATCTGTTCCTCTTAATAAAGCTAATGTTCAGTCTGTGTGCGCGTGGGCATGTTTAATAGTCCACCAAAGGCTGATTCATAATGTTGTGCTATGTTTGATCTTGTGAGCTTTAAATTTGTTAATGTCTGCTTGGCAGAGAAGTATTTGGTGGTAGGTGTGAAACGTGTGTGTGTCATATAGGTTCTTTCTCCAATCCAATCAACACTTAGTAGGCACACAGCTGGCAGACAGCTGGCCATTTGCTCAAACACACACAGGCACGCACGACAAGCTTTGTAAAAGAATATTATCCAACCAGTTAAGATGATGGGGGGGGGGGGGGTCGTTACAAGAAACGTGGGCTTAAGGCGAGGAAATAACATGCACCAGACAGGAGGAGATCTATCAGTAATGGACAGGTGCTCAGTAATCAGAAAAACACACCCACACTCAAATGTAATGGAAAGATTTCATTAAGAGCTGCTAACCACACCCGGTCTCTCCTCTCTTTCTCAGACTATTCTAAGCCCTCCACAAGCGGTCCGACCAAACCAGACAGCACAGTCTATCCACACCATCTATATCAGGCCACAATGAGCTGCTTTACTCAAGCCATTAAACCAGGGCAGCAGAAGTGCCCGTGTTATTTTGGGCTTCTTGGCTTTGGATATAATAAGGTTCATACACCGACTTAATCATTGTTGTCCTAAGTTTAATAAGTTTTATAGTAAGCAATTATTTTAAACAATAAAGATGTAATCTAATATAAGGAGAGATGAAAACATGTCATCAGATCTACTTTTCAGGAAATTGATACTTGTTAAAAAAAAAAAAAAAAAAAATCATGAAACCAGCTGGTTTAAACTGGTCTCATCTAAATAAGAATGGACTCCAAGCTGGTGTTCGGTTGGGTGGCCAGCTGGTCTCACAGCCTGACCAGCTGAAAAGTGGCCAAAACTATCTAAAACCATCAGACAGACCAGCTTGACCAAGTTTGAAGACCAGCAAACCTGTTTAGACTGGTTTAAGATGTCTTTTTTTCCATCAGCCTTCTCCTGTTAATGTCTCACAGATCAGAAAAGCGTGTCTAACACTGTAGGCATTTGTACATTCAAGCTCTACATGACTAATTAATTCACCCGGGAGTGAAATAATGGTCTAATGGCATGAATTATTGACCGTTTGTGAGTGAAATATGTAGCATATTTGTAAAAGATTTATTCTATCATTAATATGCAACGCCCAGTATACGCAGAGCCTTGATGCAAGTAGTAATTTAATGTGTACCAGTGTAAATGGTCACAGTTTCTCACTCACTGGCACATGAGATGCAGGAATACTCATGTTACCTGTAGAGCGTCCAGCGTGAAATCTAGTGAGGTCATCTGTCCCACAAGCCTCTGTTACGCAGACAGGGAACCTGAGCACACCGTACTGCAGTCAGACAGCACAGAAACCTGAAGACCAGTCTGGTGTCTGCTTACTAACACTCACGAGCAGGCAGTGGTGGGCACACAATCAGCACAGCACATGAGAGATTTGCCACAAGAAAAAGAACATGGAGTCAGTTTAACATAAATAGATGCAATCTCAAGAAGTCCTCCGAAAACTCCCCATGACAGCCTACTGTCTGTAGTGTGTACGTATTTATCTCTGTGCTCTGGCACAAATCATCTAAGTTTTCAAAAAGGGGTCCGTATGGGGGTGCTTGGGAGTCTGTGGTAAATTTGAGAGTTAAAAAATATTAAACTAAAAAAAAAAAAAATGTAATCAAAGTTAACAGAAGTTAACAATATTAACACATTTAAAGAACTGTATATTATAGTTTTGTTTTGCTCTCTAACTGGTTGGAAAACATATTACATCACAATTATGTTATTCTATTGACAGCTCAAGTATTAAACCGTAAGAAATAATAATAAAAAAGTCTAGTTTTTATTTTAAAAGCTTATCACTATACCGGTTCAAAAGTTAGTTAATAAAAGAATTGTATTCAACAAGGATACATTAAATTGATTAAAAATGGCATTAAAAACGTTTGTATTGTTACAAAAAAATAAATAATTTCAAATAAATGCTTTTCTTTTCAACTTTCTATTCATTTAAGAATCCTGAAAAAAAAAAATATATAACTGTTTCCACAAAAAATGTAAGTGTTTTCAACATTGATAATAATAAGTGTATTTGACCAGCAAATCAGCCTATTAGAATGATTTCTGAAGGATCATATGACACTGAAGACTGGAGTAATGATGCTGAAAATCCAGCTTTGCATCACAGGAATAAAATTACATTTTAAAATATGTTAAAATAAAATAAAAAAAACAATTACTTTGAATTTTAAGAATATTTCACATTACTGTTTTTACTGTATTGTTTCTGTTTTTACTGTATTGTCTTGGTGAGCACAAGACAATTATTTTAAAAAAACAAAAGAAAATCTTACAGGCCTGAAATAATAATTAATAAGCTTTGGCCTTGGTACAATAATAATAATAATAATAATAATAATAATAATAATAATACAAAAAACATTTTTGGAACATGTTGTCTTTATAATTTGATGTTTAAACCTTCACTTGCAAATAATCATTAGACTTTTGGGGTCCATATCAAAAGGTTTGAACCCATGATCTATGCTTTGAGCAATACATGAAGGCCTCTACAACACAAGCACCACATATTAAACTGTTCAACTCACTGCACTTTTGTATATACAAATAAGCTAATTTCACATTTTTATTAGTGACCAAAGTAGAAAAACCACATTACAACTAGTCTTGATAGACATATAAGAACCACTGTTTGGGTCAGAAGAGGGAAACCAGATGATAGGGGCTTTAATCTGTTTTCATAGACTGTATTCTTCTAGAGGGGTGAACCCAAGTTTACATTGTGAGTGTATTTTTAAACTAGAAGCCTGCATGTGGGGCTACAAATTAAAGGGCGAGCTGGAGACTAGTATAATCTCCTGATACCTTCGTTTTCAGCACATTTAAATGGCAAAATAAACAACGGCGTCGTCATATCAAACACAACCCCTAACCAGAGTGTGTTCTGTGGGATTGGTTAAACAAATGAAAAGCGTGCACTGTAAACAGATTCGCTTTTGCTTAGCTTTTTTCTCTCTCCTCCCCACTCTTCAAATTTGTGAGCTGCAGCAAATGAGGGCCATAATGAGAGGCAGATTTAATGAGATGAGAGTTTTAATTAAATGAGCGAGTGATGATGAGACTCATTCACTCCTTCATTTTCTAAACTTCACTCTAAGGAAAAAAACACTTGCAGGTCATTCAGAGGACAGCCTTCAAAAGGGTGAGTGAAAATATGTTGCATTTGCTAATGGTTATTGACGGGACCAAAAGAAGGCGGTGCCACTGATGTACATTTATGGTGTACAGTAAATAAAAAGCTTGAAAATAGATTCACCTCCATATAAACAGAGTTATTATTCTCACTCAGGTTAGCTGCTGACATCATAGCTCTGTCCAGGAATCAGAGAACAGATACATGAAACATGCCTCTAGAATGGACAGATTTAATCTGTTCCAGCACATTTAACTAACTGGAGAATATATCTCTGACTCAAATACATTATTAGATCTCTCCTGTGTCTCACTGTGCATTATTTAATATTTTGGCTAAATTATAAAGTAGCATGACAGGACTTTTATTTCCTTATACTTTTTTTAAAGGGTTAGTTCACCCAAAAATGAAAATTCTGTCATTAATTACTCACCCTCATGTTGTTCCAAACCCGTAAGACCTTCGTTCATCTTCCGAACACAAATTAAGATATTTTTGATGAAATCCGAGAGCTTTCTGGCCCCACATAGACTGCAACAATCACCACTTTCAAGGGCCAGACATTGTTAAAATAGTCCATGTGACTACAGTGATTCGACCTTAATTTCATGAAGCGACGAGAATACTTTTTGCAAAATAAACAGAAATAACTTCCTTTAACAATTTCTTCTCTTCCATGTCAGTCTATGACGCTGTTTACATGAGCATCATGACACATGTCTGTGTTTCTGATGCAGGAGACAGCCAATACTGAGCCTGCGTTCTGACGTCGAACCTGGAAGTGCTGAATGGTGTGTAGAGACCTTGACAAATGTTTGGGTTTCTAAATGTAACTGTCATTTTCTTTTCAAATGAGAAAATAATTTAATTATTTGTATTTGGGTCTGAAATGATACACACATATGCAAAGAAAGTATTGATTGACTTTTCTTTTTTTTTTCATGTTCATATGAGACATGTTTATAAAAGGGTTATTTCAAATTTGTAAGGGAAAACTAATCATACAATGGCTGCATTTTATTGTGTATTCTGAGAGTCATGCCCTGTCCCAAATGGCACACTCCGGGCTTGTGGACTTCCTCAGAGTCCACACTTTAGTGACGTCATGTAGTGCAGACCTATAGGGCCCTTGCCTTTCGCAAGGATTCCTGGGTAGTTAAAGTGTTTGGAGCCTGGATCTGTGCGGACTCAAGGGGGTAATCCATCAGCCGGAAACTGAAGCCTCCCTGGGGGCCGCCATTGTAGCAGACCATCACCTGCATTCCATTGACTCCCATTCATTTTGGCGTCACTTTGACAGCGAATAACTTCACATCTGAGACGTCCAAAGACTTAATTTGTCCATTATTTATTTCTAAAGAAACACGACAATGTATAAAAGGCTCCATTACTTTGTATCTTACGTTATGAACCCGTAGAAGCCGTTTTTGTAAAAATAGGCAAACGATTGTGTCATAACCACACGACTCTCTTGTCGCACAGTAGAGAAATTACCGTACATACAGGAGGAGAAGCTCGCAGGCAATCTTTTACTGTTAATGAGGCAATCGGGGGGACATGGAGAAATAAAGTCAAGGGAGAAGCCCATAGATAGAGAGTCCATAAAAGCAACGGGACAAAATTTCAACAACGTTTTTGAGGAATTGGAAATAATTCAGTATGTGGCACAGCTACTAGAAGATTTAAAAATGTCAGACAGGTTGCTCACGTCACTTCTACGTCGTCAAGCTCAGTTTGAGCCTGCGCAGTACACTCAGCCATCAGGAAGTGAGTGCTTCTAATGGGCTTCACGTTTCTCCGTTGAAATCAAGGGGGTCGCTGTGTCCATTTCTTTTACTGTCTATGTGCGGGCTTTGCGGAAGACCGCTTCAAGGGTACAAAGGGGGCGCTGCTGAGCACACTTCAGAGCGTTAAAATTACGAATGGGACGGCCTACGGACTCGTAGACTCAGCGAGCACACGCAATTTAAGTCCACGAGACCGAAAGTCCACATGAAGTGCGCCATTTGGGACAGGGTATCAGTCTGACAATGAGAACTGTGTACTTTGACCCCTCAAGTTCAAGGAGCAGGGGGTCAAAGGAAAAAATAAAATGGAAGCGCATTTTTCGCGATGGGTCAGTGAAGTTCGGCGCTGAGAAAGCTGACAGCAGTCAATGCTCACGCACATTTTGAGTGGCAGCTCGGTGACGAAAGTTTGCGAGTATGGTGTAAACTGGGATTTTTTTTAATCATCACATTGATTTGTTTTATTAGTTTTAGATTGTGAAATCATTCGGAAGAATATTCCCGTGTTTATTTTGTCAAGTTCAGTGTTGCAGTTTAAGTTATAATAAGTTGAGTAATTCGTTTGAAATCTGGAAGAATATACCCGTGTTTATTTGGTTAATTTTGGGTAAAACTATCACAGTGGTGTATGTAGTTGGGAGTTCATGTCAAGTGCGTTTTTATTGTCTTTAACACTGAGAGATCGTCGAAATCAGTAGATCTGTGTGGATTTCCTTGGATGCATCTAACCAGTTCGAGGAGGGAGGAGTTCATCGAGATCCACTCAACGTCGTTGTGGGTTGCGTCACGGATGCTGTTTATCATCTTGTTGGGGATTGAGGGTTAGAGATTACTATTCTGCAATTGGAATTCTTGTTTTTCCTGATTCGTGAATACACTGGTTTTGAATCAGAGAGCTCCAACTAGTGCGCCATCTGTGTACTGAAAATCCCAGCTTGGTAAATTTAGAGTATTACATTAACATTGTTTTTTTTGGGGGGGTTATGGTCAGGAGCGATTCCAGGATTTTATAAATGGGGGGGCACAGGGGGGACCAAGAACCAGTCAGGGGGGGCCCATGGGAAATAAAAAAATTCAACTGGAAATAAATACTTGTTTAGAAAATATTAAGCACGATTTAAAAAATCTTTGCAATGCCCAGTGCAAAGTATATAGATATATAGATGGTATTAAATGTGGCACTGAACAAGAGCCTGAAAATCATTTTGTATTTTACATGGATTGGACCACAGAATTTTTTTTTCTTTTAAATAGAAAACATCACCTAGGCATTAATTAGTAATTTAACATGCTTTATTCTCAACACCAACATTGAATGTGTGTGTGTGTGTGTGCGAACGTTCTCTGCATAAAATCTGTCTCTGACATGGTTTCTTCTTAAAGAAACCTTGGATGTCCTATTGCTGTGTAAAAATAAACAAAAACCCATTAAGTAATTACACTGAGTTGCATAGCTATGGTGTAGTTACGTTCTCACATTTTAATGTTTACCACAGCACGTTTTTTTTGGAAAAAGGTTATTGAGCCTTTAGTATTTAAAACAACAGATAAAGTAATATTTATCTATTTTATATTTATGTGGTCGTGTGCGCTGCCGCTGAACATCACTGACAAGTCATCTCTATAGAGTAGACCTTATGTAGCCCCGCCCCTTTTCAGCTCTGCGCTCGTTGTCTTTTGTCTTCCGGTCTGTGTTTCCACAGTGATCTTGCATATTTATGAATGAACGGCTCGTTTTAAAATCTTCCCGGTCTACTGACATGTGTTAAGACATCTGCTTTAAACATTACAATCCTCATGATAACTTTCGTTAACTTTAAATTACCGTAAAACTTCAAATAATAGCCGAGTCCCAAATAGACGCCTGTCTCTTTTACACGCCTGGTGTGGCGACAGGTTTGGGTAAATAAAGGCCGGTCTCAAATAGAGGCCGGGTCTGTTTTTTAGTTTCAGGTTGTTTTTAAAAGAAAGAAAGAGAGAAAGAGAGAAAGAGAGAAAGAGAGAAAGAGAGAAAGAGAGAGAGAGAGAGAGAGAGAGAGAGAGAGAGAGAGAGAGAGAGAGAGAGAGACCCGGCCGCGCGCGCGCACTCTCACGTCTTCAAACAACACGAGCGCTGTCTTGCTCTCTATCCCTCGCGCATATTAATCAAAATCAATTGTCACGATAGTAAAAGGTCGGAAGACCGCAGTTTCACGTGGAGCATTTGGAGATAGAGACTCTAGGAACAACATCTCAATGAACAACATCTCAACACTAAATTATAAAGGCCTGTCTCATATAGACGTCTCAAATACAAGCCGGTGCAGTTCGACGATTTGAGAAAATAAAAGCCCGGCCTATTATTAGAAGTTTTACGGTAAGTAAATCCACTTCAAAAGCTAATTACTCCTGGACAACAATGCCATAGAAATGTACAGAGCAACCACAAAAAGGAAGTTCAAAGACAATATTCTAAAGATGGCTGCGCCCTAGTTTCTCTGGCGCATAAGGTCTACAGTCTGCCAAAGTTAGGTTAGCTAATCTAAAGTTACTGGCTTGATCAGTCACACATGAAAGTAATCAGACTAACATACTGTGCGATATTTCAAATTATATACTGTAATTGAGAGTGTATATAGCCTACCATAAACAGTGACGCCGAGGTGTCTCTCTCTTCTACTGTTTGAAAAACGCGGACCTGTGATTCCGCTTTGCGAATCGCAAATCAAGCAGTGATTGACAGTGCTCTGATCCAATGGCGTTGGACATTGTCAGGTTGACAGTAAATCTAGCCCAATGATGGTGCCACCCCGTGCCCCCCTTCTAGACACGCCCCTGGTTATGGTGATTATTGGGATTCATTGCTGTTGTTGTGACATTGTGAATTGAATTATTTGGTCATTCAAAGAGAAAAAAAAGACAAACGAGTACTGAGAAGAATAAATACGTATGTTTATCTTTAATTTGTTTTTTCCTTTGAGGGATTTTTATTTTAAAATGGTAAACATAGTAGGCTAGTGTTTTATTATTATTATTTCCAAATAGAAAACATAAATCTGACACTATCAGGTGAAGATATGGGTTATAGGTGTCGATACTGTAACTGAAGAGAAATGTGCCTTTACCAGGGTAATGGGTAAATTTAAGATCCCCTAGACAGATTCCTACCTTGTGAGCCACAAGATTCTACCTGGCGGGAGGACTACATGGGTTTATAACGTGTACCACATTCAGAGACTGACACTGAAGAGAAGAAATTATTGAATAAAGTCGTTATATTTCTCTGTTTATTTTGCGCACAAAAAGTATTCTCGTCACTTCATAAAATTAAGGTTGAACCACTGTAGTCACATGGAATATTTTAACAATGTCTTTACTACCATTCTAGGCCTTGAAAACTCAGAAAGTCAGAAAACTCTCATAATTCATTTAAAAATATCTTAATTTGTGTTCCGAAGATGAACGAAGGTCTTACAGGTTTAGGAGGACATAATAGTGAGTAATTAATGACAGAAATGTCCTTTTTGGGTGAACTAACCCTTTAATAAGTTTACTAAGAACAGCAGTTTGATTGCCACCACTTAAAAGTAGAGATGCACCGATTGATCGGCTGGTTACCGGAACTGGCCGATTTTCACGTGATCGGCCATGACCGGCGACCGGCCGGTCAGTCTGACATTTTCCGATTTTATGCTGGTCAAATGCACTCGGGCGCCACGATTAACATCGCACAACATCAGCGTCAAGCAGGAGCGTGGCGTGAGCAGCAGTGAAGCGGGGGTTTCAGTGCAGAGTCTATTTTTGCTGCGCTGCTCACGCTCACTTTAAGTGAAAACACTTTTGATGGACAAAATAAATATGATTTCACCCAAAAAGTGCCCAAAATGCTCAGAATTTGCATGTCTGGTGTGTTTTAACAAGAACTGGAGTATGCTATGTCAGAAAAGAAAATGAAGACTCATAAATATTTATAGAAAATTTACCCATTTAAACTCGTTCTTATTATTTCCCAATGGTTTCCCTGCACTTGCTCCACTTGCCCGAGCTTAGCGCTTGTTTAGCCTGGCTGGACATGTGGCAGATGAGAGAAGAACTGTTTGTGAAATAAAACTTGCCCTTGATGTACAAGTGATTGCAATAGGCCTGTGTGTGTGTGTTTTGAGAAATATCTTTATACTGCAAGGCTATATTTATTTTATTTTTATTTGTTATTTATATATTATTTTATTGCCATTACCTGTTTTCATACAGAAGTTTAGTTTGCTAAATATATCATTTTTTTTGTTGGATATTGGATGTGAAAAAAGAAATGGTTCTTCCATAACACTACACTTTAGATGTGTGTGAATTTCCCACACCAGGAGTAATTTATATAGTTCTATTTTATAGCGATTATATGTTAAAAAAATGTTCTATGTTCTATGCAAAATGTTCTATTAAAGAGAAGATAGAAAATAAATATTTGTGTGTGCTGTAAAGTGGTTAGAAAAAATGAAATCGAAATCGGCTAAAATCGGTATCGGCAGGTCAAACTCAATGAAAAATCGAAAATCGGAATCAGCCTAGAAAATTGTAATCGGTGCATCTCTACTTAAAAGATAAAATAATGTTTAAAAAGTCCATGGTCAAGAACCCAATTAAACCAAACTCCGATCACCATAATGGTGACATAAAATGGTGAATCTTTCCTTCGTTGATTCTGCTTGTTATCTAGCCTGGGTTTCCCCATGCTGTCTTGCGCGGAGCGCGATTTTATTCACGCTGCTAGGCAGCCTGGATTCCATGGACCAGATTTTCGCCTCAGCGAGGGTACCAATCACAGAACGGGCAGGGAGCAGGAAGACGATGACGACGTCGAGCGCAACGCATCATAATCTGAAGACCACGCCCACTGGGGGGGAAACAATCCAACCGTCTCCATTGACTTTGCATTGCGAGAGGCTGCCTCCTTGTCATTTGTGACATATAACAAAAGACAGAAAAATGCCTAAAAGCTGCTGTGTGACAAGGTGTACAGCAAACAAGCTAAAAAACCCAGAAATACATTTTTATAAGCTTCCGAACCGTAAAAGCCAGCCTTTAAGGAGACAAAAGTGGATACAGGCAAGAAGTCGTGAAGCATCAGCAGGAAGAATGGGTAAATTGTGGGATCCTGACACTCAGTATGTCTACGTGTGCAATAAACATTTTGTTTAAGTCAAATATCCAAATGTCAGTTTTATATATTATATTATATTATATTTATGTAAGCTAAGCAATATCATGTCGCATTCCAGTGGGCATAGTTCTCAGAGTAGTTCGAGAACTAGTTGCGCTCTGTCTCAATTGATCCACTTTTATGTCCTGAAACAAACCGTTTTTTGGGGTCGACAGCTTATAAAAATTAATTTCTGGGTTATTTAGGTTGTTTGCTGTACACCTAGTCACACAGCACCTTTTAGACATTGTTTTGTTTTTTGTTATAAATCATAAATGACAAGGAGGCAGCCTCTCGCAATGCAAAGTCAATGGGGACGGTTGGATTGGATAGACATTCGTAGCACCCAATAAACGGCTCTGGGCATTTGTAAACCACGCCTCAAATACGAGAAAATGAACATGTGGTTCCCAGACCCACGTCTCAATGAGACTAGGTTTGACGTTAGCCAGGCTACTTGTTATCAGGTGTTCATCACTAATGGTCAATCATCACTCAATAAATCAATGGATTATCTCATTAACTTTAACACTGATTCAGAGTTAATTTTAACACTCTTGAGTGTGGAGTTAAATAAACTCTGGGGTTACACTGGGTTTTTTGCTGAGTTAAACAGTACAGTATAAAACAATGTAATACTTAGCAATACTAAGGGTACAACAATGAAGAGCAATGGGTGAGAAAAGCAGTGCTTTAATGAGAAACTGTGTTTCTTTATGTGTCTGTTTTATTACTCAGCTTTATTCAGCTGTCCCTAAAGGCACTGTACATGTGGCAACTTGAATGCTTTTAGTGTGTATCTCAGTGTTCCTTGAGTTTGAGATGGAGCTTCTTGCCTGCCTTACACAATACCTTTTTTTTCTGAGAATGAACTTACACCCAAACATAATTCCACGAAAACACAGAGATGAACAAGAGAGGGAGGACAGCATGTTTGATAACTGAGTATATGAAGCAACATATTGTCCTTCTGTTCCATTCACAAGAAGGGCAGCCAGGGTCCAAAATGTGCTTATGTACTTGTTTATTTATTTATTTATTTATTTATTTATTTATTTATTTATTTATTTTTCTGCCAATGAAAAGTGAATTGGGTAGATTTATGGACCATAAATACTTCCCCTACCAGGCATGAATTTAATATTTTAAAGGATTTTATTTTGTTATTTTAATGTGGGAAAAGACTTTCAACAACAACAACAACAAAAAACCTATAGACCTCCTATATAAATGTATGATGGTAAATATATAGCCTATACTTTATCACATTTTCTAATCAGTTTACCAACTCACTTATACAATTTAACAAGTGTTATCACACTTGTTACTACACACACTTTAAGAATCAGAATCAGAAAGAGATTTATTGCCAAGTGTGCTTGCACACACAAGGAATTTGTTTTGGTACTGAGGCTTCCAGTGGACATATACAAATACAAATACAACAAGAAACATAATACTACAAATTATAAGAATAAAAAATAAAAATATAAATATATGAGAATAAAAGTATCACAGTTGGGTTTAGTCAGAATAGACATTTTCAGATTTACAGATTATGAACTATGAACATATTTACAGTGTTTTGAATATTATAAATAAAAAATCTACATATAAGTTAACCTGAGTTGTACGATATTGTACTAAACAGTGGGAGTATTGCACTTAAAGGCATATGCCTTGGGAGGAGTGTTAACTGTTCAGAAGGGAAATCGCCTGTGGGAAGAAACTGTTCCTGTGCCGAGATGTTCTTGTGGCCAGTGATCTGAGTCGCCGTCTTGACGGTAACAGTTCAAACAGGAGGTGTCCAGAGTGAGTGGAGTCTGTGATGATTTTACCTGCTCTCTTCCTCACTCTGGAAGAGTACAGGTCCTGGAGGGAAGGCAGTGGGGCACCAATGATCCTCTCCGCAGTCCGGACTGTCCGTTGTAGTCTCCTGATGTCCGATTTGGTAGTTGAACCAAACCAGACAGTGATGGAAGTGCATAAGACAGACTCAATGACGGCTGAGTAGAACTGAATCAGCAGCTCCTGTGGCAAGTTGAACTTCCTCAGCTGGCGAAGGAAGTACAGTCTCTGCTGGGCTTTTTTCACAATGGAGTCAATGTGATTGTCCCACTTCAGGTCCTGAGAGATGATAGTGCCCAGGAACCTGAATGACTCCACTGCTTCCACAGTGCTGTTCATGATGGTTAGTGGGGGGAGTGCTGGGCTGTTCCTCCTGAAGTCCACGATCATCTCCACTGTTTTGAGCGTGTTCAGCTCAAGGTTGTTGTAACTGCACCAGACAGTCAACCTCCAGTCTGTAAGCAGACTCGTCACCGTTTCGGATGAGACCGATGACAGTGGTGTCATTGGCAAATTTCAGGAGCTTGACAGAGGGGTCTTTAGAAGTGCAGTCATTAGTGTACAGGGAGAAGAGCAGTGGGGAGAGAACGCACCCTTGAGGGGCGCCAGTGCTGGTGGTGAGAGTCCTGGATGTGTGTTTCCCCAGTCTCACTCGCTGCTGCCGGTCCGTCAGGAAGCTGGTGATCCACTGACAGATCGAGGATGGTATGGAGAGCTGGGTCAGTTTGGCTGTGAGAAGACCAGGCATGATGGTATTGAAGGCCGAACTGAAGTCCACAAATAAGATCCTTGCATAAGTCCCTGGTCTGTCGAGATGTTGCAGGATATAATGCAGTCCCATGTTGACTGCATCATCCACAGACCTGTTTGCTCTGTAAGCAAACTGAAAGGGATCCAGCAGGGGTCCAGTGATGTCCTTCAGGTGGGCCAACACCAGTCTTTCAAACGACTTCATGACCACAGACGTGAGAGCGACAGGTCTGTAGTCATTAAGTCCAGTGATTTTGGTTTTTTTGGGGACAGGAATGATAGTGGAGCGTTTGAAGCAGCAGGGAACTTCACACTGCTCCAATGATCTATTGAAGATCTGCGTAAAGACCGGGGCCAGTTGGTCAGCGCAGGCTTTTAAACAAGCAGATGAGATGCCGTCTGGGCCTGAGGCTTTCCTAGTCTTCTGTTTTTTGAAGACTCGGCTCACGTCCTCCACACAGACCTTAAGCTCAGGTTGGATGGCAGGAGGGGGGAGTAATGGGAGTGCAGGAGGTGATGGTGAATGTGTGAAGTGCAGGTCAGAGCCGGTGTGTGGTGTGAATGAGGGTTTTTCAAACCTGCAATAAAATGAATTAAAATCGTCAGCCAGGTGTTGATTGTCCACAGATCGGGGGGATGGTGACTTGTAGTTGGTGATGTTTCTCAGGCCATTCCAGACGGATGATGGGTCGTTGGATGAAAACTGGTTTTTCAGTTTTTCAGAGTAGCTTCTTTTAGCAAATCTGATCTCCTTTGTCAGTCTGTTTCTGGCCTGGTTATACAAGATTTTATCCCCACTTCTGTAGGCATCCTCTTTGGCATGACGAAGGTGTTTGAGTTTCCCAGTAAACCATGGTTTATCATTAGTAAATGATATGTCCTGGTAGTGATGCATGTATCCACACAGAAACTTATATATGATGTTACAGTATCTGTGAGCTCATCCAGATCGTTGGTAGCAGCTTCAAAAACAGTCCAATCAGTGCAATCAAAGCAGGCCTGTAGATCCTGCTCTGCTTCATTAGTCCATCTTTTTACAGTTCTTATTACAGGTTTAGCTGATTTCAGTTTCTGCCTGTAGGTCGGTATGAGATGAACCAAACAGTGATCAGAGAGCCCCAAAGCTGCTCGTGAAATGGAGTGATACGCATTTTTTATTGTGGTGTAACAGTGGTCCAGTATATTACTGTCTCTGGTGGGACATGTAACGTGCTGTCTGTATTTTGGTAGTTCGCGGGAAAGATTTGCTTTGTTAAAATCCCCAAGAATGATTAAAAGAGAGTCAGGATACCTTTGTTCTGTTTCAGCTATTTGTTCAGCCAGCTGTTGTAGCGCCTCGCTCACGCACGCGTCTGGAGGGATGTAAACATTCACGAGAATGAAAGAGGAAAACTCCCGAGGCGAGTAGAAGGGTTTACAGTTTATGAAATGTGTCTCTAAATTAGGAGAGCACATCATCTTCAGTGTTGTTACATCTGAACACCAACTTTCGTTAATGTAGAAACACAATCCACCACCTCTTGTTTTCCCCGTTAGCTCCGCGATGCGATCCGCTCTGAACAGCTGGAAGCCCGGCAGATGTATTGCGTTGTCCGGTATGGCTTCACTCAGCCAGGTTTCAGTGAAGCACAGAGCAGCAGAGTTTAAAAAATCCTTGTTAGTGCGTGTGAGGAGAAGAAGTTCGTCCATTTTGTTAGGAAGCCTGCACGCTTCCCGCGTTTGCGTCTGACCGCGCGTTTGAACAACAACGCTGCCCCACCGACGAGAATGTCCAGCAAGACGTCCGAATAATCAAAAACTGTAGAAAAGTTATCTGGTGTGTGTTTCCTAATGTCCAATAGTTCGTCTCTGGTGAAACTGATAGGAAAAGAATGACTAAACGCAGAACAAACGAACAAAAACAACACAATAGCTGGAGAGCGACACACCGAGGCAGCCATGCCGCGGCGCCATCTTGAATCAGTGATTCAAGATGCACACCCCACTTTGCACACCCCACTTTTCAAGACTTTGCACACCCCACTGAGTTTAGAGTGTGTTTGTGTAAAAACACTATGCATATAACTAAATCAAATGAACAGAAAAAGGTCTATTCTGACACAAAAGTTTTCAGAAATTCTCAGAAAAGTCAAGGCTTTTTGGAGCGCTACTGAAAGATCCTGAGATATCTCTGGAAATCTTCCAGGAAGCTCAGCCCTGTCCTACATACATCATTGGCACACAGACCTCTTAAAATAGCTTGTGGTCTACATGAGACATTACATCCCCGTTAAAGCGGCTCACATGGACCTTACTGAGACTGTGGACTCAGGAGTGGAGCAATGAGAGGAGGTAGAACTGCTTGCTGGTCAGACGTAGTTGGAGCAAAGCGAATGAAAGCCAGCTGAGAGTGGCTGAATCTGGTGCCAACACATTAAAGATCTGTCAGGGTTACTTACAAGGAGCTCTGAGTGCTGGATCGCCAATGAGCGGCTACTGTAGATGGGAATCACAAGGACTTCATGCGCACACGTATGAGTACACGACACGTATCTCTCGCACTCCACTGACACACACTCCTTGCCACTCCTGTGTTTGTGCAAATTCAATCAAATTATTTTTGAACAGCAATAAAGAAGTCTTTATTATTCTTGGCTTAGCTTCAGACTTGCTCTACTTTCCACCTCCTTACCACAACTGAAACACACACGCATACGCACACACACACACACCAGCCAGATTGGCTTTCCCCACTGAAGTTATGCCACGGCGGCTGGAGCCAATCAGACGCTGCTCTGCCCTAATATCCCAGATATCCCAGCTCTCTTTCAAACACACAAACTCGATTTATGGACACATTTATTTGCATGTCAGTGGCCAAAAAGAGAGAAGCATAATCAACAGCATTTATCTGACCCAGGTGCAGCAGGTCCACGGCTTGGCTCACAACAAGGGCTATTACAACCTCAGCCTTACCAGATAGCAGGAAAACATATGCAAAGTCATGACAAGAAGTATCTGGATTATTACATGTTGGCCCTCAAGGAAAATGTAAAATCATGAGAAAAGAAAAAGAGGAGAATATAGACATGCTTTGTAGATTTAACAGTAAAGTTCCTAACAGATTTAGAATCAGATCTGTTATGAGAAAACCTGGCCAAACACAACGGTGTCTGTTTCGAGCTAAAGCATAAGAAATACTGACATAAATCATGCAACTATGTAAGAAACATGTTTTGAACCAAAACAGAGACAGCAAGTGTAGTGTACTGTATGAATTAACATGCAGTATGTGACCAGACCCAGATGGAATCTGTGGAGTTTTTTCCCCACATTTTCTGTGCTGATTTTGGGGGAAAACAATGTTTCTCAATTATCTCTTCCATTTCAGACTCAATTAGGCTGAATCAAACCAACCAAAAGACAAAAGGTCATCGCCCAGCGCACAGACTCAGTTTCATGTTTTCTATTGTGTTGGTGCACACTTTATTCAGTTAATAGCATACTAGGCATGTCAATTACAAGATCATTTAGTTATAATAATGAAATTCCCATTTCACACAAACTCAAATACTCACTTGATTCTTGATAGTGCATCAACAAATAAAATGGAGGAAAGGGTTGGATAGCTTTTGCACACTAGAATTTGTTTTTACTATTCAGAAGATTGTCATACACTTGAGAGCAACACTGCATAGGGCATTAAGACGTTTCCAGAGAACATATTTGTAGTACAAGCGTACACTTATACACATAGTAAAGATGAATTCTCTGAAAACTTTGCAGTTTTTTCTGCAAAAAAATTTACTCACCCTAATGTTGTCCCAAACATGTACGATTTTCTTTCGCTTATGGAATACAAAAGAAGATATTTTGATGAAAATACATAATGAAAGTCCATTTTGTCCAGTGCTGTTTGTGACCGAATTTAAAATTTTGGGGTAAACTATCCCTTTAATGACTTACGTTGCTTCTCAAGTAAATGTTTTTTTTTTCTTTTTTTAAGATTGTATGTTCTCAATGAGATTACTCATTATTTTTGTAACTCAAATCATTTTGAAATTTGTCATAGCGTCTACAGCTAATTGTGCACATGTTGAGTTGGCTTCAATCAGGTTTTTTTTTTTTTTTGCCTGACTAAAAACATTAAAGGATAGTGTGTAGTGTGCTCTCAGATTCACATGCCAAAAATAAAACCTCAACACACTATTCAAACACCACACTATTACGCCTGGACTATAACGAGCTGCTCGAGCCTGAATGTTGGACACTGATATGTGAAAGAAAAAAAATGTTGACATGTCTACTACTTTAAGAGAGCAGCATAACTCACAGAGTGGTGCCTGTTAGTCCAGCTAGAATAACACTGTGGCTGGAGAGTTTTACTGTCCCACTATTGCTTGTGAAACATATATTCCAATGACAGCTAGACAGCGTATGACTGAGTGAGGGGGAGGAGAGAGAGAAGGATAAAGAGAAAGGGAGGAGTGATGAGGAGGTGAGTGTGGCAGGACAAGGTGAAAGTGATGTGTGTGAAGCTGCCGTTCATGCACACCGATGTCACACCTCACAGATTGGTATGGGTGTGGAGTGTGAGAGATGCATGCGTACCAATACACACTTCTTTAACTAAAAGGGAGCACGCAAACAGTCATGGTAGTGTATGCAGGAACAGCCCGCAACACAAACTCTCTTTCTCTCAGCCATGTTCCACAAAAGATGCTTTAAGACATTACAGTGGCCAATAACAGTTAATGTGGGCAGGAAGGAAAAAAAACAGATCATCATTCAGCGTCGCTCCCCCTAGAGGCCAGAGCAGGAGGCGTGTGAGCTAGACAAACGGAGCGTGTCGTTCATTAGTGAAAAGATCACATTTTACCGGTGGAGTGACACTTTTAGTGGCGTGGGGGGCTCTGTGAAACCTCAGCCAGAAAAGCCCCTCTGTTTAACTTCCAGAGTCATTAGGCAGGCTATCACCTGACACACACTCAGGTAAACGTCGCTCTCGGGGGCCAGATGTACATTTCATCATGGCCTCACAGCACGGCTGGAAAAATATGTGCAGAAACTGAAAACCGCATTTCCAAAAATTGCCTGCTTGTCCCCTCTGTTAGTTTTGGACAGGAGTCTTCTCTGAAGCACGAGGATTGGCATCCCAGCTTGTGCCAGACTCTTAAAAGCCAGTAACTGATATCAGGTCTCTGTGGCCCATCGTGAAATTATAAAAGTTATTAAAATATAGCAAATCCCCTAGGAATCCGTTTTACACGTTTACTAGTTGTACGTCAAGGTGGGAGACAACACTGCTGAGTTATGGGGGATATTGGATTGAAGCGAATACAATTCGGGAAGTGAGAAGGAGCACCTCATCTCACATATACTGCTATAAATTCTTCATGCTCACAATTTATCTGATCAAAAATACAGTAACAGTAATATTACAAAATAATTATTATAATTTAAATAAACTTTTCTATTTGAAAATATTTGAATTGATAAGTTTTGTCCTTCAGAAATCATTCTAATAGGCTGATTTGGTGCTCAAGAAAATTTTTTTTTATTATTATCAATGTTGAAAACAGTTGTGCTGCTTAAATGGTTAGTTCACCCAAAAATTTAAATTCTGTCACCATTTACTCACCCTTGTGTTGTTCCAAAACCTGTAAGACTTTCGTTCATCTTCGGAACACAAATGAAGATGTTTTTAATAAAATCTGTACTCTCCATTGACAGCAATGCAACTACAACTTTGATGCTTCAAAAACGTCAAAAAGAGATCGTAAAACTAGTCCATATGAATTGAGCGATTTAGTGCAGATTTTCTGAAGAGACACAATTGCTTTATATGATGAACAGGTTAAATTTAGGCTTTTATTCACATATAAACATTGATCAGTGAACATAAACAGAAGCTCAACCGAACTTGCTTGACATGCGAGAATAAACCTCATTGGTTCTTGCTGAAGCTCAAACGTGCTGCATAACACACAAGAATGAACCTCATTGGTTATCGCACATCAAGCGAACATGCTTGAGCTTCCGTTTAACTGTAACTGATATGTGAGTTGATGAATGTTTATATGTGAATAAAAACCTAAATTCAATCTGTTCATCATATAAAGTGGGGTTGGAATGACATGAGGGTAATTAATAACAGAATTTTCATTTTTGGGTGAACTAATCCTTTATTATTTTTTAGAAACCGTGATAAAAATATTTTAGGATTGTTTGATGCATAGAAAGTTAAAAAGAACAGCATTTATATGAAATGGATTTTTTTTTAACAAAGTAAAAGTCTTTGCTGTCACCTTTTCTGTCAATTTAATGCATTCTTGCTGAATAAAAGCGAAAAACCAATTTCTTAAGAAAAAAAAAAATCTTACTGACCCCAAACCTTCGAAGCAGTATAGTATACGTCATATTTTGTATATGTTGTTAGAGTATAAAAAACTGGCAGGATGATATGTTCAATCAAAAATGTAAGGGAGAAACATTAGGTGCTTTATGCACTCATTGGTAGAAGTAGCTTACTCTGCATTGTGGAGTGTGAGAAGCTAAACATAGAAATGAAAAACAGTGAATGAACCAAACTACTGTATATCAGAGGTTATACAACTTTCTGAGACAAAGGAACGTCAAAAATAAGGATCCCATTGGAGTGACCACCTTTCTCAAATATAAAAGCAGCTTTATAAGGAAATTAAATATAACGTTTTTAATAGTTATTATTAAAAATGGCCCCCTGTTACAATGAATAAGGAATAATAGAAATGGTTATTGAACCCTGTGAATGGGTTGGTCATGCTGCATACAGACATTTTCATAAATTGAAAAAACTCTTCTTCAAAGGTTGGTAACGAAAAATGCAGCTATGATTTATTCAAAACGACAGCGTCATCTACATCGAATGCACATGTTGTTGTAAAGATGAAATCCTGGTGCTCATGTAGCAACGTGGCAGCTGGCCCTCATAAATGCAACATAATTTATAAGCTTGAGACGTTTTCTACAGGTTTCGCAACGAAAGCACGACAACTGAGGTTGTGCATTCATACCATCTGCAGAATCAGTGGCGTGCACTGCTAATCTCTCTGGTTGGGAAGTTTGGTTAGGCAGCGACCGAACATTGATGGCGACAGCTGCTCCTTTAAAAAGGAGAAACGGGGGAAAACTTCAATCTGATCAATGTGTGGTAACACAGCAACTGTTAACCGTTGACAAGTGCTTTGTACTTCGGGTCTGTGTTTCTCTGGTCGGATCCCAATTCTGGATGTATTAATGGAGGAGAAGAGCTTCTATTAGGGCTGCAGACCGCACTGGGCTCAGCCATTTCAAAACCACTTAAAATGTGTATTAAATGATGAAATGAGACAACATCTTTTAAGCTCACAGTAGGGCAGTGGAGAGTATAGGTTCTAATAACAGAGTGGAGCTTTGAATCTACACACACACACACACACAAACATAAAACTTTCTGCAACTCTCTTTGGATAATAAGCTCTGACTGGTACAACAGAGACATATGGATCTCTTTCTTTCCTTCTGTCTCCCTCGTTTTCCTTGCCCATTTCCTCTTTCGCTCTTCATCTAGTCCAGCGCAGAGAACATGTCACTCGTGTCTGTTTGAAGGAAGAGGGTCCCTCCTGACGCTCTGAAGTTTGATATGGACAGCTGCTGATAATTATTCCGGCTTTCCAGTGCCGGTCGGCTCTGACGGAAATATTCTCATTGTTGTCTCGCTGCCATCCGAGCAATTCCAGACTGAAGTTTAGCAGGTCACAGAGACGAAACGAGCAACCACAAGAGCTATCCTTCACAAAATAAAATCACAGAGCATTAATCACAGATAGGAACAGACGTGGCTCAATCCAGAAGTATGGCTCTCCCCGGACATCAGGCCAGCTATGGCAGTCAAATCGGGGACAACACATGTTTCTGCTTATTAAACATCAGCCAGAGCAGCGAGACAGTTCCAGATGACATGGCTCACCACTGCATATCACTTTACACGGTTCACCAGAGACATGTGTTTGCAAAATGAAATAACTAAACCCAATCAGAGTTTTATGTGTTTGCTAAAATTCAATTAGACTATGATTAATAGGGGCTTTTGGGCCAAACGGTGCAGAGGCTGATGGGGAGACGTCTATGGGCTGGTCGGGTTACGACAGCATTGCTGTCAAGATTATAGACAAATATACTGGATAACACACAGAAAGAGTGAAAGTAACACTGGGAACAACTTCACTTTGTCTATGCGAGCCTGCTCAATCACCCAGCCCTGAACTCTAAAATATCTGCCGTCTGTAGAGTTAGAAGATTCTGTCCAAGTACAGAAAGGCCTGGGTGGAACAATAAAACAGAAACGATGACTGACAGCGAAAGATGAAATTCATCAATGGCCTAAGCGTGCTTGCAAGCCTGGGCCACGGCCACAGGTGAGAAGTTCAGGAAGATCAGGAGCGGGAATTGTTGATATCAGTGCTGACAGAGGATAGGAAAAGTTTACAGCTTTCCAAATGAACGAGGGAACGAATAACCTTTTCAATGCTATTAAAAGGTCACTTTGAGATGACGAAGCTTCCAAATGTTTGACCATAGAGAGGGTGAAATTAAAAACCAATCAACACTGCAAAGACACGTGGACACTTACCTGTCTAATGCACTCATTACCATAATGTAGAGATGGGATTCCCAAACTTTTTTGTCAGAGGAACCCCTTTGACCTAAAATATGGGGGACTGGGGTTATTAAATTGACACTGTAAGTGTATTTGGAAATAACATTTGTATCCATTTAACTGTATGCATGCATATAAATGGTTTTATTAACTGTATACTAAAATCAATAATAGAATATACTAATTTGCTATACATTTGACAAACATGCCTTAAAGCGGCAGAGCTTCAGCATTTGAGCAGGTTTCTAATACGCCATTAAGTCCACGGGATACAGCCGAAAGTATGTTGTCATTGAGCTGTATATCTTAAGTATGTCTGAAGGGCAAACAGAAGGCATACAGAGCCCTAATAAGACAGTATTCCGCAAACTTTTTGTATAAACATGGTTTTGACCCAAGTCCACCATTGCATTATCTCTTTAAAGAAGCTTGTGCACTGGTGAATCAATTAAACCCCATCCTCAGCACAAAGGATTAAAATAACTAGTCTCAGAGCTGCTCTGATAAGACGATTTGAGATTCACTCTCATCTGATAAAATGATTATCCAAAACAATATTTGATTTAAACTTCAAGCAGCCTGTTAATCTATTTGGTTTATTTTAAAGTTTAAATGCCAACGTGTTTCGATTGCAGTGGAAGACGGAAAATTAACATTTCTTATGCTAAGTAAAGACATTCAATTGACTTTATATAACAGATAAGAATCCACAGTTGTTGTCAAACACAACAACTGTGTTTTTAATGTTTTTAAACCAGCAGTGCTGAACTGAAATGGAGCTGAAACCACATAAGCACAAATCCATAAGAGAAATATTCTCCATAGACCTCTGAAAAAGGAACATGATTTAAAAAATAAATAAACTTCTAATTGAAAAAGTGCTTGAGTTATGGCAAGCTGGAATAACTTTAAGCCACTCTGACTCTTTTAAGCAAGCACATATTTTCCTATCTGTGACAGTGACTCATTTGTAATGTGTTGCCAAGATACTTATAAGTTTATCACCCATGAAGTGATCCTGAGTCCATTAATCACATGTTGACTGAAAAGTTATATAGAGGAACACGCTTTAAGCAGCCCAGTCTCATCCCAAGACTTCATATGACTGACGCTTTTGACCATACGTCAACATCCGACGTTTTAGGGTACCCTTTAACGTCAGTTAGATGACGCTATCTAATCCTAACCCTACCCCAGACCTAAACCTACCCGCGTCATCTAACTGACGCTAAAGGTAAAGCGTCAGTAGATGACGCCCTAGGATCGTCATCTAACTGTCGTTAAAGGGTACCCTAAAACGTCGGATGTTGACGTATGGTCAAAAGCGTCAGTCATATGACGTCTTGGGATGAGACTGTGTTACTTTAAGAGAGACACAAATCTCTCAAGCCAGTTTAAAATGATGCCCCTTTAAGACAGCCACAAATCAATCAAAATATGCCACTTTGTGCACTGTGCAAGAGAGAAACGGTGTCTAACTGTATGTCAAACAATTTGTCTGTCACTCCATCTTCCACCTCTTCCTTTCCCTCACTCTCTAATCACTTCTTACCGTCTTTTATTCTCATAGTATGTCCCCTGAATGTCTCTCAGGACTGCTGTCTTTCAGCACAGCATATCACAAAAGCTAGCAAACGACAATTAAAACTGATACGCTTCCCTTTGGTACGGATGATGAGAGAGAGCTATAGAATGAAAGAATACTAAAGAAAAAACAGTGTTCTCACCCCCTCTCAAGTCTCAGGACAAGTAGCGATATGATGTGCATTGATCTTTATTACAATAGTAGCGAGCTGTAAAATGTTTCACAGGTTTGTACCGATCTAACTCTTCCTCATTTATAATTACCACTACACATGTAGAACCAAGGGCAACTTCAGAGGAGGTTCAAGAAGGGAGAACGGGAGGGAGAGAGGGGGAAATCTCTAAGGGTTCTTTCTGTCTCTTTCGGCCCTGAGGCTATAAGCACTGCTGTATGCTGCATACCTGAAGCAACTTAGTTTTACAAAGATCAAATTAAGCAGCTAACTCGCAATATGAAATGACAGTTCCTCTCTTCCGTCTCTCTTTTTTCTCACTCTTCCCCTGGCAGAAAAAAAAAACAGCACCTTTTTGATTAATTTCATGCCAGACCTGCGTCTAAAGTAGGCATGAAAAGTTTAACGCTATTTATTTGTGACTTATGAATAGTCTTCATAATTTTAATTTTAAATAACTGTGAATGTTATTCGCAAATGCAGTCAATGCTTCAGGATTTGGTTTGAAGTAGTGTCTCAGATGCAATGTACAGAAAGAGAGAGATTATTGTCCCAAACCTAAAGAGCTATTAACTACCTACACAGTGTCCAATCAGAGATGGACCATTTGGAACGCTCTACATAGGCAGCAACTCCAGAAGTAATACAAATAGTGCTCCACACCGGAGACTCGACTTACATTTGTTCTTCGAGTGTTCCTGCAGCTTAGCTAGCGGAGAACTGTGAAGACTCACTGTGGGTTTGATTCCCAAGGAACACACATATAAACACACAAATAAAATGTATAGCCTGAATGCATTGCATGTTGTATGCTGCATGATAAAAGTGTCTGCCAACAGCATACATTTAAGACTTTGATGTTAGCATGTTGCATGAATCAAACCATCAGTGCGTCAGGGGCACCGTTTTGGAACTGACACATTATTAATCATAAAAATAAAAGGTAATTTAAAAAAATAGATTTAACAACTTTTATCAATAAATCACATGTACTGAATTAATTATATTTATAATCAACATTTTTCTTGCAGAGTTCACCAGCATAATTAAAGGGATAGTTCATCCAAAAATAAACATTGTCATCATTTACTCCCCCTTATGTTGTTACAAATCTGTATGACTTACTTTCTTCTGGGGAATACGAAAGAAGAAACTTTGACCATACAATGAAAGTCAAATGGGTCCAATGCTGATTTGGGTTTGGAATGGCATGAGTGTAAATGTTGTCAAATTCTTAATTTTTGGTTGTAATCCTTCTATCCTCATTTGTGCGGGAGAGTGCACCCATGCCTTAAAATTGTTCCTCAATAGGCAGCTCACTAAGTTCTGGAATAGAGCTAGAGAGATATTGAGAACTACTCAGCTTAGCAACAGGAGATACTGTTGTGCGAGTAATATATCCGATTCATGTGAAATCTCATTGAGTTTTACTCCAATTTCAAGATGCAATTTACGGAATTGCTGGAGGTGAAATTCAAAATAAAGAAATTAAATTTATACACCTTTAGTGCTCAGTCTGTCTACAAGATAAATGGGTTTAAATGGCAGTTTCACATACACAAACACACACAGGCTTTTTGTTCATTGTTCAATATTACAATAGTGCAGGATCATAAAACAGTGCTCTAACACACCTGATGTAGTTCTGACTTCTCTCTTCCTGTTGTTTTCTGGGATATGGCTCTGAAAAGCATCTCTCTCTCATTCCCAAACGTCTTCAACCAGCCTTCTGAAACATTAATACCAGTCCCTGAATCAGACTTGCCTTTACTGGGCCAACATCAGGCCAATCTACATGTGTTAGCTGTCTCATTTGGAGACAGACAGATGAGAAAAACTAAATGAGGTTCCCTTTCAGCCGCTCACGTTCAACGTAGTTGACATGTTGACTAATTGGAGATCACGCCAGGGAGTCAGTCATCTTCGATTACTATTGAAATGAGCCAATGAAATTGGCGTGCGTGATTTTCATCATACACTCCGCCCCCACGGCGTGGGTATAAATACGGAAGTGGATGCACGCACTAATTGCCTTTCACTTTGGAGCCGATCGTTTGATGTCTCTGAAGAATGCCGTTGTTTACAACGAGCAAGTGTGTCGGTGTTCCTCTGGAAGACTCTCCCAGTGCTGGTGGTTTTTACAGCGCGAGTGCAGCAGTGATCATGAGCTTTGAGCTCACAACTGCTGTTTTAACAGAAACACATTTCTAAATGTTTGTTGACGGCTGATTAGAGGGCGGAAAAGTGAGTGCTTCACTGTTTCAGTTCATTGTTCAGTGTTGCCGCGGTCATTACCCTGTGTGCTCCGGCACTGGTGATGGCTCCTAGTTCCTGAAAGAGCAACACAGGTGTGTTTGCGTCTTTTTCAAGATGTCATTCCACCCGTGCGTTTCTGGTTGCGGTCGTTCCCTGTTCTTCTCTGACGGTCACATTTGTTGCATCACGTGTTTGGACTTACAGCACGCTGAAGCAGCTTTTGTGGACGGTTCATGTTCCCATTGCGGGAATATGACTGTCGCGGTGTTGAGATCAAGACTTGCCTTCGTCCGCGAAGCTGGAGTCCCCATTACCATGCCCCACCCCCGGGTGCCATGTGGAATGCGTGATCAGAGGATAGTGATGGATGTCGCGCCCGGTAACCGTTCCCTGTGGGCTCCTCACTCCACACTCCTCCATCACACCGCAGCTGGTGGAATTTCCTGTTGAACGTGCTAGTCCCTCTGTAATGGACCGATCAGCCGTCTTAATTGGGGTTCCCCCAGAGGATAGGATGTCGATAGCAGCATCGGAGGGTAAGCTGGCCTCTGGAGATGACGACTCAGCTGCGTTATCTCCATCTGGGAATGTAATGTTGCCTGGGCCAGATCCAGAATTGTCAGCTATGCTGAAAAGGGCCGCCAAGGCTGCCGGGCTCGGGTGGAATCCTCTACCATGTCCCACTCAGTCTCGGTTGGAGGATTGGTGTCTCGAGGCGGGCAGAACTGGTTCTCAGCTCGCCGGCCCAGTGAGTTCCTGTCCGTTACGACGGGCAGAGTTGACAAAGCCTGTGGGCAAGCCACCTCCTCTTTGCGTGCCATGGCGCTGCTACAGGTCTATCAGGCCAGGGCACTCATGGACATGCACGAGGGTAGCCCAGACCGTGCGCTCATAGGTGAACACCGCACTGCATCGCACCTCGCCCTCCGGGCCGCCTTCGGGCCTTTTGAGCCGGGTCCCTGTCCTCCACCTCACTGCCCCACCTCGGGTACGTCTGTGGTCCCCTGGCCCGGTTCGTGGAAGCCAAAAATGCTTCCCAACCGGTCCAGATGGCCCCAAACTATACCATCAGACTCGGATTGCGATTCCTTTTTACTCGGCTTCCGCCCAAGCTCAGTGATATTCATCACACCTAGGTGTTGAGCAGATATGCTCCTAAAATTAGTGATATTTAACACACCTAGGTGTTGAGCAAAGATGCTCCTAAAAGTTAGTGACTTTCGTCACACTTGGGTGTTGAGCAAATATGCTCCTAAAATTAGAGACTTTAGTGAGAGTGCAGAACGCGGTAAGTCAGTCATGGCTTAAAGGGAGCGCTATTGACAATCTAAATAATAACTTTGTTTGACTACGGCAGCTGGTTTAGTCCAAAAATGCGCAGTTCTTTGGCAGTTGGGTCTGTTCGAGGTTGGATCACGTTCTCACCACAAACTAACCGCTCCAGAGTTTGCTTGAAAGCGTACCGAGACTACCTCTTTGAGGTGGTCTCGGTACACATGTTTGGTCCGCTTTTGGTGCACACCCGAGTGCAATTGCTGCTTTCACACCTGCCCAAACGAACCGCACCAAGGGGGAAAACGAACTCTAGTGCGATTCAACCGAACTAAATGAGGCAGGTGTGAAAGCATCCTTAATTAAGATGGGCCCTTTTTCGAAAGGATCCGTTCAATTTGTTACGCAGAGATGCATTTCCAAATGCTCCTTGCCCAAGATTGGTCTGCAGCGTTCAACCTGAGAGACATGTACTTCAGATCTCTATCCTTCTGCACCACAGGCCATCCTGTGTTCGTGCGTTCGAAAGGTGTAAAGTATCAGTACAAAGTCCTACCCTTCAAGTGCTCATAGCCAGTTGGGTCCTGGTCTTTTCTAGTTTGGAAATGGATGCAATCCAACGCATCTCTGAAAAAGAGTATGTGGTTGGTTAGTGCTGTATATAAGTGAGAAAGGGTCCCACTGAAACTCTTCAGAGGCTCCTGGGGCATATGGTAGACTCAGCCGCTCGTCTTCTTCCATATGAAGACCGCTTCAGCACTGACTTCGCGGCCGAGTCCCGAGGTGGCCGTGGCAGAGCTTCCTCCGTGTGAAAGCACCCTGGCCTGCCACCAAACCCTCAGTCCGTAACAGACCTTTTGTTTCTCCGGGGCCAACGGTCCCTAGAATGAGTGTCCATCAATACCGGCTGAGGGGCCACGTACAAAGGGCATGTAGTAACGGAGGTCTGGGCGGCCCTCCGACTGCATTGGCATCCACTGCCTCGAGTTGCTTGCAGTTCATCTCGCTTTGAGACACCGCCAGGGCCGGCGCTCCGCACACGCACATCACGCACTGCGCGTAGGGCACCAAGTGCTTGGGGGGGCACCAAAAAATCTGGGTCGTGAAAAATCATCACAATAGGCTACTAGTATAAATAACAAATAAAATATGTCTAAAGCATGTTAATATACAAAAGCAATACAAAAGTAATATAGGCCTAGATCAAATTAGTCGAGAAAAAGGTGAATCTCCTGTGCCGGTCTCCCTCTGGTGCCCCCCCCTTCCCCACCTCCCAGTGGTCTGTTCGATTATGCCTCAATCAATGTCAAATTTGGCAGACACCGACCTCAGACATGGCCTCGAAAAGGCACCAAGAGTCGGGGGCGGAAAAAAGGAAAAAGAAGAGACAGCGAGCGGGATGATACTCGCGCGTGCCGCGTCGCTTGCAGGTAAGACAATGTTTTAAATACAAATGTTAGTTTTGTAGCGCGGGCGCCCTTGCGACGTGTATGCATGTCCAGGGGGGCGTCGCTAGTAGTGCAAATGATCCGGGGCTTTAGCTCCCCCGGGAAATTTTGAAACTTGGGCTGTTAAAGATGCAGTTAGTTTGTTTGAGAAGAAAAGGAAGGCCAATCGTTGGGGTCCTCATCGTCATATTTGAATGACAAATAAAGCTAATTTCCCCCCTAGGTAGGCTATTACGTTACAGATGTGTGCATAGGCGATTAGTGCAGAACGTTCCCTATTGTAATTTCTTCGCTTCAATACAATGTCTATCAGCCTCTTGGTAAGGTGAACTTTAGAAAAACCCTGCAACTGACCGTGATGTGATTTTGCCAAATTAGACCGCTTAGATACGTTTTTTCGTTGTTGTTCTATGCGGATAATGCGGTCATTTTCAAGAGGTTCATAGGCCAAGGCCCAAGGGCGACATCTGTTGGTGAAACTGCAATTAGAAAAAAAAACCCCACAATCTCAGTGTTTGTATATTTTCATATTCACAGAGTTGTCAAATTATTAGGGCTGGGAAAATATTAATCGCATCCAAAATAAAAGTTTGTGTCTACATGATATATATAAATAACAAATATTTCTTAAATACATACATGCAAATGTGTATTTATATATATACAAAATAATTATACACAGTACACACACATATATCATTCATGTAGACCTTTATATTATTTATTACTTTTCATATTTGGTGCCATTGTTAATGTAAAATTATTTATTTGCAGCAGTTATTTTGGAAGTAAAGATAACCTAACTAAGAAATGGGTGGTTGGGTGGTTGGGGGGGCACCACCAAGCATTTGTGCTTAGGGCACCCAAATGGCTAGCGCCGGCCCTGGACACCGCTACTCAGCGAATTTGTACTAGTATGAAAAGACAACATTGTGACCGTTGCGCTATGCTTCCCTCACATGTCACAACTCGCACGCCACCTCCTCCTCAGAGTCAGAAGCTTCGGAGGTCACTTCATTCCAATTACTTTTGGCCTGCTCAATCATGCCGCTGACGAGCCTCACGACAGCCTATGGCCCAGGGAGAGTGGAGTCTCCGTCCCCAGGCGGTCCAGTTGTTTGGGACCACTTCGGGGCCGCAAAGTTACATCTCTTGCCCCTCCGGACTCGTAACTCCGCCAGTTGTTTTTTCTCCTGTCTGAGTGGACATCCCTCGACACAGAAAAAACTCTGGCCACAGCTGGCCCCGGGACCCTCGCAGAAATGTGTTCCCCAGTGAGCCTTCTTGCACACAACTGTGCTAAAGTCAGGGAGGAGTCAAAGTCAGGTCTTGCCAGTTGCCCGTTATTGGCCCAACCAGATCTCTCCTCTCGACAGCCCTTCCTGACTCCTTCCTCTGAGTACATTCTCAGGGATGGGGCATGATGGCAACCGTGTTTAGACCTTGGAGAGTTCCAGGTCTGGTTCTAAAAAGAACAGGACACGGAGGTTCTGGTTACTACCGCAAGATTTTTTATGTTGTAGAAACAATCACTTCTGTGAGAGCACCCTCTCAAAATGAGGCACACTCAGAAGTGGAACCTATTCGTTGAATTGAGTCTTCTTTCCGTGAGGAGATCCTAAAGGTATTCGATCACTTCAGTGCTTCTTTCCTGCTAATGGGTTGGAGTGAGGGCTGTCTCCTCCACCTCAAAATGTTGTTGCCTCTGTATTGACGCACATCATGATGCAGTGGATACAAATCCATGGTAAGTACGACTTGATCGTCAGGTTCCTGAGGGGAGCAAAGAGAATGAATCCCTCTTTACCCTCTTGGGACTTATCTCTGGTGCTGCTGCACTGCAGATACCTCCCTTGAGACCTGCAGGCAGTGAGTTAAAAATCATGTTTTTAGATAAACAGTTCTCCTGCTTGCTTGCTTGGTCTCTATCTAGAGGGTAGGGACTTGCCCGCGTTTTCAGTTAACGAATCGTGCCTGCAATTCAGGCCGGCTAACTCTCATGAAATTAGAGACACCGGCCTGGATATGTCCCCAAGGTTCCTACCTCTCATACAGGACCAGGTGGTGAGCCTGCAAGCGCTGCCCCGGAGGAGGCAGACCCAGCCCTGACTTTTCTCTGTACGTCTGCTACATTGCGGTTATACATGCTCAGAATGCAAAGCCTGGACTTCAGACCAGCTCTTGTCTGGTACGGAGACCAGCAGAAGGGAAGGCTGTTTCCAAGCAGAGGTTGGCCCACTACATGTGGTTGCCTTCATCTTGGTGAGAAAGTTTTCCCAAGATGCAAGTGCCCACCTGGGTGGTGAGCTCCTCCTAAGTGAGAGTATTGCTCCCTCCTAGGTGTTGACACAGAGTGCCTTGCTGAATATATGTTAAATAGAGTTGGGGGCAGGGTGACACCTATCACGTTCGCTAGAGAACTAGCCTATGTGTCGCACCGCTGCTTCCCGTGGGCTCCCTTCACATGAAACCAGTTTCACTGTAAGCCCAGTTCGAAGTATCGACTTCCTGCGCCATTCCCCTCCTATTGACTGGATATGTGTGCAATTCTTGCTCCAGTAGAGTTCCCCTTAGAACTTAGTAGAGTTCCCTTAGTAGAGGACTCTCACCACCAGCACTGGCGCCCCTCAAGAGTGCGTTCTCTCCCCACTGCTCTTCTCCCTGTACACTAATGACTGCACTTCTAAAGACCCCATTGTCAAGCTCCTAAAATTTGCAGACAACACCAATGTCATCGGTCTCATCTAAAACGGTTACAAGTCTGCTTACAGACTGGAGGTTGAACAGCTGGCTGTCTGGTGCAGTTATAACAACCTTGAGCTGAACACGCTCAAAACAGTGGAGATGATCGTGGACTTCAGGAGGAACAGCCCAGCACTCCCCCACTCACCATCATGAACAGCACTGTGGAAGCAGTGGAGTCATTCAGGTTCCTGGGCACTTCCATCTCTCAGGACCTGAAGTGGGACAATCACATTGACTCCATTGTGAAAAAGGCCCAGCAGAGACTGTACTTCCTTCGCCAGCTGAGGAAGTTCAACTTGCCACAGGAGCTGCTGATTCAGTTCTACTCAGCCGTCATTGAGTCTGTCTTATGCACTTCCATCACTGTCTGGTTTGGTTCAGCTACCAAATCAGACATCAGGAGACTACAATGGACAGTCCAGACTGCGGAGAGGATCATCGGGGCCCCCCTGCCAACCCTCCAGGACCTGTACTCTTCCAGAGTGAGGAAGAGAGCAGGTAAAATCATCACAGACTCCACTCACCCTGGACACCTCCTGTTTGAACTGTTACCGTCAAGACGGCGACTCAGATCACTGGACACTGGCCACAAGAACATCTCGGCACAGGAACAGTTTCTTCCCACAGGCCATTTCCCTCCTGAACAGTTAACACTCCTCCCAAGGCATATGCCTTAAGTGCAATACTCCCACTGTTTATAGTGCAATACCCTACAACTCAGGTGATACTTATATGTAGATTTATTTATTTATAATATTCAAAACACTGTAAATATGTTCATAATCTGTAAATCTGAAAATGTCTATTCTGACTAAACCCAACAGTGATAATTTTATTCTCATATATTTATATTTTTATTTTTTATTCTTATAATTTTTAGTACTATGTTTCCTGTTGTATTTGTATTTGTATATGTCCACTGGAAGCCTCAGTACCAAAAACAAATTCCTTGTGTGTGCAAGCACACTTGGCAATAAAGCTCTTTTCTTATTAGCCGAACCCTGTCGAGTTCCTCCATACCATTCGGCAACGGACGTGGCAGAACGTCCAAAGCCAGGCCTATCACTCGTATGCACTGGTGGAACCTGTGTTAGGCTGGGTCCATATGTTGTGATCCCTACAGCGATCTCATCTGTGTATTCTTCAACGGTACGGCTCCCTTCGGCGAGCCTGTGTCTTCCCTTGTCAGACCATGCTCTGCCGTCACTGTCCGGTTGAGTCTCCCCCGTCATAGGCTGGAGCCACCCCAGTGACATTCCATATGTTGTACTGCCCGGTCATCCACCCAGTCCTATGTGTATTCTCCACATGTTACCTCCCTTCGGGCAGGATGTGGCTACCATGGCGTCCCTTCCTTCCATTGATAGGGCACGCTTCCCAGTGGTCTTGTGGAACTGCAGTGACTTCCCTGGCCTAAGCCCTGTCCCATCTCCACCTCAAATAATGAAGGCTTTTGTCTAGGCACTGGAAGGTGGCAGCACTAGTGGCGTTTTAATTGGGATCCCAATCAGTCTACATGTTGACTATGTTGAACGTGAGCGACTGAAAGGGAACGTCTCGGTTACGTATGTAACCCTCGTTCCCTGAAGGAGGGAACGGAGGCTTAGTCTTGTCACCAATCTTGCTGGACCACCGCTGACTCGGGCTCCGCTTGGCTCCTCAGCAAAAAAGTAACTAGTGCGTACATCCACTTTCATATTTATACCCGCGCCGCGGGGGCGGAGTGTGTGATGAAAATCAAGCACGCCAATTCCATTGGCTCGTTCCAATAGTACTCGAAGATGACTGGCTCCCTGGCGTGATCCCCAATCAGTCGACACGTCGACTATGAGGGTTACATATGTAATCGAGACGTTTTCCAGCATTGTATATGTCAATGTCACTTTTATTTGCATAGCAATATTAAAACAACACATGTTGACCAATGTGCTTTTCATCATCTCAGTAAGATAGACAAAATAGTACAATAGTAATAGAATAAAAATAATAAAAATTATCATCAAAAGGATGAATTAGGCCATGGCAAACAAATAATCAACAAAAGGATATCAGTATAAGATGGCGCTCTCTAACCAGGTCGAGGTAAATCTGGCTTTTCTTGGCACAAATTGCATTATTAATGTGCATTGTGGAAGCCTAAAAAAGCCTTGTGTGTGTGTGTCCCCTATAGAAAGACATCAGAGCTCATAGCCCCTCTGGCATTGTTTAATCACTGAATAATGCATCTGTTAAATGATAGAGTTAAGGGGCTAAAAGACAGAGAGCAAAGAGAAAAGAATAGAGGCTGATCACAGAGAAAATCCCCTTCAGCAGCGGAAACAGGCCTCTTTAATACGGGACTATGATCAGTATTTCTATATGACACTGGAGAGTATGAGGCCTGATTTGGGAGCAACAACTGCGAACTACTAATGCGCCTGTGATTAAACTTTATATTAATAATCTCATAAAAAGAGTATATACGCAATCATAAAGTATCTTGTTTACTGACAGATATAGCTGCAGAGGTCTTGGTGTTGTAGCCTGTGGGTTAACTGCAGGTTGAGTCTATCCATCTGACTTGTGCTTCACACTTGTTTATCTATGTCCTACTCAGGTTTAGCTGGATTACAGCATTAGACAGTCTAAGCCAGACTCAACCCATTCCGTTTCCAGATGAATTTCATTGGAATTGAATTGGTACCCAGCTTCTCCAAATCCAGCATCTCCCTTTTTGCACACTAGTTGATGGGAAAAGAAGTTAATTTAGAGTCCTCTAAATAAATAAATACATTTATTTTTATTATTTTATTTTTTGTGATTACTAATATAAAAAAAGTTGGGTTGGAGGCAGATTGGACAAGTAAAACACTCAAATTAAAATTATTAAATATGAAGCGGACAATTGTGATTTTCTTTGAGAAAGAATATGCTAGTCACGTAATTTTTTCTTTCTGTTTTTTTTTTTTTTATGATAACTAATGTTCCACTATTCATTCCTAAATATAAATATTAAATAAAGACTTTTTAAATATAAAGCAAATGCATGATAAGGCTAAGACTGCAACTGAACAGTTTTAAAAATGAGATTCATAAGGAATTAAAAGGTGAATCAATTGGCAGAAGCTCAGGGTTCACATTCCCTCTGGGTCACTGTGAAAGAAAACATACTACTGTTGCTGGCAGTACAATACTTCTGAACAGAAGAAGCCAAACAAATGCTCCAGCCTTTCTCTGTTCTGGTTTCTGTGCATGACAATTCACATATTTTTATGTGCATGCATAGCAATTTAAAATACAGATATCCATGGGCTGACTTTCAAGGATTAGAAATTAAATTATTTCATTTTAGTCAGTTCTGAGCAGAAACAGAATTTTTGTTTTGGCTCAGGCCTATACTTTACAAATGGTAACCATATAAAAATAAAATCATGGTCATCAATCAATCCTTTCTTTAAAACCCCAAGAACAAAGAACTTTATGAAAATGATCTGAACTTTATTAACTGATCACCAGAATCAAAAAAGTTTTCAGTTATTTTGTTCGCGTTTTCTATTATGTTCTATAAAGAACAACATTATTTTCCAACCATAATCAGAACTAGTGATGTCAAATTTGCTGATCGGTCAAACGGGTTTGCAAAAATGTCTGAAATTGTAATTGTAATTCAGTTTGATACATTTGGGCAGTTTACTTACTGAATTGCTTTCTAACATGGGATAATGTGATACTTTATAAGATATACAAAACAAACAAAAAAAATGGTGGATATATACATTCAATCCATTATAGGAAACAAACCATGCAAATGTCTTCTATCGGTTGTCAGCAATGAAGCAGCTCTTTAACGGCGCTGTACTGCTTAAAGACAATTTTGTCTATATATTAATAACAGAATCATGGTATAAAATATGGGTCACTTTTTTGATGGGAGTCCTGTGCATCCAGATGAAAGGCTAGAAGTGTCTCTACTCCATGCTAAATCAATGTAACCACACACACACACACACACACACACACACACACACACACACACACACGTCATACTTAAAAGAGACAGCATCTCATCTCCAACTTTATCTTTTTGCATCCCTCTAAAACAAAAGAAAGTGAGCAACAGCATAGACACGGCAGAGAAGGATGGATTACAGGCCTTTTCAAGGTTGGAAAGGATGTTAGTACTCACGCACACACACTCACATACACGTTCTTTCATGAGCTAACCAGCAGCCTCTGAACCTCTTCCTTTCATCTGTGCAAAGAGTAATGTTTGGGAAAAGCTCTCAGTCAAGCAGCAGAAAAGCTAAGAAGTGTTGGCCAGAGATGACAACTTCCAGGAAGATCTCCTTTATTTCTTAAAACACAAACCTCAGTGTCTGTGTTAAACCTGCAGATGTAAATGCAAGAAGGAACTGCAGGAGGGAGCTGTTTTGATCTGTGCGTATGTGTGTGTGTGTGTGTGTGTGTGTGAGTGTGAGTGAGAGAGAGAGAGAGAGAGAGAGAGAGAGAGAGAGAGAGAGAGAGAGAGAGAGAGAGAGAGAGAGAGAGAGAGAGAGGGGGGGAGGTTGTCAGGTGTTTGTGTGCAGAGGTATTGAAGGATATTAAATATTTACCATAGCAATAATGACTCCCCGGACAGAGCAAGAGAGGAGAGGAACGAGGGAGAGAAGAAAGGAGAACTGCCACCCTTCACAGGAAAAGAGTGAAAACAAAGAGGATGCAAGTTCGGCCAAGTTGTATTTCTCTAGGAGTATCTCTTTCAACAACAACAACAACAACAACAACAACAACAATAAAAAAAGAACACAAATAATAAAAAAAAATAAAACTACAATAATGAAGAGGGAGTAAACACACCGGGGGTCTCCAAATATGTGTGCGCGCTCTAAAGCAATACTTGGAGATATCATCTAATGCTCAATGGAGAGAAAGACAACGGAAGAGCAGACTGAACTTAGTCTCTCTCTTCTTTTCACACACAGACTGTAATACAATAATCCTGTTGTTTCATGCTGACTAACTTCAAGGTCTGGACCCCGGTATGTGTCCTTTTAAGTGCAGGCGTAGTATTTAGCTTTGAGGTCACGCCTGCAATGCATGCTGGGGGACAGACTGAGCCGGAAGCATGAGAGAGGAAGGAAGAATTACCACTGAGCTGCTCTGAACACATACATACACTGCACCCCGGGATCCACAGAGGGGCTCTCGACCTCATTACAGGGGTAAACTACTTCCTACGAGTTGCTCAAAAGTTTAGATAACTCGGATTTACTAGTGTAATTCCCGGTTGTAAAATGATGGAGCATGTGTGTGCGTTTTATTTCTATAAAGCTGCTCTGTATAGGGTGCAAAGCAGTGGACTACGTGGTGGACCGTGCTTTTCACAAGTGGGGAAACACAGATAACACTTACGGCAAAATACAGTATGTACTACTAGATTAATTAAGATAAATTTAGTCTGTTTGTGCCTGCAATGCTTCTACTAAAAGCTACCACTAAACTTTTTTTTTATTTTTACCAATTCCAATTTACAAGAAAAAGATTACAGTCAGCATTAACCGGAGGTTGTGATAGTCTTTTCTTCCCTATTGTGATGTATTAGCAGGTGAAATGGTTTCTTAAACAAAAAAACAAAAAAATGTAGGGTGGGACTTGTTTTTGTTCATCTGGAATTGATTGGATCAATGTCATTTGCTGTTGCTGATATTTCAAGTGAGTGACAGGTTGTCCCGTTCTTGCGTTGAAAAACACGTCATTAGAGAAGAGATGTCATTGCAAGAGAGAAGGGAAGTTACTTTGATTAAAGATCAGGGCACATGAATTTATGATGAAGTAAAAAATAATGATGTTCACAGATATATAATTTATAATATATAGGCTACTGCCATATTCCATAAAAAAAAAATAAAAAAATAAGATTTGTCCATTTTGATTTCATGGTGACTTTATGAACATCAAACTAAATGTATTTTGAGTCACAACCGACCATTAAAGGTCCCAATATACTCACATCGAAGTTCTTATTCGTTCTTCTCTTAGGGGTAAAACAAGGTTTGAAATATGTGAGCAGTGGTATACTGTTAGCAAACATCTGACGCCGCCCACACTGCTGAGAGCAGCGGTTTGATGAATATGTAAATATGTGCTGCACGCTTTCCTCTCAATAACAAAATAAACACACAACAAAATTGAGAAAACAGCAAGCATTTTTTAATAAAGCATAAGAAAAGCATCTGATCATAGCAATGTGGATATGTTTGCATGAGATCTGCAATTCAGCAGTCACGTCATGTTTATTTATATAGCACTTTACTTGGTAGAACAAAGGCGTTAAGCAGCCGGAGCGAACATTTCCGGAAAGTTCGCTTTGGCAAGATGTTTCGAACTCCCAAACAAACTGGAAAGGAAGTTCGTTTTGTTCGATTTTGTTCAAAATGACGCCACATCAGTTCGTTCTTTGATTTCGCTTGAAGTATATCGGGGCCTTAAGAGACACTCTGTATAGAACAGCAGTATAAATTACAAATATTAGCCTACGAATATTGTCAATCATGTTACTCTTATTACTTATTGGTGGTTTACCCATTTTAAGAACTCACCCAATCAAAGAGAAGCTGAGCTCCAGGCAGGACAAAAATATAGATTGAGAGCTTAATGTCCAATCAGATTCAATGCAAATAGTGCTAATTATGCTACCATAGTCTCTCAGTCACAGCATCATGGCAGAGCCCAAAATTGCATGTTTAGAGCCTCTTGTCTAATAAACATTGATCTTGAGTTCTATTAAAATCAATGCTATGGGTACTTGCCAAAGAGCCAAGAGATTAAAATGGATCACAAACAACGTGACACCAGTGCGGAATTATTTAATGTTTATTTGTAGAAGGAAGGAAGGGAGAAAGAAAGGAAGGAAAGAAGGTAGAACGATAGATATAACAATAGATATATATAACGATAGATATATATATAACGATATATAGATATAAAGATATAAAGATAGATAGATAGATAGATAGATAGATAGATAGATAGTTCAAAAGCAGTTAACTTGTAACTAAGCAGATTTTTGTTGGATCAAAGCTCATTGATATAATGTCGTAAGACTCTGTTTGAGAACAAAACACACCAACACACATTAGCACTTTTATTTTCTTGTATTGAAATGTAAACTGGGTTGAAACATTGTGCCACTGCTGAGAATAAATGCAGCGGTCAGACCAAAGCGACCAGCCTGCCGTGTATGATCTATAATTGATCGAGATGATAAACGTGTGCGTCTGTGTGCTTTCGGCTACTGCTGTCTGACAAATGACCAAACACAACCTTTAGAGCTGACCTACACAAACCAAGGAGAGGCGTGAGTTTGGCTGATGTCAAAAGAAAAACAATGAGTGGAACAAAATCAATGAAACTAGAGCAGCCATCGCTCCACCAACGAGGGACGTTAAACAACGACTGAGCTGCTGGGCAATTACTATGATTGGAGTGAGAGCGTATGTGTATTTGTGTGTTAGTCCCTCAGGTATTCTCCAAGCCACTTTTGATTAGCACATATGCTTAAACCGATACAGAGTGACTGTGTGTGCGTGAGGCGTTCTTCATTAGCATGTGTGCTTTTACAGACAAGGGTTGATCGGTCAATGCTGTGCACTTTATTTATGAGTAAAAGGAGACAGATGGAGCAGGGCGAGGTATTGATGAACCATTGCCTTTAAACAGGAATCAATAGGCAGGGAGGGGCCGAATGACACACACATTAACTCTGTAATATGACGGGATCTGAAATCACTGATCTCTCTCGCCATTTCTGGCATTAATTAATACAATAAATGAATAAAACAAACTAAAATGAGAATAAAAACAGAAAATATAAAAATAAAAGCAAAATATAGCTGCGAGCAGCAATTATCGGGGTTCAATCGGTTTAAGGACTTTAAACACATGCGTATATTTAGCAATCCTGTTACCATCTCAATCATAGATGGAAATGACTATTTAAAGCCAATACAGGAACTTTACCATAGGAAATATATGAATTTAAAGATTTTTAATTAATTCATAGGCCAATGGCGGACATGTTTTTTGAGATACGTCAATGTAGGCATAGAAAATCATGGCAGCTCGGACAAAGACACGGCATTCCCATTTTTAAGTCAATCGGACTAGCTGTGAAGTAGTTGTAGCAGTGTTCCTGTTTTTTTTCCCTGTTATAGCGCCACCAAGTGGCCAGTCGCCTTTTCAACGCAACCACAGAATGATCTCTTACATAGGTGCACTGAGTTTGTTGAACATATCTCATTCTTTTCAGGGGTTATAGCCATTTTAATAAAGTGGATCCTCCCACTTCCAACGTTTGGCGGCCCTTAGGTACCGTGAACCGAAATTTCTACTTTTTTTGATAACTATTAAAAATCAGACTCCAGGGAATCTTGCTGCACTAGTTTGGTGCCGATTGGGCCAAAAACCTAGTACTAGTTTGCAAAAGTAGGTTGTTCAAAAAATCCAAAATACCCGAAAATAAAGAACGACGAACAAATCCAGGGCAAACATTTTGTCCACCTTGAGCCAAGGATTCCAACGATATAAGATATTGACCTTACGCCTGATGCTTTAGGAGTTATGAGCCATTTCATACTTTTGACCGCCGTAGCGCCCCCCGTCAGGTCGATCGGGGGAAGCCTTTTTGGGCGGTGTGAGTACTCCTGCCAAATGGTACTCACTCAATGGTACTTAAAATGGTCAAAGTTTCAAGTCTCTACGACTTACGGTTTGGTCCACCCGATCATTTTTAGCGGAGAATGCTGATCCTTGGAAAAATTCACAGTTACAATAAAAATCTAAATTAATAGCAATCAATACTATCATGGTATATAAATAATATACTGCTAAGTTGAAAAGCTAAAACTTGATGCTTTCGCATTTGTTTGGAACTATTCGAGTATTAAAAATGTAACTAACAAGGCAAATTTTGTATGAAATATAAGTAGTTTGATATTACCTACTTGTTTTAATCAACTTTTTCACTGCTAAACTGCTGTTTATCAATTACTAACCCTCATGTCATTCTAAACCAGTATGACATGATCAACACCAGCTCAATATACATTTATGGTCATGTAGGGAAGGGGCATCATAACTAACAACATTTACAGATTAATAAAATGATTACAAATACCAGTTTATCCTTTTATGGCTCTATAACACTTAAATGAGTGATGATTACAGACTAGCCTTCACAGAAAGTCTCAGTGACAGGTCGTCTGCTTTCTCTCCAAGGATTTCCCTATATAAAATAAAAATCACCCTCCCCTTTCCCTTCCTACTTCTCTGTCCTCTCCTTCTCTCAGAGCAAACAACCTTCTCTCCTCTTGTTATTAACTAAATATGAGCACTTTGACCGGGGGACAAAAATTCAATATTTTCCCCACCAAATATTTAAACCAAGCAAATAAACAGACAAATAAATAGGTCTCCCAGGCGACCGGGCGAGTGAGGAGGGCGGGATGTAATTTGACGGGCGAGTTATTTGGGAGACTGAAGCCCACAGCTATTCAGGGGCTCATTTCAGCACCTGTCAATCAAGGAGCATAGAGGAGAGTGTGTAGGTGTGTGTGTGTATGACTGCAAAGTGGCCTTCAAGGTCGGAGCAGATAAGGTGAATATCGTACCTGATGAATATATCACCCTCTCCTTCTTCATCTCTTCTCGAAGGCCTATCGAAACATCTTAATTCCCCTCTAATAGCCAGCTTTATCCATCCTGTGTCCAGAAAATGCACTAAAAGAGAGAGCAAAAAAGCAAGAAAGCAAGAAAGACAGAAAGAAAGATAGAAAGATTTGAAATAGGAGATCATGAAGCATATATGTACAGACACACAAGCCAGCGATATTATGAAGGCCTTTCATCCATATTAGATGAGTTGCAGATGACTCTATTAAGTCAGGCTAGATTGAGCTGAGCAGAGAGAGAGAGAGCGCGAGCGAGGAAGATAATGCAAAAAAACCCCACTATATTTCATAAAACAAACACTTATAAACACCAGTGCCGCACATATCATACAAACGGTCTGCTTGAACTTTAACCACCTCAAAAATGAGAGAGATTGAAATGGTTGCAGTGTTCAGGCTGGGGAACTGTAGTGGCTTTGGTGTATTTGAGGTTTTTGGGGCCAGTGGTGGCCAGTGCTGTGGGACAGGACAGGAAGTGGGTCATACGACATGACAGTCACTTCTTAAGTGGGCCCTGAGACCAAAGCCATTGCAGAGTGGAAGGACTTCAGAGGGCCACCGATACTCACACAAACACACACACTGTATCTCTCTCTGGAGCGTTGCAAATACATCTCTGAAGTCAGGTCACAGCAGAGTTTAGCAGAATGAAACTGTCAACAGCAGACACACACACACACTGGAATCCTTTAAGCCAGATCACAGCAGTGTCCCTTCACTCAAGTGCCAAAAATGTGCTCCAAGAGTTTCACATCACTATCAGCGTATCAGTCAAAAGCCAGATCCGTTCCATCACAAACAAAGATACGCACACATACTGCTGAGAGCCCTGGATCCTTGCATCCTGTAATGAGCAAACTACAGTAAGAGCCTCTGTTCTCAAACCACGTGCACTACATACCTACACTGAACAAAAAAGTATTTGTATTTTTATTTGTTTTGTAGTACAAATATCTAAACAACCCCAAAAAAAATTGCTAAAAAAATACACTGTACAAGATATTACAATTTCAGAAAATACATCTTGAAGTAGGTTTAACATTCTTACCACATGGGTATATAGTTATTCTTGCTTTAAGCACAAATCTCTATACATTTAGCTGGATTTATGCTTAAAACAAGAAAAGAAAAAACTGCCATGGTGGTAAGAAAAAAATATATAAAGAAACAATTCTATATTTGGTCATAACAATTTAGATTTTCTCATGAGTAAATTGTGTTTTAAGACTTAGATACACTTCTGTTCCAATGATTTTTTGAAAGCAATTTACCAAATCATGTTTAAAGGTCTTTTCAATATGTTTATCAAAAAAGTAAAAGACTAAAATACTGAAAACTAAAAAGTATAAAATTTCAGACGTGCACTACCTGCCAGCCAACAGTTATGCTAATGAATTGTATTACATGACAGAATAACTTATTATTATTAATAAATGATTATTTTTTTAACATTGGCATCTTTTGTCATACATTTTATAAGAGCACTGACAACATCTTTTATCCATATTGAAATCCCTGAAATGCACAATCTTGGTTCTTCTCCTATGCTAGTGCTATCAGGGGGCCACATGGTTGTTAGTCCCCATTGCTTGGGCAGCCATGACAGGCGCGAGTGGCCGTTTAACCCACACAGCACTGAGGAGTGTTGTCATGGCAGCATCATGCAGTAACCATGAGGTTCATGGGTCTGACAGGTCTACTCATTGCTGGTTAACTGGGAGAACTGTATTATGTGTTCATCATGTGGACACACACGGTGCTCTTGGGACTCGCTGTCTCACTGAATAACTCACTCTTCAGACTGTTGAGATGTGGACTCATGAGTACATGTTAGCACACACACACACAACCTCAAATTTGCAGTGATATTGTCTGCACTCACCAGATTTCTGCTTTTATTTATTTATCAAAAACAGGCTAAATTAAGTATAAAACAATGGTCTCAGATCACAACATTTAAATTCTGCCATTACTTTACTCATCTTTAACACGTCAGGAGATCTGTGAAAGGATATTGCTGCTCTTCTCCATTCAATGAAAGCATGCAATGACATTGGCTGTCAAGCTAAAAAAAGGACAGAAGAAACACCATAAAAGTGGTTCATATGATTCATGTGCTCTTCACAATAGAAGAGAAAGTAAAAAAAAAAAAAGGTAATGCTTACCGCAGATTTGAATCATAAATCGAAACTGATATTCTAAAAACCCATAGGAAAAATCCCAATGAAACATGCCCCGAAAATGCAAATTCTCTTCCAGGTTTTAGGATTACAAACTCAACAGCTAAATTGTGATGGGGGGGGGGGGGGGGGGGGGGCTGTTCAGTGCATTAACCCATCAGTCATAACAGTATTATGTATTATGTGTAACAATGCATTTGTCCTTCAAATCATGAATGTTGTTGAATGTCACCTCTGAATGATCCAACTTTAATTTAGCTGTCAATCATATAATAATCAGCATGCCTGTAGGAAACACACACACACACACACACTTTCACATGCACCTGGTCATCTTCCTCTCACCAACAGTGATGTAAGACAGAAACTACTGATGACCTTAGAACAGTGAATACCTGTGCACACATGCCTGAAAACAGACTGCAGTGAAGTTTAGAGTGGCCATACACCGATCACCTGAGGCTCAGCCATCTATCACACCTTCACTATAGACTAGAGGAAACACCTCCAACCCCTACAGGCAACACACACACACACGAAACAAGAGCTCAAATGAGTATATTGGTCCCCATAATAGCTCTGGGAGGATAAGAAATATACAAGAATGATACACAAGACAAAGTTTGATCCAAACGTCTTAAACCACATCTGAGATTCAAAAATGAATTTAAACCTGGAAATGTAAAAAAGTTAAGGGCACTACAAAAATTTTTTTTTGACCAGATTTTGACCAGATTTTCTTAATTGGACTTCTAGTAAATAAACCAAATACCAAACCACTCTGAAATGTGTACAGTTTTAAATTAAACTTTTCCCTCAAATGCTGATATAGTCATTTATAATATAAAACAAACAAACAAACAAACAAAAACAAAAAAGCATTGAATTAAATCGGAGCAAAGTAAAGGCATTTTCACTGCTCTCTGACTTTTGGATCCCACTGTTATTATAGGTAACACTTCTATTACAGTATTTCGTAAAAACATCCATTAATTAACTATTAAAAAAGTATATAATAGCTGAAGTATCCGTAAGTTATTTATATTGATAGTGAGTATGAGTAACTATCTGAATGCACAGTTAAATTATCACTTTTAATAATTCTTTTTATAAATTGCTACCAATGTACAAATACAATTTCATACAAAAAAGAATGAATAACCATGTACTGATTGATAAACCAGCTTTGTACTTTATTTCTATCATAACTAGTGCTTTGCACACACAATGCTTTCAGAAAAGCAGTGGGGCTTGTGGCACTCCGGAAAAGAATACAGAAAAAAAAAAACACACAATGAAAGAAAGATTATATAATGCACATATATATTTATATACCAACCTCACAGCATTTACTCAGCAAGAACACATTATTTGGCAACCAATGACAACTCAAAAACTTCAAAAGTATAAAACACATTTAAGCATCTTCATCAAATACTATAATATGGATCTTCTACATTAACACTGATGACATAGAAAAGCATAAAAAACAAAAAGAAAGCTGCTAAACTTCAACAGTCATCCCTTTTTCATTCATCCTTCATTCATTTAGAGGACATCAGAGTGTTTTTCCTCCTTCACTCGTTAAAAGATGTTAGAGTGCATTCCTCCCGACACTGGCAGCATTTCAGACATAGGCAGGCATTATTGAAAGGTTAAGAGAATTATGTGACACAAGGGGTGCAAGTTCTCTTGGGAGCTCAGTAAAAGCCACCTATTGACACTACTTGGCTTGGGAGAGAAACATCTTATGTACACACACACACACACTTAAATTCAGTCACACAGAAATAAAACCACCTACACGATTACATACACATGTGCGTGCCTCGTACCTACATGCACCTATATAGACAAACATCATTGACAAAGTCAGTCTAAAAACATTATCTTTACCTTCTCCCTACAAACATTCAGAAGGACGTGCAAGCAAACATTCAAACACACTTGGGGCAAATTCAAACATACTAAATACCTAGACAATACGCCAGGTAAAAGGTAATTGCACGCATATGACACCCGTTAATGATGTCATCACACCTCCACAATCTCATATCCTTTTTTCCCGACCTTCTTCCTCAAAAGATGGCACGCAGACAAACACACACACACACACACACACACACACACACACACACACACACACACATAGAGGAGAAGTGAACTGTGTATACTGTGTACATCTATATAATGTCTGTCCAAAAAAAGCTTCAGAAGATATATGGAGAACTGAAGTAAAACACATACATTTATGGATATATATATATATATATATATATATATATATATATATATATATATATATATATATATATGTATATTTATGGATAGGTGTTATATGCTACTACTGATATGCATCTATGAATGGTCATTGTAACACTACGGACTCTGTTCAAGTGATAGTAAACGATACTGATGGAAATAGGAAAAAAAAAGTCCCGTCCAGATGTCACCCTGTATACACCCCGGTATCCATCCTTATATACGTCTGTCCATCCGAGTGGACCTCAATGTGGTGTGTGTGAAGGTGAATGTTGGTCTTCAGGCAAAGGTGGGCCAGAAAGGAGAAACTGAACAGGTGTGTTGTACTGTTTTTTGTCATCTGTGATCTCCATCATGGCCTCTATCTCCTAACATCCACCCATAACATTCTTTCTCTCTATTTCTCTCCCCCTTTTACTAACATCTTACATCCTAGAAGGAAAGAAAAAGCAAAAGTAAGTCACATTTTGAGAATTTATGCTTTACTGTATGTAAAGCACTTTTACAATCTATGAAGCACTTTTCAATCACAAAATTGACAGATTGAACATCATCAGATCTGATTTGATCATCATAAATGGCTAACAATCCTTAATGGTGCCCTAAGCGATGTCACGCGTTTTTTAGGCCGAAACATTTTTTGTCACATACAGCAAACTTCTCCTCACTATCCGCTAGCTGCCTGTCCCCTGAACACACTGTAAGAAAACGCGGTCTCTGTAGACACCCCAGGCTCCACAAATGGCAACAAAAACAAACTGGGCTAACCTGGACCACGAAACATAACTAACTGTTCCAGCCAATAACCGACAAGAATGATTTGGGGGTGGGGTTTGGGGGGTTAGCGCGCGTGCAATGGAAAGGGAGGGGGAGGGGACGGGATGAGGAGGAGGGAGGGTCTAGCTATAGCCTCCGTTTTGTTTGACAATACTTCGAAGGTCAACAAGAAGTGACAACACCCAACATCGCTTAGAGCACCTTTAAGGCTGCTTTCAATTATTTTAATACCAATCTGTACATAAAAGAAAACATAAGACGTCAACAAAAACACAGTAATTCAACTTTACCTCCAGAGAAGTGACTCGACGCGGTTGATGATGTCAGAGAGGTCAAAGGGGAGGGGCATGTCAGGATCGTCATTAGTCCAATAGGGGCGGTCGACAGGTGTTTCCTCAGGGGGCAAGGTCTGTGCCAGGCTGGATTGGCATCTGTTGGGACAGAAAAGGAATTAAAAACTTGATAATTTGATAGATATAATATAAAAACAAAAACTAACTAAATAAATGTAAGATTTATTATATTTTTACATTGAAGTTACAAAGTTTAGGCTCAGTGAGATTCTTCAGTTTCAAATAAATGCGGTTCTTTTGAACTTTGTATTAATCAAAAATGTACCCCAGGTTTCCACAAAAGTATTAAGCAGCACAACAGTTTTTAACATTGATATACATAAGAATTACTTCCTGAGCACCAAAACAGCATAGAAAGATTTCTGAAAGATCAAGTGACAATGAAGAGAACTTTGTCCACAGAAATAAATTACATTTTAAAATATACTGAAATAGAAAGCAGTTATTTTAAAATCTAATAATGAAAATAAAAAAGACAAATTACAAACTGTAAAAAATATTACTGACCCCAAACTTTTTTAACTGTAGTGTATACAATGACAAATTCTTAATTGACCAGAAAACACCCCTTGGCTATACTGTGTGTGCTTTCCAACAGGTGCGTGAATAGTTAATTTCGCCTTAAACACACAAAGACGTGTGTGTTTGTCTAGGGGCAGTCCACACACTCATTTCCTGATTTCTTTACAACACACAATAAGCTGCCATGACACGTTTATATACAAAAGCAAAGGACTGTGTAGATTGTGTGTGTGTGTGTGTGTGTGTGTGTGTGTGTGTGTGTGTGTCTGTGTGTATGTGTGTGTGTGTGTGTGGTATGGCATCATCCCCTTGCTCCTCCTCTGAAGGAAGCCTTAGGAATGCACTTCTGCAACCCTATAAGTGTAAGCAGTGTAAATCACCTTCTAAACACACCTGGCCAGTGCTGATTAATATCTCAATCATGTACACCTGGGCAGGTGAAGCCTGAGGCTTTAATTCCAAAGTAACTTTGATGTTGCAGCATTTCATTTTGTCACCTAATTAATATTCAGTGTGGTTTTTCACTAGAATATGACAACATAGCTTCTCATAAATATGAAGAAACTGTGTGTGTGTGTGTGTGTGTGTTAGTAAGCGGGAGGGGGGTAAATGAGTTAATGCATTAGATGTTTTATTGACCACCAAATCTGCATATTAGAATGATTTGAAAATTCAGCTGTCCCAGGAATAAATCATTTATAATTTAAAATATATTATAAAAATAAAATTAAATATTCAACTATTACATTGTAATAATTTCACAATAGTAGGAACAAGCCAGACCCACATCAAGATGTTGGGTCTGGGAACACACAATTGGTAGGGCTCAATCCGATGGGCGGGGTAAACGGTTGTCTTTCAAACTCCCTCTGCACGCAATAGGATAGCGCTACAACCAACCAGAGCAACGAAGAAGGTGATGTCGTCAGAGCGACGGACTTCAGTGCCGTTCTTTGTTCTTTTCTCAAAGAAAAGCATAACTCCAAGTCTTCCAGAGTTGCGGCCAAAGCCGATTTGAAAGACCGCTGTTCGCCAGCAGCAGCGGTCATCTTCTTTGTTTTCAAGTAGCAGGGAATTCACGCGGAACCGTCGCAACTCTGCCGTCATTATATTAAGCCCACCCACCGGCTCTATACATGATGTGATTGGTCTGACTAGAGTTTGGTTTTTCCAGCTCGCAAGCCAACGGAGAGTTGCTATACGACCCTGGCTGCAAATTACATTTGCTGCTGCAAGGGTGCGTCTAGATTCCTAGGCTACTTTTACTGTACTTTTGACACACAAAAAAAAAAGGCAGCTTTGGTGAGCATAAGAGACTTATTCAAAAAAGTGTAATTTTTCATTCAAAAAAATCTGGGAAAAATTATGAGCCAAAATTAGAAAAAAGATTATCATAGACATAGAGACTTGGGGTGGGTGGATTCTTTGGACTTTGGAGCCAGTAAGCAACTACCATAGCAACCTCATAGCAACACCTTGGCAACCACACACAACAACCTAGCATTGTGGTGGAGAGGTTTGCATGGGAAAGCATCACTCAAAATTGCTTCAAATAACGTTTAAAAAAAAAAAACAGTTTAGCATCATTAGTGGCGTGGGACTGACTCACTTTACAGACTTACATGAATAATCACTATCCTCACAAATACACAAAGTTCTGGCAGAAACGCTTGTCTCAAGCAATCATAGCCTATAATAAACACTCATGTTCATCCACTCAAAGACTGCAGCGGTGCCCAGAGGAGGCCACTGTTATGGATGAGTCTGTGCTGTCCCGTGGTCAGAGGACAGCCCCTCTCTGACACTATTTGTGGTTATATATTTTGTAAGGGCCACTTAATGGTAGAGTGGCTCTCCTGTTAAGTGCTGTCTGTCCAACTGCACCAGCCACATGAGAGGCTGCATTACACGCCGAGGGTGGAATTAGCATATAGCGCTTCGATATATCATCCTCATACTGCATCAGGGCTTGACAATAACATCCGTTAACATGCGCTAAGTACCCTAATGTAGCACATCAGTTCATAAATAATATGAGAGCTCGTTCTATACACGCATGCGTGTGTGTTTAAACTCTCTCATCATTTACTGGATTATTGGAAGAGACAGAGAAGAGGTAACTGAAGTAAATAGACTGTGGTGAAAGAGACCACAATGGAATGAATGCTAGCCATACAGATCCACTCAAACATACACACTTAAAAAGATTGTTTGCACAAAAACAAACATTTTGGGATCATTGACTCACTCTTATGCTGTTTCTAACTTGTGAACGACAGGTAGAACACAATTGGAGAAGTTTAGCAGAATGTCAAAAGCTGTTATACAATAAACAATACTTTTACAGCATTTAAAGGCTGTATAAATTAACATACACTATACCGTTCAAAAGTGTGGGGGCAGTATTTATTTAATGAATACACGTTTAGAAAGGGCACATAAAATTGATCAAAATGGTATGTAAAGACTGCGTACAAATAGCACAACTGTTTTCAACTGTGATAAGAAATGTTTCTTGAGCCCCAAATCAACATATTAGAATGATTTCTGAAAGATTATTAGAATGATCTCTTTTATATACACGATAAAAGTGAAAGGTGACCTGGAACTGTCAAGCTCCAAAAAGAACAGATAAGGAGTAGAACATTTTCGTTAATTTTTCGAAAATTGTGGTGTCATATAACAGTTTTGCGTATAGAAGAGACCAAAATTGTATTAATTACTCCCAAAATATCTTACTTGACAGCCATGGTCACCATTTACTTTCGTTGTAAGGAGAACAGCAGCTTGGACTTTAATTAAAACACCTCCTTTTGTGTTCCACAAATAATAATAATAATAATAATAATAATAATTAAAGCTGCTAGCAGCATTTAGCGGTGTTCAAGCAGTTAAGGCAGTTAAGCTCAAAAGCATCAAAAGACATGAAGTCTTATGTAGCAAGCATTTAACCACTGACATCATAGATGGAATTGACCATGTTTTAGCATGATTTACCATGATATACCAAATTTGAGTGTGATTTTTCATGATTTACCATGTTCCAGTATGATTTACCATGAATCTAGCATGCTTTACCACAGTTTACCATGATATCCCAAGTTCTAGTATGATTCACCATGATTTACACTGCTCTAGCATGGTTTACCACAATTGAACACATTCCAGTATGATTTAATATGATTCTAGCATGATTTACCAGTTTACCATGATTTACCATGTTATAGGATGATTTATCGTGATATACCACATTCCAGAATGATTTACCAGGATTGTAGCATGATTTACCATGATTCATCACATTGCTAGCATTATTTGCCATGATACACCATGTAATAGTATTATTTACTATGATTTACCACCACATTGCTAGCATTGATGTGAAGTGTCAATAGCAATAACGTGATACACTTTGATAAAAAAATTATTGTCTTATAATAGTTAACATGGAAAAACAGGTTTGCTTTAGTGCAGAATACTGGTGAAAATCAGGTCTGTCAAAGTGAAAGTGAGCCAATAATTGGTCTTCTACTGCCCTCTGCTGGCCATTATACTTATTAATAAAAAAAATTCACAGGTGCTTTTGCACTCATATGTAGACATATGCTTACACACACACACGCACGCACACACACACACACACACACACACACACACACACACACACACACACACACACGCACACACACACACACACACACACACACACACACACACACACACACACACACACACACACACACACACACACACAAATGTTGTTGTTGTTTTTTTCAACGCTATTGGGATGTTTCATTATGAAAATATACTTTAATGGTCTATAAGTATTTCACATATTTCTTTGTGAAGCTAGACGAGGACGGGACCTTTCAAACAAACTATCCCACAAGAATCTAGGTGGTTTAGGTAGGGAGTTACAGCTGTTCCAAGCCGGAGGTCTCACGGATTATATATATATATATATATATATATATATATATGCAATATAGTTTTAAACATATATTAATGCAAATACTTTTCTTCTTTCATATCTGCAAAAAATTGAAATGAATGAAATGATACCACAGAGACATTCTTCAATATGCAAACGATTGAACTTGTATAAATTAATTGATTGTTAAATGTTACTTATTTTCATATGCATTGTTTTAAAAAAAAACATTGTATTATTCTGGCAATAAAATAAAGTTTTGTTTTCTATGACTTGGTTTGATTCCATGTATTTTTTAATGGCACGTTTTTCATATTAACTCTAATAAAAATGCTTAAACATTTTGTTATAGCTATAGATATTTGAAATCAATGGTAGGTAAAAAAAAATGCTTATTACAGGTTTCCCATTTAAAACGCAATTTTTAGTTTTCATTTTAATCATATAATTTTATTGAAAAAAATGTCTCAAATTTTCATGTTTACTCAATAATGGCGCTCCGGAGGCCCGCGACGATAGTGTTCGATCAAGGCCCAATAGAGGACCTTACCATCCAAATTTGAGTGCGCAGGGAGTTCCCGTTTTCGAGTTATGAGTGAATTTGTACTGGGAGGGCGTGGCCTAACGTTATACTTTCGTTTTCAGCTTTCCTGTGACACAATTGTGAATACATGAATTTGAACAAAATGTGATTGTAAATGTTAAAATAATGATTTTATAAAGTCTAAATATGAATTATATATAACAATATTAGGGAGTAGTATGATGAAATGACAGCAGGGGGCAGTAAAATACCACTTATTGGCTGTTATACACCCTTTTATAGCCATCCAAATGAAGAAGTTATACTTTTGTTGATAATTATTGATCTAGAGAGTCCAGAGAATTGTACTGCACTGGTTTTAAACATTATGATTTGAAAAGTATATGATCATAGATGGAAAATACCATTTACAGCCAATACAGGCAATTTACCATAGGAAACATATGGTTTTAAAGCTTTTTAACAGTTATAGCGCCACCTATGGTCCGATCTCCATGAAACTTTGCATGCTTCCTCACATTGTTATGACACATATGCTCATCAATTTTTGTGAAGTTCTGATTTTTTATTTATCATTTATAGGCTTTTGAGTGTATTTTGACACGCCCATTTTCTAAATGACCCTGTTATAGCCATACGAAAAATGCAAAAGTTCAACTTTTTTTTGATAACTATTTATCTAGAGAGTCCAGAGAATTGTCCTAGACTGGTCTGGTTCCGATCGGGCGAAAAACCAGGGACTAGTTCGCAAAAATAGGTTTTTAACATATTCGTGAATATTTAATGAACGATTTGATTGACAGCAATGGTTCTAGAAGCAAAGTTGTTCATCATGAGGAGATCTATCAAATGATATGCATTATATGGGGATTTGTGCAACACCACGTGATTACAGAGCCGTAAAACTCGTTAGCGCCAACTAGTGGCCGATTTCTTTCAAAACTCTTACAGACCTCTTGGGCCATGAGTCGAACACGCTCATCGAGTTTTGTTCCGATCGGCCTCCGTTAACCTCTTCTCATAGGTGCTCAAAATTCATTGGCCGATGGCGACCATGTTTTTTGAGATACGCCAATATCCTCACACACATACATGGGGCCTTGGACCAAGACACTGCATACCAATTTTCAAGTCAATCGGACTAACGGTCACGTGGTCATAGCCCTATTTATGTTTTTATAATGTTATAGCGCCACCTAGAGTTAGATCGACGCGGTTTTTTTACTGTGACCCCAGACTGTCCTCATACACATGTATGTCAAGATTGGTGAAGATATCTCATTTACTTCTGAAGTTATAGCCATTTTAGTAAAATAGGCTCCTCCCACAACGTTTATTTTGCGCCCCCTAGCAACCGGAAATCGAAATTTCGACTTTTTTTCGATAATTATTTATATTCAGACTCCAGAGAACATTTCTGCACTGGTTTGGTTCCGATCGGGCGAAAAACCAGGGACTAGTTCGCAAAAGTAGTTTTTTGACAAAATTCAAAATGGCGGAAAAATCGGAGATATACGTTTTGTTCTTCAGGCCTCCAGCTTTCCAATGATATAAGACACTTGAGTCTAGGACATACGGTCTAGGAGTTATGAGCAGTTTCGCGCTTTTGGTTGCTATAGCGTCACCTATGGGCCAATCAGGCTCATACTCTCTCAACCTCTCCTCGATTTCTGTGCTACCTTAATCCCAAATATCAAGTCTCTAGCACTTACGGTTTGGTCTGCACGATGCGTTTTACGGCAGAAGAATAATAATAATAAAAATCGGTACAAATACAATAGGTTTTCAGCACTTCGTGCTTGAACACCTAATAATAATAATGATAACAACAACAACAACAACAATAAAGTCATAAGAGTTTTGAAAAAAAAAGATGGAGAGTAAATCAGGATGGGATTTTCCCTTTAAGATGGTACAGCATTATCTGTGGTGAGAATAAATAAATTCAGACAGATGTTAAGCAACCTCCCAAAATATAGACCTTTTTAATTTCATAATGTTGAATCACTTCCCATCTGCAGTCAAAGTGTGTCTGTGGCCTGGTAAACCCTACATTATGGGGACAAAATGTCCCCATAAAGATGGCAATATCCGAAATCATTGTTGTGACATGTTTTGGTCCCCATGAGGAAAACTGCTTATAAATCTTTTTTTGAAAATATAAAATAGCAGAAAGTTTTCTGTGATGGGTAGGTTTAGGGGTAGTGTTAGTGTAAAGAGATAGACTATACAGTTTGTACAGAATAAAGATCATTATGTCTATGGAAAGTCCCCATAAAACATGAAAACACAACGTGTGTGTGTGTGTGTGTGTGTGTGTGTGTGTGTGTGTATACTATTGGAAGTATATTTGGAAGTGTATGCCAACCATCCATACAGATTAACCTCTGCGAGATGCAGTCTACCTCTCCCATCTGACCCACGCTCAAGAGAGATCGACGTTACAATCACTCATTTCAATTTGCTCTGAAACCCTATAACCCTACAGCCAGGCCTGCTGGAATAGCAAGCTAATGTGGAGGGAAGGAGATCTATCACCTCTGTTCTTCTGGGGGGTGGCTCACATACTCCCACCCGACACATTCGGTGCACTTGAACTTCGACTCGGCCTGTGAACAATGCAACGCATACACGCACACCTGGCCTCCCAGCTGAAACTAACCACTTTAGCTAAAGAGAGTGTTAATTATGGACAGGCAAGCAGTCAATAAAAGGTTAATGCAGAAGGCAGTGGATAAATTCCTTTAAGCATTGCATCACTAGGCCATATCTGGGCAGCACGCAAGGCTCTCTGTGTGTCTGATCAATACATTTTACTGTAATGTTCTCCCCATTGATTTCCCTCAGTCTCTGTATCCTCCTCCAACTGAGATAAACTAAAGGAGAGGGGGAGTGAAAAGCAAGAGGGAACTGATAAATGAAATGATTAAAACCTCTTTTTAGTTGGACTTTCCCTCTCTTTGACATATCGCTGTGGTTTATAGCACGGGGATAGACTTCACCTCCAAGGTCGTACATTACCTGCCCCCCTCTCTTAAAGGGAGTAAAATGCCCTTATTAGACAACATCAGAGCTTCTGCCCGCCACCATTACGCTGATAGATGTAGGGCTAAAATGCTGGGTACACAGACAGGAGACAATGCTAATTGCATTAGCCCACCAGGAGATCATTTACAACCGTACAGCTACAAATGGGCTGTTTGATTAGGACATTATGGTGAGGTTAGCCTGTGTGCTATCCTGCATTCGATAAGCACTTTTTGTTCATGATTTCGTGATTTTTTTTTTCCTTTTCAGATTTCTTTGTTCTCATTTGACGCGCACAGGTGTGAAGGGTGTATGTGGGTCGAAACACAGGTGTGTAGTTTTATGATTTTTGGCAGTGATTGGCCCCGTTCAGAAAATACCATCAAATGAGTCATGCAAAAACAAGTGAGCCGATCATAAATCACAATTTGGCTCTAAGGCTCATTCGAGCAATCACATCTCCAATATAGGAGTACGAACAAGCACACTGATTACATCTTCCACAGATTCTTCAGATAATCCCATTTAAAACTATAAAAAAGGGTCTGTCTGTTTTTTTTTTATTTTTTTTTTATTGTTTCTGAACTGAAATGGAGTTGATCTAAACTGGATGTAAATGGACATTATTTGTCAATGAGTTTTAGGAACAGCAATGATTCAGTTTCATTGATTTTCTGTCAGAAAGCAAGTGTCCATCCTCAGATCATTTGTGAATCCGTGCAGAACTATAACTAGAATAATAATACAAAAAATGTTAACTGAAATAAAAAAAATAAAACTAACCTTACAAGGAAAAACTGAAACTAATGTACTTTTTCAAACTAACATACTTGTTCATGACTATAAAATAAAAACAAAACCACAAAACCCAAAAATAAAATAAACAGAAAAGACTAAAAAAAAAAAAAAAAAAATTTAATTAAAAACTACTAATATGGACAAACCCAACAGTTAGTTTACAATTTATATACAAACGTTAAATTTAAACCCAACGGTTGGGTTTGTTCATATCTGACCCAAACATGGTATACAAACGTTAAATTTAAACCCAACGGTTGGGTTTGTTCATATCTGACCCAAACATGGGTTGAAAGTAAGTAAGTAAGTACCTAAGTAACTAACTAAGTAACTAACTAAATATTTAGTAAACATATCTATGTGGATGGGTGACTGTCTGGGTAAATGATTGGCATGTGATCATTTTAAAAACCTCAGGCAAATAACCTCAGGCATCGCATCTACTATTTCCCTCTATAAATGGCTACAAAAAAAAGAACAAAGTTGGGGTTTCCCCCCTTTTTTTCTTTATTTTGCCATGAGTGTAAGTGGTTTGGGAGTCAATGAGCGGAGCTATATTTGAGTGGAAGGCAATGAGTCCACCAGAGGCAGGAGGCCTTTTGCGTCTGTACTCCAACAGCTCACAGCAGACCACATGAAACGAGCTCTCCCAAGCTCTAGTACAGGACACACAGACACCACAAGAGAGAATAGGGAGAGACCCCGCCAGCACACCTTTACTCAGACGGGCTCGTTTGATGTGGTGAGATTGGGTGTCTGGGTCCTAACCCAACCAGATGACATGAAAAACACACACAGCGGTTGCCTCTAAACGGCTCTCATAATTAGGGTAATAAAAAGGGGCTGAAGTCTTAAGCTGATTGCAGAGGAGGCCACTGCTGTCTCTGAACTCTCAAAACCAGGTGGACGTCTATTAGCCTGTTAACACCGTAACAAATTATCCCACACGCCCCTCCGATCGCCCCCCTCAGGCCTCATGAAAGAACGCAGCCAGATGTCAACACTAGCACCAGTTTACAGCACACGACACTACACATGAAGACAGGTAGTAATAAGGAGAAGTGTGTAAAGGTTTGAAGTTGTTTGTCAGTCAGTTCAGTAAAATTACATTTGAATGAAGCTGCACGGGTCTCAGTGATCCCCTTTGGACATTTTCCCACCTGGACTGCGGTCCCTTTGGATATCATCTAAGCAAAAACAAATAGTGTTGCAGTAACTTGTGCCCTGACATGTCCAACCTACTGAGGTGACAGCCTGCCACATACAACATTGTGATATGCTGGGCCAAAACTAATTAGTAGGTTTAAAACGACACTAGGGGTTTTTCACTCTGATGGTGTTTATTTACATGTCGGAATGAAATATGGAGAGGTTAGGAGAAGGAAAGGACTATATATGTGCATGTGAGAGAGAGAGAGAGAGAGAGAGAGAGAGAGAGAGAGAGAGAGAGAGAGAGAGAGAGAGAGAGAGAGAGAGAGAGAGAGAGAGAGAGAGAGAGAGAGAGAGAGAGAGAGAAGTGCCTAAGGGAGAGGAGGTTATGAGGTTCTGAGTATTTGCAGTTTTTCACAGGGGAATGTTTGAGGGCCAATAAATCTTTGAGTGATCAGGAAGTGGATAACAGCGAGGCTGGGAACACTAACACTGCGTTTAATATGTTAAATGTCTGCCACATCAATGCCATGAAAACTGACAAATGTACCAGTAAAACAATCAGTTTCGTGGATACATAAAAGAACACACCTGTATGTCTATGTGTCCTGGACACTAACACAACATACACCCACTTAGCCCATCACAGAGTGGAAAAAAATGTGACAAATAGGCTTGTTCTGACAGATAAACTGCAATTTCAGTGCAGTCTGATGGCCATAGGACATCTATAGGTCCTATGTTATAAAAAAAAAACAACAACTGAAGACTGAAGTAATGATCCTGAAAATTCAGCTTTGCCACCACAAGCATAAATGACATTTTACAATATATTGAAACGGAAAAGCTTTGGTGACACTTTTTTCAAAAACATTACAACATTTTACTGATCCCAAACTTTTTTAACAGTGGTGTATGACAATGAACAATAGTATATGTATAAATGAACATGAACTGAAATTAAAAAAATAATACATACATTGTTTTCATTGTTAGTTCATGATACTCAATGCATTAGAAAAGCTACTCTATTACTAAAATTAACGCACAACATAACTAAGCAGAATAACAATTGTGAAAAGCATCCTAATAATGAGTTTGAACAACGTAGACAAGTGCATATACAGAAAATAAAATCGGTGAATACAATTACAACGGATGACGTAAAATGATTGGATTGAATAATTGATTACATGATTTATATAATTGATAATTGTAATAATTTCAATTACAATAATTGATGATTACAGTGGAGGTATAAGTGGCACTAGCCATGTATCATCATTCTATTCACACACATTAATTCATGTCATCTCATTATAACAAATTGAGCCATGCTCTATCATAAATGCCAGTGGTAATGCCACTGTTTTACAACACGTTTTATTGACACGTATCACTAATATTTCGCTTCCGGAAACTCAGAGTACAGGAAAGGCTGGTCTCAGTTACTAAGAAATAGTTACAAGAGAGCCGCAGGTGCTAACTGTCATGTTCTCACGAATGACAGCTGTGAAATAGCACATTCTACCTGTAAATCTGACACCATTACAAAGTGACAGATAATAAAAAAGGAATTCATTCAAATATGAGCAGCATTCGTGCAATGCATAATCTACAGATAATCAGAATGAAATTAAAAACAATCAGAAGATCAAATTAAATAGAACATCCACCAGGTGTTTAAAGTCCTGAATCACCTACTCCTCCTGCTGCGTGAATAGCGTTTTTGCAGCCTTTTAAGTAAATAGTGTAATTAAAAGTGTGGCATTTAAAAGCCTGTGAACTGCCGACAATTTGTTGAAGGAAGCGTTCAGGCCTCGCAGGCCCTTGGGGCACTGCAACTAGCAGGTATAGCAGAATCACAGACATGGGTAATGGGTGGAGGATTTGTGTTTACACAGTGTGTGTGTGTGTGTGTGTGTGTGTGTGTGTGTGTGTGTAAGAGAGGGAGAAAGGGAAAAAATAGGAGCAAATTACATGACAAATTTTCTATGTGCATGCATGTGAGTGTTTGTTTAAGAGAATGCATGCTAGCTATAAGGAGGAGGTGATGTGTGCGTGTGTTAACGGTAATGAAGCATTGTAGTGAAAGTGATAGGTAAACACATGCTTGACAGAATCAAACAGGTTATCTTTGTAGTAAATGGAATAGATATTTCCCATCCATTGATATTAAGTAATTTGCTGTGTAATGTACCCAGCCCTTTGTCTACACTGACTGAGCTTTACTAGCGTCAACACGCAAACGAAAAGCCACAATGAGGGTTTACAGAAGCCTTTGTGTTTTTGCAGTGGCCTTGTACTTTAAGGATTAACATAGACATTGAGACTAAAGAGCACATTAACAATTGAATTGGAGAAGGTTCTAAAAGAGGACAATGGGAATGTTCCAGTTCAAACAAAAGTTTCTATGGAGCACAATAGCAGGATAAACGTGAGATTTGACTCAGTTTCCAGTAAAATTCTTGTAATGCAATACAACAGTAACAAATACAAAGAAAATATGGACAAACTTATGTTCATCATTATTTAAAGAGGTCATAACAAACAAGTTTCCCTTTTCTTTTTCCCATCGAGGTCCACTTATAATATTATAATCATAACTCTTTTTAATGACCATTTTCACCCATCTCTGACCCTGAGTATTAAATGTGCCACTTTATTACATATATAAAAAGTTTTGTATATACACTGCTGTTCAAAAGTTTGGGATTGGTACGATTTTTAATGTTTTTTTAAAAAAGTCTCTTTTGCTCACCAAGGCAATTTGATTGATTTATTTGATTAAAAATACAACAACAACAAAAAAAACCCTGTAATATTGTGAAATTTATTTTAAAATTTAAAATAACTGTTTTCTATTTGAATATTGTAATTTATTCCTGTGATCCACAGCTGAATTTTCAGCATCATTACTCCAGTCTTCAGTGTCAGATGCTCTTTCAGAAATCATTCTAATATGCTGATTTGCTGCTCAAGAAACATTTATAATTATCAATGTTGAAAACAGACTCAAAAAATAATTTTTGCCTCTTGTTAAATTTAATTAATTAAAATAAGCAAAAGTAACACGATTGTTTAATATATTTTGTCACAACTTAATTTAATTGTGTTCAATCAACCTAATATATTTAAAACGGAAGTTTACTTAATTCATTTGTGTGGAAACTACATGAATCATTTTTGTTGACAACTAACTGGGCAGTGGATCAGTAGTTCCCAGCATGCTTTGCAAGGGACTGCATTAGGAGGGTCAATTTAGGGATTAAAGTGTTATTTTATGTGTTTTTCAGTAAGTGGAAAGATCTTGCATTTAATGTTCAGTTATGTTATAAACAGAGGACTTTCTGTAATGTTTTTGAATTTTGTGGTTACCATTATGCAGAAGAGTGATGACTGTGTTTAGGCTGTGGGCACTCAGTATACACTATATATGCATTAAACCTCACTTGCAGACCTGCATAAGTCATATCTAGTATTACTATGTAAAAAGTTGTTCTAATTAAATTGAATGCTAGTGGCTACTATCATTGGAAGTAACTATAGAGTCAAATTAGCTAAACTTATAATGTTGGTGATTTTAGGCAGGACAAAATGAAATCTAGGTAACTTTATCGACAAAACTTTATCTAGTAGGAATGACAATTATTTTAGTAGTCTTGACTAAATGAATTTAAGTTCATACAGCAAGATTACAACAAAATATTTCAAACAAATTAAATTTTGTTGGAAAAATGTAATTCAATTTCGTGGAAAAGTTTTCCTTAATTTAATTAAGTTGGTTCAACAGCTTATTTTTTTTGTGTATGAACATTTTTTTTTTACGATTCTTTGATGTACTGTTACTTTAACTGTTCATATTATTGCTCTATCATATTTTATCCTTATTTAATAGCACAGTGAATATTTAGAGCTGCTCCAGGAGGGCTCAACCAGTCAAGAGCAGTGAGTCATTTTATCGGTCTTTTGTTGTCAGATTAACATTGAGGACAAAGACAGCAGTAGGTTTATTAGGCTGCTGTCACTTTAAGAGCTGCACGTATTCAACATACTATTACACACAAGTTTTCTTTTCAACTGTTTATGTTCACTTTAGACATAACTGATTATGTTTCACAAGGATACTTGCCTATACGGCCATTTTGACATATTTGTGTGAATTTGTCTGTTAAAGCACAAGACATGAAAGAGAACTCGATTTAATAGGCTAAGTATATGCACGCAGCTTTCTGGGCACACAGAAAACCTCTTGAAAAAGTAATGCTGAAAAATCCTCTTGAAAAAGTAATGATTACATAAATCACATAACAGTTTGTTTTTACTTGCACATACAATTTAGTTTTAAAGGGGAACTATGCAGTTTTTATTTAGCTTAACTGAACAGCTTCGGAGTTATTGGAATCGTTATATGACTTTTTTCGGGTTGAATGGTGGCCGTCTCCACCCCCCTGGTGCCTGTGAGTGGAAAAACCGCACTTGCAACTTTGGGTCAGTGGGCCGCCGGCCTCAGCGTCAGGAAGTATCGCGTAATATCAGCTCTCGCGATGTAATGAATTGCTTTACGGTACTGCACACATATAAGAAGCAGAAAGCTAGGAAAGCATTGTCGGAGGAACGGAGAAAGAGGAAACGGCAGACGGACCGAGCGAGGAGTCAGACACAAGTAAACATCGGACCTGCGTTTTCAGAATGGTGAAAAAAACGAAGAAAGCGCGGTCGGAAGAGTCTAGAAAAAGGAAACGATAATCTGACAGCGCGAGGAACCGGACAAGAGTCCCACTCAGTCAGGCTTTCACTGTTAAAGTTGATTCCTGCGATTATCATGAGAACAGTTGTCAATATCTCACATAATTATCATGACATAAATAAGCCTACACGTTGTAAATAGTGTAAATGAGCGCAATTTGCAAACTATTATGATAAATTGCAATAATCATGTCTAACGACATCATAGCGGACATTGTTACGAAATAATACGACATGCATGTAACTTTATTGATGTCATCTGGCATTTTGTAATGTTTACATTACACTCAGAAAACACAAATAAAATTATACAGTAGGCCTAGGCTATTGGCTATTTACTTGTAATTTAGCTGCAATCATGTAAAAACGTTATAAGCCATCAAACCTGGTAGGCTACTTTATGATTATAAAGTGCAGAGGCCGTGAGTGCAGATACGCTCTGCTTGAGTGGTATTTACGACAGTGACGTTAAATACAAGTACAAAATGCAAGTATGTACAAGTACAAGTGTTTGACAAAAACGGAATTCCTGCATAGTGTGCCTTTAATTAAAATGACGCATGTGTGATGAGTGAACGATCAACAATCAAGAGCATACAATAAGTGTGCACGCTCTCTTTACCATCAGTAATATGCTCCTCATTTTACTTTCTTTGCTATTGCCATATCCGATCAAACTACAAACTTCCCAGCGTTGTCTGTGAAAAAGGGATGTGCGCTCGACAAGCTTGCGCATCAGTGCCACTGCACGTTCAATCTACTCCACTTTTCGCTTACCAGCTTGTGCACAGCAGCTATAAAGACGTAAATATTTGATTTGTTTAATATTCTATTAATTCCATACATTTACTTCATAGATATTCTTCACTGATATACCAATCTGCTCTCTGTTGTCTGCGTTTCTTTGTCAAAAGAACTGTGGTATTGGTTGTTGGTATCGGAGGATTTTAATGAGTACAGGAGCGCAGTATCAGGCCCGATACAGATACTGGTATCGGTGCGTCCCTAATCACTTTCCTCTTACCATAGCGGGATTATGTCACAGTAAAAATTTTTTTCTAATTCAAAGAAACAGCAATGGTCCCCCCCAATTCAGTCTTTTGTTCCAATGGTGGTTTCTTAATTTTGGACTCGGGACAAAGTTGAAGTTATGAAAATTGTTGTCATAGTACACTGAACAATTTTATATCAAAAGATCAAGCAAAATTTGATTCCTCATGATGTGACCTTTACATTTTTGCAAGTATAATTGAGCATTGCTGTTTAGCAGCAGTAATTGTTTCCCCTGCTTCATGCAATTCCCATTAAAGCTGCATAAACCACACTGTAATCTCTCTGAACCTCGGTAGATAGCTGTGTTCACCCACAGAGCTCAGCTACGGGGGACGGTGAAATGACCGGCTTAAGGGGTTAACTGCTGATCTGGAAACAGCAGGGTGGATCGCTAAAGGGGCTCAGTTGTCAGACTCACAGACCCTCAGCTGGCCCGAGGCCAGTGTCTGAAAGCAAACAAGCATGAGCCAGACAGCCAAGTCAATCTGAGAGATTACATTATTCACAACTGTTTAGCCTCTGCTCCCCTGGAACGAAACCACTAACACAAAGTACAGAAAGTTATCATTTGTGTCGCTCTGAAGTCTAAAGGCTGTGTGTGAATGAGAAAATGGAGTGACGGGGCAAAAACCATCCGGAGAAGAGGACGAAGAGGAGCCGGGAGATATAAAAGAGAGAGGGTCAGTCTCTCAAGGGACTCCCAACGTACTGAGTACAACATCAACATGTCACCATCCATTCCCCCTCATTCCTGTAAATCTGAGGACCCTGCAGACTCTTCAGGCCTAATGACTCCTGACTCACTCCGTCCACCTCCAGCCAGTCACCGCACACGGCTAGAACAGACAGAAAATCATTCAGCAGCTTGCCTGAATGAATATTTGATGGGAAGAGAGTATTTTTGCCCATGGTGAATAAGAACACAGTATGTGTGTGTATTATTTGTGTCTGCATGGTTCTTGCCTTTTATACAGCTATTTCAAGGAAAATTCAGAGAGATTTTTTGCTTCTCATAGCTGATAAACATCTTTCAAAGTAACAGTTCATCCGCTGTTAGCATCAATCAGTGCTACTATAAAGGTCAACGGACAAATTTACCATTTACCACAACAGTTAACTAACCTCAACCAACCAAAATCTTTATTTAACCTGGTGCCAAATCATTTTCCCTTCCAAGAATTTATAACTGATATGTTCAGAGCATCTGTTCGTTGTGGCATCTGGCACAGAGAGTGAGTCATATCTGCAGCGTTAGCCATTTTACGTCATGAGTGATGTTCGTGTGCTTAGCGTCTTACCTTTAATTGAGCTCTTTAGCCAAGCTTTGGCTGCCTGCCATTATACACACTACAAAACACAGTTCCTCTGAAAAACAAACACATGGAATACAATATGTTGTCTGTCAAAAAAAAGTTTCCGATTCAATTAATCCTCAACCGGTTTGCCATTTCAGAGCAAGGCATGTGAAGATTTTATGTCCTCTCCCACGGTATTATTTGTTGCTCTGACACTTTTTCATCATTATCAAGCATCATTATCGAACAAACCCAAAATACCAGGTGAGCCTTTGATGAGGATGGTTCACTTAATTAAAAACGAACAGGTTACAACACCACGCTCCCTCCCCTTTTGTAGTTTAATAAAAGTGCGAGCTGCGTGCCAAATTTCTCTTCAATGAAGTGGTTTGGAGGTGCAGAAACGAGCAGAGAATCCTAGTGACAGAATTACTGCCGCCACCTGTGACCGCATTTACATACAACTGTCTTGTCCAGAGTTCAAAGTGGATTCAGTCAAGCCATTTTGAGAGATTGCTTCATATATGCTAAAACAGACATCTGAATTACAGTCTATTAGCAGATTTAACTCTACAAACCCACACCCAACCCAACATAATGATCTTAAATTAAACTAGCAAAAGAATCATCTGAGAATCATAACGCAAATCATTTTCAACAAACATCAATTTTACAACAAAAGCTAAACCCTTGTCTACACAGGTTTACAAAAGAATCAAATTACTTTTGTTAACATTGTGGCTCACCTGCTTTTGTTTGGTTCTAATCTAGCAAATCCTACTTTAGCATTTGCATCCTGTTCAACAGGATGCTGAACTCCCTCAAAAGGCAGGGAGTGATTTATGATGATTAGTTTCTCATGTCGTAAGGTATGAATTGCTGTTAAAGGATGTGTGGTATATGTACAAAGGTACAAGTACATTCTACCATAAGAGTAAAAGAGCCATTTAATGTTAGAAACAGCTATCAGGATTAGCGCAGAGTAAAGAGTGTCCCTTCCAGGTGGATAACACAGCCCTGGCTCCACCTGTGCATGTGTGGATAGAACGCATATTAGGGATGCATGATATGCTGGTACAATACCAAAATTAGGCCTTTATATTTTTAGGCTATGTACACACTGCAAAGAGTGTAAGAGATGAGATGTGTAAATAAGAGATGTGTATCTCGTCTGTCATCTCATATCTCTCATCGTACGTCATTAACAACAAGTTCTTCAGTTCGGTTCCGTACATACTGCATAGAATTTTTGTAAATGCGGTTGTCATTAACTGCATTTTTTTAAAGTTAATTAGGTTGTAGAATGCAGTCACTCATGTAAATTACTGAACTGTGTGTGTACAGAACAGCATTAAGCACTAAAAGGTGAACTGACAACCAAATTTAGCTGCAGTGTGTACGTGACCTATAATGTATTGTACTGGTCAATGTTGGATGTATATTGTCATTTCATATTACGTATGCTCAATTCCCATATTTTTACATTAAATGACCTTTGCCATAACTAAATTCTCAGATGTTAATTTTATAAAAACACTAATATTTAATAACACTGTTAAATGTAATGTTTAGCAAATCTCTAACTGAATATCTATTTTTCAGACTGTACATAAATGTTTTGGTAATTTCACTTGCAGCATTTAAAAATTAATGGTTTTAGTTTTATTTTGTTTGTTTATTTATTTATTTAGAGATAATAGTACAGAATTTTACAGTCACCATGAAATCAAATTTGACAATTTTTTTATTGAATACTGTATTGCTATTTATCAACAATTTATCTGTGCACATACATGCATACATACTACATATATGTTTAAATTCATGTGCCCTTTATTGAAAAAACCTTAACTTACAACATACCCCCCCCCCCCCCCCCCAATGAAATCGCCTCTCTGATAACGTGTGCATTATCATGAGTTACATTAGCAAACGATCCCAGCATCCAACGATCCAATCAATTCCTGAAAGACAAAATCCTATCCTGCACTACAGTTTATCTCATTCGAGATAGTAACTTAGTATCTCAGATATACTGTACAATGATCAGAGGTATTCCCTATCATAATAGGGAAGAAAAGACAGTCAGGATTTATGTTTCAAGCCTACTTTAATATTGGCCAATAACAAAAAAAATATATATTATTGATATTTGCTAAACTTTTAATAAGGGAGCATCCTTGATGGATATTGTCACTAAAGAGGAAAAGATACAAGCCAATGTCAGTAACCAACCGTATGCTGCAAAAAGCATTAACAAGCTGCGTTTCAAATGTCTCCAAGTGTCAGTACTTCTGAGAAATATTGCTTTAGGAAGTAACCTAATGTGCAAAAAGTAAACAGATCACACAATGCTAATATCAACTAACTCACTCGATGAGGCTATACTTAGTTTTGTGGTTAACCTGAAGGAAAGGAGTTGCATAGAGAATGCTGGAGGGCAACTATGGGGAAGAGCACATGATGTGGGTGGCACCCTGTGGCATCTTGCCCCATGGTCCTCTCCTGCGGGGAAACTACCTTTCCACCCAACACATCACTCACGCCTCAAATACAGCACACGCAGCTAACCACACCCCATGAGACCTGGGAGTACATTGTCTGATCGCTGTTCACAGCACTGAACAGATACAAATGGTTTATCCATGTAGCTCCGTGGACCCTGGTACCACTCTCGGTCTCTCTGGCATTCACCTGACAGGGCTGAGCGACAGGCGTGCAAATCTGCAGAGGCTGGATTTAATGCTCTAAAAAGCACACAGGCCACTGCTACCATCTTACCTTTAATCAAAGAGAATGAGAGAGAGAAAGAGGGGCCAGGGTTATGCTCAAATCTCAGACTAGGGGAGCAACATGAACAACAGATGCTCTGACAAACCAAAACAGGAACAAGGAGTCAACACAAGGGAATCACACACACTCTCTCTGATTGGGCCACTGATAGTCACTCTAGTGTCGAACAGGCGGTAAAAGGCAAGTTCATCTCAGTTCTCAGATGCTTTTTGAAAATAAAATGCCACTGGTGGTAAATTATTCCAAGTGTAATACAATTTAGAGACTGTAAATTGAGAAACTAGTTAGCAGGAATGCCCCACATAGCAACTAAAGGATGTCAGTGTGTTGGATATATACATTCGTACATTATCAGTTATATATGCGTCGATATTACAGATTTTATGATTTATTGTACCTGTCAATATTGGATACAAAGTGTTCAATGTTGCAAATTTTATATAGTGCATGCTCATTTCTAAATTTTGCATCTAGATTACCTTTGCCATCACTAAACACTCACAATATCACATGATATGAAGACTGTACTCATAAAAGTGTTTTAATTATGTATGGTGTTTCACTAAAATGATGAGGAAACTCACATTTATTAGATGTGAGGGCCAAACTGACTGCTAAATTATTTCAAATGTAATACAATTCATAGGCTGTAAACTGAGAAACTAGTCAGTGGGAACATCCCACCATAGCTACAACAGTCAGTCAGTGTATTTTATGTCTCTGGGTAATTAATGTACCATATTTTGATTGTTATGGAATTTAAAACTGCTTTTATAAGTGTAATTTTCAGCCTACACACACCGGAGAACAGACTCAAGCTGTCGCTCTCCAATTTTGCCATGAACTTCCAACCCACATATTTCTAACTACCTACAGAAGATGGTGAAACCCTTTGAGTAACAACCTGAATTTGGAATATGATAATGTAGAGAAGAAACTGTGGTGTACACAAACATGGAGGATGAGGAGGAGGAGGAGTACATAGTAGCAAGAAGAAAGCACACATATGGAATAAAGGGAATAAAATGAACCATACGGAAGTGAAATAAGAAGGAAAGAGAAGACAGGCACTGAAGAGGCGTTTCCGCTCAAGTCCTCCGGCATTGGTATGGTAATGCTGCCAGCTTCCTCTGCTTATCCTACACAGGATCTTGCTAAGGCATATCGCCTTCAGCAGAGCCTGGCATGAACCTGGCACCAACACCACCTCACCATCTCTCTCTCTCTCTCTCTCTCTCACACACACAGTCTGTCAGTCTATCCCTTTCTAGCTCTTTAGTTATTCATTGGGTGGCATGTGTGCCACCCTGACACAGTTCAAGCCACACGTCTACCCATTTGCTTGTGTGTTGTATGACTGTACATCTTTGCCATGAAATACATCAATTGAGGCCCAAATTATAATTATTTTCAGTGGTAATAGACAGCTTGTCAGCATTGGAAGTCAGTTGAGCTTAAAGGGATAGTTCACCCCCACAAAAATTAATTATGTCATTATTTACTCTCATGTTGATGGAAACCTGTATGACTTTTCTTCTTCTTCTGTGGAACATAAAAGAAGATATTTAAAGACATGTATTGGTGTTTTTTTTAGTCAATGTCACCAAAATGGTTTGGTTACTAACATGCTTCAAAATATCATCGTTTGTGTTGAGCAGAAGTTAGTTAGTCATACATGACTGACATAAAGGTTAGTAAATGATAACACAATTTAATTTTTTTGGGGGAACTGCCCCTTTAAATGGCATTTCACCTATAATGCTCTTTTGACCAAACTCACCACTGGACATCAAATGAACATTAGTATAAGTTTTCATATTTTCTCAGAGTGTCTGTTTCTTCTTTCTGCGTTGCTTTTGAATGTGGAATCTCTGCACACGGTTCAGTTTGGTGTGCTAAACACATGCTGGCACTATTAAATTATCTCCATATCAATGAGAAATAGTGTCAAGTCACAATGCCAAACCTTACAAACAATAAACAACCTCATATTGTGCTGCAATATGTGTCATTATTTTGTACTGAGAGACAAGTAAATATAATTTACAACATACCAAATGGTGAGAGAGAAAGAGACAAAGAGAGAGTGACATTTCTCCCCGCTTCATTTCAAACAAACATGTCCACCAGGAGAGGATTGTATTGTCTAAGCTGTAGCTAATGCTGGATGCCGTATTCATTGTTTTTAATTGCTCTGTTGATCAGTGGCTTTCACCAAAACTCTGTAATAATCGTCCCACAATAGATCTGTTACAGTTTCTGACAAGCTGAATAAAATACAGAGCAGCACCTTGGGAGATTCAACACAGGCTTATGAAAAAGAGAAGACATGAAAATTAATGCAAACTAAAGTTTTTAAAAAAAAGCTTGTTTTTTTGCCATATGATTAAGCATTATCAGATAAAAATAGCGCTGTCTGAATATCAGCATGGCTGTGAATCAGCCATAGATAATCACAGTCATGTAGACTCAGAATAACAGCGCAATAGCAAGTGTGTTTATACAACAGTTCTGTAAACTAGAAGTTAATATCAAGTAACATAAGTTTGGGATCGGTATAATAATTTTTTTTTAAATGTTTTTGAAAATCTTTTATGTTCATCAAAGGCTGCATTTCATTGATCAAAACTACAGTAAAACAGTAATGTTGTGAAATACTGTTACGATTTAAAATAATTGTTTGGCATTGGTACTGCTTACTTTAAGTGTATCTGTGTTAGTTACTTCTAAGTCATTTACCCTCTGCAGAACAAAGCAAAGCAGTGAGAAGTGTAACAGCACTTCTCAATGACATTTGATGGGAAAACAAGACTGACACTTTTCTGTGCAAGTCTATAACATATAATGAACTCAACATCAAAACACCTTCCCTTTTAACAGGTTAAACCTTTCTACAACGTGCATTATAAAAACTAAGCCATTTCTGTACATTTTGCAAAGGCTTATGAAATTTTAAACAGCCAATCAGATGGCATTTATTCTCTTTAATCTCCTGGAGGCAGCCAATGGGAAAAGAGCCTTGGGTGAGCCAGGCCCAGCAGGGATCCAGCCTGCGGCTGCTAACACTGCCTGTGCTAAACTAAACACTAAAACTCTCAAATTTATGCTTATCTCCCACTAAAACTTTCTGTTTTGTTTTCACATGGCACATGAAGAGGGATCCAGAAAGCCTTGTTTTATTAAGCAATGAGGCTGTTGAATATCATTGTGTGAATGACCAAAATCATCTAACTTTAACTATTTTCAAACCGCTACAGAAGGCAAAACTACAATCCAACCTCCATTATGAAGCATATAACACAAATAACTGATGCAGAGTAGCATGTAACGCGTTATTCTTACGGATTTACAACAGCCATGAATATAAATAGAAAAAAATATCTCAGTGTTTTTTGTTCATTGATTTGGACCCCACTTTCTTTCATTGTATGGACCCAAAAAAAAAAAAATTATATATATTTTTTTTTTTTTTTTTTTTTTGGGATTCCACAGAAGAAAGCCATGCAGGTTTGGAACAACATGAGGATGAGTAAATTACATTTCTCATTTTGAGGTGAAATATCTGCATTTATTTTATTAAATGTCTGCAAGACAAAAAATATTATTTTATTTGTAAGGGACCGCATAAAATATTTTATCTGCAAATAAGATGTGCATTTCTGAATCAAATCTGTTGGTCCTAGAACAACATTCCTGGCAAACATAGTAACTTTAACCAATAACTACCACTCAAATCTGACTGGTTTATAGGAATAGTGTTCCAAGACCAACAAGGATGTTGACTGAGAAAACTACTTGGATAAAAACAGCATGAGAGAAGAATGTACTTTAACAGCTTATTTGTATAACACACACACACACACACACACACACACACACACACACACACACACACACACACACACACACACACACACACACACACACACACACACACACACACACACACACAAATCTAAACAGATCAATAACGGCTCATACGTAGTCAATAAGAATGATCTTGTCCTGGTCTTCATTAGTAAAACACTTTGAATGGTAAAGATATTTCTAATCAATCTGCTATCAGCACTCAGAGATACGGGTTAAACACAGATAAACTCTCACTCAATTACTCTCTCCTTTATTCTTGTTCAGTTTATATTTATCATAATTTTCTATTTCCACACCCCCTGCAGTTTGTCTTTATTTCTGGCTTGTTCAATTTGAACTCTTCTCTTCTCCTCTTCTTCTCTTCTTCTCTCCTCTCCTCTGAAAAGCTGTGTGTGAATGTGCGTATGTGATGCTGACAGTTTGACAAGGCCCTTAGCTGCACAGTGGAGTGTGTAACAACAATCATTAGAGAACACCTAAAGCTTGGGAGCCCATTAAACCAGAGGAATAGGACAGACACACACACGCACACCTACCCACAAATTCACCTGCAAGAATAATGCATGCTCTTTACATACACTCACATCTCGAAGCATCCAAAACAAACACATGCACACACACACGCACACACACACACACACGGAAGTCAATATCTCTGATTTCCCCTGTCAGCGCTGTGGCAGGCTGCCTTAAAGAGACATCAATCTGTGATGTCAGCACTTATCTAATGAAGCCTTTCAGATCGATGGGCACACTGCCCGCTAAACGCACTCCCACACACCCAAACATACCAGATGGATGCATTCTCTAATGAATGAACAGACGTAACCATTCCATCTCAATGCTCAATGATATCATCTTAATGACAGAGGTGGGGGGGGGGGGGTGGTAGGGGGGGTTGGTGTTTTATGTGTTAATTATTATAACTGTACTGATCAGCTAATGAGTGTGTGTGTATACGTGTGTGTGTGTGTGTGTGTAAAAGTGTGTGTGTGTGAAAGTGTGTTTGTAAATAAAGCCGTGTGCTGCAGTGGCATACGCTATCTTTCCGCATCATTAGGCTCGGTGGGCTACACGCTTGTGCAAACACACACAAGCATACACACAAGAGAGCCATTTATGTGTCCATAGGCATCTGTGCATGATGATAGGCAGCCTAACATTAAATTAATGGAGAGTGGACTGTGCAGGCTTGACCTCACACACATACACTGTGCAATAAGACACTCTTATATGACACACTCTTTGTGCATGGAGTCCGGTGATGTAACTGGCTGATTTATAGCAGATTTCTGGTAGAAATTGCTGGCATAAATGCTTACAGACATAACTAACTTAGAAGAGATGTAAATATAGATACGTATAATGATCTAAATGGGGGAAATAAAATTAGAATTTTCACTGACTAGAAATAAAATAAGACAAAATATATAATACACCTATGAAATAAATAAATAAATAAAAAATAAAATAATAATAATAATAATAATTATAATAATTATTTATAAAACAAAACAACAAAATACATGCACCTTTTCATTAAGGACATCCACAGGAGGAGTTTGTTTTTCCTAATACCATATTTAGAATATTTACACGAGGTCATATTTTCAAGATTATGACTATATTAAAAACACACACTCTCATAAGCAGTTGTCACAATGGGTTGATTATTAAGGAACAGGTGCAAAATTCTTAGATCAATCATTGTGCACACAGCTGTTCTCAAACCTCTCAGACTTTACACAGGACTATAATGGATGACGCACTCATACACACACTTCTGTCAAAAGTTCATACAAGCCGAAGTCCTTGTGCAAGTTAACATTTTAAAAGATGATGCTATTGGAAAAGAAGAGGCAGATCATTGAATAGCTATTATCAGTGGTGGCTTCAGTATCGTTTATTCTTATATCAGTGATAAACCTATCACTGTCTGATTATAGCCTACAGCAATCCATTGAGTTTCTCAGTCAAAAAAAGATGATATCATTAAATTGAATACACAGTTAATGAAATCATTGTAATAGTCTACTGTGAAATAAATAAAACATCACACATCTCTATTCTTCTACACACACGAGAACTGTTCAATTTACCACGACACAAATCCTTTCAGATTGGTCACACCAGGCCAATTACAGTCATCAGGAGGACAGCTGCTTATCGACAATCATCGTGTCCGAACGGTGATTTCACTCACTAGTCTGCATGTCTTTACATAGAGCATTGATTAGAGTGCTGTAGCAGTTTCTGTTATTATTGCTCAACCACGCAAAATCTATGAGACCTCTCTCTATAGTGTGTGTGTGTGTGTGTGTGTGTGTGTGTGTGTGTGTGTGGGTTTGACTACATTTGCGGGGCAAATGTCCTCACAAATTACAACTGAGGAAATTGTTCTTGTCCTTCCTACATAAAAATACCTTTTTATTTAAATCAAGTGTTTTGCACATTTCTGTGATGAGTAGGTTTAGGGGTAGTGTTAGTGTAAGGGGATATAATATACAGTTTGTACAGTATAAAAACCATTACGTCTATGGAGAGTCCCCATAAAACACAATGTGTGTGTGTGTGTGTGTGTGTGTGTGTGATTGCACAGATAGCACATGTATATGCTATAAACACAGATAGCATATACATGTTTATGTATATACATGTTATGTCTATAAAATCACCTAAAAGGCTAAATGTTATGTTAAAAGGGCAAAAAAACAACAAAGACATTGCTATGGTTAATTCAGGGTTTGAGGATATGTGTATAGCTCATTTTGGATTTGAAAAGAAAAACAAGGCACATTGGGGGAAGGTTTATTGTTGTCCAGACCAAATCCCCTATTTTGTTGAGATATTGGAAAAGACCCAGAGTACCACTTGATATCTCAGACAGAGAGAGTGAAGAAGGAAGACACCCATCTGATGAGAGAGAGCGTGTCATCTGATCAAAATTTCTCTCAGCAGGATATCAGGGGTCAGAGGAGTGTGTAACACCTCACAAACATAGAGATTTGCTCTAATACCACACATAACTCAACACACACACACCAATATCAGAGAGCTATGTGTGGAGAGGAAGGTCTAAAGGCAATCTATACAGTATTTTGACAACATGTGTTGTGAAAAACGACCATCTGACCTCTTTCTGAACTACAGGTTTCTATACACACTGAAACAAGAACTGACAACAGGAATAAGAGCGGCTTTTAGAGGATCAAAATAGAGTGTGACTAAAACAATTGCTCAAGACTGGACCCACACAGAATCTGCACCTGCACAACTCATAAATAGGGTGCAATCTGGGCTCAATTTCAAGTGTCAAAATCATAAGTTTGCAAAATGTTCTTATAAATCTGTAAAGCTATAACTGTTTTTTGGCTTTGCCATAATGGGGTGTGTAATGTACTGATGTGAAAAAAAAAAGCAAGGCACTATACACATATACATAAAATCACCAATTTGAGGCACTGTGGGGCATTTAAGGTCTTTATAAAGGGGAATATTAAATTTAAATGCTGCCATTTATTATCGTATTTGATTATTTTATTGTTAATCAAGTCAGGGTGCATTCAAGATTTTTTTTGTGTGTGTGTGTAAACGTCTACATCTATAGTATTCAAGTTTAATGCCACCTTGCCACGCTAATTGCCACCCCCATTCATTAAAAACAACAACACTGTGCCAGAAAAATATAGCTTTTTGACTTACAAAATATGGCCAACTTTAAGTTAATTAAAAAATATATTCAATGAGCCAAAAATATGGCTATGATTAAAATGTAAACAACCTTTTAAAAAGTATAATTTAATAAAATCAAATCAAATGTATTTTGCTTGCTTAAATGTAGTTGGCTAGTCACACATAAAAAAAGAGAAGGGAGTAAGAGGTAGAAAGAAAGAAAAAGACAGTCTAGATTCACCTTAGAGCATCCGAGAGCAAGAAGACCCATCAACATTCATCCCCTTCTGTGTGCAATTCCATTATATAATATATAATAACAGGTAATGACTCAGGCAGTTGTGTGGGCAGCCTCTGGTGCAGAGAGGACCCACGGGGGCCGCTGGTGTGGTGTTTCACGGTCCTGTGAAATAAGTACAGGTAGGCTGGAGGCAGTCTATTGGCCCAGAGTGATGGCTCGCTTGTTGCTTATCGAAGCCAAATAAATCTACACACTGCGAGAGAGATATGAGAACGCTGATCTCATCTACCCTGAACGGTTCCCTTACTCTCACACACATACATATTCCTCAGATTTACCCAGGGACAGAGAGGTTATTTAGCTGAATAAAACAAAAACAAAAACAAGAGAGAGAGAGAAGAAAAATAAGCAGTGGGTTGTGAAGTAAAAAAAATAAAAGTATATATATTGAAGAGGAGGAGAGAGAGACTGATAATACATATATATATGGGGAGTAAACAGCGACGCTCAGAGACTCTCTGCAACAAAGAAGCTTTAGAGAAAGATGACGCAATAAACTACCAAATAAAATCCTCTCTCTCTGAAAACACTTCGGAGGTGAAGGCAATCATATTTACCTGCAAAATTGCCGGGGATTCAGCACCTTCGACGATTGTTGGGAGGAGTCACGTCATCCAAAACACACACAAGACGGTCTTCTGGCTGAAAATTAGATGTTTTCAGACACATCAGGCGACGGCGCGGCTAACAGCCGGTCATGGAGGCACACTTAACGTTAAGAGGCTAGCAATATGGCCAAGGTACCAATCAATGACGTTTTGATATCATCTTGAGCACAGGAGAGGGATATGGCTGTGTGTTCAATAAGTCCAAGGGCTTACTTGGTGCACTTGGGTTTTCAGGTGTTAGCCATATGCTAAGAGCTAATATGAGATCTAATCATGAGAGTTCAGACCTGAGAGTGAGCGTCAATCCCAGCCTAATGCCAACTTATTGCTGTGAGCCTGTTCTGTTTGCCCTGAGCTTGATCCTGAGCTTGGCTCACACCAGCTCGCTCTCATTGCCCGGCCTAGCTGCAGCGCACAGGGACCGGGGACGAGAGGTGAGCGGCGTGACCCCTCCGGGTCCGCTTGTGGTGATGAATAGGCTCGCTGGCTAACACAGGCAGATTACCCCCTTAACAGGGTCTGTTAGAGACGAGTGATGGAGGGATGAAAGGAGGAGTGATAAATGACAGATTTATCTTTCTCTTCCAGCAGAGACGCCACCGCAGCAGGAGCAATAAAGCGACCGGAGAGAGAGATGACGGAGACAATTATGTCAAGCCCAGCTGTCAATCACGACGATGAGAGAAATAGTATGTGTGTGTGCGTTGACGTGCGGCCCTGGCAGGGGGCTCGTAGCGGGGCGACAGGCGGGCATAATACTCTCATCACTCTTCCTCTGCTTGTCATGGCGTCAGAAGTGGCCCTGGGCGCCGCGGCGACCGCCGCTTGAGCCTCCAATCTCGCAGAAATATTCCTAAACTGCAATTTTTCATATTTCCCTGTATGCATAAAGAGATGAAAGATTACCCCATCGTTTGTATTGTCTCTCTGAGGTGATGCTCCGATATTAGTTTATCCACTGCACCTAGGATTGCTTCCCTAAGCAAGACAGATCGGCGCGGGGAGAGAGGGCAATATTCAGCCAAACATATTCAGCTCATCTTTTATACGCTGCATTTTTTGAACAGACACAGGTATGAACTGGGTGTCTAAACAAGACTGCTTTGAAAGCTAAATGGAAAGAGTGAGTCTGAAAGAGGACATTTTTTTGTTGTTGTTGAGAATTCTAATTGCGAGGCAATTTGCGGCACTGTGAATTTTTTTGTGGTTTTCCCAACATTCTCTCGCATACGGTAGGTAAACAATCTTCATATTAATTCCTGCTGTAGTTATCAAACTCTTATGAAAATGGAAATTAAAGCAAAACAGATTTCGAGAATCAATTTAAAGGGGGGGCATTACGTTTCCAAATAAAAGGCTCCAGTGATTTGTGTGATGTTTGCGCTGTGTGCCAATGCCGGCTTTCTTTGCTGGAAAAAGAGGATGAGGAGGACAGATGATGAGGAGAGAATGGAAAACGAGTGAGTTTTGGGGCAAAAAACGTGTTGCAATTCTTCTCCACCCAGCCAAGTGTAAAACTCATTAATCAATGCATAAAGCCTTTAATCAAATCAATGGCGAAAGCAACTCCACACTGATGGCTCCTATTAAAACTTACACAAAGCATAGAGAATTCTCATTTATTTATAAAACATCAACTAAGACGGAGGAATTATCTCCAAAATGAGCTTAATTATACTTTTGCGTTCGAATCAATATCGCAGTAGAAAAAGAAAACAAAAGCACAAAGGTGAAAAGGACAAACTAAAAAGGTGATGGAGTTGAAGGGATATCAGAGTTCTCTCAAGGCTGAGAGAAGTTCATGCAGGATTTGCTGTAACTAATTATTAATGGGACTGAACAGATGATGTGGTAATAGGTATAGAGCTAAACGCATTTTGTGGTCACTCATCCTTATCTTCCAAATGAGAAACCAGCCTGAGAAAACAACTGAACTGAAAAGATAACAATGAAGAAGATTTCCAAATGAAAATGATAATCACATCACTAGAGTTTGACAGTTTTCCATGCATTCAACAACTCAATCCTATGTTTTTTTTGTTGTTGTTGTTTTTTTTTCATCAGAAGTCCAAAACAAATAGCAATGACTTAAGGGGTTTCAGATTTTTTTTATATATTTTATAAATATATATATATATATATATATATATATATATATATATATAGAAAGAGTGAGACTGAAAGAGAAAAAAGTATGTTAGTGTTACTAGAATTATTATCTAACATTTATATAATTGTATTATTAATAATATAACAGTATATAATATAATACAGCACCCCATATCCTAGTTTGAAAACCCATAGCATATTTGATGGGATGTGGGGGCATAAAAATTTTGCCCTGTTAAGTCAAACGAAATACTTATAGGATCAGTAACCATTTCACAATAGTGACAGAGGAATGTAATTCAAGCCAATCAAATACAACTAATGTAATAAACTTTTTTACGGTATAAACAGAACTACCCCACATATTACCTCTTCATGATGTGGTATAGCATGAGTTGTTGACAGACTGCCGTGCTGCTGGGGGTTGTTGTGGTAATTACTAGCGCCTAGATGCAGATGCTAAGGAGCGCAGGACCCGCGCATCCATCCCAGCGTTACGGCAGCGATAACCCCACATCTGTGTCTCACATCACCCCTCTCTTTGTTAACAGGCCAGGCCTTAATTTTTTACCCCTGACAGCGATGCTATTCCTGTCATTTAGCTACATCTGCTTAGGAAAAGAAAAGGAGAGGGAGGAGGAAGAAGAGGTGGAGAGTGTGTGCATATGTGTGTGTAAGAGAGCGGTAAGCACTTTAATTAATTGTGGAGAGATTACATGGTTCTCCAAGCGTGGAGTTTGTCATCAGAAGCCATTACACAGATCCATTAGCCGTTTCTCCACAGTGTCAAGACTCATTTGGAGGGGAGCGGTAAGTTTGAAGACAGACAGAAGAGTGAAGCTTGTGATGAGGGACGCTGGGTTGGGAAAAAAAGACACCTACAATTAGCCAGAGAGTGATCTGTAAACAAATATGTCCTCCCTACCCAGGCGACACTTTATCAACTGTCACTCAAAATAGACAGGCAATGACTCGTCCCCCTAAAGCCTCAGGCTGGGATCTTAATGGGGGTCTTGTCAGTGGGCCTCGCCTGACAAATGATGCACTGTTTTCTTTATCGCACAGCGATGAGCCAAGCCAATAACACCATCATTCTGAGTGATGCGGATGGAAGGAGATAAGACGAGCTTCCTCCCGGGTCAGGACCTTAACTCTGTAGCTATACATATTCACCTCAGGACATGAACTTCTCAAATAACCTATGAAGTCAAACCTGACGGCCAGTCACTGTAGGAGACACACATCTGTGCCGTTGAAACTTGTTCTGCTTTAGAGGCATTCAAACTTTTCAGGCCAAAACCACCTTTGATCAGATCAGAATAACCAAGCACCACTCAGGGCTCAACGTTTTTTTTCTGCTTTTTTTCTGTTAGACTGGTTGGGGCAGTAGTTCTTTTAATTTCTCTGCCAACATTTTTGCACAATATTTTATAAAATGTATTTTTATATCATTTTAAATTTGTCCTTTTAAATGCATATTTGTTTTACATTATTATTAATATTTTTAGTCAAATTCAACCTACACAACCATTCAAAAGTTGTGGGCAAGTATGCAAGGATGCATATAATTGATCAAAAGTGACCATAATGTTATAAAAAGGACTTTCTATTCATCAGATATTCATGAAAAAATATTAAGCAGCACTGTTTCAACATTGATATGGTAATAAGAAATATTTGTAAACACCAAATCAGCATATTATAAAGATTTCTGAAGGATCATGTGACACTGAACATTGGATTAATGATGCTGAAAATTCAGCTTTGTCATCACAGGAATAAATGTAATTTTAAAATTCATAATATAAACACATAAATAGAAAACAGTTAGGCCTATTTTAAATTGTAATATTTCATAATATTACTGTTTTACTTTTTCCCTCCAAATAATTTCAGTCTTATGAGCAAAACTATAAAAAACAAAATCTTACAGACCCCATACTTTTGAATAATAGTGTTAATAATTATATAGGGCTTACAATTAAGACATTAGTCAATTAGTTCATAATTTGCCTAAATGACTATTAGACTTATTGGTCTTAAAAGGGATAATACACTCAATAATGAAAAGTCTGTCATCATGTATTCAAAAAAGATATGAGAAAAGAAAAAAGGTCCAGTGTGGTTTGGACCCCGCCATTCTCCAAAATATAATTATTTGTGATTTACAGAAGAAAGTAAGTCATAATTGTTTAGAACGACATGAGGATGAGTAAATGATGACAGAATTTTCATTTTTGGGTGAACGATCCCTTTAACTAGAAGCCCAGGTTCCCTGACCCTGTTTTGACTCATTTCTAAAGGGATTTTGATAATATGCTGTTTTTCACATGTCTAGTAAGAAGAGTCAGTGGGTCCTAAGGACAGAGGAAGTGCTTAGCACAAAAGGAACACACCCACTCGATCCCTCCACACAGCATGGCCAGGAAACAGCAGAATACAGCTAATCTCCACACTCCCCCATAAGCCATGCTCTAATTGGCCACACAGAGTGCAAATGCTGGAGAGAGAAAAGGGAAACCAAAATTAACAACTGCAGAACTTTACAGTACAAGAGCAGAGAGAGAGACACATGAGAGAGACTGCATTGCACTAGTAAGGAGGCCAGCTGCAAACCAGGCCTTCCCTTCCTGTCTCTGCCACTCCGTCTCCCTCTGCGTTCCTCATAATTGGCCCTTATCCTTGCTCTGAGCACACGAACGCACAACCGCGGATTCCTCCACCCGCCACAATTAAAACAAGCATAAAAAGGTGGCACAAACAAACACCACACACACAAACCCCTTTTTGGGACCAAGGGATATCCAAGAAACCCACAAAACTAGATGACACCCTCAGCAACAGATCGATTAGATAGACACATTGAGGAAAAAAAGAGATCATAGAGTACATCTGTTATTATTTTATAACCCTTTCAAAGATAAAAATGAAAATATTGTTAATGAGCTCTCATGATCACATGATATTTCACCAGACATTTAACAAGAAGCTGCGTTGGATTTACAGACCACTGGAATATGCCTATTTGGAGAAAGAATAAAGCAAATGTTTTTTTTCTTTTACTGCAGCCCTACACTTTGTGCATGTTGTTTGTTTATCACTATTTATTGTCTCAAACTAATTTTGGCACGTTTGTTTTTCCAGGGAAACATAAGTTTCCTCTGTCCTGGTTTCTACACACTCTGTCCTACTTTTCATTCCCTTTTTTATTCCAAGATTCCAAATGTACATTTTATTTAATTTAACTTTGAATTTACTTAACTTAAATGGCAACCTCAATGCAAGCACAAGTGTATTGACACATTATACAGTATTTGAATGTGTGTAAATGTGAATGAGATTAAAATTTCAAATGACCCTGACATTTTTTTTTTATTATTATTGTATGGAAAAGAGCAGCCAATATAATCTTAAAAACACGACACAATGGTGAGTAAATGATTCTAATTACAGGGTCCTTTTTGGGTGAACTATTCCTTTAACCAGATTTGGCAGGACAATAGACAGCAGAGTTAAACAAACAACATGTCTCCAATCCTTTTAATTTTTTCTCTTTTATCTGTAATTATCTTCTTCTCAAAGATCGGGAAAGTTGGGTTTGTTGACATCTCACTAACTCTGGTACAGTGCGAACATGTAATTATACCCCATGTATCTCCACCTTGAACATTGTTTAACAGCAAAACTATGTCAAGATGTCACAAATGCCAAAATGAAGTAGCTATTCACTGCAGTGCTGTAAATTACCAAGAGGAATGTAGGGCAGGGTTGCAAAGAAAGAGAAAACACGATTGTATAATTGTGATGATGACCCTCTTAGCCTGAGGCCTGCGCTTGTGCTCGATCCCAGTAAATTACGTGGGGATCTGTAATGACAGCATTCTTCACCTGAGAACATTCTCAACAAAAGGGCCAAACCCAAATTAGGCCTAACAACTTACCCGCACTCAAAGACATCTGTTAAATATATCACACAACCCTTCATTCATTCATTTGCTCATTCCATTCAGATCTTCATATTGTACGTTGGTTCATTAATTGATTTATTCTTCCTCTCTAAAGTCTAGATCACACTGATTGTATCGCTGGAGGTCGTGAGTAGGTGTTGCTGCTGCTAGACGGCCTAATGTTACTTGTGGGCTGCGAAGTTGGCCATAGTTGCTGAAAATCTGATCACAAATGATACACAAATGTATTGCAGGTAAAATAAAAATGTTATTCTGTTATCCTTTATGCTAAAAATGAACATTCTGGAAGGGATAGTGTTTACAAAACATACATAAAATATAAATTTCAGCAGAATCTAATACATAATATTATGAGATTATCATTATCAATGTATGAATAAATCTCACTTAATGAGTGTAATATAATCTATGGAATATATATCTAGGGATGTATCAATATTCAAAAATTAATTATTTTCATGTTACTGCAGATAACCAATAATAAAATAAAAAATCATTTTTTTAATTTTTTTTTTTATAAATGAATATACAATGAACCACAAAAAAATATGGATTAAATGCTACAAGTGAATTTGGGCATCACAACAATAAAATGAGCAGTATGAAAAATGAGAATTTATTTAGAAATGTGTTAAAGATCACATTTAACAGTGTTATTAAATTATTAGTGTTTTTAAAGATCAATTTTAAGTGAGTTTTAGATTATGGTTAATAATCAGTCACTTCGGCCGATAACCAATATGGTTCTGATACCGTATATTATACATCCCTAATTATATGTGGCAGAAAACATTCAAAATTTTGTCCAGCAAGACACATCGACTTTTCATCATCAACAGACGTTGTCATCACTGGACATTATCATCTCCCACTAAAAATAAATGACGATGCATGTCACTCATTGTGAACGCCTCTTAAGGTAGAGAGTGAATGATTCATGATAAATGCTTTCTTTTACAGTGTGAAAACAGATGAAGGAGTCACAGACATTGTAACTGCTGTGTGACAAAGCAGCATCCAAATGCCAGCATGTTGCAAAAAGTAAATAAACGAGAGTGAAAGACAGTAGGAGAGAGAGAGAGAGAGAGAGAGAGAGAGAGAGAGAGAGAGAGAGAGAGAGAGAGAGAGAGAGAGAGAGAGAGAGAGACAGTAGAGCAGGAGAAGAGGAAGTGAAATGAAGACAATGGCAGTTTGCTGTATGAGGGGATTAGGTGTGATGTGACAGGGGGATCAGTGTTTCACCACGAGACAGAGACAAAGACGCCGTGCCTCTGACACTTCCTTGCTTTAATCGCAGAAGGAAGAAATTACCGATAGCGAGTGTGTGTGTGTGTGAATGTGTGTGTGTGCACATGTACAGAGGGAAAGATTTCAAAAACACAAAAATGAATCAGTCGCTCAGTGAGAGAGAGAGAGAGAGAGAGAGAGAGAGAGAGAGAGAAAGAGAGAGAGAGAAAGAAAGAGACTATGTATCACACTATCATAAAAGGCAAATAGCTGCTTCTCACTTGCTCGAGCATTCCCAACACTTCCACCTGCAACTCCAGGAGATCAGTCTTCAAACGCAGCGCTCATCTCAGCAGCTGTCACAGAGCATAAAACCCTGTAGCTTTCCAGCCTTCCAGAGTCTGTGTGTAAACATGCACTGGGGTTGCTTGTGCGAAACGACGTTTGTGAATTTGACCTGCTTTTGATGTGAACGAAAATGGCTTGGAGGCAAAGAGACTCCGATTCGTTCTCCACGGGCTACTAAATCAACTCTTTAACTCGTGAAATCTGAATACAACCTCCTACAGAACTCCAGTGAGAAAGTATTGCAGTGCTGAGTATATTAGCGTAGCATTGCGGGACGACTAGCACTAATCGTTTCCAGGTAATCAAATGAGCGTGTTTTCCGCAGAGACACTCTAGTCAGGTGCGCCTGCGTATTTGGGACAGAACTGTGAAAAGGAAAATAGAAAAAAAGATGATCAATGGAAAGCTGTGAATTCCTGTCAGCGCTGATATGATGAGAAAGTGCTAATTAGCTGAACAGGACCCCTCCTGTTTGACAGCTAACAGGCTAATGTAGCATAATTGTGCACGAGGCCTGGCAGGGTTAACCTTGACCCCGGTCCTATTCTCTCAGCCGGAGCGAATCAATTCTACACTGCAGCTGGGGTCACAAATGTCACATCTCTCATCCCAAACAAACGTGCACACTTACTGCACACTAATGCAGCAGCATTTGGCCCTAATCAATAGAGGACGCAAGGGAAGTGAACCAGTGCTCATCTAGACCAAAAAAACCCGATAGGGTACATATGCCAAATCTCTGCATCAGATCAATGTACATGCCTAGAAGAAGAAGAAGAAAAGTTTTCAAAAGGGGGGTTTTGAAGTGCAAGCAAGCAAGCAAGCAACTTTATTTATATAGCACATTTTTTAAACAACAGACGTTGCCCCAAAGTGCTTTACAGAATAATAACATGAAAGTCATACAACAAAACAGACATACTTTATTCAAAAGCTAAAGAAAATAAATACGTTTTTAAATCAGACTTAAAAGTTGTAATCGATGGAGCTGACCTCACATGGAATGGGAGACTATTCCAAAGTTTGGGACCTACCACGGAAAAAGCACGATCTCCTTTTGATTTTAAATTACAACGAGGTACCTTTAAAAGTCGTTGATCGGAGAACCTGAGAACTCAAAAAGGAGAGTAAGGAGCTATAAGATCACTGATGTACTGGGGGGCAAGGCCTGACAATGCCTTGTAAACAAACAAGAGAATTTTAAAATCAATCCTAAATTTGACCGGTAGCCAATGTAGGGATTGCAGTACCGGAGTAATATGTTCTCTCTTTCGCACCCCCGTTAAAAGCCTTGCCGCTGCATTCTGCACTAACTGTAGGCGGACAAGAAGAGTCTGGGGGAGACCGATATATAAAGAATTGCTTAGTCAAGCTTAGATGTAATAAAAGAATGAACTACAATTTCTAAATCCTCACTAGATAAAAAATGCTTTACTTTAAAAATTGATCTCAGGTTAAAAAAGCTTCCTTTGACAACAGCACCAATCTGTTTCTTAAAGTTAAGTGATGAGTCCATAATTACCCCTAAACTCTTTACATGATTCTCAGTCTTTAGGGATAAAGAACCCAAATGATCAGGAAAGCAAGATGAGACGGGAGAGCCTACAATCAAAACCTCAGTTTTACTCTCATTTAATTGGAGAAAGTTGCTAGATAGCCAGAGTTTAATGTCACTGTAACATTCCTGTGCTTTGTCCAACGAACAGGTTTTATCTAAGCTCACAGGAAAGTAAAATTGGAGATCGTCTGCATAGCAATGATATGAAATGCTATACTTTCGAAAAACACTGCTTAAAGGAAGCATGTAGAGCGAAAACAGCAACGGTCCCAAAATCGACCCCTGAGGGACACCACAAACTAAAGGGGCCAATGTGGAAGAAAAGTCTCCCAGATTCACAGCAACTGTCCTGCCTTTTAAATACGAAGCAAACCACTGAAGAGCTATACCCTGCACACCAACCCAACACTCCAGGCGATTGAGAAGAATTTCATGATCTATTGTATCGAAGGCAGCGCTCAGATCCAATAAAACCAGAACAACATGTGGTCCAGAGTCCAACGATAATAATACATCATTAGTGACCTTGAGCAGTGCCGATTCTGTACTATGACAGGTCCTAAAGCCTGACTGGAATGTATCTAAAATATTATAAGTATTCAGATATGAATATAACTGTGAATAGACCACTTTCTCTAAAATTTTCGAAATAAAAGGTAATTTAGAAATTGGCCTATAGTTGTGATATACTGTATGATCCAAGTTAGTTTTTTTAACAAGGGATGAAGAATTGCATGTTTAAAACTATTGGGTACCACTCCGTTCATTAGAGAACTGTTAATTATAGCTGTTAGGCTAGAACTCACAGTAGGAAAAACATCTTTAAAGGGGTGATGAACTGAGAAATCAAATTTTCCTTGAGCTTTTGACATCTAAGAGGTCATCATATTATAAGAATATCCTGTAAATTTCAGAACTGAAAACGTCCTTGTTAGTCCAATAAATGCTTTTATTGACACCAGGCTCAGCAAACGACTCGTTTTTCAAAGTGGGGAACTATGACGTCAAAGAGGATAAAACACCACCCCCGCTGAAGAAGATCAACGCCTACTTCAACACGGCTACTTTAGCCCCGCCCACCGATTCGCGCATTACACGCATAGCTAAATAACATGGGCCTACCTCGTGATGACAAACCGGATCGAGCTACCGAGCAATAAACATGACATTTACAAAATATTGTGCAGTGCCTGGTTGTGGAAGAAGACAGTCGCTGCATAAGCTTCCTCTGGATTCCAATAGGAATGCTTGGTTAAACTTTATTTTTAATGACGTTCCAGCTGATGTGGGTAAAACATTGTCCGTTTGTTCGCTTCATTTCACTGAGGATTGTTTTGTAAACAAGACACAGGTCGAGACTGGATTTGCAGACCGATTAAGATTAGAAAACGGTGCTGTGCCTTCTATATTGGATCCGACAGGAATGGTGCAACACACTTATGCGAGTAAAATTTTTATTTAAAAAATAATAACAATCTGATAGGCTAGTATTGCATTGTTACAGATCGTTTGATATCTAATGATTATGTGTACATGTGTATCAGTCTAATCGTTACTGACGAGTGAGTTGAAACTCCTTATAATATGCAAAACTGTTATCCACTCACAGCAGTGGGCGTTTACTTCCAAGTCTTCAATGCGAGACGCCCATAAAAACCGAGCGTTTTTGAGCTAGGCTCAAAACTAGGGTAGAAAATAGCCTATTACTAATTCATTTTGATATTTTTGAATGTAAAAACCAAGCGAACGTCATAAGTTGACCTCAGACAACAATATAACATTTTTTAAAAAGCTAGTTCATGACCCCTTTAAAAAGATGAGTAGGTAGAACATCCAGTCTGCAGCTACCCCCGTTCATTTTAGAGACAATATCTGCCAGCTGCGCTGGTGAAACTTTTTCAAAGTTAGAAAAAATATTAGACAGCGCAGGATTAATTAATGAACAGGAATGTACAGGTACTATTTCACTTCTGATCTTCTCAATTTTTTGAGTAAAAAACAATAAAAATTCTTCACAAGTCTCTTGTGTGGCATCTCTCATAACATTCCTTGAGGGGTTTAAAATAGAATCAATTGTGTCAAATAGTACTTTTGGCCGATTTGCATTATCTGAAATTACCTTAGAGTAAAATTTCATTTTTTCCTCTTTTACTACTTTCTGATAGTTAGCCAAAGAATTTTTTAATATCTCAGAGGAAACTTGAAGTTTATCTCTCTTCCACTTCCGTTCAGCTTTTCTACATTCTTGTCTAAGAGTGCGAGTTACATTATTTAGCCAAGGTTGAGAGGTTCCCTTGTGTTTCTTTAGTTTAAGAGGGGCAACACAATCTAAAACAGAAGTACATGACTTCGTAAAAACCTCAACCTGCACTTGAAGTGATGCTATAGAAGAAGGGTTCCCAAACATTTAGTCAGCTGACAGTTTCAATAAATATTAATTTTATCAAGGGTTTCAGCCTGAAACCCTAGATAAAATTAATATTTATTTTAAATTATAAATTTATTTTATATTATAATATATTGCAATACTAATTACAATAGTAGTTTATGAGGTTCAAGGGTTCGCAACTCCCGTTTGGGAAACATTTCAGTGAAAGAACCATTTTAGTTACCCCAAAAAACCTTCAAGTGAACAGTTCATAAAATAATCTTCTTTTTTTCTTAGTGTGAATAATGTATTAATGATCTAAATAACCATTTTTCCACTATAAAAAACCTTTTGTCCAAAGGAAATGTTCTATGGATGTTAAAGGTTCTATATGGAGCCAACAATGCCAATAAAGAACCTTTATTTTTAAGAGTGCAAAGAACCTTTTGTGCAGTTGAAAGGTTAAAGGTTCTTCATGGAACCACAGATAAAGAAGCTTTATTTTAGGGGTGTACAAAGTGTCTACATAGAAACATGAGCTGTGTTCACTTCTTTTTTGCTTCTTGTCCTCATTAAGCCATTTAAGAACACTCTATCATTCCAGCCCAAATGTGTCATTTAAAAAGAAAGAATCTTTACTTCAGACTGCCAGAAGGAGAAGGAACGAGCAGGCCGTTAAAAAGATCCAGCCAATCAATCCGGTCGGTTAATTCCCCCTCACCTTCAGTGGACCCGCTCTGATGGCAATATTCCGTTTAGATTAATTCTGCTTAATACTAATTGGTCCTTGAGCCGTGAGGACTCCAGGGATTGGCTCCCTTCGGTCCACTCTCGGAGGGCTGAGCCACCATTGGAGGGCTGCTGATGAGTAGAACGTTTTATCAACGCAAACACGCTGCCAAACGTCCCCCAGGGCAGGAGCACACCCAGTAATTAACTCTCACACAATCCATAATTGCCATGTTTACATTTACTCCATCTGAAACAGAGAGCCGGCGAAGACGGAGGGAGGGAGAGAAGAAAAGAAAAAATCAAAGAGGAAAAGGAAAATCCTCGCACATTAAAAGGTGCAAAATTCATATTAAAAATCTCTCTTTTTGCGAGTGTCTCTCTCCCTCTCGCTGTCTCTCTTTAATAAGCTCAGCGGGCTGGTTGGCGGCATTCTGCCCATCATTTATTTATTTTTTAGAGATAGCCCTATTAATTTCCCCCTTGCTTTCAAATGCTGCGGCGCGCAGCGGTGTGGACAGATCCCGCGTCCCCAGGGTGCTCCTCGAGGAAAGACATAAATGACCCAAATAAAGAGGGCTTTTGAAGGCTGCCGAGAGGCGCCAGCACCATTAAAACTAAATGAAGTGTTTATTAGCCATGCCGACAGCACTCTCAGCTCGAACAGATCAAGAGACGTTACAGTTAATGTGCTCCCCCTGCAATACGCACCCGTTTGTTTAGTTCTGCCATTGGGCCTGAAAAACCAAAGCAGAGTTTTTTTTTTCCTCTCGGCTGCTTCTTTTTAGTCTCTTCTTTATGCAGGCACACACTCCATAGCTTTCATACGTGCACATCTGATTCATCTCATCTGTATTCCTGTGAATTCACACAAGTACACAGTCTAACACTGTGACACAGTCTGACAGCAACACAAAACCGAGAAGCCTGAACTCTGAGCGGTTCAAACGCCTGATCGTGCGCTTAACGTTAAGCACTTTCCCTCCCCTCCATCTCATTTTCATTCTCTCTCTCTAATTATAGTTTGCATTTCAGAGGCTTTGGACATGATGCCAGGAAACCTTTAGAAACAACTTGGAAACCGGCTGCTGCCTATTTGCTGCTTTTTTATTAGCTTTGGCATTAAAAAAAAAAAAAAAAAACTGGATAAAATATGACATAAATTGTCAATTTATCTTCAGTATTCTTTTCAAATAATCATGAAGTTATTGTGTTGGTGACAACACGCTTCTTGCTCTTTCTTCAGTGTGTCTGATACCCGTGACGTCTTTGGCGCTCAAAATAGAAGGCGAGGATCATTTGCAGTGCATTATTTTCTCATTAATGCACACTTAAGATTTTTAATGCAATAGCTACTTTAATATCCCCCCCCCTCCCCCCTTAATAACAGTATGCGAGAGTGAGAGTAATGGTCTTCATTTGAAGGGGAATTAAAAGAGAGTGCACACGCAATGAAAGTTGTGAAAACTGTAATATGCAACTTCAAAACAGTGAGGGTGTGTTTTTATTCCTCAAACACACACACACACACACACACACACACACACCTCTAATTATTTTTCATAACCTGCAGCATTGTGCTGTAATATTGTTCAGATCCAGTTCTAACCTGTCTATCTCTGATGGCACACAGACTATCTCCATTCCTAACCATAATCACAATCTGTGAGACTTGTTGCCTTAAATGAAAGTTTTACTATAAATCGCAAGTCTTTATGTGTGAAGGCTGATGTTGGAGACAAAATACTTTTGAAGTCTGAGGCTATAATTACAGCCCAGTACAATTATCGAAGTGCATTAATAGTTGTAGATAACGCGCATTAATCAGTAGGTAGCACTGTGTGTGTTTTTGTGCAGTCAAGTCACTACAACACTTACATACAGTGGAACAAATGTGACATGAAACCGTTAAAATGTGACTTGACTAACAAGACATGAATAAACAATGGCAAGCTTTACTGTTTCCAAGAAATACAGCAAATTGACATTAAAACAAAATGTCAGACATGGGCAGTATTTCAATTAAATGTATTTTAAATACGTATATAATTACTTTAGTGTATTTTGTAATTTGTATTTTGCAGGTGTGGAAAAAATAAAATGTAGTTTGTAACAAAATATTTTGAGGGAGTGTATTTAGAGTATTTCAAATACTTAAATACTTAAGAAAAATCACCATAGTAAATGATTTTGCCATATTTTCGGTCTGATGTTGGCAATGGCAATGTCCAGGTTAGATGCACGAAAATCACGTGACACCCTGTAGACCGGGCTCCCTCCAAGAAGTGAATGAGTTTTGAACTCTTAAAAACGGCATTAAGGTAAAGTGTTTTGTGAAAAATAAACAGTCTACACACACACATATTGCACACTGAACGGCATTATAGAGAAAATAATTGTGCCTTATGAGATCAATGCACTATGTTGTCATTCATAAAAGGACATCATAGGCCCTACCTATTATGAAACAGCGCGTCTGTCGTAACTCCACTGAAATCTCCATACTAAGCAAGCGTTCACAATATAACATCCATCTGCAGTTTTTACACGTTTTTAAACGTATTACATATGAGAAATATTGATATTGATTTTGTATAAAATAATCATCAATCCTATTGTTTTTCAGTAATTGCGCATGCAGCGCGATTCTACTATGGAAAAGCCATACGCGGTCAGGGCAGTTATAGTCTTGTGTGTAAAACAAACCCACACATATTATGATTAATCATATACTGTATATTATGATTAAAATGGAATTTTGATTTTGTGACGAAAATTCTCGGTCTGTTATTTTTACACAAAAATCGCTGCAAAAGATGCTTTCCAACAGGCTTTATCGTAGTTTTTGTCCAACTATATTGACTTGTATTGGATGTTCTGTGAGGTACCGTATTACTCCACCGCCGGAAACGGAAATGGGGTTGTTTGTATTCTTTCTGTAGTTATCCAGTCGCGTTATCGTAGGCTACGCTATCCAAACATTGTCAAAGGTGCATTATTGCCACCAACTGGGCTGGAGTGTCTATTATTCAAGCTCTCAACGGAAGAATGTCCGGTTGTGAGGCGTTTGGAAAAATAGGTCCACAGTTTTACAACAAATGGTAAAACACCTGTTGGAAAGCATCTTTTGCAGTGATTTTTGTGTGAGCATATCAGTGAACACCCCAGACCACTCGGTGAGTTTCACGTCTTTGTAAACTAAAGTTTAATGCGTTTTATGAATGATTCTTCCAGTGCACCTATGAAACCATTGTGGAGGTGGGGGGGTGCTAACACAGAAACCTAAAATTCTCGGGACAGCAGCATTTGTCCAAATTTCAATCTTAACCGTTCTATTTCATCAGAAACGATCTTAAAACAGGGCTTTAAGTGCAAAATACCGAACTTGTCCTTTAAGGCACGAGTAGAGTAACAGTGATAATATGGCTACGTAGCCTACATCAAACACGTTTTGCTATTAAGGGCAGCCTACCACACCATTGATGTGAACTTAGCTATACATGCCTTTAACGTCAGAGGGAGCTATTTCAGGCCCTGTAGAGATTTAGTGAAATGCCCATACTTTTTTATTTTGCTACTTCGCCATTTTGAATTTACACATTTCTCATATTTGTGTTATTGCTACTATTTGTGTTATTGATCTTTCAGTAATAAAAAAAAGACTTTAGATTATTGTGGGAGTATTTTTGTATTTTCAAAATACTAATTATTTGTATTTTATTTAAATACATTTTTCACATCAGTATTTTGTATTTTATTTTGTTACATTTCATGAGCCAGTATTTGTATTTTGTAACAAAATAGTTTTTGATGTATTTGTGCCCACCTCTGCAAAATGTGTGGTAACAGGTTTGCATTTAACTGCATTTGTAGCTTTACCAAGTCTTTTATAAATGAAGAAATAAAAAGATTTTTATTTCACATGACATGGTTCTTACACAAGCATACCCACACACTTCATATATATTAGAGATATGCACCTCCAAAATCACTCTCATATATTTGAACATACATTTACACAAATTTAAAAGATACATAAATGAATGTGCATACTCAACAATTTACCTTAACCTATGATTGCACACCCTTAGTTCTAAGGAAAAGCCTGAACATTTAATACCTACCTACCGACCGATCGATCAGTCTTATTGTATTATCCATTTGTGAGCAAAATAGTTTCTATGTTTGTAAATGTTCTATTGCTTGTTTGGACTCAACCCATGAAAATCTTTCATTATTGTAACACCTTCCTGAATTTGACTTGGAAGAACAATAACATGAAGGGGAATAAATGCCAGAGTTGTGTTTACTGCCTGTTCCTCACAGTAGCTATCCCCACCGGTTGGGCCCTCCATCAATGCCAGCTTGTACCTTTAGAGCTCAACACAGTCAGCATGATTTATTCGGCTTATTAGGAGTTCATTATGACTTAGACAAACACTGCAGCAGCTCACACACAAGCAACCAGCAGAGAGATGGGACCTGCACCTACTGCTATGGTGCATCAAACTCCGGTCCAGGCTGCTCCCGCGAGTTCCACATTGTCTCTAATCTAATTCTACATACGGATCCGTTTTCAGGCCCAGTCAAAAGCCCCTGTGATAAAACACCTCCTTTTTCCACTGCAAACTAACTCACATTAGCATATAAAACACTGGCTGGAGGTGAAGGCATATATTAATGCCTTTCTTTTTGTGTGTGTGTTGGAAAATGAGTTTACATAATTGCAGGATAATTTCGCCTTAAGTGAAGATGCGAAGCGGCGCCGGGGTAAGCCGAGAAATCCCGGAGCCGTAGCTGGTAGCCATCCTAAGTTCTGCTCTCCGGAGATAATGCAACCCAGCCAAAATGAGAACACTGATCCAACAGTGCCAAAAACAGCTGTTACTATTCATGATCTTCCCAAATGTCTGTTCAACAACTTCAAACTACTCAGAGTCTTTTCTCTCCAAGCACACGAGGCTCCCTTCAGAGAGTTTGCTAGTGCAAAACCGGAGCACTACAGTACGGATTCGCACACGCCGCGTTCCCAATAAAGCTTGCCGCAGTTTTATGTCGAAATTGGCCCATTTTCACACTTGCTTGTTCATTCATCAGAATGGCATGTTATTCTTTTGACTGTAAATCATGCAGACTTACGGAATAAAAGGTAATTTGGTAATCACCTGCAGGCCTTTCAGCCGTTCCACTCATTACAAAAGACCTCTCTCATAAGAACTCCTCAAACACTATCTCAACTTAGATCATCAAACATGACAAATGAAGAGAGTGAGGGAAGGAGAGGGAGAGATCGACTTAAACACACCTCTCTCATCTCTTAATAACAGTCTGAGGCGGCCCGGAGGAACGCGTGCTGTGAGTCCAAATACCGCATCGGTGGAGTAAATTAGTCTACACTAATATCGATGCTCAGCTACATCAAACGCTCGTCAGGTTAGTCATTAACCAAGACAGCAGCTCTGGGCCTCTGCATGTTGGAGCAGGAGGCGTGATTATCCAGTCCTGATCCGACACGGCCCGTAATGATGGGAACCAAAGTAGTACATCTGTATATGACAGTCACCCGAGGCTGGAAGATTTTTCACAGGTGAGATGCGCTCACTGTCACCGACGCAGTAACTCACCTGCCCTTGCACAAGCGCTCCACCCTTTATCTGTCCCCTCCAGCTTTATGTGTGCACCTGTGCGTGGGTATGTGAACATATGTGTGTGAAAAAGATAGAGAAAGAGCAGCTTTCCTTTCCACCAGCCCGATGACACCTGCTGGTAAAGGAGGTGAATTCACACAAAAATTCTAGATGTAATCCATTTAAATGAATGCTTCTCATTCAGGGATATGTGTGTATGTGAGTGTTTCAAAGGTGTGCATATCTCTTGTCAACCCTGGCATTAGCACTGCTGCATGTGTGTTGCAGCAATACACATTGAAGGCTCCCGTTCATCAGAAAATTCTGCGGCGAAAAAAAAAAATTATTTTTTTTTTTACGACAGCCATGTCAAGCTATACAGTAATAAGCAATAATGTGTAGATAACGAATGCTATTAGACAGCTCCACGGTGGGTACGTGAGCACGTGCTCATGCTTTTCGGTAAGACAGGGCCAGAAGGGGGTGGGGGGGTAGCTTTCAAGTTCAAACAGTTCATGTTGAATGTTTCAAACCCAATTCACCGCCCCAGTAATCAGGCAGGCAGAAAAAGAATATATAAACCATTAAACAAACATTCGCTTCAGGGTGAGAAGAAACACCTGCCTCTGACTACAAAAGGAGAAATAGAGGCAAAGAGGAGAGGATTTATCTGAGCCGCATGACAGGCTCATGACCAAATGACACTGAGCAACTCTGAGGACTGACAGGAAGAGTGAGAGGGGACGCCGACGGACACGTTCCAAAAACGGGTTTCGCAATGATACCATAGAATAACCTTTTTAGCTTCCCAAAGTATCCTTTCAGTAAATAGTTCTTAAAATAACTATTGTTTTCTTAGTTTAAAGAACATTTTAATAATCTAAATAACCTTTTTCCACTATAAAGAACATTTTGTTAAATGGAAAGGTTCCATGGATGTTTAAGGAAATTTATGGAACCATAAATGCCATCAAAGAAACTTTATTTTTAAGAGAGCTAGCTGCATGGATCAAAACATTACTCAGGCAATGACGAAATGTATAGACAGTTTGGTAACTTGTTGGGTGCTGAACTAGACTATACTTTACTCATTGGCAGAAGTGAGTCACTTAAATTAATTGTTCACCCCAAAATGAAAATTCTGTCATCATTTAGTCACCCTCATGTCGTTTTAACCTCTATGACTTACTTTCTTTTGTGGAAGATCTCTCAGTGTTTTTCTTAAAAACAAAAAAAAGAAAAGAAAAAAAATCTCAGTGTTTTTCATCCTTAGAGTGAAAGTCAATGGGGTCTAACGTTGTTTGTTGTTGTCGGCTGACCATTCGGTTTAAACAGAACATCATACAGGTATAAAACAACATGAGGGTGAGTAAATGATTAAAAAAAATAAAAATAATAATAATAATAATATATATAGATAGGGGTGAACCAACTAATTTAAATAAAAAATAAAAGAACTTGAGACTTAATTTAGACATCAACTTGGCGATATATGAACAGCACAAGTCAGGTCTACAATGAAAAACATTTTCTCAAAATATTCACAAGTGCATTCTGTCATAAAAACAAAACAAAAATTGTACCTATTATCATAAAAAAGTTGTCATTGTATTAAAATATTTTCTGAAAAATATATTATTCAAAATATAATAAATATTCCTAAGTTTCATATAGCACTTTTCACAATAAATTTTATAAATATGTTTTGGTACTTTTTGCCATGGACCTTGTGGAAAATATATATAAAAAAACATATAGATTGTTCTAAAACAGGTTTTATGAAACAAAACTGATATACAGTATATAGAAAATAAATAGTAAATGGGAGTTTAGACTATGGAAACATGGACTTGTGAAAAAAATAATAAGACTCAAGACTTCACCTAAAAAGACTTTAGACTTGACAACTACATCATTGACTATTGGCCTGCTTAATGGGTATCATACCATACAAACATGATCACACAATAGAATGAGTGAATACCCAAAATAGACCTCTTGAATCCATTGATAATCCAAAAACATGCATCTATTGATAATTCTCAATACAAAATATTGCATTTCCAGTACCTATGAAATGTTCAAAGATCCAACAACCACAATTCGAGCCAGAATAAAAGGCCAAAAATGAGTCAGCGACTCCACATGCTAAAAACCAACAAAGTACAGCTCTACCAATCTTGTGACTGTGCCCATCCACACTATTAAAAACGGCTGTTACAGCTGATAATTCATTGGTAAACCAAATAAACACATATCTCCCAGGGGAGAAAGGAAAAGAAAAGTGAAATAAAACCAAAAAGAATGACAGAATAAAAGAATGGGTGTTTGAAGGGGTAAAACCACACTTGGGGTTTCATGCTATACAACTGATCTCCCTTTCTCCCCCTTGCTGCTTGAGTCTCTCATTAAAAGGCAGCACTGAAACCGGAGCTCGGCTTAATGTTTGCCGTGTTTGGAGAAGCACACAACCCATTTGGCTATAATAGCAACCTTTTCAGAAACAAACCTCAAATGAAAGGAGGCCAGCACAGTCAGCCGGCATTGAATTATTTTGAAAAGGGGAATGATATGACCGTGAAAAATTGTAAGCTGCAATTGAAAATAAACTAAAGTGCACCGTGCACCATCCATCCATCGTTCTTAACCTACACGCACAAACATGTTCTCCTCTTAGACATGGCCGTGTGTGTGTGCACCTTCATCACTCTTGATGCAGGAGAGATATGTACGAGGGGCCTTTCACACTATCCAGACCCTCATTCCTGTCCGATGCTGTCACCTGATGCGTTTTCCTCTCCATGACTTTATCAGTAATGTATGACCTCTCAGATCCCAAAGCATATTCACTGTCAGTATGCAGATATATATTAGTGTCAAAGAGTTATCAGGTTTGAGTGCGTCAAAAAAGCCTGCTAAAACCTGTTCCACTGTCTGTGACATAGGCTGTATTTCATCTGTAATCACATAATTACCGGAGCAGTGCCTGTGGCGGACATGTTACATGTCATGGCCTCCAGCAGAACTCACTGAGGTAGAGCAGGACATGTCAGACTCTCGCCATCCAGAATACAGTTTGGCAGTCACCTAATTCACTCTCAATCTTTCTTTCTTTTTTCCAGCCGTGACCCTCTACACCCTCACTTCCACTCTCATTTTCTCTTTCTCTATCTCTTTGACCTCCCACATTCTTCCTTCTCCTCCTCCATATCCGTCTTTCCATGTCCCGGGCGATCTGACTCGCTCTTCTCCCTAGCTAATGAGGACGGTTTGTACACGTTGGGCCCACTCGGTCAACTCTGCCATTTTCTTTCTCTCTCTGTGGAGGGAGAAGCTGTGAACTGCCACGCATTCCTCTCTGAGTGAACACACCTTTACCTGTAGTCTCAAACATATACTCTATGGACCAGAGCTATAGACTAGAGAACACTCCTCACACCTGCAGATAACTCAGCTGCAATTTGTCTCTCTCATGTTCAAGACTATTTTATGAAAAATGGAGGAAAAGGTGAAACAGAGAACACAAGATCACTTCACAAATTCACACGTGTGCAAAAACATGTAAAATATTTATTTTGAACATACCAAAAGTCTTGTTTGTCACATGTTACAAATGTACATGTTAAGTCAGTGTCTCAGACATAATTGATTATGTACAATCAGAAGCACAAAAAAAAAAATCAAACAGGATGATCATGTCTCTAATGCAAACCAAAGAGATGTTGAATTACCCCATATATATATATATATATATATATTAGGCACCGAAATTAACATTTTGGGCCAAAATCAATAATTCTGGATGCACTTGGCCGACAACCGAAACCGAAAATGATTTAAAAAAATAAATAATAATAATAATAATAATAAATATATATATATATATATGTTTTATATATATATATATTTCTTATTTTTAAATTAGCTTTCTGTATAATTGTATTATTATTAGACTTTAATTAAATTCAATAATTTTACTGAATCTAAAAAAAAACAAATCTAAAAAAAAAATCCAAGGCAATAAAATAACCACTTTTGTTTAAAGTAACATACACAAATTGGACAGAAAATAGGCCTATATTAAAATAATATTAAATAATTTCATATCTATATATTACTATATTATTCTTCATTCAGTTCTGTGCAACAGAATCAGATTTAACAGATGTATTTTTTGACCAATTATCAAAAGGTGAGCGGAGACTGTCGCGCATTGTTTACAGTGTCCGCAGAGCCACAGTGCGACACATCACCAGCAGCTACAACAGTGGTGACCAGGGCAACGTGTCACAGCACACAGTTCATCGCAGTCTTCGCCAACAACGCATGAAATCGCATAAAAAAAAACACCCCGCAATGGAGGACCTGCTGTTGACATTATGGTCCCAGATACCCTAGGAGACCTATAGCCACCTCATTGAATCAATTCCTTGCCAAGTGGCCACTGTTTTGTGGGCTAAAGGAGGTCCTACGGGTTATTAGCTAGGTGGTCATAATGTAATATATTACTAATGTTAATAGTATTGAAATGATGTTATAGTAATGTTAAAAACACTCACTGCTTTAGATTGAATAATCTAATTCATGTTTAAAGGGGTGGTAAAGTATGATTTCACTTTTCTAACTTTAGCTAGTGTGAAATGTTGCTGTTTGAGCATAAACAACATCTGCAAAGTTACAATGCTCAAAGTTCAAAGCAAAGGTAGATATTTGCTTTTAAAGAAAAGGACTACAACAAACGGCTGGTAGGGACTACACGACATTCCTCCCGGGTTAGTGACATCACCAACCCTAAAATGTACATAAACCCCGTCCCCGGGACACGCAGTCCATGTTGAGAAGAGGAAAAGTTGTTGTATAAGAGTGTATTTGTGAGTCAGCTCAAACTTTAGCATCCTTCTTTTCACATGCAATAGAAAGTCACTCTGTGTGCATCTCACAACAGTTCCTATACGAGCGATTTATAGATTATCATGACAGAATATGCTAATTGAAGATAGTTAACTCCACATCAGCAACATAAATTCATCAACTAACCATTCAGAGACGCCCTGTTGCATTCTACATGTTGTCACTTCTTCTGGAGTCTCTCCATCTTTGTCTGACTCCGTTTTAACATTAAAGACAGAACAGTTTCTGTCATTTTAGTGTGTTTGTGTGAGGTAATCGCAGCTGCTAACACACAAGAGCTCTTGAAACCCCGCCCTCTGAGGCAGCTCATTTGCATTTAAAGGGCCAATCACAAAACGGTGCGTTTTTGCAAACCCTCAAAAAGTGACAACTTTAACATGCTATATAAAAATATCTGTGGGGTATTTTGTGCTAAAACTTCACACACACACTCTGGGGACATCAGAGATTTATTTTACATCTTGTAAAAATGCCATTTTACCACCTCTTTAATTTATACAGTGAAGACTATGCAATGTTACCTATACTTTATTCAATTTCTGCACCTGAAAATTGTGAATTTTCACTTGTACCAAACATTTTGGTATCATAACTGTCTGTTTTTGCAAAAACAGTTTAATGGCCAGTAAAAACATTCATGGCTGGTAAATTTCACCGGCCATTGGCAGTTGTGGCAAAAAGTTAGTTTTAGGCCCTGTATGTGCAGAAATCTTATATCATTTAATAATAACTGGATGTAATAGTAAACTATAAACATTATATGTGCGCATTTTTTTATTATTCTATAATTAAGTTTTAATTTTTATAAACACAAATTTTCTATATTTTTACACATATAAACATAGTACATACACATATATACGAAAATATTTAACCAACTGAAATTGAAAGGATCTAATAACTGCAAGTAATACTCATGACAAAATAAGAACTAACATAATAACTATACACATTTCAACTGTGTGTATATATAGTATATGAGGAAATCATATTTCAAATGCCTAAAATGTAACTTTATCAGTTTTTACATTCCAGTGGAGGAACAGTTTTCAATTTCTGTGAAAAAGTGTTAGCAAACACAGAGTTCTAAGAGAAGAAGTTTCCCGGGGTGGTTGACAGTAACTTCAGAGCAGTAGCATGGCTCGGGGTCACTGTTGTTCCATCTTCCACGTCTGTTAGCCTAGAATCATCCCGACCCCTCCAGACAAGCACGCATACACACAAACGCTCAAGAACGCACGGCTACAGAGGCTTCCCTCCCATTAACAAGCCTTTCAAGACAGCTTTCCATCCCTGACTAAAAGCGATCGGCACAAGGCTTGGGCTGGCCTGCCTGCTCAAATCCAGTCATGGATATCAGCAGCTCTGTGCTCTCCGGCTGCTGGGGGCTAGGCTTTAGCACTATCCAATGCTAAGCTACGATAGGGCGGGACTTCATCATAAGGGATTGTAAAGAGCTGTGACACATTCTTATCCACACCCTGTGCTCTGGCATGACAAAAGTTGGAAGAAATAAATAAATAACTCTACAAAATGTTCCTTTATGTTTAATAGATCATGGTGGAGCCACTTTGAGGAGCTTACCCTTCCTTCAGGACGTCAACTCCATGTTAGGACATCAAAGTTTACTTACTACTACTTCTTCAACACATAAGAAACTTCAGAAATGATGCTGCTCTGATCAGAAGGTTGACAGTGGTTGTGGGCTTTTGTAGACGGGACACTAGAGTTGTTAGCATCACAATTCGACTAGACTACAGATTTAGCTGTTCACACTGATGATACGTTTTGATCAGTCTGCTTAACAAGAAACATCTCCTGAGAATTCATGCATGTCACGGCAATGAAAAGCATAAGTAATCCACCAGAAGTACTAAAAACACTGACGTGTCTTTTGTTGAGGCGGCTTTTGTTTCTTCAATTGGCTGCTGGAAAAATGGCAAATAAAACATGGTTGAGAGCCAGCTGTGATCTCTTACAAAACATCTGATGTGGATGAAGGAAGAGTAACTGGAGATGGTGTATCTCAAACACAACTGGTTTGGGTTAGAAAGAAAAAAAAACTACCAAGCAGGGAACACTGGGTAGCCTTGGCCCTTTGGAAACAACCAAGGACACCTTATGTTAGACAGAGAAAATTGACGGGTTTATCAGCTCAAAGAAACAGTGACAGGAAACAGATCTCCTCGCAAAGCTAACTTGAACACTATTGCTAAATTTGTTTTCAAGCCATAAAACCGGGAATCAACTGGTGGGAATCAAGATGTGCGGTTCTCTTAAAGTGAAGTGCATTCCCAAATAATGATTCCCAATAATTTCAACACATAGTGTTACAATAAATACACATACATAGAAAATGGCTCTCATGAGTCATTCTTTTTAATGACTCAAAAACATACAGCACAACCAGCGTAGCCTGATTCGCAAAATCATGACACTTATGAGCAGTTTTTTTTTTTAACAGATATCAAAGATTATGGTTGGAATTAGTCATTAAAAATGAAATATCCACCTTATTTTACAAGGAGTAAGCTATTTCGTGTCAATGATCAAGACTTTCGATTCATTAGCCTATATAGGCAAAAAAATATAGAAAAACTATTTGTGCTACAAACAAGTATTTATGCTTACGATAACATTTAAAATAAAGATACATTTGAAAAATATGAAAAAAGTTTGCATCATCAAGCATAATAGACTGTTTTTGTATAGCTAATATAGCTGAAAGCAGGTTATATTGCACATTCAAGGGGGAAGAAAATGTCCATGCCTGCTCTTCTGTAAAAAAAAATAAAAATAAATAAGGTGCATATCTGAATTGAAAAGTAATTAACTAATTGAAATCGATACCCAGCCCTCAACTAAAAATACAGTCGGTAAACAAATATCAGCATAGTTCTACAGTCAAATTTTTAACTATATAAATAAACTATTACGCTGAATAGAAAGGCCTGAAAATTACATTCTAATGGATTTAAATTGATGAAACATTCGACAAATATTTGGCAAACTGCAACTGTGAAGAAAATGTTTTTTGAAACCTCTGGAGACTAACATAAGTGTTTTTAGAGTGGCACACACAAGAAAGCAAAGTGAGAGATGCTTTAGGGATGTGGGTTTGACAACGAGCCGGAAGCTACTGATGAAATTGGAGGATTACTGGAACCGGGGTCTTCTGGGACTAGGGTTTGAAATTGTTGGTGATGGACTAAATTCAATCGAGGAACAGGGTTGGGTAACATGAACTGGACAGAAATGAGCTCCAATACTGTAAGAGGGGTTTGGGGGTTTTATGGATTAATTCAGTGGAGGTTGTCTAGTACTGTTTGAGTGTCAGTTGGGCAGTTTGTCTTTCCTTTATCCTGTCATTTTGCAGTTTTGAATATTTGAGAAGAGGTGGTCTTCTCAATGGAATCTGACAGGATTATGGGGGGCTGTGCCACATTCTGGTCAAATAGCTCAGTGGCAAAGCTGAGAGCTATTAGGAGGTGATTAGGTAACTGGTGGCTGTTTACAAAGGTTGAGCCCAGGGTCTGAGCTGGATAACAAGCACTGGGATGGAATCTGCAGAGGCTGATCCGGCCGACTTGAAGGCTTCAGCTTGTATCCGCTAGCAACTGTCACTATGACCCCATCAGCCAGTCAAGAGAGCAACTCCTTAAAGGGTTAGTTCACCCACAAATGAAAATTCTGTCAGTATTTACTCACCCTCATGTTGTTCCAACCCCGTAAGACCTTCGTTCATCTTCGGAACACGAATTAAGATATTTTTGATGAAATCTGAGAGCTGGATCACTCCTCCATACTAGTCCATAGGCTTCTTCAGGGATTGAAACTTGCCAGCCCCGAAAATTCATTAAAGACATCATTAAAATAGTCCAAGTGACTACAGTGGCTCAATCTTAAGTTTATCAAACGACGAGAATACTTTTTGTGCGCAAAAAAAACAAAAATAACGACTTTACTTCAACTATTCATTTCCTTCTCTGTGGGCCTCGAGTCAGTTCAATAGTATAATAGCGTAAGCTTCTGTTGTTGTACGTCACACGCATCACCCACATGACCAGCGTCGGCCAATAGTGAGCCTACGTGTGACGTAGCTCTACGCTATCAGACTACGTTAACTGACCAGGGTGAGTAACATGAGGGTGAGTAAATACTGACAGAATTTTCATTTTTGGGTGAACTATCCCTTTAAGATGCAGTAATTCAGAGAAACAGTAGTCTGGCAGAAGTGCGAAGGGTTATGCCAGGCAGAGGTTAGTATGCAGGCATCACAGGGTGTACGGGAGGAGGAGCAGGCCATGGTGACCCTGAACAGGAGTGAGAGCAGAATGTGTTTCTTTTTGTGGGAGGGCGTCATTAAAACCCAAACTTCTGATCGGGGTCTTAATGAGGTCTATGTGCCTGTCCACCTATAAGGAGCAAGAACAATTTCAAAGGATAGATGAGGAGGAGTAGGTCAGGGCTTCAGATGGAGAGAAAGACTGAGAGATCGGGAGTGAGACGAGAGAAAGGGGAAGAGGCGCGCTATCTGGCTTGGCACCTAATCAAAGGGATTAGGGTTTGAAGAAGCCAAGCCTACAGGTTATCCTTCAGGAAGCATACCAAGTAGTTATCAAAAACACCTCGGTTCAAAGCAGCTCAATTTTCCTATATTTCCCGTTTGGCCTAAGCCTCCAGGGTTTGTTTCTAGCTAATAAAGGGTGTCAGAGATGTTTGTACTTGCATGCTCTAGGAGACAAAGAGAGAGAGAGAGAAAGAGAAAGAGAAGTGTGTTTAAATGTAGTCCATGTCTTTCCTCATTCTCACAGCACAATCAATCACCCTGAAGACAGTCGAGGAGAAACGTGAGATGCCTGTGTCTCTGACTAGGAGATTTAGCACAAAACAAGCAGTGCAGGTAGTCAGTCAAATCTATAACCTGTGATTAACCTGTCACAGATAGTGTGCATGTACATTTAGGATACTGTATTTTTCCAAAAATCAGATTCATTAGATATTTTGTATGCAATGTTAATCTCATCAATAAAATTACTGACAAAAAACATTTGTTAACAAATGGTTTTTGGATTTTTATGATTGATACAAATAATTGTTAATAATAAATCAAAAGTTTGAAGTTCTGTTTTTTTTTTTTTTTTTTTAAGAAATTAATGCATTTATTCAGCAAGAATGCATTAAATTGATAGAAAAAAATAAACAAATATGTAATTATGTATTTACATTTTTACAAAAGATTACTTTCACAAAATATTTCAAGCTTTTTTTAACTTTCGATTCATTTTCAGAAAAATGTATATTGTACTGTACAAAAATGTACAGGTTTTACAAAAATATTAAGGAGCACAACTGTTTTCTTCAACTGTGATAATAATAATAAAAGTTTTTGAGCACAAAATCATCATATCACAATGATTTCTGAAGGATCATGTGATACTGAAGACTGGAGTAATGACTGATGAAAATTTAGATTTGTTATCATAGGAATAAATTAGATAAAAATAATATTTCACAATATTACAGTTTTTACTGTTGACTTTTTGATCAAATAAATGCATACGTGGTGAATGTAAATGTCTTCTTTCAAAAACAAACAAACAAACAAAATAATCTTATCAAACTTTTGAACTGTACTAGTGCATACAAAACATGAATGTAATATTACAAATTGCATCTGCACAAAATGATTTGCATGCAATTTTAACTCAAGCCAGAATGTGCATGCTGGTTTCATTTTGCACTGACTAAAATCAATAAATAGGATATGACAAATTATTACCCAAGCAAGCATATTTCACGTCAAAAAAGACAAAAAGTGTAACTAAGACGATGTGAAATTGAACACCCCTTGCTGCCATGATGTCGAGCTGTAATAGCTCAGGGCATAATGTTTGGCACCAACACACAAAAGTCTTAAGCATTTAAAAACCCATCCTTTGGTTCTCCGATAGCTCCTTCAACAGTTTACACAACCCAAATCTGAAGGATCCCGATTTACAGACGTACATTACTGGGGCCTAGACCTGCCAAAGCCGAGGTATGGCTTCAATAGAGTCATCCATCTGTCTGCTGTTAGTGCCATTACATCCAGATGGGCCTTTAATTGTATTTCTGTCCAAATTGCAAAATAGCTACTTGGAAAAGAAGCTAAAATAACATACAAACAACAGCAACTATGATAACAAGAAGAGCTGGAGTGGAATGGGAAAGATCAAAACCACGGCTTACAAATTTCACTGCCGCCCTTTGAAAGCGGATCCCCTAACATTACAGCAACGTATTGATTTACTCGGCAATTTGGTGTCTCTCTCTCCACGCCAGAGCATCGACCTGAACCGCACAGGAGGTCCCACAAATAGCAGTCGTCTGATTTTTCCAAAACATAAAAGATTAATACCTTTATTCTTTACAGAGAGAGTAGGAGTGGAAAACAAGGCAGAAAAAAAACAAGGAAAGTAATAATATAAGGGAGGTCAAATTGGTATTTGGAGAAAGTGAGTTAGTGAGCAAAATTAGATATCCAGACCCAGAGGTAACTTTAATAAGAGATAAGAAGAAAATGTCTGACTTTTGAGCACAGGATTGAAAACGTGATTTCGGAAAAGGAAGCCACCGCTCCTCTTGACAAACACAATCTCATCCAACAGAGAAGTCGTTGTACTTGAACAGGAAGTAATTTATTCAGTAGCTCATTCTAGCCATTAGAACATGGAGGACAGATTAGTTCTGGCACAAGTACAAACACTTTAAAGCGAGGCAATAAAATCAAGAACAACAAATCGATAGCATATTTAAAGTTCAAAAACAAAGTGCCGAATTAGATGCCGTCGAGATCGTCTTCTCACAGGAAAACCAGACTAACCTTTAAAGTTCCACCAATAATTTGTATTGCTGTCCTGTTCTGCAGTTAAAAACCTAATTCTTCCAATCTAACAGCATGGCTCCAATACACCTTTCTAGTAAAGAGCTTTAAGAGCCAAACATTTCATGCCAGAGAATAAAAATTACAGACTCACAGGATGGGCCAACAACACATGGGCTAAATATAGCGTTCGCTTACTAGACGCTTGGGTAAGAAAGGACAAAAATAAAAAAATAAAAAGAAAAGTGATACCTGGTCCAATTCCCAGCTCCCATTAGGAAAGGTAACTCTTTTCACTCCTACCTCACTACACTCTATTAAATACTTATTAAAGGTGCAATAAATGGTGATACAAAGCGGTTATGAGCACCCCGGGCCAACATGTGTCTGAAAGTGCTGTTTATGAGATGAGTACAGACCGCAGCTTATCATCATGAGGAAGCTCACAACTGTGTAGCTAACAAAGCAGCTATTAATTTCAATTTAGGCCTGATTCTTAATGTGTAAACAGCATTAGGGCACGCTAAACATAAACAGCCGCTAATAGGAGAAAAACAACTAAGCGACATATAGAGTATGAATTAAAAGCAGTCTCTTTATGACATTGTGACAGTGCTTCACAGCGGGGCTTTGATGCCATGATTTAGTCTGTAATGAATACGAGCTTCAGAGCATATTCACTGATACATAAAACATATCCTTACTTACTCCGGAAAGGAGTAACTCCCCCCGACCAAACGCTTCTCATCCGATTTACCCAAGCAAGATAATATGTACATAAACATCTCAAACTCATTCAGATATTTTTGCAGGAGTGTGCACTGCATATTTAAACTGATCTGTGGTGTATCTGCATCTGTGAGCGTTTTGAAAAGGCTTGTCCATAATAAATATGAGTCTTTTAAGCCATGTTTACCATTACACAATCTCCATCCTCTGACAATCAAACGAAGCTCAGGCCACATTCCACAGGACATGAGGATCTGAATTATTCACTCCGCCATCACTAGCAATGATTCATACTCGCAAAGATAAAAATGCAAACGCATACATGCTCAAACGTGCACATGTGATGCAGTACCAATATTAAAAAAATGAAGAACAGCTGAATTCTTTTGAACCCTGAAACTTGTGCTGTTTTTCTCTTCATGCTAATAATAGTTTTGTGTCCCAACTAAGATCATCCTATATATTACTTTATTTATAGGCATATCACGTTTTTTCGAAAAAAACAAAAGCAACAATAAAAAAATGCCATATGAAATGAAAATAACTGATTAAATAATTAATTTCATTTTTAAAAAGCAAATATATAAATACATAAATAAATCAGACTAGGTTCCCAGATGGCTCCAAGACAAGAACCTCTCTGTACAGTATGCATAATTCACAACTGAAGATATGCGTTTTAAATGCTGCTAAAATATAAATGCAGCATATGCTAATTTAACTGCTAGCTCTTTCACGCTCTTATTTGGGCAATTTGGGTGTAATGAGCCAAAAAGAGAGGGAAAGATCACAAAATATGAGGCAAGTTTTGAAGGTTCTTGGTGATGTTTGGGGCATGATTAGAAATAACAAAATTAAAACGTGGTTAATCTGTAATTTAAGGCTGTTTTCACACTTGGTTCAACTGTTTGATTCAAACCTGAGGTTGCTTTCCCGCTTTTGGACTTCAGTATGTTTGCAGCATCAAGGTGAGTACTAGCGGCAGATGTTTACCACTGTAAAATGGTTATGAAAGATGAAATATGCCAGATTTAGTGTTTTATTCATGTTTTTGTTGAGTTGGATTTACCACTAAAACGCACGAAGAGAACAGCACATTTGTTTATATGCAACGTAAAATATATATATAAAATGTGCACAGCATATAATCGCAAGAGAGGCAAAGGGTTGAAAGCTGCTTTGCAAAGGTTATTTATTTATAAATATCTATGAGAAATGCATTACAATATACTACTAAGCATGCAAAGATTATGCATCAAATGTTGCATCATCAATAGCAATTAACTTTTGTGATTTGGGACAGCTCACATTCACACCAACAATAAATTGTACCACAGTTAATACAAAAACTATTGACCACCTCCTCAGGTTAAGATGAACACTTCCAACGCATGATGTAGTCACCGGATCCGGGCCGTATCCAGACCAGATGGAGGACCCGTACCTAGACCCGTACCTAGACACGACCACAAAGCATCCCTGAAGTGTCAGCAGAGATTGTGTCAACTAGACTCTTCCCAGTGAAGGCCTCATCGACACGACAGCCATCGGCACTGATCCTCAACAAACCCGTCTCCATTCCGGCGTGATGACTCCGATCTTCAACCAGATGGAACTGGATAATATTCTGATTTGTTCCAATCCAATCTAACTTCTGACCATAATGCTGCCTGAATCATAATCATACACTGTTTGTTCATTGGCCAGAGGAGAACTGGCCCCCGACTGAGCCTGTGTTCTCCCAAGGTTTTTTTCTCCATTCTGCCACTTGATGGAGTTTTGGTTCCTTGCCACTGTCGCCTTTTTTTGCCTTTTTTGCCGCTTAGTTGGGGACATTAAATTTAACATTTAATTTAATATTCAACAATAATATTGATCTGCCAGCATTGACACTATTATACAAGAACTGAACTGAGCTGGACGATGACATCATGGTTTACTCCAGAGCGGCTATATATATATACACACTCACCTAAAGGATTATTAGGAACACCTGTTCAATTTCTCATTAATGCAATTATCTAATCAACCAATCACATGGCAGTTGCTTCAATGCATTTAGGGGTGTGGTCCTGGTCAAGACAATCCTCTGAACTCCAAACTGAATGTCAGAACGGGAAAGAAAGGTGATTTAAGCAATTTTGAGCGTGGCATGGTTGTTGGTGCCAGACGGGCCGGTCTGAGTATTTCACAATCTGCTCAGTTACTGGGATTTTCACGCACAACCATTTCTAAGGTTTACAAAGAATGGTGTGAAAAGGGAAAAAAACATCCAGTATGCGGCAGTCCTGTGGGCGAAAATGCCTTGTTGATGCTAGAGGTCAGAGGAGAATGGGCCGACTGATTCAAGCTGATAGAAGAGCAACTTTGGCTGAAATAACCACTCATTACAACCGAGGTATGCAGCAAAGCATTTGTGAAGCCACAACACGCACAACCTTGAGGCGGATGGGCTACAACAGCAGAAGACCCCACCGGGTACCTCTCATCTCCACTACAAATAGGAAAAAGAGGCTACAATTTGTAAGAGCTCACCAAAATTGGACAGTTGAAGACTGGAAAAATGTTGCCTGGTCTGATGAGTCTCGATTTCTGTTGAGACATTCAGATGGTAGAGTCAGAATTTGGCGTAAACAGAATGAGAACATGGATCCATCATGCCTTGTTACCACTGTGCAGGCTTGTGGTGGTGTAATGGTGTGGGGGATGTTTTCTTGGCACACTTTAGGCCCCTTAGTGCCAATTGGGCATCGTTTAAATGCCTGAGCATTGTTTCTGACCATGTCCATCTCTTTATGGCCACCATGTACCCATCCTCTGATGGCTACTTCCAGCAGGATAATGCACCATGTCACAAAGCTCGAATCATTTCAAATTGGTTTCTTTAACATGACAATGAGTTCACTGTACTAAAATGGCCCCCACAGTCACCAGATCTCAACCCAATACGCTTATTTCACGCAGCTGTTATTTTGAAATCGAAAGCGAGGCTCTGGTGGGAAGAAAACCGGAAATGTCGCCTTTAATCATAGGAGAGTCGCGTATGCGATGGCGTATTGTTGTGTGTAATGTAGAAATTAGTTATTCTAAAAATGTACATACATTTCTTTCATACTTTAGACTATATACCGTGAAAATCATTTATATTTTTGTTTTTTCAGAAAGTAAAAAAATAAGCAGGAACGAACTATATCTACATATCCTATATTGGATATTAACATCCAATAGTGTAAATCGCGGCAGCAGCTTCAGGTTGGTAGTCCAAGGCATTGTTGTTTATCTTTACTTCCGGGGTTCTTCCCACCGGAGCCTCGCTTTCGATTTCAAAATAATGGCTGCGTGAAATAAGTGTATAGAGTGGTGGAACGGGAGCTTCGTGCCCTGGATGTGCATCCCACAAATCTCCATCAACTGCAAGATGCTATCCTATCAATATGGGCCAACATTTCTAAAGAATGCTTTCAGCACCTTTTTGAATCAATGCCACGTACAATTAAGGCAGTTCTGAAGCCGAAAGGGGGTCAAACACAGTATTAGTATGGTTTTCCTTATAATCCTTTAGGTGAGTGTATATATATATATATATATATATATATATATATATATATATATATATATATATATATATATATATATATATATATATATATATATATATATATATATATATATATATATATATATATATATATATATATATATATATATATATATATATATATATATATATATAAATTAAGTAAATTAATAACTTTTTTAAAAGAAAAATTAAACATCACTTACTTAAGCTGGACTGTGATGCTATTTTCTTCTGGAAACAAACTTTTTTGCATGAGTTTCCTGTTACCTCTGTGAAGCTGCTTTGAAACAATCTGTATTGTAAAAAGCGCTTTATAAATAAATGTGACTTGACTTCCACACCAACTAAACTACGGTGACAAATGGATTGCTGGTTCGCTCCAAAAGCTCTAGTGTGAAACAGTGGCGGCTGGTGAATAATATCTGAGGTGGGGCTGTGTCATATTCTGTCGGTCAATAGTAATAGTCTGTCATATCAATAGTCTGGTAACATGGGAGTCTTTTAATGTAGTGGCTTCGAGGATGTGGAAGACATCCTCAAGACGTTCCTCAAGACATCCGTCCAACATCCACCCTTCTCTCCTTCAAAAACACATATTTTATCTGATTCTGTATATTACTCTTCAGCTCACAGTCTGTAAATTAAACCTGGTTATTGATATGCTATTTGTTTGAATCCCTCTTTGTTTGTATCTTTAACCTAACTTTGTAAGTGACCTCTGTATATTAGGCCTACTTTCTGCCCTTGGTGTGTGTATTGTGCTTTGATGTTGATTGTTATATTCCTTAACCCAGTCCCAGTGGTTCTCAATCTTTTTAGAGTTGTACCCATGAGGCTTTTAACATCTTACTTCGTACCCCCACTCTTCAGTCACACCTTTTTCAGTAAGGGACAATATTTGCCCCCTTAAATCGATTTAAATAAAAAAAAATTCAATAGAGAAATGCGCAATGATGGTAAAAACAAAGTGATGCTTTTAAATTAAATTAAATTAAAACTGCCAATAGGTGGTGAGTCTTCGAGTCATTCATTCAGTAACGAAGCAAGTGGATGTATTTATGAATTAATAATTGAATCATTGACTCTAATGATTCTTTCAAAGCCGCAGATTTGTTCACAAACACTGCTGTGTGCTGCAGTTCTGATGTGGCTTTCGTTGGAGCTATTATTTTGTTGTAAAAAATACCTTCAACTGTGTTGTAGCCTAAATGAACATCACTTAATATTAATATTAAGGTTTGTTGAACTGTTGTACAAAAGTCACATTTGCAATGGTGTGGACCTTCATATAATGTGATCAACATTAAACACAGGAACTCACACAGGGAATGTGTCTGTATCGAAGAGAGTTTGAATCTTATATCGATCTCCATGCACAGCCTGTGTCTATATTTGTTCTGCATGCTCTTATTTTACAAAGGTACATTGTCTAGAACGGTAGTATAGTGCGATTTGCCAAGGCAGCAATCTGCACGAGAATGTCATGTATTTACAGAATTTTACCTGATAGAAAAACTTGCTCAGTTTAAATCTTATTTTAAGGTGAGGTCGACTTAATATGAACGGCAAAATTCAGCATTTTGTTCCCGTACCCCCTTCTGTCACCTCACGTACGTAACGTTACGTACAACAGTTTGAGAACCACTGCCTTTACATATCTTTGTAAAGCGACCTTGGGTGTTGGAAAGACACTATATAAATACAAATAACAATAATTATTATTATTAATAACCACCCAAACAGATTTTAACACAAACTGCATGATACCAGTGCTTTGTGATAAAGTCAGTAATTATTTAATGCCATATTACAAGGCTGAGGCATTCGTACACAAAAACAAACACATTGCACAAACTTTCCATTTGCATTTGAAATTTAACTCAAACTGTTTACTTTCTCAGACAGGCGCTGCTTCCCTCACTCCGGTAACTGTCCATGCTGGATCTGTCACTATTGTTTTAAAAAAGTAATCACCAAAATAAGGCATTAGCATGACCGCATCGAGCTAGCCAGGTCTTTCTAGTGTACACTGTACAACTCCGATTGTGTTGCTGCTGTCTGATAGAGATGCGCGCGCAGTTTGGGGCGCTAAAAGAATCGCCCATAGCTGACCTGATTGAAGCTCGCTGATTGGCTACAGATTATGTCAAGCATTTATATCTTAAATCAGCAATTGGCTTAACTGCTCCAGAGACCCGCCTTTCTGGGGCGATTTCTCCAGCTCCCCAGAGCTGATCACGTGCACAGAGCTGGAGGGGACGTGTAGAAAAAACAGACATTTTGAATTTCTATCATATTTTTCACATATACGGTGTGCATTTAATATCTCAAACACACAAATATTGACAATTTTTATATATTATTTATTTATGTATTTATTTATGTACGTGGCTCATAAACTGTGGTCTGGCTCATGGGGGGGCGGCGCCCTAGCACCCTCTATTGGCCAGCCGCCCCTGGTGTGATAGCACCCAAGAGACATCAACAGAGATTTGTTATAGTTTACATAATTTTGATTGTTGGCCAGCTGATTTTTGATCAGCATACTGATTGCAGAATGTTTAAATAAAATAGGACAGCCATATGGTCTTTATTCTAAAACGGGATAAGTATATAACCTGAGAAGAGCGATGAAAGAGAGAAAGGAGAGTGGGAGTTGTTTATAAAAGAATGAGAAGTGCATTTATCTATAGTGCGTGTCTTTAAGTTGATTGACTTCACTAGAGTGAAATCCCAGCAGTGACTCCTAACAGAGACAACCTGCAGTGCTTCCAACCTGCTCTTCCTCTCTCTCTCTCTCTCTCTCTGTAAGTACTGGCCAATCACCAACATATGGCAAAAACCAAACCTTCATATCTCCTAATGATGCACTCAAACACCAACACGCACACAAAAATCATATTTAAAGATGATCCCTGTCCATCCAGTGTGTGGTGTAAGTCAGTGAAGTTAGTGTAATAGTGTGTGACCTCTATGAGTCTGCATGGTGCATGAGAAATTGACACAGTGCTAAGTGTGGCACTAACTAGCTGGCCTGCTCTAATTAAGGAGGAACAGCATGCCACAGTCTGATGCTCCAAATGGCACCATATGTTTTCCCAGACTAACTGGCCGAATAAATGCCATTTAGCACACGGGATCTACAGCACTGAGTCTGATACACACACTCTGAGTGTCTTATAAAAGCACAGAGACCCCCCTCACATCAGCCTCAGCTGCCTGCAATTTAAATCAGCCCTGATTACAATGCAATAGAAACACTCCTTCGTGTACCGATTAACCATTTACAAACCTGCAGTTTTTTTTAGGACAGAAAGAGAACAAGAGTATAAAAAAAACATAAAATGAGAGACGAATAAAGAAGAACCGCAAAATAGAAGTACTACAGAAAAGAGGGGTTTGGTTTACCAGGAACATCTCTCCCATATATAATGCAATGGAAAAAATTGGAAGCATGGAAAATATGCAATGTACGGAGCTCTGCACATGACACGCAGGGAAAAAATATGTATATCGTGGCCACGAATGAACAATTTGTTCCCACGACTTCTACGTCTGCACGTTTTACTAATTTGTTCCCTCATTTTAATTAAATCGTCTGCATGATATAATGATTTCTTCACTTGTTTTACTAAATCATGGCCATGTTGTAATACTTTGTTTCCTTGTTTTAGTTCAGTCAAAATGAGGGAACGAATTAGTACAACATAGCCACAATATACTAAATCGAGGGAACGAATTAAGTCATGGGAACAAATTCTTAAATTGTGGTCACGATTCAACTAAAGCGAGTAAGGGTCCTGCAGTTGATCAGCTACCGATCACTATCAATGGATTAATCGCTTTGGGAAGTTTGATGTGGTCTCTATAAAGCCCATTCTCATAAACCGATCTCATGCTGATGACGCATAAAGATCTTGATGAGTATGCACGTAAATGGTCGGTTTTGTGAACAGTTGAGAAAGTATATTGAGATTTGGAACCGTGCAGCTCTTAAAGTGACAGCAGCCTAATAATCCTGCTGCTGTCTCTGATTTTTTCTTTGTCTATTGTTGTTTTTCATCTGACTCCTTAAATTTCTTTAGTAGGTATTTCTTACCTCAATACTACTGTTAGACCTACCTAAAAAAAAACTTAAAGCACTATTTATTTGTATCTTTATTTGTATCTTTGCTGTGTGTAAGCTATTTAGCAACAATTGCCCCATTGTAAAAACAAAAATGCACTGCATGATCAAACATTTAGCTGATATAATTATATATTTTTTGAAAAAGGTCTAAAAAAAGGCACCTGAAAATTCCCTACAATTTCAAAAATGAAAATCAGGGCCTGAATAAATGTCTGTAAAAATCCTGATTGGAGGCAGCATCCCTATAAATAATTCTACATGATAAAAAGACAGATTCAAATAGGTATCGGTGATCGTATCAGCAGATACTGCTTCCGGTGATCGACGATCGGCTCCAAAAATCCTCATCGGAGCACCCTTAAAAACGAGGGAACAAATGACTAAATTGTGGATACACCTACAATATATACGGTATATGTTTTGTCCGAAAGTCATGTGCAGTGCTCCGTAGTAATGACCAAAATAAAATCGAAATATTAATATACTTCTGGAGACTGGGCAACAGGAAAGTATTTTAGTGTTTCAGATCCAGCTTAAGGGGGCTTTCACACTGGCAGTTTAGTTCGGAACGGGGCACGATTCGCATGAAAAATCGCTAATGTGAATGCTGTCATTGGACCCGGGTGCGCACTGGGGTACCGAACCCGAGGCTACCTGGAGGAGGTGGTCTGAGTTCGGTTGCTCCCGAACCGTGCTGCGATTCGCATGTATGTGAAAGCAACACGGACTCGGGTGCGCACTTGTTCAGGAAGTAAAGTATCCTGCGCATGCGTTTTAGCCGATTATGATGTTTTTAGTTAAATAAAACTGGATACGAGCAAGAGTGAGTCTGCAGTGTATTCGTGCATAGTGCGTGCAATCAGGGCAACAAATAAATGGAAATCCACTGTCTCCTCAAAAGAGTCCATTTGCAAGCAGCGGAAAGACAGCTTATGTGAAACACACACACAGTTAACCTGCGTTGTTTACTCAGCTATGAATAATAGCACCAAATTAATAAAAAACACAATATATTGACCCGCGTCGTGTTTTATATCATGAGCCATGCACGTTTGCAATGACGGAAGATGCACGCAAACGCACCAGAGTTCGATAGAATCAAGTTAAGTGTGAAACCAGACCAACGCTGCGGGGGGCGCCGGGAACAATCGCGCACGGGCTCGGACCGCAGCAAACGAGCCCAGTGTAAAAGCCCCCTAAGACACTGACTGGCTATTGAAGAAAAAACAAAAAACAAAAAAACAAAAAAAAGGTCCACTAACTAACCCACTGTGGGTTGGGAACACAGTCACCAAAACTGCTGATACAACAGAAACAATGCCTACATCAAACTGCAGAGCTGCTGGGAAGGGCATACAGTAGCTTTGTTTCTGTTAAAATGATTCAGTGAAATGACTACAGCTGGTGCCAGCAATTAAAAGCCTGGAAACAAGCTGAAGCACAGATATTTACTGACTACTACAAAGCACATACACACACAAAAATAAAGACCCTCTGGCCAAATCTGTCCTCACTAAACCTTGACATTTTAATCAAGCTCCAAGAGCGCATAATGAGGAACCGCTTAGACTTCATTATTAGATACTGCATGTTACTAATTAGAACTACCAGAGTCTTTTATTGCACAGCCTGCACACTACACTCATCAGAGACAGGTAGTGAACAGCACAGACTGAGAGGAGAGAAGTGCACACTAAAACAATTACAATGGTGATGGGTACATGCACTCAACTATTATGTGATTGCATTTAGGCTTTACAATCCAGAAATTTGGTTAATTTGTGCACATTATAATGAACACTGTGCAAGAATCACTTTTGTTGGTCACAGAGATTATTTTCTGCAATAATCCAAACGACAAAGGAAAAATCCTATCGAGGGAACCAGGGAGATGTGTTTCCTGGCATGATGTGACAAGAATCTAGCGTGATCTAGAGCAAGTAATTTGTTTGTTACATAATAAAAAACTGTATTGCAATGTACTGTAGCACAGTCAATCAGAAGATATCTGATGTTTAGTGTTAAAGGGTTAGTTCACCCAAAAATTAAAATTCTGTCAGTATTTACTCAACCTCATGTTGTTCCAACCCCGTAAGACCTTCGTTCATCTTCGCAACACGAATTAAGATCTTTTTGATGAAATCTGAGAGCTGGATCACTCCTCCATAGGCTTCTTCAGTGATTGACACTTGCCAGCCCCGAAAAGTTTAGTCCAAGTGACTACAGTGGCTCAATCTTAAGTTTATCAAACGACGAGAGTATCTTTTGTGCGCAAAAAAAACAAAAATAACGACTTTATTTCAACTATTAATTTCCTTCTCTGTGGGCCTCGAGTGAGTTCAATAGTGACATAGCGTAAGCTTCTGTTGTTGTACGTCACACGCATCACCCACATGACCAGCGTCGGCCAATAGTGAGCCTACGTGTGACGTAGCTCTACGGAATCACACTACGTTAACTGACTAGACAGAGAAGGAAATGAATAGTTGAAATAAAGTCAATATTTTTGTTTGTTTTTGCGCACAAAAAGTATTCTCGTCGCTTGATAAACTTAAGATTGAGCCACTGTAGTCACTTGGACTATTTTAACGATGTCTTTAATAACTTTTTGGGGCTTCAATCCCTGAAGAAGCCTATGGACTAGTATGGAGGAGTGATCCAGCTCTCATATTTCATCAAAAATATCTTAATTTGTGTTCCGAAGATGAACGAAGGTCTTACTGGGTTGGAACAACATGAGGGTGAGTAAATACTGACAGAATTTTCATTTTTGGGTGAACTATCCCTTTAAGTTATGATCAATAATATTTCTTGGGGGGCTGGGCCAGCCTTGAGCAAGCCTTGACAAGAAATAGAAACTAAAGCGTCAACAAAATGTCCTGTTGCTTGTCGTGGTCATGGCTGCCGTGGCCATGGCGGTCACTTTATCAAAGCACACTTAATTAGGACACAGTAAGCAAAATTTTAACCATTGGTATCACATCTCAATCAGACGGATACTCACACAAACCATACGACTAATTCTCCAACAACTATACCTTCTTCCTTACCAGACATAGAGACATATCAGACAAGAGCCCCAGACAAGAGGACAAACTTGCTTACAGTACATAAAGTAATCAGAATCTCCAAATTAACACTGAGAAGTTCAATTTTTTAGTCTTCTATAACATAGAATGTCCACAATCAGCTAGTTTTATTCCCTCAGCAAAGCAAATTAAATTCATCATTTTGCTTTCAGAGTAAACGTCTTGAGATCTAAACGGATGCATCCATAAAGATGGAAGGAGCGTTTCTAATGCAGAGACTGATGTGTTTATTTATCAGATATCTTTTAGTGGACCTGCTACTGCAGTTTAGAGCCTCGTAAATGTCAGATAAGCCACCGACTGTGGCCTGAGAGAGATGTGTGCGTTTCAATGGCCTCTCAGAGCTCGTGGGGTCGTTTAAACAGCAGTGAGCAGCAGGAATTCGGTTCCTCTGTGTCAAACAGCATTCTGAATAGTTGCACCTCGGGCGAAATACATCGCATTGTGATTTCATGAGCGAAAAAAAAAGGCAGCCCTCCGTCAGAAAGGAGAGTGGAGGAAACAAAAATGACTCGCAGCGGATATCTCAAAGCAATGAGAAAGAAAGTTGAAAGTGAATCTTCCTCTTCCCACAGGCAGTTAAGTGGGTACCTTGAGGCTGAAGGCCCCCAGCAGTTGGTTGATAATGTGACCTCTGAGCTAGCAGACTCGCAGGCAGACCAGAGGCTGTGTAAACTAGCACTGGAGAGCCTCAGGATGGAGTGAAGCTGAAGAAAAAAGGTACTGTATAGGACAGAAGCAGATGCAAGAAATGACAGAAAACAGCATGCACTTCTTACGAGAGACATTATTATACTGTGCATGATAAAGAATTCAAGTAGCTGCAACGAGCAACCAGATCAAACTAGAGGGTCAAACGGAACTTATTAAAGAAATATTGATGGTTGTGGTTGTCTACTCACACAGTGAATCATTTCAACTACTTTGCTTGGTACCTGAGACAGCAGAAAAGGGTATACTGTAGATGTGATGCTGTCATCCATAAAGTGTTCATTGTTTAAATACAGTAAACCCTACCAAAAGCAATTTGATTGGTGAACAGAATCCAGAAAAAAAGTCATCCTCCTCAAAAGGGTAATTATACAAATTTAAGTAACAAACATTTTAACTAACAAACATTTCCATCCATTTCTTCAACTTTGGTCTTTTTTATGTTCAAGGGGTTAACATTTATTAAAATTAATTAATTTCAACAATTATCTTTTGTGTATATGATGGTCACATTCTTGCATTGCAACATTGTACTTGAAACATTTATTTTTGCTACTTTTCAAATGCTTTTTATTTAGGGCTGAACGATTATGGAAAATAATCTAATTGCGATTTTTTTTACCAATATTGCGATTGCGATTTAATATGCGATTACTTTAAGTTCTTTACCTTCTGTATTAGTCGACAAAGACAAGCAATAAATCATTGTACAGTAGGGATGGGAATCTTTAGGCAGCTCATGATCCGATCTAATTTTTTTCTTATTAATTAATCTTAATAACACTTAAAATATGTATTTAATTAAATGTGTAAATATACATACTTATATATATATATATATATATATATATATATTTAAACACATTTAATTAAACCAATTACATGTTAAGAATTTTAAATGGGCTATAAACTAATATAGCTTCAAAATATAAAAGCGAGTAAATAAAGAGGAACAAAAAAAAAAACGTTACAAGCAATAAACAAAGAGTGCTTTCAGTATTTAAAAGTAGGCTGACTGAACGTTTTCCATTCAAGAGCTGGAATGATTTTTCCCCTATACGATAAGCTGCATTCACACTAATGCACATATCTCTTTTGAAATTGTAAATGTGGTTTGTCCTGTTGGTTTAAGACAGGGGTGTCCAAACTCGGTCCTGGAGGGCCACTGTCCTGCAGAGTTTAGTATTTTAAAATGAAAGCAGCTTTCTCAGTGATTTTTATATTTTTAACATATAAGCCAACTGCATTCCAAAATACATAAATAATGCCTTTGTGGAGCATTTGTAAGGAAAATTCCGGCGGCCAAGACCGCGCACTGCAAGAGTAACATCAAAGCGGCAAAACCTGTGCAATGAAGCCCGCGACTGTCCTTGTAATTCGCTTAAACCCCGAACTTTATGAAAGCTTATTCTTCAGAAGGTTCGAGCGGTGTCGTGTGTGTGTGTGTGTGTGTGTGTGAGTGAGAGAGAGAGAGAGAGAGAGAGAGAGAGAGGGAGAGAGAGAAATTAGAAGCAAGCAGAATACAGTTGTTTCTAAAGCACGCGCAGCGTCATCACGCAATGACACGCATATGTGTTTAAAAACTAAACTCAGACTCGATTCTGAAATTCTCTGAATCGATCCAGAATTGTTGAAGAGAGAATAACTAACACAATATCACATACATAAAAATTAAACTGTTCTTTCCTGTATGCCAGACCTATGCGTAGCGTGCCAAGTTGATGCTTGATCTGCAGACTGCTTTTCTCTCGCGTGTCACGTGACCAGTGTAATCGCAGCTTTTGCGGTTACAAAATCGCATTTCATCATATCGCGATATTATCGCAAATGCAATTATTTGTTCAGCCCTATTTTTATTAAAAGATGACGTTATTGTTTTGTCCTTTTCCTAGACCCAGCCTGTTCATCTTAAAATTTGAAAACATATACATTTCATATAAACACATGAAAATGTGCAAAACAAATATTAACATAAAACTAAAAAAGGCAAATACAATTTGCATTTACATTAATGCATTTGGCAGATGCTTTTATTTAATGTGACTGCCTTCAATGTAGAAATGATATCAGTTCATGCACTCCCTGGGAATCAAACCCACCTCCATAATGTTGCTAGTATCAACTGTTTGAACTACAGGTGTATGTAATGTAATTTTGATATGACCACATTTTCACAATTTGTGCATCATTTGAAAAATGCTATAAAATTAGACTAGTCAAGACAAAGGAGTAATTTTAATCTAAACGGGTTAACATTTTTATTTCTGTCTCTGTCATTTCCACCACAGAATGCTACACAATAGATATTTTAGGTTGTGGTGGTGGAAGTGAGAAATGGTCTGTGGTAATCAAGTTGAAAATAATCTATTCAAGCTTACACAGTACCATCCGTCAAACATACCCAAAAGCTTTAGTCAAGCACACTAAAGCTACAGCACTATTATTAGCTTGCTCTGATTTAATCGTCTATTGTCAGCCTCATTCCCATATCCAGACCATCCGATGTATCTCACTTAATTTGAAATCTCTTTGTAAAGTGCTTGGCTGTGGATTAGCTCTCTGTTTTTATTTCAAAGTCCTGTATAAGCTGTGCTCCCTCACGGGCCGGTTCCTTTCATCCTCAGAAAAGTTCACACACAATTTGCTTCGAGTAAAACACGGACAAACACCTCGGAGAAAGCAGCGAGAGCTGTGCTAGTACACTAATTACAAAAAATATCTGCACTAATCCCACCCTGATAAAACACTCATTACCAACCAAAGACACTTATCAACGGCGGATTGATGACCCATTTCCGAAAGTGGCTTTATAGGAGGCAGAGGAAAGGCAGTGTATCACTCTATCCTACATCTGTACCAGAGCTTTTCATTTGTCTAAGAGCGACGGATGTTGAGAGGTAATTAACAGCTGCTGGACTAGGCTAATAGAATTCTCTGGAAACTGTAAGTTGGTGGTGAGGGAGAGGGAGATGGAGATGGCAGGCCATGCCTGTATTAATTACAATGCTTCAGGATAGACTGAAGCAGTGAAAATCCTTTCAAGGACATCAGAATGGTGAACTTATTTTTACCTGTCAAACACAAATGCACGTGTACAGCCACTAGTGATGAATTAATGGTGCACCATGTCCTTTTTCCACTTAAAAATGTTTTATACAAAACAAACAAACAGAATGCTTGACATGATTAAACTGGAATAAACTTACATGAGATTAAGACTTTAAGTTCTTTATAAGGCTGCCCCCCCCCCCCCCTTATGGCCGCCCCGTTTAGGTCACCAGCTGAGTAGGCTACTATCCACTTTATTTCAGTGACTGCCTCAATATTGACACTTTAAGTTGTGGGCTGGACAATGAAACTGAAACGCATGGTTTTAGACCACAATAATTTATCAGTATGGTGCAGGGCATCCTTTTGCGACCAATATAGCATTAATTAGTCTTGGGAACGACAGATACAAGCAATTGACAGTGGCCAGAGGGATTCTGAGCCATTCCTCTGCAGAAAAGGGACCAGGTCACTATGTGATGCTGGTGGAGGAAAACGTTTTCTGACTTGCTCCAAAATACCCCAGAGTGGCTCAACAATATTTAGATCTGTTGACTCTGCAGGCCATGGGAGGTGTTCAGCTTCACTTTCATGTTTATCAAACCATTCTGTCATAAGTCGTGTTGTATTGTTGAGTTATCATGCTGATACACGGAATCCCCTTCAGGGTACAATGAATCATTAAGTGCACATGGTCCTCCAGAATGGTTCGTTAGTCCTTGGCTTCCAGTAGGGAATGTCATGATTTTGCAGCCCTAACCATGACTGATCCACCTTTGTGCTTTACTCTGGGCAAGTAACAGATCCGTAACTCCCACAGATGTGGGAAAGACAGTGAAGGTGGACTCATCAGAGAACAATCCATGTTCCACATTGTGCACTTCCCCAAGATTTGCACTGTTGGTACCATTGAAACATTTGGCATTGGCATTAGTGACCAAAGGTTTAGCTTACGTAGCCCGACCACGAACATTGACTCTGTGGGCCTCCCGATGAAGAGTTTTGGTGGAAACGGGAGAGTCGAGGTGCGCATTTAACTATGCAGTGAGTTGGGCAGCTGTGGTTTTATGTTTTTTGGATACAACCTAGTACCTGGACAGACAGCTTCCTCTTGCATCGACAGTTACTCCTGTTGGATGTGGTTCGTCTTACGTGGTGGTATGCCGACATTACCCTGGATACCATAGCTCTCAATACACCACAAAGACTTGCTGTCCTGGTCACATATGATCCATCGAGACAAGCACCAGCAATTTGTCCTCTTTTGAACTGATATGTCTCACATTATGTTGTGTGGATTGCAATATTTTATGTTCAGCTGTGTAGCAGCTCTGATAATTCACACTCATCCTCTTACTGATGGCATGTAAAATCAGTGAAGATTGGTAACAGACTGCGCATATATAGGCATGAAACCTCCAACACTATATTGGACAGTGTTTCAGTTTCAATGGGCAAGTCTACAATTGCGAAAACATTTGTATCCACACTGATCACATTGGTTGTTAAGGTGGGTAAATTATGGGATCAATATCCAGTCAAAAATGTATGTTTTCCTTGGTTTTATTAATCTGGACTTTGTGCTCTCTTATATTTTCTGCTCATATTTTACTCTTTTGTATGCTTGTGCGGTTTTTCTCTTTGCTCTTCTTTCCACTTTCTGCGCTTGCTTTTCCAAATGTTGCAGTTCGAGTTTCATGTAAATTAGGGCATGCTTAAGCGTCACCATTGGTCCACTAGTTCTAGATTGACAGATCCTCCTCTAGCCAATCAATCGAAGAGTGGAGTTGCGACTCATGAGTCATGAGTTGCGTCATGAGCGCGACTCATGAGTTGCGTCACTCCAATGCGACTCATGCTACTGATGGATGCTTTGCTCAATCATACAGGTGAAGTTAACCGTCAGCTCAGCTGGCAAAAATCTTTCCGTGGCAGGACACGTTAAACTGTATGTGTGACCTGTCACCGGTATATACATCTACCTGGCGATCCATTATCCTTAAATTCGTCATCCTAACGACAACCTGTCACAATTGAGCCTGTCTGATGATACATCATATTCACCTTTAATGCCCTTACTTCTGGACCTGGCATCGCAAGCGTCGATCTTCTCTGAGCAACACAACAGTGTTTCATCAAAGAATTCCAGATTTGAACGAGAAGTTTAAACGAATGACTAATTCGTAAAGACAGTAACTTGCCACCACCTACTGGCTGTTTTAGTTTCATATTTAATCTATAACAAGGATGGGCAATGTCAGTCCTGTGTGCAGAGTTTAGCTCCACCAATCCTAATCAAACACACCTGAACCAGCTAATCATCATCTTTAGGATAATTAATACTACAGACAGTTGACGCTAAAAATAAAATACAAATCTTTTAAATAAATTTCATGTTGCTGTATTCAAAATCGAAGCTATATTTAAAATATGAATCCTAAAGTATTATGCAATTATGTAGCTATGTAAATAAACACAATAAGTATGTCATAAATCACAGCATAGCCTATATCCACCTGGTTTCTGTAACTATCTCCTCTAACACTATCATTTTCATTAATCTTTTGTCAAATCTGGCGGTCAATGCAGAAATGGTACATTCAGTCTTAGAATTAATTTACCAGGTTACCTATATGATCGTTTAACAAGAACAATTAAGAAAACATTTGAGGATGGCGACAGGTAGGCTGTGCATTTTTTTACATACATGTTCATTTTATATTTCACTTGTTTTTATTCTTTGTTTTACATACTCTGAACTGTACCACAAATGCCTTGTATTTGTCTTATATGGTTTGCACTGTAGGCCTTGCCCGTAATGGAACTAAATAAAATATATACAGTACCCTGGTAAATATGATCGAAGATGGCTGTAAAAAATAAATCTGCATTGTTTATCCTTTTGATCTTTCATTCAAAAAATTTGCAAAAATCTAACCTTTCATTGAAGTAAAATAATTGAAAGTGGAGGGGAAAATCACATTATGAAATAAATGTTTTTCTCCAAAACACGTTGCCAACAATTATTGGCACCCCTAGAATTTTTTACGAGTAAAATATCTCTGAAGTATATTCCCATTAATATTTTCCTTTTTTAGCACAACAGGGTGACTAGGAACATGAAATTGTCTAGCTATGACTTTGTGTTTCCTCATATTTAAACTCAATGTGAAAAAAGAAGGCCAAATTCCCTTAATCATCCATCACAATAAGTAAAACCAAAGAATATAGTTCTGATGTGCATCAAAAGATTGTTGAGCATTAAAAAATAGAAAGTGGCTGTAAGAAAATAGCTAAAGAATTGAAAATCCCCATTTTGACCATCAGGGCAATAATTAAGATGTTCCAATCAACTAATGATGTTACGAATTGAAAATCCCCATTTTGACCATCAGGGCAATAATTAAGAAGTTCCAATCAACTAATGATGTTACGAATCTGCTAGGAAGAGGACGTGCGTCTATATTGTCTTAATGCACGGTGAGGAGGAAAGTTTGAGTGGCCAAAGACTCTTTAAAGGGGTGGTTGATTGCGATTTCACTTTTTTCATTGTAAATAGTGTGTAATGTTGCTGTTGGTGCATGAACAGTATCGGCAAAGTTGCTGCGCTGAAAGTTCAACGTAAGCAGAGATATCGTCTTTTAAAAATCAGGAAGTTTAATGCCTACAAAAACGACTCGAATGGGACTACAACGATACTTCCCGGGTTTTATACGTAACTAACCCATAATCAACCCTCCCTCCGGAATATGCAAAAAAAGGGGGCATGGCCATATTTCTGCAGCTTTGTGGAAGAGGAAGAGATATAGCTAGTGGAGAGAAGTAGCCATGCCGTCGAAAGAGTGCTATTTTCACCCAGCTGTCAGGTCTTCTGTGTTCGGGCTTCCTACGGACGCTGTAGTTCGTCAACAATGGCTACAATTTATGTTTGATTATGTTCCAGAAAATTACAATCGTAATTTAGCTCTCTGTGCTGCGCATTTTACGGAAGACAGCTTCCAGAAAGACAGCTCCACAAATTCAATGTCGGATTAAGTAACAAACTGTTACTAAAGCATGAAGCAGTTCCAACTTTAAAACCAGAGGCAGCAGTTTTGGGCCACAACCTGTAAGTAAGACTTAATAATTTTAAATGTATTTGCATGTATAATTTAAGACGTAATGTTTTAGTTTTATCAAGGACGTAAACAAATGCCAGCGCTGGCTTTAGTAGTCACTTAGTTATGCTATTTCGTGTGTCTATGACAAACGCGTACAAACATTTTGGACCTGAATTTGTAAATATGTACTAATTTTGTAAATGTATTTTCCATGTATACTTTATGACGTAATTTTTCGATTTGATCAAGAACGTAAACCAATGCCAACGCTGTTTGTAGCTAGTTAGTTCTTTGCTATTTTGTGTGTATAAGACAAACGTGTATAAAGTTCAAAAATTATATGTAATCGCAACAGCAAACTTCAGCTGCTGTTATCAGATGTTTTCACGTTCTGTTGGCATTTTAACACAGTTGCCATAACTTACACCTAAAGAAAACGATACACCGAGTAAACTAAGTTTTGTGAATAGATAAACGGTTGTTCATTATATCGATAAAACAATAACTTTACGGTAAAAACGGTATTACTCAGTCATTTATTTAGTTATATTAAACATTTAAAGAGGAGAAAACCGTATCTCAAAAGCTAACAAGCAGCAGTAGCATTTTCAAGTAACAGCATATCGAAATTCTTATATAATAATAGAATAATAATAATGATTCAAAAATGTACCATTCAGAAACGTTTTGTAAGAGCCGTGTTTGGGAAGGTTCTGCTTGACTCTCTTCATTGCCGCTTTCTGGGTCTGATTCTGGCTCAAACTGATACGGCAGTATTGACACCATTATTTACATTTGACCGGAGCACATGCAACTTTCGCCTGTAAAGGGCGTGAAGTTTCTGGACTACGTGCACTACGCAGTTTAGCCAATTGCAACACACCGGCCCAACTAACCAATCTGAGCCCATTGCCTGTTTCTGAGGGAGTGGTTTCATAGAATCAGGAAGTCAACCGGTCGTTCAAATAACAGAGGAGAAAGCGGCTTACAATAAAGGTGAAATTTATGAAAAATAAGGCTTTAAAAAAAAAAAAACATGAAGACATGTTATATTGCACCCCATAAACACAGTCATGCAAAGAAAAAAAACAGTAAACCACCCCTTTAAGGATCACAGATGGAGAATTGCAGAGATTACTTGAGTCTTGGGGGTCAGAAGCCTACCAAAATAAAAATCAAAATCAAACAACCCCTACATCACCACATGTTGTTTGGGAGGGTTTCAAGAAATATCCTCCTTGCTCCTTCAAAAACAAACTCCAGCAAATTTAGTTGTCTGACACGACTGGAACTTCAAACGGCGCAGGGTTCTGTGGTCAGATGAAACTAAAAAGAGCTTTTCGGCAGCAAACACGCTAGATGGGTTTGGTGCACACAAGGATAAAAAGTACCCCATGTGTACAATTTAAAATACCGTTGGATCTTTAATGTTGTGGGCATATTTTTTTGCTGGAGGTCCTGGACATCTTGTTCAGATACATGGCATCGTGGATTCTATCAAATATCAACAGATAAAAAAATCAAAACCTGACGGCTTCTGCTAGAAATCTTATAATGGGCCGTGGTTGGATCTTCCATCAGGACAACGATCCAAAACAAACATCAAAATCAACACAAAAATGTGTTACAGAGCACAAAATGAAGCTTCTGCCATGACCGTCCCAGTTCCATGACCTGATAAGTGGCGTGAACTGAAGAGAAGAAGTGTCAACATGGATCTGGGAATCTGAAGGATCTGGAGAGATTCTGTATGGAGGAACAGTCTCTGATCTCTTGTCAGTTGTTCTCCAAACTCATCAGGCATTATAGGAGAAGACTCAGAGCTGTTATCTTGGCAAAAGGAGATTGCAAAAAGTATTTAATAAAAGGGTGCCAATAATTGTGGCCAACATGTTTTGGAGAAAAACATTTATTTCATAATGTGATTTCCCCCTCACTTGCAATCTTTTACTTCAATGAAAGGTTAGATTTTTGCAAATTTTTTGAATGAAAGATCAAAAGGATAAACAATGCAGATTTATTTTTTACAGCCATTTTTGATCATATTTACCAGGGGTGCCCTTAATTCTGACTACAACTGTGTATACATATATTTGTTAAAATAGGCTGTGCGTAGTGGTGACAGGTATAAGTCTTAAAGTCTTCAGACAGGTACAATGGTCATTTTTAAACTTATTTTTGCAAAGAAACGTAGCGTTAGAAAACTGCAGGGTGTTTCACTTACAGCAGCCTTAGCATCATGAGCCAAGAAATATTAACATCAATTACCAGTGTGCACATTAAAATTCTCATGCATCTCAAAAAAAAAGGAATAATTAATTATATGTCCAGAGTTCAGATAGCTTTACTGCTTGGCAGTCCTTGTTAAGTTTTAAATTAAACGGCTGTCTTCCCCTGTATAAGTGAGCATCAGTAGCATGAGTCGCATTGGAGAGATGTCAACTCCACTCTTCGATTGATTGGCTAGAGGAGGAGCTGTCAATCTAGATCTAGTGGACCAATGGTGACGCTTAAGCCTGCCCTAATTTACATGAAACTCGAACTGCAACATTTGGAAAAGCAAGCGCAGAAAGTGGAAAGAAGAGCGAAGAGAAAAACAGCAGAAGAGAGAAACATATGAGGAGAAAATGTATGAGAGCACAAAGTACAGAGTAATAAAACCAAGAAAAACATAATTTTTAAGAAAACATGAACATAAGTTTAACTTCTGTGCAATATCATTTTTAATGTGTTTAAAGTTTTTATTTATGCTTGTTATTTTTTTATTCACGCTTATTATATTTTGATCCGTGACCACGTTGTTTGCTATTCTGATCATTTTGCTTTACTTTTTCCAGTTTGTGCAATATATTTTTACATGCGTTTTAAAATTTTTGATTCACACTTATTCTTTTTTTTATTTACTTTATTTAAATAAAAGTAATATATAATACTTTAGACAGGATATTGACCCCATAGTAAATACCACAAAAAGGAAACCAAAAATAAAAAAAGAATTTTTTTCCAAAAGGAAAAAAGGAATAGTTTTGACATAATAGTAAGTCTAATAGTATTTTTTTTTTGATAATTAATGATGAATCTCACCAGTTTATTTTTCATTTTTTTTCTATATTATCCTGAAATTTGGGCTTGAATTTTTTATTATTAAAACTAATTTGAAGATTTCTCTTTTTGTATAAGAAGGTCACATTCTTGTACCATACTTCAATTGTTAAATTTTGCTACTTTTTGAATTATTTACTTGTAAAGATTTTATTGTTTTCCTCTTGTCCTTTGTTTTATTCTTTTAGACCCAGCATGCCAATCTTAAAATATGAAAACTAGATTCTCATTTTTGTAATTTGTTTTTAATTTTTAATAATAATATAGACTTCCAGAATTTATGGTAAAACGTGACCTGGACACTTCCTCATTAACCCAGAAAGACAAAAGAAAAAAAAAGGGGGTACCTTTAAACACATGCACAATCACAAGCGATTGCTTTGATAGAGTGATTTAGTGCATACCAACATTTGGTAATTCAAAACTTGGTGTAGCCACACACAGACAGCAGCTGATGGCAGTAGGTACGGTTGAAAGGTCTGCTCCACCTGCCTGCTGTATCCCTGTCTAAGTTTGGTAATGAACACAGACAGCTTGGGGACAGTCTTGTGTTAAGTGTGTGAGTGTGTGTTTAGGGGTCTGACAGGTCCGCTCTGATGTCCCTCTCTCTCTCTGACAGGGCTGACCCGCAGTAATTTCTCCACTGACAGCAGCAGCTGTAGCCGTAACGCATAGACAGATGAAATTTTCATAACTATCTCCTTACAGTCACATCTTCACCTTCAGGATCATTTATAACCCGCCACTCGCCTGCCAGACACAATATGCTTGCCATGAAGCGGACTGCTCCAGCAGTGTAGGAAATAATTAACAGTGCAAGGGCAAAAGGAGTGAGTGTGTGTGTCTGTGGAGAGGGAGATTAAGGAGTGCTAACACTATCATTAACGTACATGTCACTTCAGTACAGTCAAAGATATTAAGTACTAATTATTACATACACACACACACAGAATAAAGCCCCCTTGATTTTTTTGGCCCCCATATAGAAAGAGTGAGAAAGCTTATGTGTAGGAGAAAAAGAGAAATGGTTATATGAGCACATTAGCATTCACATAAGCTAATGTTTTTTATGCGCTGTGAGCACATGACTCAATATCATAATTGAGAGATTAATATTCTCTAATATTAGACCATGCAAGCACATCTGTAGAACAGTCACATAACACCAACACTGGGGAAGTTTTCAGATTCAATCACCTCCATCTTAAAGGGTAGTCAAGCTCCAAAAAGCAACATAAAAGCATATTAAAAATTGTCCTTAATAATGTGTGCATATGTTAATTTTTGCAACAAAAAAAGCTAATTTTTGCAAAAAAAAAAAAAAAAAAAGATTTAACAGCTACAGCAGTGGGTAAAAATATACTACCATTTAAAAGTTTGCAGTCAGTAAAATGTTTTTAATGTTTTGAAAGAAGTCTCTTATGCTCATCAAGGCCGCATTTATACTTAAAAAAAGTCTGCATTTATCAAATAAAGGGAGACTAGTTACATTGTGAAATATAACAAATTAATATTATTTTTTTTAATTGTAAAGTTTAAAAATGTAGTTTATTCCTGACTTTTGATTTTTAATTGAATGCATTCTTGCTGAATAGTCTTACTGGCTCCATACTTTTTGAATAGTAGCATACTATAGGTGAATAGCGACTTAATGAGATGACTATGAAGTCCTCTAAAATTGTCATATTCATTTTTTTTTCTCATTTATGGAGGTTGTCAACCCCTATCCACCATTCACTTTTACTGTAAGAACATACTGCCAAACATTTCGCCAAACAAACCATTTTTGATTTCGAAAGAAAGAAACTGGTACGGATTTTATACAAATTACAAATGTATACAAAGTAATACAAATTACATGAGTGTGAGTAAATAATGAAAGAATTGAGATTCTTTTTGGGTGAACTCTCACCTCTAGGTCTATCATTATGCCTATTCTAAAATAGGCAATCCAAAAAAAAAGCCCTTCACTGCAATCATTCTAAAAGTTTAGCAGTTGTCACTGTGAAGAGTGATTGAGTGATTTCAGTGTGTCAGAGTGTTTCAGTAGCCATTAAAAGTGCATTCCCACCCAGCAAAGCTCCACATTCTTGCACACATATCCTCCCTCCATTCGTTTGCTTTAGTTTGGGCTGTTTTTGGCTTTTTTCTACAATGCAGTAATGTTGCGCCGCTCTGGTTAGCCTCACGTGTTTCTCTGTCTCTCTTTCCATATAAAATCAATGTTTAATAGCAGAGTGCACAACTGTTTGCTGGGGCCCCAAATTTCTGCGGTGCTCATAATTGCATCAAGCACGGCAAACCGTTTACCATCGCTGCAAAAAGCATAATTATGCGATGCTGTTTTATTAAGCCAAGTGAGCAATTAAAACGAAAAGCAATTTCTCTTTTTTAATGGCGTTCTCCCCTCTCATTTGGATGTATCCGAGAAATGTTAGTTTTACACAGGGAGACAACTTGCTGAATCATGTCCTCTGGTATACTGTTGTTTAGAGTTTGGTCACATAATGAAGCCTTCCATGTGCCAAGAAACAGGCCTCATTCTTCCAGCTATTAGGATGCCACATGTGTTCACTAGTGTGCATGTGTACATTTGGGTGTAATCCCTTGTACTTGTTTGCATTTGTTCACCGCAAACATATGAGCAAAGAAACAAATAGGACTTTTCCTTCCCACAAACAAATATAATAAGAAATAAGAACATTCCAGTGTGTACTGGCGTCCCCCCAAATCCAAGCGGTTCACAGAGTGGGTCACTGCATGTACTCTCCAATCCTGACAACCGCAGGCATCTGAGAGTGGGCATACAAGCGGGACGGCAGCCGTGGTGGGTATGTCACGCATAGCTTTATGATTGCTAAACAGCAGTTTAGGCGTATCGGAGTAATTTACGATCAAACTCTCAGACACTCGTTCTACTGGTAATCACACATCGCATGCACGTCGCAAGGGAGGGACCACACATGTTTGTTTCGATAAAGACAGACAAATTAGATGACAGCTTTTAAGCCCAACCATCAGTTTCACACTAATTACAGCCCTGCCGATGATGAAAGAAACACACCCAGACGCACACAAATAAATTTGTTACCTCTCCGAGGGCTGAGAGTAAACGCTCAAGTAGGAGAATGTGTGTGTGTGTGTGTGTATATATGTTTACTGCGAGCAAGTCCAGGTGTTTGCCCGTGAGCACTAGAGCCTTCGGTTAAACACGTAAGAAGCTCTAGACAGCAATCCTAAAACACCCATCACAGGCCCTAAGAAAAACCACACTGCGCCATCACTCGGCTCACTACGGTTGTGAGTGTGTGGGAAAGCATGTGTTACCTGTGTATTGTTATGGCTTTTTCATTAACCTGTCTTACTGGTACACACACACACAACACACACACAACACACACAACTGTTAATTAAACAGATGAGTCTGCAAGAGCAAACGGCATCAAACCCTCAAGCGTAGCTGTGTGTGCGCATGATATCTCCATCCTTACAAACTGTAAAGGTCTCCCCAGCATCAGAGCTGTCATGTGCATGGTGAGCCTGTCCGTTCTCATTGAAGATAGACGTTAACGGTCTCTTTCCCTCCACTCGGGGACAGCAGCTCTATTGTTTGTCCCCTGTCAGACCCTGGTGGGAGGGACGCAGTCACTGCTGGGACAAAAGATACGCCGCACGATTGACAGCTATGGAGACACCCCGTTCCTCATGAGACGACAACCGGTGGAGTGAATTTGTGTGCCTATGAAAGTGAGACTGAGGAATAAAGACAGAGAGAGAACCAACTGTGAATGTGTTAATATGCAATGTCTGGGACATTCAGTGCTGGGGAATGTTACTTTTAAAAGAATAGTTTTTGTGTTAACTCCTAAAAAAAAACATGTAGACTGTAACTTTAATGAAATTAACATGTTAGTTTTTGTTAGTTACTTTTGTGTTATGGTTTTCTGCTTGCACAACTTTTTTTATGCAATATTGTACTGTTAGCAATGATGTGTTGCATCATGTTGTGGTTGAATGCAAGATTTGATTAATTTTATATTTCCTAAATGCCTGATTGAAAACATAGTGTTATTGTTGTCTAGCTATATCAGTTAGCTTGCTAACCGAAAGCTAAAGGACACAAAGAAAGGGAAATATTTCATTTTTAGCTTTACAAATATAAATATGATAGGTAGGCCTATATTTAATGTAAATTGAAGTTTTGTTATTGTTCACTTATTTTTTTTTAAAAACTGTTTCTGGAAATTGAAATGAAGCTGAAATAAAATATTTGCTGGAAAAAAAGTTTTTATATACACACACACACACATATACACATACATATATATATATATATATATATATATATATATATATATATATATATATATATATATATATATATATATATATATAAATGATAATAGCACATAAATTTCTAAACCTTAAATTAATTGGTTAGAAATTGACGCCATCCTTATATTTACATCTGAGTAGAGCTCGCAGCTATGGTAAGGGGTGTAACATTTCCCGAACACATGCGAAGCGGTGTCAATCACAACACACTAGGCCAGCTAACCAATCACAGCATATTTCGTATTTCGGAAGGAGGGGCTTCATCGAAACAGGAAATAAACTGCGTTCAGACCTTCGTGCTGTAATAATGTAAAATATATGAAAAATAATGATATTATTATTGAAAAATAATAAGTTAGGCATGTCTAGCCATGGGCGTTACACTTTCGTTTTTTTTTTTAACCTATAATTAAAACACACAGGTAGGCATAGTTATTTTTTAGGCTATGTATAACGGCTAACTAGATGTTTGTTTTGATACAACAAATTGTAAACGGATACTTTGACTGCCTGTTGCTATGGTTACTCACAGCTGATGTAGCCAGCGCATTTATTTATTAATTTTGAACGGTAAACAGTCAGTTTCACCAGAACTCCTTTACTAGGTGTCCTCTATCACTTTTTAATGGACACCCTGCAGCCAATCAGAATCGAGTATTCACCCAGACCATGGTATAATAATGTTTTTATTCCTCTAAAACAATAATAAAGTAATACACGTTACTCGTAATGCAGTAACACTGGCTGCATTTGTACTGCAAAAGCAGAGGTTAGTTAGCAATCATGTTTGTCTGTGTGTGTAATGTTTGGTGTTTGATGTTCTAGTCTGTGGAGAAACTTCTGCTTGCCCTCTGAACCCCATAACCCTCCAGTGTGTTTGTGAGTGTGCGATGACAGCCTGTGGCATTTCTGTTCAGAAGGTTTCCACCCAGGTGAAGTACGAGAGGTCACAACACATTCAAGATACTGAGACACTCACAGAAATACAGACATTCAGAGCCTGAGGTCAAAGGTCACGCACTGAGGGTGAGTGATGAGGGCAGCTGCGACCTCCAGGATGCGACACGTATGCGCTCAAATGCAAACAAACATTTGCCACAATGTGCGTATTCACTCAAAGCACCTATGAATGATTACCTCAATTAAAATATTTTGCTAATACTTTATAAAAATCCAAGTACCACCAGTTAATGCATAAGTTATAATACTTTTACAGCCAGAAAATTCTGAATTTAAACAATAATTTAATTTTAAGTGCAACATTTTTATTACTAGGTTAGTTACATATTACATACATTTCAAAATAACACAAGGAAATAAAACCAGAACGCAGATTAACTAGTCTTTAGAAGTTCATAAATATTTACTGATTTAAATTAAATGATTGATAACTCTAGCCTTTAATAAAGTCACTCATCCATCCAAGTACATGCTCTCCTGCTCTTTTTGTCTATGAAAAACTGGTTTTGGATGACCTACATGCTTTAGTAAATGATGCCCTAAATCTGCCCTGTCCACTTAAAACTGATAGACATCTTTTGTATCTGGAGGAGGGCGAGTTCATTTTTCCACTATCAGATGTACAGTAGGAACGGTGGCCTCTCTCTCTCTCTCTCTCTCTCTCTCTCTCTCTCTCTCTCTCTCTCTCTCAGTTCAACACTACTCGTGCACACAAATGCACACTTCATCTTATCCCACTTACACTTACACCTCTCTTATTGCTCCATTTTTCACTCTATCACTTTCCAAAACTATGCGATACAGCAAGAAAACAAAAAGACAGAATAAGCAAAAACACAGAGATGGAGATCAAAAGGAAAAGACGGAAAATATGAGGGAGAGCGATGCTGAAAGAAAAGGGGGGTGCTGGAGACAGATGGGCATTTTCAGAGATCATTTATCAAACTCAGGCCCGTGCAATACCCTCCCCTCTCCCAAACCCCCATGTAATTCAGTAATCATTTTCATTATCATATAATGACCTTACAAAGCCTACAGCAGTTAGCACGGTCACTACAAACCACACAGCTGTTCCCGGCACTGCCCCCTTCATCACCTCCCAAACACACAATCTGCCCACCGCAGGAATGGACTGTGACCCCTGTAGAGGTCAACGGAGGGATGTAGATGTGACAGGAGTTGTACGATTTACCTGAGCAAGGTCGGTTCTATCTGAGCGTGTGTTCACATGTGTACTTTTTACGTAAACTCGCATTGCAGCGTGTCTATGCAGGTATAAAGGGTGTGAGATCAATGGTTTTGACCCACAACACTGCGGCTTGCATATGGATGAAACAAAACCACAAGGTCGAACCCTTTCATCTGCCAATGCAAATGAATCTCTAAAAGGTCTTCCTTCTGTTAGTGTTTGATTTTGACCTATGAAAGATAACATTTTTAAAAGCAAATCATTTCAGAATATTCCAATTGCACAGATGGATATGCATATATGGTTCCATTAACAACTGGCATTAACATGCATTGATGTATTGCACTTACACCTCTATTATAACAGAGCTTGACCAGGGAGCCTCAGAATCACTTCAAAGTATTTAAATTAAGAAATTACACATTGTCACATTTTATATTAGGCATCTTTAACTACTTGAATCACAAAATAAGTACGATGTACTTATTGTGTTCACATTGTATTGTAAAACACTTTTGCTGCTATTAAGGTGGGATACGGGTAAGGATAGGGGCAGATTTAGTGGTATGGGTACTGTAGGTTAAAGGGAGTTTTAAGATTTAAGGGAATAGTGTAATTAAAGGTGTAATTACAGAACTTAGTAATTACATCTGTAAAAGCATGCATGTACACAATAAGTGCATTATATCAAATGATTAATTTAAATGTTAGTACATAGTAGTTCAAGACACCCAATTTAAAGTGGGACCAAAATGTTTACTGATACGTATATTAAAATAACCAAACTTTAATCTAAATGCTAAAATTATAATTACAGCAGAAATACCAAAAATAGACAAGCATATATTGGGGAGCCTTTGACTTTTGTCGTGGAGAATGGGGACTTTGAGACAAAAAAAGTTGAGAACCACTGCAGTAGAAATATAGATCCAATCACATGTGCAGTAACTGCACAGAAAGAGAATTTGCATGAGGCACTATGTTAATGGCCCCAATTAATTTACCAAATATTAAACAATACATATAAATGCCTCACACATCGGAAAAAAAAGGGTATCAGCATAGGATATCAACTAATGTTACAGATTTTTTTTTCTTCGCTGATTATTTACCAAATTTTTACTTCAAAATGGTGTCATTTTAACAGATAGAAAAAAAGGTGTCCGGTTTTGCATTTTCCTTCTTTCCAAACATTTCCACAGTAAAGGAAACAAGAGATTTCAAGTGTCATCCAGTGAAAAAAAGGATATATCATAGGATATTAAATTGACCGGAGTGAAAAAAGAAAAAGACAAAAACATCCAAAACACAAGCAAAGAAATTCTTAAATGCCCTGCTTTGGATAAAAGCATCTGCCAAATTAATCAGTTTAATGTGCACATGGTAATAAACATGCAGAGTATCCACTGTATCTGTTCAACATTGCAAGAGCCAAAATGTTTGGAGGTGACCTGCATGAGTGCATCAGGTAAGTTAATAAGCCCGAGTACCCATAAGTCAACAGACACATTTAGCATCTCTGTCCCTCAGGGTAACTTCAGATAGCTGAAAGCAGGTCCAGAGGCCCCACAGTCTGCAACAATCAAACTACTGTTTAAGAAAGCAAATGTCTGTAAGACAATAAAAGCCTTGATCAATCAGCCCGCTGTGCTTATGTTTATGAGCCTGTAGCGCCAACCATCCATCATTTGGTTTTTACCACTCAAAACACAGACGCAGAGACAAAAGAATGGCATAATGTGAGGAGCGGGCCTGCTGCATACTAAATTAATGAAACAATTGCAGCCTTTCACGACAAAATAAGCAACATGATTTAGCACACTGCTCCGAGAAGTTTCTTTTCAAGAGTACTGGTCAGAAATTAATGTTTGAGTTCAGCGCTGTGAGTCATGATAGTTGTTATAACAGTCTGTCATGGTAATAGTACAAATACATCACCGCATTCAGGTGAGTGGAACACGGCGTACAACGTTCACTTTATCAGCTCATGTCGGAGGAGATATTATCAGCTATGAGTTCATTTTTGTCTTAACAGCGTCTTAACCTTAGCCCAAGCTATCTGCCTTCCCTCCCTAAATGCGATTTGTTGACAGCCACTTTACAGACCTGTGCCTGATGTTTCGAAGAGTGACGTTATCTCGCTCCAGAAGGGGGGCAGGAAGTGATAGTGGAAAGGGATGAGTTCAAACACATTGCAGTGTGTGCACACACAGAGGAGTGAAGGTAGCTTTATCTAATCACGCTGCTCCGACTGATGAAATACACTTCCGTGCGTGTGACGCAGCGTGCAAATGTGTAAGTTGTACAGGTTAGTGTGTGTGTGTGTGTGTGTAATAGAGATTTAAAAATACACTACCGCTTAAAAGTTTTGGGCCGGTACGATTTTTGAAAGTCTCTTATGCTAAGCACAGCTGTATTTATTTGATCAAAAATACAGTAAAACGGTAATATTGAGTCATTCAGTACTCTTTCAGAAGATGCGTCACAGCGCCCCTACCGTATAACAGTGAAAACACGGAAAGACGGAAATTTCCATCAATGGCGGGGAAAGAGTTAAATAAAGGGGATAAGTTAACAACAACAATAAAACCTAATTAATCATGATGTAAAAGAAACATGCGTAATGACTACACCGTAACATACATGGCTAAAAGGGTGTGCGTGTGCTTGTGTCCTTGACGCTGTCTGACAAATGAACCACGGCCTGGTCTGTAGTTTTCATCGTCTGATTTAAGAATGCAGTTTCAGCACAACATCAACACTGTTTACAGGTACTAGCAGGCCTGGGCATCACTCTGGGGTTAAAGAGAGGGGACGACCCCCTTAAAGGGGCCACTTTACCGAAACAAGAGGACAGGGAGGAGCCCTTAATGTTGTAAAGGCTAAGACGCAACTTCAATACGGAAATTCATTTGTTTCAGGCCTTACCAACTAATAGTCTGATCTGAATAAAGACAGATTATCACACACACAGTAGTCTGTGAGGAAATAATAAAGAAAGAGAAAAATGGTGTGTGTGCTATGTGTTGGTATGCATATCTGTGTGTGTATGGCTGGTTCTCTCTGTTATCGGAACAAATGGGTTATGTCTCTCAGTCACCCTTATCTCATAGGAAGGAAGTCAATGGGCTATCAGCACGTGTGTATGCGTGTGTTTGTGTGAACTCTCTCGGTCTGAAGGATTGTCCTGAACAAAAAAAAAAAAAAGTCCTTTCTTCTATACAATTCACTGAAGATGTGGCATTAAACACAAGAGTTTAGCACACGGGCACATACCTGTCCCTCCACGTCTGTCTGTGCTGCTGTCTGTCCGTCAGAGCGTTCAGCAAGATGTCTGCAATCTCTCTTCTGTTCTCCTGTGTCGTGTTCTCATCCTCAACCACAGCCAAAAGCAGCTGAGTCTGGAAACAAACACCACATTCACCTGTGACTTCAAACTACAAATGACACGAGGTCAGTTTCAGGCAGTCAATTATTACATATGCACAGCAATTTAACACCATACGCAACCGTTCAAATGTTTGGGGTCAGTATGATTGTTCTGTATTTGTTTTATAATGTAAATTATTTTTTCCTGAGGTTCTGCACCAAAAACAATAGTAATCAACCATTTTCTACCCATCTCATGATAAATTGACTGCCTATTAACAAGTGAATATTCTTCTTTTAAGTAACACATTATGACTGGCACAAATATGGTAACATAAAACCACAGAGTTACAAAGTAGTTCTGGCTCTTAAAAGATCCCTGGGAATCCTCAATAGAAATACAACCACTCTTATCTTGAAATAAAGGAAATAAAGGAATCAAGCTTTACTACCAATCCCATAGACAAGCTCTTATCCAGTGCTTAAACAAATCAATATACATTCATTCCCTTCATGTCAGAGGTCAGATCTATTCTTTATTTATGATGCAGGACTCCATTTTACAAACACTGATGGTTAAGCCAGAATCAGAAACAGCAGGACATAATTATTTTCGCTTTTCAACAAACAAAATGTATTTTCACTTAGGATTTTTTTAATGCAATAATACATAAATATTTTTAAATATAGACAACTACCATTCAAAAGTTTGGGGTTGGTACTTTTTTTTTAAATTTTTTTTTTTATGTTTTTGAAATAAGCCCTCTTATGCCAATTTGATAACTATTTAAATATAATTAACCATATAATTATTTATAACCATTTATTTGATCAAAAACACAGTAAAAACAGTACTATTGTGAAATATGATTACAATTTAAAATAACTGCTTTCTATTTTAATACATATTAAAATATAATGTATTCCTGTGATGTCAAAACTGAATTTCCAGAATCATTACTTCAGTCTTCAGGGTCACATGATCCTTCAGAAATCATTATGCTGATTTAGTGCTCAAGACACATTTCTTAATCAAATTTATTTTATCTTTTGTAACATTGTAAAAGTCTGTACTGCCACTGTTGACCCATTTAATGCATCCTTACTGATTTTTTTATTTTTTTTTTTGTGGAAAAAAAGATACTGGAAAAGTTGTGGAACACAGTTTGACCCCGTAAAGTGAGGCCAATATGTTCAATGAAGACCAGAAGTAAAATTTGAAGTTCAATTAGTTGACAGAAGTTTACTGAAGACAAAGTTATCCCCACCTCCAATGACCATAGACAATTTGTAATAGTACCCTGCTAACTTAGTACACAGAAAAAAAACAATACTTATAGGCATATGGAAGATCAGTTGACATAATTTCTACAGGTTTTGATAAGTTAAATCAAAAACCAATGGTGTTGTCGTCTTGTGTCAGCTGCATCTGGACCAAAAAGCTGCGCTTGAACATACAGCACCGTCTACAGCCTATTGCAAACTAGCACATGCATTCTGCACCTGTGTGTAAGAAATTAACTGTCTATATCAGCAGGGATCAATAGTCTATAATCAATATTTAAAAGGAGAAACTGGAACAAGGATATAGAAGAAACGTAGAAACAAAGCAGTGCTTCCTTATAATTTTGAATATCAGTTTGTTGATAACTTTCTTCATTTTAAATATAAAAAGTTATGAAAATATTTGTGTTTTGGAATGGTCGGGTAGGATAACATTATATCAGCCTTCTGTCTGTGCCGTCTTGACTTCCTTATTCTATTTCATCACTTTCGCTTTAATTCTCGTGCACAGACTCGTTTGCTAAACTGACCATCCAATCAGAGTTCCCACACTCACTGACGGCCCGACGCTGATTCAACATACTGAATCGAGCAAACTGCTGCCGACATGAGCCAGACGAGAGCCGACCAAAAAATCTACTGGGAAATTTCGTAGGGGGTTTACCATTTGCAAAATTATTTTAAATAGATTAAGAAAGCCACCACACTACTGCTCACATCTATGGTTAGATTGATTTGTTTAGATCCAGTGAAGTCGTGTCCCATCACTTTTTCTCAGGGTCGATATAGTCCCCCATCACTTTTTGAAACATTGATGCACAGATGTACCCAATACAAATTAATTCCGGTGAAATCACAAAATAAAATGCACACAAATGTGTCCCTGCTTGATATAGAGTTTTCATGAGAGAGAGAGGAAAAAAAAAAAAAAAGAAAAAAAAACACCTGTACGAGTGCGGAATTAGAACCCGTAACCTCTGACAAGCTTGGCAAAAGATCTACCACTAGACCATTTAAGACCTCAAATATCGATGCATTTATTTATGGGTTGAGCAGCTGTAGTTTGTCAAGAGGGCAGCGGATGGTGTTGCTAAGATCTTGCAATGTATAACTATTATCAGACCAGCCCTCGCGGCCTCGAAACACAACCGGCCCATCGGGAAAAGTCCCGACTCTCCCGATTGCCACTCCGCCCCTGAGACACTTGCCGACGGCTCGCCGTTGGCAGAAGGTTATTTAAAGAATATATCTGTGACATTATATACTAAGTTTTCATTCGTAAGCAACTATCATAAGCATCAGAGGAGAGTCAGAAATCCCAAAAGGCCACTTCTCATCTGGGTGACTGTTGATTTGTTGAAAAATAAATGGATACCTTTAAAATAATGTATAGAAATATTTTTATATATAATGTTTATGAGTTTTCTTTTCTTTTATAAAGATGTAAAATGCCAAACTTTCCCTCTCTCGCTGTCTTCCTCAGTAGCAGGAGCTAAAATGATTGACAGGTGAGAAAGCATACGCAAAAAGTGCTCTCAGCGTTGGGTCACCTCAACTGTTTCACAGCGATCTTCTTTTCTTTATTTCTTTTCACCCCTCGTTCATCCGTGAGACAGCACTTCTGTCTCTCACTAAAGCATTACCTGTCAGCGGTCGTTACCTGTTAGTCATCCTGTCTAAGAAAGCGCTGGGTGAAAGAGTCTGCCAAGACTAACCCTGACTATGGGGTCACAAGGTCAGTTGAATCACATCAGACTAAACATAGATCACACAACAACAGTGACTCATAATCGTGTGTGTGTGTGTGTGTGTGTGTGTGTGTGTGTGTGTGAGAGAGTGAGTGAGTGTGAGTGTGAGAGAGAGAGAGACTATGTGTTATGTTTACAAGGTGGGTTGATGAGAGAAATTTACACAACCAACTTGCGTTTACCACCCAATATATGCTCACCTTATCTGTGTGTGTGCCCTTGTTTACCCCTGAATGACGGTAGCTGTCGTCAGCTGGGTGATGTTGTGCAGTGCTCCTGGGTTCAGGACCACAGTGAAGAGGGTGAGACAGAGGGCAAGTGACTAACAGAGGCGGCTGTGTGTATTTGTACAAGGAAACACACTATGGGTTACCCCACACTAACAGAGGGGAAGTATAAACACACATGCACACTCACCAGGACTATGTGGCAGGTACACCAGCCAACCAATAGTAGAAAAGCCATCCAAAATACCTACAGAAACCTGAACAGCTAGCATCAGACAGGAGATTTAAAACGCATAGCAGCCAGGGGGCATTCTTTAGAAAACCTACGTTTCCTTTGTAAAACATAGGCAATGTGATAAAAACATTTTCATTTACGCGAGTAGGTTTTTCTGTTTGATGGACAGATGTGATGGACATTAGTGTGTGTGGAATTTCAGCATTTATGTATCAATTAATGAAGGTGTGTGTTTCATACAGTCATAGACAATTTTAAATCTCAAGTGCATTAAACTTACTTCTTAAATCTTATTTCTTAAATGGAGAGTTCACCCAAAATGAATAATTTACTCACCCTGATATCATTTTAAAACTTTATAAATGTCGGGGGTTTTTTGTTTCGTTTTTTCGGAAATCGGATTAGTTACCAACATTCTTTAAAATATCTATTTTTTTTCTCCACAGAATAAAGATTGTCATACAGGTCTGGGACAACATATATAGAAATCCATAGCATTAAGACGTAAACGTCATCTAAAAACAAATGATGCAGGCTTTACTTGAAACTAACTCTGAATAAGAAGTATTCATGAAAGAGTAGGTGTATAATATTTCTTCCGAAAGATTCTGAGCCGATGGGCTATTTACTATCCCATGAGGCCACAGGAAACAAGTATTCAGTGTTGAGGAACAGTGACACAACTAGCATTGTAGGTCACATGACAGTGTTAAGTTCTGGCAACATGGCGCATACGAAATGTCTGGATTGTATTCAAACTATACACATGAACTTTAATACCAATAAAAAAACACTTCAACAGTGAAGAAGCAAATTCTTCTTTAAAAGCAGTACATACTCTGACCATAAATTCACAAACAGCTAAAGTCAACTATGTTTCAGTGGATTTATTAAGTCAGCAGAGTAAGTAACCAAAGGTGTACAGTAATTCATCACACCATCTATGAACTACGACACCATCTATATACCAGTACTGTTTGACAACCAAAAAATGAGTTTGAATACATTTTGTCTTCATTGATAAATTGTTTTGTTATTTGGGGCCTTCTGTGCCCATGCACAGACACATATCTCACTTTCTGTTGCTGGTGGGACATGTTTTTGGGGGGGGAGTTCTGTTATGTCCGGGACAGATGGTCCTCACCCCAGTCAATGTACTGAAGCACTGTAAGGGTACAACAACAGCAGAGTACTGTGAAGACTGAATTACACACGTCATGTTAAAAGTATAGAGCAGAAACAATATATACATACATGCCTGTGTGTGTGTGTGTGTGTGTGTGTGTGTGTGTGTGTGTGTGTGTGTGTGTGTGTGTGTGTGTGTGTGTGTTTGGCCTTTCAGCCACATTGACCCTCTGATCTCTCTGAGGCTCATCAATTACCTCTCCCCTCAGAGCCAGCACGCTGAGAGAATGGATTATATGAAGTGTAAAACATTAGAAAAATGTGTTCACAACATCACAGCAATGTGTCCGAGGACAGAGAAGGGGACAGATAATAGAAAGCCAGCTGTTGAAGAGTCATACACAACAAGTGAGAGCGTTTGAAGGCATTGTGGGGCAGCTCTGTGGGCCACAGGCTTTTGTGCAGGGGATTGTGAGTCCTCTAGCCAAAGGCAACTGGACTTATGCTTTTTGCTTGAGCTAATGAGGCAAAGGCTAAAAGCTTTGTGATTTTTTTTTCTTTCTCTGCCTCAATTTGTCTCTCTCTCTTTTTCTCTGTCAGTCTCTTTTAGGTGGGAAAGCTTTAAAAAGGCGACTTCGAACCAAAAGCACTTGATAACATCTCCAAACACCAAATCTGCTGCCTAATGTGTCTAGAGATTGAGAGTTTAATGATTCTACCATTCTTGCAGTATGTAATATGAGCTTCACAGATCTTACAGACCTGCAGAGCAGTTCCATTAAAAAAAATTTCCAATATATTCAGTGATTACAAAAAAAAGTGACACAAAAAGCACAAGTTAGCACTGATAATAATAAACAGTATGACTAGAAAAACACTTTACTAATAAATCAAATAAATGTATTATAGTAATATCATGTTTATGGAAAAACGTTTTTTTGGTGGTCTTTGAAGTTACTTGGAAAACCATAGTACATGGAAAAAAAGTAATTTAGTAACATGATATATAAAATCATCATGGACTTATCTGCAATCACTTCATAGCACCACCATTACATTAAATATGTAGTTTTCACAAAAATATTAAGCAGCACAACTATTAAACCTTGCTAATAATACAAAAAGTTTCTTGAGCAGCAAATCAGCATATTAGAATGATTTCTGAGATCATGTGACACTGAAGAATAATGGCTGCTGGAAATCCAGCTTTGCACAAATGTCTTTAAAATACTTTTGCTGTTCTCAAAGCTCCGTCTCTTGAATGTATCACTTTCGTTGTGACTTCATACCCACTTCCACTCTCTGTCATACACAAACATATGTCATACACATATGCCTCATCTTTCTCCACCTCCATCTCCTTCTGGATCTGCCTGCTGATTGGAGATTAGAGATTAGCATCTTGTACCCACGTTCCTCCTGCCAGTGAAAGCTTTTGGCAGTGGGAGCGAGGCCAAAACCTTACTCTCTCCTCACTCCACACAGATTCATTTTCAGCACTTAAAGAATGTGAACTCTAGGCAGAGATTACCATCACATAGACCTGAAGCCATTTTCATTACACGCCTTTTTTCTACGGTGGCTGAAATGTGACATTGGGAAAAACGATTAACGTTGACTATCCGCTAAAAGAACGAAACCCGACCCAAATTGTACCCACTACAATTTATGATGTTATAGGATACACTGTTGTGTAATTTATGTCATCTAAATGCTGAAAATATCAGTAGTGAAGTGAATAAAGTAATATGCATCAGTGGTTTTGGGAAGCCTGAGGGCTCTTGTATAGCAGGACACATTTTTCCAGTGCATTAGTTATATGTATATATGAGTAAGTGTAACAAATAAAATAATTTTCTTTCCAAAATCTGATAGCTTAATACATCCAGCTAGAATGCCTTAAGAAATATGTGCAGGAATCATTCGCTATGACATGTAAGTATGTTATTAGTGGGTAAACGGATAGAAACAGACACTCACATTGAGTACAACATAGGAAAGAGCAGAGAATAATGTTTTTTGCCCGTAACAGCAAAACTTATTCATAAAAGCATAAAACCTTCTCACCATAAGGCATAAAGCCTGTTCATAATGCATTGGCTCATAACATAATGGCCTGGTTTCACAAACAAGGCTTAGATAAAGCCAGGAGTAGGCTTTTGTTAAATTAGGACATTATAGCTGTAATAAACATGCCTTAGAAAGAAAACATTACTGGTGTGCATCTTGAGACAAAACAATGGTACTGACGTATTTTAAGACAGGTCAGTGCAAGTTGCTTTCAGTTAAGATAGCTCAAACATGCATTTTAGTCTGGGACTAAGCTTAAGCCTGTGAAATCGGGAAAATGTGAATTAATTCATTTTTATCAGAAACGCTTTCAAACCTTTTAACCCTCTGGGGACCAAGGGGTTTTTGGGGCCCTTGGGATGTTTTGACATGCACTGCAATTTGTGCTTTTTTCAGTTATTTATAAACATATTAATGGCAAAGGTGTAAATTCACTCTATATAGCACAAACGGGGCTACCATAATATGTGAGCAACATGTATGTACATGTTTGTATTTTTGAGAGAATATTATTTATGCATGGTTATTGAAAAAAATAAAAATAAAAGTTTCTGAAATAAGGCCACAAAACACATATTATTTCTTCACAAGACTTTTGAAAATTGTATCACATAGTCTAGAATATTTGCTCCAAAACTATGTGAGAATCATCCTGACTACTCATTCAGATAAGTCAATAAAGTCTTTTAGAATGTGTATGAGGTGTTTTTTTTTTAGAAAGCTTTATGCGAAGGGGCGTGATGTCTCATTAATATGTGTGGCATTTCACACCTGAGAAAGACAAAGACCCTCCCATAATGGCCCTATTAGGTGTGCTATCAGGCCATATCATTATGAGGAGCCTTGCACAAAGAATGAGGAGATTTAAAAAAGAATGGCTTTTAGATTGTTTGGATTTATTTACAACACACACACACACACACACTGCTTAGAATAAGTGAACACACTCATGCTAAAGTTGACTAAAAAGAGGAATAAAAAAATCTTAAAATACAGGGTGCATACGTTTAGACACTTCTATCACACCCTTCACCATATAGACATGGTTTTATTTCAGTTCAAAGTTCAAAGTTAGAGTTGGAAACATCTTGAAAAGAAAATTGTCTTTTTCCATAAATGTCTTAGTTTGATCATACATATTTCAAAGTTGAGGATTCATTATTTTGATATAGCTTGCATTGGAACAAAAATATATGTGAATTAATTCATTTTATCAGAAACACTTTCAAGCTTTTTAAAGATTGCCAATGTTGATTTTTCATGACTAATACAGATACAGATGATTTTTCCAACAACTACTGTGTGATTATTCAAATTTGTAATTATTGTTTTATTTGTTTATAATAATAATAATAATAATAATAATTATTATTATTATTATTAATTTATATTTTTTTACATTATTATACAAAGCTGCTGTGCAATCTAGAGGGTTATACTTTATTTTGATATGTCTAATTGAAAGAGTATCCGTATGAAAATTGTAAATAAACAAACAAACAAACCAAACAAAAAGTTATTCTTAAATCCATTGTGAGGATTATGATAATGTGGTAACACTACAACAAGGTCTCATTTTAACAGTAGTTAATGAATTAAACAAACTAACAATGAGCAATATATATTTACAGCATTTATTAACCTTTGTTAATATTAGTTTATACAAATTTTCACAAAGCATTAACTAAATGTTAACAGATACAAATTTTGTAAATTTAAAGTCAAATTTTAAATTTAAGTCATAATTTGAGAATTACTCCATAAAGCTCATGGGCATCAGAGGTATAACAGTATATATCAGAAAAGTAACATAACATTTTACTGTCATATCTTTTTGTATACTCTTACGATTATAATGCATATTGGTAACACTTTACAATAAGATTTCATTAGTTAACTACATTAGTTAACATGAACTAAGATTGAACAATTCATCTTCTGCATTTATTAATCTTAATGTTAATCTCAACATGTACTACTAATTTTTGAAGCCCGCTTCATTTCAGTGTAAGATGCTGAATTTGCTTTCTAATCCCAAAATCGTCTGCCACTTTCCACCGCATCATACTAAACAGGCAGAGAGAGAGAGAGAGAGAGAGAGAGAGAGAGAGAGAGAGAGAGAACGGAAGAGACAGAATTGAAAGCGAGGGGATCAGAACACATTTCTACAGGAACATTTCCCCTTGGAGAAGGAGAGAGTGTTTACTATCAAACATATCTGTGTCTATTCATCTCAGCCAGAGTGTCATCCCTCGCTCTCAACTTCTGTCCAAACACAAACAAACAAACACAAAAACAAACACAAAGACTGCAACTTCTGAGTATGCATCAGCCACCAGACTGCACTTCTGCATAGCACGTCTTCACACGGAGACTCTCTCTCTCTCTCTCTCTCTCTCTCTCTCTCTCTCTCTCTCTCTCTCTCTCTCTGTGTGTGTCTCCTTTTATATCCTCTTCTTTCTCTCCCTTCTCTCCTAAAACCTCTCGAATTATCTGCAATATCTTCTCTCTAATTCCTTTCTTTGCGATTTTTCAAGCGAATCCTACAATTTTACAGTGGCTTGGCATCAGGATCTCCCATTCTTCCCCTCATTGTTCTGAACCGTGGTTTAACTAGGTTAAAAGCCCTGACATGATACAACCTGGTGACTACGGAATTAAAAGAAAGGATAGAGGAGAGAGCAGAGTTAATTTAGTTGACAAATAATATTTCGTCATTTTCGTCAATGACATTTTTTCCCCTGACGAAAACTAAATAAAAACTAGTTTTAAATGACAAAAACGATGACAAAAATTATCAACGAATAAAAACGAGAAAAAAAAAATGTATCATAAAACATTAAAAAATGCAAACGTCTGAGAGAAAGAGAGCAAACATATGGATAAATCTGAAAAAGTGTGATAACATAAAAGAGAGCTCAATTCATGTGCGCACACAGAAAGCTGCCTCTCAGACAGTGAACGAGTACTGAATTGAGCTCTCTTTCGTGTATTTTCGCACTTGAACGGACAAATACACAAAAGTATGTCAAAATGTCAGTTTTGGCGAGTATTCACAAACACAGTCAGTTATGTCTTAAGTGAACGTAAACAGTTGGGAGAATACCGGAGGTGTGTCAGTGTGGATCCGTGCATTCGGCCTTAAAGTGACCGCAGTGTAATAAACCTGCTGCTGTCCATCATGTTGATCACAACAAACGAAAAAGAGAAAATCACTCAATGCTCTTGAATAAATAACTTTAATAGCTTTAATAAGAATTAACCTCCATTTAATTTATACAAATACATTTGTCTGCTTGAAATAATGAAGAATGTTGTATGCAAGTTATGGATCATTAATTAAAAAAAGACCATGTTCTTGTTTCTTTATGAGAAGTGGTTTCATTTAATTTTAAGATAAATTAAGACATGTTAAATGTGTCTGTAATCGCATGTTCAAACCTTAATATCATTCATATTAACAGGTAGATGTTTTTTAAAGGAGTATATAATAAGTTTGTAATGCATCAATTAAGCATTTCTCAAAAATTTTCAATTAAACTAAACCTATTAAATTTTAGTCGACTAAATCTACTGTAGATTTAGTCGACTAAAACTAGACTAAAACAAACAATTCAGATGACTAAAATATGACAAACTAAATGGCATTTTAGTCAAAAGACTAAACTAAATCAAAATTTGTAGTCATAATTAACACTGGGAGAGAGACAGAAACATTAGTGATATACAAAGATGTATATCTACTAAACAAGGTCGACCTCTACCTGACTGGCAGTAAACTGAGTTTTGTGCACATCTGTGTTCCTCTGTAGAATTTAATGAAGCATATATGCGGTGTTTGTGTGTGTGTATCCACAGTAGTGATTAATCAGTCACGGTCTGTAATTCCAGATCTTATTCCTCTTTCTTCAGCCACTTATCTTGCTGATCAAGGAGCGAGCCGGAAAAACTGCAGAGTAAATAAATAAATAAACAAAGCACTTAATAAACCGAGAGTGTGAGGAGGGTTTCGGGAGATAAGACAGATCAGACATTATAAAGCACTTATTGGTTTTCTAAGAAAAATAAAAAAAATCTACTTCAAAGAGTTCAAGAGCGTCTGTCAGACAGCATCTGCTCCAGCACACGTAGAGTTACACTCAACACCAGCAGAACAAGACTGAACCATCTGCACAGAACCACACACCTGCACATGACAATACTAAAAACTACACCCAGACAGATTCTGCAGATCTTTTTCTTTTCCGCATTTTCTGGGCTGAAAATGGTGGAATTTGGTGGAAATGTATTTAAACAGTGAATTTGTTTAATGAAGTACACTCTTATTGCTGACTGAAAACATAATCAAATGAGCAAAATTAGAACATGAACATGGTCAAAGTTTGGGAATGACTGTCATTCCAAAGCCTGTTGAAATCGGTGGGGATATGAAACCATATGAATATGAAAACCATATAAAAACAAACAATATTGCATACTAAAATAGCGTGTATTTTTCATAAATTTCTTTTCAAGTTGACTGCTAATAGATCTGAAGAATGTAGAAGTGAAGTAGAAAGTAAAAGTAGAAAGCCTTAGCTTATTTGGGGTCAGTCATTTTTTTTAAAGAAAGGAATACTTTTATTCATAGTTGATACATTTATAAATGTTACAAAAGATGAACAGTTTTCAAGTTGAATAAGTAAATATATTAAATATGCATGTGAAAAAAAGTGTATCAAGGACTAAGGATCTTGTATAAACGGGTCTTAAAACCAGACAAAATTGACATGAAGTCTGGCCTAGTCTGCAGCTTATTCTGGCAGCATGTAACAGCATGTAAACTATCAACCAAACATCATGTCTAAAACATTTCACTCCACTAATCTGGCAACCATTGGTAAATCCAGTGATTAGTGACACCTCAAAATATTATATCAACACAGCAATAGATTTTCAGCATTGTTGGTGGGATATAACGCGTGCCATTTTTGTCTGTTAGCCGATTGTGTTTAACTAGTCTGTTTGTGTAAAAAAAAAAAAGTCAAACATTATTTCTTCCTAAAGGTTCCATCCCTGCCACCAAAAAACACACAAACAAAGCCACCAGTCACCCTGCCTGCCTAAAGTTTCTGTAAAAGCTTCTGTATGCAGGTACAAAGCCAGCGACCACTCTCTCTCTCTCTCTCTCTCTCTCTCTCTCTCTGTAGGTAGAAAACACAAACACACAGCCTGCAAGTGGCATATCAGCACATGAAATTCTCTGAAGGGGTTTAAGTATTTACCCTCCCCACTATGACGGCCTGCTAAAATTCAGCTTACCCTGTTCAATAAGGACTTCAAAGGGAATCATAAATACCTTTTGCCCGCAAATTCTACTGTACAGTGTTTTTCTGCTCGCCCCCCTTTTCCTGCTTCTTTTCTTCCCATTTTTCCCCTCATTCTCCAATAAAAACCACCCCTTACTGTGAAATTTATTAGAAGCCTTTTATTTACAGTTTATAAGTATAATAAGAGAAATTGGGAGGTAATTTCTGATGTTATTTAAGCAGGCGAGCTGAAAGGCGAAACACAGGTAAATACTGTAGATCTGTGGTTCACTTGGAAAACAAAGGCGAAAGAAATGGCCCGATCATGGGATCATGCCTTTGTTTTTGTGTCTGACTGCTGATTTTGAAAATACTCAAAAGATTTATTATGCAACATATGGTATTATTTGTATTATGTATATTATTTATACATATTATTATCATTATTTACATTATGATATATAAAAATATCTAAAGCAATATTTTAATTTTTTAATTACATATTAACCAAAAACCATAAAAGTTACAGTCACAAACAAAACACACACATACACATATGTATATGTATATGCATGTATATGATTGATCAATCCAGTATACATACACAATTTATAATGTATAACTGCCACATGATGCACAAATAAAAAAAAAATTAAAAAAACTGAAAAGATCTACGTAGGGAAATCCACAGTGGCCCTGCGAAAGGCATTCTGGAATATTATTATGATGACATTTATAATGTTTTACAAACTCATCAAATAAGTGAATAGAGATTAATTGCCCCGGTCGACCTTAAAATAATTATCAGAACGAGGCAGCTCTAAACTAGATGAAATTGATACACTTGAATAATTAGATCCTTGGCACTGACCTAGTGAAGTCAATAAAGGTTATTAAGGCCAATTGCTGTCTAAACGCATTAGAGACAGAGAGAAGCGCTCTGCACCACATCCAGCATTTCAGCGGCTATACGATAATCCCCTCACTGCGTCCGCCTCTCTCTCTCTCTCTCCGCTGCCCTCACACACATATACACCCCCTACCCTTAGACACACTAAACCAGATTGGATTCGCTTAACCTTTCAGTGGCTTTGATCAAATGAGCTCACACTGCAATAACATTTACATTGACCCTCACTCTCACTCTCTCGCTGGGGAGAGAGGTCTTTACCTTCCTGTCTGCCACACACACGCGCACGCTAGGTCAATAACGTAATCAGATATCAATGGTGACCCCTGCAGTCATGATTGCTCGCTTTCTCTCGCTCGCTCGGTTTCTTTCATTGGACGGAGAGGATGAAATTATGAAACAGTCATTGTGCATGAATCGACACGCACACAAATAAAGACCAACACAAACACCAGCGAAAAGGAACAGAAGATGCATCTAAACGGCTCACTGTTCACATAAACGCATAATAGCTTCTATTCAGTCTGAAAATAAATGTTTCAGCACACAATACTTGATGATGGCGTATGTGGAAGAAATACAGAATAGATGCAGTTAGAGAGGAAAAAAGCTTTTTGATGTGACGCTCTGAGCGACAGAAGTGGAAAAAGTGACAAATTAGACCTAAAAAACCAGAACAAACCCGTGATATTGTTAATAGACCTGTCTCACTCTCAGGCCTGAATTTAAAGAAAAGAATTTAAAAAAATGCCTGGGTGGTATTTAAAATATTTTGCATATAGCCAACTATCTCTCCTGTGCCAGGATAGACAGACTGATAGAGGGAGAGAAAGAAAGTGTCACTGGTAAAAGCCTAAATAAATGTCAGTGGTGTATGAGGAGTACGATAGCTTCTCTGTAGGGACCCGACGTTCACCCAGTGTGTGTGTGTGTGTGGGAGAGAGAGAAATTGAGGAGAGGACCTGAGACCTGATGTTTGATAACATTTACCTCATCTTATCAGAGCACATTTAAATGGCTCTTTATTCTTTTCTTTCTTCTTTTCTATTTTCCACCATTTCTCCTATGTTGTATCCATTAAGCGGTTCACATTAATTCATGAGGTACAGGTTGGAGAGAGAGAGAGAAAGGGGGGGAGAGACAGCCACAGAGAGAGGGAAAGAGAGACTTGTTTTATCAGGATGTCATTCAAATGGAGGGGTGAAAATTTGCATCACAACAGCCTGAAGAGCAAGAGAGGGAGACACAAGAAAGAGAAAGGAGGAAAACGAAAGAGAAAAACCCCCATGGGAGAGGAGCGGTTTTAATAAACAGCAGGAAGAGGGTGAACACACAGAGAAACACACAGACCAGCCAACCCTGGACCTGCTCAGACTGCAGAAAAATCAAGAGAAGTGCAGGAAGGCCAACGAGACAATTGCCTAGAATCTAGATAAACACATGTCCCTGTTAAATGCCATGACCGTCTCTCGAAATCATACTTAAATTAATTTAAATCGGCCATGAAAATATCAGATATTAGGAATTCAAATGAATATTTATTTCCTAAGTGCTTTCACATTCATGAGCTATTAATTCAAGCTCTAACAATCCTACAAATGTAATATTTGTGCAACTAATAAAATGCAGAAAATAGCTTGATCAGGTTAAACTCCGGTAAAAGGCACCCACAATTTCAATATAAATAATATAAAAAAGGAAATGAAAAGAAAAGAAAAAAATATATAGTTAAAAAATGTCTTTAAATGTTTAGATGAATGAATATGGAATAATTATTCTCCTTTTCCTCTCCTGTTCATTTATGATTTATTTGGGTTAACAAAATTTATGATATAATGTGATAAAAAGTTGGAATACTATTGGAAGTTGCTTTTATTCTTGTGACAAATAATATATATGCAGTAATATAACGTTAACATATTTTTAAAAACCTTCGATATTTCCCGAAATATTAATTGAAACAAATAATGTATATATATATATATATATATATATATATATATATATATATATATATATATATATATATATATACACACACACACACACTATATATATATATATATATATATATATATATATATATGTGTGTGTGTGTGTGTGTGTGTGTGTGTATATATATATATATATATGTGTGTGTGTGTGTGTATATATATATAAAATACCCTCGAATTTTACATTTAACTTCTATATATTGAAATTAAATATTTGAGGGAAAAAAAATTAACATGGTTTTTACAGACACAAAACTGTACATCTTTGATGGGTGGATGTCAGCACACTTAAAAATTGTGTTTCTGGACAGAAGGAGGACCGGTATCTCACAGTGAGCCTGAGACTGTCTCACCCCTTCATACACACACACACACACACACACACACACACATCGGCTAGCTCAAGAGCTGGTCCTTAGCCCGAGAAGCACATTAAATGTGATTACTGCTCAAAGAGTGAGAGACAGACCGACTATGATGATACAACAGTGCCCCCTACTGAAAGTAACTATAGCACTGAGAGCAGAGCTGTGTGCTCAACACATACACAAACATATGGATCAAACATGTGTCAAACAGACAGCACTGATCAGCTGTGATCACCTAGATTTAAATAACCTCTGTATCCTCTCCAGCATCAGATACTGGGGTCATCTACAGGCAGAAGGGTGACTATGCAGACAGGCAGTGTCCTGAAAAGGTGAAAACATTCACAGATGCTCCAGAAGGAAACACGATGCATTAAGAGCTGGGGGGTGTAAACTTTTTGAATTTGAAGATCAAGGTAAATTGTACTTAATTTGTATTCTGGGAAACATGCAAGTATCTTCTATAGCTTCCGAAGGGCAGTACTAAATGAAAAAATATGATATTAAACAAAATAAGAAAAATGTACACATCTTCATCCAGTTCAAATGTTTTCACCCCTGGCTCTTAATGCACTGCGTTTCCTTCTGGAGCATCAGTGAATGTTTAAACCTACTGTAATAGTTTGAGTACCGGTCCCTCAGTTTTCCTCTGTAGGATTTTGAAATCCATCTTTATACACTGTCACTGCTGGAAAGGGTTCAAGAATGCAAAAAAGAAAACCAAATAATTTGCGGCACCTGGAGGATTTTTCTGAAGAACATTGGGCAGTTGTATTGCTCAGGACAAACAAGGGACTCATAAAGAACCATCACAAAAAAAAAAAAAAAAAAACATGGATCATAACGAATTGAGTTCCCTTTCGCCTCTTCTTGAGCTTGAATATTTAAATTGGAAAGGCTTAATCTTTCCTGAGGATGCAGCGCTGGTCCGTCAACTGTCCCAAGCGTCATTCACGTTTGTTCACATTCAGTTCATAAAAATGTTACTGGCCAACTGGCGATTGACACCATTTCATATATTAGCATTTGGCGCTTGGCGAGTGTTTTGGGCCCTGTATATAGCATATTTTCTATATTCACCACCCACTGGTGAAATGAACCTTTTATTCTTACAAAGAAACTAAAAAATAAATTGTAATGAAAAAGAGGACTAGGTTGGATGACTAGGTGGTGATGGTGTTAACACAGATTTCCTCCACGTCCCTGATCTTTGTCTTACGGCCAGCCACACAGAATATGAACACTTGTTTCACATTTACCACAAGGATTGTGGGTTTAAATATTGTAAAATGTGTTAAGCAGTACTGGGATTACAAAACTGTACTGGTAGCTGAAAGCATAATTAAATTAGCCAAAATATTTCATAAACAAACATGCACATGTACAGCTGAATGTCAGACGCTGAATTGAGCAGAAATCTGGGCACAGATTCTATACAGGCCTGCTTACAGTTCATTCCATCACTCTTACCATTCGCTCCATTTCCTTCCAGTCTTTCTCCATCTGTTCCATGGGTTTAGTCCACCAGCTGCAGAATCGAGCGTAACGCCGGCCCTGGAACCAGTATTGCCTCAGCCATTCAAACTCCACCTGAAAGGAGCAACACAGGGTAAAGACGTTAAAGCAGCAGTGTCTCATTTCCACACCGCTAGAGACACCTAAAAAGAACTGCAAAAATAATGAGCATTTTTAAAAAGGTTTGCCAAATCTGGCCTATGTCTCCCATTGTTTGGACAAATGGGTAGTTCTGGCCCAAACTCACACAATTGGTTGATTAACTGACACTACACACAGCTCAAACAATGTGGCTCTTTTTTTTTGTTACAGTGTTTTTACTTTACAGGGAAAACAACCTTTGATTAGTTTATTTAAAGTTGTACCTGCACATTAAATGAGATTTAACTGGAATTTATTTTTATTTCTTATGCATCTGTTATGATTTATTGTATGTAAAGCACGTCGAATTACCATTTATTACCACATTGTCTACATGTCAATCTAGACATAATTATAATATTCACTCACTGAACTCCCTCAACAACTAAGAAAAAAAAATATCAACCAATAGTTGTATGCCTTTGTGTCTGGACCCACCATTCATTACAGTAATCGGGCTGTTACTACTATTGGTTTCTGAACACGAGGACCATTTAAAAAGGACCAAAAAGAAACTCCAAAGCATTTTGAAAGGCTTTTGAAAACTAGGCCGGTGAAGTCCAGTCCTTGAACAAGAGGTCAAACCATAGCAAGCAGCTGACATCTACTTAACAATGTCTGAAAAAAACAGCAGTCATGTGTGTTTGATAGTCTGTAAAATGTGGTTGTTGGACAAAAATGTTTTGTGCTCCAGTCATTCTTCACTATCCAGCTCTCTGGCCTATGTGTACTGTATTATATCAGCGTGCTCTGAAACAACAGCAATCCAGACGTCCATCCATTTATCAAACTCCATCCATCCATCAGTGGTGCAATTTAGTAGCAGAATAGAGCAGCAGAGGGGACTGTGTGCTAGTCACCTGAGTCAGTGAGGTGGGGAGATGGGGGAAGGGCGTTTGTATGTGGCGGTGGGAGTGATTTTCAAAACTAAACACCCACACTAAGGTCACACTAACAAGGGAACGCCGGTAGCCGCACATACACATAAACAGATCCAGAACAAATCACACACACTCATCTCTGTAACCACATACATGCACAAGTCACTTGCTTTGTACTTGACATCTTTGCGTCTTTGTGTGCCGCTGATCATAACTGTGTCATCACAATAGGAAGGAGGGTGATGACATCTGCATTTCCTGTTTTCCTGTTTGTTGTTTTGTTTCCTTTGTTTATGTCTGCTGCTACGTTACACCCAGGAGAGACGTAAAGATTTATCACACACGCCAAAAACATCGCACCTACACACACTTCCTTTTCTTTCTGTACTTCATTCTTTTCATTCTTCATCCTATCAATCTCTCACTTTCTCTCTCTATAGGGAGCAACAGAATCCACCACAGGCTCTCAGCCTCTCTCCTCTGGGAATCTCCCCATCTTTGACTCTTTTGAAGTGATGAGTTAACCCTCCTAATGATGCTTAATGTAGCCACGTGCACGTGTGTATCTGTGTCTGCCCCACATGTAAATGTAAGCACCTCACATTTGCCCTCCCACAAGCTACGAACAAAGCACTGCTCCAAAATTCATTCTCCAAACAACAGACACCCTCTGCGCCTTAGCTAAGAGTTACAACTAAACAACACGCCAACAACATGCCGACAACATAACACCAGAACAGCATCCAGAACATCCACTACGTCTCTTCACTGAATTTTACTATAAAGTTGCCCGGTTTGATCTGGAGCAACTGAATGACATGAAAGTACACGATATTTTAAACAACAAACAAAAAACAAAAAATCATGAAATATTAAGAACAGTAGTGATTGTTTTAATATTACCGTTCAATAAACAAGGAATTCATATGAGAAACTTATATTTTAGATACAGTATTGTCTGTTGTTGTGTTTATGAAAAGTGTTTAAGAATTTATGAAGTTACATTATACAGTAACCTTTGGGTCCGTAAGATTTGTTTTTAATGTTTTTGAAAGAAGTTTCTCAACAAGACAGCATTTGATATTTGATCAAAAATGCAATAAAAACAGTATATAAAATAACTTTACTATCTGAATATATTTTATATTCTGCAAAGCTGAATGTTTAGCAGCAATTACTCCAGTCTTCGGTGTCAATATTCTGATTTGTTGCTCATGTAACATTTCACATTTTTATAAATGTTGTGTTGCTTAATATTAGTATTTCATTAACATTTTTCAGGATTCTTTGATGTATACAAAGTTCAAAAGATGTGAGATATATTTTTGTAACATTATAAAATGTCTTAACTGTTACATTTGAACAATTTAAAACATACTTGCTAAATAAAAAGTAGCAATTTATTTAAAAAATGTCTAAATTATATATAAAATACACATATAGCTAGTTTCCTTACATTATAGATGGAAAAAAAGAAGAAAGTAAAGACAATGTAAAAATTTCATTGTAACATTTAATGGAAAATATGAATATACAAATATGAAAATATATTTGTAAAAATAAAAACATTCGTTCAGTCCAGTGAAAGCACTAGCAGGGCACGTAAAAATATTAGTGCCTCAACTGGATAGCAGTAAAAAAATGCTCACTGTTTAGCTACTTTTAAGTTCTGAGTAGTATAGTATGTTTAGTATTAATAGCACTATGTAGTATGTGCATGTATTTTTAAACCGGTGTTTTAAACTGGTGTGAACAGGTCCTTTATTTGACAGACTGTAAAACTGCACAGCTGATACTCTTATTCTGCTTTATAAATACCTGTGTAGGCTATCATTCTTTAAGCATTCAAACTGGCTTGAACGGTTTCATCTTTAGTTGGACTGAGATCAGACACCCAGGGTTCACTTTCACATATGGCCACCTTCAAAGAAATGCTACACTTTGTGTTGGTTCAAACCTACAATTGCTGCAGACCAATACAGACCGCTGACAGCCTCTCAACAGACGCCCGGAGGCTACAAATGCTACCAGCCGCTTTTGTGTCTGTCGTTCCCCCCCGCGCGCCTGTCTGTCTGTCTGTCTGTCCTTCTGTGTTGAAAGCCCACACAGCGCCGAGAGCTTTGAGCCAACATGGAGGCCAGTTTCCCGCAGAGCAGGCCTGCAACAGGCACAGAGCTGGAAACTATGCGACTGGCATTTAGAGCCAAGCCGTCTGCTGCTGTGAGGTACTGAGACTAAATGCCACCTGCATATGCTGGAGGTAAGAAAGAGAGGAAACAGACAGAAACAAAAAGGCTTTCAGTGACAGGTGAAGAGTCTGTCGGTCTATTTATCCAGTTGAACGTGGTGGTAACTACACATTAGCTATGGTACTAGTCAGGTGCTCATCACGGTGACCTCCAGATATAACAATGCGGCATCTTAAATATTAAATGGGTTAAGGTTTCCAGACATACCAATCTAACGTTACCAATCAATTTCACCAGAGCACCCTCGAGTCCAAAACTGTTGTGACTCAATCAATAGAGGCCAGTCTGTGCGGTTTGCTCTGTAAACCCACATGTGTGTACACCTGGTCATCAGGGTTTCCGTTGTCCGGTAATTACCGGACATTGGCCGGTAAAAAAATGAAATGTCTGACAAAATTAAATCTCTCCGGTCAAATTGTCCGATTAAAATTGCCTAATAATCCCGCCCCCCTAACACAATCTGAACTTGAGAATAAGCCTAAAATGTATAAAGCAAAAATACACCGATCTTTGGCTATGTTATAAATATAAAGGAACAGGCTCTACCGTTTGAAAGTTATGAAACATCACATGCTGCATTTCAAATAAAGCGCACGCCTAAAACGGCTGTAATATAGACATAAACAACAAACGATTGAGTGAGACGTTTCAATTATGGCCAGGCCCAGGCAGACTAGCCTTAAAAGCTTTTTTCAGAGGCCAGACGATGGTGAATCAGGAACATTTCTAATCCGCGCACTCGTAACTGTTACAGTTTTTTTTTCTCTCATCAAAACTGAATGGCCTATGTTCATCAGTGGTTACAGTCTATATCAAGCAGGGACAAGTTTGTGTGCATTTTATTCTGTGATTTCACCTGAATGAATAGAGAGTCTCCGCAACGGTGATAGATTGAAACGCGCGTCCGAGTGAAGATTGAGCAACTCGCGCAGCGCGTCGTCCATGCAACTGATAGCAGCGGACACGAGCTCTCAGCTTGATTTCAAAAACAACAGATTTTAGCGCTAGATCTCTTATTTAATAACGAACTAAATGAATGATCTGCTAGTTAACTGGAGATGTTTTATTTATTTCTATTAGGTACATCCGTGCCTCAATGTTTCAAAAAGTGAATGTGTGTGAAACCATAGTAAAAAACAATTGGCGTTGATTGACGCCAATCGGACGTTCATGTTTTTTTCCGTCTATTTGAAAGTTAAGCTAATAATAACATGTTGCATTCTATACGGCCTGATTATGTCATTTTTTAAGTTACATAGACTGCCTCCAGTTTTCCTCAACTTGACTAATTAAGAGGCGATATTTGACCGGCATATCATCAAAATGTCCGTAAAACGAAACCTCTGCCGGTCACTTTGACCGGCACCATTTTTTTCTAGCGGAAACTCTGCTGGTCATACAAATAAAGAGCCATATATGTGCATGTACATCAGCTCAGACAATGAGAATTGTGGGGATGCAAAACATAAGAACACATAATTAAAGCATTCAGTCACATAACTTCTTGAGGCAGAGGAATTTCTTTTATAAAATGTTATGCAGTTTATGTATGTTTATGTGTATATTGTTTAGAAACCCATATATTACACATAACTAAGGGAACACAAATATTTCTAGTGCTTACACAAAACTGGTGCATTCTGATCGGTCGATAAAAATACATTAATGGAAATCCGATTACTGATGCAAAACTGTAATGCAGCAAAAAATGCAGCAAAATTCGCTCTCGCCGCCCTGCCAGCGACGCCGTGGAAAGATTCGTGGACGCTCTGATGCTCTAACGTAGATCGAATGCTTGGTATTTTTTAAAACTTTATTTAAAGGGGCCGTAAAGCAAACAAGCATGTCGATCGTTATTTTTGCAGAAATCTGATGGAAAGAACTTAACAATTATAGTGACAGGTTTGCTAACGAAATAAACCAATTGAAAAACAAGTGTTCTAGCGCGAAAATCTTGCCTATAAATAGTGTTGCGCGCCTTATCAAATTCAAATGATCAACCTCTCCTCTATTTTGCTTGGGAACTAATGTGGTCGGAACCAAAGTTTACAGGACTGCATTCTCTGGAATCCTCTCAAACGGAGCACTTCTACATTCCGATTGGTTGCCGCCGAACTGCGTCATAGCTCATTACCATAAAGTTGACCTGATTTCAACTCTCCTCGCCGCTCTCACCGTCCAAGACGCATCGCGCCGCTCTCGCCGGCGACTCTCATTGAAAATGAATGACTTCCGGCCACTTTGACGCTCTCGCCGGCGGCGGTGTGAACGCACAGTAAGTTCTGTTTGTAGGATTTTGTACCCAAACTAAACAATAAACCCAAATTAAACAAAGTTAAAGATACATTTGCCTAATAGCATTATTTATTTATTTACAATTTCTATAGATATCATGATAATGTTATTTTGTCCATAATAATGTAGTGAAAATCTGATTTTGTGAAAGCCCTACATTGAGTGTGCTTTCTTGTGTCCATTTGAAAATTCTATACACTTTAACTGTATAGAACAGAGTAACTTAGACATTTCCAAAACACACAGGTTAGCAATGACTTGATGTTGAGTAAATGATGACAGAATTGTTAGGAGAAATAGCCCTCTAATTCCACAACGATGCAAGCTCAACACCCTTTCAGAAAACTCTGGTAGACAAAACGTTGGGAGTGTGAGATGCAGAGAGAGAAAGAGAGAGGAAAGGATCTCTTTCCCAACAACCTCTCCAGCAAATAAACTCCCCTGAACCTCCATATACCAGTACCAACCCTTAAAAATGCAGGTAAACATTGGCCTTTAATTAATCCTGCACACTACAGATCCTTTACAGATCCACCATCAGGGGCTGCTTATTAAAATCTCCATGCAGTCCAGCACACTAAACAAAATGTAGACGCTGAGCTCTGCTAGAAGAGTGTGCTGGGATAAATACACATATCAATAATAAATAATACACTAATACATCATTTAAGAACCCATACAGGCCCTCGTGGGCAGTTTCAACAAAATAGCCTCAATCAGGTCAGAGTGTTGAGGTCGGTAACCTCCGGGGAGGCTGCTGCCCCCGGGCAGGGGTGTATATATATATATATATATATATATATATATATATATATATATATATATATATATATAAATTTTCAAGTATTTTTTAAAGTGCTGAGCGATAATCCAGGTGAGTTGGGGTTCAACAGAGACCTACACAAGGCCGCACTGATGATTAAGCCCTCTGAAAGAGCTATTGTTTGGGGTTTGAAATATTAATGGCAAGTACAACCTTTAAAAAACCTCAGAGCAGCCTCATCTGTCATGGCCTGGGACACGCATTTGGGATTTGGTGTTATGAGTACACATTTTACAATGCTTCAAAAATGTTCGCATACACACCTCGTTGTGAATGTCCTCAATGCACTGAAGGGTGGAGGGGAGGAGAGAACTCAGACTCTTGGTGTTCTTCTCGGTGTTGGTGTGTAAATTCTCCAAGGCCTCTGAGCAGCGTTTCTGAATGTAGTCCAGCGTACCTGTACAACACTGAAGGAACACTACAGATAATAGTAGTTTTTTTTTTCATATAAACCAGAAATTAGGCGGTTATTGGTTGAGGACATGAAAGTTGATAATGCTACAGGTGCAATCAGGGCAACTTGAGAGATGATGCTCACCTGTACGACTCTGTGAGTGGAGCTGAATCTAGCTGTGTCACCAGCCAGTACACAGTGCTGATGTGTCCGATTCAGATCATCTATACAAGCACATGCCAACAGCCACACACACGCACAGACAACAATCAGAAGAAACACACTTTAACATTATTATAAACTCTGGGTGGGAGCATTTGTCTTAGTCGATCAAACTCTTAAGGCCCAGAGGGCCTTCGAGCGAAATCGAAGAACTGGGAATGAGGCCAAAACGAAGTTCGTTTGGAGAGTGATCACTCTGGCTGGTAAACACCTTCAAACTACCATTGGTCTGTTGTCTCTAACACTAGAGAGCTGCTTTATAGTAGAAACTGGTTATAGGAAAATGTTTTTCCATGTTAAATACTGTTTAAAACTGCTTTTTTCTCACTGCTGTCATTTCTGTTGCATATTGGTGAGTTCAAGACCTCCTGGGAAGTTTGTTTTTTACAATTTGGGAAGTTGTAATTACATTGGCAGGTGCATTCAAGTCACTTACATTGGAGCAAACCTTTTCTTAATTAATTACACAAAAAATCAGCAAGGTTTTTTAACTACTTATAGAAAATGAAGAACAAAGAACGCACATCAGGTGTGTTTTGCTTTTTATGTTTTTAATTAATTTATGAAAATTTAACGTCCACTAGAGACGTTGCATCTATTTATTTCACCACATTTGTCACTGACCTGGCCCCAACTTGGAAACTTTGAGCTCAAAGAAAATTCAGAGTTTCCCACTTCTAATTACGACTTCACATACATTAAACTCATAAATAAGATATTTTCTATGTAACTTGAACACCACATTTATTTTGTTAATGAAAGGAAAGCACGCAGCACATATTTACACATTCATCTAAATGCTGCTCCCATCAAAATATACCACTGCTCAGGTAAATAAAACTTCTATTTTAACCCCTGAGCAAAGAACGAAAAAGAACTTCGCTGTCAGTATATTGGGGCCTTTATTCAGAGGTTATATATGCCCAAAGAATGTAAATATACCAGGGCAGCTCCAGTAATGCAAGTCCTGCCTTCTAACAAAAAAGAGCAAATTGTCAAAAAAAAAAAAAAAAAAGAGCCAATGCAACTGCCGGTAGAGAATCGCACTTAGGACTGCACACTGGCAGGACCAACCTTAAATATATGCTTTTTTTAACACTATTAGAGTATAAGAAACAACATGTATAAGACTGTTCATGTTAGATTTTTATTTGGCCAGCAGTTTTTGAGATATCATTATTTCCTTATTTAAATAGCTAATTTGGGCATGCAAGATCAACTCTTATCGGAGTAGGCGTTGCAAATATGTCACACAAGTGACTTTCCTTGAAAGGGACTGAAATGGATATGCCTCATTGAAATCAATGGATTCACCACATTCTCTGACGTACAGCAGCATAAACTAGAGTGAGCACAACAGTAACATCTGTTTAATTTCCTCTGTATACTATTATTCTTTCCCGTCACGTTACATTGACTTTAAAACACTTGCTATCTAATAACATTCTGCATCTCTCAACCTGGACTCTGTCACAACCTCAATATTAATCATGGGCCGTACCAAATTCCTCTAATAAATATTTATCATTATTCTCTCATCGTCAGGTGGCTGCTGCACTCGAGTTAAACGCGGGCTTTTAAATCTATTGGGTCAAAACCTCTCCCTAGGTCTGTCCTGTCCCTGGAGCATTGAGCAAACGAAATCTTATTAGCAGCTGTGCCGGTGTCGGTCCAACAAATTGCTCCCGCTAACCATCCCCAAATTCCATTTTTGAGAATCCACTGATTAGATTTGCACACAGAAGTCTCAGGCATCAGCGGATGGAGGGGAAAAGCTGTGACAGTGTTAGAGACTGATGGGAATGTGGAGTTGAATCTCATTCTGCAACTTATTAACTGTATGTCTTCCATCAGCTCCCACTCTCTTCCTTCTTTGTTTTTTTTCTTTCCTTCCTTCTCCCTTTTTTCTTTTTCTTTCCCTTCGCATTTCCTTTAACTTATTTTATCATTTTTCTTCCCTTTAATTAATTTTCCTTCCTTTTTACTTTCCTTATACTTCCTTTACATTATTTATCTTTAATTAATTTTCCTTTTTTTGTATTTTCTAATACATAACCTTTCTTTTCCCCTATTTAACTTCATATGCCTTCTATCCTTGAAAAAGCACCTGATGTGAGGTGTGGGTTGCTACACTACAGCTTCTTCCATCCTCCTTTTCTCTTCATTCACCTTTTTACCCCCTTTTGCTTCATTTTCCCCTAAAAACGCACCTGATGTGAACTTCCTTCCTTCAGCTATAAGACATAGTCTCATTAACCGTTCATGAGGCAGTTTCCCAGTCACACTTTCACCCTTGTCCTATGCCCAGAAAACCCATTATGACCCATTATGTTTATATTGCTTTAGCTTTACACTTAAAATCACTTCACAGGACTGAGAGCACCATTAGGTAGGTATAAATAACTCTAACTTTAGAGCAGCCAGCAACACAGAGCTACGGCCATTGGAAAGCCTTTCCAAATAGATGAAAATGTCCAAAGATGATTGATAAAATGTGTGCAATGGAGGGGAAGCATTAGTCATGCTTGTACACAGAAATCGGGAAATAAATAGTGTCCTTATCAAGGTCATCAAACACACTTTATGGGATATTTAGAGGAGAGGGTTTGTGCAAATGTGGGGTCGTAGATGGAGGGCATCTGTTGTAGCCATCAGTAATAAAGGCCTTGATTTACTGATTCTCTCTCTCGGTCTCAGTCCTGTTCTCAGACATGGGTCACAGTGATTCATAAAATAACATTTGGTTTGCTTAACCTCTCATGATAAAGGAACATGTGGAAGCAAAATCATAGGGAAACAGACACACACATGCACATAAAAGGATGTCGATGTGCACATCCTCTGGGAAAGATAATTCCTGGTCTAATGCATTTCAACATGACCGAGACTGTACAATCCCCTTTACACATGTACTTGAGTCTACTGTGTCTGGACACGGATGAATGCGATTGTGTACCTGTCATATAGTAGCAGTCTCCAGACTGTAGAGGCAAAGCGAGTCCTGGTGTGTGAATGTCCCAGGCCACTTTCAGGCCAACACGCCAAGACACCTTCTCTTTCTCCACTTCCTCCTTCCCCAAACCTTCTCCTTCTTCCTTCAGTTCTTCTTTACTTGTTCCTTCACCCTCTGTATCGGTTTCTTGTTCTTTACTCTGTCCCTCACCATGTTTCTCAGTCCCCTCTGTAAACACAGACGTAGTTTGACATTTAGAGCAGAGATGTACCTACTGTATATTATTTATAAATAATACCAATAATCTGATAATTATTTATTTGTGATAGCCAATGACCGTTAAATGGTCAATATGAAATTTCTATAATAACACTTTATTTTAAAGCGTTTATTTTAAATCGAATTTGTGACATCACTGTATTAACAACTGAATGTTCAATTTGATTAAGTTTCATTTATTTATATATATATATATATATATATATATATATATATATATATATATATATATATATATATCTTAATTTTTTTTGAAAAAAGTCTCTTATTCTCATCAAAAATGCAGAACATTGAAATATATAATAAAACATTATTACAATTTAATGTTTTCTATTTAAATATATTTTAAAATTTAATTTATTCATGTGAGGTCAAAGCTGAAATTACTCCAGTCTTCAGGGTCACATGATCCTTCAGAATTAATTCTAATATGCTGATTTGGTGCAAGAAACAGTTCATATTATTATCAATGCTGAAAACAGTTTTGTTCCTTAATATATTGGTGGAAAAAGTGAAACACTACAAATGTTTGAGGTAAATAAAATATATATATTTTTACTTTTTCAAAAGTGATAGTAAACACATTTATAATGTTACAGAAGTTTTTTTTTTTTAAATAAATGCTCTTCTTTTGAATTTTGTATTCACAAAAGAAAGCAAAAGTTTTCAACATTGATACTAATAAGAGCCATTTTTAATAAATGATTATAAAGGAACATGTGAAGACTGGAGTAATGAAACTGAAAATTCAGCTTTGCTGTCACAGTAATAAATTTAATTTAAAAATAAATCAGTACTGTAATAGTATTGTACAGTATTGTAATTTTTCACATATTACTTTTTTGTACTGTATTTTTGATCAAATAAAATAAAATGCAGCCTTGAGCATAAGAGGCTTTTTTCAACAACACTAAAGTCGTTCAACTTCCACCAACGATCTGTTATTTAAAAATAAAATTAAAAAATACAAACAAAGAGCCAAAAAGAAAATAAAGAACAAAAGTGTAACTGATGAGAAAAGAAAAATAATATTAATAATAATAAATTCGAGAGGGCAGGCTGACACCTATCAGTAAAATCAATACTAAAGCACTCTTGGACGCATGAGCCCTGAGCAAGGCTTTTTCTTCGCTCAGCGGGGATAAATAGTAACTTAATTTCAGCCTGTGATTTCTGACACAGCTCTCAAAAGGCCATCTGCAGCCAACACAGCAGCGACGGAAAAGATTCCTTCAAAAACACTTCAAAATCACAGTGGCATAAACTAATGCCTGTTAGAAAAGGAAATGAGCTGGATCTAGTCAATTTTGGATGAAGAGCTGAATAGATTTGTCACTGAGCGACTCCCTGCAGCACGGCCAACATGCTCTATAAACCCATCACATGAAAAGCATCAGTAAGGCATTCTCTTCAAGTGTTCAGGTGAAACACAAATCTATACAACACACAGATGTTATCCAAAGGGACAATAAAAAAACCCATTCATGCAACACACATAGCAACAAATAAATGATGTACAAAGTGAAATTCCTCTGAGCAACAATCAATTTCAGCTGGTCTGCAGCATTTCATAGCGATTTCTACAAAGTGAAGGCAACATTTTGTGCGATGCCCTGCACGGGTGCGTACGCGCTGCAAAGGCGTTCCATCAGGGGAGTCTCTCTGAAGTCTGGAACTGAGGGGTCAATTTTACCTCCAAAAGAACAGCTGTGGAATAATTCCACACAAACTGACACATTCACACACAAACACACACACACAACCCATTCATGCTCTGTTTGAAGCGGGCCCAGGGGAGGTCAAAGGTCAAATCGGTCAGTAAGAGATTGGCGAAACAGAGCTCGTGAGGCAGGTGGTTCTGGTTAGCACACCACGTTCTGTTCTGTCGAACTGACACACACATGCACACAGCTGCATGCTAAGCTGTTAGGCTGACGTGAAGAGAGACTGATGTCCAGAAAAACTTCTCCAGTGAGATTCGTGTGAAATATGGAAGATCTGGCTCCTTCATGGAGCAAGTTCACACAATGGACGCATGAGCACATTCGAGCCATCAAATGAAGGATGGTTTTGAACTGGTTGGTGTCATAATAAATGTTTTAGGTTCTCAGCAGTGGTGAGCTAGAAAAATACAGGACTGTTTTGGCCCTTCAATAAAAATGTAATGGGTGGAAATCTTAAAAGAGAGAGTTCAATCAAAAATGAAAATTATTAAAGTGCATTTCTTGCTTCTCCATTTCTTTATGTTCCACAGAAGAAAGTCATACTGGTTTGGAACGGTGAGTAAATAATAACAGACTTTTTCAGTTAATTATCGCTTTAAGACAATATGCGATTCAATTTCCCAGTCACAATGCAAATTCTAAAATAAATCTTAATGTAAATCCATGTTTTATCCTGTATATGCTTTTTATTAAGCAGTAATTATCAATTAATAACTAATGAAATTCTGATTATGAACTTTTCTGGGGGGAAAAACAATGCAGCTAAATCTATTATGGAAGGTCTTTTTGAAGTGGAACATTATATTATTTAAATAAATTCATACACTAAACAATGTATTACTAAAATAAATTATTATTTTATAAAAACAAAATCCAGAAAATACATTATTTTATTCCTATTTCTGAGAGTTATTGGACAAAAAGAGTGAAGAGGGGGACATGAAACTTTTGAGAAGAAAGCAGAGCACAGATTCAGGACACGGGTCCAGTTATATTAATATAATCTTAAATAAACAAAGATGTACAACAGTAAACTGACATAATAGACTCTAGTACATCATGTATTAAAGGTACATATGATCTTGGATGGGCCTTCAAATATTGTCTGGACAAAGTGGGGCTTTGGAGTTAAAGAGGTTGCGAACCACACTGATAGAGCCTCATGGTCCCACGACTCTGATACAATATTTTTTTTACATGCTCTACCCAAGACTTTTGACCCCTCACCTTCATTCTTTGGCTCTGCAGGGCAGCTATAGCTGTAGACAGCAACTGGTGAAAGAGGAACCAGGTTCTCGTCATGATGCCAACCAACTGCCATCTTGCCCATGCCGTAATAAGGCTCTTCCTTCAGTTGAGTCATGGCAGTGGGGTCCATGTAATTGATGAGGGTAACGTTAAACTGAACCAGGCTGGATATAGCAGGTGGCGGAGCGGATGAAGGAGGTGAGGAATGAGAGCAGCCCTGACCGCTGTCTTCTTCCTCCTCCTCCTCCTGCTTCTCAAGTAACCTGTCCTTAACACTCTCTTCGCACGTCCCCTCCCCCGGCGTGTCTTCGCTGTTTTCGGTGTCACTGCGGGATCGCTTGACGCCTCTCGCGTTTGTCTGCTTTACGTCCAAGCAAAAGAACTGATTGAGCTCCCACAATGCTTTGCAAGCGTCCCTCAGGTCAGAGTCACAGCACTGTTTCTCTTTCTCATCTTTCTGACCTTCTTCTCCCTCACAGTGCCAGGGGATGGTGAACAGACGGGTGTCCAGATAACGGTACGTGTAGCCCGGCTGACCCACGAGAGCACGCGAAACGGCTGTAAAAACATCCCGGTCTCGGACTCGGACAAGATCTCGGAGGAGACATCCACGCCGCTGTAGAGTTATCAGAGCAGACTGCACCTTCTCATGAAGCCCATCTGGCAGGGTACCAGACTGCCGTAAAGCCAGTCCTGCATAACTGGAGTCCCACTGTCAGATTACAGACACAAGCAAACATAAATGTAATTATTAAAAACATAACCAAAAAAAAATAAAAAAACATGTGAGCAATCTGTCCTAATATCATTGTCAATATCTTTACGAGAGTCTCCACACTTTCTGATCAAGAAACTGTCAGAACTGAAAGATTGAGCAGGGGTGTTTGAAACTTGTTTTAAAACAGCACTACTAGTTTTTGCAGTTCTGTTTGATGATGATGACAATGGCAACAAAATTATTTCTCGTTTTCAATGCCAATGCTTGATGGTTCAATGCTTGATTTGAAGTTTTCTATGACCGCAGAAATCCATGGAAATCTTTACATTACACACAACCGTTAGAAAATTTGGGCTAATCTAAGGCCTAATCATGGCTTAATCGAAGCCTTGTCTGTGAAACTGATTAAAAGTGACAGTAAAGACATAGGCCCAATTTAATGTGTCTGTGTTTCTAAATATATATATATATATATATGTATAATATTTTAAACAGTAGGGTACATATCAGATTTGAAATTATGAAGTAGTGTGGATCTTTGTATAAATTTCTAACCAGTTCCTGAAATCCTGGGTCTGTAGGAGAAAGGTAGGGAATCCTCTGCTCCCCCAGTTCCTGTATAAGCCTCCGCCTCTGTAGTGATGACAAAAAAAAAAAAAAAAAAATACACATAAATTAAGACTTTTATTCACACATTTTTTAATGTTTTCATCAGGCAGTATATTGGAAAGTCCATAGTGGGCTTTATTAACAAATAGATTACTAGCTTATTAATGCAAAACTAGATGTAAAAGCATTCACACATCTACACAATTAAAGAGCTAGAAAAGAGGAAAAAGTTCACACCTAGTCAGAGCACATTACCCAGAACCCTCTGCTGCCATCCCATAATGCTCCTGTTCATGGGCATCTCGGGCTTTTACGGCTCTAGCAGAGAGTCTTCTCAAAGACACATAAACTACGGCCTTCTATGCATCGCTCGTCTGTTAAAACTCAACCTGCTCTGCCCATCAAAGAGCGTTTCATTGGGCTGCATTCCATTCCGACCTGTAAATCCAACAGCAACCGGTGTAAAACTCTGATACCCAAATAAATTTCACAAGTGCACTCACTCCCGTCCTTCTGCGACATACACACGTCCTCTATTTCTTCACTGCAGGTGCAAGAGAGACGGCTTTCTCTCACCCCGTTCAGGTGGGACGTGGGGGGTGTTACATCAGTGACCCGCCGTCAAGCAGCTCGGCAGAATGGTCATGCTGTTCCCTTAAGAACGTAGACACACAGCCGAGACGTTAACGGAGAAAGAGGGCCATATATATGCCCTATATTCCCTGACATTTACGGAGACTGAGTTTCACATTTCAGCCATGTTAATAATGGCAGTGTTTTCACATGGGAAGGGCTTTTTGTGAGTGCGCAGAAAGGCTAGACTTAGCCCAAATGGGTCTTGACTTTTAGAGTAAAATAAAATGTCCTGTTAATAACATTAAAGTAACAGCATTAAAAAGGTTACGTCCTGATTTGAGAAAGGATATGGGTGCACGTGCGAGAGTGTGCGGATGTGTTCATGAGTGGAAATAGGGCTGTATAACCGTTAAAGTTACTGCAAGGTTTTGCAATAACGGCACAAGGAGAGTCTTGAGAAAAATACGCTCTGGAGGGTTTGGTGCAGCCCAGTCTGGACACGATTGTTACGGTTATTTCTGCTAAACCAAAACAATAAAAAGACAAAAGACAGACAGACTGTCAAATAGAAATCTACAAAACAAAATAACATGCACTATTCATGGACAGTCTTGACTTAAAGGCCTGAGAGAGATAGAGAGAAGGGAAGAATAAGGTGAAGGAAAAGGGTGAGAATGAGACAAAGTGGATGCATAAAAGGAAGAGAGATAAACTGACAACTTGACACATACTCATTGTTGGTGTCAAAATGTATCTCATGACAGAAGCGATGGGTATTAAAAAAAAATAAAAAATAAAAAAAAGGGCCAGTGGATGTGTGTGTACTTTTTCCACCAGTGTCAATGCCTCACACACACACACACACACACACACACACACAGAGGAGCAGTGGCCTGTCACGCAGATGTCAAATACATCAAGCTGCTCACAAATTCCAAAGAAATAAAGAGACAGACCCATTCTACTCCACAGATGAGCCTAAGCGAATGCTCTTTTCTCTCACACACATCACATACACACACGTAAACAAATGAAGGGGGAAAAAGTGCATTCACACAAACAAACAATAACTCAAACAAAATTAACCAGACCAGCTCTCCTCTTAGATCAGAGATAGGTAGACAGTCAAACATAGAACTAAAAGGCAAAATTTATGTTGGGTTTAAATAAAAAAAATAAATAAATTAAAAACCTTGTCCTTTTGTACAAACTTAATGTGTATTCTTGTGGAACTGGCTGAGTAAACCTCAAGGAGGAACAGCTACCTTACCATACATTGGCATGGGGTACTTTCCATAAGATCATCTCTCAATGAAAATCAAACCAGCTATTAGGCTAACTGAAATAAAACCATGCCAATCTCTAGGTATGGTGAAGGGTTTGTGATGATGTGGGGATATTTTAATTCCAAAGGCCAAGGGAACTTTATCAGGATGCATAGTATCCTGGATCCATGAAACAACTGGCCTTTAAAAATAAAAATCTGCCTGACTCTATGGGAATTTAACAGAGGGGTGTCCTGACTTATGCACCCTGTATTTTAAGGAAGAACAGTTATTTATTTACGATACATTATTCATTCACAAAGATAATTGGTGTCCTTAAAGGTTGGATTTTTCCTCGTTTTTTAAATTAAGGCATTAAGATCAATTTCCAAAAGATGATTTTTTATTCCTCTTTTTAGTCAACTTTAGCATGGGTGTGTTCACTTATACTAACTTGTAGTAAGTATAAAAATATGTTGCTTAAAAAAGAAATATGGTGCTGCCAGTTTAAATATTGGCAGATCAAGTACAAATCAGAGAAACTAACAAGCAGAAAAAGAATCTTAGATATTGTATTACAAGTAAACTACATACAAATTGTTTTAAATAAAAATAAAATAGCACTACAGTTATCATGGGGTGTACAAACTTTTCCCAACACTGAAGATTCTTGCAATGTTGTCAAAAAAGCTTGGAAGAATGGTTTAAAAAGTAAATTCTTGTAAATAAAAATTGTTAATTGATGTAAAAAAAAATGAATTGTAAAAAATATATTGATGGAAAATGAAAAAAAAAGTAAATTAATATTTTTTGTAATAAAGATGAAATGTGCTACTAAAAAATATTTTTACGGTGGGGCTAGTAAAAATATATGTAGCGCAAGTACAAATCTGAGCGGATGAAAAGTAAAAAAATATCCTTACAGTAGAGTGTGTTTGCCAACACATCTGAGAGTTTCATTGTATGCATGTCTGGAGGTATTGAGATCCATGTGTATAATAGAGCGCCGTGTTTGGCGAGTACACGGTTGGAGCTTGTGTGTCACCAGTTACTGAGCTCCTCTGCTCCTGCTGAATCAAACACTCCGACAGCTAACCTGTACAACATCAAACCCAAACATGGCGGCGGACACACACATCAAACACACTTCCTCCACGTCTCCTATTTGTCAGGGAGTTGCGGAATGTATTCTGTGGGTGACGGAGGAACAAGCGGACAGAAGCAAGAGGAAAAGCAGGGGATGTCCTCCTTGAAGGGAAGGGAATGAGAAAACGGACACACCTGAGTAAACAGAGCCGTTTACCTCATGCTGAAGGCTTGTGTGTGACTGCATCGAACCTGCCTGCTAGAACACACCACATAGGTGCCATGACACACGCCCGTGGACCCGACTCAAACAGACTCACAGCCGTACTAAAGTGGAAATGTAGTCAGAGTGTCAGGATCTCCAAGTAACAGGAAAGAGTTTCCATCATGTTACAAAGATGTGAACACCGCAAAGGAGGTTTATCTGACAGCCAGATGATCCATGTGGCAAACTCACGGTTAGCTCATCTCAAACTGGACGGTCCTATGGAAACAGGCACCACATTATTGACCATTTAGATTTGGCTGACTAGAGTGAGGCTGAATGAAAAGTCTGGAAACGGTTCCATTGTCCCAAAGTCAATGGGTTTTTGGTTAAACACCCAAAATAAGGTCTGTTGTTACCACAAGCTCAAGATAGTTTTACACTTAATTCCATGCGCGACGCCACAAGAGGGCAAAAGGGGGTATTCCTCTCCTCAGATCTGATTTGTGCCCCCTCGGTATAAATTTTTCCTAGGTTTAGGTAACCATAAAGTTTACTCTTTTCTTCTCCCAGTTCACTGACCCCTTACTTGTGTGTTTTTGGGAGAAGTAAATGAATTTACGTGATGTAAATCAAACCGATCCAATTCTCAGAATTGTGGAGCACACTAACATGCTGGCACCTATCCCGAGTCAACTAACATGATCACTGTAAAAGTGGTTAAATGACAAAACACATTCACTTACACAATTGACAATCTGCATAACAAATATTTAATGATATAGTTAACAAGTTCGTGAATATTTTGAATAAAAAAGGAAAAACTAAATAAAAGCAATACATCTGTCATACAGCGCTATTGTGGCAGTGGTCCCCCCCCCACACACACACCGACACCGGTACATGATAGCCCCCTCAAGAATTATGAATGCCTTCTATGTGTCTTGAAAAAGGCGGTTGCTAGCAAATGGCTAAATAGGACTACTGAGGTTGTCAGAGACATTTAACATCATTACACAGAACAGGAAAAAGCACCTACTCAGTCAGCTATTACAGCCTCTTTGTGCTTATACCTGCGCTGTTGCAAACTATTCTAACTCAGAGTTTCCAACGTGTAGGTTTTTGAAGGAGTTGTCAGAAGCTTAGTGGTGACGTTGAAGTTGTGCGTGTTGTAGTTCATTAATAGCCTAAGTTTAGCTTTTTAACTTCTGGCGATTGTTATTTAGGCTTCAAACGTTCAATGTTCAATCTTAATGAACAAAAACTTTTGTTGATCACAGAACCTATTTTCTGCGATAATCCAAAAGCCTGTAGAAAAAACCTGTTTTTTGTTTTTTCAAGGGAACCAGGGTAATGCTAACTTCCTACAAAATGACACCCTGCAGTTCTTATGTTGTTATTAGTTTAGTTATAAACGGGACATTACATTTCCTGAAGAAATGAAGTGAAGTGGTGCTTGAATGTGAAAAAGTCGCCGGAACAACAAAGGTTTGTGGATGGTTTCCAGGGCATTACTATGTGTTTTCTAGGGTGTTCTGGGCTGTTATAATCACAAAAGTATGCAAATGCAGATGTGAGGGCTTTGCCAATGCACCGCCAACATGCGCCCCGGTGAACATTTATCGTGTGCTCTTCCGTTGGTCTGGAGGTAATAAACCAGAGAGTAAGCAAATACTACTTTGTATAATCCCTCCTAGAGCACCCCTAATGGCAGCTGCTGAGAATGCAACACTTGCTATGAATAGACATTTTGTAACAATGCACAAAAATGAAATTTGCACAGATATAAGTATTTGCATTGTATTCACATAATTCTCGGGCAGGGTACAAACTGTACAGTTTAATAGTTATAGTTTTTTTTGGTCTTTTTTTATTTTTAATCTCTAAGCCCAAGTATGAGCATTGGTTATAGCACCACTAATTACTTTATTTCGGACATTTTTGGTTAATATATAACTAAATATATAGTATAATTGTATATTTATTTTTAAGTTAATAATAAATAAATAAAGAAAGAAAGAATATTTTTCTTTTTTGAGGGACAAAGTTGCTGAAAATGTCTCTAAAAGAAGAGTTAGTAACACTTTAGTTCAGGGTCCAATTCTCACTATTAACTAATTGCTTATTAGCATGCATTTTAGGATATTGGCTGTTTATTACTTATAAAGCACATATTAATGCCTTATTCTGCATGACCTTGTTCTACATTCCGTAATACCCAATACCTAAATTTAACAACTTACTAACTATTAATAAGCAGTAACAAGGAGTTTACTGAGGCAAAAGTCATAGTTAATAGTAAGTTAATAGTAAGAATTGGACTCTAACTCTGAAGTGTTGAGACTGAAGACGGAGTTTGTTTTGTATTATTCCAACTTTAAACAGACTAAAAGGCCACAGCTCCAAAAATATAGAAATTTAATGACAGACTGACAGAGTGATTAGTTATTCCAAATGTAAAATTTTACAGTAACATTTTACAAAAATTATAGCTAGGTTAGAAACCGACACAGAGTTTAAAACTACTAATGTGTCAACTAAGACATGGATCATCTATAGCTTTAAACACAGTACACATATTACACCTGCTTAAAACACACACCCAAGCTCACACACTCTCACACATCAGAAGCTTTAATGTCACACGACACTTGGAATGTCTTTTCCAGTTACTCTCATTCACTCTCTCTGGTAAGGTCTTTAGCAGGTGTAAGCCTGCGACTGAAGCCCAGGTTTTCGAATCAATCACTTGAAAGTATTTAAAAATGCACACAGGAGAGTTGCTCCGCTGCCTGCCTGACGCACAACACACAGCCCTTGAGCTTAAGTGCTTTTCAGGGTGTGTGTGTGTCGACATCTATTTCACACCCGTCCTCATCCAAAAGCAGAAAAAGATGTTTCTGTGACCAATCACGTCACAAGCTGCCAGGACAGGAGAAAGAGGAGCGAAGAGAGGTGAAAGGTCAGACGCACTGATGGAGCTACACTCACACAAGCAGAAAAACACACAGGCACTGAGTTAGTCTATGGCACACTAGTCACTGTTTTAGTTACAAACATCAATGTTAGGATTATGTTGATGGAAAAGACAGTTTAGCATTAGCCTGCAGATTACACCCATTTCTATTTCACAAAGTTTGTACTGATTCAAGTGAAACTCTATACACTACAGTTAAAAATTTTGGGTCAGAACTTTTTTTTTATTAAAGAAATTGATACTTTTATTTATCAAGGATACATTAAATTGATCAAAAGTGGGAGTAAATACATTTATAATGTTACAAAATTTTCTAATTCAAAAAAGGCTGTTCTTTTGCACTTTCCATTTATTAAAGTATCATTAAAAATGTATCAATTTAAAAAAAATTAAGCGGCATGATGTAACACTGAAGACTTGAGTAATAATGCTGAAAATTCAGCTTTGACATCACAGGAATAAATTACAAAAAGAGACAGTTATTTTAAATTGAAATAATATTTCACAATATTAATGTTTTTACTATTTTTAATCAAATAAATAGTAGTGGACACAGTACAAAGAGCTGAAAATGAATGGAATAGATGGAGGATGTTATGCTATGTTAAAAAAGTGTCATAAAATAACGTATTTTTAGACATGGATCTTGCAATATAACAATACCAGTGAACTCTCGCATTCCACAATAACAAAAAACGAATCAGCTATTAAGTAAATATTTGAACCATTAATTTCTAATTAATTCGCATTAATAGTTATAACAGCACTATACTATGACTACTGCACTATGGTTGTTTATATCGGCTGAAGATGGTCAAAATATTTACGAGTGGTTTAACTCAGTCTGTCCTTCCTCCTGGGGAGCAAGCATTTCAGTTACACATCAACCCTCATTTCTATGTCTCAATATCTCCCTTTCCTTCTCCTCTTCCCTTCACCTGTTCAAGCTTCCAGTTAATCTTTTACTTTCTTTTTCTCATCCTCCTCTTCTCTTTCGCTATCCCTCTTCTTGCATTCCTCCTAAAAAATCAATATCCTGCTGTAAAGTGCAGCGAGCCCCAGGGAGGAGGCTGCTGATGTGGAGGGCAGTGGAAGTGGTGCGTCCTCCAGGGCTCTCCAACGGACATGGAGTCAAGGACAGTGTCCGGCCTAGACCTGCCGCCCCTTGCTCACCCACTCGCTCTCTCTTTCCTCTGCAGGAAGGATCAATAAGCGGGTGAGGCGTTAAATTTTAGCTAGCGGGAGCGTCACGCTCGTTTGGCCCAGCTGAGTGATGGAGCATGCTTGCCCCGCTCGGAGCGTTTCAAGCTGAAAAGAACAGGAGCTGGGATCTTCCTACAATAAACAACTCAATAACATTTAGGCACACTGGTGTATGATGTTTTAAAAGCGTTCCTGTCAACCTGAGCTAAAGAACGTGTTTCTGTGTGAGGGACTGTGCTGTAGACTCACATCTGAGAATCCCAGCATGACACACTGATTACTCTGTTCTTGGTAGTTCAGACAATAAATCAGATCATTTTACCACTGCTGTCAGCTTTTCCCTGGCACTGTGAATCAAGACATGGGTATCGCTTTGGTAGCCTATTATACAGCACAAACAGAGCTGTGTATGTGTTCAGACTGTTTCATGGTTTAATTTTAAAGTGTAATTTATTCCTATACTGTGATGGCAAAGCTGAATTTTTAGCATTATTACTCCAGTGTCACATGACTAGAATTTTGTTTCTAGCCCTTACGGTTCAATCATAAATGTAGGTGAAACTTTGGACAGTTGGTGGCGCTAGAGGGATTGAGTTAGAGACTAAAAAATTGATGTGGTTAATGTTCAGACTGTCTATCTGTGTGCCAAATTTCATAAATTTCCCACAAGCGGTTCTATGGGGTGCATCAAGAGCGGAAGAAGAAGAAGACGACTGACGATTACAATTAGGTGCCTAAGTACCTTCGGTGCTTGGCCACTTAATAGAAATCTTTCTAACATTACAAATGGTTTCCGGTATAATCAACAGCATAATCTGAGACAGAATTAATTTCATGTGTAAGCAAATTGTCATTTAAATATACCCAAATTAAGAGTTTGTGAATCAGAGCTGAATCGAAGCAGGAAACGTGTATAATCGATACCTAAACGTGCAAGTTCATATTCCACAGTCTATAGCCCAGGCCGCTCTCTGTTCTTTCCCAGCGCTGGACTCCTCTCACGTTTTGATGATTTCTAAACGGATTCTGGGAGGATGACTTGTCTGAACAGCATTAGCCAAATCCAAGAGACATGGCAGGAGGAATCTGCCTTTTTTAACTCGTCAGGATGAAATCTTGTTGCTTTATTTACTTCTCCTTCAGTCAGGGTGAACAAAGAGAATATTCTACCAGGGACTGAATAACTTAATCCTCTTTCCTCCCTCCGGCAGAAACTCGGGCAGTGACAGACAGATTAACACAGATGATGTTTGCAAACCCACCCATTTGAAAATGTAATTGCTGGTGGCATATTGAACAGTCTGCTTAAGCACTTAAGTTCATATGAGACCAGTGAAACAGAAGTGACACTAACACGATCCAGTTTGTGTGTGTGGGAGAGAGAGCATGTGGGGTGTGTTTTGGGGCGGCTCGCTCACCAGCGATCTGGAACACTGTTACTGTCATGTGCCCAATGTACTGTGCCACTAAGAATTAGAGCCAATCAGAAGGGTTAACAGGGCGGAGCGGGGCGGGTCATGCTCCTCGGCTCTTTACAGCATCACAGATGCAAGAGAAGCCATCATAGAGCAGCATCACCCTATAAAAAAACTACACTTTAACATCTGCTGAGAGAGAGGGAAGTAAAAACAGATACATTCATGATGTCCAGCTGCCACCTAGTGACAAATCTCTGGCCCTATACCGAGTGTCTCACAGCAGGAACGGCTGCAGACGCCCATGTCTTAATTAAAGGGATAGTTCACCCCAAAATTAATAGCATATTCTGTCATCATTTACTCACCCTCAAGCTGTTCCAAACCTGTATGAGTTTCTTTCTTCTGTTGGACTCAAAAAATGATATTTTATAGAATGTTGGTAATCAAACTGTTGAAGGCACCCATTGACTTCCATAGTAGGAAAAAAAATACTATGGAAGTCTATGGCATCCATCAACTATCTGGTTACCAATATTCTTCAAAATATCTTGAAAGAAATTCATACAGGTTTGGAACAACTTGAGGGTGAGTAAATGATGACAGAATTTTCATTTTGGGGTGAACTATCCCTTTAACACTGCCTCTTATAGTACACAGATATGCTTGTTTATGCTAGCTTAATGTTTTAACCATTTTAGGTCTGTCAATAGCCTGGGAAAACCCAGACAACTTCCGGCAAATTTAGATTTGCTCTGAAAGTTAGTCTGGCAAAGAGCTCATTCAAACCCATTTCCAATCCGTCGAAATCAAGGCACCAATCAGAAACGTTGGGGCGGGCTTTACACGATGACGACAGCGCTGGGATTTTGAAGCAGATTTTGTAGCCTACATTACAAAGATGGATGCCGCCGTCGAACATCACTCGTTCGAATCAGCTATCGCGTCTGTTTTAAGCGATTTGAACGTTTCCTTTTTGTTAAAAACCGAGCAAAGAACAACACTCGTCGGAGATGTTTCTCCGCCGCTCTGCATACGTCATTTCCTTCATCGCTCTGATTGGTTTTAGGTCTATCCGCGACGTCCGTTGGTGACGCCCCTCTGGAAATGATTTGTCTATGACGCTTTGCCAGACCCTAACTCAGTTACAACTGAGAATGGTCTGGTTTTAACCAGGCTAGTCTGGCAATCCAATCTCATATGGTCAGCCAAGAGATTGCTGTTAATACATTCAAAAATCAACAACATTTTAAGCATGAAATAAAATCATCCATTTTCTAAATGCATGTTATTGATCCTATTGTGAACGATTTATCCATGCGTTATTTATTTATTTATCGATTTTTTTAAACCAAAAAGTCATAACTCAAATCCTCCAGTGAAACGACAGACATCTCTCTGGTGACAGACTTCAATCATTTAGTCCACTTAAACCTCAGCCCTTTCTCAACAACTGATGCAAAGAATCAAGTGCCGTCCTACTTTTTTTTTTCTATACATTCACTCGGATGTACATCATAATCTGACGCTACTTCACTTACATCTCGACTTTTAAGTAATAAATCATAAATGACAAATAATAATATAGGTAGGCCTACATTCAAAATGTACAGCCAATATCACCATTAAAAGTTTGAGCTCTCTGAATTCAGCCCAAATCTGTAATCTGTAACATTTAGATCCTTTATGAGTCAAATTTGACTTCACCCAACTTGAATTTATAAACACAGCAGAACACAAAATTTCTTCAAATCAGTAACAACTAATGAAGCGATGCTGCGAATCATGAAATAAGTGACAAATTATAAATAAACCTCAACATGCATGTGTGTCCTGTAGACACTTGTGGTCAAATCTACTACATAGCTAGTTCACAAAACACTGCTATATTCAGACTGCAGGCAAAAGTAGCCCAAATACAAAAAAAAGTGTGTTCGTTTTTTGCTCATATGCGACTCAGATCTTTGTATTTTTGTAACAGTATGAACAGTACAAACCTCCAATCATTTAGTCCACTTAAACATCAGCCCTTCCTTACAATCGACTGCATGCCCGCATTCAGATATGCTTCTATCCACTCAACAACTGATGGAAAAATACCACGTGTTGTCCTACTTTTTTTTTTTCTTTTCTTTTTTTACAAAGGAAACTATTTGATATAAACTTTGGATCCTTGTCAGTATGCTCTTTATCAGTTCAGCTCAGGTCAGTTCAGTACTGTGACCAGTTCACACTAGAATTCAATACTGGCCAGTGGCCACATAAAAAAAAAAAAAAAAAAAGAAAAAAAAGAGAAAACAGACACACAACGAAATATGATCTGAGCAATAAATCAGAATCGAGCACTAAGACTTTCAGTTTGAACAGCCTTTTTACGCCTGAATTTAGTACTGTCCACTTGTGACTGGATCCCTTAAATCTAAATGGTAAAACTACAGCCTGTTTTATCTAAAAAGAAAAAAAAAGGCACATTGTCAGAGGGCTACAAGTGTCTCGGCATCTCCTTTGCTTTGTGAGTCTGAGATCAGACTTAAGTCCCTTATATGAGGCAGCAGAGAGATGAGGAAATGATGAGGAGTGCAATGGCATCCCTTTAGCCTCTCTCTCCTCTCTCCTGTTCTCCATGATGAAGATGGAAGTGAAGCTAAGAGCGCTGTCACCCTCCTCTGGTTAACACACACAGAACGAGGAGATAAATCATGGCTGTAGAGTCGGGATGAACCATGTGTCAGCATGGGTCAGCCACACATTACACTCTCTTCAAAAACTATTCATCTTCAGTGTGTATTCAGCGGCTTAATTACTCCTACTGACCTGCGTAACACCACATGACCAGTGGTCAAACCAGCTCAGGCGGAGGAGTCATTTGGGTGGAGAGGGGTGGGAGTGAATTATGGTCCTGTGGAGGGCAAAGGATGTGCCACTCAAACACACATATTGTTTTTGTGTGAGTGTCTAATATATATATTCTTCAACAAGGGGTCCGCAGCGGTACTGCAAGGGGTAAGCCAATTAATGTTTGATCATAAATTCATTTTTTGTTAAAAATATTAGGTAAAACACGGGTAAAAAAAAGAAAGAAAAAGTCGTCACATTTAAATACAAGCACTCTGAAACAAAAGCAAGAGCCACCTCAGTTGATACTGTAACAATATAATATTCGTGTTTTTGAGTTGCGCTCTGGAGAATGTGAAATGTTCCTATTTACAGCGTGTTTTTGCAGCGGTGAGAAATGTAGCCAATTACAGACGTGCTTGTTGATTTCTTTGAACGCAATGGCCAACCAGAGGTGTTTATGTATAATCCACTCACCGCTCAAAATGCAAGTTTTGTTCAGTGCAGAGTTATGCAGGCTCGCGAATCCTCTCATTAACAAAGACACAATGCAAGTAAGAGAATCATTATGCAGTCAGTACATACAACTTTATTGATTTTAATGGAACGTTGTAAGATCGCGAACTGAGATGAGTGCTATGGCAAGCTGTTTTAACATTTAATCATTTAGCCTAAACCTACTAGTAATTAATGGAATAGATACTAGTATCTAAACAATAAGTACTAGGCTACTTATTCATTAGCTACTAGTGCTTATTCTTTAGGTACTAGTGCCTTTTCTTTAGATACTAGTGCTCATTCTTTAGGTACTAGTAACTTTTTAAAGATACTAGTGCTTATTCATTGGATACTAGAGCCTATTCATTAGTTACTAGTACTTATTCATTAGATTCTAGTGCCTATTAAATTGGTACTAGTACTTATTCATTAGATACTAGTACTTATTTCGATAGTGACTAGTAGGCTAACTATTCTTTTGTAACTAGTAACAAATTACATTTTTTGCCATTGACTTCTATGGGGATCTGTCATTCAGATATCAACTGTTCAGTTCTGACTAGTATGTATTCTAATTGTGACTAGTACATATATATTAGATACTAGTAGTTATTCATTAGGTACTAGTTCTTATTTTTTAGATACTAATACCTGATAGATACCAGATATCTACATATACCTGATATTTATACTGGTGATCTAAAAAGAGATGGATTATAACAAACTTTCTTTGAAAAACTAAAATCTGAATGTCCTAAAATCCTACTGATTCACTTGCATTGTATTTTGGAACACAGCGCATGCTGCAAATAAAGGGACAATTGAAATAAATAATAAAACAACTATAATAAAGAAAGAATAAGACTATGTGCAAGTAATAAGTGCAGAGATGGAAACACATCAGACAGCAGACCACTCACTGTCCCATCAGAGACCCACATCTAAACGTACACACAGACTCAATTCTCTAGTGTTTACCTCCTCTTTTACCGTCTTCCTGAATACATTAGCTAACTGAAAAACACACTGGAGTGACAGCAGCAACACTTCCTCCCCATCGCCATGGCAACCCAGATTATTATAGCGGGAGGGAAGAAAGGATGATACATAAATTAATTAAAGTTAAAAAAAACACAAGTAGAGAATTAAAGTTGGTACATCTGTCAGCGACTCAGCTCTGCTCGCTAATACTTGTGTTGGAACATTTATACCCTTGAAGTAAATGATCCGCTGTGTAATTGGCAGCGGAGGAGAGGAGAGAGGGATGATGCGGATCCTGGAAGAGCCGATAAGGAAGCTCTCTTTCTTCAGAACCAGGAAAAGAAGAAATATGTTTAAAAAACCTTGTCGTTTAATCCCCATTGTCATCATTGAGCAGGGAACGCCATTACAAACAGAGATATCCAACCGAAGCTGTCTGAGTGTGAGGAACAGAAGACAGTGTGTGGCACGTGTGTGTGTGTGTGTGTGTGTGTGAGAGAGAGAGAGAGAGAGAGAAGGGAACCAGGTTCCTGGATTAGTCCAATCCATACGTGCCATCAGTCAATGGCGAGGAGGCTTGTCAAAAGTGTCAACCCCACAAAAACACACACCACGAAAGGAGAATTGTCAGGCAATCTATGTGTGACAATGCGATTAAGCAAAAATGTGTTACGCTGCTCAAACACACACATACACAGTAAGAAATGTATACGTCAGCTTTAAGTGTGTAACAATGGCCTGAGTGAGTGCGAGTATGCACGCGTGAGAGTGAGTGAGTATGCGTCTTTTTGTTATTCTTTAGGGTCAAATGTTGTCAAACCTCTTCAGTCAACTTGCAGGGCTGTATCTAAAAAAAAATATTAAAAAAAACAGAAAATGTTGCATTTTTAAAAATAATGTAACATTTTACATTTACACCATAGCATAACATCTTATGCACATTTTTGAGTAAGTAATTTACATTTCTTTAAAATTTTTGGTTATAGTTACACCAAAACTGTAAAATACTTCCTTATGCAAACTATGACGGAGTAACAAGTCAACAGCAAAAAAATACTGCTTTTAGGGCTGCAACTAACGATTATTTTCATAATCGATTAATCGGACGATTATTTTTTCGATTAATCGATTAATCGGATAAAATTTCAATTTGATTTTTTGTTTATTACAACTAAATAAAACCCTTAATCATGGTATTTATGTGTAAAAGTGTACAAAAGCCACACATTGAGTTTTACTAATATCAATATTTGCATTGTTTTTAATGATAATTGCTGATGGCAAGTTGACAACCATGAAAAACAAAAAAAATCTAAATTATATACAACATTGTTTTAACATAATTTTTGTTAAAAACTAATTTACACAGACATGTTCAGATGTGAAGATAGAAACCAAAAACATGTAAAGTACATAATTCATTTAATTTTTATTTAAGATTCAATTAATTATAAGGATAAATTGCTAAAACAAATATAGAAAGACTGAAAAAAAGCGTGTGAACGTAGTAGAGCCGCAGTAGATCGCGTTTGTAAAACAATTAAAACTTAATAGAAGACAAATGCTATAAAAAGAGAACGGAATGGAGACGCAGCAAACAGGCTTGATTAAAAGGACAAGAAAATGATGCATTAGTGCACAAGCATTCGCTGAAAACCACTGACTACAGTGACTAAAAAACAATCTTTTACTGCTGCTGTTAATAACTGCCTTTATATTTAGTGCTTCACTTTCTAAACACCTTTTTAATTTAGCCTATTTCTGCGTAGCGCTATTTTAATCCATCACTTATGTTGCGAGCGAAATGATTGCACAACCTGATGCCCGAGACAAAATACAGACATCCCAAGTCTCCCGGAAGTTCCGGGAGTCTCCCGCATATTGATAGCGGCTCCCTGATGCCCGCAAATTAGTTCAAACTCCTGGAATCTAGAGCGTGCAAGCAAGAGAGCGCATGCGAGACAGAAGAGAGTGCTCCAAAGTCCAAACTGTGTAGCGCGCGCATGACAGAGCGGCACAGGGAGAGAGACCTTGCGTGTGTGTGCGTGTGTGTGCATAGCAAAAATAAATGAAAAAATGAAAAATAACCAAAGCATTATTTTCCATAAACGTAACAATATTACGACTAATGTAACAATACCACGCATTACTGTTAGGAACATTCCTCAAAATATGTGTGTGGGGTAGTGCATATTAAATATCTAAACTAGTAGTACTCTGATGGGTTGTGACCCATAAATTGTATTGCAAGAATAAATTTACTTAAAGGGGCATTCGGCAACTGTAGCTATTTCTTCGCTGATTTTCACTTTTGTTGTCGCATGTTTTCTCAACGAGCTCCCCCTACAGTTGCGGGGCGTATATTTCACAACAATGTTGTAAAAAAAAAAAACTCACTTGCGGCACCCTCCTCCCCCTTTCTACCGCTGCTCATGTGCATTTGTTATTATCGGAGCCGGCCAACTTTATCGTGTGGAGCTATGTCTACCGAGGTGGGTAATGCATCATACACAGTATCATATGGCGTGTGTGTTTATGTCGAATTGCCATAAAGCAGTTCGCGTTTCTCGCTTGTTCTCGCTTCTCACCAGACTTCCTTTTTCCAACTTACCGGGACGTTAGTCCCCATGTTGCAAGGTTGGTTTTCCGCCTAGGAACGTTGGGGGGAGCGGGGGAAGTCACCATTCTCACCAGAACAGGTTATTAAACCATCCAAATTATTTCTAAACGGTTTTATTAAGTTGAAATAGTTGCCGAATGCCCCTTTAAATCAGTGGTCTCAAACTCAATTTCTGGAGGGCCACAGCTCTGCACGGTTTAGCTCCAACCAGCTTCAACTCACACCTGCTTGGACGTTTCTAGTAATCCTGAATACCTTTATTAGCTGGTTCAGGTGTGTTTGATAGGATTGGAGTAAAACTGTGCAGAGCTGTGGCCCACAGTCACAGACTCATATTTTATTTTGGATCCACAAGTAATTTATTGACAATAACAAAAAAATTAATTCATAAAGTCAACACAATCTAAAGTAAAATATTCTGACAGTGTGACGAAGTTGGGACTCTAAAGGGTTAAAGTACACTCTAAAAGCGAGAAAAGAAAAGAAAAAAAAGCACCAATGACTTAAAGTGACTTGATGTGTTAATGCATTTAAACCATGGATTATATTTTTACATAGCCTATGTTTAAAGTTTGGCTTTTGGAGATTACCAAATGCAGCAGCGGCAAAAAAACAAAAACAAAAAACACCAAGTGCAATAAACATCCCCCTAAAACAAAGCATGATGGGACAGACATCTTCCATTCAGCCAGTCTCAGGAAAACAGGACACTGACGTCTGCTCATCACCATAACAGCTGAACTTGAACCACCAACCTTGGCTGATCTCATCTAAATAAACAACAGGAGAGACGAGAGGTCTGGCCCTATCAGACAGAGGCAGAGACAGAGACAAACAGAGAAAATGATAGACAGCAAAACAGGCAGCTTTCTTTATGCAGCCCTGATCATGTGCTTGACAGAAGTTCAGGGTGAACTTACAGCTGGATGACCAGGGGCACAGAGACTGAGAGAGCGAGAAAAACAGCCAGAAACAGAGAGAGAGGGATTTTTGACAGTAAAATTACCACAAGCATACCAATGAGTGTTCAATAGGCCACCGCTCACAACCAAAACTGTGTGTGTGTGTGTACTGGTAAAGGCAGAAGAGACAGTAATGAGAGGCCAGTGTCATGCATCAGTGGTCATTCAAGCGCTCTCACTTTCACTCCTCCTGCACCTCACCTTGAAACAAAAGCATCACAAACTAGACATTTGACAAGGTGTCATTTAACCTGTTGATATGGTGTTGCCACTCTTTCAAAATGCCAACAAAAATTGTGACGAAGTGAAGAAAACAATGGCCTTGTTGTACATACTGCAGCTAAATATGGATGTCACTCCTGTTTCTGAATGCATATTGCTGTTCACTTCACAAAGAGTTCAGTCCATTACAGGAATGACAACCGCATTCTAACTGAACTTACTCCTGAAAAGATCTGAAAGTGAGGTGTAAGTGATGGATAAATTCTTCAAAACATTGCTAACTGGTAAAAAACAGCTCCCCATATAGGACAAGTGAAAGATTTGCAAAATTGATTGACAAATGGGAAAACAGCTCCAAACCGGTTAAACAATTGGTATCCATATATTTAGTTTTTTAGTTTACAACTGTGAGAAGTCAAAATGTTGCAATGGTTATCTCGATCATCCCAATTACACACACACACTTCACCAGCATTTCTGCAGTAATATTATATTTTGATCATCATATTAGATAATGACTTAATTTCAAACAACAACCAAAGTCTCATTTTCAATCCTAAGCCTTAAAATTTTTAAGATTTATTTTCCAAATTGATTAAACACAAACCCCGGCCTACAGCTGATTTCATCGGTCAACTCAATTATGCAGTAACCCGTCAAGAAAAGTTCAGATTTCAGAAAAATCACGATTTACTAATGATTTACAACCAAAAAAAATTTGATGACCATTGACTTATATATTGTTTAGACGGTCTTTTCTTTTAAAATATCTTCTTTTACGTTTCACAGAAGACAGACAGGATTGGAATGACATGAGGGTGAGTAAATGGCAGAATATTAATTTTTGGTTGAACAAAGATATGCGTTAATTTTACACTAAATAAATAATATGATCACTGGGTTAAAAAAACACTTTGTTTGGAACAAAATCTTTAATGTGAGAATCAATTCCCTTGATACAAAATAAGCATTCAAAATATTGATCAATCAACCCATCTAAATTAAAAGAATTTTACATTTTAAGCAACAGCAGGTAAAAATCCATCCAATTCATCTGAGAAGCCTCTAAAAGCCTCTAAAAGCCTCCAGGTTCTACCTCTAAATCCACTGCCTGTGCGCACCCAGCAGTCGGTTGGCAGGGCAGGATACATTTTCCTGTCTGGCGCATGCAGACATAAAGCATAGCCTTCCAACTGGTACAACTATGGGGTAGTGCCTCGTCACCCATTGGGCATCCACACACACACACGCCAGGTGCTCAGGCCCATTTTAACTCCCCTCATTTTTAGAACATAACTTATGATGTACAAATTAAGAGTTAGTGTTTACAGGCTCTAGTGAAAGTGGCCTCCTGTAGTTCCAGTGAAAGAGGGACTTTGGACTGGCAATAAGAAGCAGATGTTGGGCAAAGGGCTGCCATTAGCTAGTTTCCCTTTACAAGAAAAGGTGAGCTATTACACAAGAAAATAAATTCACAAATAAACAGCGAAGAAGGGGCCTGCTGTTCAGTGGAGCAGCCAGATGGAAAAATTATAGAGTGATTTTTCTTATTTTTTGACATTCCATGTTATTGCATTATGCAATGTTAAAAAAATAATAAAAATGTAATAATTATAATATTTCATTAATCATTTATTTATATATGAAAAGACTGAATAGAATTAGAAGACTGATCACAAGGCTTTTTTTAACTAATTTGAATGGAAGCCAAGCCCCTTAGGACTAAACTGTTGAAGTCTAGGTTACAAGGTCAATCTTATGTTTATTCAAAGCTTTTTTGAGGTGACCCTCACCCTATTGTAATTGATCACATTGATTATTGACTATACATCACCACTGATCAGCCAATAGCTGCCAAATCAACCCCTATGAATGTTCAAGAGCTCCCCCTTGAGCCATACATAACTGAGGCATGTTTTTGAAGAGTTTTGGTAAATCAGTTCACAGTCCTGTTTGCACCTGGTGTTTTAATCAATCTATTTTGTCCACTTTCAATTAACCACTTCCTGATTTTGTTGATGGAAGAGTCGATGGGCAGGTAAATGTATGTTTTTATTTTTATTTTTCGATATAATGGACAAAATAAGCTCAAGCAATTTATATGAATGCAACCAGAGACGACTGATAAACGCACGGAGAGCGTATAGCCACAAGACCACGCCAAACGCTGTGAGTGTGTGTTCGAAATCAAAAATGGTGAAAGAACGTTGTACTTGGTACGTTTTTGTCTTCATATCAAACTTCGGTCTCCAGCCACCAAAGTTTGAATCCCGTCTGGCTAGCGCACTTCCCATAACGTTTACTCGTTAGTTCAGTATGCGGAGAGTAGGTGTAGGTCTTTTATGGCTGTTGGAACACATTCGACCATATGAACCTTTACACTACAAAAGCAAACCGGTCCAAAGCGTTTTCGACTAGGCTACATCTGGAAGTGGTTGAAAGTGGACAAGCTCAATGTTTTAGACCCCGTTTACACCTGATTGATCATAAATGCATCTTAAACAGGGCTTATTGTTATCGAATTGGGTTTACAGCTGGTCACATAAATTTGTGAAAAGTTAATATAAATCCAATCTACTCTAATGCACTACATGCAAATATAGTATAACAGCCTAATATGTATTTGACACGGCTCACAAAACTAAAAATAGGTGGCTTCTCGGATCGCTTTCCGTCTCAAATGCATATTGGATGGTATTGACAGATATGCATAACCAAGAATAAAAAACACCTTACAAGTAACATTTTAACACAATTCGATTTAAAAATTAAAAATAAATGCTACAATGAAGGTAAATTCAAATGACAAATCCCACCTTATGACTCATAAAACCAATTACAATCTTAGACAGACTATAAAAAGAACATAAAAGCTGATCAGCCCTTTTAAGAAGAAACAATCCTGAAGCCCAACTTTAGAAATGAATGTCTTTATAAAAATGGCATTATTAAATAGAACCATAAAGAGGGTCAGACACCAAACGGGATGTTCATAATGTGCATAATATGGGCCTATATAATACAAACCCACATGAATATCTGATAAAGCATGAACATCAGCCTATATGATCAATATTCTTAGTAAATGCAAATAAGATGTAATGGAAATGAAGGAAATAACCATAAAAGGCATTTAGGAGATATGAGTGGGTATGTGTGTGTGTGTGTGGGGGGGGGGGGTACTGGACCTCTTGATGATATAAAGGTGAAAAGCTTCACAACAAACAAATCAACCTTAATCCACACATTGGATCAATGCGCCTGCTATAGGCCTCAGGGTCGCCTTATATTACTCCTCAAACTTCATATTCACTCATTGATTTGCTTTTCAGAATAGTATATCACTGAGCTCCAATGGGAGAACGGATAGAGACAGGGGCCAGGGTCAAGCACAGCTCGCATACATGTTAGCGTAATATTGATGTCCCAGCAGAAAGAAATGACTAAATATCCAGATCAATATCTAGTTTCCCTGCAACAGCAGAGCAACGAGGTGGGGAAATATAAATATACATCTTTATGACCACAGAAGCCATCATAATGAGAGAGCTGAATGAATGTTTCCCTTAAGGTGAAGCGTTTGATTAGCAGAGGGCAGAGGTTATTGCCGATATGCTGATACAGGAAAACGAGACTGATGGCTCAGGCCGGGCAGGGGCTGCGGAGATGACAGCAGAACAGGGCTGAGCTGATGTAAGGCCTGTTCGTACATATTAATCGAGCTTTAAGCCATTAGTGATGAAGCAGATTTCATCATCAGGTGCTAAGGGCTTACGGAAGGAACTGGAGCATTCATGAAAAAAAGTTCGGAAAGAACATAGGATAATCTAAGGATGTACCTCGTCACTAAGTAAACATTTTCATCTTAGACACAAACTTTAAAAGTTCATTTAAAAAATTTGACCTAAAGATGAACCTTGGTTCAGGTGACTTAAACTACCATTCAAAAGTTTGGGGTCAGTATGATTTTATTAATACTTAAATTCATACTTTTATTCAGCAAGGATGCATTACATTTTTACTGTATTTTTATCAAATCGTGAGCATAAGACTTGGTGAGCACAAGAGACTTTTTAAAACATTTGAAAGTGTAATGAAATTTGGGCATAACTAAGGAGTTAGCCAACTATGCTGCATCAGAGTAAATGAATGAAAAATATTACTATTGAGCAATAATAAATGTAAAAAAGGATACTTATTAAACACTTGTTACATTTAATTATATATTAAAAAAAACTCTAGGCCTAAAAACAATACCTCCATAAAATAAAATAAATCCAATTATAATAAAAAACAGCAATAAAAAATTATCTGAGATGAGTTAAGTGTGAGTGAAAATCTGCTTCCTCTTTTTTGAAGCCTATTGTCATATCAGCCATTCTTTAATTGGAAACAGTTTCACCAGGAGTCCAGTAAAACACTTGATCAAGGATCTGGCAAGGCAGGTGTTTTTACTTGCCATTTAGCAGATGGCTTCACCAATGGATATGGATCAGCCTAGACTTATTTACAGCTCCAAACCATTAGAAAAGACAGCGGCACACTCACGGTTCAACTCAAACACAGACTAACTACCATAAAAAAGGCAGAAGAGCAGATAATGTGTTACATCTTAATTAAACAAACACCTATGCCTGTACTTAATCACTGAGTCCACTCACTATCCCTCTGTGTATCATAAAACAAAAAGACTGACTAGGGGACATTCAATGACCACCATCCAACCCTCGACCCTTAAATCACAGGCTTTGTTGTGTCTTGTGCAGGGCCTGTGGGAAGGGAGCAGGGTGGGCTGTGGGTGGCAGCAGTGGAAAGACTGACACGGTGCTGTGGCAGTAAGTAATGCGCGTGTGGATTAGCGGTATGATGGCCTGATCAATACCAGCGGTTCCAGCCATTAGGAATGCAGCAGAAAACGACCCCCTATGGCAATAAAGCACAGTGTCCGCCTGCTACTTCATTTGCTGCCTCCATTAGTGTAATGGTATCATTATCAACTGTGGCAGTATTTTTTCTAACACTCCCACCCTCCTTCGTTTCCCTCACTTGTTTTTCCGTCCTTTCAGATTTCAGGAATCAGAAGTCATGAGCTACACTACACTGCCTCTGGATTTTCTTTCCTTTTTTCTTTCTTTTTGCATCACCGGATATAAATCTGCCCCTAGCGCAGCTTGAACACCGGTCTAATTATGTATTCCTGAGTGTGTTTTATGTGGCTGTCCGACACTGTTTCTCTATTATGGACTCATTAATAGGACGTAGGCATACGATTACGAACAGAGAGGGGGGAAACGACAAGGGGGGGGCAGAAAAGCTGCTGATTACGCCGAAAGTGACACCACCTCCCGCTAAAACACCGGCTCCGACATGACAGCGGCTCGGCATTAGGACCTATAAATCGTTACTTTAACACTAATTTACAGAGGAACATTTTGTGGGAGAAATTGATTAATCAAGACTGGCTGTGTGGCCCCATAATCAGGCCTGAACTGAAGCTAGCTGTTAATTTAACAGAATCGCCAAGGGGAACACAAAACATTTTAATGAGTGTTCAGGAACGAAATAGCCACAGCTTTCTCCAGCAAAACACATGAGCCGAGAAAGCCAATGAGCCGAGAACTCTCTGAAAGATGGGACGGGACGAGTGAAAGCCTCTGAACATCTGGCAACCCTCTGTGCTCCTCACGTACACTGCTGCTGTGAAATAATGAAAATCATTACTTATTTAACAATTCTTGTTTATTTAACTACTATTTTTTTTTATAAACATTTATTTATTTTAATCAAACGCACTATTTATCACAGTAAAAGCTAATCATAATACCAGGCAGTCATCAACAAAGGTGTCAAAAGCAGCAACGAATGCCAGCAAGGTTGAGAGTGCGAAGAAATGCAAAACATGGTCAACAGATGGAAGGAGGAAAAAAACAAGAAAGCACTTTTCTATTTCATAACTGTGAGGAAAGAAAAACAACAGGGCCCACATCCCTCTGCAAATACAATAAAGAGGCCAAAATGGCATTTATAATTGAATAATACTTCAGTGGGATATTTGTGGTCACCCTGGCAACGTTAAAACCAGAAACTCAGATTGTCCAATGTCTCTTGATCAACTATTAAAACAGTATTTTCGGGTTGAAGGCCATGTAAGGCTACTTCTAAAAGCATGAAGTCAGTTTTTAATAGGCTATTAGCCAATAGTCTCCCTCTTTTAGTGCATGATAATGGAAGTGGTCTTTTTTATCATACACATGTGCCACATATGGTTAGGAAATGCCTGGCAAAGCTGGAATAAATATAATTCCTTTTTGAGAAGGATCGTTCACGGGCTACATCCTATAGGCTAGTTGTTGGGCATGAATGCACACGTTTATGGCTGAGACAACAATGTGCTCTCCTTTATTTATAATCATGATTAAACGGACATGCATTTTATATTAAGGCACCACAGGAATATACCAGTTCCTCAGTCTAGCTGATCTGCGGTTTTCTGCCCTGATCCCTTTATTTTTGTGAAGGAGAGAGATAGGTTGTGGCAGGGTAGCAGAGCTGTCAGTCTGTCCGTCTCCTGTACAGACCCAAAACTAGCTGGATCAAGTTCTCAGAGAGACAGATTCATCTGGTCCCTGTGGCAGCTGCAATAAAGTGCAGATTACTACATAGACACACTACATAGATTCCCTACTGTCAGACATGATCCAAAAGCATGCATCAGAGAGAGTGAGCGGACTAAAACTGAACAAAATAAAGAAAAGGGAACGGGAAATTAATGGTATGGTTCAGGAAAGAGAAATGGGCTGCAGACAAAACTTCTGATAACTAATAACTTCACTGAAGACATGTCGACTATTAAATCAAACACTTTGAAATGCAAACAAAATCCCTAATGTATTTTGACTATCAAACCAAAGCACCTCAACCACAGACAATATCAGAAAGTGACATGTCAACTTGCCAAGTACAATTATAAATAGGCCTACATTTAACATTTTTATATGCCAGCCTGTTAAACTTTACTTCCATCTATTTAATCAATGATTAGAGACGGGTGCTAGAAATGTTCCTTTATCTCTCATTAAAGGGGCAATATTTTGGTCCTGGATTTGATTTTTGAAGCATTCTGTACCCTTTAGGAGGACATTTGTTTTATATCCATATGAAAACAACGTATAATCCTTTTGACTTCAAACTTGACAGACCTTGTATGGGATATGACAAAAATATATCAAAGTAGTATTATTAGATAAGAAATTCAGTTCAGGGGTATTTGTTGCTTTGATTAATTTGAGACTCTGAAAGAAAACACTATTAATATCTGGAATACTTGATTCATATTGGTCATGGGTTTGAATGCATGAACTGATAAAAAGTATACCTGCTTGAATGCAAAAAGCTATATGGTGTTCATGTAAGCAAGATGTTTGTAAAATAAAAACTTCAAATTAATATTTTTCTATGTCCTTGTAACTTATCTGTTAAGGAGCCATGTAATAAGTGGGATAAACCCCTTCATAACCAGGGTTTATGTTGTGATAAAGACCAATATATCACTGTATCAGGACCAACAAGTTTCACGCCATGATGCTTCACAAAATGACACACTGGAAAAGTTACAAGTTCAGATAAATACAGCTACACCACAACTGTTATTTCTATTACACGGTCTATGCTAAATTAAAAACACGACCCATTTCATTTCCAGACCAGCTCATGGATGAATCACCCCGTCAACTCCCAAAACACGACACATGTGCTTCAATAAATTAGTCAAATAAATTAGGAATAGTTGGTTTAACGTTAGCAGATACACCTGCAGAGTGACAAACACATGGACACGCGTCTTCTCTTGACTTCATTCATTAGCAGCATGATTGAAAGCCCTGTAATGCCGCTACACAAGCCATTCCGGCAAAGTCAGTGTGTGGCAGTCATCAGAAAACACTCCCCCCGCGCTGTGCCTCAACACACACTCGTGTGTGCCGGATGACTCTGTACAGAGAACTCTTGCGATAAAAGAAAGCAAACATTACAGGAGCAATCAGTAGCATCACATGCGCACTTCAAATGAACACACAGGACCAACCAGCGCGTGCAATACCGCAACGGACACGCTGTACGGTGTATTACAAACTCCACAACTATATGTGGTGCTTGGCGAACTGAGAGAAAACTACAAGCGATACCTTTCTCCTCTTTTCCCTCTCACTGTCATCCGATCTTTTCATGTTCCTGAAGTACTGTTTACACTGCCTCGGTTTCATAGCGCGCCGTGCTGGGCTATGTAGTCTTCAGATTGTTTCGTTAGCGTGTGAAGTTTTCTTGAGTGTATTTAAATATACTTTTAACGATGTTTATGAATTTATATGAAATGTGAATGGCAATGAGCACGTTGCTATTATTTTATCTAAGTGTTTTATTTTTAAGTCGTGCCTGGCATTCCGTCTAGGACTACATTTCCCAGAATCCTCGCGCCAGGAAAACCACGCTTGTAATTTGAGTAGAACCGGAAGTGGATATGGGTTAAAAGGCTTCGCAGTTGTGAGAGGTTTGTAATAGATATTATGCGCATGCAGTGATAGATGTGATGTTTAAAGATTGATTGTCTTAGTAAATGTCTCATATTAATAATATGTAACTATCTGATAAAGTGACTTGCCCTGCAGTGAGTGATGGGAAAATCAGCTTTGAATAGAGCTTTTTTTGTATGCATATTCAGAAAGATTACGTTATAAATATCACAGTATTGGGACCAGGTTTTGTGACCTCTCCAAGAGTATTTAAATAAATGCAATATAACAAAAACACATTTTCAGTATTTTTAATAGTATTAAAGTGTAATAATAGTGTTATAATAATAATAAATAATAGTGCATTAATAATAGCGTGTGTGTGTGTGTGTGTGTGTGTGTGTGTGTGTGTGTGTGTGTGTGTGTGTGTTAAAAAATACAAAATATTCATACATAAAACAATCTACATTTGATTGAACTTTTGATTACACACACACACACATAGGGAAAGAGAGAGACATTTAAAAATGCTTATTCTTAAAAAAAAACTTTTAATCTGTTATTGGGACTAGGCTTTATGACATTTTCAAGAATATCTAAATGAATACAATAAAACCAAGGCAAGGCAAGTTTATTTCATACACAATGGTAATTCAAAGGGCTTTACATAGCCTAGAACAGGGGTGCCCAAACTTTTTCCTATGAAGGGCCACAAATCAAACTTGATTGAGGGCCGTGGGCCAAAAGTAAATTTTGCATCATAAATCAAACTGTATTACATTAAAGTTGCTATGGGTTTATTTATTAATTTCTCTTTTCTGTGTGCCGCCTTGATTTCTCCATTATTGCGTTTATTTTGTTGACGTTAATTGACATCAAGTGTCGCAAAGCACGCGGTGCTGCACCTTGAATTGCGCATTTACAGGAAAAAAACTAATTCATTTACATTTAATTTAAACATTTAATTTCAGTTTACTCTGTTGTAGTTCAACAATAAAACAAACAAAAATGTTATGTCAAATTAGAAATGACGAATGAAATAATCTGTGTCGACGGTATCACCCCCTCTCCCCCCATCTCCCCCCTCTTTCCGGACGGTATGGTGGGCCAAATCAAAGGTTACCACGGGCCAACTTTGGCCCGCGGGCCCTAGTTTGGGCATCTCTGGCCTAGAAGTAATTAAAATAATCAAAAGAAATAAGAATAATTAAAACAAAATAAAAAGGAAATAAAATACAGTGCAAACAGTCGGAGGAACAGTGTCACAGTACTCATTCATTAAATGCACAGCTAAACAGATGTGTTTTGATTCTGATTTAGTATGATAGTATGCTGATTTAGTTATTGCTTTGACATGACTACTGAAACTAAGGTGTGACAGAGTCACACCGAGATTACGGACCTGATTTTTAGTTGTTTGACCCCTAGAGTGAAGGTATGCGTTCACCTTGAGAACTTCATCTTTGTTTCCAAACGCAATGACTTCAGTTTTGTCTTTGTTTAACTGAAGAAAGCTTTGGCATATCCAATTGTTGACTTCATCAATGCATTTGCACAGGGAGTCAATGGGGCTGTAGTCGTTAGGCTCATCTGTGTGTCATCTGCATAGCTGTGTGGTAAGCAATTTGGTTCTTTCTCATTATTTGGCTCAGTGGGAGCATATACAGGTTGAATAGGAGTGGCGCAAGAAATGAGCCTTGAGTGACTCCGCATGTCATGGATGTCCATTCAGACTTATGGTCTCCTATACTCACATAATAACCTCTCCTTCCTAAATATGAGCTGAACCATTTTAGGACTATCCCAGAAAGCCTGACCCAGTTTTCTAGCCTGTCAAGAAGTATGTTGTGATCGACAATGTCAAATGCGGCACTGAGGTCGAGTAGTACCAGCACTGATAATTTGCCTGTGTCAGTATTTAAGCGAATATCGTTTATTATCTTTATGAGCGCTGTCTCTGTGCTGTGATGTGGTCGGAAACCAGATTGAAAATTGTCAAAGTATCCATTGGAGCACTGGCGAAGGTTAAGAGGTTAAGAATTTGTTCAGCTGATAGAAGACAACTTTTTCAATGATCTTGCCTATGAAAGGAAGATTTGAGATCGGTCTATTTGCTTAATATGGTTTTATCCAGATTGCTCTTTTTCAGGAGGGGCTTAACAACTGCAGTTTTCAGGGAGTTTGGAAAACTCCCAGAGAGACGATAGGCATTTACCACTTCTAGGAGATCTGCTACTAAACCGTTAAACACACTTTTGAAAAAAGATGTGGGAAGTGCGTCAAGAGCGCAGGTTGATGTTTTAAGGTGCTGTACAGTTTCTTCCAAAATGTTGCCATCAAACATAGTAACTAATTTCTGAGGTTGTGATCTGATCGGTCTGACCCCAGCGCAACTCAAGGATGTGCTGATCACCTTTGTGATATTATTGATTTTCTCAGAGAAGAAGGAAGCAAACTCACTGCACTTGCTGTCTGAGAGCATTTCACTAGGAATGTGACTTGGGGGGTTTGTCAGTCTCTCTACAGTAGCAAAAAGAGTGTTGTTTAAGTGCCTGTTTATTCGAAAAGAAAGTCTGTCTAGCTTTGCCTAGTTCCATATTGAAAGCATGAATGCTGTCTTTATAGGTCTTATAATGGACTACAAGTCCATTATAAAACATTTGGAATTTCATATTAATTTAAATTACATATGAAAATCAAATTTGACCAAAATATGTAGGCTATATAACACATATAGGGTCAAATTAAAACACATTTTCTTAAGGGGTTCCCTGTACTGTAATCTGATTATATCACTATGATTTTCAAATTTGACTCAAGGATCACAGGTGGGTGCAGTTTCTTTGGACAATAAGAAGGCTAATTAACATCAGGGTGTAAATTAATAATAAATGATTATAACCATAATTAGATGTAATAACACATAAGTTAAAACAGCAGCTTAGCCACTGTTTGTACTCTCCTGAGGTTTGCCCTTGCCTTCAATGAATGGAAATCAGAAACAGAGCTTTGCAGCTCCTGCTGAAATAGTCATCGTGCTTTGAGCGTATTCCAAAAAGTCAGTCTTTGCCAGGTCTCTTACAACCTCTTCTCCAGCTTTTGCCCAGGTGCTGTACAGCTGAAGGGCCCCAAAGCAGGATATTCTATTTTCCAAAAACACCACTTTGAGCTGTAATAGAATATGTAGCAGCATTTGTGTATGACATGAACATAACCCCCTCTGAGCGTATGAGGTCAACAGATATCTCGTAATGCACATGAAGCGGTGTTGAAAAGCTCTCCGCTGGTTCCCAGTTTCAGCCGAGGAAAAAAGGACCCGCTCTGTGAAAGATATACAGGCACGAGCCCCGCGGAGGGCCAGGGGGGTATTAAAAGGTTTCAAAACACCTGCTATGTATTAGCATTACAGACTTTGATCAGTGTCTTCATTAGACTTCTTTGTAATCTCTCTCCTTTTATGATAGGGCCGACCCAGGCGAGCCTGGTACGAAGATTGAACACATATGTTCTCTTCACCTGTCTTGTAAAAAGCTCAAAGCACTCATACTTTCAAAGATTTCGGTGTCTCTGTCATCTTGTTGCAATAAACAGGAGGGCTCTTTTGATTCCTATTTATAACCTACATTTCCGCCCTTCTCTTTTAGCTTTGGAGGGAAATATGTGTTTGAAAAATACCTTGAGCAAAGTGGCTCCATATGGATATGAGTATAAGCACATGTGTCTATGGGGGATTCTTTTGTAAGCTAATGGAAAGGAAATTATTATTCTGTCATAGCTTTATTAGGAAACAAAAGTTCATGTCTGTTTATGCTTCATATCCAATCATTCAATTAAAGTTTCTTTCGTGTATGCGTGTTAAACCATTCTTCATATATTACACCTGTCAATCAAGGCTTGTTTAAAAGCTCACCATTGGGACTTAGACCCATCAGCGGTGGCTTGTGTCTTCAAGCCTGTCAGCCTTTACTGCATCCAATCATCCCTCTCATCATTTTCAAGAATACTTTTAATACGTGATCAGCAACTTAAACGCAGGTCGAGGGGCAGCGCGCTTTCAGAAGTGGTACAAGCTGGGGTTTAAGAAAAAAATTGAGCAAGACGGAAAACTTTGAACTCCTGCAGCTCATCAAATCCTCATTGTCTTTTGTCTGGCCAATTCTCTGTTCTCACTTTTCAACATGGGGCATGTTATGTGTTATTGTGCAGCACATTGACAGCGGGTGACCCTCCATTGGGCCTGTGTTTTACCCCCACAAATATAATAGGCATGTAGAAAAGAGAGAGAGAGAGAGAGAGAGAGAGAGAGAGAGAGAGAGAGAGAGAGAGAGAGAGAGAGAGAGAGAGAGAGAGAGAGAGAGACTGCACTGGGCTGAAATCAAAGGTAAAAAAAAAGAGTCTTGTGCCAGAAAAACAATAAGGAACATTAAAGACAAATTTAGTGACCGTTGTGCTCGGCTCATATATTAGAACCAGAACCTGCTACATGGTTTGGAAAACAGCTTGTAAGTAAAAGCAGTCTATCCTTTGAATAATAATAGGTTTCCTTCTGAGCGCATACAGTATATTGGGCCACCTATGCTTTAATGTAGCATTATCAAGTTGTGATGTGGTTTATTCTAAAGAGGTGGTAAAGTCTGGTTAAAAATGGGGTCAGACACTGAGGCTGTTGTTCAAGATCGACCTGAAAGGCCAATGTTGTCCTTCCCACATCCTGTCCGTGACTATTTTCTCAGTGTCCTCCATGGTGTGTCTGGGAGAAAAGGGAGGCCTTTTGAGTTGTATTTGTATTGAGTGGGCATATGGAACAGGCATGTGCCTCCCTGTGCCCTAACCTTCAATGATAAGCTGGAGGAAACTGTTATTTGTCAGTGCTATAAAGAAGATTGCTGCCCAGTGGTTTCAATTAACTTCAAAGCGCTCTTCCCAGGCAGTAATAGTTATATCAAAACCTGAACTGTATTCAGGTTCCACACTGGAGCTCTCAGAATGATTATGCTCCCTTTTCAAAAGAGATTTTCTTTTCTTGCTGACTTTATACATTCCTCCAACCCCCTGTTCTCAGTTTTATTTTCATATTCTTGTTTGTATGACCCACTGTTAAAGCTCTCGGATGTCAGAGGGCCTGTGGCACTGGAAAGTCATGGGTACAAAACATCATTTGTGGATGGTAGCACCAAATTTGTATAGGCAGTGTTTCAAGGACCATTCACTCTCATAAAAAAGGGACAAAAGCGATCACTAGGGCACTACCCTTTCAAAAGATACTAATATGTACACTTCAGGTGCTATACCTTTAAGGTACTACAATCCACCCTTCAGAAAAGATACCGCCCCAGTGAGCTTTTGTACTTTTTTTTTTTACTGAGAGTCTATGAAGCTCTACAAGCATTATTAGTGTCTGATTTACTGCACCTTGTAATAGTTTGTGAAATAAGGGTTAACAGCCCCTTCTTTGAATGTCAAGGTGGCCCTTTTTGTTGGCTCTGTGTTCAGATCTGGCACAACCTTTGGCTTATGTACACAGAATCGGGCAACCAGGGCCTATAAAAATGATTCACAAAATACATGCACTAAATACATGTTGATTAAGCCCCCTATAAATGATCACACACGCACCACAGGAAAAAGCCTGATGGTTGCTGAAGGAAGAGCGTGCAGCCTGCCGTTAGATGTGGCGTACCTCCTTGGCTAGGATCGCTTCCAGACGCCATCAGAGGGGGCAGTTTTGCTAGAGCTGTGATTTGAATACCATGATCGGTGAACAGTTTTATAGGAAATCCATTAAAACATGAGGTTTGACATACAAAAGAGCCCTGTTTTAAAACTCATGCCCAATGTCAGACTGAAAGACATTATAAAATGCTATATATACAGAAGCACACATCTTTTTTCTATGTGTCTTTGCCTTGTATGCTAGTCCTAATGCTGAAGGTTAAGCCACTGGAGTGGTCGCTCTGGAAAGACAGCTTTTATTCATGCATTACAGCAGTAGGTTGAAGTCATCTGCCTTCCCCACAAAACATTGTTCTGAGTTTTCAAAGGGAAAGAAAGTAAGGGCACATCGCTGCAGATCAACAAATGCCATCCTTCTGCTTGATCTCTTTGTCCTGGCAGCTTCTACAAAATATTTGAAATCTCAGTTCTGTACAACCTCCTCAGATCAAAGCCTCTTCAAAATGAAAGCTGAAGAACAATAATGGAATAATTATAAGAGGTAAATGAATATTAAAAGCGAACTCTTTGAACACAAACGTTTTGGGTTATTTTTATGAGGGCTTCTCTGGACTCCATTGTGCATTTTTCCCATGATGCACTGTGCACAATCTATTACCATAACTGCCGCAGAGGGCAAAAGTGGAGAGGTACTAAATAAAAACTACAAATTCAAATGTATTGTTGTCATTAAATAGTACAAGCTGGTGACATGGTTTTTTGATTTCTTATTCAAGAGTCAATGCTTTTGTATTAAGAAAGAAAAAAAAGAAAGGTGATGGAACTCTATGCAAATATAAACTCAAGGATTATTCAACTGCAGACCTTATTTAAATGTGAAATAATAAATCTGTCAGTGATCAGTAAGGTTCACTGAGAACCTGAGGTGAAATGCACAGAAAAATAAGTTATTCTGCAGTCTGATAGCTGTTTTACTTCCACTATTTTTTAAACTTTGCACACAAAAGAGTTTATTATCTGAACATATTTTACTGTATAAATCAGTAATGAAAGGTAAGCAGATTTGGTCAATTAATGTACACAGACTATAATGAATCTAGATATCTGAATATAATAACTTATATACATTTTCATAACACATTTCATATTATCTTATTTGAGTAACTAATGACCCATATGTGATTTAAATCAATAAACATATGTCAATCGTGTAGACCAGAGATGCTGACACGCCCTCAATGTAAAAGTTTAAGCTTATGTGAGGAGCATTTTTTCCTCAATATAACTTTTCATTTGCATTAAATTGTGGTGTTTAAAGGACAAGTTCGGTATTTTACACTTAAAGCCCTGTTTTAAAATAGTTTCTGATGAAATAGAACGCTTAAGATTGAAATTTGGACAAATGCTGCTGTCCCAAGAATTTTCGGTTTCTGTGGTAGCACCTCACATGCAGGGACGTGCGGTCAGGGTAGGCAGGGTAGGCAGTGCCTCACCAAAGGAAATGTTGACATTACATTTATTAATTCCAAGAGCTTTATTAATTCACCACATTATTAATTGCATTTATTTTATTCCAAATATTATTTTTTGTAACAAAATTTTTCAGGAATACACATAATATACTCCTTTTGCCACTGTTTGCTCCTAAAAATCATTGTTTCATGCAGAAAATTCACGGCCATGGCCATTGAGGCAGAGGTTAGCTGTGCCTCTTTGGTCCATAGAACGTAGTTTATGTAGATTTGCGCATGCGCAGCCAGTTCTCGTGCTGTCTTGAATTATCAACATTGAGGCAGAGACCGAGCGTGCTTCATGTCACGTGATCCACACGCTCTCACTCACTCTGCGCTTCCCGCTACTTAGCATCTAGCGGCGCCTAGCGTTGGAAGCGTCCTATGAAGAAAAAGAGTTGTGGTCGTTAACGGGAAACCGTTGTAGACGAAGTCCATGCGTCTATCCCTCTGGACAAAGATGTCAATTACTTTGTTGTAAAAGTCCTCTTTGTTGGGTGTATTTCTCAATTTCACGAGTCTCTCCTTTTCAATGGAAATAAGAGCCAAGGAGGAAAGTCTGCTCCATTCACGTCAGAGGCGCCCGCGCCATTGGATGTGCAGTTGCCAGTTGCCGCAGCACAGCCTATTATGAGCGAACCATACGCTCACTGTGCTAACGTTAGCTGTGCAGCTGCAAATGCGTTTTACATAGGCTTCAGTTAATCGAGGAAAAGGAGTTAATAAAAGTAAGCACCCCCTTTTAAACGTAAATTATTCATTTATTTATTATTTTTAAAACCCTTATATTGGCTTGTGTGTGTTGTCTGATGGTGGACTATAGGCCTGCTGTGCGCTGACACCAAAATGTTCTCTCTTCCATACCCTGGTGCGCCGTCACCTCTGCCACATTTGTACTGTAGGTCTATCTGTGCGATTATGGTGCATTTCGTAAGGGTTAAAATGCTGTTTTGTAGTTCTCTTTTTTTAATCCTGGTGCGCCGTCGCCAGACGCTCATTGCGTGTCGGTGTGTGCGCCTAGCGCAGTTTGTAGGAGCGAATAAGCTGTTTTTGTACTTTAAAGCTGTACTGCTGGCACAATGTTTTCGGACTGTAGCCTATTCAAATCCCGGTGCGCCGTCACCAGAGTGACCAGACCAATAGTGTGTGTGTGGCTGTCTGTGCGCGTTTGCGCATTTTGAAGGAGTGACTAGGCTGCTTGTCGGTTCGGTGACAACGCGCCGCCTCCCTCTCTTACTGTGTCCCGCACAAAACATTTGTTTGTTGTATAAGTCATAAGATAGATGTGTCCATTAATTTGATTATTAGATTTGATTGTGCATTAGCCTCACATATGACTGACTTTGCTGTATGCAGGCAGCGATGTGATGATGCCGGATATGAACTTGGGTTGCTACATTAATTGAATGAATGAATATATGAACATATATGCCACATTGATAGGTCACAGCCTACCCATGACAAGAATTCACCGCACGTTACTGCTCACATGTCTCTGCGTGCGTCCTTCAGGTAAGTTGCTATTGGTTTCCTTTAACTACCTTTGCATAGCTAGCAAGCTTCTGTATTGCTCCACTGTGACTAAAGGGAACACTGACAATAAACGTTAATTGCCCACCTCCTGCGTACTTGCGTTAGTTTACGTTATGAACTGCTGGCTGAGAAATTTCACTACAAGGGCCTTTCACATATTTGCGCTCAAAGTAGTGGGCCTTTCATATTGGCGTTCATTAGTGATGCAAGAAACTTTCGAAACTCTGAATAAATTAAATTAAGTTCCTAAACGTAAGTTAGGGAGGAGCGAGCCAATCTAATCTTTCAATCAACAGCCTGAGTATATAAGCAGCCGCTTACCTCTCCCTAGCATCAGCTGTTCCAGTATCATTACTGCTTCATGGAATAATGTCCGACATCGGAAATACAGCTCTTCCCGTCAGACGACGAACTGACGAGCCTTCCCGAGACTCCGACAGCCTCACCCCGTGTAAGATCGGATAACACGGATCATCTCCACGAGCGTTCTGGCCGAGAAATCCAGCGCTCATACAAACCACGTTCCAAAAGACAACGCTCTCCTCCACCTTCAAGACCGCCAGTTTTAACTGTGCCTCGTCCGTCTTCTCAGACTTCATCTCTCCACGCAACAGCCGCTAATACACCGATTCCACCCATCTCGAAATGTTCAGTCAACAACCTACGTCAAGTCCTTTCCAGTTCTGGAATCCATTTCTCCCGCAGATCGTCAAAAGTGCAACTTTACGATCTTCATCAGTTCCTTCAGTTCCAGCACCGGGCGTCCTGATCCCACACAATCTCAACGCGCCGATCCAAAGGCTACCGGCAGCGCCGCGGCCCGCACTTCCTCGTCCGCCGGTATTTCCACCCGGCCAAAAACAGCGGCCGAAAAATAGTTCCGCTTCTTCTCCAGCTCCAACAAACTTCATCCAGTCAGCCCCACTCCCCAGGCAAGAACCAAACTTTCAATCACTTTCCTCAGCACTCCCATCTACTTCTCCAGCTTTTTCTAATCCTCTTCATAATAACCCTTGTGCCAGGCCACCTTCGCACACGGTTACATTTCTATCATCCCCAAACCAACCTACCCAAAGAGCGGATCCTAGCGTGAGGTTGCCTTCGCTAGCTATCCCCCCTCCACCCCCTCCTCTTTCCTTCCATTCCAATTCACCCCATTCCTTTCCTCCCACCTCTATCTTCCAATCGTATCCTAATATTCTTCCCAGTTCACATCCAAGCGTGAGGTTGCCTCCGCAAAGGATTTCTTCTCCTTTCTTTCCCACAAACTTTCCCATTCCTCTAACTTCAGCCCATGCCAGCCATCTTGGACACCAGCCATTAATGGGACCCTCCGATCAACATTTATCTACTTTTCCCAACACTAACACCTACTCTCCAGGTACAATCCGCTTGCCAGCCCATTCACTCTCCACAGCAGTCCATCTTCCAGCTCCTCCTAATGCAGTGGCCATGGAACCACCTCCAGTTTTAGCCCATCTCCGGTCCTTAATTCTAGCATGTGCAGATATCGATCTTCCTTCTCTACTGACTTCCGTCCCCCTCAATGAATCCCACCGCTCGTTTGATTGCGGCCCATTAACCATCAATCTAAAAAATTCTGTACAACCTTTAAAACGAGTTCTCACACTCGCAGAATTCTGCATCGCCTTTGCTAGATATACTGAAGTAATTTGCACTTCATTTCCAGCCAGACGCAAGGAATTAAACGACTACCTCTCCATTATAGCAGAGCTCAGTCTCTCTTTCGGAGGTGGTCATTTTTATACATATCATAAGCTTTTTTCAGCTAAATGTGCCGCCCGTGTCACCCACTGGAACCAGTGTCCTTATTGGGGAGCTCTGGACCTCGAACTTTACAACAGAGTCTTCTTAGGCGTTCAGAGCCTTTCTTGCGCCATCTGCAGGTCCATTATTCATTCTACTTCAGAATGTCCCCAAACCAACCCAGATCATCCAACCCATCCAGCCCCTTTCCAAGAAAAATCCACTGCCTACATCCCTCAACCAAGAAACGACCGCAGTCAGATATTCACCTCAGTTTCAGGTAGACAAGTGTGCAACAGCTTTAATTCCTCAGGTTGCAACAGACAACGATGCCGCTTCCTTCATGTCTGCAATTTCTGCGGCGGAGCTCACGCCCGTTCCATTTGTCCCGTGCGCCGCTCCTCTGCTAACCTCAATAAAAAATTTCAAAAGTACCTCTCTAGTCCAATCATCATTTCATCACCAGCTAGAGAACTACACAACCATCCAGACAAAAACTTCACCCAGTTTCTTCTTTCAGGCCTGAAAGAAGGTTTTGACCCCGGCTTGGTAAGCATACCTGATTCCAGCCTGATTTGCAACAATCTTCAATCCGCGACAGCCGAACCCGATATAGTGGAAACCCTAATCAAAAAAGAACTAGATTCAGGATTCATGATCGGCCCTTTTGATTCTCCACCTTTCAAATTATTCCGTATAAGTCCTATCGGAGTAGCCACTAGGAAATTTTCAGGCAAAAAACGAATCATCATCGATCTCTCGGCTCCCCATGGAAATTCCCAACCCAGTATCAACAGCCTAATTCCTCTAGATGAATTTTCACTGCACTACCACGACATAGACCAAGCAATATCTCTCATAAAAAACGCCGGTTTCGGAGCCTGGCTAGCAAAGGTCGACATTACATCGGCCTTTAAAGTCATGCCAATTCATCCAGATTTCTGGCACCTTTTCGGCATTCGTTGGCACGAAAAATACAACTTCGCAGTGCGGCTAACTTTCGGCTGTAAAAGCAGTCCCAAAATTTTTGACATGCTTTCAGAAGCACTCTGCTGGATTCTACAAAACAATCACTCAATCCCATACCTCATCCATCTCCTCGACGACTTCCTCATCATCTCACCAAGTAATTTCCCTCCAGCAAAACACTTAACCGTCATCCAAACAGTGTTTTCCAAACTAGGAGTTCCCCTCTCTCGAAAAAAAACCGAAGGCCCTTCTACGTCATTGGAATTTCTTGGAATCCTCCTAGACTCTGTCAAATTCCAAGCTTCTCTCCCCAAAGAAAAAATAGATCGCATAATCACAATCCCATCAAATTTGCTGGAAGCTAACCATTGCAGCAAGCGCGATCTGCTTTCTCTCCTAGGCCACCTAAACTACGCAATGCGCATAATTCCCCAAGGCCGGCCTTTCATTTCCCATCTGCTAACTCTCGCTACCTCAGCATCTGGTTTAGAAGACATAATTTCACTAAGCCAACCATGTAGGGCAGACCTGAAATTATGGATCTCATTCCTCAAACAATGGAACGGGAATACCTTCTTCTACAACGACTTCGTGTCCCGACCTTGCGACATCACCCTGTTCACTGACGCAGCCCCCTCCAAAGGTTTTGGAGGTTTCTACAGAGGACGTTGGTTTGCCTCAAACTGGCCTCCTGAGCTAACCAATACACCTCAAACCGCTGATTCGACCGCCCTGTTCGAGCTATATCCCATAGTAGTAGCAGCCTATCTATGGGGATCCGAATGGTCAACAAAAAACATCCTGTTCCACTGCGATAATTCCGCCACCGTTTACTGTATCAACAAAAAACGTTCCAATGCTCCAAAAATCATGCCCTTTCTAAGGCGCCTCATTTGGATCTCTGCCTGTCATCAATTCATCATCAAAGCTGAACATATTCCAGGTCACAAAAATGAAATAGCTGATGCTTTATCCCGTTTTCTTTTCCAGAAATTCAGAACATTGGCTCCGGAAGCAGACTCCAATCCAACTCCAGTTCCACCTTATTCAGAACTCATATTCCTCTAGACCATCCCCTCAGTCATCTCCATACCCTATCCATGAATACCATCCTACAAGCCGTTTCTCCCAGAACGCTTCAAACATACTGGACAGCTTGGGGTTCTTTCAAAAAATTCCACAGAGCTCACAACATGGTCTTTCCAGAATTTTCCCTCCTCTCAATATCCTCCTTCTTCACATACCTCCACCACACCACCTCAATTAAACCAGGATCAATCAAAGTCTACCTCAGCGGAATTCATTTCTTTTTTAAGCTACTCCATGGCCAACAGTGCCCCAACATTTCAAATCCCCAGATTTCTCTCCTCATCAAAGGTTTACAAAAAACCAATCCCCCGTGTCCAGACTCTAGACAACCTTGAACCATCGACATTCTCAGCATCTGCCTAACCTCTCTCCGCTCAGGTCTTTTTTCTCCCATCAAAGCAAGAACCCTAGATGCCATGTTCAATTTGGCTTTCTTTGGTTTCCTCAGAGTCTCAGAATTTACCATCAACTCAAACTTCAACCCATCCATCCATCCCACGTTCTCCGACCTCCAAATAATCAACTCCGACACCATACGTTTCAACATCAAACAAAGCAAAACCGATCAATTGAAACATGGTCATTCGATCTTCATCTTCAATTTGCCAACCCCCATCCAACCATACCAGTCCTTAAACTTTTTTCTCCACCAGAGGAAATCCCAAATCACCTCTTCTCTCGATCCTCTCTTCATCAATGATGATAACCTCCCGGCCTCCAGACATTGGTTTCAAAGGAACCTCAAATCCATCCTCAACAGCTCTGGCATCCCAACCAAACAGTTTTCTTCACATTCCTTCCGAATAGGTGCAGCCACCACAGCAGCACAAAGGGGCCTTTCCGATCACCAAATCAAAATGCTAGGCCGATGGTCATCCCACACCTTCAAAACATACGTTCGTTCAGATCTACATAACATTAGACAAGCACAACAAACACTAGCATCCTTCTGAGTCTGGACCGCCTCTCCCTACTATACGCATCTCCCCGCTTACCTAGCCCTGCAGGGCGTGTTTCCATCTGGATGCAGTGAGAGCCCCCTTTTCGGATGTGCGTGACCTACCACTCCTGGAGTGGGGTCTCCCATCCGAATCGCCGTGTGGGCTCCCCCGTTCAGATGCTTCATAGGCTCTCCCGTTCGACTTGCTGTGTGGGCTCTCCCGTTTTGATCGCCGAGTGAACTCCCTATTTATACATATGGGGGGGGGCTCTCTCCTTCGAAACGCAGCGGGAGCTCTCCCGGTCGAATCGCAGTATGAGCTTTCCGTTCGGGCGCCGTGGGGGCTCTCCCTTTCCGAATCGCTGTGTGATCCTTCATGTTTTTAACCATTGAGGCTCTCCCGTTCGGATCGCAGTGTGGGCCCTCCTATCCGAAAACAGGACTGGAGGTATCAAGCATTGTACGTCCCTCGAACGCGACGGGCCATTATGTCTTTATGTGATCGCCGCCCCCTGCGTCAGAAGGATGGTAGTTCTGCATTTCCTATGTATACCGTAGGCTCCCTCTTGCTGCGTAGGGAGTTTCACTTCAGATATTGGTGGCCCGTTTGCCTCTAGGGACGAGGACCTCCTTCCCCGTTTGTGACATCTGGAAGCCCTATGTTCTCTAACTCCATGGAGCTCCATGTCATGGATGTGGCAGGGCGTTCTCCAACCTCGTACTCAAACCTCCAGTCCCAAGATACTCCCGCAGGAGTAATATCCGAAAGTCACTGCCGCAGCAGTGCAGCGGTGAGATGTACCCCAGTCAAATTTCCACAAGCCCATATCGTTTCACTCCACAATGAACGCAGGCACACCCTTTAAAACACAGCTCCTGCCGGAGCTCCACTCATAGCCCCACATGGTGGGCATAGTAGGGAGACGCAGTTCCAGCCAGGAGCCCCATTAATCATATCACTGCCGCAGCAGCGTCCATACATGCTCCATACAGCTTTCAATTTCCACTCTTTTTGGGGGGTAACATGCTTTAAGCTCTTAGGCATCCTGTATTTGATCACGTAATTCTAACTTGCTGTCCAAAATATTTATTCAACACTTTTGGGGGGTATATCAGAGCTCGAGTTGAAGCTGCTTCATCGAGCCCCTCTCCAGTGGACAGCAAGCCAAATAAGTTTAACCTAATATCTTAAAGATTCTATGGGCAAACGAACTCGTTAAATGAAGTTCCTAAACGTAAGTTAGGGAGGAGCGAGCCAATCTAATCTTTCAATCAACAGCCTGAGTATATAAGCAGCCGCTTACCTCTCCCTAGCATCAGCTGTTCCAGTATCCCTCCACCTCCCCAAACTCCACCTTCATCTTAGGTACCTTGCCCTTTATTTATCAGGTCCTACATTTAGCCACTGGGGGGGGGGGGTATATCAGAGCTCGAGTTGAAGCTGCTTCATCGAGCCCCTCTCCAGTGGACAGCAAGCCAAATAAGTTTAACCTAATATCTTAAAGATTCTATGGGCAAACGAACTCGTTAAACCAAATGTTTCGCAAAACGAATCATTGTTTCGAAGCATTAAAAACACCAAAGCCTTGCGGCACCTGCTGGTCAAGCTGTTGTGTAAATAGAACAAAATCTCAGACTCAGGCCAATTATTATAATGACACGTTTTCCAAGCCAACTGAAAATGTTTTCATTAAAGTGTAGACTAATCTATTAAATGTAACCTACAAATAATGAAAACCATCACAGACCTCTTCTATAACTGTTGGCTTCTTGATAGTGCATTCAAGTCATGCCGTAAAGATCGTATTTACGAGTTTAACGCACAATGTTAGACCCTGAGACCCCATTTACACCTGGTATTAAAATGCCATCTGTATCCAGATAAGTTATCTGGATAATAAGTGTTCTGATCTTACCTTTGCGTTTACACCTTGTATTTTTAATGCGTTCTCGTTATCCACATTGAGTTCGGATCTCTGTCCTCCAGAGTGACACCTGCGCGTGAGCACTGAGGTGGCGGGAAATCAGCTGTAGTTTGAATGCCATCACGTCTTACGGATTGCGTTTACACCTAGTAAAGATCCGAACACAATGCGAGCCAGACTACCTCCAGATGTGGTCAGGCAGATCCGATCACAATCCGATCACAACGTATTTACACCTTGCATTAACATGCGTTTTTTTATTATCCGGATAACTTATCTGGATACAGATCGCATTTTAATACCAGGTGTAAATGGTGTCCGATTGAGTGGGGGGCGTGTCAGTGAGAAACATGGCGGAATACCACAATACTTAAAAGTATATTGTCAGTTTTTTTTCTTTTTTCTATTTACAGCGAAGTAAGCTAATTGCCTGCACAGAATATGATGGCATTATAACAATGTAATATATGTATTCACATTTCTTGATCTTCATTTTCTAGAACTAGAGTTTAAGAACCTTGCTGTATTTTTTTTGTAATTAATTAAGAGAAAGTACACTGCCATCTTACTTGGACAAAAGTGACTTGAACGCACCTGCCGTCCTAAACACGACTTCCCACCTCGACGAACTTCGCACCATCAGCAGATGATATATTTGTGTTGAACTTTCCCAATGAATGATTCTGTACCCATGAGGGTGTAAAAATGACATGCTTGTGTGTGGATAAAAGAATTTTGTCTTCAATTTGAGGACGTTTTCAGCAGCCATTCTTTGGATCTAAGCAGTATGAAAGCAGTCTCCCTACTCAAACAGCATGTGTTTAATTGTGTATTTGGTTTGGCCTAGACTAAAGAGTGGCTTCTGGTTATCCATCGTTTATTAATTGCTTTGATGGTAAAACCCAAAAGCTGCTTGTTTCCATTTAGATGCAGTTGTTCTATGATTCAGTGGAGGCAGTGTGTCATCTGCGTGTGTTAAACAGGACGCTTTATTAGTTGACAGTTTAGGGGATATGTGCATGTGTCTTGTGTGACTAGAGTCATCAGTGGCTGTTTCCATCATTACTGGCAGCATTGTTTTCAATTTCTGCATCATCAGCATACCAATCACATCATCATGAGGCCTTTTGCCCTTGTCCTGAAGCCTGATTATTTCAGCCTTCACAGGACCCTTCAAACTCACACACATCAACTACAAAAGCACTTTCAAAAGCAGCGAGAGGCCAATGGGAAGAAAAACAAGCACTCTGTGATGTTTGCTTAATTGAACACCACTGTAATTCATGATTTTCATGATGATATCACCATGTCAAACAAACAATCTGACCCCTCTCGACATGTAAACAGACCCTTCAGGGAAAAAAGAGCACACACAAGAGGCCGGAATAGACAGAGGCCTACCACACACCTAGTGCTGACACTTTCCATAACCCTCGTCCTCCCCCTCTCTGTCTCTCTCACTGTCAGGGAGACCAAAGCTGTCTGGGTAAAACCTTTTGAAGCCATCAAGTGGTTTTGCAAATTATGTTGTTTTGCGGCGCAGCGCTGGGCCAGATTAATGAAAGAATGTGTGACTGTATTAGAATGTGGAAGACAAGCGCTGCTGTCCTGAAACCGCCACAGCTTTTAAATGCATGTTGATCGCATGTCTGCCGGCCAAGTGCTCGTTTCAACATGGTGTCATAGACAGCTTTTGGATGGCGGCCCGAGGTTTGGGCTTATTTGTCTTTTATAAAAAGGACAACTATCTGAGCAGTGCCAAGGCACCCTTAGGCTCTTTGATATTCTGAAGCGGGAGGAGTTGGATCGGGTAAGAACGCTTCGTTCAGCTGGTCTGCAGATGTGTTGGTGGTGGGCGTCCTCTGACTGAACCAGGATCAGATTAGTGACTTCTCTTTTTTTTTGCTTGCCCCAATAAAAAGCACACAATGCATTTGCATGTGTTAAAGGGAAAAAATCCTTCCACGGTCCAATAATTTGCAGGTGGCATTCGAATATGTGACCACATATAATGCTCCTCTTATCATTAAAGAAAAAGGGCCTAGCTGACTTTTAACTTTTATGGTGGTTGCAGGCTGAATTTCGAATGGATTTTTGGGGGGTTTTCTAACAGTGGAATATGTGTCCAAGGCTTTAATAATCTATTTTCCCTTTGTTTCGACTGACATGGCAATTGCAACCGAAATGCTGGGAAAACAATATTTACTGACTTATCAATTTATTTCTTTGCAGAAACTACTTCCAGACGTTCTCATTAGTCACTTCTGTCAGCCAGTGAATAAAGCGTGTTTGTTTATCCTTAACTGTAGAGGTGACAGAAGTGGTGGCATTATTCCAGGCCACTGTGAAAGCCCAGCATGACCCCAACAGGCGGGATGAAACATCCTAGCTCTGTCCAGATCAGACAGGAAGAGAAAAACACTGCCATGTCTCACACCAGAGGACCATGAGTTGTTTGATCAAAATTTAATGCACATGTGCAAATCGCACAATGCCGGTTCTTTAGTTTTGACCCTTCGAACCCATAAATCTATTGACTCACCCGACGAAGATTATCTCCCTGAGCCATAACCCACAGGAATGTTTAGTCTGAATGTTTTTTGACATTGTTTATCACGTACAAGTGCTATGAAATGTAGACTAATTACATGCTTTTCAGTGCTAACGGACTGATTTGCGCAAAGGATAAGGTTGTGCCAACGAATGTAGCAATTAGAGATGTCTTAACATGTGGTTACGCCGACCTGATGAGCGGGTGAAGGGATGCATATAATCATGCCTTTAAGCAGTAAACAGCACTTGGCCCAAAGCAAGCTGGGATACAATAGCACTGCCTTTGTCTCCCCCTAAATTTACATAGTAAACTGTTGACACTTTTTGGCTGCGTCAGATTTGCGGAGCAGTGAAGCTGTAAACCTAGCGCGACCCCTTTTTTATACGCTTCTGACCTCAGCTCCCTGCCTCGTAAATCAGCTGTAATTAAAAACGCTAAGAAAGGACGTTATTGCGCAGTTGTACCGCAGAAAACATAAGACAGCCATTTTAAGGCTTTACCCGGCATGCTTTGCTGCTGGTAATTAGTCAGCGATGGCAGATTAAACATGTTTTCGAGAGACAACAACATGCGGATGGCAGACTGTGGTTTTCTGAATCCCAGATTCCTCCGGAGAGAGACAGGAGTTTGTCAGAGGGGAAACGCCTGATTTAGAGCATTATTTCAGTAAATTACAGTCAGCTTCAGGGACGGCCCAGGATGTTTTAATTGCGAACATGAAATTATAAAGTGAAATAGCTGAGCGAATGTGTTTAAAGAGAGACAGATGTGCAGAAGTGTATTTTTGGGTTTGATGATGTGCATATTTCTCTCTCTCTCTCTCTCTCTCTCTCTCTCTCTCTCTCTCTCTGTCTCTATCTCTCTCTCTCTGTCTTCATGGTTCTTTTTTTAAACTCATCTCTTTATGTCTAATGGCCAATTTACTGCTTGAGTGCATACTCTGTGTCTCTTGCCCATGCTCTATGAGACATTATCATGCTTTGATTAAACCGTAGTCTATGCCAGAACGGACAAATTTCTGTATTTGTTGAAGAGGTTGACTGAAGTTTTTTTTTTTTTTTTTTTCAGGTTAACATCTTGTCAGATTTCATTGTACACAGTCTTGAATAAGCCTTGTTTTACAGACCATATACTTTGGCCTTACATAAACCTCAGTGCCTCTGAATCCTATAAATTATACCTGTGAAGTGTTATAAATTGTCCTAAACCTGCCCTCCCTCTGTGTGTTTGATAGTGTGACATCCTCAAAATCATTTGCAGATGTAAACTCCAGTCGGTGGCCATTCGCAATATCTTTTGCGGTCATGCGGATGAATCGAGTGTCACCAGAAGTCATTTTCCCTCTCGGCTGCTGGTTTGGCAGCGTCAGACTGGCGTTTTCTGCTGATTTTGTGGGAAAGATGTGTCTGTAGCAACTGTATAACTGTGTGTTTGCATGTAAGCCCTTGTTGTGAAGGGTAACAACAAAATGACGGCCACTAACAACAACTGCAGCCAATTCCAATCTGGCCCTGTAGTACAGAAGAGGAAATGACAGATGTAAATATAGAGATAAAAAGAAAGAGAGAGCAAGTGAGAACGTGAGAGATGGAAGCATGGTTTGATTTCGATCACATTTCTTTCTCTCTCTGTCTGTCGGCCACATGTCACAGTGCTGCGTGTGTGCGTGCGTGCTTGAGACACATCTTGGTACGATTGATACCGGGCCTGAGGGATGGACGGTTGATTCTTTTTGTTTGTGTGTGTGTGTGTGTGAGAGAGAGAGAGAGAGAGAGAAAAGAAAGCTGAAGATTGAGAGAGTTTGATGGTACGAGGCTTATCTGTCGGTCTGTGCTGCCTCCTACTGTCTGAGCTAATATGTTAGCCGTCTTATTCAGGCAGACGAAACGGAATTGGATCTGATGGAACCTGTAATTGGACAATCATTATATTAAAGGAAAGCTTCTTATGCAGATGACATTCCTGTGCATTAAATTGCAATGAAATGTTTAATTTACATGTAATATTCTAATTTATGGGTTTTCAAACTGGAGACCATGGTGCTGCAATGGAGTGCCGCGGGGTCTGCAGAAAATTAGAGAGAGAGAAAAATAATTTATAGAGTGTATTTTTAGGGTTGTCGAAGTTAACATGTTGACTAAAGATATTCTTTAAATATGCTTCACACAATATACAAAAATAAACATATTTACAGAATTTGATTACTGTTTCTCAATCATTTTAGACAACACCAGTTTTAAACTGTAAGAAATAATATTTTTGTTTGTTTTAAAGGTTTAGCCTATTTATTTGATTAATAGAAAGTTCAAAAGGAATGGCATTTTTTGTAAAATTTTATGTATTTACTGTCACTTTTAGAAATAACACATTGTCTTCATAATATGATGCTTAATATTTTTCTCAGACAGTATGAAAGGGTTTTTATACAAGCAATTAAATAATTGTATTTATTTGAAAATATTGTCATATTTTGGCATCTTGACAGGAAAAGCCTTTGAAAACCCTTGTTTAATAGGATTTCCTACTGTATTTTTCTTCAAATTTCATAAAAAAAAGGCAAATAAATAACTGTCATCATTCTTTTTTCCAAACTCATTTATCATTCCTTTTTATCCTCGTTTATTTGCACACAATACACATAAGTAATTACTCTGCGTCTTAAAATGAATGTAATACAGAGTGTCAAACAATAACACATCACCAAGTTGGAAGGTTCCTCTGGGGGAAATTCGAGACATTGTTATAGCCGCCCTATTATCAGAAGAGGTTTTGCTGAGACATGCAGCATTTTCTCAGTGTTTCCATTAGTAGAGGAGTGACAGAGGGTTTCCTTTGACCTTTTTACTGCATTGGTCTCTGTTCTCGCCCCCCTCACCACGCCGGCTGACCTGTCAATGATAGATATCAAATTTAACCATTTAATTGGCCTCAATAAAAGAAAACACAAAGACAACTTTGTTAAGGGAACATTATGGCCAAATGAGCACCGAGGCATGCCAGAGTCAGTGTGTGTGTGAGTGTGTGTGTGTGTGTGTGAGAGAGAGAGAGAGAGAGAGACCAGAGAGTTTTTTTCCTTCTGGAGAAAAGAAAAAAAAGGAGGGAGGAAGAGAAATGGAGAGACAGTGATTCCATTGCGAGGCCCTTTCGATTGTTATTTAGTCGCCTTTCTGAGGTGAAACCGTCTGAGATGTGCATTTGTCCTCTGAGGGCGCGTCTGCTAATTTGTGTGTGTGTATTCTTGTGTTGGTTAATGGTTTAGTGTATGTACGGACGTGTGTGGACAGAGTTGTTTTGTCAGAAGCCCTGTTCTCTGGGGATTGTTTGGAGTTGTGGTTCCCTTCTGGAATATAGGAGTGGATTCCTTCCGCGGGCTGCAGAGAGAACACGCTGCCAAATTTCTCTGGCTAGGAGCAGCGCGGCGCTCCAGGGGCCAGGCCAGCCCTCCTGCTCATCCCACAAACCCTTTCATGTTCCCCAACCGCAGGCCAAGAGCGGCGCCTCACTCCTTCTGCAGCACCAACGCATGTGTCTGCCTAATTCCTGAGACATGATGACAGTGACCTCCCTGCCACGAGTGAAAAAAGAGCGTTCTCACTCTCTCTTTCACTCTGTGTTATGTCTTTTATTGATTTCCATCTTAAACTTTCTCTGTCTGTCATGTTTGTCTTTCTCTCTTCGTCCCCGTGTCCCTATTCTGGTTTGTGTATCTTTAATGATTACTTTCTGATACTGACGTTTTCCAGAAGTAACAGACCACAGGTTTTCATGCCACATGTGTCTCTTTTCGCTCTCTTTCTCCATTGTTTATCACGCTTTCTTTTTCTGCCTTATATGTGACTTAGGGTGTGGACGTTTTGGCAGCATCAGGAAACTAGTTTGATATCCCACAGTTCCAAGAGAAACGCAAGAAGTAATGTGGTAAACATTTTCACTGACTCGGCTATTGTGTTGTTGTCTTTGTTCAGAAGATGTGAAGGCACAAAATTCTAAAGCTGCACTGAACAGTGTGTACATGCATTCATTTAGCAGACGCTTTTATACGAAAAGACCTTAAACTAAAATCTAATTTCTCCAGCTGGGTGGTTATTCAGCAAAGAAGCACACTTTATTCATCTACAGATAAAGTTTTGAGATCAAAATTTTGCAAACGATTATGACCTTTTCTCATTTTGAGCTCTTTAATGTGAGAAGTTCCTTTTTTATTATATGTTTTATTTTAAGATGTTCCTTAAAACAAGTGTGTAAACTCAAAAGTGAGCAAAAATGACATTATCTCCCTTATGTTACAGTTGGCCTGGCTTCGTCAACTTTAGTTGTGCATGATTCACTGGATTAGGATTTTTAAAAATATTTTTACCCAATAAAATATTTAAATATTTAGCTTGACTAGAAATATGTTAATTATAAAATCCATATATATACATTATGAAAAATACATATTGAGTTTTAAGATTTTATTAATTTAGGCTAGCCTACTTGAGTCTTGATATCACATTTTTAAAATAAAATTAGGCTACCTCCATGGAAACCCTGTTTCTTCAAAAAGAGAATGAAAATAATACATATTAGGGATGCAACAATAGTCTGTATTGGCCGATAAAAGGAAATCGCTTGGTTGTTTAGGATCAGCCGATGATCAGGGCCAATTATATCCTGTCAATCAAAAACGACAATAACCCATTAACAGTTAAAAATATCAAAGTAGACTCTATTTGACCCAAAGTAGACTATTACCTGTAGTTCAAGCCAGGGTCGCCAGGTCCGTTGTTTTCTATACACCAAACATGATTTGTAGCGCGCCTCCCAGCCAATAATCGCAAAGAGCTTTGTGCTTTGTTACTTCTGATAAGAAACAGTCTTCGTTTCAAATTTCCTTTCATCATGAAATTCAAACAATAAATGGCGTTTTGATGCTCTTATAAATGTGATGTGACAGATCGCTGCAGCGCCTATATTCAAATGGCAGCATGGTGCGAAAGTCTTTACTTACACTTTTCTACCACAAGTTATAGCATGAAAAACATGCACAAACATCAAAAGGTTGGTACAGTAGTCTTACAACTTACAGAAATGTATCATGTATCATGATATTGCTCTGTGTTTCAGATCAGTGTTTCAACCATGAAAAAACGTCAATAAAACAACTTGCGAACACAGTTTGAAATGAGTTATTTACTGTTAGTTATATATGTTTAAATAAATGTTTAGTATTTATGAATACTATACCTTATGTGCAACTGAGTTGTTTTCAAACATTTTAGTTATTATTTGAGTGTAATTATATCTTAAAATAAATAGCAGTTGAATATATAATAGTTTGGGCTCTGTTGTTAAAGGGTTAGTTCGCCCATTTAAGACATTAAGTTGTATGCAATCCTTACCAGCACTATAGTGCATACACACTGACCCACTCTGTAGTCAGAGGTGGGCACAAATACATCAAAAACTATTTTGTTACAAAATACAAATACTGGCTCATGAAATGTAACAAAATAAAATACAAAATACTGATGTGAAAAATGTATTTAAATAAAATACAAGTAATCAGTATTTTGAAAATACAAAAATACTCCCACAATAATCTTAAGTCTTTTTTTTATTACTGAAAGGTCAATAACACAACTAGTAGCAATAACACAAATATGATAAATGTGTAAATTCAAAATGGCGAAGTAGCAAAATATAAAAGTATGGGCATTTCACTAAATCTCTACAGGGCCCGAAATAGCTCCCTCTGACGTAAATGGCATGTATAGCTAAGTTCACATCAATGGTGTGGTAGTTTTATACAAAATCGATCAATAGTTCTCATATGTAATACATTTATATTGTGAACGCTTGCTTAGCATGGAGATTTCAGTGGAGTTACGACAGACGCGCTGTTTCATAATAGGTAGGGCCTATGATGTCCTTTTATGAATGACAACACCCCCGACAGGGGGTGGGTGTTGTGTGGGTGCAAAACCTCACAACACCCACCCCCTGTCGGTGATTGGTTGGTAGTGATGTAGTACTCGGGTCTCGAGACAGATTTCTGCTTTCTCGGACTCGTCTCGGACTTGTTCCTTCAAAGACTCGGTCTTGACTCGGACTCGGCATAGGCGGGCTCGTCCCCATCACTAGTAAAAGCATAGTCCATATTAAGACGTTAAGACTGCTCCTCTAAACAATTCCCAATCTAGCTTAGTCTGTAGGCCTAACTGTTGATTATTAACTGGGGTGATATTAAATCATGAATATCAAAACTGACATGTCGAGACAAAATCTCGACTCGGACTTGCTTTCTCAAAGACTCGGTCTTGACTCGGACTCGACTGTATTTGAAAACCAACGGACTCGGTCTCGACTCGGACTCGACCCTTCAAAGACTCGGTCTTGACTCGGACTCCACATAGGCGGTCTCGTCCCCATCACTATTGGTTGGAACACTGTTTATTTAGGTTTTGGTGGTTGGTGAAACTCATTGTTTTTGTGTGCAGATCTCAGAGCCTAGGCTGCCTACAGAGACGCGTTTTTTGGACGGCATGCTTATAGGGCGGGCAGCTAGCGGATCGCTAGGAAAAATTAGATGAACGTGATGATTTATGTTTCGGCCTTTTTTGGGCCTGAAATCGCTGATACCACCTTTAATGGCGTTTTTAAGAGGAGCAGCGCCACTTCTTCTCCTGTGTTCAAAACTCATTTACTTCTTGGAGGGAGCCCGGTCTACAGGGTATCACGTGATTTTCGTGCATCTAACCTGGACATTGCCATTGCCAACATCAGACGGCAAAATCATTAACTATGGTGATTTTTCTTAAGTATTTAAGTATTTGAAATACTCTAAATACACTCCCTCAAAATATTTTGTTACAAACTACATTTTATTTTTTCACACCTGCAAAATACAAATTACAAAATACACTAAAGTAATTAAATACGTATTTAAAATACATTTAATTGAAATACTGCCCATGTCTGTCTGTAGTCACCTCCCTGGTCAGAGTTCTGGCCGCTGGAAGTTTTTCAAGAAAGTACTCCCGGTTACATTCCTGGGCCTCAAAACTGTGCGTTTTTACGTGAAAATATGATTTGCGTTTCAAAGCTTGATTAATTTACCACACAAAAAACACGCCAGACAAAATTCATACCTCAGTTTTAATCGGCACTATTTTCTTTCCATTTCTATCAATCCGCGCTGCTGTCAACGTCAACAGTGCGCACGTTCCGATCAGCTGTTCCATAGTGTTTACACAATCGATTGACAACGACGTAAAAAGTAGAAAATGAACAATGGTGCGAACTTGTAAATTCCCAGGCTGTGACCACAAGAATGTGCCGGGATCACCGTTCAGATTCCATCGTTTTCCTGTTTCGGATATAGACAGCTTTGGCTGGTTGCCCTCGGCTACTCTGCGGGAGCTAAAATATCCAGAATCAAGTATTATCGTGTGTGCAGCAGTGCTCACTTCAGCGAAGACAATTACATCCCCAACCAAGGAGGAAAAAGAAAAAAACAGATTTTAAAGAGTTTTACTGTACCAGTACCACGGGTAAGCTCTATTTAGGCTACTAACTTTATCCCATGTCTAAACTGTACGGTAAACAAGCTGATGTTTAGACTCCAGTGGAAAACACGTGAAAAGATATGTCTAATATATATATATTTTTTATGGATATTGGTACAATTTGCTGAGAAAACTATTTGATTGAACACACAATCAGCGCTATCAACAGCTGATCGGAACGTGCGCACTGTTGACGTTGACAGCAGCGCGGATTGATAGAAAATGGCCAGGAGACTCATAGGAAGAAAATAGTGCCGATTAAAACTGAGGTATGAATTTTGTCTGGCGTGTTTTTTGTGTGGTAAATTAATCAAGCTTTGACACGCAAATAATTTTTTCACGTAAAAACGCACAGTTTTGAGGCCCCGGAAAGTAACCGGGAGTACTTTCTAGAAAAACTTCCAGCGGCCAGAACTCTGACCAGGGAGGTGACTACCCTTGAGTGGGTCAGTGTGTATGCACTATAGTGTTGGTAAGGATTGCATACAACAGTGTTTCTCAACCTCTCCTGCAGGGACCCCCTGACAGGACATGTTTTTGTTTTAACCCTGAAATGGCACACCTGATTCAATTAATTAAAAGCTTAATGTGCAGCTGACTAATTGAATCAGGTGTGCCATTTCAGGGTTAAAACAAAAACATGTCCTGTCAGGGGGTCCCTGCAGGAGAGGTTGAGAAACACTGGCATACAACATGTCTTAAATGGGCGAACTTACGGTCAGTGATGGGAATAACGGCGTTATAAATAACGCCGTTACTAACGGCATTACTTTTTCCAGTAACGAGTAATCTAATTGATTACTCTTCTCATCTTAATAACGCCGTTACCGTTACTGCCAAAAAATGCGGCGCGTTACTATAACTGATGAAGCTGTTTTTTTTTTTCATCAGACCAACTAGATCTCTGAGCGAGAGGCAAATACTTTTTTTTACTGTTCTTCCTTGGATAGTGGGCAGAGCACGAGACAAGCGCATAAATGCTGACGATTGGCTATAAGGTAGAGTAAAATGTCATTGTAAGCCAATCAGAGGTAGAGTTGGGCGGGTGTTCGAAAGCACGCATAGTAGTGATGGGCATTCGGCTCTTTTGACTCAGCTCACTGAAAAGAGCCGGCTCTTTTGGCTCACAAACGGCTCTTTAAATGACTTTGACTATAATATTTCAATTTGTAGTACATAATTATTTAATTTCTATAGGCTAAATTTGTAAAAATAGAGTCGGCTCTTCAGATATGCGAGCCAGCTCCCAACGTTCACCTAAAAGAGCCGGCTCTTAGAGTCGGCTCATTCGCGAATCGCGAACGAGTCGATCCATCATCACTAACGCTCATTCGCGAACGACCCATCATCACTAACGGCTAACGCTCATGAATTGCGAACGACCCATCATAACGCATAGTCGGGCAGGACAGGACACACAAGGAACAACACAAGCCAGTCAGTCAACGAGAGACAGGTATGGCGACGAGCTTAACAAGCTTAATTTAATTTTGCCCAGTTGTGGCCTGTTGAGGGGCAATAAATATCAAAATTTCCAAAACATCTATTGTGTTATTTGCATTGATCCACTATATAAACATAATATCTACATACATGGCGTTTGATTGGAGGCTAGTCTCACTTTGTCCCACAGCAACATTTTTTTTTTTAGATGCGTGTACAATGTTTCATGTTTCTGTTAATAATGTATTGTATTAAGTGTCCATTTCATTATAATATTCAAATTTATCATAAATAATTGAACATGCACATGTATTTTAAGTTCCGTTAAAGAGGGGTAGAGGTGGGGTCACATTTGAGCATTTAAAATTTAATTTTACTTGAAAGTAACGCAATAGTTACTTTCATAAGTAACTAGTTACTTTTAAAATTTGTAACTGAGTTACTAATTTAGTTACTTTTTGGAAGAAGTAACTAGTAACTGTAACTAATTACTTTTTAAAAGTAACTTGCCCAACACTGCTTACGGTGGCCGAGAGAGCTCAACGTGCTGCAACCTAAAGAAGACGCATGCAAATAGAAAAAAACGCATGCAAAAAGAAAAAAACACCAGCAAATTAAGAAAACATCTTCATCAGTTTCACAGCACACGTGCTCCAAATACTCACAACACAACCAAATACAGAAACGCGCTGCAAAAGTTCACAACACAACCAAATACAGAAACGCGGCAAGTAACACAGACCACAACGGAAATGTTTCCGGGGGAACCAAATAAGTGACGAACCCGGCTGGGACGTGCTTACAGCAAAGAACTGATATTGACAAGAAGTGAAAGCCTATATTTTTTTTTTTATAAATAAACTATAATATTAAAATAATATTGTAATATATTGTATATAGAAATAATATTATAATATTATATTGTAATATTATACTTTTTTATAGTTCTTCTACTCTTTGCTTACAGCTCAAAATTCTACTTTATTTTATTTCATTTATTTTAACTTTTTTTTCCGCAAAACATACAGAGATTATTTTTTTATGACATACAACTTGTATACAATATACAAAATGTATTAACAATATGTTCAATGTTATCAGAAATGAGAAAAGAACAATGAGCTGAAAACTAAAATAAATATAAAATATAGAGAAGAAGAACATGAAGGAAAGATATTAATTCAATTCAATTCAATTCAATTCAAATTTATTTGTATAGCGCTTTTCACAATACATATTGTTTCAAAGCAGCTTTACAGAAAGTGCATTTCAGAAATGTACGTAAAAAATACAGTTAGTTAATCATCATGTATTAATTTATGGCATAACATATCGCCGGCGTTGAGTCGTCTCTTCACAGGCGTCGAGTCGTCTCATCGCAGGTGTTGGGGACTCTGAAGTCTCCGTGAGAGGCTGGATACAGACTGTAGCTGAAGAACGCTATTTACCTCGGGATTAGCGTCCCGAGATAACAGCAGAAAAGCAGATGGGAAATAATTAGCGTAGCTGCTGTTCATAATATTAATGCATTCGATCTGATTCAACAGTAGTATAAGAGGCAAGCATTATGTGAATGCTTGGCTGAAGAGATGCGTCTTTAATCTAGTTTTGAACTGGGAGAGCGAGTCTGAGCAACGAACAGTATCAGGAAGGCTATTCCAGAGTTTAGGAGCGAAATGCGAGAACGCCCTCCCTCCTTTAGTGGATCTGGATATCCTAGGAATGACCAGAAGCCTCGAATTTAGGGATCTTAAAGAACGCGATGGATTGTAGGGCGATAGAAGGTCCATTAAATATACAGGAGCTAGACCATTTAGGGCTTTATAGGTCAGTAATAGTACTTTGTAATTGATACGGAACTTAATAGGTAACCAGTGCAGAGATGATAAAATTGGTGTTATATGATCATATTTTCTTGACCTAGTAAGAACTCTAGCAGCTGCATTTTGCACTAACTGTAGCTTGTTTATTGAGGATGTAGGACAACCAGCTAATAAAGCGTTACAGTAATCTAGTCTTGAGGTCATGAATGCATGAACTAACTTTTCTGCATCAGAAACAGATAGCATGTTACGTAGCTTAGCAATATTTCTAAGGTGGAAGAAGGCTGTTCTTGTAACATATGAAATATGATTTTCGAAAGACAAGTTGCGGTCTAGTATAACACCCAGGTCTTTTACTGTAGTGGATAAAGTAACTGGACATCCTTCTAAATTAAAGTTGTATTGTACGAGGTTTTGTGGGTAGTTTTTTGGACCAATAAGTAATACCTCCGTTTTATCTGAATTTAATAGCAGGAAATTACACGTCATCCAGCATTTTATATCTTTAAGACACTCTGTCAATTTAGATAAGTTAGTGTTTTCATCTGGTCGTGATGAAATATATAATTGAGTGTCATCAGCATAACAGTGGAAATTAATTCCATGTTTTCTTATAATATTACCCAGTGGCAGCATATATATTGAAAATAGCAGAGGGCCTAACACCGATCCTTGCGCCACTCCATAGTCTACTGACGTTATCTTCGATTTTTCACCATTTAAACAGACAAAATGGTAACGGTCTGATAAGTACGATCTAAACCAGCTTAATGCCTGTCCCTGAACACCAGTGTAGTTTTGTAGTCGATCCAAGAGTATTTTATGATCTATAGTGTCGAACGCAGCGCTAAGATCGAGTAGAACTAGTATTGAGATACAGCCTTGGTCAGAAGCTAAGAGTAAATCATTTGTAATTTTAACTAGCGCAGTTTCTGTGCTATGATGCGGTCTGAATCCTGACTGAAATTTTTCATAGATATCATTTTCTTGCAAGAAAGAGCACAATTGAGCGGACACAATTTTTTCTAGTATTTTAGATATAAATGGAAGATTTGAAATGGGTCTGTAATTTGCTAAGTTATTTTGATCTAGTTGCGGTTTCTTAATAATAGGTTTTATTACTGCCAGCTTAAATATTTTTGGAACATGACCTAAAGATAAAGACGAGTTAATAATATTGAGAAGAGGCTCTTCCACTACAGGTAACACTTCTTTCAGTAGTTTAGTGGGTATTGGGTCTAATAAACATGTTGTTGGTTTCGCTGCAAAGATAAGTTTATTTAGCTCTTCCTGTCCTATAGTTGTAAAGCGGTGTAGTTGTTCTTGAGGGGCGATAATTGTGGCTGAATCATAAGACACCATAGAGGATTGTACATTTACAATTGTATTTCGGATGCTTTCTATTTTCTCATTGAAGTAATTCATAAAATCATTACAACTATACTGTAACGGAATATTTTGCTCTGGTGATGTCTGTTTATTTGTTAGTCTAGCCACGGTGTTAAATAAAAACCTTGGATTATTTTGGTTATTTTCTATCAGTTTGCGGAGATGCTCAGCCCTGGCTGCTTTTAGAGCCTTTTTATAATGTGACATACTGTCTTTCCACGCGATTCTAAAGACCTCTAAATTAGTTTGTTTCCATTTACGCTCTAAGTTACGAGTTTCTCTCTTGATAACATGTGTAGTACTATTGTACCATGGTGCTTTAGTTTTCTCTCTAACCTTTTTTAATCTAATTGGTGCAACAATATCTAATGTACTAGAGAAAATGGTGCTCAAACTGCTAGTCATTTCCTCTAGTTCATCTGTTTGTTGGGGTTCACTGAGCAGCTGAGATAGATCAGGTAAGCTATTTGTGAATCTATCTATAGTGGTTGGAACGATTGTTCTGCCTGGTCGATAACGTGGCGCAACATGGCAAATTTCAGCAGTACGTAATATGCACGTTACCATACAATGATCAGTGAGATCGTCACTTTGCGCTATAATATCTATATCGGTTGGATTGGTTCCATATGATATAATTAAATCTAGTGTATGATTTAGACGATGAGTGGGACCACTGACGTTTTGCTTGACCCCAAATGAGTTTAATAAATCTGTAAACGCAGCCCCTAACGCATCATTTGTGTTATCTACGTGTATGTTAAAATCTCCAACAATTATTGCTTTATCGGCATTGACCAATAGATCTGAGAGAAAGTCTGAGAACTCTTTTAGGAAATCAGCATAGGGCCCTGGAGGTCTATATACGGTCGCTAAGGCTAGAGATAGTAGGGATTTCTTTCTTACATCTAAGAGCGTAACATTTAGCACAAGTACTTCGAACGAATTAAACCTGTGACCTGTTTTCTGAGTAACATTTAGAATATTTCTATAGATTGTTGCAACACCGCCGCCACGACCGATCGGACGGGGCTCATGCTTATAACAGTATCCTGGTGGAGTAGACTCATTTAGACCGAAATAATCATTTGGTTTAAGCCAGGTTTCAGTAAGGCACAGAACATCGAAATTATTATCTGTGACCATTTCATTTACAATAACCGCCTTAGGTGTGAGCGATCTAATGTTTAGAAGACCTAGTTTTAGAAATTCTTTTTGTTCACTGAGATTTAGATTTTCTGGTTTAATTACAATAAGATTTTTCCTAGATCCTAAACTAGATTTATTGTTTGGCCTCACTAGACGAGGAATAGACACAGTTTCTATATAATGTTCTACACTACTTGTATCAATTAAGTTGGGACAGCAGAGATTGTGATTTGCACTTTGACTTACTAGTCAGATGGTGTGTAACGTCTTGGAGATGTTGTCCGACAGCACAGCCGCTCCGATTCTGCTGGGGTGCAGGCCATCAGCACGGTAGAGCCTAGGTCGCTCCCAGAACAGATTCCAATTATTTACAAAGAGCAGTTTCTGTTCATTACACCATGATATTAACCATTCATTTAGAGCAAATAGTCTACTGAACCTTTCTTGATTAATCTTTACATCAGTTACACCAGAGCCATTCTCTCTATGGCTTTGAGTTACACTATACAAATTGTTTCATGTTATGTTTAAATTTTCATAAAGAAAGGTTTCATAAGAAGGTGTAGGTAATGTAGGGTCCAATGTTTTAAAGTTGAGACACTGACACACAGATATATAACGGATATATAAAACGCATATTTTAACAGTTTTGCAAATAAATAAATTTATTTGGAACCGTTATGTTAACAGCATTATTATTTCTGTCCTCAGAACGACTCGGTTACTAACGTAACCTTGGTTCCCTGAGAGGAGGGAACGAGTATTGCGTAAGTAGCTTACGCTATGGGAAAACTGCTTTTCTCGAGAATATTGGAGTCTTTATGTAAAACGCATTGCAGCTGCACAGCTGACAGCAATGAACGAAGGAGCTCGGTCATTGGCTGTGCTGCGGCAACTTGCTCGAACCAATGACGGGGCGACTCTGAATGCGCGACCAATGAGCGCGCTTCGCGCCCGCGCGCATCAGAGCCCGCCAAGATGGCCGTGGCCAAGAGCTATATACTGGGCGCCCCGTCATGAGAGTTCTTTAGGTTAAAACGACTGAAGCGAACTAACCAAGCACAAGCACGGCAGCTTACGCAATACTCGTTCCCTCCTCTCAGGGAACCGAGGTTACGTTAGTAACCGAGTCGTTCCCTTTCGAGAGGTCTCTCCTATTGCGTAAGTAGCTTACGCTATGGGAACACCATGCAAAACGGCGTGCGTGCTGAACTTCGCCTTATGATAGCCAGAGGCAGGTGCCTGAGCTGAAAAGCAAAGTTATCATCCAACTAGCCGGCAGAGGCGAGCTTTATATGTGGGAAAAAATACAGAGCGGCTAGAAGGCGCTCAGTGTGACACAAGCACATACATAATCTAGATACGAACTCGTAGTTAAACTAGCATCATGCTGATAGTACATTGGAATGCAATGTCGGGACCTGTAGGTTGTAGAACCTGATAAATGTGGACGGTGAGGCCCAGCCTGCCGCCGCACAAATATCCTCGATCGGTATCCCGCTCGACCATGCCCAGGAAGAAGCCACACTCCTGGTGGAGTGTGCTTTGACTCCCCAGGGGCATTGAAGCCCCTTAGCTTCATAAGCCAGCGCTATAGCTTCAACTATCCAGTGAGAGATTCTCTGCTTTGAAACGGCGGAACCTTTCGTACGGCCGCCAAAGCATACAAACAGTTGTTCTGTCTGTCTGAATAGGGCAGAACGCTCCAAATACACTCTGAGAGCCCTAACGGGGCTGAGTAGATTAGCGTCGTGTTCGTCTGCTGGAGAGATAGCGCAGTTAGGGAGATAACCTGTGCTCTGAAGGGAGTGGTGAGCACTTTAGGAATATACCCATGTTTCGGTCTAAGGACGACCCTGCAGTCGTTAGGTCCGAATTCTAGGCAGGCAGCGCTTGTCGAAAGCGCGTGCAGGTCGCCCACTCTCTTGACCGAGGCGAGTGCCAGCAAGAGCGCAGTCTTGAGCGAGAGCTGTTTAAGGTGCACGGTTCGGAGTGGTTCGAACGGGGGCCCTTTAAGAGCGTCTAGGACAGTAGCTTGGTCCCAGATCGGCACTGAGGGGGGGCGTGAAGGGTTCATCCTCCTAGCGCCCCTTAGGAAACGAATAATTAGGTTGTTTCTTCCCAATGGACGTTCCATTACAGGGTCGTGTGACGCTGTGATGGCCGCCACATATACTTTGAGCGTGGAGGGGGTGCGGCCCGCCTCCAGAAGCCCTTGTAGAAAAGCGAGTACGTTCGTAATCTCGCATGTTTCAGGGTTCAGGCCCTTGGCATTACACCTGTCACTGAACACTTTCCATTTCTGGGCATATAAGCATCTCGTGGAGGGCGCCCGCGCCTCAGCGATGGTATTTAGTGCTCTGCTCGTGAGGTTCCTGGGAACCCGTTGAGGGGCCATGCATGAAGGGCCCACAGATCGGGGCGGGGATGAAATATCATCCCGCTGGCCTGACTGAGGAGGTCTGGCCTCAGTGGAATCGGCCGTGGTGTAGATTGCATTTGCATCAGATCTGGAAACCATGTTTGGTTCTTCCAGAGTGGGGCTATCAGCAGCACTGCGTTTTTCTCCTCTCTGACCCGACTGATGACCTGTGGCAGCATCGCGATCGGGGGAAAGGCACATAAGGGGCGGCTCGGCCAGCTCTGGGCGAGCGCGTCCGTGCTTTTCGTGAAGAAAAGAGAGCAGTGCGCGTTCTCCTTGGAGGCGAAGAGGTCGATCTCCGCTTTGCCAAAGGTTTTCCATAACCACTGAATCGTCAGCGGGTTGAGAGCCCATTCTCCTGGGAGAATCTTGTCTCTGGATAGCATGTCTGCCCCCTGGTTCAGGGCGCCTGGCACATGCGCTGCTCTCAGCGAGCGCAAGTTGTGCTGGGATCATAAAATGAGTCTCCTGGCCATTGAATGCATGGAGCTCGACCTGAGTCCACCCTGGCGATTTATGTACGACACTACCGTCATGTTGTCCGTTCGGACCAGGACGTGTTCGTTCTTTAGATGTGGGAGCAGGGCTCTGAGAGCCAAAGCGACCGCTTTCATTTCCAGACAGTTTATGTGTAGGCGCTTCTCCGGGTTTGACCAAAAGCCGGAGACAGGCCTGCCCTCGTAAAGGGTCCCCTAACCTATTTTGGAGGCATCTGTCGTTATCATCTTTCTCCTTGTGTTCACACCCAGACTCACACCTGACTGGTACCAGTCGGCGGCTTTCCAGTGCGTCAGGGCTTTTATACAGCTGTGGTTCGCTCTGATTAAAAAGTGGCCCGAACGCCACGCGTGAGTAGGGACGCGGCTCTTGAGCCAGCATTGGAGAGGGCGCATATGCAACAATCCTAGCTGGAGTACGGCCGATGCTGAGGCCATGAGACCGAGCATCCTCTGAAACCGCTTGATGGGGGCGCGCCCGCCCGCCCTGAATGATGTTGCAAGGCGCCGGATGGTGAGCGCGCGCTCTGATGAGAGACGCGCTGTCATTTGCATCGAGTCTAGAACTATTCCCAGGAAAGAAATCCTCTGGCTGGGAGATAGTATGCTTTTTGCTAAATTGATTCTTAGACCCAGGCATTCTAAATGGCTGATAATCCAAGATCTGTGTGTTATTAACTGACTTTCTGATTGAGCTAGAACCAGCCAATCGTCGAGATAATTCAGTATTCGCACTCCCCTTCGCCTTAGGGGGGAAAGTGCTGCATCCATACATTTCATGAATGTACGGGGAGCCAGGGACAGGCCGAACGGAAGTACTGTGTACTGGTATGACTGTCCCTCGAAAGCGAATCTCAGAAACGGCCTGTGGTGAGGCGCTATTGGAATGTGAAAGTAAGCATCTTTCAGATCCACTGAGAGAAACCAATCTCCTGGGCGTACTTGCGCGAGGATATGCTTGGTTGTTAACATTCTGAACGAGCGAATCATTAGTGCTTTGTTCAGGTGTCTGAGATCTAGGATGGGGCGGAGACCGCCATCCTTTTTCGGGACGAGAAAATAGCGGCTGTAAAAACCTGCCTCGCTCAGAGAGGGGGAAACAGTTTCCACAGCGCCCTTTTCTATTAGTTTGCGCACCTCGGTGCGTAGAACATGTGAACACTCCTTTCTCACTTTCGTCTCGACCACAGTCGTAAAACGTGGTGGTCTGCGAGCGAACTGGAGCGAGTATCCGTGCTTTACTATATATTAAATACCCATTTCGGCATATCTGGAATGTTTTCCCATGCCGCTGCGTGTACAGATATGGGCTGAATACAGGCTAGGGGCGGGCCGCTGTGACGTAGGGACCCGGCCAGCGAATCGCCTGAGCTCGTAGCTCTCAGAGGCGCGAGCGCGCGCTGAGCAGCTGAGTGAATGGGCACGTGTGTGATTACAACAGCGCGCGCTGTGTCTGTAAAACTCGCAGCCTGAGCTGGGGTTGTGTTTGACACTGTAAGGACAGTGTTTATAAGTGGGGGTGCATAAACAGTGGTAGGCACATGCATCACTTTTATAATGTTTCCCGCTTTTACTGGGGATGAATTTATAACTGTGTGAACAGTGCTTGTGTGTAGTGGTGCGTACATGACCGTAGGCACGTGATCTACATTCATGGGGAGCGCAGCCTGAGCTGGGAATGAATTTGGCACTGTTTTGACAGTATCTGGGAATGCACACTTTGTGGACATGTGAACCCTTAGTGACACAGGCAGAAAAAGACTCTTTTTGTGTTTTCTGTGCGTCGCCGTAAAAACGGCGTTTGTTTGCAGGTGAGCGAGCTCTGTGACTGGCCCATTGACTGCTGTATGGACATATCCAGCCGCCTGTAAGGGGACTGGGTAATGTTTGAGCTTTTGCACAGAGAGTGGTCCGGCTTTTGCGAGACACGCACTCTCTCTTCTCATTCTTGTGGCTAGGACGGCTTTCGAGGCTCAGGGTTCAGCACAATCTTGGGCCGAGGACCCCGTCGCTCAGAAGGCGGCTTGCGGTTGTGAGAGCGCGAGCGGCGTCGAGCGTCAGCCTGTGGCGCGGGCTGAGAGGCGGTGGGAGCTGTTCTAGCCGCTGTGGCGGTCTCTGTCTGCTCTGCGATGAGCTGGAGCGCTTGGGCAGGAAATGACGCATAGCTTGTGAAGCGTTCTGGGCCTCAGTGAAGCGTTCGGCGAAACCCTTAACCGGCGGCCCAAACAGCCCGCTGGTGGAGATAGGCGCGTCGAGAAATGGCGCCTTATCCGCGTCCTTCATCTCAGTCAGAGTTAACCACAGATGGCGCTCGAGAACAGTCAAATTTGCCATAGCACGGCCAATAGACTGGGCGGTGGCCTTCGTGGCTCGCAGAGCTATATCAGTTGCGCTGCGTAGGTCCCTAAAGGCTTCGGGTTCGGGGCCAGACTCGTCCATAGAGCGGAGAAGCTTGGCTTGGAACACTTGAAGTACCGCCATTGAGTGAAGCGCTGATGCAGCTTGGCCGGCGGCGGCGTAGGCGCGACCGGCGAGAGCAGAAGTAGTGCGGCAGGGCTTCGAGGGGTGGGAAGCTTTGGCTTTCCATCTGGTGGTGGATGGCGGGCAGAGATGATTGGCCACGGCCTCCTCGAGGGGCGGCGTTCCCTCGTAGCCTCTTTCCTTCGCGCCGTCCACAGAGGAGAGCGAAGAAGAAAAAGAAGGCTTTAGGTGCGCAGAGTGGGGGGCTTTCCACGACTTGGTGAGTTCGTCGTGAACTTCTGGGAAGAAGGGAGAAGGCCTTTGCCGAGGGGCCTGCTGGCGCCCCTGCAGAAACCACTCATCCAGTCGGCTCCGGGTTGGTTCTTCGGGAGAAGACCAATCGAGCCCGAGGTCTTCCACGGCCTTAGAGAGGACACGGATAATCTCTGTATCCATAGTGGAGCCCCCGCTCGTGCTAGCTAGCGTCGAGATGGCGGGGTCGAGAGTGGAGCCCGGCCAGTCGTCCGATGCAGCGTCGATGGACAAGCTGTCATCCATTCGTCCTCGGACGCGCCGAAAGTCACAAGGCCCACCGCTCTGCTAGAGGGGTGTGGGTCCGGCTGGGTGAACTGAACCGGCGGTGGGGAAGGCAAGAGCGGCGGTGAAGCAAGCGGAGACTGGTATGCTTTTCGACGGCGGCGAAGCTTCAATAATCCGGAGGATCCAGCGAAGAAGGTGTTCGCTGAAGGAGATTAAATCTGAAGAACTCTCATGACGGGGTGCCCAGTATATAGCTCTTGGCCACGCCCATCTTCGCGGGCTCTGACGCGCGCGCGCGCGCGAGCGAAGCGCGCTCATTGGTCGCGCATTCAGAGTCGCCCCGTCATTGGTTCGAGCAAGTTGCCGCAGCACAGCCAATGACCGAGCTCCTTCGTTCATTGCTGTCAGCTGTGCAGCTGCAATGCGTTTTACATAAAGACTTCAATATTCTCGAGAAAAGGAGCTTCTTACGCAATAGGAGAGACCTCTCGAAAGGGAACAGCTATTCAGCTGATGGACAACGTGCTGCGTTGTCATGGGAACATCCCGTTGGAAGTTGTCTTTCATTGCTCCCTTCATCAAGTGCGTTCCAAACGGCTACATAAATGGCACACTAGTGCCATGTTCACTCCAAAGTCCCACTTGAAGAGCTCTGCCGTCTGCCCTTCGAAGGGAGTAGGGCATAAGGATGCTCATGTGCAATAAGCACGTCCCAGCCGGGTTCGTCACTTATTTGGTTCCCCCGGAAACATTTCCGTTGTGGTCTGTATTACTTGCAGCGCATTTCTATATTTGGTTGTGTTGTGAAGTTTTGCAGCGCGTTTCTGTATTTTGTTGTGTTGTGAGTATTTGGAGCACACGTGTGCTGTGAAACTGATGAAGATGTTTTCTTAATTTGCGGGTGTTTTTTTTTATTTGCATGCGTTTTTTTCTATTTGCATGCGTTTTTTCTATTTGCATGCGTCTTCTTTAGGTTGCAGCACGTTGAGCTCTGTCGGCCACCGTACAAACTAACCCTTTAATTTTAACCTCTAATATTGTAGTATTGTACCAAATGAGAGGGTTCCATGTATAGTTTACAGCATAAAAAATACAGCAACAGTTAGATTTAGATTAGATTTTTTTTTTTCGGTATCAGCAGATATCATTCTGAATAATCGTAATGGCAGAGAAATTTTGTACTGGTGTTTTTCTTATAAGTATATGGTTGTTTTAACTTAATTTAAATCATGTTTGTCTTAAGTTTAAATTGTTTTATGTCCTTCTAATTCCCCATGGTTAATTCCTGCAGACACCCCTTATTGTCAATGTGAGTCCATTCTGACAGCACAGTCCATTCAATGTCCTGCTGTTTCAAAATATTAAAAGTGCATCCTTTTTAGACAAAAATCTGTTATTAATCAGGCATGACCATCTACCCTGACTAAGGTCTTTTGGGATCTAGTTAACTCTTATCTAAGCCCCATCTTATTGTACACCCTACACAGTACCTAAGCAACTATTGCCATCTGCCATTTTCACAGACAAGTTTTACTCTTTCCTAAAGAAAGTCTGTGGAGGATATGTGTGTTTGGATAGTTTTAAACTCAATAATGAAACATTGTTGCCAGTTAGCTTGTAATTGTGAGGTGCCCGTACCCAAATTTATTTTTTACCCAGTATTTTTTCCCTTATACAGATATTGAAGTTAATTCTGTGGATTTAACAATGTGTCTATTGATCCTCATTCCCTAATGCACATAGAACATCAGTAAAGGGTCAGTTGACCTCACGGTTTCTTAGGATCTACAGTCCTTAAATGACTCTATTTTTCCATAAATTTGCAAGTAGGAAGACGTTAGGAAAATGAAAATATAAATGTATATAAAAGGAATATCTTCAGAACATCTGACAGACTAAAAATCAAGAAATCAGAGATGCCCTGCAGACTTGTGGGATTTGTCTCTTCCAGAGGAGAGGCAGCGTTGGCTGGCATTACTAGCCTGTGGCTGCCATTACATGTGTTGAGTTTCACCACCAGTTTCCTATGGCTTACTGTGATGCAGTTATTCGTGGAGCAGTGTCTCAGGGCACACATTTCTCCTGTGAATATCCTCCGCTCCATTTGCCAATGCAAACAGCTCTTGAAAGCTGCTGACGTCCAATCCAATATCCTTAGGCTTTTTAAGATGTTTGAGTGTTTTTGCTCTGCCTTTCTGTAACATGTTCGAATATGACCAGAGCTTGAAATCCTCAGTCATTAAATCCTCAGCAAGGCAGTTTGAAACATGCAGAGTTTATTTTATTATGGGATGTTCAGACAGCCGCAGAGCAATTTTAGTAACTGTGGCAGCAGCCGTGTGTGTTTTAGCATGGGGCCTTATGTGGCACAGTGACCCCTAAGATAAACAAAGAGAGATATGTGTGTGTGTGTGTGTGTGTGTGTGTGTGTGTGTGTGTGTGTGTGTGTGTGTGTGTGTGTGTGTGTGTTTGGTTGTCTGTGTGAGTTCCGTTTATTGTATTTTGTGTGTTTGTGTGAATATATATTCTGGAATGAGTAGGTGTATTTGGTCATCTGTCTTTGAAAAAACAGCAGGCAAGACTTGAAAGTCGCCTATTGTCTGAAGTCCATCTCAGTCATTTTCAGAGCAGGGCCATTAAAATGCCTCCTCTTCACTGACACCAGAGAATGGGACTAAATTTATCTTCAAACAGCCTCTCTGTCTATGATCCAACCAGAGCCATCCGACTCCGGCTCTAAATGCTTGTATGCATGTAACAGTGTCTGACCCTTGACTTTTACCCCTCGCTCAGATCCTTAGAGGAACTTATTTTCACTTTGTCCATCTCTCTTTAGATGGATCTCCACTCCTTTTGCTGACCCCTAAAGGGGCATTTGTGCAGAAAACTTTTAAAGTATATTTAAAAGTTAAACAGTTCAAACGTTTGGGGTCAGTAAGATTTTTTTCTTAACAAATTAATGTTTTTACTCAGCTGGGAAACATTAAATTCAAAAGAAATTTTTAATGTTACAAAGCATTTCTATTTCAAATAAATGCTGTTATTTTGAACTTTCCATTAATCAACAAATGCTGTATCATAGAGCTGCATGATTAATCTTAAAAGACACCCATGCATTCTCATTCCTAGTTGACAAAGATTCGTCTATGTCTATTAAACCTTTGACAAAATCACCCTGGAACATTTAAATCTGTGTTGGCGTTTCCGCTGAGCCAGAGAAAGCTTATCATGTACAGGTATGAAACAGCTTCACAAACAGTCTTTTCAAACACACAGATTTCTGTGTTACTATTCAAACTATTACAGAAATACTGAGATAAAAGTTTATAGTTCGGATATAAACAATGATGTCAAGTCAAGTTAAGTCAAGTCAAGTCAAATATATTTATATAGCGCTTTTCACAATACAGATTGTATCAAAGCTGCTTCACAGTATCAATCAAAACAATTTATTACTGGAAAAAAGACATCCAAGTTTGGTAGAGCTGATCAATGGTATGATTGGTTAATTAATTTGAATATCCCCAACTGAGCAAGCCAAAGGCAACAGTGGCAAGGAACCGAAAAACTCCATCCAGTGACCTAATGGTGTCCTAACACCCCATCAGATGACCCAATGGAGAAAAAAAAACCTTGGGAGAACCCAGGCTCAGTCGGGGGCCAGTTCTCCTCTGGCGTTTATGAACTAGAGGCCGAATTTACAGTAACTGTAAGATAAAAAATTTATATCAATGCCTGGCTAAATAGATGCGTCTTCAGTCTATTTTTAAATTGGGAGACCGAGTCTGAGCTACGAACAATATCAGGAAGGCTATTCCAGAGCTTCGGAGCTAAATGTGAAAATGCTCTGCCTCCTTTGGTGGATCTGGATATCCTAGGAATGACCAGAAGCCTCGAATTTAGTGATCTTAAAGAGCGTGATGGATTGTAAGGCGATAGAAGATCCGTTAAATAGACTGGAGCTAAACCATTTAGAGCTTTATAAGTCAAAAGCAATACCTTGTATTTAATACGGAACTTTATAGGTAACCAATGAAGTGATGATAAAATCGGTGTTATATGATCATATTTTCTTGATCTAGTAAGAACTCTAGCGGCTGCATTTTGGACTAACTGTAGCTTGTTTATTGAAGATGCAGGACAACCAGCTAATAAAGCATTACAGTAATCTAGTCTCGAGGTCATGAATGCATGAACTAACTTTTCTGCATCAGAGACTGATAGCATATTACGTAGCTTAGCAATATTTCTAAGGTGGAAAAAGGCAGTTTTTGTAACATATGAAATATGCTTTTCAAAAGACAGGTTGCAGTCTAATGTAACACCCAGGTCTTTTACTGTAACGGATAAAGTAACAGGGCATCCTACTATGTTAAAGTCGTGCTGTGAAAGGTTTTGTGGACGGTTTTTAGAACCGATAAGTATTACCTCTGTCTTGTCTGGATTTAATAAAAGAAAATTACGCGTCATCCAATCTTTTATATCTTTAACACAATCTGTCAATTTGGATAATTTAGCGTATTCATCTGGCCGTGATGAAATATATATTTGAGTGTCATCAGCATAACAATGAAAACTAATTCCATGTTTCCTTAGAATATTACCAAGTGGCAGCATATATATTGAGAATAATAAAGGGCCTAACACAGATCCCTGCGGCACTCCATAGTTTGCTGAAGTTATAATCGATTTTTCTCCATTTAAGTAGACGAAATGGTAGCGGTCAGATAAGTATGACCTGAACCAGCTTAATACTTGTCCTTGAACACCAGTGTAATTTTGTAGTCGATCTAAGAGTATTGTGTGATCTATAGTATCGAACGCAGCACTAAGATCAATTAAAACTAGTACTGAGATACAGCCTTGGTCCGAAGCTAAAAGTAAATCATTTGTGATTCTAACAAGCGCAGTTTCAGTGCTATGATGTGGCCTGAATCCAGACTGAAACTTTTCATAGATGTCGTTTTCTTGCAAGAAAGAGCCGAGTTGAGCGGACACAACTTTTTCTAATATTTTTGACATAAATGGAAGATTCGAAATGGGTCTGTAATTTGCTAGGTTATTTGGATCTAATTTTGGTTTCTTAATAAGAGGTTTTATAACTGCCAGCTTGAACGTTCTTGGAACATGACCTAAAGATAAAGATGAGTTAATAATATTGAGAAGAAGCTCTTCCACTATAGGTAACACTTCTTTCAGTAGTTCAGATGGTATAGGATCTAATAAACATGTTGTTGTTTTAGATGAAGTGATAAGTTTATTTAACTCTTTTTGTTCTATGGTTGTAAAGCATTGTAATTGTTGCGGGGTGATAATTGCGGCCGAATTATAAGGCGCGAGCAAAGATCGAACGTTTACGATTTTGATTCTGATGCTTTCAATTTTCTCGGTGAAGAAGTTCATGAAATCATTACTACTAAACTGTAACGAGGTATTTTGTTCAGACGACGTCTGTTTATTTGTTAGTCTAGCCACGGTATTAAATAAAAACCTTGGATTATTTCGGTTGTTTTCTATTAATTTGCTGAGGTGCTCAGCCCTGGCCGTTTTAAGTGCCTTTTTATAAAGTGACATACTGTCTTTCCACGCGATTCTAAAGAGCTCTAAATGAGTTTTTTTCCATTTACGCTCTAAATTACGGGTTTCTCTCTTTAAAACATACGTAGTATTATTGTACCATGGTGCTATACTTTTTTCTCTGACCTTTTTTAATCTAATGGGTGCAACAATATCCAATGTTCTATAGAGAATGGTGCTCATAGTGCTAGTTAGTTCGTCTAATTCATCTGTTTGTTTGGGTTCAGGCAGCAGCTGAGACAGATCAGATAAGCTATTTGAGAAATGATCTATGGTGGATGGACGAATTGTTCTACCTGGTCGATAACATGGCGCAGCATGACATATTACAGCAGTGCGTAATATGCAAGTTACCAAGTAGTGGTCAGTGACATCATCACTTTGTGGAATGATATCTATATTGGTTGGATCGGTTCCATATGATATAATTAAATCGAGTGTATGATTAAGACGATAAGTTGGTCCGGTGACGTTTTGCTTGACCCCGAAGGAGTTTAATAAATCTGTAAACGCAGCCCCTAACGCATCATTTAAATTATCTACGTGTATGTTAAAATCTCCAACAATTAATGCTTTATCGACGTTGACCAAAAGGTCTGATAGAAAGTCAGCAAACTCTTTTAAGAAATTGGCGTAAGGCCCTGGAGGTCTATATACGGTAGCCAATGCTAGAGATAATATGGATTTTTTTCTTACATCTAAGAGCGTAACATTTAGCACAAGCACTTCAAACGGATTAAACCTATGACAAGTTTTCTGAGTAACATTAAGGATATCTCTGTAGATTGTTGCAACACCGCCGCCACGACCGATCAGACGGGGCTCATGCTTATAACAGTATCCTGGTGGAGTAGACTCATTTAGACCGAAATAATCATTTGGTTTAAGCCAGGTTTCAGTAAGGCACAGAACATCGAAATTATTATCTGTGACCATTTCATTTACAATAACCGCCTTAGGTGTGAGCGATCTAATGTTTAGAAGACCTAGCTTTAGAAATTGTTTTTGTTCACTAATAGCGAGATTTTTTGTTTTAATAACAATTAGATTTTTTCTAGATCCCGCAGTAGATTTATTATTTGATCTTAGTAAACGAGGAATAGACACAGTTTCTATGCAATATTCTACACTAGTATTAATATCAATTAAATTGGTGCAGTAGAGACTGTGATTTGGATTTTTGGTTACTAGTCAAATGGTATTTAACATCTTGGAGATGTTATCCGACAGAAGATCTGCCCCGATTCTACTTGGGTGTAAGCCATCAGCGCGGAAGAGCCTTGGTCGCTCCCAAAACAGATTCCAATTATTTACAAAAATCAGTTTCTGCTCATTGCACTATGACAATAACCATTCATTTAGCACGAATAATCTACTGAACTTTTCATGCCCTCGTCGGTACGTAGGAAGCGGTCCAGACACAATAATCGATGTTTCAGGCGATGTGCTGCGTACCGTATCGATAAGGCTCCTGAAGTCTTTCTTCAGAACCTCCATCTGTCGCAGCCTAATGTCGTTAGCTCCCGCGTGCAGCACAACAGCTCCGACGCGCTCGTCACCGTTCAAGATCTCAGTTACCCGCGCAGTGATATCGAGAACACGAGCACCAGGAAAGCAGTGACTGTGCACCTTACTTTTACCTAACGTAGCGTGGACGTGTCGGACGGTGGAATCGCCGATGATCACAGCATCGCGTTCCGTTTCGCGAAGAGGGGAGAAGCGGTTCTGAGTGGAGATCTCGAAAACCGGGAGGGGCGAAAAGATTCTTGTCCTGGCACGCGGCTTCCGCGGAACCACCCAGGCTTCGTGGTGGTGTGTTGGAGCCGGAGTGAATGAAATCATGGCTGATCGTGACCTGGACGCTCGGGACCAAGGCTGAGAAACGCACGGAGTAGACGAGGTCAGCGTCAGCGGATTACTAACGTTAATCACTGATCCGTGTGCATCAGCGCGTGATGTTTCAAGAGCTAAACGCCGGTCTCTCAGCTCAGCTTGTCTCTCTAGAAGGTCACGGATCTGCTTTTCTACAGCTTCTAATTCAGACTGCACCGCGAGCAATTCAGATCTGTTCTCATCTGCACCGAAAGGTAGACAACATACACCTGACATATTCGCCATTTTAACAGATGGACAGTAAGTTAGCAATGATGCAACCAGTGATGCTATTAATATTTATACTAATTTATGACTCAAGTCTTGGGTAACAACCATCTTTTTAGTGGTATGGGTGTAATGTAGACGCACGATAGACGGGAAAACAAACAAACTCACAGCAGGCAACGAGGCTGACAAAAGCAGTCGATCACAGGGCGAACAGCAGTGAAGCGGTGTCTCGCTCTACGACCAACAACCAATGTTCAAACCGTATTTGCGCAAACAAACAAACTCACTGCGGGCAACGAGGCTGACAAAAGCAGTCGATCACAGGGCGAAGAGAAGTGAAGCTGTGTCTCGCTCTACGACCAACAACCAATGTTCAAACCGTATTTGCGCAAACAAACAAACTCACAGCGGGCAACGAGGCTGACAAAAGCAGTCGATCGCAGGGCGAACAGCAGTGAAGCGGTGTCTCGCTCTATGACCAACCACCAATGTTCCAACCGTATTTGCGGTTCCAGCCGTATAATGGCTTGAGACGCGTCTGCCCAACAGTCCGAGTAGTAATTATGAGTTAAATGATGGTTCAGAACAGAATAAAGAGAGAAATACGGAAAAACAGAAGGAAATACGAAGCTAATACGAGGCTTAGACAGCCACGACGCAAACAAACTCACAGCTCACAGCAGGCAGCGAGGCGGACAAAAGCAATCGAGCAAATGATCGAGCCTACGGAAGCGATAAAAATAGAGCAAATTACCTTTTGAAAGTAACTTGGAACTTCATATAACGATATCAATAACATCATTACATCGATAGGTGACGACAAATGACTGTTCAATTTTTTTTATTTATCATTGAATAATTCATTCATTCAAAAAACGATGATTCATCCAGTAATGAAACAAGTGAAGTATGAGTCATTGAATCATTCATTCAAACCAAGTTTTTATTAATAATTCATTGAAATTAATTAAACATTTTTAAATAGACTGCAGCAATTAACTATGTGTCAGAACCTCCAGTAAATTACAAGTTATTTTCTTTAGTTGTCTGTTCAGAATTGTGGGAGAATCGGGATCTCTATTTGAAAAAAAAAAAAAAAAATTGTGATTCTCAATTTATCCAGAATCATGCTGCTCTGTATCACGATTTCCACAAAAATATAAAGCAGCACAACTTTTTTCAATATTGATAATAATAAGAGCAGCGAATCAGCACATTAGAATGATTTCTGAAGGATCATGTGACACTGAAGAAGACTGGTGTAATGATGCTGAAAATTCAGCTTTGCAATCACAGGAATAAATTACATTTTTAAATATATTAAAGGTCCCATATTGTACACCTTTCTGAAGTTTTATTTTAGATTTTTATGTCCTTAAGAATATATATTTGCGGTATAAGTACCAAAAACCATCTTAATATATTTGTACAGCTCCTTTCTCAGGAGCTCTGCCTAGAACAGGTCGATTTTGGCCTGTCTAATTAATATTCATGAGCCTCTCTTCTGATTGGCCTGTTGTTATCTGAGTGACGCACGCCCAGGCCAACCACAAATAACTAGGGTCATGTATGCTGCAGCCTGCTTTGGCTTGGTGGTGCTCACAAGTAAGGTAACTAAAACACCTGTAATGATGGTGATAAATTATTTTTTTATTAAAGCATAAACATTCACAAACCACTGTTAATTTAACATAAAAGCAAGCATAGGCTACTGCGTGCATGGTTTGGCATGACAGAAATAGCGCAAAGTGTGCTCCCTTAATAATTCCTAAAAAGCTGACATCTCAGTTCATCGCGATCTCACAAAGCTCTGTTATTATCAATGAAGCTGACTGAACAATAAATCTTTCATAATGTCAACACTTTTTCAAAATCACTTTTTGAGCGGTGAGTGGATTCTATCTTAAATGCATCTCGTTGGCCATTGCGTTCAATAAATCAACACACATGTCTGTGATTGGCTACATTGCTCAACGCTGCAAACAAGTTATAAATAGAAACTCGTTCTCGCCTGTAAATCGTTTTTATTTAGTTTCAGGTATTCTTGTTGCTTTTGTGCAACATATGAATAACAATTTATTTGTTTTTGGATGTTTTATTTTTAGATATTTCAATTTTCCGGGAGTCCCGCGAATCGTTTTACTCTCCCGCAACCCGCACACACACGAGTACCTTACCGCCCGCGCCCGCACTTGGCCATCAATCAAATCTAGTTCCGCGCCACACTCTGTTGCATTGGGTCCCGCGGGAGTGCAGGTCTCTACATCCATCTACTGAACAGCATTTTCTCAACATGTTTCCGTGTTGTTGTTGCTCAGCATTGTCTGGGTTTGGGCAAAAGGAGGGCGGACGGTGGGCAGTGCTCGGCGTGGTGACTGAAGGCGGTGACTGAGTAGTTCTGACATGACGTTTTTACGGAAGTCACAACGGCTTGTGAAAAGTACAGCTACTTTATGCAGGCTGTGTGCATTTGTCTGTGGATTGACTGTTTTTACAAAAATTACAAAAATGTAATTTTTGACAATATGGGACCTTTAAAATAGAAAACAGTTATTTTAAATTGTAATATTTCACAATATTACTTTTTACAATATTTTTGATCAAATAAAGGCAGCCTTGGTGAGCATAAGACAACAATACAGACCCCAAACTTTTTAATAGTAGTGTGTTTTTAACTTGACATGGCATCTTAAAAAATGTGGCACGCATGCATGATATGCTGAGAAAGCAGCGAGACATGGCACGACATCCAGAAATGTTCATTTATCTCTTGTTCAACATAAGATATAACAAAAACCCCTACATGTCATTGTCAGGGTAGATGCCATATTGTATTTGCTTTGAGGGGTAGATATGCAGTCCGTTCAATATATCCTACTGTAAATTTAAAAAGATTAAAAGTTAAACTTCGTTTAACTTGACACACCATCTTAAAACATTTAAAAAAACAGCAAGACATGACATACTGGTCAAAAACATCTGTCTATCACGTTGACAATACAAAAACCCGTAAAAAGCATGAAGACACAGCTCTGAGGGATTGAAAAGAACAAATGGTCTTGTGACACTTTTTTAAAAGTTAAACTAATTTATATTTTTCCTGTGCAGCTTTTTAATTGTTTTACTCTGTGTAATCATGCATTTATTATCATCATTATTATTATTATTACACCTTTGACCCTAGTGCTATGACACTTTTTAAGCATCTTGTGCAACTTAAACTTATTTTTTTTTTCAGATTACTTTCCATGGCAACATTTCTAATTTCCTTTTTCTTTTCTTTTCTTTTTTCCTAAACTAATTTAATATTTATATTTCAATTAATGAAAACTGTTTTTAGTTTCGTTTGAGTTAACATTAGTGTGAATGAGCCCCTACAGTAGGTCCCAGCCTTTGACGAGTTTGCTTTTTTTTCCTCCCTCCTCAAAGCTACCAAATACGTAAGGTTGCCCTTTAAAGGGGGACAAAACTACCCCCCCCCCCCCTCATTGGAATATGAGAGACAGGATGGGGGCTGGGGAGGAGAGTGCTGGTAAGACCATCTTTAAGGTAATTGTGTATTTGTGGGGTACCCCAGTTTTTAATGAATGTTTGATTGAGGATTGACGCCAGTCAGTTGGGTGGTCCTACCCTGAGTCATGTGCCCCTTTAGCCCTGACACTGATCCCCTTTCCCCCTCTGTCCCGCTCCGCTCAGGTGGAACTCACCTGTTCAACTGTGACTGGGTCAGAACAAAGGGATGGACAGAAACCCACCAGCATTGGCGCCCGACTCACTCTCTCTCTCTCTCACTCTCTTTCTCCTGCCTCCAGAGACTCTGTAACCCTCTCATCACATTTCCTCACATCAAAAGCTATAAGCTAATTACAAATGACTGAGGGCATGCAGGCAATAAATACAAAATCAACATAATTGATTTAATCCTCTCAGCTCTCAAATGAAAGAGACAGGAAAGAAAGCGGGAGAGAGAGAAACTTGACACAGTCAGCCAGAAGTTACAGCTCAGTTTCGTTGGCATGGAAGTTGGATGAATAAAAAGACAAATGTCAAGTTTGTGAACAAGAATTGAGTGTGACAATAAATCGCGCCATGATGACATGACAGAAAAAAAGAAAGAAAAAAATGGCACTTCCAACTTGTAACTGATGACATAAAGGCTGTTTTTCTCTATTTTTTTTTTTTTTTTTTTTTTTTGGGGGGGGGGGGGTGGCAATATGCATCTTAAAAGCAGAGGGGATGCTACTGGTGTGAAATGGGCATTAATGATTCATAACATCTTCTGTTTCATGGACTATAGGACCAATCAGTGTCCTTTACACCTTAACAACAGAAAGTGCAGAACTTTGATTCAAAATGTGATGCTGCCCCATGCTCAGAGTTAGATTTATAGATGAAAGCAACCTCTCATCTAATCAATAAAGCATTTGCATGTGAGAGGACAATTTGAAGATCTCCTCCATTTGCTGTGCATAGTTTCTTTCTTCAAGAAGTGATATATAACACAAATTGATCACAAAGTTATGGTTGCCCATCAGATACATTAAACATTCTTGAATTAAGGCACATGTCATTTCCAATTCTGTACAGTGCATGGTTATTTTTTCATGTAAAACTAAAGAAGAATATTCTGGCAGCTCTTCATAGTGCACAGAAATACAGCATGAAACACCATAAAATCCTTCTGAAGCAGTACGATAGCTTTGCTTGAGGAACAGACAAAAACTGAAGTTTTTCATTGAAAATCTTCTCCTCCAAAAGTAAGTCTTAAATCAAATATGTTGCCAGGCATGATGTTTGACAACACGAAAACAAATGCCTTACTAAAATACTAGGATGAAAAATTTGATCTGGTGGCATTAGGGGTCAAAATTGTTCCATGACATCCCAAGCTACTGCTAGCTGGTGTGAGAAAGACTTTAGCATTACTTTACAAGTTCACTTTATCTAAACTTTGATGGTGGTAGAGATAAATAGGTTGACTTGCTGTCCGTAATGGAGGGACTGGAACATGAGGCTTAATTCAAACTCTTAATTCCCGATTGGATGCCTCCATCAGTGGAAGTTAGCTATTAAATAATAAAAAATGCTATTAAGCATTGAAAATTCTTGAATTAAGAAGTAAATGTCATTATTTATATGTCATTTCCAAATGTGTACGTGGTTATTTTTTCCATGGAAAACTAAAGGAGGATTTTTGACTATGATGGTGCTGGGCGTGAAGTTTGGCATTGATGACACAAGAATGACAATTGTAAAGGCAAAATTACCAGTGAATATTGGGGGAGTGTACTGTGTGCTGTACAAGTCAGCCACCTAATGGACAACAACGGAACAAGAGCAGTTTGGTTTAAACGCAGTGTCATAGCCAAGAGGATGACTGTTCAAATCTGATCTGATGGCACAGAGGTAAAAATTACCCTTTGATATCCCAATACAATAAAGTGCAATACAAATTTTATTTCTATAGCACATTTAAAACAACTGCCGTTGACCAAAGTGCTTTCCAGCATCATTAATACTTCAGAGACAATTCAATTCAGTCACACAAACAAAATACATCCTGTTCACTCTAATCAGTTCTAAAAGCTATACTAAAAAGATACGATTTCAATCTAGACTTAAACGCATCCACTGATGGGGAAGATTTAATGTGCATTGGAAGTGTGTCTCATAAATGTGGAGCAGCCACAGAAAAGGCCATCGCACCTTTTGATTTTAATCTAGTTTTAGGAACATGAAGAATCATCTGACTTAAGGATCTCATATTTCTTGTATTTTGATGAGGCATCAAAAGGTCACCAATATATTTTGGGGCAATACCATGCAACCCTTTAAAAACCATCAACAGGACCTTAAACTCAATTCTAAATTTTACAGGCAACCAGTGCAAAGAAACCAAAACTGGGGTAATTCTCTCTCTCTTATTTGTACCAGTCAAAATCCTGGCAGCAGCATTTTTCACTAATTGAAGATGGGATAATTGACCCATAGAAATTACAGTAGTTAATGCGTGATGAAACAAATGCATGAATAACAGTCTCCTCGTCCTTAAAAGAAAGAATTGGTTTCAATTTAGAAATAATTCTGAGTTGATAAAACCCAGCATTAACAACAGTGACCTGTTTATCTAAAACCAGAGCTGAATCCATGATAACTCCCAAATTCTTGCATGCTCTGAAACACTTATCGACATAGATGCCAACCTACTTATAATTTCCTTAGAAGCAGAAGAGGGTCCAACAGAAGACAACACACTCTTATAGTCTTATTAGTATTAAGATGAAGAAAATTGCTTGCCAGCCAGGCTTTGAACAAGTCCATCCAGAGATTGAGAGCCTTTTGGATCTATTGAAATATATAACTGGGCTTTGTCTGCATATAGATGATACATAATGTTGTATTTATGATAAATTTTCATATTCAATTTTCATATTCATATTCAAATTTTCATATTCAATGAAAATAAAATATGTCCTAGTATCGACCCCTGTGGCACACCACTCTGCAATTTAACTGATGTAGAACACAAATCTTCAATGCAAACCGAGAATGACCTATCCTTTAAATATGATTTAAACCAATCTAAGGCATTACCCTTAATACCAACATCTTCCAAACGCTGCAATAAAATGCCATAATCAACCATATAAAAGGCAGACCTCAAACCTGACTGGAACATATCTATAACATAAACAAGTTGTGATAAAACAACCTACTCTAAAGTTTTTGATAAAAAATGTAATTTTGATATAGATCGATAACTACTATTTACTATAACTATAATTACAATTTAAACTTGGTCTCTTAAGAAGTGGCTGCACTACTGCATCTTTAAAACAATCAGCAACATTTCCACCGATTAAGCTACTATTGAAAAGAAACTGAATAGTGCTACCTAAAAGATGATCAGAAAGACAAACGTCATCTACAACAGCATTAGTAATAGGGAGACCCAAAGACAATACAGGATCAAGGGTTTGACCACCCCTATGAGTAGATCCTGACACAAACTGAGTAAAATTAAAAGGAGTCAATCAGCAGCAAAAATTACTAACCAATGGCTTTGAAGGACAGCACACGTGTTATTATCACAGGTTGGAACTGTGACAGACAAAAACGCAGAAAATTAGGCCTATAAATAAGAACACATAGATACTGTAGCAACGAAGAGACAGAACAACCCCAAATATTGCATTTTAAAGCTGGAAGAAGTCCTAGATGGCAATTGACAACATTTAAACTGATTTTTTGTACACTGTTCAGTGTTTCCCCTAGGATTTTTTTTCAGGGGGGGGGGGGGGACTGCTAGTGTTGCGGAGCGGGCGTGTTACGGATACGTGGTGTATTTGTTTTTTATTATTAATTGAAATCATGTACTATGAATCATTAAACTTATACAACATTTTTTTTTAATATATATATATATGTTTTTTCTGGTAATAAAATGAAGACATAAAACACAAATTTTAGCATTTATCATCAATTTTAATCATATGAAATTAAATAAACTTTTTGTCAAATAACTGGCTGCACAATGAGCTTTAGCCTAACTGTTCAAATTAAAACATGGATTATTCCTTAAAAATTTCAGTTTTGATGATAATTTATTTGGATTAGTGTTAGTGTATTATTACATTGGGATATATCTAAATTCTAATGTACAACAGTAATATATTTCTGTCAAGTTAAACCGAACTTTTATTTTGACGGGTTGCCGTGAAGACCTTTTGAGGTTCTGTGTGTTTGTCATGATGATAGTTTTTCTCAAATGAAGCGGTGAAATGATCACGAAGTGACTTTCAGAGTGGATCTAGAGCCTGGAGAGGAAGTTCATGCATTTGTGTCTTCATATAGGCCAAATAACAGCGCAAGCGTCACACGTGCTTCAGTGTGTGTGTGGTAAATTAAACTGCGCGTCGGGGCACCATTCATTCACACAGAACATGCAGGATTCGTATTTAAATAGTGTTTGTGTTTTAATATTCACACACACTAGTCTACATCGCGATTTGATTTCAAGTGTACTGAACTGCTTTCTATTTTTTCCTCAAATTTACAAATTCCGTGAAATTCCGCGTTTTACACTAAATTCCTTTTTTATGACTGTATTTCGTCAGCATTTTAGGGGGGGCGGGGGGTCGTTTTGCGGGGGCGGGCCGCCCCCCCAAAACAATGGTAGGGGAAACACTGCTGTTGCAACACCTTCACCTAGTCCTATAGGCGAGTTAAAAAAAATAAAAGGAGAAAGTTCATATAAAGTGCTTTAGTCCAAAGCATCAAGCCAAGTTTCAGTCACAAAAAAGGAAGTCCAAATTATTTGATATCCTAAACTAGTTGAAGCCATGTATGAGAGAGACTTTTTGCATTACTTTACAATTTCATGACACAACAATCAAACTGCTTATGTCTGAGGTGCAAACAGATAGTGGAATGCCTTTCATGGAATTAAATGCAGGAATTAGGATGTTCAAATAAATAGGTGTGATTTTCTGTCTGTAATAGAGGAATTCAAACTCTAAATTTCCAGTTAAATTTCGTAAATGGAAGTTAGTAATTTTATATGATAAAGAGATTCAGATTGGAGTTGAGTAAACAGCAGTTTTGTGTCATGAATGACAGGGTGAGATGCGCAAGCTCATCAAATGTCTGTGTGACTTTGTCTCTCATGTCAGAGTCTCTCTTCTCAGTCTTGGTTAGTGACTTGTTATTATCTCATTTATTTTATGCAAATAACCTCAAATTATCTATAAAACAAAGATGTTTGAAATCTCTCCCACTTCATCTGGTCCTAATTAATGTTTTACAGCAAACAATTACAGTCTACTGGAGCCTGGGACCATGGGACACAAAACACGCACACACACACACACACACACACACACACACACACACACACACACACACACACACACACACACACAGCGTTAGTTTATAAATGACACAACGGTCAAACTGGATATGTTTGAGGTATAAACAGATAATAGTGGATTTTTTTCAGGGAATTAAATGCAGGCATTAGGATGTTGAAAATACTTGGAAATACTGACTATAATGCACAGTTGCATAAGCGTATAATAACTGCTCATTTGAAAGACACAGTAACAGGTGCTTAATGTTGCCATTTCGGTTATATTTCACCTAGAGAGTATTATGGTCATCCATCCAGGAGAGACAGATTAAATCTTTTATTTAAAATGGCCCATGATATCCCTTTCCCTTTTGAACTGCGTAAAGAAAGAATAAAACATCAGGGCTTTTGAAAAGCACATTATTCAGAAAGCAATTAACAGATACACGGTGTGGTTAATTTAGTAATAATACCTCAGCAGCTGGAACTCGGGTTAGTTCAAGCTGTTTTATCCTCTTTCCAGCTGCTTCTGCCCTGACAAGTGTGTTAAAGCTGAAGAGGATTTGGTCATAATGAAGAAGACACATATAGATTTGTCTGTTCGAAGTGAACCATTGGGGAATAGAGATTATTATATGGAAAAAAAAGCCAAACCCCAATGTATTTTGCACACTAAGTGAGTGAATGTGTCTGGTGTATCTGTAGGGATCTGATTTTCTTAGGTTTGTGTTTAGGTTTGATTTCAGCCTGGTTTTAGTTTGGTTTTAAAGCTGTTTTTAGTCTGGGTTTTTTTTTTCTTTTTTTTTTCTTAGTGGTGAGCATTGGCATGCATTTAAAGCCATCTTATTGCTATCCACCGCAGATGTGCTGCAAGCAGGAAGCATTTTTATGCTATGTGGAGAAAAGAAAATGCTTGAACTCTTAAGATATTTGACGGATGTATGAACATATAAGCCTAATTTACACATTTGTGTGAGTTAAGCACTAAATCAGAGCATTTCCCAGAAACAGAAAGACAGCGAGGTTATAATGGACTTATATGAGCTGTTTTTCTTTCAATTCTTCTGACCGCAAAGTTTTAAGCAGTATGTGGATTCTATTTCTATTTTTATAAAACGAATGTGTTTTGTTATTGGATCTGCTCTCAACCAACTCTGAATAACAAGCAGCATCTCTGGCTGTTACTGGTGACTGTCAAAATAAACACACCATGAACAAGTCAGAGAAGCTGCGCCTGATTCCACATCTGGCCTGTTGGAAATCAGAATTCACCACAAGATATGTACTTATACAGGAGAGTGTGTGTGTGTGTGTGTGTACCATACCTGTTAGACTAAATGCGTTCCCTGAACAAACTAGTGACAAAAGTTGCAAATATACTTCCATGCATTCATATTCTTCTGTCCTTCCTTTGCATTACCAAATGAAATGTTTTTTTGCAAACATTTATATATATATATATATATATATATATATATATATATATATATATATATATATATATATATATATATATATATATATATATAAATTAGATTTTTTTGTTATACAATCTGATTTGATTTTTTGTTTTATATGTATATTTTTATAATTACACATAAAAAGAAGAAAAAGTATAAATGTATAAAAAGTGTATTTTATCAATCTAATAATGGTCCACTGGGAAGGGACATTGGTGAGAAGTTTTGCTGCTTGTTTTTGTGTGTGTTGTGAAAAAAATAAAAAAAACTTTGTAAGAAAAGCACATGCCATTGTCCTACCACTTTGTACACACACACACACACACACACACACACACACACACACACACACACACACACACACACACACACACACACACACACACACACACACACACACACACACACACACACACACACACACACAAACTCTAAACCTTTTTATATCCTCATAAACTCTCAGTATCATTTAGTGCACTTACTCTCAATGTGTTTACCAGTGAAACTAAAATGCACAGAGCAAAACCATTCCACATATGGCACATTTGTTTTGTTGCTTGGAAACTTATTGTTAAATGAGAGAGAGTGAGACAGTGAGAGAAAAAGAGAGAGAGAGAAACATGATGGAAAGAAAATAAATAGCACTGCAGTTTGCAGCACAAAGTAAGTGGCAAACATTATGGGAGTGAAAATCATTAAAAAATCTTAATTTATGGCTGTGGTCTGTTTGTCATTTGGCTTGGCTACTGCTCTGTTGCATAAGTTAAAAACGGATAATTATATTCATGAACAAAGAAGCTAAATGTGCTCTCTAATAAGGGGCTGAGCAACAGAGCACACACACAATGTCATGGCATTCAGATCCAGATGTGTCCAGTCCAGCATCACATGGATCCACTTTAAACTCAGTAGGAGAGAGGGAGAGACAAACCATTGTTTCTTATCAAAATGATCTGATGTCTTATGGTTATACCTCAAACATATCCAGTTTGATCGTTGTGTCATTTATAAACTAACGCTGTGTGTGTGTGTGTGTGTGTGTGTGTGTGTGTGTGTGTGTGTGTGTGTGTGTGTGTGTGTGTGTGTGTGTGTGTGTGTGTGTGTGTGTTGGAGTGGGTGGCTGATGCAGAGTCGATAATATGGTGAGTGAGGGATTAAGAAAGTATATTTCTTCTGGTCTATGCCGGAAACTCATCCCACCTCATAAAGAAGAAAGAAAGAGTTTTGGAAATGGAGTGACAGAGAGAAATGAAATCAAGGTAAGGCAGGCGTTACTTCCTTTTTTTTTTTTATTCATCTTTCGCTTTTTCTGTTCGCAGGTGTGATTCGCATCCTGTGGGATCAAGAACTTTAAAGGCAGAAACCTGAGAGACCAAACCAGCTGTGCTGCAGGCTGACCGAGAGAGAGAGAGAGAGAGAGAGAGAGAGAGAGAGAGAGAGAGAGAGAGAGAGAGAGAGAGAGAGAGAGAGAGAGAGAGAGAGAGAGAGAGAGAGAGAGAGAGAGAGAGAGAGAGAGAGAGAGAGAGAGAGAGAGAGAGAAAGAGAGGCAAGAACCTGAAGTTACAGTATAAACACATACACGTAAATTTCCCATTAGAAAGCAAGTGAGGCTCAGTTCATCCTAAAATAATGAAGCCCAATTTGTTTTCATGTGGACTTTATTTGTACATAAAACTTTTTGACAGGGATGATGGAGGGGTGACTTTTATTTAAAGTACAGTACATTTATTACAGAGACAATCCTTCCACAGCAACCCGATGTTTAGTATCTTGGGCACAATGGTGCAGCAAGGTTCAAAACTACAAGCCCTGGTCTTTAATTACCGACACATTACTATACCGTAAAGATCATTAGGAAAAGTAAAAAAAAAAAAAAAAGACTTTTAAGTTCTATTAGCAATGTTTTTGCATATTGTCCATTTTTGCATATTGAATATTGCAAGTTTTTTTTATTCATATTTTTGGGCAGTAGTCTATGATTGACTATAATGAAGCTAAACCAAACTCAGAGCTGTCGGTCTTGCAGACTGGTGCTTATTATCACTTTCAGCCTCTTACAAGGCCTCATATGCCACACTTACAAGCATGGGGCACTGGTGTGCCTGTTGTCTGTTTTTGTTTTGGCTTTGTTGGAACCCTAGAACACAACAGAGGCACACTAGCAAACATGGTGTCACTTAGCCACAAGCACAGACTGAAAGCAGTTGTGGTCTCTCTTTCTCTCGCGCGCACTCTCTGTTTTTCCCATTCGTCTCCGGCATTGTTTTATGGCCTAGTTCACATCTTTGCGAACTTGATTTTGACATGCCGGAACATTCCCTCCTCGTCCATGTGCTCTGTCAGCGAGTCGTCACATCCTCACTAAGCACCACACTCGTTCATTTTGAGCAACTCAACTCTGTCTCTCTCTCTCTCACACTCTCTGCCATTGCGACAGGACCAGTCGTGTCTGCTAACAGCTGTCAGTTTCGGTGCGGCCTGTACACTTCATTCCCTGAATGATCTAACAAATGTAAAAATCTGAAAAAGCAATAAAGACACAAGTAGGGTAAAGGCATACATTTTGGTAATGCACGCTGCGTCTTTGATGTTGAGATCTTTTCCTCGCTGCCGCTGCTGAGATTATGTCTCTCTTGTTTTATACATGTTGCTTCCATCAGAGTGGGGAAGAAAAGAGCAGCTCGGTAATGGTTAGCACATGGCTAGCTTTTGTCTGTGTGGTTTTTGTTCTGGTATCAGATCTCTCTCGCTCACTGTATTAGACTGAAGTGCGAGACAGGTTTTATCGGGTGTAATTTGGCTTTGATGTGACTGAGACTCATTAAGACGTGCTTGTGTGTGCACACACACACGCTGCCGTGAGTTTTGAAAAGTTTCAACTCGGTTGCCTTTGTGTCTTTGCCTTCCTAGATACATCTGGCGGCCATTCAGCCATCCTCTATGTGCTCCAACATGAGCATGTGAGACGTTAGACTGCTGCTTTTCACCCTGCGCTAACACCTCGCACATTTCCATGCCTAACATTTGGTTTCAGTAGAAGTGTCTCCCTGCCATTGACCTAATAGCTGTGTATATATATGTCTCATAATGTCTCAGATCAGGCCATAGGAAACTGGTCCTAGACCAGTTAGGAGATTAACATGCTCACTTGAAGTGCAACATTCCCCATTTTTTTAATTTTAAGAGAAAATTCATCCATCCTATCCATTCTTTTCACAATTCTCCATAACTCTACAGAATTATGAGAGAGTTTGCATTTGAGGGATTGTGTGGAACTGATTAAATTTATTGTTATAATTTTAAGCTCAAATAACCATCACCATTAAATGCTCAATAAATCCCATCCAGCCAACAATAAATAATGTAGAAAAATTTGCCTGTTTTTTTGTTTGTTTTTTTTCTTCAGTTTCACAGATATTTTATTCAGTTTCAATTTATATTTGCATTAGTTTCTTGAAAAGATATGTTTATTAATATTGGCACAAAGGTAATTCCATAGTGAACCAGGTTAGGGAATGGCATGTTTAATAAAATGGTAATGGTACAGTTGCCAAATCTAACCGATAATAATGAAGATGTTTCTTCTCTGACAGATGCTAATATCAAACTGATCTTATAATAGCTGTTGGTCTGCTAAACAGCACTGACCGACAGCTTAATAGCTAATCATTCAGTATAGGATTCTCTTAACTCGATTCATTCTCTGAATTGATTCAAATAATAAGGACGTCTTAAAAGTTACAGCAGAGCCAAAATTAGAAATTGATGCACAGCAACTGAAATCTGAAAAGTAAAAAAAAAAACAGTATCAATATTTATCCTTATGAATATAAATGATACTTTGTTTCAATTAGAAAATCAGTTTGATGTCAGTGAAAATAACTGTTTTTGTCTTAGATTGTTCTTAAAGTAAAACATGAATAAAATATAAATTTCTAAATATAAACCCTGACTCACAGATTGAAAAAGAACCCATCTGTGATTGCAAATATATATTTGAAAATATGGTATATTCTTCAAATGTTTGTGATAAACTATTAATAAACGTTATGCATATTCAGAAATCCTTCTTTTTCTCCTACTTCAAATAATAATTTGTCCAATAGTTTGTCCACACTGGAAAGAGACTCATGGATCATGAGTGATCATGGGCTTGCAAGCTCTTCACCGTAATTAAACAACAAGTATAGATCTTCTCTGTAAAGCAGATCCTGTTTTTATACAATGTTTTCAGGCTAATTGGGGCATATATAAGAATATTTAATAATCAATTAAAAACACTAAAATATATACTTCAAGCTCCCAGTCTTCCCAGATGTCTCCCTTTTTCTGCAAATGTATTCTGAATATGGACATGAATATGTAACTTGCCTTCCATATCACATATTATGCTCTTATTTTTTTATTTTATTTTATTTTATTTTTTTGGACATAATTGGGAAATAACAGACATATTAATGCATTTATAAATATTTCCCCTCTATGAGGTTTAGAAGTGTAGACCTTATTGTTCAGACTCTCTTATGAAACCTTTTAAGGAAAAATACTTTTGCAACATGTGTGATGGAATTATGATTGTATGACTATGAATTATCATAAACAATTACAGATGAAAATGTTTCCATGCTTGCAAAACTCACTGTGGTTGCATATGCCTTGCATGAGGTCTGAATGACTGTGAAAATGAAATCTAATGCCTTAGATAAATAATTGACTTTGCATTATGCACGACAAAACCTGTTATATTTGCTATATTTAGGGGGGTTTTTCTTCACATTTCAAAGAATGTAAAAACAGACCTGGTGGCAGTTACTTTTTTTTTTCTTTAAACAGAAATATTATCATACAATTTACTACTGAGCTAAAACCAAATGTTTCTATCAGTGGTCTCCAAGAATACTTACACAAAAATCATGCAGGGAGATGTGTATATTACTTAATACACACTATACTGATATAAGTATAGATGATATATGTTATGTGGGAAAAAATGTTTATGTCTCACTGAGTAATGAAGCGTCTCAGGGCACTTAGGTCTGATAAAGCTTTTTGAATGCTAAACTGACCAGTGGTTGACACTAACTGAGGCCTGCTCTCATCATTTTTAGTGTGCTCATAAAACAAATGGTTTTGTCTTGAAACAGTTGCATCTGGCAGTCACAGTTTTTTGACTGATAAGCTCTTACTGCATACACTGACTCATTTCTGATAAAAACATCTGTGTTTTTTCAAGTGTGACCTGCGTCTCTTTCTCTACCCCCTCCACCCCCAATCTCCCTCTCTGCTGTGTCTTTTATTCATTGCCAGAAAAATATCAATAACATAATGCCACAAAGCTGTTACCAAAAACCAAACCATTAAAATGTCTGTTTTATGATACCGATCTTATTTTCCCCAAGTATGCTACACATCTTTTGTAAATTTGAAGCTTATTTTTTTTATATTAGTTATTAAATTTATTTATACATTGATTTATTTCTATCAAGGAAAAAAATAACTGTTTATCTAAAATTCACCACAGTATGACTTAATTTATCATGTAATTAAACCATGCTAAACCACACACACACAAAAGCAAATGTAAAGATATTATTTACAGCAGACAAGCCATATTGTCTTCATGTTGCTATTTCTCTTTCATGAATTCTCAATTCTGATTGGTCAGTCGCTCCATTCAGCCATCTGATGTAGAATATAACAATCAGTTTCCAGAAGAAAAAAAACATTTGTTTTCTCCATAGTGCTTCTCAATCCTGGTCCTGGGGACCCACAGCTCTGCACATTTTATATGTCTCCTTTATCTGACACACCCAGGTCAGTTCATAGAACTCTTTCCTAACGAGCTGATGATCTGAATCAGGTGTGTTAAATGAGGGAGACATACAAACTGCAGAGCTGTGGGTCCCCAGGACCAGGATTGAGAACCACTGATATAGGGGAACCGATTTTTAACCATACCTTATGTGGCAAGCAGGATGAGGCAGAGGGCCGTGAGAATGGGGCGAAGCCAGTGGCGTGACTGATAATGAGAGTCACCTGCACGCTGCACCTGTCTCGTATCTCTCACGAAGGAGCTTTGGAAGCGTCGACAGTGAGGGATGAGAGAGGACCAGGCCTGGACTATTTTATGTTATGTTTTGTTTGTATGTGTATGCGGCAGTCGTCCATGAGGGGCTGCCGCTTTTACTTTCGTTGTTGTTTTTTGTTTATTTTATATGATTAAAAGTTTGTGAAATGTTCGGCGGTTCCTGCATCCTTCTTCCCTTGTCAACAAACACTGTTACAAGTTATAAACCATTAAAGGCCGACCTACTATGCGCTACGGGGTGTTTAATAGATTTTATTTCTTTGAAGCCATCTGCCTGCATTATTTAAACATTAAAATAATGATGTAAAAGTGAAAAACGACTTTACCCATAATTCTGCAAAGAGATCTCCACCAATTAGAGAATCACGACATGCACATTTTTCCAAAATAGCTCCACCCACTTTCATGAAGTATGTGAATTATTTAATAGGGCCAGTAAAAATGACCTCAGAGGACTTAAGTTGTCCCATTAAAATAACTGTTATAGCCTATTGTTGCAGTATTTATCTTGTTACTCATTGTTTTTGTATACATTGTAATGAACTTTTTTTTTTCTTAGCGGAACCTTTAAAGAGATAGTTCGGCCAAAAAAGTTTGCCCAAATATTTGATAATTTACTCAACCAAACAGTTGATGGTAGTCATCGACTTCCATAGCATGGAAAACAATACTATGGAAGGGAATGGCTACAGTCAACTGTTTGGTTACCCACATTCTACAAAATATTTTATAATGTGTTCAGCAGAAGAAAGAAATCCATTCAGGTTTGGAACAACTTGAGGGTGAGTAAATGATGACAGAATTTTCATTTTTGGGTGAACAATCCCTTTAAGGTAATATAATAGGTAAGATCTCAATATCAATATTTCTTGTATTATTTTATATATTGTATTATTTATTTGGTATGTGTGACTGACCTTATTTGGTATTTGAGACTTAGACTGACAAGTTAACAATTTGATAAAAGGCCTTCTAATGTCATGTTTTGTTGGTGGAAAATCTTTTAGTATTTTATTTGCAGTAATGAGAGGAAAGAAGAAGTAAATGCCCTTTTGAGAAAAGAATGAGAGTGAAGCATTAACGTGATCTGCCATGACATTTCCCCAAATCAATCTGGACTAAAAAGGTTTAGTTCAATTGGGTGTGCATACTTAAGTTAATTATTTTCCATGGATAAAGTGGAAGACTGGAACAGGGATCTAACAGATGTCACTGAACCTCTACATCCTGAAAGCTCAATAATCCCAAATATCCCTTAATTAATCAACAACAGAGAATAGTGTTCTCCATTTTCTCTTCCTCACAGGGATTTTTTTCACCCCTGTTTGCTTATTTGTTGCCATGCCATTGCCTAAAGAAATTTACAGCGCTAATTTTTTGTGACTGTTTTCATGGCACAGAAGTTGCAGTCAGCATTTAATCATCTTGCTTGCCTCTGTGGAATTTGCTAATGACAGTCCCCAGAACAGCTCTCTGGGCATGCTCAGTGAGGAAAGTGGAGAACTGTGGGCTGCGAGCATGTTTGTCCTATGAAAAGCTGTTTCTGTCACCAGCCAAAGCTGTTGTTTAACAAGTGGAAACCTCATCACAATTAAGCCTTGGTGGTTATGGCTTGGCAGTGTGGAGATGGCAGAACCCCTTCCCTGTCTCTCACAGTTTTTCCTCTTTTTTTGGCATTACTTTTTTTTGCCTGTGGCTTTTCATGACGAAACATGACAACAAACAAACAAACAAATACATAAAACTGTGGTTTTACAACCTCAAAACAACCAGAAAAGCAGCGATGTGACAGTTAGACCTTGTTAAATCCCTCATGATAATTGACACACGACCCCCTGTGAATGAATCATAAATACAGAAAGAATGGGTTCAAAGTTTGGATTATTGTGTGTGTGTGTGTGTGTGTGTGTGTGTGTGTGTGTGTGTGTGTGTGTGTGTGTGTGTGTGTGTGTGAGAGACAGGTTGTATCTGTGACGGGTCGGCCTGGCAGGTGCAGCTCTCTGGTTGTGTCTAAGGCAGTGGAGAGCTTTGATCTCTCTTATTTAGGTGTGAGAACTTTTTAGTGGTGTGAAGCACCGGTCAGATGGAGGCAGCCTCAAGTTAAGGCCATATGATCGTACATAGTGTGAGAAAGGGCAGAGGTTTCCATCAAAGAACAACAAATTTAAGCTACAACATACTGCAGTCTGGAACCACAATCTGGAAAATCGTTGTAAAAATAAATGTGGCCTTTACATTAAAGGGCTTGTTCATCCAAAAATGAAAATGCTGTCATTATTTACTAACCCTCATGTTGTTCCAAACCCGAACAAATTCTTCCGTGGAGCACAAAAGGAGATTTTCTACTCAATGTTTATGATGCTCTTTTCCATACAACCAAAATGGAAGGTGATTTGAACTTTCAACCTAGGACAAAAAACACAATGAAAATCTATTAATGAATCATCTGAAGCCGTACAATAACATTGCGTATCGGACTAACCAAAACTGTATTTATAGACTGAAAAACTTGTGAGAGGATTTGTGAATGGTAATGATGCGATGCAACTGATGCTGGTAGGTCACATGTCAATATGATGAATGTAGTATTTTTTGTAATACGTTCATAGTAAACACATTCATACTATAGAACATACCTTTTTAACAGTCACAAAGTAACTATACAAAAGAAGCACCCATGCGATTTCAGATGCAGCCCTTTTTTGTTTCTAAATTAAACAATGAATTAGTGTGTTGAACCAGTCAGTTGAATGAACAATTTAATCACTAACTTGCTTGTCGCCACCTACTGGAGTAACTTTTTTTTTTGTGAATAATAACTTAAATTGTGGTCTGTTCCACACATACACATTTATGTTTTTTGATAAATTAAGGCATAAAAGCATTCGTGATAATTTTTGTTGTTTACACATACTGAATTAGTTTGGTTTTGAGATTTTTCTTGCTGCCGTTACACTGCAGTCACCGAGAGGTCATTTGTCCAGCCGTGGCCATTTGAGGTGTGTTTTATAGACCTTGTTTAATGATCACACTGCACTCTTAATACCCAGAGGATTGCTATTCTGCAAAACCACATTCTAAAACACTAGGCCAAGAGTATCATGCCCAGACCTTACTAAAAAATCTCTTATCCTTTAATCAAAAATAATATTTAAGAGAAATGTGGCTGCAGGGCACAGAAAGGTCAAAATATTTTTAGCGTGTTCCTTTATTGTAAAACCTAACTGTATTTCTTTAATTAAAGTTTAATGGGACTTTACAGTAATGGGATGTCTACATATCTGAGTGCATAAAAGGAAACAAAATATAATTTTATGTGCTGTCTGTCGGCCACACCCCATCTTTAATAAAAACGAACAAACCTTGTCTGCAAAATAGGAAATTAGCCTATTACGCTTTCAGTTAATGAGCTGCATATTTTTTAAGAATCTGCAGGGTTAAAAGGTTATTGCCGGTTTGTCATAATTTGGCGGCCCCATTTTTTTCTGCCCTCTATTATTTCTTATGGGCTAATTAAGCTATTAGCCTCTCTAGAAACTCTTGCGCTTTCATGATACAATTTTAATGTTCTTTAGACTTCTGCCAAGCACTCAGAGCTGCGCTTTAGGAGCATTTCAGTTCTGTGGTTCTGCTCTGTGAGGTGACAAAGTCAAAAACCTTTTATGAAATTTGTGTTTGTCAAAGTGGACCACAGAACTGAAATACCCCTAAAGCTCAGCTTTCTCAACTCTGCATGCACATATCATTCACAGTATCACATGCAGTTTTTAGAACTCATTGCTAGTCACAATGTGTTGAATGTTTTGACCTCGACCCTGAGTTCATGGAAGATCTTTAAACCTTTTTATTACTGCATCTTTTTCTCCTTCTCTTTGCTTATTCTTCTGTATGACTTTACTAAAGGTCGCTGTGCTTTTAATTAGCCTTCTGCTCCGAAAAGCGCAAGTATCATAATGAAAACACATTGCGTCGGCAGATCTGTTAAAACATTAGGGTGTCAGCAAATGTTTATCAGCATGTTTGTGTTAGCAATTTTGCTGTTCTTTTTTGAATGACACGCTGTAGCAGAGATGCTTTGTCATTTCAAAACGACAATATCTGTCTTAATAATACCCAGATCCCTGATCGCAACTTCATACTTATAAACTGACTCCAGACTATTTGTGAGCTGAGATCTTTATTCAATGGCTTGTGACTGTAAAAAATTACAAAGTTAGCATTGGAGTTAAATGGACCCTGGTGAAGTTGATCAGGTCTTTGCAACTGCTGTTATTTCTAAAGAGAGTGTTTACACGCCTCTCTGCCTATGCCATTTCCTGGCCTTAGATGTTGAATGCCAGAGCTCAGTTCAGATGAGGCAGCTTTCAGTCCCATATGCGATTTATTAGGAGAGGTAAAGTGGGCAGGCATCCCTGATATGAAGAGATAAACCATGTATTTCCCTGATGATTAACGCAGTTCACTGTGATGTCATCTAAAATGGCCAACACAAATCATCCTTTGACGTGACCACCCAAGAGTTAAAATGGCACGTCACACGTGAACGTGTAGGTTTGTGAAAAGAATGCGACCATGTGTGGATGGGTTAGAGCTTACATATGTTGGAGACAAAGAGCATTAAACCGAACTTGGCCGTCATCCGTCCTGCATTCTGTCTCCTCCCAACTCCTCTGTGTTTGCCTCGTTGTTTTCAGTCTTTAACATTTATTGGCCAAACATTTAACAATGTGTTTCTATGAAAGTTTGGATCCTATTCTCTGCCACATAATAACTGTAGCAAAGGCGAGAGAGACATACTTATTTTCCTCAGCAACTGTAAAAATCTCTTGGCTGCATTTTCTGCATGTCTCACTCTCCCCAAAATCACATTGGTCCTTTGATAACTTGTCATTTTGTTGAGTTGTATCATTTGGTGTTTGTTAGGCACTATTAGTTCACCTCCTGACCCACCCCACTGTCATCCAACAGTCTAACTGTACAGTTCAAATTTGTCCTGTCAAGCATCCTGTGTATTTCAATCTGGTCTTATTAGAGGCTGGTGGTGCTGAAATGGGCCTCATTCTCATCGTTCAGAATTACACGAACATCCAGTGGATCTGTAGTAAAAACATGTTCAAACACAGAGGTAATAAAATGGCAAAAAGTTTGATGATGTTATTATTGGCTATGGCCAGTCAGAATCTGAACTTGTTATGAGTAGTGAATCTTCTGTAGCTTAAGAGATGGACAGGGCCCCAGATGACGGTCTTTCGTTAAAAGAAAATAATGTTTTAATAATGTTCCCGATCCCGCCCCCCTCTCTCTCTACAATTTTGCTTCCTGTCAACTAACTGTCCTATCATAATAAAAAACTCTAAAAATAAATCTTTAAAAAAATATATTACATTTATGAATGTAACATAATAACCTGAGCTGTGAATATGTGTTTGCTGGCATTGTTGAACATGATGGGGAAAAAAATAGACTGGAGTACAAGACAGTGTAGTGCGATTCACAAACAAATTACTCTTATGAGCCGAATCCTTTAAGTGCATCAAAAACATTCTGTTCGTCAGAGCAGAAGCCTTAAATTCCCCCTGTGGTGAAAATCAAGCTTTTAATGTTTATACGTTCATGTTGTGTTTTTAAAGTCAACATCATTGCTAAGTATTTTCTCCTTAAAACTGAAACAAAGACAGCCTCAAAAACGCGGTTTGAAATCGCTGGTGTTTCTGACGTCACAAACTTCCTTGTAACCAATCACGTCAACGTGTGATCATCAACGAGTGGATCTCTGAGCTGGTGTGAGTGAGTGGAGGTGGGGCTAATTTGCATATTCATAGATCTGCGTATACTTTATGAGGCAAGGGTGTAGTTACATTTAAGCTATTTTAAGGCATGAATAATTTTTTTCAAGGAAAAAATTGCTTAAATGTATCATTTTGGTGATCAAAGATGAATTTTATGGGATAAAATAATTGACTACAGGGGGACTTTAAGAGCAGTTTCAGTCAGCACGAATTTGAACCCCAACTAGTTGTCCTTTCCGATCCCATCCCTCTTTCTCTCCTGCTTCCTGTCCAATCCCCACTACACTAGGCAAAATAACTCCAAAAACACATCTTAAATAAGCAACATACAGTGTGACCAGTGTAGTCTGATTCCCAAACAAATGAATCTTATGAATCCCTTTTTCTAATAAATAGTTTTAAAAAATGAGCTACCAGTTTGAATCACTTCACTAAACTGAATTGATCGCTATTTTCAGCTATTTGTCAATATCATTAGGCTGACTGTCTAAATGACAATGTTTCATTAATAATTAAAAAAGAAATTTAATTATTTTTTATTTACAAGTGGAGGGTAGGCTACACACACCCCCCCCCCCCCCCCCCCACACACACACACACACAGAGAGACAGACAGACAGACATCTTCCCTCCTCGACATATGCATCCATAGAAAGCCTTTACTTTAAACTTAGATTTGTGGTGTGGATTCTTTCAGGGACCAGGAACCACAGGATTAGGTCCATAACACAGAGGAAACAAACTGTGAGAGATACAGTATTAAACATACTTTCACATGTTTTCTCTCACCGCAAAGCCTGCTGCCTCCAGCCAAACCCTCCATCTTTACTGACCTCAAGAGTATGAATCTCTCTCTCTCTCTCTCTCTCTCTCTCTCTCTCTCTCTCTCTCTCTCTCTCTCTCTCTCTCTCTCTCTCTCTCTCTCTCTCTCTCTCTCTCTCTCTCTCTCTTTATTCCTTATAATATGTGCTTAGCTAAACGAATGGCTATGGTCAGCAGAGTCCAAATATCCACCCTTGGATAAAACATTGCATCATAGTTGTTGGCTGGCACTTTGTGTTTTGTGTTGTAAAAACTGTCAGATTGAGTCTATGAGTACATTGCTAATTGTTTTTTTCACCATGGTTGTGTTCTGTTTAGTTCTGTACTGTAGTGCTCTTGACCCAGTTGTTTTTCTTTTAACAGCTCAAGACCATCCAGCATGTGCTACGACAACTGTCGATAAAGTGATCTTTATCTACAGACAGCAATAAACATCAGGAATGATGTGGGCCGGCCTTTTACAAGAGCATCTTCAAGTGTAGTTGTAATACATCTCATTGTGAGTATGAAGCAAAGCCACGGACACCAAGTGATGGATAAACCATAAAAGAAGAGGCCAGAGCAGACTGATGAGATATAGCCCACATCAGTGTTTATCGGCTAGTGAGAGAGAGGACAGATAAAATGAAAAGTTAAATAAAAAGAAGATATGTTAAATAAAAAGTTAAATAAAAAGAAGTTAAATAAAAAGAAGAAAATTATTGTTTACTATCATTATGTATTTACCTTAATTTTGTTCCAAATCTGTATGACTTTTATTTCCTCTGTGGAACACAAACGGAAAACAAATTTAATAATGCCCATATGACTCGAATATGTGCACAATATTCCAAATCTTCTGAAGCCAAATGATAATACTGCTGACAATCTTCCACTCCAGTGGGCTGTAACTGGATTATTGAGTCAGTGAATTGAACTCGAGAACTGAATCAGACCAATTTGTGAACAAATCATTCAGACCACTTTTATGAACTGGAAAAATTGATTCATTGATTAATTCTTCTCCAATGAACTCTTATGAACTCATGAAGTAAAGCCATGGTGAATGTCAAGATTTTCAGTGAATAATAATTTAAATTTAAATCCCTCTACTTAAAATTTGATGGTGCTTTTATGTAATTTTTGACTCGATATAGGATATAGCCCTAGACACCATTCACTTTCATTATCCTGAAATGAGATATTCTTCAAAGAAAAATCCCCTGTTGTGTGCCACTGAAGAACAAATGTTAAATGGGTTTGAAATATAAGGGTGAGTAAATGGTGACTATAATTTTTGGGTGAATTATTCCTTTAACAGTCTCCATGGCCAATAAAAAAAAAAAAAAAAAAACCACCAGGTTCCAATCTCACACCCCTAATTGCTTTCATAATTATCAGCCATTCTAATGAGATATTCTGACCAATGATCTACATAAAAAAGCAGGAAAGTTACTTAACTGAACCATATTAAAGAAATGTTTGTTAAAACAAATTCAAATCTTCATTATTCTTCATTTGAAAGAGCTGAAACAGTTGATCTGTCAGTTTATCTGAAATGAGCTGCTCGGTTAATGCCTTAGTGTAATTTTACTTTAATCAGCACTGGTTCTGTAAAGCTTACCGGATTAAAGCATTCCCATAACTACACATTAAAAGACTAATAGAGTCCCTTATTTGCTTTCTACATTCACTTTATTATTTATTCAGTGTGTTCTCACCAGCCCTCGGGATGAGCTCAGTAAATCTGACATCCACGTATCGCTCCAGTACAGGTTTATTCACTAATAACAGATGGATTGTGCTTGACCTTCAATCGACATTATTCTGTAGAGGGTTATATGTGTTCTCCAGCGTGTTTTCCTGATGCTTGACAATAAACCAGTCAGCTGAGACCATAAACGACCCCACTTGATGATGATGTGTGTGTGTGTGTGTGTGTGTGTGTGTGTGTGTGTGTGTGTGTGTGTGTGTGTGTGTGTGTGAGAGTGTGTATGTGTGTATGTGTGTGTGTGTGTGCAATGTTCTGGCTACTCACCAGACTAATTAACCAAACAGACATCGCTCAGTGCTGCAACCCAAGACAATTCTAATTTGAGCCGCCCTAATTGAAGTGACAACTTAATTACAGCCTGATAATATCAAGCTTTCCTTGTAGACCCGTCTATCTCTCCTTCTCGTCTTCCCTCTCTCCCTTACCTCTCATCTTCCACTGTCTTTATTCTCTCCAAAGCTCTAATTAATGGAAGACACCCAACAGGTTCGATCTAAAAGCGGGAAACTCCGCCCCGTAACCTTTTTCCCACTTCACCCCGTGTATAATTAAACCCCGATAAGCGAAAAGTCACTTTGTCTCATTTTCGTTGACAATGTACACAAGAGCCTCTTCATTTAGGAAAAATAGTAGCTCACCCCCGCCTTTTCCTCTCCGCTAGAGCGGCGTAATTAGCATTAGCATCGTTTTTAAAGGTGCTACATAGAGTTTAGCATCGGGGCTAAATCATATCATTACCATAACGTGTGTGTGTGTGTGTGTGTGTGTGTGTGTGTGTGTGTGTGTGTGTGTGTGTGTGTGTGTGTGTGTGTGTGTGTGTGTGTGCGTGTGTGTGCATGTCTGTAAGTGATTCGCCCCAATCTATCTCTCTTTCCGCCACATCAAAGTGAAACGGAGCGTCGCTGTAATTGGGCCATGCCGTCCTGTCAGGATGATTCAAGATGATGTCTGTTCTTCTCCCTCCAGAGCCCAGTGGCTCACTAATTAACACTCAAAAAGTCTCATAAATGTGAGAGTAAAAAGTCGGGGAAAAAAACAACTTTGGAGACTCCATTAGAATTTCATGGTCCTGACTTATTAGAGTTTTTAATATCAATTTAATGTATTATACAGTGATTAAAAATATTGCTTATTTTTCAGGGAATCAAAGGGGGGATACTTAAACTTATTTTACTGAAAATTATTTGGTAAATTTTGTGTGTGTGTGTGTGTGTGTGTGTGTGTGTGTGTGTGTGTGTGTGTGTGTGTGTGTGTGTGTGTGTGTGTGTGTGTGTGTGTGTGTTTCTAAAGCAAATACTTTCTAGTAATACACGTGCTTCTAGAATGTACAGCCACTTTTCCCCCCACACAGTTACAGTGAATGTGATCCGGAGCTTTCAAGCTTGAAAAAAAGTATAATAAATAGTCTTATGCACAATATTCCATATCTTAGTCAGATGGCTTTGTGTGATAAACAGACCTGAAGTTTAAGTTGTTATTCACTGAAAATGTTGCCATTCACCCTAATGTAATCATTAGTCTATTTTTAATATTTTTAATATAATTATATGATCATTTTGTGTCAGTTTTTAGGGTTGAACTCCAGTTCCAATTTATTTTAATTGCACATATAATCACAATCAGCACATTGTGCATTCACATAAAATAAATAAAAGTTTTGTGTTCCACAAAAATATGAAAGTCACACAGGTTTGGAACGACAAGTGATTGAGTAAATTATTTTGAATTTTCAGTTTTGGGTGCACCATCCCTTTTCATTTGTTTCCTTGTGTATTTTACCTGTCATGTTTCTCTCAATCTCTTCCTCTTTCATAGTCATTTTCTTTCTGTCTGTGGCTCTCTTCACTATAGGTCAGTCATGCAGGGTTGTGTGCTAAATCAAGTAACCTTTTCCTTTGCTGTATTTCCCCTGACCTATATTTGAATATGAAAAGCTTTCTCTCTCACACTGCCTGTCTTTTTAATGTCATTTGGCATTCATTTGATTTATTAGATTTTAGGACTAAAAAGAAGAAAAGAATACACTAAATATTTCATATATTATAATCCATGTAATAATGTTGGCTGCAGCAGGTTACCTGTGTGTGTGTGTGTGTGTGTGTGTGTGTGTGTGTGTGTGTGTGTGTGTGTGTGTGTGTGTGTGTGTTTGTGTGTGTGTGTGTGTGTGTGTGTGTGTGTGTTTTTGTGTGTGTGTGTGTGTGTGTGTGTGTGTGTGTGTGTGTGTGTGTGTTTGGGTCTGGAAAGCACCGGTCGGTGGATGTTAAAACACCTGCGAACATTCTGAATAATAAAATAGCCTCTTATTGAAATATTTACACTTACCCATCAAAGAATCTTTAAAACATGAGATTTAGGTTCACGCTCTGTTTTGAGAATAAAAAATGGAGAGAATGGAGATGCAGAAAAGACAGCAATCACAGCTCTGCTAAATCGGTTTCCTGTACTAAAATGCAAAGCTTGAAAGTGCCTTTCTTTGTCTCTCCCCCTCTCTCTCTCTCTCTCTCTATTTTTTCCTCCTTCTTCCTGTTCATCTGAGAGTGGATTGCGGCTTAAAAGCGAGCTCTTTAGAAATACGACTTGTTATCCTCACATAACACATGTCTGAGAAGGGTACAGCCGGGATGATCGCACACCCTCTGCTTTCCACTGATATGAGGGACAGAAAAATTAAAGGCGGGGAAATCTGTTCTGTTTCAAAGTGAAAACAACGCAAAAATATATAAAAGTTTGATTAACATAAGTAGCTTTAGAAACACAAGTTTCCTGGCAAACCAGATTCAGCAGTCTCTGCTCTGCCGTGAACTCCACTGACATTTGACACGGTGACTTTTTTTATCACCGTGCCGTAAAACATATCACGCATTCGGTCCGTGATGCTGAATCAGTGAGAGCGGCTTTAGTTGAGAGGTTGATTCTTATTAGCTGTTTTCAGGCTGTTTAAGCACAGAAGTATGACAAAAATCATTTGCTTTTGAAACAGGCGGCATCTACATTGTATTGTATGCTGACGTTACACTCATCTGCTCTTGCGTTGTTTAATAAACTATAACCAGGTGAAGCCTGAAATGCAGTGTGTATGTCTAAGTACGTTTTCCACGGTTGCTAAAATGATTTTGCCCACAAATCCTTGGTGAGTGCAGGCCTCGCTTTCATGTGCTAGACTGACCCTGTGATGACATCATTGTCATGGAGATCCTTGCATGATGAAAGCTAGACAGGCCACCGTGACTACACACACAATAAACCACTGAAAAACGTCCTACATTCCCCTTTGTTTTGGGGTTTATGTGTACAGGGATGGCAGAGAAACGGCTCAGTGTGTGGCAGGGGAATGGGAGAAAACCCATTTAAAGAGCAGGTCAGTAAACGGGCCTGCAGGAATGTGGGTTTGCAAATTAAAACAATTTTCGAACAATAAATACTGCAGTCCCAGCATCAGAATTAAATGGTTTACCCTTCGGTTCCGTGAAGATCTGACCACATTTTCAGTGGCTGTGCTAGATGGCTATCATTCAACTGCTAAAAACAAAACAACAAAAATCAAAACAAGATCGTCTCATGCAACAAGGTCAGTCATGTTACACAAGGTTACGAACTTAATGTACTAAAATATTGAAGGGATCGTTCACCCTAAACATAAAAATGATGTCATTATTTACTCACCCTCATGCTGTTTCAAACCTGTATGACTTTCTCACTTCACAAAAGGTAAATATTTAAAAGAATATTCTGACCACTGTTTTCAATATAATGAAAGAGAATGAGGACTGGGGCTGTCCAAATAATGATACAAGTATAATTTCCTACAAAGGTAAACAATTACCTCATTTTCTTTTCTTGAGTGAAGGTTTCCTTTAAAGTATCTTCATTTTGTACGTTCACTTAAATTAAGACTGGTTTTATGAACTATTAACTAATTTATTTAACAACTTTAACAACTAATTTATTAAGTTTCAAATAAACGTGACGTTGTATACTGCAAATACTGTTGTCTCCTTGACTAATTTCTTATGCTCCTCTATTATGTCACTTTGAATAAAAACATCTGCTAAATGCATAAATATACATTTAAAAGATCCACCTCAAAATAACTAATAAATAATCATTTATTCTGAATAAACATTTCTACTTCTCTCATGAATGCACTAGTGAGTGGATGTAAAGATTTCCAGTGAATAATGACATGGATTCAAAATCTGGAAATAGTGTCCGATCTTCTGTATTGTGACACACATCCAAGTGAAATGGATAATCGAAAAGAAAAAGTAGGACTTTATTCATTGGTTGTTAATTGTTTAGAAAATCTGGTGAAGTTAAATTTCATGCCAACTCTTGTATTTTTATCTCTTTTGAGAGAAGACAGCTCCTCTGGTTCCAGTCTAGCTTGGGCCATCGTTGCCTTATACTTGGGTGAGTTTTAATCACAGACAAGTATCATTCATTAATCTGTCACTTTTTCTGAGGATGACACTGATAGATACACAAAGGCCTTGGCCATCACATCTTTCAGGACGGAACACAGGGTGTAATGGTAGAGCAGATACATGTTCCCACTGCCACTAACTCAGCAGACAGGAGTGACGGCTCCTGCTAAAGGAAAGGGAATGAATGTCGCACACTCTGAATCAGGAAACAGACCAATAATCTACTCAGATAGTGACACAAAGTGTGTACGTGCCCAGGAGTCTATATGTGTAGTTACAGCGCTCGTCACAGCACTCCAGAATTTAATTGGACACAGCAGGCGTCAGTTCATGCAGCAGCATGCATGCGCGCCGGATCCTTGAAGGCCCGGTCGGGTGATTTTCACACGCCTGACAAGTGCAGACTCACAGACGAGGTGACGGGAAGCAGGGTAGTCGGAAGCGTACCGCCTGATTCGCCACCGAGGCTCATGGCCATGGCAACAGCCTCAGTCTTGGTTAAATTGTGAAGAGTAAAGGAAGTGACATGCATAAGCTGGGCGTCACGGTAATCGGTGCTAAATGAAGGACTCACACCTGAGATGCAAGCAGGATGCGACCAGACCACGCTGTCAGCGCTGCTAGTCTCAGTTATCCACACTGCCTTCAGGAATATTCACACACATCATTAGAATATCCGTCCCCATTATGAATATGGAAATTAGCGGCTGGGTAGCGAGAGAAGAGAAATCTAGTTTGTATAGTGGCAGAAATGACAGGGATAATGATTATGGCAATGATGATGAAGACAATGATGATGATTAGCGTTGATTTGGAATGCGGATCAGTGACAAGAGCTGGGCCTTATTTACCTATGTCTGTCTGCGAGCAAGAGATGGCTCATGGATAATGTGAAATAATGAAAGATATCGCCCTAGCCATGCATTAAAATACAAACACACTCATATACACATTCAGTACAGCAAGTCACATTAACTGTGTGCTTTTCCTCTGTTAGAATAACTATGACTATGAGCATCAGTGGTGCCTCCAAATCTGCCAATCCCATGTTGATTGTTTATACTTTGATAGAATAATATTTTAAGGTCTACACATATTATCATGCATATACACTAATAATTAAATACTTTACATCAAAATTCAACAGCAGCAAACATTCTTTCATTGAGGATTTCCCTCTCAAACTTTGTCTCCACATTACAGCAGTGTTCTTGGGAGGATCGCTTTGAACACGAAACTGACAAAACTCACATGTTTATAACATATTTCACTATGTTTCATTTCCCATGTAAAAGAGATTCATTTTAAAACTGTGTCTCCCCAGGTCAATCTAAAGTGTTTAACTCTCTGTAAATTAAAAGAGGAAATCTGATATTTATGAAGTATATGGTCCATATAATCAGCATTATTTTTAACTGAATTAAGATTGATAATTTCCCATTCACTCTTGAATGGTTTCTCCCATACCGTGACTAAATTACATAATTATCATAATTTAAGGTTACACTTAATTTTAAGGTGACATAGTTACATTATACTTATACTGATACTCAAATAAGGACTGAGTAATATTAATTAACTAGGCTATGTACTTAATATATGACTTAAAGTTAGGGTTAGGGTTTGGTTTAGTGTTAGTTACTTGTAATTATGCATAATTTACTGTTATTACCATAGTAAGTACATGTGTAACTAGGCTTACATCACCTTAAAATAAAGTGTTACCTAATAGTAAATTATGAATTCCACTTATTAGAATAAAGGTGTGGTTACATTTATCGCTGTTCTGCTCATTTTTGTGGATGAAATCCAGTCATTTTCTTTAGGAATCCATGTAATTGGGAATTTCACGTGAGGGCGAAAAATCTTCCCACTCAGATTTCACAATGGGTTCAAGATGGCCATGTGAATTCACAGCGTTGACCAACAGAAATGTACTTGGCTTGAAAGTGATTTCTGTGTGAGTGCTTCATAAATCACTATTGACAGTAAAACAAATTACCTTTTTTGCCAACAAAATTTCTGAAACCAGCACTATTTTTATGTCTCTAGTATCCCTGTGGACTTTCTTTTTTTTTTTTACAAACGCAACTGCTGCCATCTTGCATATCATTTATTAACTTTATGTGATAATGATCTGAGAAGACTTCAGTATTAATATGATTGTTTTGTAGTAGGCCTAGATAATTGTTTCTTAGCGGAAGCTGTAAGATAAAAGATTATTTTGTGATAATGACTGATAATTCTTGTTTAGATTTCATCTCTTTTTGTTGTTAGATGGTCTGTTTTTCATTTTGCCATCTGCGCTGTTTTCGAATATTACTGTTGGCATTATAAACTGCTTTTATTCAACATCTCCCCTCCAGAGAGACATTGGAATTATTTGAGGAGAATTATTTCAATTTGGATTCCACTTTACTTTATGTCTTTGCAGCTTTAAATGATTCCTATCAGTTTGTTCAAAGCAATTGAGCTTTATCGTCACTAAAAGGCCGGTACTCTCTGCCAAGCCATGTCAAAATACAATCGCCTCACTATGAATTTTATCCTTTAGTCTGTCCAACTGCATTGGCCAACGCTCAAGCCACTAATGCACATCAGACAGAGAAGATAACCATAATTATGCACACACATACACAACAACTCTAGAAATCTGGAACGAAAAATAACTTTTGGATATTGTTTCAAATATGAAACCATAATTCAGCCTCTGGGTGAAAATGTTCCTTTATCTGTATTTTTGTTTTCACAAATTCAGAGCAGATTTTGATTCAAGTAGTTGTCAGACAAAGAAAAAGTTCAGAAAGTGAGAGAGATATTTGTGAGAGGCTGCATATCAGTGATTTATGGACTGAGGAGTGATGTTATCTTTGCTGATACATTGGAAGAAGGTTAACAGTGTTCTTCGGGTGTTTGAATGAAGGGTGAAGGTGCTGCTGGGGTTTGGTGATGCATACCATTGCTTGTGTCAATTCCATCAACGAAAAGCACTCATGATCTTCATTTTAAAACCACAATCCAATATTGCAAGCATATTATAGTCTACCACGCAGTTCAATAAAATCCATGTTTAATATATTAATCTTCACCAGCTAACTAACAGGAGGCTAACTAACTCCTTGAGGGTGATACAGGTAAACAGGGTTGGCTTTCTGCCTTGACTTCTTAATTAATGGTAGTTTGTTATTATATGACAGAGAGGACAATATACAGTTGCCACGCTCAGGCTTGGATGCAACTGAGATAAAGGTCCAAAAGTCTGTCACTACACTGATCAACCATTTGTGCAATTTTACAAGATTTCATTTGACCTCCATTGAAGCTCTTTAGATCATTTCAAATCATGCTGGAGAACATGACCGTCAGGTTTTACATAAAATTGCGGAGTTCATAACCTGATGAAAAATCCACTATTGCTGGTCACCAGCAAAAGGTATGTTTTGCATGATGGGACCAGCATTGGATGCTGGTTGCTGGTTTGTTGGTCCTAAGCATGGGAAGCAAGAGTGACGGTGTACCAGCTACACCAGCAAAGGGGTCGTTTACACGACATCGTTTTCAACTAAATACGGGAAACTTTTTATGCGTTTTGGGGACCTGAAAACACAAAAAAATGGGTTTCAAAGTCCAAGGTATTGAAAACGATAGCGTTAACGTCTCCATGTAAACTACAAGAACGGGAATTTGTGAAAACAGTGAAGTCATGCACATGCGCATTACGTGTTCAGTCCATATATTGTAGGAGCGTAGTGTTTCTTTACAAAGCGACATGCAACTAATGGCCTGGCAGCAGGATACAGCATTTTTAGTCGTTTTCACAAATCCTTGTTTATAGGAATCGTTTTGACGTTTTGCCTGTACGTGAAAAACTCAAAGGAAAAACTTAATTATTGTGTAAACATACCCTTGTTTGTGCTTTTTTCTGTAAATATTTTTGGAAAGTAATCCTAACTTTTTTTTTTATCATGTCAATACTGAAAATAGCTATAATTTTTCTATTTATTTTTTTGCTAAATGTGAAGATTATTGTCCCTGGGCTTGGTCGTATTGCCACTATAGCCTGCCCATAAAGAAAACTGAAAATGAAAGCATGTATGGATAACTTAACTCAGTAGAGCACTTGTCTCAGTAGACCCTTTTTGTGCTCAACTGTGTTTTGTGTGTGTGTGTGTGTGTGTGTGTGTGTGTGTGTGTGTGTGTGTGTGTGTGTGTGTGTGTGTGTGTGTGTGTGTGTGTGTGTGTGTGTGTGTGTGTGTGTTAAAACGTAGTTAAAACGTAGTTTTTTTTTAGAGCTGCGCGATTCTGATAATGGCGAAAGGACAGGAGAAACCTCTCTGTCTAATGGATCTTTACTTTAAAATACCTCACCAGAACAATCTTACTAAAATAATCATGATCCTCCAATAACACCAGCTAATAAAAAAAGAGGATTTCTCCCTCTTAGAGCAATATAGTCTGTTGTTTATTAATTCTGAACAGTGTTCTGATTTTAACAATCCATGTAATAAAATATTCCTACACTGACTTGAGTGCAAACCCTTGTCTGATGAGTGAGAGGATATTAATATTAACACACAGGTGACTCAAATGCGTGTGATTTCAAACCAACCTAACAGCTCCTGCATTGCCTTTGTTTTAACAGGTTGTAAATGGAGTACTTGTTTATTCTGTTTTACTCATTATTGTCATTTTCCATTTTCCATTACCTGTCACTGTTTTTTTGTTTTGTTTGTTTTTTAAGACCACAAAGTTATGGCTCTGACCTGTCACTTGTTTTTGATAGGTAATGTCATGTTCTCTGTGACGTGACATGAAGTTTAGCAAGGAATATGATGTGTGTGCCTTTGTGCTCTTGTTATGGTTATGTCTCAATGGACCTAGCTGTATTTTATAAGCCTGATATATCGACGTAAAAACCAACATGTCCTAGATGTTCAACATGTCAGTTGGACATCCTTTACCGATAATCTGCTTTTTCAAAATGCAGATTAAGGAATTTAAGTGCAGGCTTTCATTTTTGGAAAAACTTCTTTTTATCCCTGTGTGTGTCTTTCAGTGTGGCAGTCGGTAATTCTCCATTAGGGGCATTTAACCAGAGACCATCTCTTCGCAAGAAGAGCTGTCTGTAAATTTGCTAGGATTAAGGTTTTAATCCAGCTTTTAAAAATTCTGATGTATGTTTTATGCCAATTAAATCTCAAGTGTTTTCTTTCATGTATGCAACAGCTATCAATTAAATGCAGTGGTCTGAAATAGGCGTGAGGGAGATTAGCCCGTTTCGCTCAGAGCCTCAATTTATTCCTATTCACAGTTTCTTAAATTCATTTATTTATATTGTGAAAAGAGTGTTTTAGTATTACTTAGTGACTACTACTGTTGATAGTTTTGGAATAGCATATCACACTGCAGGACATTTATCCACATAACTAGATGTACAGTATAAGTGGTAATTTAATGATCAACAGATTCAATGAAAACAGCTGTGAAACATATTTTGTGCAAACAAACAGAAATAATAAAAAAAGAGTCTGTACATAAATCAAAACAAATAAATATATGAGAAATAGTCAGCAGTGTCTGAGTTTCACATTTTATTGAAAAGAAATACACAAAACTATTTTTTGTCTTCAGAAGACTTAAATGTATTGAACGTGTAGAATAGACTACTGTAATTCCTTTGGTGCTTTTGTAATTTTTCAAGCAAGAAAGTAAAACTCAATCCACTTAATCAATAAAAAAGTCCCCTTTCATTATATAGAAAAGTGCATTTCAGACATTCTGGAAAAACTTCTAAACTATTTTAGCTCTATTGGTTTAGGCTTGGTTAGTGATGGAAACCTCTGGAATGAGACAAATGATGCGTAATACAGCACAAGAATGATAAAAGTCTCTAGAGAGATGTTTCCTTATGAGAATCTGCTGACAAGATCGTCATCCAAAAGCACTTTGAATTTATGATTATGCGAGCAGCTTTCAAAGGACAGTTGTCCAGACTGAGACAAAAAAAAAAGCTGGATGCAAAGTGCTTCCAGATCTGCCACACAAACACTCTCCCACTCAAACACACTGCTGCATTGTTCGCACTCGGAGTTATTCCCGTAAACTTACATTTTTCATGTGCAGACTGGTTTGAGGTAAAACGTCATGATTTATGGAGCATTTTCAACTCTGTATCTATCCTTACTTTTTGTCCCTCCTCTCTCCACCAATTGCTAAAAACAGCCTTCGTTTTCCAGTTCAGAAGACACACATTTTATTTCACACACCTTTCCTCTGTTAAAAACGTCCATCCTTGCAGCACATGTGGAGCATTCATTTGGATGTGTGCTTCATTAAAACTGACCTAATTTTGCATGATATATTAAAGCTGTGGCACGTGGCTCATCTGAGCATTAAGTGAGAGGTGTGTGATGTGAGCACAGATCTGGAAAATGAGGCTATACTGCTCATATTAGCTTATGCTTCCAGTCAACTAATGTCCAGGGGATGGGATAGATTAGCTGACAATTCATTATAGCCAGTGTGAGGGGTGGGGGGTCAGGCCTTTCACACTAATTTGGCTTATTGAAAAAAAAAAAAAAAGATCTTTGTTGGCTGGGTAAAATTAGCACATTATGGCTTTATTGAAACGTAATTTTGTTTTTCAGCTGGGAAACAACAGGGTGTCACGTGTCAGTGTTTCTTTGGACTTTCAGTTTGTATTTTGATTGGTTCCTGTTCTCCTTTGTTCTTTTCCCACCACTTCTTCATATCCATGGTTACTGTCATTATCAGTTCAGTTGTGTGTAATCATCATCGTCATCTGTATCACCTGTGTTCTATTAATTAGTGTCATCTGTGTTTGTATTTAAGTTCCATCTGTTCAGTCAATGTTTGTCTGATCTTCGTCTTATTTAGTGTGTGTTGTCACCTGTTCTGCAGTCCTGTGTTTAATTACAAATAAACCTTTGTTTATATCCTTTGTAAACCTACAAATATATCCTCATCTCTGTCTGCCTTCCTGCAACCCACCATGACACAGGGACATTCTGTACAAAAGACTCTCATTCACACGCACACAGTCCGCAGCTCTTAGCCACGGAAATGTAGTACTTGTGAAGTGTTTAGGCAAAATTTGTAGCACTACAAGGGATAGTAATACACTGAGTGATTTGCATTGGCTTAGTGTAATTATGTCATTTGTAGTTGTTGTTCGCAGCAAACAGGATGTCCCCAGTTTAAAGTTCTCTTGTGGTGAGAACCAGTCAAGTCTGCCTGCCACACTGGTGAGATCTGATAGGGAGAGACACGTCCAACATAGTGCGGTTATCTGATGCCTCTTTTCTGCTTTTTGTCTCGCTCTTCCCTTCTCATTGTCTGTTGGGGATTTTTTATGGTAATTGGCTGATCATTCCACCAGTGGTTCTCCAGAACTGTTGTGAGGTCCTTCTCTGTGTATAGAAAAAAAAAAAATATATATAAACTTGTGCTTGTAAAGCAGTAAAAGAGTAGTGTTAGGGTTTTCAGTAAGCTTAGGTTTTAGACTTTGAGTGTATGTCTTGTTTTCAGTTTGCTGTGCATAAAAATGAACACATTAGACAGTTTTGACATTGTAAACACAGCTATAAATACCTATCCACACCAAGAATGATAACGACTCGGTTACTAATGTAACCTCGGTTCCCTGAGAGGAGGGAACGAGTATTGCGTAAGCTGCCGTGCTTGTGCTTGGTTAGTTCGCTTCAGTCGTTTTAACCTAAAGAACTCGCAATACTCGTTCCCTCCTCTCAGGGAACCGAGGTTACGTTAGTAACCAAGTCGTTCCCTTTCGAGAGGTCTCTCCTATTGCGTAAGTAGCTTACGCTATGGGAACACCATGCAAAACGCCGTGCGTGCTGAACTTCGCCTTATGATAGCCAGAGGCAGGTGCCTGAGCTGAAAAGCAAAGTTATCATCCAACTAGCCGGCAGAGGCGAGCTTTATATGTGGGAAAAAATACAGAGCGGCTAGAAGGCGCTCAGTGTGACACAAGCACATACATAATCTAGATACGAACTCGTAGTTCAACTAGCATCATGCTGATAGTACATTGGAATGCAATGTCGGGACCTGTAGGTTGTAGAACCTGATAAATGTGGACGGTGAGGTCCAGCCTGCTGCCGCACAAATATCCTCGATCGGTATCCCGCTCGACCATGCCCAGGAAGAAGCCACATTCCTGGTGGAGTGTGCTTTGACTCCCCAGGGGCATTGAAGTCCCTTAGCTTCATAAGCCAGCGCTATAGCTTCAACTATCCAGTGAGAGATTCTCTGCTTTGAAATGGCGGAACCTTTCGTACGGCCGCCAAAGCATACAAACAGTTGTTCTGTCTGTCTGAATAGGGCAGAACGCTCCAAATACACTCTGAGAGCCCTACCGGGGCAGAGTAGATTAGCGTCGTGTTCGTCTGCTGGAGACGATAGCGCAGTTAGGGAGATAACCTGTGCTCTGAAGGGAGTGGTGAGCACTTTAGGAATATACCCATGTTTCGGTCTAAGGACGACCCTGCAGTTGTTAGGTCCGAATTCTAGGCAGGCAGCGCTTGTCAAAAGCGCGTGCAGGTCGCCCACTCTCTTGACCGAGGCGAGTTCCAGCAAGAGCGCAGTCTTGAGCGAGAGCTGTTTAAGGTGCACGGTTCGGAGTGGTTCGAACGGGGGCCCTTTAAGAGCGTCTAGGACAGTAGCTAGGTCCCAGATCGGCACTGAGAGGGGGCGTGAAGGGTTCATCCTCCTAGCGCCCCTTAGGAAACGAATAATTAGGTTGTTTCTTCCCAATGGACGTTCCATTACAGGGTCGTGTGACGCTGTGATGGCCGCCACATATACTTTGAGCGTGGAGGGGGTGCGGCCCGCCTCCAGAAGCCCTTGTAGAAAAGCGAGTACGTTCGTAATCTCGCATGTTTCAGGGTTCAGGCCCTTGGCATTACACCAGTCACTGAACACTTTCCATTTCTGGGCATATAAGCGTCTCGTGGAGGGCGCCCGCGCCTCAGCGATGGTTTTTAGTGCTCCGCTCGTGAGGTTCCTGGGAACCCGTTGAGGGGCCATGCATGAAGGGCCCACAGATCAGGGCGGGGATGAAATATCATCCCGCTGGCCTGACTGAGGAGGTCTGGCCTCAGTGGAATCGGCCGTGGTGCAGATTGCATTTGCATCAGATCTGGAAACCATGTTTGGTTCTTCCAGAGTGGGGCTATCAGCAGCACTGCGTTTTTCTCCTCTCTGACCCGACTGATGACCTGTGGCAGCATCGCAATCGGGGGAAAGGCATATAAGGGGCGGCTCGGCCAGCTCTGGGCGAGCACGTCCGTGCTTTTCGTGAAGAAAAGAGAGCAGTGCGCGTTCTCCTTGGAGGCGAAGAGGTCGATCTCCGCTTTGCCAAAGGTTTTCCATAACCACTGAATCGTCAGCGGGTTGAGAGCCCATTCTCCTGGGAGAATCTTGTCTCTGGATAGCATGTCTGCCCCCTGGTTCAGGGCGCCTGGCACATGCGCTGCTCTCAGCGAACGCAAGTTGTGCTGGGACCATAAAATGAGTCTCCTGGCCATTGAATGCATGGAGCTCGACCTGAGTCCACCCTGGCGATTTATGTACGACACTACCGTCATGTTGTCCGTTCGGACCAGGACGTGTTCGTTTTTTAGATGTGGGAGCAGGGCTCTGTGAGCCAAAGCGACCGCTTTCATTTCCAGACAGTTTATGTGTAGGCGCTTCTCCGGGTTTGACCAAAAGCCGGAGACAGGCCTGCCCTCGTAAAGGGCCCCCCAACCTATTTTGGAGGCATCTGTCGTTATCATCTTTCTCCTTGTGTTCACACCCAGACTCACGCCTGACTGGTACCAGTCGGCGGCTTTCCAGTGCGTCAGGGCTTTTATACAGCCGTGGTTCGCTCTGATTAAAAAGTGGCCCGAACGCCACGCGTGATTAGGGACACGGCTCTTGAGCCAGCGTTGGAGAGGACGCATATGCAACAATCCTAGCTGGAGTATGGCCGATGCTGAGGCCATGAGACCGAGCATCCTCTGAAACCGCTTGACGGGGGCGCTCTGATGAGAGACGCGCTGTCATTTGCATCGAGTCTAGAACTATTCCCAGGAAAGAAATCCTCTGGCTGGGAGATAGTATGCTTTTTGCAAAATTGATTCTTAGACCCAGGCATTCTAAATGGCTGATAATCCAAGATCTGTGTGTTATTAACTGACTTTCTGATTGTGCTAGAACCAGCCAATCGTCGAGATAATTCAATATTCACACTCCCCTTCGCCTTAGGGGGGAAAGTGCTGCATCCAGACATTTCGTGAATGTACGGGGAGCCAGGGACAGGCCGAACGGAAGTACTGTGTACTGATATGACTGTCCCTCGAAAGCAAATCTCAGAAACGGCCTGTGATGAGGCGCTATTGGAATGTGAAAGTAAGCATCTTTCAGATCCACTGAGAGGAACCAATCTCCTGGGCGTACTTGCGCGAGGATATGCTTGGTTGTTAACATTCTGAACGAGCGAATCATTAGTGCTTTGTTCAGGTGTCTGAGATCTAGGATGGGGTGGAGACCGCCATCCTTTTTCGCGACGAGAAAATAGCGGCTGTAAAAACCTGCCTCGCTCAGAGAGGGGGAAACAGTTTCCACAGCGCCCTTTTCTATTAGTTTGCGCACCTCGGTGCGTAGAACATGTGAACACTCCTTTCTCACTTTCGTCTCGACCACAGTCGTAAAACGTGGTGGTCTGCGAGCGAACTGGAGCGAGTATCCGTGCTTTACTATATTCAATACCCATTTCGGCATATCTGGAATGTTTTCCCATGCCGCTGCGTGTACAGATATGGGCTGAATACAGGCTAGGGGGGGGGCCGCTGTGACGTAGGGACCCGGCCAGCGAATCGCCTGAGCTCGTAGCTCTCAGAGGCGCGGGCGCGCGCTGAGCAGCTGAGTGAATGGGTGCCTGTGTCTGTAAAACTCGCAGCCTGAGCTGGGGTTGTGTTTGACACTGTAAGGACAGTGTTTATAAGTGGGGGTGCATAAACAGTGGTAGGCACACGCGTCACTTTTATAATGTTTCCCGCTTTTACTAGGGATGAATTTATAACTGTGTGAACAGTGCTTGTGTGTAGTGGTGCGTACATGACCGTAGGCACGTGATCTACATTCATGGGGCGCGCAGCCTGAGCTGGGAATGAATTTGGCACTGTTTTGACAGTATCTGGGAATGCACACTTTGTGGACATGTGAACCCTTAGTGACACAGGCAGAAAAAGACTCTTTTTGTGTTTTCTGTGCGTCGCCGCCAAAACGGCGTTTGTTTGCAGGTGAGCGAGCTCTGTGACTGGCCCATTGACTGCTGTATGGACATATCCAGCCGCCTGTAAGGGGACTGGGTAATGTTTGAGCTTTTGCAGAGAGAATGGTCCGGCTTTTGCGAGACATGCACTCTCTCTTCTCATTCCTGTGGCTAGGACGGCTTTTGAGGCTCAGGGTTCAGCACAATCTTGGGCCGAGGACCCCGTCGCTCAGAAGGCGGCTTGCGGTTGTGAGAGCGCGAGCGGCGTCGAGCGTCAGCCTGAGGCGCGGGCTGAGAGGCGGTGGGAGCTGTTCTAGCCTGCTGCGGCTGTGGCGGTCTCTGTCTGCTCTGCGATGAGCTGGAGCGCTTGGGCAGGAAATGAAGCATAGCTTGTGAAGCGTTCTGGGCCTCATTGAAGCGTTCGGCGAAACCCTTAACCGCCGGTCCAAACAGCTTGCTGGTGGAGATAGGCGCGTCGAGAAATGGCGCCTTATCCGCGTCCTTCATCTCCGTCAGAGTTAACCACAGATGGCGCTCGAGAACAGTCAAATTAGCCATGGCACGGCCAATAGACTGGGCGGTGGCCTTCGTGGCTTGCAGAGCTATATCAGTTGTGCTGCGCAGGTCCCTAAAGGCTTCGGGTTTGGGGCCAGACTCGTCCATAGAGCAGAGAAGCTTGGCTTGGAACACTTGAAGTACTGCCATTGAGTGAAGCGCTGATGCAGCTTGGCCGCCGGCGGCGTAGGCGCGACCGGCGAGAGCAGAAGTAGTTCCGGCAGGGCTTCGAGGGGTGGGAAGCTTTGGCTTTCCATCCGGTGGTGGAGGGCGGGCAGAGATGATTGGCCACGGCCTCCTCGAGGGGCGGCGTTCCCTCGTAGCCTCTTTCCTTCGCGCCGTCCACAGAGGAGAGCGAAGAAGAAAAAGAAGGCTTTAGGCGCGCCGAGTGAACCGGCGGTGGGGAAGGCAAGAGCGGCGGTGAAGCACGCGGAGACTGGCTCGGCGTGACGTCACTGAGCTTAGGTTCAGGAAGCCTCTGTGAGCGGCGCTTTTTCTTAGTGCGCGGCTCAAACAGAAGGGTGGCGGCGATGGGTTCGCTCGCGGCGAAAGCGGCGAGGCGAGCCCGTAGTGTGGAGAGACCCAGGTCATCACATTCCGGGCATCCACCCTTGGTCAAAGCAGCTTCTGCGTGGTCCCGGCCCAGGCAGCGAGCGCAGATGATGTGACGATCCCCGTCCGGGAAAAGGTCTCTGCACGACGCGCAGGAAGGCATTTGAAACAACGTCTCAGAAAATTGCTCTTTTACAAGTGTTGCGGGGTGAACAGATGTAAAAATACTTGCGTGTGTAGCACGCCGGATGGCTCAGTAGGATAGCGTTCGAAGGCGGCTGAAGGTGCCGACGTCCTCGTAGCAATCCCGCTGGTATGCTTTTCGACGGCGGCGAAGCTTCAATAATCCGGAGGATCCAGCGAAGAAGGTGTTCGCTGAAGGAGATTAAATCTAAAGAACTCTCATGACGGGGCGCCCAATATATAGCTCTTGGCCACGCCCATGTTGGCGTTCTCTGACGTGCGCGGGCGCGAAGTGCGCTCATTGGTCGCGCATTCAGAGTCGCCCCGTCATTGGTTCGAGCAAGTTGCTGCAGCACAGCCAATGACCGAGCTGCCTTCGTTCATTGCTGTCAGCTGTGCAGCTGCAATGCATTTTACATAAAGACTTCAATATTCTCGAGAAAAGGAGTTTTCCCATAGCGTAAGCTACTTACGCAATAGGAGAGACCTCTCGAAAGGGAACTAACGTTATAGGATAATTGTTTTAGCATCCACACCAACAGACAATAACGTTCTGTTTATTATAAGTGTGCATGCTGTAGTTATATCGCTCTCTTGAAATTTAATTAATTCTGATTGGCTGTCTTTTTTTTGCAGAAAAAATTGTTCTGAAAGTGATTCCAATCATTCCTGTGTCGTCATCGTTATAGTTGTGTGGACATCTCTATTCTCATAGAATTAGAACAATAATTAAAACTGTATAGTTATATTCTGTACAGCTGTATTCCTCAATTGTAAGTCGCTTTGGATAAAGGCATCTGCTAAATGTCTAAATGTAAATGTTCACTAGTTCACACTTACAATTAGAGGACAATTCGAGCTCGGAATTCAGCCCAAACCCAGAGTACCCCAGAACCCCCCCCATATATGAGTATATATACCACTGCTGAGTATATAAAATTTGCTGCCGCTAGGGTGCGTCTAGATTTCTAGGCTAATAGTTAGTAGTTATAGCCCTTGGTGTGAACGGGCCTTGTTTGTTTATATGTATGTCAGTTTGAGATTTTCAGATTTTAATCTTGTATTCCCTTTAGGATTAAAAGTTCAGATAAAAATTTCTAAATATTATTTTGTAAAAAAAAAAAGTGTTTCCCCTTTTTAATAACATTCTATCAAGGAAAATAAAAACCCACTCACACACAAAGAAGCCACTGCTATCATGGAAATCTTTCGCAAAGCTTCATAGTTTTAGTAGTTCACTCATTTATAAGCTCTTTTTGCTTTGAATCAACTGTTGTAATGTTGTAATTCATCTCAGATCTGGCTTGTTGAACAAAGTTCCTGTGGAGAAAATGAATAGGAAAACACTTCTGCAAGCAACCCAGGTCATTGAGAAAGTGAGCGCCACCACCCAACACTGAGCTCTGTTCCAGGAGCCAAAAGCCTTTATTCCTTGACAAAAAGCTCTGCAGGAGGTTCATCTGCTCAGTGTTCAGTATTCAAGTGTGTGTGTGGTGTCCAAGTGTGCATTTCTTTCTGTCCAAGTGTCTGATCTCACTGTAACGAAGGATGCTCTCATTAATATTCTGCGGGAGGCACGACAAGCCATCAGGTGCGATTCGCTATTTGTTTCAGCACATCTGAGACAGCCACATCACTGCAGTACATTTATACCCTAACAAGAACAACTGTACTCCTTTCATCCCTCTCCTCACGTTCCCATTGTCTGCTCAATAATGAAAAGCAATTAGGTAGGTATACAAAACCCATTGGCATACGCTGCCTTTTGTCTCCTTTCCATCCACAGGCAAATTTTTCCGTGTCTATGGATGACGATGAGATTCTTACAGATCCTCTGGGTCACAATCAGGACAAAGTCCGCCAGCCCTGTATTTCCCATTTAGTCTGTGCTTATTTCCATCTAAATGAATGTGTTAGCGGTAACAGGTTTGTGTGTGAGCGTGTGCGCAGCCGGCCGTCTGAAAGCTGAAGGATATGAGAGAGGGCAGCTCAGATTGTATCTGCGGATAAATTATTCAGAGTTCAGCTTCTCTATCCAATGACCCCACTAACAGAGCACAAATTATTTAGCAAGCTGCCAGAGTGACAGCGATGCTACACACGTGAAACGCGGCCTCCCTGAGCAGAACCACGGGAGTGCGAGGCCACCGGGGGGAAGAGAGGGAGATGGAGAGAGAGAGAACCTTATACATATTCATCCATTGCATCAGCTCACAGATGTTCCGATTTCCCATTGTCACTAATGTCCTAGTCTCCCCAAGCACCAGGTTAGAGTAAGGCCTTCATTAACACGCTGATCTAAGAATATTTTCTTTGTTTTTCTTTCATCGACTGTCTGTCTGTCTTTTGAAAGAAGATGTAAAGAGAGATTCCTGTAGCAGGTGATGGGAGATGATAGCAGCAGGACCTGAATTTGTTCAGGGTTGTTTAGGGACACTAGCACACCACTGATGTCTCAGGTGTCTGATCTGTACCCTGTATTCAACACCAGCACTTGAAAGCTGACACGTCCTGAGTTTGGTTGCAGACTGCCTTATAGTTGACACCGTAGTTTAATTCTATCCTTGAATATAACAAATTCTGAATTCAATATTGATATTTCACCGAAATGCTAAGGAAAATTGTGAACAAAGCATACATGTTTCTATACTGGGATCATTTTCTTAATTAATGAAAAACAACAAAGAATAAAAAATGTGGTAAATTTTTCTAAATGCCACTGATAAAACCCATGAATATCTTTATATAATACAATATCAGTTCTTTGTTCATGGAGTGGACGATAACATAATTATTGACTTGTGTTTCAGTACCGGTCCGGTCTTTTTATAGTGAATCAAAAACATACAGCATGACTAGTACTGCTAGTCGATTCCTGAGCGAATAGCTTTGAGCTGGTTCATTTTAGTGAATCAAAAACATGCAACGCGACCAGTGAAGTCCGATTCCCAAGCTATCCCAATCCTGTCATTTTATAGGGAATCAAAAACACAGCATGAGTCAGATTCCCAAGCAAATGACTTTTATGAGACTTTTTTTTTAAGTGAATCAACACTACAGAGTGTAATTTGATTCACTAAAACATTCACTAAATGTCTCGTAAAGGTAAGCTTGGGAATCTAAGCAAACTGGTCACGCTGTGTTTTTGATTCCCTATAAAAAGACCGGAAGAGCCGAGCTTGGAAATCGGACTTCACTGGTCGCGTTGTATGTTTTTGATTCATGAAAAAGAACCAGCTCATAAAAGTAATTTGCTTGGGAATCTGACCAAACTGGTCACGCTGTGGCTGCATCCGAAAACTTAAAAATGCTGCCTTCAGAGGACACATTCCTAGGAAGGCATCAAGACATGTCAGAATTCAATAAACTTCCTGTCTCCTGAGATACCTTCATCTGGTCGATTTTTGAAGGGAGTATAGATGTATCCTTCGCTGATTTTGATATCCCACAATCCTGTGCTTTCCATTCTGTGACAGTTGAGCTGACAAATAAAGATGGCGTCTGAAAGTTGCTTTTGCTGGTCAGTTTGTGTGTAAATGAACATTTTTGACCACCGCTTTCCACTTCTGATGTCATTTCTAGCTAGACATTACTACTGTAGTAATTAAATTTTGCTTAGTTCTCACCAAAGCTCGCTCTCTTTTGCTGTAGATTATTAAACTGTTATGCTGCCTCAGAAGTCTGTCCACAAGTAGCCTACCTCCATGCGCAAACACTGCCTGCATGTCATTGCCAATCAGCAATACACCAAGTCAGCAAGTCAGCTGCCTAAGTTTCCGGATCCAGCCTGTGTGTTTTTGATTGACTCACTATAAAGAACAGGAAGAGTCAGGAATCAGACTTCACTGGACTTTTATCGCACCTGTATGGAAATACAGGGAATAATTGGCCACATGTCTAAATGGCTCATAGTGCTTAATGACCTGAATCAGAGTTAAAAAAAAAATTACTCAGTTGAACATTTGAACTATATTTGACACAGGGTGTGAAGAGCCCATGCTAGCATATTACAACTGACAGCATGAGCATAAACAGCCCTTCAATATTTAGTGCAAATATAGAGTAAAAATAACCATTTCTCTCCAGTGTGTGAAATGCCAATCTGCTTTTGTCTTGACCAACACACCAGAGAGAGGTGTTGGAGGGTGGTATGGCATTAGGTCTTGATCTTATTAGCAGTGATTGGTTCTCTCAGACCTCACACTTGGTTAGGGCTGTAATTGCCTCTGGCAGGATTGGGGCTGTAACCGTGGCGATCGGAGAGGAAAGTGCCATGCCTTTGTTTGCGGCAGCCGCCACATGGTGTTGTGTGTGGCACCAGCTTTGGGGAGATGATGGTTATAACCGTGGTGCTGCCTTTTAAAATCATTTTAATAGGGAGTGCGTTTCACAGGCATGAGCTCCGAGGCTTGGGAAAGCAACATCACAGAGATGGGGTTTTGAAGTTCAGCCCAGGAGAGACACTCGGAGGCAATGATGGAGAAAGGCTGCCACCTGCTGAAAACGTACTGAATTACTGCAGGCGAAAAGGATCGTGTGTTTCTGTCCGTGAATATAAAAACAGCTTTTAATTCATTAAGACCTGATTTTGTTTTCAAATTTGTTAAGCAGCTTGGCAGCTCAGAGGAAGTGGCCCAGATACGCTGAATGTCATTACTATTTTTAATTCTCTTGTTTTATGAATAGACAAATCATTTCAATAGCTCAATTGCCTTCAGTGCCTCAAATGCTTCTGCAGACTGCAAAACGTGAATACTTTTACTAACTAGGACTATCATCCCCCCTCCCCCCCAAAAATACGGTAGTGACAGACTGTGAAGCCTATATGGTGTAACAAAAATAATCGCGTGAATCTAACGCACCTTCATTTCAGCTCACTGCTCTTCTAATTAGGCTACGTTTGATTTAGGCAAAGCAGTTGATTGCAGATGCCTCTCAAATAGATGTCGACTGCCTTTGCCTAAATCATACTTAAGTGCAGCTTTAAGTAGACTGACTCGCCGTTCCCCTACTGCGTTAAGTGTCTAGTTTAATTTAATTCAATAATCCCGATAAATGAAATAAATCCCTTTTGGGACACCCATCTTTGGTTAGCGAGATAATGCGAAATGAGGTTCGGGGAGAAAAATTAGGACATCATGGTTGATTGAGCTTTAACAAAAAGAGGAAATATTAATACCGAGATATCCTTTATGTTTATAATTTTAGTTTAATGAATGGGCGCATCCGTGTGGAAAAAAATAATCAGAGGGAAAAAATGGAAGAGAGTAGATTGTTAGGGGCTTAGTTTGGGAACGAATTAACATTTAATCCAATCCCAATGCAAATTGTTTCACTTAAACTTTTCATTTCATTTTGTGTTATGACTTATGCTTTTGCTTGTGTTTTAACAGAAGTCTGCTGATGAAGCTAATATAGTAAAGTGTAAGATATTTGGTGCAGTTGCTTATCTAACTTTAAATAGAATAGCCTACGTGTTTAGTTAAAAAAAATAGAATGGATATAAAATATATAGGCATAGTAGCCTATAATGTAACCTAATAAAAAATATAATTTAGATGCAAATGTGAGACTATGTAGCCTATTCACATCACATAACTGACATTTTTATTCGTATTTACGAATGTCGTCATATTTACGAAATACAAGTCGTATTTTGCTTCTTTTTTTTTTCTCTTTTTTTGGTAGGCCTAGTGCAATTCTACATGCCTTCATTCTTCTGTTGCCCCATCTTGACAAATCACATAATCCTAATCCTACCAAGCGCTCTACCTTATTATGAGTTAAAATAATAATATAATGTTGATATTGCTGGGTTATGCTACTGTGGCAAATCCTTAATAAAATTGCAAGAGAATGAGTCTGTGAAAAACGCTTTAAATATGCATCACTTGAAATCCAGTCAAGTCGGACCTTTTTGACAACAAGGGGAAAAAACTGTGATAATAATAGATTATGGTAGGCTATAGTAGGCTATTATCACAATCACGAGTGCAAATGGTTTTAAACTGGTTTTCAAGATAGTGATGCTTAGTTTATATAGTAGGCCTAGGCTATTCGTAAAAATTAAAGTCGTAGCTGTCTAGAATGCTGTGTTTAGAGCTTGACATAATCTACCCACGATCTGTGAAAATAATAAATGTTGTATTAGAGCGCCCTCTAGTATCCAGAAGCTTTTCATTCAAGTCATATTTACGTTCAATATTACGTTTATAAACAATATTTCCCTCGATGAATTATAACTCCCAGAGTAGGTTACTTACGACATTTAGTTATTGATTAAGAATGGCAAATATTAACGACGAATGAATTAAAGTGCTTTGTTGTAGCCCATCTCATGATCTCTTGCTCCGCTCACAGTGTGGACAGGTGCTCTCGCTAAGTAATATTGAATGAGCTGTCCTTGAGCATCTGTTGTTACACCAACTCTCAAAGGTAATCACAGTAATGGACGTCTAAGTTATCTACATACACACATAAATAAATATGTTTCCGAAGAGACTCGCTCGCTAATCAATCGCGCGGCTGCATCTGTTGATGGTGGTTTGGGAAGTGCAGCGGCTGCGGTAGAAGATGAATGCGCTGATCGATGTCCCTGCAGCCAATCAGCGGCAGCGACAGTCACTCTGCTCTGCTGCCGCGGGACACGAGCACTACCCGGATCTGGAAGAAAACTCACACCAGTGTAGGCTACAACATGGTGAAAATTATAATAATAATAATAATAATAATGATAGATAGATAGATAGATAGATAGATAGATAGATAGATAGATAGATAGATAGATAGATAGATAGATAGATAGATAGATAGATAGATAGATAGATAGATAGATAGATAGATAGATAGATAGATAGATAGATAGATAGATAGAAAAAGTCATATCTAATTTAACAAAAAGATATTTTGTTGATTTCTCTTTTGCCCTTATGAAATGTACCATAGTTAACAGCATAATTTAACTGTGTCATGAGTAAGATTATGGTCACGAGTCACAGGCAAATCCACTACTTGACTGACACACCAAGACATTCCCGGTGATGGCCAGTCCATCCCTGTGTACAGGTCAAAATAAATACAATTAAAAATATAAATTTAAATAAATAATAAGTAATTTTTAATTACATAGACTTACAGTAAAGGTATACCATAAGAACTGTTGTGGATAGAAGTTAACTAAAGTCAGTAATTCGTCCCCTTGGAATTATAAGGTTCTATCTGACATTTTTGTCAAAATTGAGTTATTCACATATTCTTATTCTGTGACCACTTCTTTACATTATGTGATGTTGTTTTTTAAATTGTGTACATTTTGGAACTTTTTATTTAGAAAATAAAAAGGTTCTTTCTACACAGTCAAATGGAATGCAAAAACTTTAAAGCTGCATATCTCAAAACTGCTCAGAACGCAGATAGAACCTTATAATTCCAAGGGGACGAATTGGTCTGCCCATGCAGACCAAGTCAGTTGTAGTCTTGTTGAAGTAGGCACAAATTAACCATTACCAGAGGATGGGTCAGTGTATATAGTAATAATAATGGTTATCTGTATCATTAATTATCATCTGAAATTTATCTATGAGTATCTTTTTTTGTCTTTGTTATTATATAAAATGCTTTCTGCTGATGAAATATGCCACAGAGTATGTCATATACAGGCATAAATAAAGCTTAACATGACATATGAAGTGATCTATGCATAGCATACGCAGACTTTCGTGAATTTACACAAGGAGCATATGTTCAGATGTCTGATTCACTCCTGTTTAATATGGTGACACTGAGACCTCAGATAAGTCACAGTGCTTTCTCTGTTCCTTCTTTTGAAGGTTGTGCCAGAGTGTCTCGATGCTTCTCTAGGAGCCTGTCTGAACCTCATAAGATCTCATCTGCCTCAAGACTGACAGCTCAAGCCTGCCTTTTTGGGCTAACCCCTGCTGCTGAGCAGTATTCATAAATTTAATTTCCAATCTTCTCTGCCTTTTATTAGTTTGGGTGTTATTAAATGAGATTGCTTCATCTTAATATATATCCAGACCCAGAGAACGTGTCTGGGAGTCGGTACTCAAATCCAATAACATGGCCTGTACTTAGTGCACGGCTCTAATAAATGGTGGTGTGTGTGATGCATATGCGGACATAGAGCCCACATCACTTACTTGCTCATTCACATACTGCAGACAATAATGTGTGCACTGTCTTTCAAAGCAACTCTGCCCGAGTCTAAAAAAAGAACGACGAGAGCATACAGCCTAAAGAGAGGATTCTTCATATCGTCTGTCCATTGGTTATTAAAAGTGAGTTTGTCTATGTTTTTGATTAAACCTGGTTGTGTAGACACTAGTTTCATAGTTATAATGTTATTCTGTGTTGATCTGTTGAGATATACCTAACTAACAATAGTGAAATATGGCACCTATCATTCATGCTGACTGCACACAATTTGATTATATTTAATTTCATTATATTCAATTATCGATTAGATTTCAATTCACAAAAATCTTCTTCGGAAAGACGTTTAGAAATGTATTCAAATAAATTCTAAGAAGTTCAGTTCTTTCGGTTTTCTTGGAGAGAACTTATTTTTCAATGCAGAAGTAAACTATTTTCTGTTTGTGCCAGACTTCTGTTTCATTAGCCATTTCATAAAGCTTCACAAGTTAAAAGTAAGGTTCAAAGATAATAAAAATTAAAAACTGAATAGTTTTCAGTTTGAATGAATGAAATGTAAGTTGTGATAGTCTTTTCTTTGCTATTGTGACCTATTGAAACAACTTGTCAAACAAGAAAAAATGTAGGGTGGGACTTGATTTTGTCCACCGAGACTTGAATCTATCAGGAAGGTTGTGGTTTGCTATTGCAGTGATTTCATGTGAGTGACAGGTTGTCCCGCCCTCACGTTGAGAGGCTCGTCATCAGAGAAGAGATGTTGTTGCAAGATTGAGGAGAAGTTATTTTGATTCAATATTTTGAGGGCACATAAATAAATAAAAAAATGTGGCAAGCAGGGCAAGGCCGAGAGCCGTGGGAACGAAGCGGGGCCGGTGGCACGAGTGCTAATGAACATCACCTGCACGCCACACCGTTCTCGAGTCTCTCAAAGGAGCTCCAGAAGGATAAAGTGATGACGGTGAAGGATGAGAGAGGACCAGACCTGGTCTTTTATGTTGTTGTTTTGTTTTAATTTATGCATAAGTCGTCCGTGAGGGGCTACCGCTTTACTTTTGCTTTGTTGTTTGTTTATTTTGTCATTAAAAGTTATGTTTAACATTTGCAGGTTTTCGCCTCCTCCTTCCCTTATCAACGAACTTTGTTACATTTGTGGCGAAAACCCGGGAGGAAGGAAGAACACACTGTCAAAGGCTGCGTTTACACTTGGCATTAACATGCGATCACTATGCCAATCAGGACATGGTGCTTTTACATCTGTCCACATCAAGTGGCTTCTGTATCTGGATAACAGGATAATAACTGATAATCTCGCATTCCCGTGGAAAAAAAAGAAAAGAAAAAAAAAGGATGGCTCCGGTGCAAAGTCGACCTGAAGTGGTGGGTTCTCTTACGAGAGGTTCTCTCGTATTGCGTAAGCTAGCTTACGCTACGGGAAAGATTCATCTTTGCTGAGAGTTTGAAGCCAAAAATTATTTCATAATTTGTATCCATTGACAACGCAGTTCCTCTGCGGCAGACCTAGAGCGGGCTAGCTAGCAGCTCATTGGTTCGCTCAGAGAGAACTGCTTAAGCCTATGGGAGAGCGGGGCTGAACCCGCTACCAATGGGAAGCGCCCGCGCGCTCATTGCATCATAGCCTGCCAGAGTGGGCGTGGCTATGGTGTATAAAACAGTCTCTCCCAGGCTTATATGTTGATTCATTTCATCTTCAGCAAGCTACACGCTTCTGCTGTTTCTGAGAAGAGGAAAGCCGTCGCCGTCGAGAAGGCATCACTCTAGCGAGCTCACGGACCCTGAAGAAGCCGGCCGTCTTCGCCACCTTCAGCCGCCCTGCAAGCTAGTGCCATCCGACGACTGTATGCTTCTCTGTTTTAAAAGAGCTGAGCGTCTTTTTAAAGATGTCTCGATTTTCCTGCGGCTCTTGCCGCGCTCCTCTCGAGGACGGAGACCGCCATATTGTCTGCGCTCTCTGCCTGGGACTCGAGCACGCAGAACTCGCCCTCGCGGATGGAGGTTGCGACTTCTGTGAAAGCCTGCCATTGTCGTCCCTGCGGGCACGACTCCTAGCGGCTCAATCCGCTCCCGCGCCGCCTCTCTCTTCGCCGCGTAAGAAGAAACGCCGCGCCCAGAGGCCGCCGGAGCCCCCTGCGGAAACATGCGGGCCGCCGCCGCCACCGCCGCCGCTTCCCGCTTCCCGCTCTCCCTCCCCGCCCCAGCCGGACTTACAGTTGCCGCCGAGTGGCCGCTCTGTCGCTTCCGATGACGCCGCGGAGGAGAAGGACTCATGTTCACTGCTCGCTTCAGACAGTGAAGACTGGTCATCTCTCGGTTCCACGAGAGAGTCAGCGGGGACTCGCGCTGGCATAGAGGAAGAACTAATGCGCCTCCTCTCACAGGCCGTTGAACGCCTCGGTCTCGAGTGGGCTCCTCCACCCGAGCAGCCCCCGAACCGGATGGACGGCAGCTTCTTTCACCGGCGCTCGACTCCCGCATGCAACCGGGCCGCCCCATTTCTGCCTGAACTTCACGCAGAACTGACGAAGTCCTGGAATGCTCCACTTTCGGCTAGAAACCGCTCTGACATTTCCGCCTCGCTGCGCTCTGTGGACGGAGCCGCTGAAAAGGGCTACTCTTCCATGCCACCTGTCGAGGACTTGGTCGCCGCACACCTCTGCCCGCCCTCTGCTAGATGGCGTTCTTCTCCCACGCTTCCTTCGAAAGCTTGCAGAGCGGCCTCGAGTTTTCACGCTCGCGCTTATGCCGCCGCTGGTCAAGCCGCCGCAGCGCTTCACTCTATGTCTGTCCTCCAAGTACTACAGAGCGATATTCTCCGTGAATGGGCTGAGAGCGGTAGGAACCCCTCCCCCGCTGTCACGGATCTAAGAAGTGCTACGGACCTCGCCCTTCGCGCCACTAAAGCCGCCGCACAAGCTCTGGGGAGATGCATGGCTAGTCTGTGTGTAGCTGAAAGACATTTATGGCTAACACTCGCGGACATGGGAGATTCCGAGCGCGCCGCGTTTCTTAACGCGCCTCTCTCCCCGACGGGTCTTTTTGGATCTGCTGTCACGGGAATTGTTGATCGCTTTTCCGAAGTCCAGAAAGCTACCCAGGCCATGAACTTGTTTCTGCCCCGCCGCGCTAGCTCTTCCGCAGGCCGCTCTCGTGAGCCTCCTGTCAGAGCCCCACCGCAGCGCCCTTCTCAGCAGACTCAAACAGCCCAGCGCAGACAGGGCGGCCGCCCTCGCTCTCGCTCTGACAGCCACCGCAGACCGCCGCCCCCAAGGGGTCCGCGACCCAAAATCACGCTGTAGCCTGATCATCAGAAGTCTGCCTAGCAAAGTTAAGAAAACGACGGCGTTCTCCCGCTGCGGCCGGACCGCCATCAAAGCTTCGCCCTCCGCCAGTCCCCGTTGTTTCGCCGACTGCTGTAGTGTTTACCGCCATAAACAAGCCGGAGTCCCTACCCGCTTGCGAGCGACAAAAAGCCGTTTTTACGGCTACCCAGAAAAATCTCAAAAAGAGAAAATTTGCCGGTTGTGTAAAAAATGTGCCCACACACATGTGTTCACCCATACACACAAGCATAACATATCCCGTGTCTCTCTCAGAGCCCCTTCACATGAGACGGGCACAGCCCGCTCTAACATCAGAGAAAATAAACACGCCCATGTCCCCTCTCTGCTCGCTCTGCTTCACGGCCCATAGACTCCTCTCTGAGTGCAAGTCCCGTTGCAACACACATTCAAAGCGCGCCCACACTCTGTGTTCAGCCCGCTATGTACAGCAATCAGGGCGTGATAACCACTCGGCCACTAGCCGCATGCTCCAAAGCGTGGGAAGCCATTCCAGGCATTTCCCCGTGGGTGCTAAGCATTATAAAGAACGGCTATCTGTTACAGTTTCGCCGCCGCCCGCCTCGTGCACGCGCTCGGCTCGAATCCACTGTCAGCCCGCTGGCCGCCGGCACGCTTCGCTCAGAAATAGCGACGTTGCTACAAAAAGGCGCTATAGAGAGAGTCCCGCCATCTATGACCGAGTCGGGGTTTTACGGACGTTATTTTCTGGTTCCCAAGAAAGACGGCGGCCTCAGACCGATTTTAGATCTCAGGTCTTTGAACAAAGCGCTCATGAAGAGACCGTTCAAGATGCTCACTACCAGGAAACTCCTCGCGCAAGTGCGCCAGGGGGACTGGTTCATCTCTCTAGACCTGAAAGACGCCTATTTTCAGATCCAGATAAATCCCCGTCACAGGCCATTCTTACGTTTCGCCTTCGAGGGTCATGTATATCAATATGCCGTTCTCCCGTTCGGCTTATCCCTGGCGCCCCGTACATTCACGAAGTGCATGGATACGGCGCTCGCCCCCCTGCGGAGTCAGGGGCTGCGTATACTGAATTATCTGGACGACTGGCTGATTTTGGCTCAATCACAGACGGAGCTTCTGTCGCACCGCGCAGTTCTCCTCGACCATCTGAAAACACTGGGCCTCTCTGTCAACTGGACAAAGAGCTCCCTTCAACCCAGTCAATCGATTTCCTTCCTAGGAATAGATTTGAACTCGGTTTCAATGACGGCTCGCCTGTCCTCACAGCGCGCACGCAGTATTCAGCGTCTAGCCGCTTCGTTTCAGATGGGCACCCGCTTACCCCTGAAAACCTTTCAGAGGATGCTGGGTTACATGGCCTCAGCCTCCGCTGTGCTTCAGCTGGGCCTTCTGCACATGCGCCCGCTTCAGCTCTGGTTAAACAGCCGTGTACCCCACCACGCGTGGAACACAGGCCGCCAGCTGGTCAGGGTTACGCAGACATGTCTCACGGCACTGCAGCCATGGACAGTAGCAGAATGGTTTCGGCAGGGCGTCACGATGGGGACCTTTTCCCGCCGAAAAGTCATCTCGACAGATGCATCCAACAGGGGTTGGGGTGCAGTCTGCGAGGGCTCACCGGCCTTCGGCCTCTGGTCGACTCAGGAAAGCCCCTTACACATAAACTGTCTGGAAATGCTCGCGGTCGAGAACGCGCTCTCACGCTTCCTCCCGCTCATTCGGGGACACCACGTCCTGATCCGTTCGGACAACATGGCTGTGGTCTCCTATATCAACCGTCAGGGCGGTGTCAGATCCAAGAATCTCTTTCTTCTGACGCACCGCATTCTAGTTTGGTCCCAGAGCCGCCTGCTTTCGCTCAGAGCGACGCATGTGCCGGGCCATCTGAACGACGGTCCAGACATACTATCCAGGAACCTCATCTCCATAGGAGAATGGTCCCTGAACACACAGACGGTCCAAATACTGTGGCGGCTATTCGGCAGAGCAGAAGTAGACCTCTTCGCGTCAGAAGAGAACGCTCACTGCCCAATATATTTTACGAGGAGCGAGGACGCGCTAGCCCAGGAATGGCCTCGCCGCCCGCTCTATGCATTCCCTCCGATCGCTCTGTTACATCAGGTAATTCAGAGGATCAGGGACACACGCCACTCGGTGCTCCTCATAGCTCCGCATTGGGAGAGTCAAAGCTGGGTTCCGGAGCTCACTCAGCTGTCACAGACAGCCCCGTGGCCCATCCCAGTCAGAGCAGATCTCCTCTCTCAGGCTCGCGGCACGATCTGGCACCCCCATCCACAGCGCTGAGCGCTTCATGCATGGGTGATCAACGACTATTCGTCGATTTGCCAGAGGGAGTAAGAAACACTATCATACAGGCTAGAGCACCTTCCACGAGAAGGCTCTATGCGTCTAAATGGTCTGTGTTCTCAAAATGGTGCACCGAAAAACATCTGGACCCACGGTCATGCGAGGTACCGTCTTTGCTAACTTTCCTTCAAGAGATGCTGGACAAGGGCAGGTCCCCCTCCACTCTCAAGGTTTACGTGGCGGCCGTCGCTCAGTCCCTGGGCAAAGACGAGTTAGTCATCCGCTTCCTCAGGGGAGCTAAAAGGATGAATCCTCCGCGGCCCCCGTCGGTTCCTATCTGGGATCTTTCTATAGTCCTCGAAGCTATGAAAGCACCCCCGTTCGAACCGCTCGAGTCTGTGGACCTAAAATACCTCTCGCTCAAAACCGTTTTTCTGACGGCTCTGTCCTCAGTAAAACGCGTGGGGGATCTTCACGCGCTCTCATCCAGCGCCGCGTGTCTCGAGTTTGGACCGAATGATTCAGTCGTCATTCTCAAACCTAGGCATGGCTATGTCCCGAAGGCGATTGGTACCCCGTTCAGGGCTCAGATTATTTCTCTATCGGCTCTGCCTCCATCCGATAGTGAGCGCGACGCTAATCTCCTCTGCCCGGTTCGGGCTCTGAGATTATACACTACGCGCGCTGCCGCGTTCAGACGCGCTGAGCAGCTTTTCGTGTCGTTTGGGGGGCGCACCAAAGGTCTGGCCGCCTCTAAACAGACACTGTCTAGATGGATAGTGGACGCGATCGCCTCTGCTTACGCATCAAAATGCCTGCCCTGCCCTTTGGGCATCAGGGCGCACTCCACCAGAGGCATGGCCTCATCGTGGGCATGGTCCTGTGGAGTTTCCATTCATGACATTTGTGTGGCCGCGGGATGGGCCTCCCCGTCCACTTTTGTCAGATTTTACAATTTGGAAGTTCCCGCCTTGCAGGCAAAACTACTAGCTGTCTAAAAACCAGCTCCCTAAGAAGCTGCATCACTGGGAATCCCTCACACAACCGGTTCGCCCCTTGTGTTCCCCTAAGATGCTTATGTATACACTATGTGCCCGCTCTGCCGGCTTCATTGTACATTCACTCCACATTTCATTATTCCCCCGGTATCACCCTGGGATTCATGAGTGTTTTTCTTAGCGCGTACGGCGTTGACCAGGTGTTCCCGTAGCGTAAGCTAGCTTACGCAATACGAGAGAACCTCTCGTAAGAGAACGAATCGGTTACCTAACGTAACCTCGGTTCTCTCTAGAAGAGGGAACGAGTATTGCGTTCCCGGCCGTGCTTGCGCTACTAGCGTTTCGCTTCACGCTGAAATAAATCAACATATAAGCCTGGGAGAGACTGTTTTATACACCATAGCCACGCCCACTCTGGCGGGCTATGATGCAATGAGCGCGCGGGCGCTTCCCATTGGTAGCGGGTTCAGCCCCGCTCTCCCATAGGCTTAAGCAGTTCTCTCTGAGCGAACCAATGAGCTGCTAGCTAGCCCGCTCTAGGTCTGCCGCAGAGGAACTGCGTTGTCAATGGATACAAATTATGAAACAATTTTTGGCTTCAAACTCTCAGCAAAGATGAATCTTTCCCGTAGCGTAAGCTAGCTTACGCAATACTCGTTCCCTCTTCTAGAGAGAACCGAGGTTACGTTAGGTAACCGATTCGTTTTCTTTTAAAAACAGTTTTCAGTCGGGGGACATTTTACAAATCTTGCAAAATGAGGAGGATGAAGAGGCTGCAAGAATCATTCATAAAACGCATTAAACTTTAGTTTACAAAGACGTGAAACTCACCGAGTGGTCTGGGGTGTTATGGGGTGATATGCTCACACAAAAATCGCTGCAAAAGATGCTTTCCAACAGGTGTTTTACCATTCCTTATAAAACTGTGGACCTATTTTTCCAAACGCCTCACAACCGGACATTCTTCCGTTGAGAGCTTGAATAATAGACACTCCAGCCCAGTTGGTGGCGATAATGCACCTTTGCCAATGTTTGGATAGCGTAGCCTACGATAACGCGACTGGATAACTACAGAAAGAATACAAACAACCCCATTTCCGTTTCCGGCGGCGGAGTAATACCGTACCTCACATAACATCCAATACAAGTCAATGGAGTTGGACAAAAACTACGATAAAACCTGTTGGAAAGCATCTTTTGCAGCGATTTTTGTGTGAGCATATCAGTGAACACCCCAGACCACTCGGTGAGTTTCACGTTTTTGTTAACTAAAGTTTAATGCGTTTTATGAATGATTCTTGCAGTGCCCCTATGAAACCATTGTGGAGGTGGAGGGGTGATAATACAGAAACCGAAAATTCTCGGGACAGCAGCATTTGTCCAAATTTCAATCTTAACCGTTCTATTTCATCAGAAACGATCTTAAAACAGGGCTTTAAGTGTAAAATACCGAACTTGTCCTTTAATACTGTCCTAAAACTGTCTTAATAGTAATGTCAATAAATATATATCCAGAAATTTTGTGATAAACTATTAATCTAGTCCTGATCTTGATTGTGTACTCAGTTTATAAAATGTTGGTTGACTTAATTTTTCTTTTCTTCATACCGTGCGTTCACACCGCTGCCGGCGAGAGCGAATTGCGGCCATGGAAAGATTTGTGGACGCTCTGATGCTCTGACGTAGATCGAATGCTTGGTCTTTTTTAAAACTTTATTTAAAGGGGCCGCAAAGCAAACAAGCATGTCGATCGTTATTTTTGCAGAAAACTGATCGATGGAAAGAACTTAACAATTATAGTGACATGTTTGCTAACGAAATAAACCAATGAAAAGCCATTTGTGTGGTGTGGCTTTTGTGTTCATGGTTAAGTGCTATTCTAATTTGCATTCCCGCTGAAAAACAAGTGTTCTAGCGTGAAAATCTTGCCTATAAATAGTGTTGCGCGCCTTATCAAATTCAAATGATCAACCTCTCCTCTATTTTGCTTGGTAACTAATGTGGTCGGAACCAAAGTTTACAGGACTGTAGGGCTGGGACGGTTACCGCATTACCACAATACAGTGGTCACGTGACGCCTACCGCGGGTCTGAGCTCGTCACCGTCATTACCGCTAAAAAAAACATTGGCCTGCACATGTGTGCACGTTGTGTCTAATGACATGGAATCATTGATTCTAATGACATGATGCGCGGATGGGCTATTATTTAATCCGCAACCGCTTCACAAAACTCATCATCCGTCCGCCATCCATCCACACTAACGTTTTTTGAGCAATTTTCAAAGCTGCACCCACCCGCCATCCGCTGATTTTTTTAAGGTCTATGAGCGATGCAAGGTGCTGCTGCTGCGAGAAAGCTCTTGGCTGTTCTAGAAAGGAGACTGATCCAATGCAGCTAAGACATTTAAAGGCTAAAGTCCCTAGTATAGCCTATTGGCTATGTTGTATCCCCAGAATATCAGCAGTGAACTCCGTCTCCGATCGGCGCACAGGGACAAAAATATATAAATGGCCTAAATAAAACGCACATAGGCAAACCTGACCTTACTAAGCTACTGTACAATTTTGTTTAAAAGTAGACATTTCAAACTTTCTATTTATTTCTCATGTCTGTGAGGCAAGTAGCCTATATGCTGAGTTTCGGTTCATTTATGAGATGAGCTCCAGTTCACGAGCAATGCAAGAGATCGCACCGGCGCCTCCACGTCCTGATTATATGTCTGCTATATTTGCTTCTTATTTATTAATACCAGACAATTGGTTGATGAAACAGTGATTAAAATTAACATACAATTTATACAAAACGAAATTCAATTTAAAGGGGAACTTGGCAACTCTAGCCATTTCTTCGCTGATTTGCACTTTTGTTGACGCATGTTTTCTCAGCGAGCTCCCCCTACAGCTGTGGGGCGTATATTTCACAACACTGTAGTAGAAAAACTCTGCCTTCTCTGAAATCCTCTCAAACGGAGCACTTCTCCATTCCGATTGGTTTCCGCCGGTTGTTGCCGAACCACGTCATAGCCTAATTACCATAAAGTTGACCTGATTTCAACTCTCCTCACTGCTCTCACCATCCAAGACGCGCCGCCCTGCCATCGCCGGAGCTCGCCGCCGGTGTGGTGAACTGTTGGGTCCCACTGAAGTGTTGGGTCTGTAGTGTTACAAATTTATTAAATGTTTAATTGAAGTTCCAATACAATAGTATATAAACTGAGACAGTTTCATATACTGAATTTAGCATTTAAGGTTATGATGATGATGATGATATTTGCTGTGAAACAGTTTTCCAGAGAGTCCGGCAAATCCTGTTTTCTGTATCTGGCAGAATACTGCTCTCTATCTAACCGGCTATTCCTGTTTCTCTCTATTGTACGCAGATTACTGAAACTTTGGTAGTCTCACTGTTTGAATAGTTATGCTGATTGGATTGGAATTGGTAACACTCCATGTATAGGGCAGGTTCCTAAACAGGTATACATCATTTACATGCTTTGTTCATCACAATGTTAAGCCCTGCCCCTAAATGTGTATAAATTGCAAGGGAACGTTTCCCTTAGTCAGACTTGGCGACTACAGCGATGCCACAGCAATAAAGAACTCTGCTTAAAAGATTCCTCCAAGTCTCCTGGTCTTTCGCTTCTAAGTCTTCTACACTGAAGAAGAAAAAGGTTTACAACAGGTCCCAGCTTAAGACCCAAGCAATCCGACTGGTTCAAAGCACGTTTTATGGGTAATCGCTTTAGTGCCTGGTAACAAATAAGACAAAATCAGTTTATTATAGAAGACGTTTGAACTGTTATAACGAGTCATTAATGTCTTTTAACTTATATGCTTCATGTTTATATCTTATATCTCATGTTTAACCACTAGACTAGAGACATCAGAGCCAGCGGCAAACGTCAGAAGGACTAGCCGAGTTAAGGCTGTTCCAGGCGGCTTACATGAGCTTCGAGCGCTAGATGATCGCCTGGATCTCACAACTTCGAAAACGTCTGATCAAATTTTTAAATAGGCGCTATCTTTATAAATAAACCACAGATTTGAGCTTTAAACAACTACATTCTCGACTGAAAAACTCTTAAAACTACATTTCGTGACACAATTAAAAGTAGTATTTTTAAAATTTCCCGGCCTTTCTCATATGCTATTGACACAACCTACTATGAAAAGCGCTATACAAATAAATGTATTTCATGATGGCAACAAACTGCTTTTATCTTTTATTTTTTATCTTATCTTGCACATAGCAGCGGGATTTAGCTATAGGCATTCATAGTAGCTGGATTTAACATTCTACATAAAGCTACACATAACGCCAAGCTCACGTTAGCTACAAGTTATCGTGAGAACAGATTTAGATAAGGCATACTACTGGCATACTAATGGGGTCCTAAGCTGGGACCCAACACTTCAGTGGGACCCAACACTTCACCACACCGGCTCTCATTGAAAATTAATGACTTCCGGCCACTTTGACGCTCTCGCCGAATTACTTCAGGCAGCAAGCAGTGTGGGGCATTTGCCCTTGACCAATAAAGTGGAGCTGCAAATTCTGCTTTTTCAAGAGAACCAATGAACTCATTGTCATAAGGCACTACAAGCTGAAGCACTGCCATCACAAAAGTAACTGTCCGCATCTATAAAGACTGTGTGTGTTCATTTAGAACTGAGTCTGCTCTAAGAAAACATTTGGCCAGGGACCATAAACAATCTGTCCGGCTCTGCAGTGCTGCAGCTTTTACGTTGAACTGTGATCTTTGTGCTTTCTCAGAGACCTGTGGCATTACAGGCAGACAGGAGATTAAAAAAAGGAAACTCCAGTATCTGAAATAAAAAAGAGGTGGCCGGCTATTTTTTTTGTGAGAGACCGGTAAGTCCCACACTGCTGAAAAATGGTGTTTAGAATATGTAGATATACTGATGTCCAGTGTTGTTTAACACGTTGCTGTTATGTTTGTGTCATTTAATATAATTAGTTTAGATCAGTGCAGAATTCAACAGGCTAATGTTGCTGGACCTGAGCAAGTCCTTTTATGAGGGTATTGACTGGCATCTACCAAAACTGCTGTGTCTGTACCGTTCAAAGCGCTGTGCTGACATTGCTGAAATGAGGACCATAATGGACAGCCTAGATAAAAATGAAAGTATATATATTTCTACTGTACTTTTTTCGTAAACATACGTAAGGCATTTTCTTTCTTGCAATTTCTGTTGTCCTGCATATTTTTTACAAGTGCTGCAAAATATTGAAGGAAAAAGTAATATGCCATTTGTTAATGCAGAAGTATTTAAAATCAATTAAAATTACTTAGTCACCTTCTAGTCAATAATTTTATTACGTTATATAAAGTTTTATCTTTGATAATCAAAATGAAAAATTCCCCTGTGAAATCAAGTGTAACGCACTTCAGATGTTAGGGGAAGAAGGAGGCGGGAACCGGTGAACATTCAAAGACTTTAATGCCAAAAATAAAACAAATATAAAATGAAAGTAAAATACAGCAGCCCCTCACGGACGACTGCTGTCACGTATAACAAAACAAACACAACACAAATCCAGGCCTGGCCTCTCTCGATCTCCACTGTCGTCGCTCCTCCTTTTATGTTTCCGCTTCTCTGTGAGAGATACGAGACCGGTGTGTCGCACAGGTGGCGCTCATCAGTAATCACGCCACCGGCCTCTTGTCGCTCTCTCACGGCCCTTGGCCTCGTCCTGCTCGCCACATCAATTTCCTCAGGCCTTAAAATATTGTAGCTTGATTGTAACATTTTATACTAGGGCTGGACGATATGGGCAAATTTTATATCACGATATATTTCTTAATTTCGGTCGATACGATATAATTCCGATATCGATATTAACAATATAAAAGCCTCAGAAAAACTGCCAAGAACGCCCACAACAGATGACTGTACCTACAATCTTCTGAAAAATTAGTTTGCCAAGTCTATGAAACCTGCTGGAGTCTTTCAGTACTGCACCATAACAAACTACATGAACCAATGAAATAACCCATCATAACAATATTCTCTTCTCAATACCTGCTGCAAGACTATGGAAGCATTGGGTAGCAATATTCAATTTGAAATGTAATATGCAAAATAACAAAGCAATATGTAAAATGGCAATGCATTTCTGTTTTTAAATTTACATTTGCCATTACATTTGTGCAACGTTCGGTGCAAAATTTAAATTACATTATATAATTTACATTTGCCATTTCATACACTAGTTTTAATATGTAAATTGAATACATATTTTAACCCTTTATAAGTTGCAAAATTAAAATTAAAATGTATCACAGAAATGATTATATATGTTTAACATGTTCAAGCAAAAACTATAGCAAAATGATCATTTAAATGTAATTTTTCTTAATTGCATTTACACTCACAGTTAAGAAACTTGCGATTGCATTTTCATTAAATGTCCCACAATGAATGCAGCAAAATTCAATGTGCAAATTGAAAATTCATTCCCGCAAAGTTCACGCAAAAAAGTCTTGTTTGTTTGTGCTTCGTTTGTGCCAGTTAAAGTTTGGTTTGTGCTGCTTCTATCGGGTGGAACTGCTTCAGATGGTGGAACAGATTTGATGTGTTCCCGCTGCAAGTCGGCACCACTCTCTGGCACATTTTGAAGCTCGCTGAAACCTGAAGTTTATCAGATCTCAGATAGCCGAACCTCTTCCATACCATTGAATTAGTCTTTCCTCTCTAATCAACTATTTCGTCTGCTTTCTCCTCACTTGTGGAAGCTCATTCAGTCACATTTGTATTGCTGTCAGGGGCACTCATTTTGTAGCTAAAACTTGCCGCATTGGAGATCAGCCTACTACTGCTGAGCACTGGCTGCGTGTCTGTGGTGTACGTCATCACGAAAGTAGCCAATTGTGTTCTGCTCTTTCTGACGGCTTCACGCCTAACGTCCGTCAGTGACAAATGCTGTTATCTATCAATCAATCAAACAATCAATTTTTATTTATAAAGCACTTTACAACAACCAGAGTTGATCAAAGCGCTGGACAGAGACAAAAAGTACAGGACAAAAAATAAAGAAGTGAAATAGAAGACAATACAATAAAATAAAATACAACACATCTATAAAATCATTATGCTAATCAGTTATCCATCAATTGTCAAAAGCCGAACTAAAGAGATGGTGCTTCAGCCCGGCCTTGAACAGGGGCAGGTCCATGATGGAGCGTAATTCCAGGGGCAGAGCGTTCCAGAGTTTCGGCCCCGCTACCGCAAAGGCACGAGTGCAGGGCTCTGCTGGGCTGATAAAGGGTCAGCGTATTACACAGATAAAGAGGTGCAAGACCATGGATGTGTATGTTATGTGTATTGAAATATCGAAACTGTTTAAAAATCATATCACTGTTATTGAAAAAAAAATATTGCGATATATATTGATATTGAATTATTGTCTGGCCCTATTTTATACCCTTGCTTCATTTAGTGTACAGATCTATGAATATGCAAAATGCCTCCATTCATTCAAAGTGTATAGCATTTGACCTAATTCTCTCAGTTTAAAGGGATAGTTCATCCAAAAATTAAAGTTCTGTCATTAAAGCTCCAGTAGGTAGCTTTTGTAAACAAATATTTGTTAAAACTGTCATTATGTCCTGACAGTAGAATATGAGACAGATAATCTGTGGAAAAAATCAAGCTCCTCTGGCTCCTCCCTGTGGTCCTATTGCCATTTGCAGAAATACACCGCTCCCGGTCAGAAACAACCAATCAGAGCCAGGAGGAATGTCTTAGCAGTGTCAATCACGCTCGTGTACGCGCTGATCACCCCTCTCTTGCACAGCGCGAGCGCGTACTGTCGTTCGTGAGTCTCCTGTTCGAACTCGTTCATCCAAATGAACGAATCTTTTTTCGAGTCATTTTGTTCATTCAACGAACGAAATGACTCGAAAAAAGATTTGTTCATTTTGAACGAGTCTTTTTTGGAGTCATTTCGTTCATTCAACGAATGAAATGACTCGAAAAAAGATTTGTTCATTTTGATGAACGAGTTCGAACAGGATCACGAACGTACATCATAGAACAGAGCAAGGCGAGCATTTGTGCTTATAAAACTTAAAGTTTTGTATTTATTTTTGAAATGACCGATCGTTTCGCTAGATAAGACCCTTATTCATCGTCTGGTATCGTTTAAAGCCCTTTGAAGCTGCACTGAAACTGTCATTTGGTCCTTGAAACGTTTGTGTCCTATTGAAGTCCATTATATGGAGAAAAAGCCTGGAATGTTTTCATCAAAAAACTTAATTTATTTTCGACTAAAGAAAGAAAGACATGGACATCTTGGATGACATAGGGGTGAGTAAATTATCAGCCAAAGTTTTTTTCAAAGTGATCTAATCCTTTAACGTTATCTTACTAGCTATTTATAACTTATAGAAAGAGTGCAACGTTATAAAGTTACATGTATTGCAAAATGATTTGAGGACCAAGTTTGTAGTCAAAGTATGGGCAGGCCATAGTCAATGTAAAGCATATTGTTGATGTTTCGTCCCTATTAGTGAATGTTCCATAACTGTTTATAATCCGCCGTCATCGGTGGTCCTGTTTACTAGCCTGCGCGTTCACGGCAGGCTCCGCTGTGGGGGAGGAGCTGTGGAGGGAGGGCTGTAGCGCAGCAGAGAGCAAGAGGGTTGGACCTGGAAGATGTGCTTGTTCAAATTTTCAGGCTAAGTCAACATTTTCTCAAAACTCCCTACTGCAACTTTAAGTGATTCGTTTAAGATTCCCTATAAATTAATTAATTATTCCTTTTGAGCTAAATTGACCTGTCTAACCCAGACAGTTACTTACACTATAGTGATGTAGCCTTTGTAATCAAGGAAGCAGTTGTTCTGCGAGGACTTGGTGACATAGAAATTACATTGCTTTATGCTCTCAACATAAACTACCCAAAAAAACATCAGATACACTTTTGAGGTGATTCAGAGGCTGTTGATGAACATTGGAGCTGATACCTGCAGTGCAAGAGTGCACTCCCTTAAAAATACATTGTTGAATTAAAGATGTTGTTGAGGTAACGTTGTTATGTATTTCTACTAAGAGCCTGTTTTTTCATGTGTATTTTAAAGTTTTTTTTTGTTTTTTTTTTCACGTTTTTTGCATCAATAATACCCCTTAACTGTGAAATAACTTTAAAACACTTGCAATCTTAATATATGCTTTAGCCAAGTAAAATTAAAAAAAGTTAAACAATGAGAATGGATGTCAGGCCATCCATGCAGAGAACTCAACAGAAAAATCCCACATGAATACACTTTCCATGCATTTTTCAAATACATTTTTGTCTTTAAACTTTATGCAATTGCAATACAATTGTATTCCTTCACTGAAAAAAATTGACATATCAGGTCTTTGAAATTACACAAATAAAGCATGTATATACAACAAAATTCATTTATGTTTCACAATAGTTAATTGAGAAAAAACAGGAAAATTGTGTCAGTTGAACGCATTCTGATCATGTGGGACTGATGTACACATTAAAATCAAGTAAATTCAAAGGACTTTTTTTTCAGTGTTTGAATATGTTTGTTCTTAACATTTATTGATTTGTAAGGAACAATAAAATAATTTCTATGGAAAAATCTGTTATTTATTTGGTTTAATGTGCTATTGCAAGTTGAGAAAATATGCTAAATTAAGTTCAATGAACAAATTTTAGTGCTGAGAAATTGAAAATGTAAGTTATCGTCTTTCAACAAAACTTTGCAAGTTCAGGTTACTTGAAATAAGTTGTTGGGTCAACTATTTTAACTATGTCAACTAAACTTTTTAAGTTGAAAATACTTAGTAGATTAAGTAAATAAAACTTAACTGAGTCAAAGCAAAAAGATAACTAAAAAATGTAAACTAAAAGTTGAGTGAACAAATTTTTTTTACAGTGCACTGCAGATTCACTCTCTCATGTCATTCAAACGCAACTGATGCCATACATGTGTAATGAGTAAGATTGTAAAATAATTTAAACTCAAACATGTGTAAGGTGGAATAATGGTCATTATCTCAAAATAAATCCCTTATACAGGAGGTTTTGGTTGTGTTTGACCACAGCTGAAGAACAGTACAGTGTCTCCCCCTTTTGTCCATACCAAGACACAACACTCTCTCTTTCTCTTTCTCTTTCTTTCCCTCTCCCTCCTCTTTCCTCTTCATCGGCATTACAGGTTGTCTGTTCCTGTAAAGGTTGCAGCTTAGGAAAGCTTAGTCTTCTCTGTGAATGACCTTTCCTTTTAATATGAATATTTCTCTTTCATTATTACTATCATATAGTAAAATCTATTCTCATGATCGGGCACAATAGATCTCCTTTTCATTAGTGCAGTAAAATGCCAGCCAGGCAGTGTAAGGGACTTCCAGCCCTGCCAGATTATTCGTTTCTCCGTCTGCCCTTGCTCCCTTAACCACCTCTTGACAATGAGAATTAATATGCGTGCAGTTCTGCTGCTCTCTATTCTCGCTGGAGTTCAATAGGCAACTTTATCAGGGGGAACATTATTGAGAGCTTTGCCGAGAGCTTCTTCATCACACTCACATCTGAGCTGGCCCAACACTTGTCACTGTCAATCACAAGGTGATAATACACTGAAGATTTCCTCATTTGGTTTAATAAAATCTCCAGGCTTATTTGAACTGCAGTCATTATAGCAAATAATTGCTGCATTGAGGTGCTAGCCGGGCCATAGCCTAAGGGATAAGACAAGACTATTGCTGTGTGTGGGACTCGGTTGATGTTTTTTTCCCTCCTCTTTCCTTTCCCCAGTTGTGCATATTCCAATGAATATTGCATCTGAATCCAGCTCTGGCTTTTCTTATTCAAACTAACATTGTTATTACTTATTATCTAGACGTGAAGTCATTCGTTCTGCCTGCTTTATGGCTTTTGCTGTCGTGGCACATTTCACTGGGGGGCTGCCAATTGCAATTTTTAACTGTCATTTAAACCAAATTGCAGATCAGAATAAGCAGGCCTTTGGTGTCTCAGAGGAGACACAGAGTGATGGAGAGGATGTGCACTGGATATTTTTCATCTGCAGCTTGAACACAATGGCCTACTGAGTGTCTGTTTTGTAGGAAGTTTGGTACATTAATCAATACTATAACAAAAAAGGGACAAAACAATAACCCAACCACTCATTAGATTTTATTTTTTTGTCTCAGGAAGCAAAACTTTGTGCAAGGCTCCGGCAAAGCCTGTTAGAAATCCATTATATTAAAGTCTCTTTGAGTAAACATTCAAAAAGCATTTTAAACAGGTATTCCTACTCATGTTAAGGTCTAAATGGAAACACAAAAAGACAAGAAACATCTATGTGCTGAATTTTTGCTCTGTTGACCTCTCTTCTGTCAGACCTCATTATAGTTGAGCTCAGGCATTACAACCCATGAGAGATAGTACCAATGTTGACTACAGAAAAACACACACAAATATTAAACTATTCCATAGCAGAATATATTAAAACTGCAGTGTTTACTTGTTTTCACTCGGTGTCAGGCTCTCATTAAAAAGATGAGATTGAAATCAGATTGTGCCAAATTATGTCATTTTCTATGCTGTTAACATTATTAACACTTCCAGGTCAGGTAGGCCAGAGGGTATTAGCATTTGAGGCTGAGTGAAATCACATTTTTCATGTCCAACATTTACATTTTAGAAATGCCATTGGGATCCAGTCAAAATCATTCTGTCAGTGACCTTGCTTTGTTTACTGGGCTGGCTGCATCAAGAAATCACAGGCCAATTACTTATATTTAACAGACTGTGTTGAAAAACAAAATGGAATCAGATAATTAAACAATAATTAAGTCAATAATTAACTTCCACTTTCAGTCCTGGACAATGTCATTTCCCTCAATTAGGTAAATCGGTGAAGCAGTAAATTACTTTTTTCTTTTTTCCTCTATGTTACTCATAAATTATTATTAGGCATATCCCTCAAGAAATCAATCAATCAATCAAGCAGGTGCCAAATTTTACAGTGCAATTACTCCAGAAGTAAGCAGGAAAACACACAAGTTACTGCAGTAGGCCACCATGAAATTGTCTATAAAAAAAATTGTGACCATGTAATGACAGCATCAATGACAGTCTTGCCAGAAGGACACGACTACTTTTCAAAGTAAAAGCCTATGTGCCTATTTAGAGAGGATTAAATTAGGCAGTTATTCGGGGAGATTGTTGATTTAGTCTAATTCTGAGTATTTGACTCCCTCTGTTGTCCTAAAGGGGGCATTGCAAAACCAGTCACATCTCTTGCCAATGCCAATGTATGCTGAACATGCATTTCCTTCTTTGCTTTATTCTAAAACCCTGGATGTGGAACTTTTTTTTTGTTTTTGTAGGATAACTGATATTTCACCTGTAAACGTGTAAAAATGCATGAATATTTGAAGTATTGTTTTATAAAACTAATACAAAGAAAACTATTAGACATCCTATTATTATGACAAGTATATTAAATTAAAGTAATGGTTAACTTTAAAAGGTGCACTGAGGCTCGTAATTAATTGACCTCTTATTATGTATTAATAAAGCTACCCAATAATCTGTTTTATAAATTCCCATAAAACCACGATTAAAGGGACCAATCCGAGTTTACTACCTTGGTCTGATATGATATACAGGGAAAAGCACCAATAGAATATACCGTACGTCTCTATAAGCCAATGACAGAACGCGAATCCATTCCGTGCAGTCAACTGGGAGGGTGGATACTACGTGTTTTAAAAACGTGCGAAATGTCCTGAGTTTAAGCACGGTAAGTTTCTCAAAGTCCATTATAATGTAGAAATGTTTATGAACGTTTAACGGAAATACGCCATGTATATACTGTAAGATCAAATTTACAAATCTCGTCCGTTCATGCGCTCAGCTCACAACTCGAGGTAACAACACCGGAGGTCAGCTGATTTAAAACAACTTTCCGACACTTCGCGGCAGATGCCTTCCCAGACGATTTTAAATTATCTAAAATGATCGGTATGTACCTAATATTTGCTGTCTAAATGTTATCCTGGAGACATTTAACCTTGTGGATTTCTGTTTTTAATGTTTGATAGGGTGAAGAGCTTGTCAATCACAATGAAATCCAATCACCGCCCCTTAGTTAAGTTTATGTCCCGCCTTTTCCTATCAAGTTAGTTAGAGGCGTGTTCAGTATTTGTCTGAGATTATTCGGGTAACAGTGTCGTCGGTGATTTGGTTAACGGTGCGGCATTAAAAAGCAGTCTCAAACTATTTCACATGTGGACAAGTTACTGTGTGACATGTCTTCAACCAGGTGACAGTATTTGTCCCAGGTAAGTTAAGTGGAAGCCCGTTTGTTACGAAGGTTTTGCTAAATGAAGGCTAGTCTAGTCCAGTTACAAAATACCGTGTCAGTAGCTTAAAACTTGCTTTAAAAACTGCGTTCTCACCTAGAGAACACTTTATTAAACGCTAAAGTGTACATGTCATGAAACAAAGCTGTCTGCAGTGGGTGTCAGGTAAACATGAAGGCAATTGTTTTATGAGGAGTCAGAGCTCTTGTTTCTAGTTGAGGCGGTTCTTCCTGTGTGCCAGGCGTTGACATCTGTCACGTTACTACTGAAATTTCACTCACCTTGGTTATAATTTTATATGAATTTTAAGTTAATAATTCGGGTCTTTATACATACAAACATATCGCTGACTGTTAGGATGCGGGTCCCTTACATGAGGATGATCATATTTGGGGGTCCATGGTATCTAAAAGATTGAAACCCCCCGCATTACATACTGTAGCTCACTGAAGTTCTCAATAGCACCGGTAACAACATGGTTATTGGGGATTGGATTGCCACCAGCTGCCATACAGCATCAGGTTGCCCATTGTGTTCTTCAAATATCTAGGCTCTCATCAGCTCTCTCTCTCTCTCTCTCTCTCTCTCTCTCTCTCTCTCTCTCTCTCTCTCTCTCTCTCTCTCTCTCTCTCTCTCTCTCTCTCTCTCTCTCTCTCTCTCACAGCGAATTATTCGGATGCCACCAAAAAGTGGACAAGCATACACCCATCAAGAGCTCAATGAGTAATGAACCCATTCTGGAGCATGTCGACAAACGCTGGTCGTAAGGTAAAGTATGGCAGTCCTAAAGGTCTGAAAAGGCTTTAAATTTACGCCAGAACCTGGCCCGTACCTGAGAACACTTGACTTGATCATGCCTGACAATATGAGGCCTAAATCCGGCCTGAACCTGTCTGCCGTGTTGTGACAGAGAGAGTGTGTTTATATATATATATATAATATAAAATAATATATAGTTTAATTTTTTCAAACCTGAACCGACCCAAAAAAACGTAAGTTTTTCGGGACCCGTCGTGCTCGGGTCTTGTAGCAGAACTCTAGGCAGTCCACCTGTATGTCGTCTTGTAAACGCCAGTACTTTTTACATGGGATGCAAATATATGAATTTAGTGGGCTTATAAATGTGTGTGTGTATATATATATATATATATATATATATATATATATTATAAATCTTGAGGTACTGCCTGACATTATGCAGCATATCCCAATGTGCTTTACCTGAAGTCTAAATGCACAAACTAAGAGGAATGGACTGGTTTACAACAGGTGACTACTTCAATAAGGAACTCACGTGGGAGGCTCAGGGTTTAAAGGTGATTTCGCACAGATCCACGGCCTCCTCTCTAAAGTCACAAGCTTTTGTGGTGGAGGAGGGTGTTTTTAGGCTAGTGGCTCATTCTTCTAGAAAAACATTGATTAATTTTGAAGTTATGGTTGTTTTAAACTCTTGCTGAAGTCTGAGAATTGCAATTAATGCATTTAACTTAGAAAAGAAGTAACAGTTTGTTCGTTGCACAGAGGTGTTGTCGTCCTGACTTTGGTGTGGCGTGGTGTCGCAGCTGTCATAAAGACGTTAAATTCAGCTGTCTCTTAATAGATGCTGACTCATGACCCAACTGCTTTGACTTATTGATTTATGGTAGACACTTAGACTAACTGTTTGTAATTTCTTTGAGAGGTGTATTTGACTGAATTCTATGATTATTCAGCTTGAATTTGTTGTCGTTGGATTTATTAGAGGCTATGTCCTGAATCGCTGAATCCGTTTGCTGTGTTAGTTATTGTTTCCATTTAGCCCCTACTGCTTGTGAATTTCTGGTGTCTGATATTTACTTTCGTCTCTTGAATTATAGTGAGGCCCAGATGGAGTCTGCAGGGTTTATTTTCTCTCTGTGCTAAGAGAAATTCTGCATAATGGATTCAAATAAGGTAAAATGTATTAGGCGAGTCTAACAGTGCTAGATCATGCTTATTGGTAGATTAACGTATAATCATTAAGAAAAAATGTAAAAAAGAAACAAACTTTCAAAGGGTTCTCCATTTCTGAGTTCTGTGATATGGATTTATTATAGTGTTTATAATGGGTGAATAGCATGACTTGACTTATCAAGATCACATTTCACTCAATCAAAAGAAAGAAAATTAAATATGATATTGTCTTTTTTTTGTTTGTTATAAAACTCATTTTCTGATTCTAGTAACTGTTTTACAATTAAAAAGTATGACTGCTTGTTTCATTAACTAGAACATTTACTGCAATGAAAATTTGTTTCTTTGAAGAAATGGTCTAGAACAGTAACGTTATTAGGCAGGTTGAGTACTAGAGAAATTTGGCCCTGGGAATTCCAAATGTTTAAAACATTAACACTAGCAAACAAAAGGAAAGGGTAAAAAAACTATAAGCTTCATTTGTTGGTGCGTGTGTGTGCAGAGATCTGACGCTGAAGAGCAGAGTGGTCCTGGGGAGCAGAGAGCCAGTCCAGCTCGTCCTTTGTTTGGTAAGAAACAGCTTCCCACCATCCCGAAGAATGCCATCCCCATCACTAAAGCTGCCTCTCCAGCCTCCTCAACACAGTCTGCCAATGGCACCCACGCCTCGTACGGCCCTTTCTACCTGGAGTACTCGCTGCTTGCCGAGTTGTAAGTGATGGCCCGTTCTTATTCATTGGCTTTCGTAGATAATTGTACATGAGGAAGTTGGCACACCACAGCTCCTTAAATGGAAAAATTATTTATTGCTTGTTCTCACCAAAAGTGACCTTCATTGGACAGACTTACAGTACCTGTCAACATGTTTCGGAAAGAAGTCTCTTATGCTCACCAAGGCTGCATTTATTTAATTACAAATACAGTAAAACAGTAATACTGAGAAAACAATTATTTTAAATTGTAATATTTCAATTTTAATACATTTAAAAATGTAATTTGTTCCTATGATCACAAAGCTGAATTTCCAGTGTCATTACTCCAGTCTTTGGTGTCACATGATCCTTCAAAAAATCAAGCAGCACTGCACAAGGGTTTTCAACATTGATAATAATAATAAGAAGAAATGTTACTTGAGCACCAAATCAGCATGTTAGAATGATTTCTGAAGGATCATGTGAGACTGAAGACTGGAGTAATGATAATGAAAATTCAGCTTTGCCATTTACAAGAATACATTTCATTTTAAAATGTATTCAAATAGAAAAGTTAATTTTTTTATTTCTAATAATATTTAGCAGTATTACTGTTTTTACTGTATCTTTGATGAAACCCTCGTTGAGATTTTTGCCTGCTGGATGTCCACACTTTTTATCTAATTCCAATTGTACAGGAGATCAGATCCACAGGCTTCCACTAGGTTTTGGGCAGTAATAGTTGTGACTTCTTAGTAGTGTTGATTTAAATGACTATAAAACATCCTAAAACATACCCAAGATAGAATAAGATTTTATGTTTATGTAACCTAACCATCTAAGAATATGCATCACGCCTGTTATTCACATTTGTTATTCTGATTTTCCCTGGAGTTGTGTAGCAACATCTTTTGGTTATGCAGTATTTAGATTTTAAGGTGTTTTGTTGAAATGGACAACTGTGACCATGTCTCTGTTGCAGCACATTGGTGATCAAGCAGAAGCTCCCTGGTATCTATGTACAGCCTTCATACAGATCAGCACTGAGTAAGAATGTCTTCCTCCACTCTCACGCAGAATGTTCTTATGCTGCATTCCATTCAACTCCAAAAGAATTTCCAACTTCCTGTCTGGAATAGTGCAACAGAATGTGCAGTCAATTAACTTCTACTTGGAACCTTGTGTGGAATTCTGCTACTATGTCAGGATGAGGATGCATTGTCACGTGAATATGCTGGCATGATTAATGATAAATGCACACTTTCAAGGAAATAAAATGCAATATGTTCTCATGCATGCAAAACAAATGCTAGGATTGGTGGAAATTTGTTTTTGAATGGAAGGCAGCGTTAGTCATTGTGTTTTTTTTTTATTGCAATTTTTGCATCAAATTGATAATTTGTGGAATTATTAATGTCCAATAACTGAGCTGAAGAGTTAAATTGATTGCTGTATTGCGGATTTGCTCTGTCAAGTATACATCAATGTGTATATATTTTTTTTTTTTGTTGCAGTGTGGTTTGGTGTGATTTTCATTCGGCATGGCTTGTACCAAGATGGTGTTTTTAAGTTCACCGTCTACATTCCTGATAACTACCCAGATGGAGACTGTCCTGTAAGTATAGTATACACTTTATACATCTTTCCACTAATTTTTTTGTTGTAACATGACCAGGGCATTGCTGCTTGTGTTCATTCAATCCATGACTTGCTGTGATGTAGAGATGAAACGGTATGAAAATTACGTATCATGGTTATAGTGATCAAAATGATCACGGTTATCAATATTATGTGCTGGAAATGTTTAAAAAGTACTGATACACACAGTGAAATCATTTCACCAAGTTTTATATCAAAAACTGACAAGCAACAAAAATAAAATAAAGTGCACAGTGCTGCTAATTTTATTTATTTTTTAGATAAACATTCAAATAATAACATTACCAATGACGGACAGGTTTTAAGTTTACGAAAACATGTTTGTTGGGTGACTTGTATCATAACATGTTATCTATCAACATGTACTACATGTTTAAATAAAGTTTTGACAAAGTTTCATAAAATAAACCTCACATTTCATCCTTTAAACCAGTTTTTTAAGAAAAGAGAAGATCAATTAGTTAATGATAGATGATTTTAGGCATTTCCTAAATAAAATTGAAACATTGTAAATAATTGTAAATAATTCTAGTTACCTTATCCAGATTGTTTACATTTTTAAAATGCACATTAGCTTATTTTCCATCAGCTGGTTACAATTTACAACATTTGCAATTTTATTTTTGTCATGTATAGGTCTGTAAAAAAACAGTGGTGATAAGCAGCTTTTCTATAGAATTTGGTTTCTAGAAAGACACCAGATTCCACCTCAGCAGGCTAATCTATTGCCTAAGCTAACCATAGTAAAGACAGACCTTGCTGTAGTCTTTATTCAGTGTTTTAATGTCAAATGGAATGTTGAAATACTTTAATCTTAATTCCGTAACTGATGATGTGATGACATCAGGGTGTGTCTAGGAACAGAACATTACTGGCTGCCTGGCCTCTGAACCGGTTCAAGGAACAAAAACAAAAACCAGAAATGAACACAATTTTTACAGGAACAAACAAAAACAAAATCAAGTTTTACTGTTCTGAACAATTTAAAATTACCATTAACAACTTATTTTTTTCGTTTTTATTTGATATTTTAATTTGGAAGTCAACCAATCTTGAATTCAAATAGTACGGCCTATGTAAATGTAACGTTAATGCATCCAATGCGAGTGAAATGGCTGCGCTCAGCTGTCAAGTCATCTAAGGTAAGTCGCAGTAACAATGTGCTAGCATTAGCTTTTGGATCTCAGGAGTTTTGAAAAAGAAAAATTGTAGGTTAGTGTAGAACCGCTGCTATTCAGGAAATAAAAAAAAACAATTATTTTTTAAAAATAAAGTTAGTACCGTGGCTTTATGTATGGTCAGAAACTTGCATGTTATATTATTAATATTTTCCAGCGAATGTTAAAGATTTGTTTTTATGAGGCAGTAAGTAGATCGCATTACATTTATCAACTTCCAGGTTACAAAGTTTATTGTAGCTATGTGGGCACTCAGTTTTTCCTGTTGTTTAATACACTTAGCCAAAATGTTGTGTTATAAAAGATGAAGTGCTATGCACAGGCTGAATTGGATATGACTAGACAGCAAATACCAGACTAAGATCCTCTTCTCCACTCCTCAAATACATAAAACATTAGCCTTTACAAGCATCGTGTTTTTTGAGTAAAGAAAATGCTGTACTTATTTAAAGAACAAAATGTGTGCAGCACTTAAAGGATTAGTTCACCTCAAAATGAAAATGTCCTAATAATTTACTCACCCCAATGCCATCCAAGATATCCATGCCTTTCTTTCCTCTGTGGAAGAGAAATTAATTTTTTTGAGGAAAACATTTCTGGATTTTTCTTTGAATAATGGACTTCAATGACAATTGAAGACGCGAGATAAGACCCTCCTCCTCAGCTGCGATCGTGCACAGTCCGTTGAAGCACTTCAAAGACCTTTGAAACTGCATTGATTTTGACTTCAAAATGTTGGTTGTCATTGAAGTCCATTAATCTAAGAAAAATCCAGAAATGTTTTCCTCAAAAAACTTAATTTTTCTTCCACTGAGGAAAGAAAGACATGGATATCTTGGATGGCATTGGGGTGAGTAAATTATTAGGACATTTTCATTTTGAGGTGAACTAATCATTTAATTCACGATTGAGCCGGGCGGAGCTACTGTATGAGGTTTTCCAGACAGTTTGAGGATCCACTATAGTTAGTGTTGTTGTGTCCCCCTGCCCCTTTTAGCCCTGCTCAACTTTATTAAGTCAGCAGAGGTGTGTATGTTTATTTTATTTACGTTTCAATTACTTGCTCAATGAGTTTCTTATTCCAGGTTTGAAAAAGTCACAGAAATTAATGAATACTTAACTCATGGATTGTCTATATTATTGAATATAGATATGCTTCTTCAGTAATCATTAATGTCTTGAAAATATGATCCAGAGGGTTCCGAAACCTTTTGAACAATTCATTGCGAAGTTTTCACTATGGCCATATCTATTTGTCCTCTCAGTTTGCAGTCATCAGAAGAGCTAATATATTTTTCTTTTCGGTTGCATTTATGTGTGTTCTTTCAGAGGGTTGTTTTCGACACCCCAGTTTTCCACCCACTAGTGGAACCGGTCTCTGGCGAGCTGGATGTGAGAAGAGCTTTCACCAAATGGAGGTCTGTTTAAAAGGAAATAAATCCCTGCTGTCATTTTCAATTGTTTAAAGTATTTTATTGGCATGATTGTCTACATATTTTGCCTATAATGCTTTAGAAATATTATAAGTAATGACAAGGAAAAATAACTAGGAAACTAACTAATAAAAATGTGTTTAAAGTGAGGTGCTAAAAATAAGGTGAAAATAATATTTACATTGACATTTATCATTTTTGCCTTCATGAAGTTGCCATAGTCTAAAGGGGCTCAAGGTTATTTTGGAAAAAAATTTGTGACTATGGGGAAAGGATTTTATGTTTCTCTGATTTTGCAGACGAAACCACAACCATATCTGGCAGGTTCTTATGTATGCCCGCACAATCTTCTATAAGATCAACACCATGGATCCGCTCAACCCAGAGGCTGCTGTGCTGTGAGTGGTGGATTCTGTATCATTTTTGTAGTCCCCACAGTATGAACTCTTCCGAGCACTAACACTTGTGACAGTCACTAGATAAGAGTGTCATCCACTGAATTTGCTTCTGCTTTACAGTGAAATGAAGTAACCACAATCTCTCTTTCTTTCGTGTTTGGGCATTGCCTATGTTATTCTGAGCTTATTTTTACTTCCTGTGCATCTGAAGACATATGGTGCTTTCAAGCTTAGTCCAACCTCAGACTTGGCTTCACACTTCAAGATGAAAGCTTGTTTAGCTTTTTTCCCCCCTGCATTCATTTCCTCTTAGCTGTGCCTCCCAGTAGTTATACGATTGTTTTGAAGTCCTGTACTCTTGACTGCTTTTACTTACTAATATCAATGCTGTCTGTGCAGGTATGAAAAAGACATCCAGCTCTACAAAAGCAAGGTGGTAGACAGTGTCAAGCTATGCAATAGTCACCTGTTTGATCAGCCCAAGATCGATGACCCTTATGCAATAAGGCAAGTACAACACTCACTTGTTGTGTTGTGGAGGTTTCCCCTTTTTAATAGCATTTTTATTATCTGACACATATTTGATATTGTTGCGCACATGGAAAAAAAAAACACATGGAAAAAAAAACTCAGCTTATTTGAGGTGAAAATGTTATATATAGGCAAGATATTGCGCACACACAGAAACATTCAGGAGCGCAGAAACTAGTGAGACTGGCCCATGAATTTTTATAAATAAAATAGATTTGCTATTGAAAGCTAAATTATATTTTTCACCAAAAAGGTGATAACGTTTTTGATAGGGCTGACACTGGCTCAATTTCTCATTTAAGCCATTTCATTTAGTCATTCATTTAAGCCATTAGTCGACTAATCGCACATTTATATTAATGTAACTATTTTATTGGGGGGGCGAAATATATGCCTCGCACATAAAAGCTTGACACAAAGCACTGACAAAAGCAATGATTATGAATGTGTCAGGGAAAAAATAGCAAGGAGACCAAACTACTTTTTTCTGAGTCTGTCGGCTGCAAAGATGAAGTTGACGATGCTGAAGTTGTTGTCCGCATTCTAGTGAACGCACCTTTCATATGGATTACATAATCAGAGAGTATTTCTTTTCGATTTGAATTGTTTCATTTACAAGTAGACATTTCAAGCTTCCTATACCTATAAATATTTCTCACTCTGTGAGGCAAGTAGCCTATACACTGAGTTTCGGTTCATTTCTGGGATGCTCCAGTTCACGGAAAGCGAGACAGCAGAAATCGCATCCAGTGTGTTTTCTTTATTTTACAAAAGCACAATTTTTTTTTTTTTTTATTGTGAGTGTACACAAATAAAAGTAGACCGTATTAAGTAAATGTATTACTTTTCACTATATGACCAAAAATGGCAGAGTATTTTAATCCATTTCTGCTGTAAAAATGTAAGGGATCGTGACGGCGTTTCCATGTCTTGCAGTAAAGCTTGCTAATATTTTAGCTTCCATGCAAAAACACTTGTAAATGTGCCTAGTAATGTCACACAATTATCTAGGTTAATGTTAGAGCAACTGGCAATGTAAAGTTGCTACTACTTACATGTTTCAAATGTTAAGCATATTTGAGGGTGATGGGTGAACGTTTGGATTTCCTCCCCGACATACTGTAATTACCACAAGGACCAGCAGGTAACGATCTGTCCGTCACAGACTGCATTACTTCATCACTTCCTGTGGATTTTTTTTTGCGACTAGCCAACTAATACAAATTTGGTTGACTACGCCTCTTCTCGTCGATTAGCGTGTAGTTAACTAATAGTGCGCAGCCCAAGATTTTGAAGCAATTAAACTCACAGCTGAAAAAAAACTAAAGCGATCACCACCAATGTAATTTATTCTACGTTGTACAGGGATTCATGTAAAAGCAGATATCAGATATGAGTCATGTCTTAAGTGAGTGTAAAAAGGGCTAGACAAAAAAAAATCTGATATGGTCAAAAGATCTATGGATTAAGCCTTGCAGTGTAAATGCAGCCTTACTGTTTGAATCCTGAAGTCATTCGTGAAAATGAAACCAGGAGTTTTCTGTTCAGTGAGGTTAAAAGTTCAGCATTGAGTCATCAGACTGGACCTCATCTCATTTGTTTTTCTGTATGTAATATTTGTGTTTTCTCTCTGCAGCTTCTCTCCGTGGAATCCAGCGGTGCATGAAGAGGCAAAAGAGAAGATGTTTGCACATAAAGTGAGTGTGTGACGCTCCCCTGACTGCTCCTCACAACCAAGTAAAAGTTGGCTTCTTCCTGGTATCAGATGCATGCTTCATTTTAAATCAGTAGCTTGTGTGTGTGTTTGAAACACTATTTCCGCTCATATATACTGTTGTCTTTTTCTACGTTCTTGTGGGTTGGTTAAAATGTGAATTATTGTGAAAATATGAATTGCAGCCTCTGTGTTTGTGATCAATTTCCTTCACTTGTTGTTATAGCGGCGACCAGATGATTATAACAAAGGATTGCCAGTGTCTGGACTGTCTTGGGTGAAGCCTGGTTCCACTCAGCCTTTCAGCAAAGAAGACAACCCCCTTCAGACGTGAGCCTTCAGTGCTTCAGTCTGTCCACCTGGCGGGGCGCTATGCTACTGTGGCTGCGCCGAACCACATGTATAGAATTCTGATGCAGTTCTATGAACCTCATCTTCATTTGCAAAACCCTTGCTCAGCTTTAAAAGAAAATAATTTTAAACTGCTTTAATGGCTTCAGAACTTTAGACATGTTCCCGGTATAGAACTAAAGACCCCACTCGTTCATTTCAATGCTGTGGCTTGAACGCACAGATGGCACAGAGATGGTTCTAGCCAATAATGTTACTTGCACATGTTTTCAGGCACAACAAATCACCTCACTTTATTTGTGTAAGACATGATCTTCTAAATTATGAATTTGGTTTTCTAACAAATAATTTGATAGATTTGATTTGATAGTTTCCTTTCATTTTCCGTTCCCCACAAATTTAGTTAATACCGGTAGTCTTAATGTGAAACGTACATTAGCAGACTGGGACAGAATGCTTTTTTTCTCTTTTTTTGCATCTTGGTTTATTCGAGTTGGGTTTTTTTTTTTTTTTTGGTAATATCCCGTGTATGAAATGGTTTTAATGTAAAATACAGAGCAAGACAAATACTATTCAGTAAGACTTGTTAATCCTTATTTTTTAGTAAATCACTTTTATTGTGTCCTACTGGTTTGATCTAAATGGGTTTGATGTGTAAATAGTGGAGCAGTTCAATTTAATGAATGGCCTCTTTAACAGAGTCCATAGCTCATTTATTTATCTAGAAATTTACGATGGTTGACTTTTTTTTTTTTAGATTTTTTTTCTTTTTCTATTTTGGGCAGTTTCAGTAAGAATACTGATGTAAGCTCAGCTGTGTAAGTAATGTACTTTTTTTTATCTGTTAAAAGCCAATAAATCCATAAAGAGTGAAACTGGTCTGATATTGTATTTAGTGGGAATACATTTTAGTGTTGATATTTGAAATAAAATGTTTTCCTCCTGTTTATGGAGAAAACATTATAAATCAAGAGAATAATATAATTTAGTTCTGCATGGATCACAAATTTGCTGTTTGTGTGGCATTTTGTGCATCACTGCTTTATTATTGGATTTGCTAAACAGCCTACTGCTTTTAAGATTGCGTGTGTGTGTGTGTGTGTATATACACAGTAGTCAACATTTGAAGTGGATCAAAAAAGTTAATCAAAGTTGTCCTAAGACAAGAATGGGTATAGTTTAAAATGCATGTATAACTGATGAAAGGTTTTGATCCACTTCAAATGTTGACAACTCTGTGTGTGTGTGTGTATATATATATATATATATATATATATATATATATATATATATATATACAGGTCCTTCTCAAAAAATTAGCATATTGTCATAAAGTTAATTATTTTCCATAATGTAATGATAAAAATTAAACTTACATATATTTTAGATTCATTGCACACCAACTGAAATATTTCAGGTCTTTTATTGTTTTAATACTGATGATTTTGGCATACAGCTCATGAAAACCCCAAATTCCTATCTCAAAAATTTAGCATATCATGAAAAGGTTCTCTAAACGAGCTATTAACCTAATCATCTGAATCAACTAATTAACTCTAAACACCTGCAAAAGATTCCTGAGGCTTTTAAAAACTCCCAGCCTGTTTCATTACTCAAAACCGCAATCATGGGTAAGACTGCCGACCTGACTGCTGTCCAGAAGGCCATCATTGACACCCTAAAGCAAGACGGTAAGACACAGAAAGAAATTTCTGAACAAATAGGCTGTTCCCAGAGTGCTGTATCAAGGCACCTCAGTGGGAAGTCTGTGGGAAGGAAAAAGTGTGGCAAAAAATGCTGCACAACGAGAAGAGGTGACCGGACCCTGAGGAAGATTGTGGAGAAGGACCGATTCCAGACCTTGGGGGACCTGCGGAAGCAGTGGACTGAGTCTGGAGTAGAAACATCCAGAGCCACCGTGCACAGGCGTGTGCAGGAAATGGGCTACAGGTGCCGCATTCCCCAGGTCAAGCCACGTTTGAACCAGAAACAGCGGCAGAAGTGCCTGACCTGGGCTACAGATAAGCAGCACTGGAGTACCCACAGTCAGTGATGGTCTGGGGTGCCATGTCAGCTGCTGGTGTTGGTGCACTGTGTTTTATCAAGGGCAGGGTCAATGCAGCTAGCTATCAGGAGATTTTGGAGCACTTCATGCTTCCATCTGCTGAAAAGGTTTATGGAGATGAAGATTTCATTTTTCAGCACGACCTGGCACCTGCTCACAGTGCCAAAACCACTGGTAAATGGTTTACTGACCATGGTATTACTGTGCTCAATTGGCCTGCCAACTCTCCTGACCTGAACCCCATAGAGAATCTGTGGGATATTGTGAAGAGAAAGTTGAGAGACGCAAGACCCAACACTCTGGATGAGCTTAAGGCCGCTATCGAAGCATCCTGGGCCTCCATAACACCTCAGCAGTGCCACAGGCTGATTGCCTCCATGCCACGCTGCAATTTCTTTCTGTGTCTTACCCTCTTGCTAGAGGATGTCAATGATGGCCTTCTGGACAGCAGTCAGGTCGGCAGTCTTACCCATGATTGCGGTTTTGAGTAATGAAACAGGCTGGGAGTTTTTAAAAGCCTCAGGAATCTTTTGCAGGTGTTTAGAGTTAATTAGTTGATTCAGATGATTAGGTTAATAGCTCGTTTAGAGAACCTTTTCATGATATGCTAATTTTTTGAGATAGGAATTTTGGGTTTTCATGAGCTGTATGCCAAAATCATCAGTATTAAAACAATAAAAGACCTGAAATATTTCAGTTGGTGTGCAATGAATCTAAAATATATGAAAGTTAAATTTTTATCATTACATTATGGAAAATAATGAACTTTATCACAATATGCTAATTTTTGAGAAGGACCTGTACATATATAGGCTTATATATATATATAGGCTTATATATATATATATATATATATATATATATATATATATATATATATATATATATTCTATTTTGATGAAAATCATGCTGTGATAAAGCGCTGGTTAAAAAAAGAGTAATTTTGATTATACTCCTTTTGCATTTGACATGCTCCAGTTTCTGCTGTATTTGTCAGTGTTTACAAGAAACCGTTCCCAAAAGATCCACCAGAGGTGATCAAATATCAGAGGGACCGACAGCTACTTTTCTCCGCTTCTCTCCTCCCACTGCTTCTACTACCATAGGCTGATTCACAATCGATGTAAAACCATCTCTGATTGGCTGACTTCCCGGCACGGCCATCTTGTTTCAACTCTCTAACTTCATGTTTTGGTACTGTGCAATCATGTTACAGATTACGAGTAACATTTTAAGGACATGATATTGACCTTTGCTAAAACTCAACCCGAGGACTCAAACGGGGGTCCCAGTTATTCCAAAGAAATGAATTCAACGCTAACCAATCACAGAGGACTTAACGCATATGCAAATGAACGTTTTATCTTCATCCTACGTCAGCAGCGCTGGAACCGCTGAGGTCGCCCAGCCGCGATATTAACTACGCCAAAACTTCGCTATTTTATTCCTCCGTAAATGATCGCGCTGTAACCGGAGGATTTGGTTTCGTTTCGGTAAGTTCGTTTATTTGTTTCCTCTCCTAGACTAAAGATAATGTAGATGGTTATAGAGTGCGACAGTGCTGAAACTCAGGTGGCTGTCAGTTCTGATGAGAGAGAGAGAGAGAGAGAGAGAGAGAGAGAGAGAGAGAGAGAGAGAGAGAGAGAGCGTGACGTTCAGCTGCCTGAAGGGAATCCCAGTCTGGATGAAACACCCGTAGCACCTGAATTTAGGTAGACTGTCACGATATGAGCTCCACGTGAAAAGCACGACACGGACAGGCAGCAAACGGTGGTTCTGAACTAACAGCGACCGAGCACACTCCAGAAAGTAGACCAATTGCTGTCTCCCGACGAATGTAACAGGAAAAAGAACAGTTTGTATATCAAGGATTATCATGTTCCTTCGCTGTCTTGACAAACTTGAAGAGGACACACGTTTAAAATTGGAAATGCTCCGGTGACAAGGCTGAAACGCGCGTTCCAGGTGATGTTCTGGATGGTACACTGATTGTGATTTCATCTATAATGGAGTGTAGATTCATACAGGTAAAGTTAATCTGCGAAGACAGAGGTGGGATTACGGGCTCGACCATTAGAAGATAATATCAGTAATATTAAGAGTTTTTTGTCTACGCTCAAAGTACTGTATTGAGGGATTCTTCAGTTAGAGTCACTTTTGACAGCTTTGTGAAACATATTCAAAATATATTTTCATTCATTTTTACTGGAGTAAAGATTTGATCATGACGGTGATCAACCTTCACGTGCATTTTGGTATGCTGTATTTGATGGTGTGGATTTTTATTGATTTGTTTTTTTTTTATGATGGTGATTTCAACAATTGCTAACAGCAACTTGTGTTAGAGATGGATGGTTCATTTTGAACTTATAAGAACAAATTGTTTCTATATGAATTCAAATTCTCAAGATTTGGTAAAGGCAGATCAGAATGTAAAAGAAAAAAGAAAAAACATGCTCTTATTTGGAGTTATAATGATAGTTTTTTGTACAAGAAAAAAGAAGACAAAATTGCACACAAATAGCATTAATTTTCATTATTTTAAAACGTATTTTTTAAGGGGGGGGAGGAGGAGAGGGGGGGGGAGTAAATAAACATGTATTAAAGCTCTATTAATATATTCTTTAAATTTGTAGCAAAATCGTGTTGATATAAAAAAAAAACTTCCCCTAATTGAAGGATCCATATTCATGCACATGTAGGCCTACAGAAAACCTGGTAGTACCATTGCACTTTTTTGTGTGTTTATGGGACCTCCAGAGCTCAGTTAGATAGCCTAGCCTATTCTTCTCTCCAACACTTTGTTTGTTTCTGCCACATGCTTTTAGTCTATATTAACTCACTTTAATTATAGACGCAGCGATCAAAGTCTGCAAATATTCATTATTAGTTTCAGCTCTATATTTTCGATTCAGAGACCTCACTAGTACAGGCTAGTAAAAGGTAGAGCAATCTGAACCGAGATGCTGCTGGGACTCTGTGGCTGGTGACGTATAGGGTCACTCAGTTACAACTTGTGCACTACTAAATATTTTTGCAATATTCAAAATTTCAAATGAAAGTTTCTGAATGTTATTTACATATGAAATATCTGTTATGTTATTCGTAATATTAGCATCGTATTTAATGGAAACTCACACATTTAAACGTAACTTCTGCTCATATATTTAAAGGCTGCTATTGGATCATTGAGGGTAAACGTCATCTGACTACGCATTATCTTACGGAGAGCTTACGACCTACTAGCTACGTTCTATCTTAAGAACAAATGGTGCAAACAAATAAAGTACTACAGAGTTAGTTACAAACTAGCTAATAATAATTACTAAGCCGCTATATTGTGGACTTTCGTTACAATTTAAGTAAGCTTACAAATGGCTGGTGCTGGTGTTGCTTCCATTTAGCCTTTAATATGTTCAGATAGACCACCTTGAATGCACTGTAAGGGGTTGTTTATACAAGTAATCTTCCATGTAAAAAAAAAAAAAAAAACTAGACAGTGTACAATGACATGTTGCTTTTGACTTGACACAGCATTTCAAATGCATTGTCTGTGATGTCTGTCTAGCGCTCTTGATGTAGAAAACAATTAAAAAAACAGATGGACACAAGGAAGCATCCTGTGTGAAAGACCCCAAAGTCACTTTGGATAAGTGTTTGCCCATAAGTGCTCACATAATAGGAAATATTAAACACTGATATATATATATATATATATATATATATATATATATATATATATATATATATATATATATATATATATGTGTATATATTTTTTTCTTGTAATATAGGGCAAGGTGGGATTCACAGTAAATAATTAGAAATGCGCTTAAACTCCAAAAACAATAAATACCTTAACCTTGTCCTTGACACCCATCTCCATCTGTAGTACTGTTGAACTTACACCATAGCAAAATGGCGTTCAGTGATGAGTCAATGGAAGCTCCAGCAGGGAGAGTATAATTTGAGCCCACATACATTTTCCTTTGCTTGAAAAATCATCTCTGAGTATCATGAGTCATGATGAGATATAAGATAACTGAAGTACTTTTCCATTAGTTCTAGAGAAAATCTTGTTCAGCCAGCTTTACATTAATTGATTCATTTTGTACATCAACTAAGAACTGCAACCGGTGCATTGTCAGTAGTTGGTACATGTGTATAATGTTTAGACTTTTCTGCATCAGAAAATGTGAATTTTATGATAGGATTATTCCCTATGCCATATTGTGCACCGGCAAGCAGCTGTTTCTTTCTGCTTTTCTTTTAAAGAGTGGCTTTTGTCATTCCACAATTAAAGCAGGTTCATTATTTGTCCAGTCTTATATAAGATTGCACTGGTCCATATTTCTGTTTAGAAATATGCTAAAAATAGAGAAAGGTTTGCTGAACATAATGTAAAGATCTTGAATTGCATCTGCAAAACCTGAATGGCCATTTGTTTTCAATGCAGATTAAGCTTAGAATATATATTTTTTTGTATAAGACTAGCCTTGCTGGAATATCTAGGCTACCTGAAGTTTTTCACTTTAATTTTTCACTCGGGATGCACAATATATCGGTATCATATATTGCTCTAATAAACTGATAATATATCAGTTATCGGGCAATTTGTTTTTCCATTTATTAACTATCTATTAACTAGTGTTTAATGGACCCTTTTCACAGACACTGATAATGCGTTTATTAACTTTATAAATATTGTATTTTTTATACATTTACTTTTCAAAATTTAATGAACATTTAGAACACCCTTTGTGTTATATTACCTTGGCATTAAATAAATAAATACCAATTAACTGCTGTGAGGGTGTTTCTAATACGACTGAGAGAGTGATGGTAAATTTGATATCTTTATCTATTCTGACTGATATATATCCAATTTTTTTTTTTTTTTGCAATTGGAGCAAACGGGAAAGCTAAAATCATAATTTCTGTAATCTCCCATTTACCACTATAGAAGTTCACCCAATGATTACTTGTTTTTGAGAACCCTGGAAATATGAAAAGGGTCCATTGTTCATGTGCATTTCTTTTATTTTTACATTAACCTTTGTCATCATCAAACATGCACTTAAACTTAAAAACACTATTTAACAACAGTTAAATGTAATCTTTAGCAAATTTCATAATAAATGTCCATGTTTCATACTATACAATATAATGGGTTAATAATGCTTCAATTAACTTGTAGCATTTAAAACAATTTTTCACAATTTACCGTCTGTCAGCCATAACAAGCCATTTAGCAGCTTAATCATATCCGTCAATATTTAAAAAAAGGACATGAACTGTTCCTACAGGGATCAGGTGCAAGAAATTGCGTTGTTACTTCCTCCAGTTCCACTTTTGATGTGGAAGTCGTTGAAACTTTACTCGCCACCTGTCATGTTGGTTAAAGTATGCTGTGCTGTGGGAAAATGAATCACTAAAAAAAGAGGTTACTTGATAGGGGTGGTCCAGGATCAGCTTCGCATATCCAGAAAAAAACCCTGACCATAGTCAAATACAGCTCTGAAACTGGTCTCGGGTCTCTGGCACCAGGCAACCTCTACAATACCTGCTCTTTAGATGAGTCACAATTCAGCGTATGACTTGGCTGCTGTCACAGGACAATTTCACAACGGAAATGTGTTGACTTGTGCAGTCCAAGACCAGCAGCGCTTGAAGCCTTGTTGACTCTCTCTCACTGACACTACAAAAGCCAGTGGATTTGCTTTTTTAAATGCATTGCATCACATCATTGACTCATGTTAGTGAGTTTTTCATGAACCAGGGCTGTTAAGCATATTGCAAAAATGTAAATTGAATGGGGCATTGTAGGTTACTCTATGAAAGAGACTTGTGTAAGATCTAATCTTTGAAGAGTGTGTGCTGGGGGAGGGGTCGGAGAGTTTTTCAGTAGTAGGAAGTTGCACGCGTTTTTGCTTGTACAGATAGTGCACGGCCAATGGCCTGAGACGGCAGGGCTCTTATCAGTGTGTCTTTCAGCTGTGGACTGATGCTGTTTCCTGACACCTCTAGCCTTTATTCTCACAAGAAATGTTATTGTTATTAACATTGTTATTAATGCAATGTAGCAGTGGCGTGCACAGACCTCCTCAGGGGCAGGGGCGGAGGGACCAAAAAGGGCACTAAATAAAAAAAAATGATTACTTCTTGATTTTTTTTGTTTTTGTTCTTTCTTTCCTTGGCATTCTAAGAAAATATGTTGATACAATTATTAGAATACATAACACATCAAATGAAAATAGGGAAATTATGATAATATTACTAAATATTATTTACTTCACCAAACAAAACAGTGAGAATCAAGAAGGTTATTATGGAAAATTAATTTTTAGTTTTGTTGATGTTGTAAATTTAATGTATGTATTATATGTATGAAAGACAGTGTTAGCTATCATGAATCAGTAACACTTTACAATAAGGTTTCATTAGTTAACATTAGCTAATGAACTGCACTTCAGCATTTATTAATCTTAGTTAATATTAATTTCAGGATTTACTAAAACATTAAAATCAAAAGTTGTATTTGTTATCATGAGTTAATGCACTGACTGTGACAATAACATGAATAAACAATTAACAGTTGTAGTATTAACTAAGATATAGCCTACAGTAACAAATGTGTTGCTCATGGTTAGTTCATGTTAGTTCATACATGAGTAATGAACAAATGAACCTTATTGTAAAGCGTTACTATGAAATCAAAGATATAAGTTCCTCACAATTTAGAGTTGGACATGGACTTAAGATTTCATTGAAACTAGAGCCCGACCGATATATCGGCGGGCCGATATTATCGGCCGATTTTAGGCATTTTCCTAACTATCGGTATCGGCATTTATAATGGCCGATAAATGAATATTTAAAAAAATGCGGGTGCGGTGATTCATGTAAGGGTGGCGCTGCCAATAAAGCACCTAAAAGCTGTCACAAGAACTGGCAAAAGTAATGATTATGAATACAACAAATATAGCAAGGAGACATTTTAATTGTTTATTAACAAACAAGTGTTTTCAGTCAGTGTCAGCCAAAGATGAAGTTGACGATGCTGACTCGCGATCTTCAGTGAACGCGTGCCAGAGAGAAATGCACATTTCATACGATTACATGAGTCTGACTGTCTTTCGCTTTGAATTGTTCTGTTTAAAAGTAGACATTTCAATATAGATATATTTCAATTCTCTGGTCTATACGCTGAGTTTCGATTCATGAGACGAGCTCCAGTTCACCCGCAGGCGCCTCCGTGTCGAGATTATCTATCGTCTGCTATCAACTTCTTATATATTAAATCCAGGCAATTGGTTGATGAAACATTGATTAAAATTAAGATACAATTAATACAAAACGAAATTCACTTTGAAACGAAAGGTTTTGTGCTTTCTGTTTGATGTCTATGTGAAAGTTTCAAAGCATATTTTTTTAGTGCCGCTTTCAGAGCGCTCACGTCCGTAGTGCTGAACTGTCGAGTCTGTAACATTGTTTTTTCCTCATAAATGCGAACACGAAAAATAAAATAAAATAAAATGAATATTTTATGTAACCTGTGGAGACTGAGAGCCAACCCTTCTTCATCCAGTGGGTAGTAGCCTACTTGTGATTTGCGCAGTGTAATTCACAGAATTGATTTCTCTGCTACAAGCCTCTGTCACGTATTGTGTGAGCTTGTGACTATTGCAAGCGCACAGCTGAGAAGTCCTTATTATATTGTCTGCTATATTTACTTCTTATTTATTAAGGCAATTGGTTGATGAAACATTGATTAAAATGCGTGGCGCGAGCGATCTCCGAGAGCTTTGTCTAGGGTAAACAGCTGTTGCGACGCGAGCAGTAACGGCCACGTCCGGTGTAGACAGTGTTAAAGCTCATTCTGCCTGATAACGCTACGTTACAACATCAAGCAATATTCCAAAAATGTATATAATTATAACACTTTATATAGGGCCATTTTGCATTAAGAGTAGCCTAGTTTCACGTTTAGTACATTTTGCTTACTAATTATTTAAAATAGTATAAAAGTACTGTACATATGTAATTAAAAACGTTTTCATTATGATATTATTAATTTTACTTTAGTAAAAAGATCTGAGTTCTTCCTCCACTGGTAGAGATTAGAGGAATTAAGAGTAAAAATAGAAGATAATAAGGTTTTGTCAGTGACACTTTTTATATATTTATTGATACAAGTTATGACTAAATTAAAAGACAAAGTCGTTAGTGAAGATTATGCAACAGTATTTAGAATATAATATAATATAATATAACATGCAATGCAAACTAGTTTGGTTACAGCTCAACTGTATAATTCTCATTCTATCATTCACCCTGCCTCCATTACATATCTGTGTCACACAAGTGTTTGATCACCACATTTGAGTGATCATTGCAAAACGTGTTTATAAAATATATTTATTCTGTTTATAGCTACTGTGTAAAGTACCCATCAAAAGTTTGTACACACCAATAGGAAAGTGTCCAAACTTTTGACTGGTATACTGTACTATAATACACATAAATAATATTGCTACTGTATTATAATATACACATAAATAATATCGGCCGATATATCGGTATCGGGTTTTTTGTACTCCCTAATATCGGTATCGGCATCGGCCCCCAAAAATCCATATCGGTCGGGCTCTAATTGAAACTAACTGTTAGATGTATTTCCCCTTGCACTTTTATTCCTTGGATAAAAACGAATGACATTGTCACTCAGAATGCGTCTGAAATCGAGTTATAGGCTACTTTTATTGTAGTTAAGAATAACTCGCATGCTGCAGCAACATTTAGAGTAGCATGGTGATGGTAAATGTAATTTTCCGTATTAGCTTAAACGTTAACTGCTGCTCGTTTGAAGAGACTCGCGCGAACTGCTGCGTAGTGCTTACCAGACCGTTAAATGCGTATGAGGCGCTGCAAAGGAAACTCGGCCTACCACTTCTCCGTCAAAAATTTTTTTTTTATATGTAATATTTGTTTGTATTATTATTGTTAGTGGCAAGGGTGTGTGTGTTTCATTTATTATAATATTTATAATAATAATAATTATTATTTACAATTATCAGAAAAGGCACAATACATTTTGAGACAAAAGGGGCAGGGGCGTGAGCCCCCCCCCGGCCGCGATATTTTTTTTCACAGGATGGTAGGGGAAGACTCATGAATATTCATTAGGGAACTCATGCCTGATTGGTCTAATGACCTACCCCTAACCCCGCCCCTAAACCTACCTGTCACTGGGGATCTGATGACCTACCCCTAACCCCGCCCCTAAACCTACCAGTCACTGAGGTTAAGACCAATCAGGGATGAGTTCCCTAATGAATATTCATGAGTCTTCCCCTACCATCCTGTGAAAAAAAATATCGCCCAAACCCCCCCCCAAAGGTCTTCTCAACAACCCTTCAAAACGGTCTTGCTGCGATAGTCTGTGTTAACTTAACGGTGTTACATGGTGTTCAGCCACACACCAATTACATCACTTGCCCACTGCGGCACCGCCCCCACCATCGTTTTGATTTTTATGGTCATACAAATAATTTTGTTCAGTTAGAGAACAGACTGTACAATTAAAAACTGAACGTGTCTGCTCAAAGCAGTCTGTGCTGAACGCAATAGCAGCACAGATCAGCAGAAAGAGTGAGGCGAGCTGACTGACAAGACGATGGTGGTTAAATACAGATTTGGTTTAAAAACTAAATGTAAAAGCTCCTGAAACAATTTGCTTATAATATCAAACATCAAAGACAAAATAAAATAGCAAAATACATATATTGGGATATGTTGTTATAGTGAAAAAGAAAATACTCATATTGTGAAATAAGTTTTTAGTCACATTGCCCACTCCTAAACGACAGGTTAATAAATGTGATTGATAAAATAATAAGCCTATATGATGCTTATGCCCTCAAATGAGTGTGATTTATTTTGTGACAAGCAAACTTTTTTTTTTTCAACAGGTAGTCAACTGACTGTCCGCACACAGCATATATTGAGCTTTACCCTATTTATGTTGCAATTAGGGTTGCACCAATACCACTTTTTCATAACCAATCCGATTCCGATATTCTAAATCCGATCCAATACAGTGCATTTTTTTCTTGATCGTTGTAAAATATACCATTCAACACGGGATACCCTGCAGTCTCTATACCTTTGTGTGTGTGGAACTGATGATCAATCTTTTATGTGTTAAACACAATCCACTAAATACAGTACACACACCTTTATTATAGAGAACAAAACAAAAATCAGCAGCAAACATATTTCTAGAAAAAAATCTTTGGTGCGCAGTAGCCTAGTTTTATAAAATCTAAACATTTTAGCAGTTTTAAACATTGTTAACAGTAACAACCATGAGTACACACAGTATAGGTGCGTATGGATTTGGATCGGTTTCATCTGACCGATATCCGATCAGCAAAAATTTCAGTATCGGACCCGATACTGATACTGAATATCAGATCTGTGTATCCATAATTGCAATGATAATTGTAAATTGCCACTGATTCTTTACACTTTGGTTCTAAAACATATTGTAAATTTAAAACTGCGGTATATTTAAATTAAATTGTGAAATCAACACTTTTCACAATTCCTTAATCAAGGTAGCAGTAATCATACTGTAATTTTTCCAGTCCCATCCTTAAAACATCTTTAAGAAACAAAGTGATTTATGTACATTCTGCAGAAGTGTGCCTCTCTTATATAATATGATATAGTCTGATATCATATCAGTTTCTCCCAGATGACTTGAAAAGACAGTAAGCCTTAATTACAATGTTCCTGCCCAAATGCTTCCTGGTTTGAGACAGGTGTGTTCTACTTGCAAAACAGTTCACTAAAGCCAGCCCTAGATAATGGGAGGTGCCTTGTAATTTTGAACACTGGTGATAGACGCAGATGCGGCTGCTTTTATGATTGAAAATCCTGTAGGATAGGACTGGCCCTCCATGTGTTTTCTTTCTTGCTTTTTTAAAAATTAAAATCAATATAAATTAGCTGTTACAGTATTTCAGATGGCAAAAAAATAAATCATAGTCAAGATGTGGAGCAACACTCTGAAGTGTTATGCTTCCCTATGTAGCGACTAAATACTTATTGTAGGTATAGAGGAATAAAGGATGAAACCACAGAACGGTCTTGGTTTCTATGCACTGCCATTTTGTTTGTGTGTGTTGTGAGTCATCAGGTCGTGACTGACCTCCTCCACAGCCGGTGTTGGTCAGGACAGCCTGTTTCTCTCTCACCCTCTCTGTCCGGTTGTGTGTGTGTGTGTGTGTGTGTGTGCATGCGTGCATGAAATGGAATGAGCTGTCTGTATGTCCCACACAGCTCCTGCCGCTCTCCTGACCAGGGCTTGACAAAGAATTATGCAGTTCCCACTCACTCTCTTACCATCCATAACTGAGGGAAGTCTGAGGGGAGTGTGAAGCACCTGGTTTTTGTCTGGTGCTGAAAGCTCTTCAGCTGCTCTGCTTGTTGTAATGCCTGTTTCCGAGCTCCACTAATGGTGCCAAATGTTCCCTAGACATTCCTTCCCCTTTCACCTCTCTCAGGCCTCAGGGTGTTCTGGAAGAGTTTATTGCCAGAGTATTACTTTAGGACATGGGCATGTTAGAAGAGCATTAATACGGTACTGTATCTTGTTATGGAGTGATGTAACAGCGGATTTGTATTTAAAGTATATGCTCAGTGCTACTGCTAAAGGTCCATCTTCCTGCTGAGCTTATGCTGCATTCCATTACATTTCGGCAGTTTGGAATTGTCTGTTTCTTACTTTCATATATATAGGCTATATATATATATCTTCATAGATTATATAATGATAAACCATCACTTATAAGTAAATAAAACTGATCAGTGTGTAAACGTTCTTATATAAATTATGATAAAAAGTAATACAGTACATTGTAATATTCTATGTTGATTGTTGATAATCGTACATGTCCCAAAACAAATTAGGGGTGGGGGAAAAAATTGATTCTTAGATGCATCTCGATGCGGACGATTCTGAATTGATTCATAAATGTAAAAAATCGATTTTCTATAAAAAAAAAAAAAAAACCTTTCTAATAACATAATATTGACGGAACGCAAAAGGCGGAACTCTGAAGCGCGGAAGTACAGGGCAACTTTTTGAGCAATGTTGCTGGGCAATCTTGCCGAGCGATTGTTGCTTGGGCACTTTCCCATTGAAAATGGGCAATACATTTCTATCTGGATAATTTTGATCGGTCGTGAGCCCTGTGTCTCAGCTGGTTGACTGTTGACGGCAACATTGCTCAAAAAGTTGCCCTGTGTATCATCACCTTGACAGTGTGTATCAGTGCAATGCCAGTCACAAAAAGTTACATTTTGACTGTGTTCTCTGCAGATGTTCATTTACTTTTTTTTGTATAAGTTGTTTTTGATTGTAGTAGTATACAGCAACAATTTCAAGTCATACGTCTTAGACTCTATATTATTTATTTGTGTATAAGAGCAGCTTTGTATGTTACTAATTATTCAGAATATGCATAAGTGCACTAGCATTATTTTTGTATGAGAGCTACTGGTACATAATTCTATATTTTTGTATGAAAGCTGTTTGTGATTTTTCTAAAGCAAAATGCTTAGACAATTTATTTTTTGTCTGAAGGATTATATTGCTCATTGCACATAACAGGAGGATGTTGGTTAGAAGTCTATTATTTTATGTTAGAGATTCAGGATATGCTGAAGTTTGTATTCATTTACTACAAGTATTCTCTGCTATTACAGACACATTTCTTTTCCTGTTGGTTCTTTGCAATATTATTGGGACATAGGCTGGCAAATGTAACCTTACAGTTGACTTGCCAAATCACATCCATTTGTTTTATTGATAGAAGATATTGGAAGTAAATTCTTTATGGGTCATTATAAATACTTTGCTTTAAAAGTACAAAGTAGTCACACACAAAAAAAGATGCATCGATAATCGTTTTAGCATCGCATCGCAGCCCTCTGTATCGTAATCGAATTGTGAGGTGCCTAGAGATTCCCACCCCTAAAACAAATGCTAGCATTCACAGTGCCATTTTGTTTCTGCAAACGTCACCTGACCATATAGCAATCTGTTATATGACTAGAGGACATCAGAAATGTCAATCTGACTTGTCTTAGAATTACTGCATTCCATTTAAACACATTTGAACTAGCTTAATCAAGGTCTTTGTTTTTTGAAGAATGCCATTACCTGTTGAATTTCTTTGAATTTCAATTCATTCCATTCCACTTCCCGTCATTCCAATTCAAATGGACTGTGTGGCAAATTCAATTTTGCCCATCCTGTTTTGAACTGAACTCTGTGTTGTATGTTAAAAGCAGTAATACCTGAAGTCTTGCGTTCTGAATACAGTATGTCAAATTCAACTTATATTAGTCAAGCTCAGAGAACTGTGATGCAATTAGGTGGTATCAATGATGTTTTTGGATTCAAAACCTCTTTTAAAATGTGCTCAATTAATGATTTTGTAGAAGGTTATTGAAATAGTTCCATATTAAGTGTTTTGCATCTAAAGTTGCATATCTAATTTGTAATTTTGTTTATCTTTTTCTAGACTGTTGCCCTTTTTGGTGATGGACACACAGTGGTTCAACAAACTCTGACAGTCTTTAGGTCCCTGTTGCACTCAGCAGTCCTGTCGTAGGGGCCGCTGTGGAGGCGGACACTTCATGCACTGAACTCATACAATGACTGACCCCATCATGGACTTCTTTGATGACCCTAACATATTTGGGGGAGGGCTTGACAGCCTAGTCCAGGATGATCCAGGGTTTACCCCTGGGTCAGTGTCCTTGGATGATGAACTTCACCTGGGTCCTAGTTTGGATAATCTTCAGGTGGATGCAAGGTCCAGATCTTCTTCCATCCAACATGGGATACCCTACAATCAACCTGTGGGGCATTTTGACGCTGTGAAGGCACAGACCTCAATGGAACAGTCCTTTCCTGGTCCAGAAGTAGGTAGCAATGATGGAAGAGCAATTTTGCCACACCTGCAGCCATTTCAAGGGCATACTATGAACCAAGTGCCCCAGACCAATGGACTGTTTCTTCACAACAGCCCCATGTGGGGAAACCATGATCAAAAAGGGAATATCTACCATCAGCACCATCAACACCACCAACAACTTCAACATAAACAATTTCAACAGCAACAACAGTTTCAGCAGCATCAAGCTCAACATCAGCAGTACAGTCATCAACATCTTCAGCAGAGACAGCACAGTCTCAATCAGCACCCAATCTCAAACCAGCTGCAGCTTCCACACCAACAAATAGCCCATCAGGGCTTGCACGAAATTGCCAAGACCTATCAGGAACATCTCAATTTTTACTATGAGGGCAATGTCCCCCAAAATCATTCCCAGGAGCGCCACCATAACTCGCTCAGTGTAGAGGGTAGTCCCTTTCACTCTACAGTTGCCCCGAGTGGTCATTCACAGTCCAAACAATATCTTGAGGCCTCAATGAGGTCTGTATCTTCTCAACACAGTGGCTTTCAGGTGGCACAAGGGGTCCAAGGTTTTACTACAGGTCCAAGGTTGGAAGACAATGACCTGGCCTTCCCTGTTCAGTCTTCCCCTGCAACCCATTCTTTCCCAACTGACTCGGTTAGCCATGCTTCGTCCTATCTCACTGCTCGTTACGTTCCCCCTGTAGTAAATGAAACCCAGTCTTACTCCTCCGCCCCAGTATCTATTACAACCTCTTCTATGGTCATCTCATCATCAGCTTCAAACCTGTTGGATACAGGGTGTCCTTTCTTGTCTAATTCCGGAATGGAACATCAGCAGCAACAAGTCCGAATACCGGGCAGTCCAGCACAACAGTGCCCCTTACGTAGCTCCAAATCAGACCAGAATCTCTTCAGCTCCTCTAAGGTATTCTCAGATGGCCTGAACTCATTCTCTGCAAACCGTCCGTTCTCTATGGCAGAGCGAAGGACCTGTGATGTGCCTGGATCTTTGGTTGCAAACCAGAGCGTAAGCAGCATTAATGGGCTTCAGGCTCTGGAGGAGGTCTTGCTTGGAAAGCAACCTGATCAAAGACTTGACGATCTGGGTGAAGCTTCTGACCTTATGGGCGATGAGCTGTTGCCCCAGCTGGAGGCACTAGACCAGGAAGAGAACTCCAATCACTCTTGGATAAATGTTGGACTAGGGAATGACCGAGAAGAGGAAGTGAAGGAGCAGGAAGGCATGGAGGATGTGCCCATGGCATACAATGTACAGGTGAGAGAAGCAGTTCTCAGCTCTTTCCCAAATGTATCTTATTTTGTTTGATGGCTTTAAAGGTTCAGTGCTGGGATGTTGGAGTGTGTCAAAGATTACAGCTATGAGCTAGTTATCAGCTCTGCTTGGCTTATTTTGAGCGGATGTGAATGATTTGCAACAGGGTTTTTGTAGTCGTTGTTGGTGTTTATCAACACCAACTCATTTGGATAAGAGATAAATGAAATTGTTGCTGGAATGTTGCCAAGCAGGCAATGGCCTACTTTGACAACAGGCTATATTGTAGTGTTCAACTGTACAGGAAGAGAAAGATCAAGACAGACTGGCTCCATTAAATAATAATTCACCACTCCTCCTGTCAAGGGCCTTTAGACAGGTACTGTAGCAGCCGATTAAGAGTTGCAGTGGTGTTTAGGACTTACTGGGGCTAAGCATACTTAAGGCTATAACAAGATGTGGGTCAGGCCAACCATAGGATAGTGGGAGGTGCACTCTGACTGACTAGAGTGGGTCTGGCCTGTGGTTTTTCTGACTGTGTGTGTTGATTTGAGATTAGTGTTTGTATGTGAGTGCAGGCAGAAGGGAGATGTTGATAATGAGGTTTCCTGAGGGAAATGGAGAATGAGAGAGAGAGAGAGAGAGAGAGAGAGAGAGAGAGAAAAGAGCAGGAGTACTGTCTAGACTGTGATCGCAAGCAGCAGGCAGTTCTTTCAGCAATACTGCCTGGCAGTGTCAACTCTTTCTGTCTCTCTCTCACTGTCTGTCTGTCTCTTTTTCTGTCTCACTCTCTCTGTTCATCATCAGTCTTTCCCCTCAGCTCTTTGCTGCTGACACAGGGAGTTGAGGCTCAGTGATTCAGCTGCCACACTCTCACACACACACACACACACACACACACACACACACACACACACACACACACACACACACACACACACACACACACACACACACTTCGTGAACTCTCTCCACCAGTTCTACCTGGCACATGGAGTGCTCTCGCAGTCAGACGTGCACTCACAAATACACCTACCCAAATACAGATTCTGATTTGCCAGTGCTCTTGTTTTTCCATGAGGAGAAATGCAAACAGGAGTCTCCTCTTTGTTTGTCAATAGAGAGATGGATTGTAGTTCATTGTACCATATTGATTATTGGCCAATATGATTTTTTTTATCAGTATTGTTAATGTTGCATGTAGGGCTGGGCGATATGGCCAAAAAAATTATCATGAGAATCAGTCGATATCGATAATGTCAAATATAATGTATAATGTCAAATATAATTGCGATAATGTATTTCACAATGTCAAATATTTCTTTCTTTCGAATTTAAAGGCAGATTTTTGCTTCTGAGTGGAAGTTGTAGAAACCAGACAGTTAATTGTGGTTTTATCATCAGTATCAGTACATAAAAAAACTTACCAAACAGGTGAACATTTCACAAATTAATATTACATGTTTTGTCTCTTAGAAATGCACATTTAACAGTAGCCTGAGTGGAGTGACAGTAGGGCTGGACGATTTTGGCTAAAATCATAATCGCGATTAATTGAACAAGTTACCTCGATTACGATTATTGAACGATTATTAAAAAAAAAATTCTCTCTCATGTGTCACTGGCAAGGCTTATACTGTAAATATGTTCACGGTTATTTTTTTTTATGAAAGAATGCATAATCCTATCTTTGTGATTCTAAAATAAGGAAACACACAGATAGCTTTTAATGCTTACTTATTAAATATTTCAAACAATTGTATCAAACAAAGCATACAATGCATCTTATAAAAAAGTAATTAAGTTTTAATGTAAAAAGAAAGTTTCCTAAAAATGTAGAAAATAGTTATTTTTGTAAACAAAATAAATTATTGTGAATATTGCCATCTTAAAAGTAAAATATAACTCGTATAAAACTAAAAAAACTAATCCTTTTCATATTGTGTATCATTTTTAAATGCTTGTGTTATCAAAACCTGCTTTGTGGAGGCACTTGTTGCTGGGCGTTTGTCAGTCTCTCTCTTTTTTCGCGTTTTTCTTTGGTACAAGCGGCTCCTGTTGCTGAGTTGACTCAGTGTTTGAGTTCCCTTTCACACAGAGATTCCGGAAAATACACGGATAAAGTGGCCCGGGATTTGACCAGGGTTTGTTTGACTTTGGTTCATTCACACTGCCAGTGATTTTCCGGAATCAAGAGAGTGCGTTCACACAGACACACTCAACCCGCAACGACACGTGACATGTCCCAGCGGCGTCTATAGTTTGCTTATGAGCTGCAATTTCTCTCATTTTCTCACATTTTTTTTCTCTGATTCGATCATAAACTAGCGCATTACTATGGCGGCATACATTAAGAACTGTTTCACGCTGGCGAACGATTCCGGCTTAGCGCCATCATTACGACACGGCATTGATTACGCCTTTTGTTCACTCAGCGCGCGTTCCGGGACTAACCACGGCAATGTTACTATGTCCCCAACCTGGCATCAATCCCGGGTCGTGTTTGCGTTCACACAGAAGGTGTTTGTTCTGGCAATTTCCCGGGACCAACACGCTGTGTGAAAGGCGCTCATGTTCCTTTAATGTCGCAGACTGGACGCGGCGGAGTTACGTGACTACACACGCGGTAATATGTTTTAAGGGGAAAGTACATTAACACACAGTGGGCGGAAATATTAATAGGATTAAAAAAACGAAATAACCGACATGGTAAAATTACGTCGGTTATAGGCTCTGAATTTCAGTTTCGATTATTTTTCGATTAATCATCCAGCCCTAAGTGACAGTAGCAGTTGCTTAAGTTGGGATGCAGATGCAAATTTATGTTCATTAACAAAAACAGTAGCATCTGTAAAAATTTTAACAACCTTATTTTTAGGCGCCGCATTGCGCCGGGTGTATGATTCTATAGAGGAAAATTATATTGCGATTAATTATCATTACAGTTTTATCGCCCAGCACTAGTTGGATTTTCAGACTAATATATTTAATTGTGCAGGTACTGAAAGCAAAGTGGATCAGAGTTCATATCGTGTGACTTCCTGTAGTGAGCGTGTCCTGTAGACACATTTGTGTGTCTGAGAGAGAGAGAGAGAGAGAGAGAGAGAGAGAGAGAGAGAGAGATGAGCCATTCATGTGCACTGGGCTGTGGAAAGCCAACAGATGTATAATGTGAGGCAGTCCCAGGGTAAAAGAGAGAGATGCACTCAACCTTCTCTCTCCCTGAGGGTCTTGAGTTTGTGCTTTAATGTCCTGAGTCTCTGGACAACGAGAGTTTGGTGTTTCAGGATTGAAACTTGCCGATGTCAGTTTAGTTGCAGTAGAGGGGAATGGCTTTTGTTGTGGTTTAATTTTTTGTTGTTGACTTTATGTTTGTAGAAAATACAAGATAATGGTTGGACATGTTCAGACAGAAATTTCACTAGTACGTACCTTGATTTATTCACGCTATGAATAAATATTGGGGGGGGGGGGGGGGGGGGTTCAGATCAGTGTATGGGAAATGTCATATCATACCTTCCCATTCTAATGAACCCCTCTTGTGATATGAAGGCAGCTTTGTTGATCAGGATTGAAAATGATTCACCTGATTCATTTAGGCTAATGTTTGAATTAAATAAATAAATTACCATTTGATCTGACAGTTGAGGAATCAACAAAAATGTTTTGGAATGAGTGACAGGGTAGAGCAGCAGCGGCCACAGTGTTACAGGGTGGTGTGATAGTGTGAGGGCCCGAGAGAGCGAGCGAGACCGGCTGACGGCATGAACAGAGCCCCTTTGTTCTGCTGCTTTGTGCAGAATGAACATTCAGCAACATAGATGCAAATACCACTCCACATCACTCACATGCACACACGAACCCCCTAACCTACTGTCTGAATGGGATCCGGATGATGGATCCGCTTTTTAATGTCTTTTTCCATTATAATTTTTTTATTCTTTCTCTGACTCTTGAAATTAAAATGTCTGTTTTTACTGTACTTTTGTGGTTTTATCTAAATGCCTTCTTCGCATTTTAAATGTGTATTAACCTTTTACAGTCTATGGTATTAACATAGCCCATTTAGCCCCTGCTGGTAGATGCTGTAACTGCTTAATCTGGCTATGTAGAGGATCTTTCTCCACTGATGGCAGAAATATTTGTCAATTTTTTTTTAAAGGGATAGTACAACCAAAAATTAAAATTCTGTCATCATTTACTCACTTGTTCCAATCCTGTATGAATTTCACAAAAGAAGATATTTGAAGAATGTTGGTAATCAAACAGTTGATGGACCTCATTGACTTGCATCTTTCCATCTTCCATCATACTATGGAAGTCAGTGGGGTCCATCAATAGAATTTTCATTTTTGGGTGAACCATCCCTTTAATAGGGATCTCCCGATACATTTTTTTGTGTGCCCAATCCGATCCTAGTGATTAAAATATTGTGTCTCAATCCAATACTTGTATTTTCCTATTGGTTGGTGCACACTTCAAGTACATTATTAGATTTATTTTAAATAACTTTAAAGGGATTTGCAGAGAGCTTCTCAGGGCAGGGGCTCAAATGTATCCCCCCCCCTCTATATACATAATAGATGTGAACATCTGTTATAATGATAGACACTGTAAACAGACTGTGTGATCACAGTTATGAATATAGGACTACTGACATAAACTTCTTGTATTTTAAATGTGCAATAAGCAGAATAATTGCAACAAAAAGAAAACAAAGTGGAGATAAGGTTAGAAAGCATGAAGCTTGCAGTAAATAAATAAATTTCGACTTATTAGTTAAAAAAGTGCACATCAAATATGTTAAACATATGGACACCTGTGTTACAGCTGACGTAAAATAAAGGATTGGGCTTCAGATAGCTGATACCGATCAGTTAAAAAAAAGGCTTAATCGGCCTTTGGATCGGGACATCCCAAAATGTTCATAATTTTTGCAAACAATATTCAAATTATATACACTAGGCCTACCATTCAAAAATGTTGGGTCAGTTACATTTCTTTTCTGAAGAAATTAATACTGACAACCTGGGTGAAGACCTGGATTAATATTCAGCAATAATAGGGGTGTAACCTTGTAACGGTAGCCTACATATTGTCGTCCCGAACCGTACGGTACGGACGTCACGGTTCGGTGCATGCAGTCGCACGACGAATACAGTCAGTCACAGGCGAACCACACTCCAATCCAGAAGGGGGCACGCGCGGCAATGCATCACGGTTTTCTACCAGTAAAAAGCGCAGAAGAGATGATCGCTCCATATGTTTACATCTCTCAAGCAGTGTTTCAACTGCAGAAAGATATTAAAGGTGCTCTAAGCGATCTTGGGTGCATGACGTCACTTCTTGTTGACGTTCGAAGTATTGTCAAACAAAACGGAGGCTAGCTAGACCTTCCCCATCCGCGCACTAACCCCCAAACCCCACCCCCAAATCCTTCTTGTCGGTTATTGGCTGGAACAGTTTGTTATGTTTCGTGGTGCGGGTTAGCCCAGTTTGTTTTTGGAGCCTAGGGTGTCTGCAGAGACCGCGTTTTTTTACAGTGTGTTCAGGGGACAGGCAGCTAGCGGATAGTGAGGAGATGTTTGCTGTATGTGACAAAAAATGTTTTGGCCTAAAAAACGTGTGATATTGCTTAGAGCACCTTTAATAAAACAGGTTGAGCATAATAGCTCACGTAGCATTACATTTCATTTACCTAAAGCCTGGAACACACCAAACCGACGCCGACCTACTAGCGCTGATGAAAGCCGACTGTGTTGTCGCCTCGCGTTGGGGTAAAAAGCTTCCCTTGAACACACCGAGAGAACTACAGCCGACTGTCAGCTCGCATGCGTGTTCTGCGCCTGCGTGTGAATGAGACAACTGTCTATTTCTGCAGATATATGCGTCTATATTCGTCATTCAAAAAGGGAAACCGACGCTGCAGATACACATACCGTAAACAAAGCAGTGTGTGCTTACCGTTTTGAATATCAATCCTGCTAAACACTTTCTTTATTCCACTCCGCTTATGTTAATATTGGAATATTTGCCAAGGAACACTTAGGTAAGATGACGTAACATAACAGCAGCCTTCTATCTGTACCGTTTTGAATTCTTTGCTCGTCGTTTTGCTATTATTCTCGTACGCTGACTCGTTCACTAAGCTGAACAGCCAAGAGTTCCTTCTTTCACAGACGGCCCGACGCCGATTCAACATGTCGAATCGGCCGAAACAAAGCCGACGAGGACCAATTTCAGCCGACGGTGCGGAACACACTGAGAAAACTTAGTCGGCCAACGCACAAAAACTGCCCAACGGCCGACCGTTGGCTTGGTGTGTTCCAGGCTTTAGGCATTTAGTGTCGACAGCAAGTTAGTTCGCTAGACAAATGAACTCTAGAGTGAAGCATTTCGTATATGCACTATATGAGCTTTTCATTATATTTACTTAACCTGTTAGTAATGTCTTGATTATTTAATGTATGTTTAAATACATTTGTCATGAAAACAAGTTATGACAGCCACTGTGTAAATTATTATATTTAAAAAAATGAATTGGAGTAGAAAATTAACTTTATAATTAGATTTAGAAGTTAATACAAAACCTCCCTTAAATGCAATTTACAGTACATGTTTTTTTATGTGAGTGTTGATTATTATATCTAATAATAAAAAGCAACTAAATTTAATAATTTGGGCTCTGTTGTTAATTGTAACCTTTAATATTATAATGTGTAATTAAGGGCTCCCCATATAATTTACAGCATTAGCTAAGCTAGTTTTTTTTATCCTTAAGAACATTTTAATTTTAGTAGAATTTATTTAAACACATATACACATTTGTTTAAAAAAAACCAGTTTAATTAAAAAAAGAAAAAATAAGAAGCAATTTTGTGTTTAGTTTTCTCCCCGCTGCTGTACTGAACCCGTACTGAACTGACTTCAAAACCGAGGTACGTACCGAACCGTCATGTTTGTGTACCGTTACACCCCTATTCAGCAATGATTCATTAAATTGTGTGTTTGAAGAGACTGTTGACAGTTTGAAAACTGTTTCATACCTGTACATGATGACAACTGCTCTCTGGGTCAGCGGCAGCATGACAGCAGATTTGAATGTTTAATAGACATGAATCCTTGTCATTTAGGAATATATATTCAATATAAATGTATTTATTTAAAGGTATTCACTTGGCATTTGTACTCTGTTTCTGTATGTTTAAGAGAAAAAAAATAAGAAAAGGATGCAGGTGTCTTAATGCCTGAATGAAAATGGCTAAAGTTTGTGAAGTAAGGTGTGTATTTGTGTTTGCTTGCTTGTCGGCTTTCTACCATGTGTTGCGTGAATGCGCTGTGTGAGTAAAACCGGTCTCTGTGTGTGTGCGCATCCGCCTCTTTGTGTGAGTGCATGCCTGTGTGTGGCCAACTTGCTTTGTTGCTTCCTGACCCTGCATCTGTGAGGTTTATATAACTGGGCCGGTCTGTCAGGCAGAGTCTCCAACCAGCACTGTAACTTGATACCTGATTACCTCCCACTGCATGTCTGTCTGTTTGTGATCCCCATCTGTGTATAAGTGGTTCATGCACATGCATGTGCATTCGTTTTTGTAAGTCTGCCACCAGCTGACTCAGACAGACAGATGTTTGCTTATTCAACCAGTCTGACAGCTCTGTTTCTCCCTCAAGCTCTAAACTAGGGTCAGAATCAAATGACGAATGACGTCAGAAGACAAGCCGTGAGGTTCACAGATCTGGGGAGGGACATGAGGGGTTAAAGGTAAACAGGAAGGGTTTCTGGTTGCATATAGATAGGCGGTGTCTGCTGCACAGCGGAAGGGGAGGGAGGACAGAAAAGGAAGGACGTTGAGAAGAGGGAGGGGTTAGTCGAGTCATAAGGGGAAAAAAGCATGTGGGAAGTTTGCCAGGCCAAACTACACAGTAGGTCTCAATCTCTCAAGCTTTACTTTACTTTCTCACTATGCATGTGTTTGTAGGCGTGTGGTGTGTATGCAGAGTTCACTTCAGTCTACTGAAAATTAGCACGCTTAGACTTTGGGATGTGTGTGTGTGTGTGTGTTTGTCTGTGAGCTAGTCGGCCATTTTCTCAGCACTCGCGAGGGGGGGGGGTTAGAGGAATGTCAGGAGTTCAGGGCAATGACACTGTCTGATCTCCTGCCTGAGCAGTTTAACCCTTCACACACACACACACACACACACACATGCTCACATGACATGCAGGGAGCTTAACAGGTGTGAGACGTCGTCTTTGAGTTAGAAAATGTTAGTTTCAGCTTTCTACAGCTGTACTGTTTGGAGGAGAAGTGTTTGATTTGGTTACTGTTGGTTTATTCGTTTTTGGTCTGGAGAGTTTCTGATTGGCCAATAATTAGGGCTGCAGGTTTATGATTGGTCAACAGATGAACAGGAGTCTCAGGTAGAAGTCAAGGCAGTTCATCAGTTACCTCTGTGATAGAAATTTTTAAAAATGTTATCTACATACTACATTTCCTCTAATCATTTGCTCTATTTTGCTGTGCTTTTCAAGATAGTTTCCTTACGTTAATGTCTTACTGTGGTGAAATAAAATGAAGTTTAATTTGAGTTTTTTGTTTAGACATGCTTTTTGATTATTAACATTTAAACCATTAAATAGGAATCCATAAAATGTAAAGGATTCATTGTGCATACAGATTTTATGATTATAACAAGACTAAAGTTGTATCAGCTTCATTTATTATAGTTGCTTTGCTGGTTTGATTTTCATTATTTTTTTTTACATTTTTTTTTGTAGACATGCTTTTTGATTATTAAAATTTAATTAAACCATTAAATAGCAATACACAGAATTTGGGGAAAATAAAACAGATTTCATAGGGCACTATTTCAGTGATTGGAAATCATTTGATGATGGTAAATATGAATTATAAATTGCATAAAAATATGTAGAGATCATTCAGTTCAATTCACATTTATTTGTATAGCGCTTTTCACAATACATATCGTTTCAAAGCAGCTTTACAGAAAATGCATGCGTCTACATTACAATTTAGAGTGATCTGTTATCAGAGGTGACTGTGTCCAAGTTATACATTTCAGAAATGTACATAGGCCTATACACAAATCACGCAGTTAGCTAACAATGTATTACACCGGTGAACACTGTGTAATTAACGACCCTCCAGAATTTTTTCTCTGGTCACATGCAAAAGTGGCAAACGAATTGTGCAGGTTCTTCCTCTGTAATTGTGTGTGTGTGTACTTTGATTTGAGAATTTGCATTTTTGTGAATGGTGTTCAGTGTGTTTGAGTGATGTTTGCATGTGTGTCTGACGGTGTGTTTTGTTTTCTCAGTCTTTCCCTTTTGCTCTAAATAATGAAAGAAGTGTAAAGGTCTAGTGGAGGCTACCCGCTGTGTGCTCCCTTTCTCTTTCCCCCCCTGGCATGTATCGCTTTTCCTGGGTTCCTCATGACCTGCAAAACTTACGATTCATTCCCTATCTGATTCATTCCCTATCTATCTGTCTGTCTGTCTGTCTGTCTGTCTGTCTGTCTGTCTGTCTGTCTGTCTATCTATCTATCTATCTATCTATCTATCTATCTATCTATCTATCTATCTATCTATCTATCTATCTATCTATCTATCTATCTATCTATCTATCTATCTATCTATCTATCTGTCTGTCTGTCTGTCTGTCTGTCTGTCTGTCTGTCTGTCTGTCTGTCTGTCTGTCTGTCTGTCTGTCTGTCTGTCTGTCTGTCTGTCTGTCTGTCTGTCTGTCTGTCTGTCTGTCTGTCTGTCTGTCTGTCTGTCTGTCTGTCTGTCTGTCTGTCTGTCTGTCTGTCTGTCTGTCTGATTTATGTGTCCATCAGTTATTAATCTACGTTGCAGCCTAATTTATTTGTGTAATGTATATTTATGTGTTTTCTCTCTCTCTTTATTTATTTATTTTTGTTCTCTAGAACCCTATAGTGAGTTAGGGCGTAGACTGAGGCTGGGGTTGATGGTAATCCTCTGAGACAGATTAGGTCACCCAACCAAACTCTGAATTAGTGTTGTCATAATACCAAAATTTAGTAGTTGGTACTAATACCAGTAAAATTGTATAGTACTCAGTTCTAATTTCGGTACCATAGCAAAATTGTATCTATTTTATTATTTTTAAATTATTATTTGAAAATAAACATAGTAAATAAATGAATTACTTACACCATCAATAATTTTAAGTAAATAACACATTAAAACATTAGTGTGTAGTTTTCAAATATTGTTTAATTAAATAATTGCATTAAAAAGATCAAGTGAAAAGTTAGTAATAAAATGAAAAACAAAGAAACATTACAGGTAACAGAACAAGCTGCTTGTCTATTGCACTTACATTTTAAGACTTAGGCTAATGCAAAGATGTATTTTGACATATCAGATTTTTTTTGTCCTTTTTTTTGTCCTATGTGATGCTATGGTTATTATCACAATGTCAAACATCGCAGTTTCAGATTGAGTGCAAAACTTTGCAGTGTTTACTTAGCAGTAGAGCCCGACCGATATATCGGCGGGCCGATATTATCGGCGGATTTTAGGCATTTTCCTAACTATTGGTATCGTCATTTATAATGGCCGATAAATGAATATTTAAAAAAATGCGGGTGCGGTGATTCATGTAAGGGTGGCGCTGCCAATAAAGCACCTAAAAGCTGTCACAAGAACTGGCAAAAGTAATGATTATGAATACAACAAATATAGCAAGGAGACATTTTAATTGTTTATTAACAAACAAGTGTTTTCAGTCAGTGTCAGCCAAAGATGAAGTTGACGATGCTGACTCGCGATCTTCAGTGAACGCGTGCCAGAGAGAAATGCACATTTCATACGATTACATGAGTCTGACTGTCTTTCGCTTTGAATTGTTCTGTTTAAAAGTAGACATTTCAATATAGATATATTTCAATTCTCTGGTCTATACGCTGAGTTTCGATTCATGAGACGAGCTCCAGTTCACCCGCAGGCGCCTCCGTGTCGAGATTATCTATCGTCTGCTATCAACTTCTTATATATTAAATCCAGGCAATTGGTTGATGAAACATTGATTAAAATTAAGATACAATTAATACAAAACGAAATTCACTTTGAAACGAAAGGTTTTGTGCTTTCTGTTTGATGTCTATGTGAAAGTTTCAAAGCATATTTTTTTAGTGCCGCTTTCAGAGCGCTCACGTCCGTAGTGCTGAACTGTCGAGTCTGTAACATTGTTTTTTCCTCATAAATGCGAACACGAAAAATAAAATAAAATAAAATGAATATTTTATGTAACCTGTGGAGACTGAGAGCCAACCCTTCTTCATCCAGTGGGTAGTAGCCTACTTGTGATTTGCGCAGTGTAATTCACAGAATTGATTTCTCTGCTACAAGCCTCTGTCACGTATTGTGTGAGCTTGTGACTATTGCAAGCGCACAGCTGAGAAGTCCTTATTATATTGTCTGCTATATTTACTTCTTATTTATTAAGGCAATTGGTTGATGAAACATTGATTAAAATGCGTGGCGCGAGCGATCTCCGAGAGCTTTGTCTAGGGTAAACAGCTGTTGCGACGCGAGCAGTAACGGCCGCGTCCGGTGTAGACACAGTGTTCAAGCTCATTCTGCCTGATAACGCTACGTTACAACATCAAGCAATATTCCAAAAATGTATATAATTATAACACTTTATATAGGGCCATTTTGCATTAAGAGTAGCCTAGTTTCACGTTTAGTACATTTTGCTTACTAATTATTTAAAATAGTATAAAAGTACTGTACATATGTAATTAAAAACGTTTTCATTATGATATTATTAATTTTACTTTAGTAAAAAGATCTGAGTTCTTCCTCCACTGGTAGAGATTAGAGGAATTAAGAGTAAAATTAGAAGATAATAAGGTTTTGTCAGTGACACTTTTTATATATTTATTGATACAAGTTATGACTAAATTAAAAGACAAAGTCGTTAGTGAAGATTATGCAACAGTATTTAGAATATAATATAATATAATATAACATGCAATGCAAACTAGTTTGGTTACAGCTCAACTGTATAATTCTCATTCTATCATTCACCCTGCCTCCATTACATATCTGTGTCACACAAGTGTTTGATCACCACATTTGAGTGATCATTGCAAAACGTGTTTATAAAATATATTTATTCTGTTTATAGCTACTGTGTAAAGTACCCATCAAAGGTTTGTACACACCAATAGGAAAGTGTCCAAACTTTTGACTGGTATACTGTACTATAATACACATAAATAATATTGCTACTGTATTATAATATACACATAAATAATATCGTCCGATATATCGGTATCGGGCTTTTTTTACTCCCTAATATCGGTATCGGCATCGGCCCCCAAAAATCCATATCGGTCGGGCTCTACTTAGCAGCATGAAAAATAAAATGTATTCAATTTTGCAATAGGTTACTTACAGTAAGCGAGCAAAGTTATATACAGAAACAAAGAATCGATGAAGCTGATATCACTTCAGTTCACGCTCGACTGAGTGAAAAGCAAGCGTACAGGCATCATGCACAACACGTATTGAGCGTATTCTGACTAACTTACACTTCTGATTGGCCATTACTTTCACAAATGCAACAAACATGTCTGCAAATGGCTACAATAATCAATGCTGCAAAAAACATGTTGTATATTGTCCAAAATGCTTTGTACATCAGTTATTGTTTGGTTTTGGTATCATAGATTTTACTTCTTTAGCTCAAATCACAATAAAAAAAAACTGGAACAAATTTGTAGTGCATTTTCAGATTTGAGTGCATGACCTGCTTGATATGTTATGATATAGTTATCATTCATATTAAAATATATTTGGCAAAAAAAAATATTCATTGATTTCAGATTTACATGGGTAAAGGATTATGATAGATTTGTTTGCATGTGGCCATTATGTCTTTGAGACTATTTATGCACTGAAGAACGTGTGTGTGTGTGTGTGTGTGTGTGTGTGTGTGTGTGTGTGTGTGTGTGTGTGTGTGTTTTAGAGGGGGTTTGTGGTGTGTTCTGTGTGGGTCATTAATAGCCGTCGTGTTTAATGGGTTCAGGAAACCAATGCTACACATCAGGCCTTCCCTCATTAATCCTTTTTGTCCCTCCTTCCCTCCAGCTCTATCCGCTGTACTCCACATTAGTCTGCAGGTCTAGTCCTAATTATGGACTCTAAACTCTCTCTCTGGTCCTGACAGTGTAATTCATTTTCACCTAAGCAGGACACAGATTTTAGGTTATGGGTAGGGATATCATTACAGTGTTAGACTGTTATAAAAGCTCAGATCAAAGTGAGAGAACTTTAATATGGCATAAGTGTGTGAAAATGTGATATTTAAGTAAGGTTTTTATAAAAGTGCTTTTGTTAAACTTAAGAGGGAGTTCATTAACGGCAGGAAAAGGAACTGACTTAAATGTAGATTTTTCAATTATTCTTGACTGTGCAAATGTTACCTCCATGATGCGGGTGTTTTGTGGGTGGTTGTCAGTGTGTTGCCATGTAGATGCCAAGATGTTCTGATTATTTGTAGGATGTTGCCATCTAAGTTTGAGGGTGTTCTGGGTTGTTGCTTATTGGCCTAATTTAAAAGGACCCACTCCACTCAAGTCTAGGATATTTTCATGGTTAGGCTTTGGAGCTTTGAAGGTCCGTTCAATGTTTAGTGTTTAAGTTCAATGTACTCGGTGAGTTTGGGGTCAGTAAGATGTTTTAAAATAATTGAATTACTTTGTTCAGCAAGGATTAAGGCATCAAAAGTGACAGTTAAAGCATTTATAATATTACAAAATATTTCACTTTCAAATAAATGCTGTTCTTTTGAATAATGAAAAAAAAATTAATGTATCATGGTTTTTACAAAAATATTAAAAAGCACAACCGTTTTCAGCATAAATAGTAATAAGAAATGTTTTTTGAGCTCAAAATCAACATATTAGAATGATTCTGAAGGGATCACGTGACACTGAAGACTGGAGAAATTATGCTGAAAATTCAGCTTTGTCATCAAAGAAATAAATACATTTAGAAATCTATTACAATAGAAAGGTGTTTTTTTATTTTTTTATATTTCTGTAATGGATGGCTGAAGATATATTAGGTTATATAAAGCGGATCTATAACCAGGGGTGCACATAACTTTTTTTGGTCTATTTCTCAAGGGAGCACCTGGAGATGCTGTTTGGTATTCATACTTTACGCGGCACACTTATCCTACAAGCTGTCGTCATCACTTTCCTCCTGACTGCTCTCCTCACTATAACAGTATTTGTTCACTGTAGAAATTTAATATAGGTTCAAGCTGTATTTTTTATTTTTACATTAATGACACAGACAACAGCAGGAATATTAGGCTGCTGTCATTTTAAGCCCGAAGTGCATGGACCGAATATACTGACATACATCCGGTTTCTTTCTCAACTATTCACATATGACATAACCAAGAGAATACTTGCTGAGACAGGTATTTTAACATCATTTTATGTGTATGTGTCCGTTCAAGCGCAAGTAAATGTGAAAGAGGAATCAATTCGGTGTTCCAGTGCTGTGTGAAACTCTGCTCTTTCTCTCTCTTTGCGTGCCGCCGTGTGCACAGGTAACAGCCCACCAGTCCCGTTTTTCTTTTTTCGCGTTTAAAAACGTATGAATGTGTAAATTGGCAAGACAAAATGATAAACTTTCACTCTATGACTCTATTAACTGATGGTTAAAAAAAAATTGTTTGGTTAAAACTGTTTTTTTTTTTTTAAGAATGTTGGAATGAATTAAGCTGACAGCCAATATAACCACATTTTTATTGGTATCTGAGATATATTTGAATTATACATCATGTTTAATAAACACACATGAAAGGCAGCCTTCTACATGCATTGATTCCATGTAGGCCTGCCTTATAAGAGTATGAAATGACTTTCATATCTGGGGCCATATGTATAAAACTTCAAAATGCTCTTAAAGGGACATTTTGTAGGAATTTCTCCCATCTAGCAGTGAAATTGTATTTTGCATTCAAACGAATTGTGCTCTCCAGCGCCTCGCTTTTTCAAATGCGTGTTGCATCTACGGTAGCTGTTATGCACCAAAAAGCTATGACAGGATGTCTTCTAATAGCACTTCGTCGAGTTTTCCTTCGGGTGAACAGGTTTGTTATTTCAAACAAACTGCAACTTGACACAACGAACAAACGAATGTTACAGTATGAATTACTGACTGTGCAATGCAGTCTTTGAAACTTGCCGGGGCAGTGAAGCGCCTCTCACTGCTCTGCTCCTCGGTTTCTGCTGCTTTCAGTCACGTGACGCTGGCTCTGAACGAAAACGCGTTGTGGAAACGCGTTGGCCTAGTACTTTTTGACCCTCTCTGCTATTATAGTTTTTCAAGATGGCGGAACGACATGGAAGCCTCCGTGGACCTACCCGTCACATGTATATAAAGATAATAAATTCTTCATTTACGAGGATAAGTCAGATAATTGGCAGAGGTATTTGTACACCATTGAGGACATATGTATGAATAAAAATATTGATTTTAGATAATAAAATACCTAAAAAACTACACATAGTCCCTTTAAGAATAAGCTTAAGTTTTGACTTAAATGTCAACATTCTTAATAAAAAGTAGGACTTGTTTAAGAGTAGGAGCTATTTATGAAGAAGCTAAGTAACTTTCAGCAAAGTCTAAGACGGACTCTTAGGTGCTAACTGAGGTGGCACTTAAAGCATACTTATACTTACAAAGTATACTTCGGCCGTCCTCGTTCCGCGCACTGTCCGTGTGTCATCATCGCATGTGTGACTCGAGTGACTTGAGCGCTTGAAAAGTGCCAGATAGTGCCAGAAAGAGCGTCTTTCCGCTCTCACGGCCAAAAGAGTATAATTTGAAAGGTTTGTGCGCTCAAACCTTTCAAATTATATTATAGGTTTGTGCATGAGATGGAGCGGAATGGGGAAATTGAACTATACCCAGGCCTTAAGTGTTGCGAACTAAGCACTACAATGATGTTAACCCCAAAATGGCCTATAGTGAGCCTGGAAGGGTAGTCATGGCAGCATGACTATTAATAACTAAAATTAAAAACTGATTATTAAAACTGATATTAATAACTGATTATGTTGTAGTCGGTGTATGCTATTCCTGTGAGTTTTATGTTTTTCTTTGCTTTTTTTTTTTTTTTTTGCAAAGTAAAATAAAACCAGTAGCTGTAGTTTGTCTTAATGGACAAATAATTTTGTCAGATTAATATCTTCTTCCCTCATATCTAACATATTTTAAAAAATATATAAAAACAAATCCTCATATTTTGATGGTTTAATCAAACTTGTAGGGTCATTAAAAACAAATTTCCCCTCCAGACATCACTTTTGGCCACTACTGTATGTTTGGTGTGGTCAGTACCACAATAGAGCTAATGCAGACCCTGCTTACTGTGGGCTTATGGGTCCAAGTCATCACTGGTGCACTGCTGCAGTTTTCCAGGTTTCAAAAAAATGTCATTATTACTTGTATTATTGCAGTTAGAGCATTTATTTGTAGAGTGGGAGAAGTTAGCAGCCTACATTTTTTACTAGGTCAGTTACAAAAATAATACCTTGACGATCAAGCTTGTATTCTTTCATTAACTCGGTTATTATGTAACTCTTTCTCTCTCCCTCTCTTTCTTTCTCTGTGGAGCTGAACTCCTCCCAATATCTTGGTGATGCTATTTCATCTTATTTACATATTAACCATTTGGTTGCCATGGTGTAGAGGTGGTTTGTGCCATGTGACCTTCAGAACATGTGCATATCTCTCTTTTTCCTCCCTAAAGTACATACAAGCACACTCTTTTCTTTTTTTTCATCATCATCATCATCTTTTTCATCATATTCTTTCTTGGCTGCCTGAACAAATACAGGTTGCACATAAAAAAAATAAGTACCAAACACATCCTATACATCTTTTAGAAATGTAGAAATAACATTTTCACATTACCACACCCTCTTCACAAATTGCAGGCATATTTAATTATATGATTTATTTTATTATTATTTATATTTATTAATTTTATTTTATTTTTTGCATGCAAGTAGATGATCGCATGAACTGTGTTCGTTTGAATTGTTTCCATGAGTCCAAACTTCAAGGCCTTGTTATCTCTCTCTCTCAGTTTTGTTATCTCTCTCTGTCACACAAAGCCTGTTACAGAACATTGTATTTTACGGAGCCCTTGGTGGTAGACATGGTGGTAGAAGAAAAATATGAGTGAAGGAAAAAAGTATGAGATGGAAGAAATAATTTGTCAATGCTTTTGCGTCTCTTGTTAAAATTTTCAGTTTTTCACAAAAATGTTTGTTCAAACATTTCAATGTTTCATTTCAAATGTTTGTTTCAATGTTTGTTGAAACATTTTGTTCAAACTAAGTTATTCGGGGTAACGCAAAACATTTGTGAGAGAATGCAAAAGCATTGACTTTTTCCTCCCATCTCATATTTTTTGTCCACCACCATGTCCCTTTAGGACTCCATAGTATTGTAGTTGGTATACTGCCAGAGGAGAAATCTGCAAATGCCACAGCTACATAATGTGCCACCTAGTGAGAAGGAGTGTTTTTAAATGACTTTCAGGTCTCTTGTATTGCGTTTACTTAATTTAACCTTGTAAAAGTTGATCTTACTCCAGTCAAAAGGCTAGGCCTAGCCAAAGCTAATCTCTCTGCTACTCTGTAAGATTCTTATGCTAAACTGACCCACTTCTGTGTGATTTCAGATAGGGGTGGGGTGGGGGGGCATAAGCACTCATTTTCCTCCTCTATTTTTTCATAGTGCAAACACTTGCTTTCATTTTTGCTGTGTGTGTATGTGTGGGCACAAGTGGGTTTTTTGCAGTGCACGTGCACAGTTGCACATGGCCAATCTATCACACTTTGGGAAAGTGAGGACACGACCTCATTTCCCTTTGAGTATCTGTTGTCACTTCCTGTTAGTCGATCCAGCAGCACATGAACTCATACACCTGCCTGTGTGTGTAAATCTGATGATTGTAGTGCTGACATGATTATGATGCATTTGAAATTATAATTGTGACTTATTTACTTGTTTGGATCCAAACAAAGCTGTTTTGACACAAATTATCTGTTGAATGTATGTGTAAGTGTATTCATTTTCTTGAACAGTTGCTGTTGTTCATTTTTTTATGCCTGGTTGGATTCAGTAAGTAAAGAAATTCAGTATTTTTAGGGTTAAGTTGTGAAAGTTAATGTAATAACAGCTAGCACCCTCTGCTGGACCTCCTGTTTCACAATGAGCTAAAGAGGGAGAGAGAGAGAGAGAGTGAGCGAGCAAGGGAGAGAGAGAAAAACGAGTCCGGATTTTAACGACATCTCTAATATTCATGCTGATGCGTTTTGCTGCTTTGTGCTTTCATTTCTCGCCGTTGCGTCTGTGTCTCCTGCTCGCCGCACACACCCCAGCCTGAGAGAGGGGAGGGGAACAAGGGAAAAGGAAGGAAAGAAAATAAGTGGAAATAAGGAAAACAAGCTACGGAGTGTCCAACTGAGCCAGTACAAAAAACCTTTTGTGTTAGCAATCCTACCTTCGTCTGGTATGTGAAAGGAGAAAGAGGAACGAGAAGTCGGTCTATGCGTGTGTGTGAACGCAAGAGAGTGGACGAGAAAACGACGGCCGGGAGAGATCGAGTGCAGTTGTTCTCGGACGGACAGTTGGAGGGAATCGATGAGAAAGACAGAGCAAGAGAGGGAGGGAAAAGAATAGACAGAGCCCAGCTGAGCACAGCAGAATGAGAGAATCCCGGACCAGCGTGGCTGCTTCATCAGTCTCTTCCTCATTCCCTCGTTTTCCGTGAAGCGCGACTCCATGCAGCCCGGTCAGGGGAGGAGGAGGAGGTGAACAGGGCTTTTTCAGCCACGGACCTGCCGGGGGAGGAAGGGAGAGAGAGAAAGTGAGCGAGAGAGAGAGAAGGGAGGAGGGAGCGTGCAAAAAAGAGAGAGAGAGAGAGAGAGAGAGAGAGAGAGAGAGAGAGAAAACGGTGAAAGGGCAAGGCTTTTGTTGGCGGTTGGAGAGAGGGAAGAGGGGGGAAAGAAGAAAAGAAAAAACATGTCTACGGTGAAGAGACCGAGAGGACGGGTGAGTGAGTGAGTGAGTGAGAGAGCGAGCATGTGTTTGTGTATGGGGTGGGGGGAGGGTGGAGGAGGAAAAGGAGGAGGAGGGGAAGCGAAGGGTGGAGGTGGGGGAGGGGGCCAGCAGGAACTGAACAGCTACAGGCTCATGCGGCAGGCTACACAATCGCCGCCATCTTGTGCTAACTGCTTCTCTCCATTTCTTATTTCTAGCTTGCATGCTAACAGGGAATGCTTTTGGTGCCTTGTCTGCTCTTCTTCCTGTTTCGTTTTCGGTGCCGTGGGATGTGCCACATGTGCGCATCAGGCTTTGTGTGGCAGCGCCGTATGCACGTTTCTGTTTCAATATATTTTCATTATAAGCGGAGACATTGATGACCTGAGCGAGGAGATAGATTGAAATTGCTGCAGCGCTGGCAGCCTGTAATTTCAGTTATTTTTAGATGTGTAACATAGCTGCAGTGCTCACGGCTTGCTGCATTTTCCCCTCGCTCGCTCTCTCTCTCTTGCTCGCTCACGTCATATTCTCTCTATTACTCATTTTCTCACATACGCCCTCCCGCCTTTCCCCTATAGCTTTTCTCCTTGTCTCCATTCCTGTTGATTTACCCCTTCATGCCTCGAATGGATTAGTGTGAATATTTCAGGAGAGCTCTAGTCTCTCTCACTCTGCTCTCCGGCTCATGTTTAGCCACCGAATGAGTTAGTGTTTATAACCCTCCCCCACTCTTTTCTTTTGTTTCACTCTTTCCAGATAATTCCCTTTTATTTAGCCATCAGGAAAGCGCAGGCCGGGTGATCCGATTTTATGTACGGTCTCTTTTTTTGAGAGTCAACAAAGCTTTATTGGCATGGCTGGAACATTGCTTTGTTTGGATGTGTGTCATGTTTATAAAGAGCAAGTGTGCAAAATAAAACCTAATAAAGTAAAGATAAGATCTCGTTCTCCTTCTTTATGGGGTTCAAACTCACTTTAGCTGCTTTCCTGGTAAGAAAAAGTGTGAGATTTTAAGGAATTAGAGAGTCAGCGAAATGGGCATGAATAATAAAAGTTGGCATGTCTTGGCCTGTTATATGATCGTGCGGTGAATTATACATGTTTATCTTTTTATTTCATGGGGTGAGGGTGGATAATGTGAATAAACTGGCTCTCAGGTTGACGATTTCAATTCTTGACCTTTGATCAGTGGGTGATGCCGTTTGATTTATTAACACCTCTATTCCATATGTTTACAAATAATATCTATCATGTTTAAATGCTTAAACTGGTGATAAAGTTATAAATACGTGCATGAGTTTGCAGCCTCCGTGGTGTTCTGCGTTTGCCTGTGCAGTTTCCTTTATCTTCCTCTATAGCTGGTTGGCCACGTGATTGGAGAGCAGTGAATATTATGAAACCCAGGCTTTAGGAACATTGATGATGCAGCAGTTCAAAGATGGAGGATTTCCCATTTTGTCATCCAGTATGTGTGGGTGGACTTAGGCTTACCATGCTGCACTGCTTCAGCTACAATCTGATTGAGAAAGGATCTCCAAGGATTTTTATCTTGGACTTCCTCTTATGTTTAGTCTGCTGGCGAGGTCATGAAATACCTAGTGTGCTTATTAAATTCTCAACCTATATTGAGCTGGGTAAAGAAAGACCCCAAACTCTTGAACGGTATTTGAGCTGTAAGCACATAAAGTGCCTCTACTACCTGACAGGCCTCACTGTAAAAGGTGTCGTGAGAAATCACACCTGTCTCAGTAACAGCCCTAGACACTGTAACTGCAAATCAGGGAATAGAATATCCAATAGAATCAGGGGAGCGAGACATGTTTAAGCCAATCAGTAAACTACCCAATCAGAAATGTTATTTACCTGTCAACAAGGTATGAAATTAAATGTTTTGCCCTCCAGGCACAAAGGTTGTTGAAGTTCCCAGTTCAAAATATATGATTGATATATATATATATATATATATATATATATATATATATATATATATATATATATATATATATATATATAGGCCTATATAAAATGTGCAAAAAACACTTTTTTTCCTTTGTTTTTTGGACAAATTTTATTTAATTAAAATCAGCATGAAATGGAAATTCACACTTTTTTCCAAATCCATGTTATTATTCTTTCTTTGAACGTAATGCATACATTTTTATTGTTTTCCTTTTTATTTTGGCCCATAATTTTTAATCAAAACATTACTGGATCTTCCAGTGAAACTACAGACTTCTCTCTTGTGACATATGCTGGACTTCTCCAATTATTTAGCCTGCTTAAACCCCAGCCCTTTCTTACAGTCGACTGCAAGCTCGCATTCAGATCTGCCTCCATTCAATCGACAACTGATGAATAGAATCAAGTCCCTGCCCAACATTTTTTTTTCTTTTTCGATCTCTTACAGAACCTTCAGAGTAGCTGTTTCACTGTACTGAATTTGTCCCCCTTAAGAAACCTATTAAAGTATTTACATCCGCTCGAGTCCAAGTTTTCTAGGTCATGACTAGAGGAGTAATGTTATGGCTGTTCATGGAACTCAGCTCATCGTCCTGTTTCATGTTGAATAGCGCTCTCAAATTGACCGGCAGACTAGTCTACATGGCGTCATGGTATCTTAAATAGTGTTTTGTTCATCATAGGTTTAGCATATGGAATTACAGAATCCTGAAATAGAAACTTATCTATTGGTTTCCTGTACAGTCCTGCATACACAACAATTCTAGACGAAGCTAGTCTTAAGGAGAACATTAATACCATGGTTGGATGGTAACATCTTTTTTTTCTCTCTCTTTTCTCACAGCCTCCTAAGAACACTAATGGTCCCAGCAGCCAGCCACGGGTACTCAGCCCTCCAATGAAAAACAGCTCCTCTTCTTCCTCTTCGTCATCCTCGTACGTATCCGTGTCTGAGAAGAGGGTGCTGAAGCGACATCAGCAACAGCAGCAGCAGCAGATGGAGTCACCTCTTTCGGACGATAAACAACAGAAGGCCAATCGAATAATCTCGGAGGCCATCGCCAAAGCACGAGAAAGGGGAGAGAAAAATATTCCACGCGTCATGAGTCCCGAATGCTTTCCGTCTTCGTCGTCGCAGCACCGCAGTCACAGGGCGGGTTCCTCCAAGTCCAGAGGCAAGAATAAGAGCTCCAAGAAGGCCCGGATTGTGGCGTCATCCAAGCCCAAGCAAAAGGCTAAAATTGGGTAAGACCATTGTGACATTCTCCCCAATCTGAAGAATTTCATTAATTTGTTTCTTTGTCTGGGAGCGGGAGGGGAAATGTCATACAGATGTGTCTGTCATGATTTGTGATGACTTCTTCAATTCATCCAAGAACATCTCTGGAAGGGAGTGTTGTGGCACAGTGATTAACTTGGAAACTTAAAAATGGCACTTCATGACAAAAAGGTTGGCCGACCCTTGCAAGCCATGAGAGTCTGTACAATATTGTGAATAGGTGTGTAACAATACCCGTATTTGTATTAAGCGTTCGGTACGAGGCTTTCGGGTTCGGTACTCATTACAAACCGAACGATTCGTTGGGCCATTTTTCTAGGGCTGCAACTAACGATTATTTTGATAATCGATTAATCGGACGATTATTTTTTCGATTAATCGATTAATCGGATAAAGTTTTTTTAAAATTTTATTAGATTTTTTGTTTATTACAATTAAATAAAACCTTAAATCAGGGTATTCATGTGTAAAAGTGTACTTTAAAAAGTGCAAAAGCCACACATTGAGTTTTACTAATATAATCTTTATTTTTGACATTTTAAACCTTAATATATTGATAATTTAAATATAGAAAGACTGAAAACAAACGTGTGATTGTAGTAGAGCCGCAGTAGATCGCGTTTGAAAAACAATTAAAACTTAATAGTAGACAAATGCTATAAAAAGAGAACGGAATGGAGGTACACAGCAAGCTAACAGGCTTGATTAAAAAGACAGGAAAAATTATGCATTAGTGCACAAGCATTCGCTGAAAACCACTGACTACAGTGACTAAAAAAAAAAATCTTTTACTGCTGCTGTTATTAACTGCCTTTATATTTAGTGCTTCACTTTGTAAACACCGTTTTAATTTAACCTATTTCTGCGGTAGCGCTATTTTAATCCATCACTTATGTTGCGAGCGAACTGATTGCGCAACCTGATGCTCGAGACAAAATAGATCTAGTGTGACTGTTCCGAAGTTAGTAAACAAAGCTGTTTACACAGTAGCATTGTTTTCTCAGATCAGATAGCTATCGGATCGTGAAAAGACCAGGTGTAAAAGCCCTTCTAAACGCGCTCAAACCACTTCAGGAGGAGATCTGAGACTCATTCCATACGAAACTGGAAAAGTGTAAATGCATCTAGCCTAGTTGTTGAAACCACATATGTACATTTTACTCCTCCCAAAAATGCTAAAAAAAATAAACACGTGAGAGTGTGCTATAGGCAATGTAATGTTATAGCCGGATATGACGACGCTACTGCAACACGCATTACCGCAGATGAGCGATCTATTCATCAAGCCAACGAGCAAACTATCGCAAATCAAAGTGAAAGTAAGTCGCAGACGCTTAACGCACAACCATCATCATTAAAAGTAAAGAAACAAAATGATCTTACCAGTGCTGTTGCCGCTCTCTCTTATTGCGGTGTTTGATTTTGATTTTAACTGCTAATCAATAAAATGCAGCTCATATCTGTTGCTTTCGGTGAAGTGAACTCCATTAAATCTGCATATAGCGTGGGAATTGAAGAGCGAAAACACATTTATGTGACCAGGTGTAAATGGAATCGTTTTGATAAATCAGAGCTATCCGATCTGAGAAAACGCATGAAGTGGCCAGGTGTAAACAGCCCCGGCTTGGGGTGCACACTTTTTTTTTGCCGTCGATTGATCTGTAGGTACTCACTGCCATTTCGCGATCGACTGTGTTGTCATGAAAGTGACGTCATCAGTAAACGCTCCCCGTGACGTAAGCAGACCAACTAATCGATAATGACATTCGTTGACAACGATTTTCATAATCGATTATTATCGATTTTATCGATTAGTTGTTGCAGCCCTACATTTTTCCTGCCGGTGTGACTACAGTTTTGTTAGCACAACATTCCCCAACATCAACTGGCAAACGTAATGAAAGCGGAACAAAACTGCGCTACTTATTTGTGCTTCACGGACCGTTTATGAGTTTGGACCAATGTCAGTGCAGCGCGAGCCGATCTTGATCAAGCAACACTGTTACCACACAGTGCTAAGAAATCCAGTTAAGAAAGCATTTGAATTTGCCACTGAACTAATAAAGTCGCTGCAAGATTTAGTGAGAAGCATTTAAATGTCTCCGCTATTAACCGTAGATCTCTATTAGATCAAACACCAACATCACCCCAGTGTGTCAATAACTGGAACTAGATGAAAACAAGGAGAAACACACACGCTTCAAACTATCCCCACAGCATTTAGTGGATACTCATCTTTATGATGAAAAAAACTTAAAAATTTTGTAAAAACACACTGAGTTCCATATAAAAACAAAATTGTTATTTTCTTTGTATTTGTTTATAACTACTACAATATTGCATACATTTTTCTTATAAGGTGTGAAAGCTGTGTTTTATATGCTGCTAATACGACACCCCAGAAGATGGGTAATAGCTCCATCATTGTTCAAAGTAAAAAAAATCATACTTTATGATGTAAGTTTTATTAAAAAAAAAAAAATTAAATCAAAGAAATTTCTCTGGCATTTATTTCTTTTTGCTGTATCGAAAACGTACCGAACCGTGACACCACTGTGTCGTATCGAACCGAACCGTGAATTTTGTGAACCGTTACACCCCTAATTGTGAATTTAGTTAAGAGTAAAGGGCATTGATGTTTCTCAGTTTTAAGAGCATTTGTTAACATTCGACTAAAGCAGAGACGCCTGAACGTTTTACTATGAAGGGCCAAAAAGCAAATATTTCATTCTATCCAACAATATTCAAATAAAAAAATAAAAAAATCTAATTTACTTATGTATTTCAATGAAAAAAAAAAAAAAATTAAACAAAAAGGAAATTAAGATGTGCTTCAATGATATAGCGGGCCAAATCAAAGGTCATCAGGGGCCAACTGAGAAATGTTGAAAATTTGACTAATAAAGACTAAAATAGGGGCCATTTTTAAATAATATTTTAAGACTATAGTATTTTAAGACTTTTGTTTACTATTATGAAAAAACTGAGATCAGTAGGGATGGATTATAATCCAGAACCAGTTGCTATTAGATCAGTAATCTGAGGCAAGAATTTTTAAATTGTTAATGCCAAAGACTCCCAATATGATGCAAAGGACCCCCTTTATAAAATATAAAGGAGTCCATATATTTCAAAACTTATTCATACTGTCTGCAAAAAATAATGTTATGTTATTGTTTTGTTTTTTTTAAAGTAAATAATTGGCATTCATGTTGTAATTGTACCAAATCCTCAATAAATGGTTGTATTTCTATCTGAAATACTTCAGATTTATGAATTCATAATTATGAATTATTTTCACAATGAATAGTGGTCACATATTTTTTTTGTCTTAAAAAAAACATCAAACCCCCTTGTACCCCTTTGATGCCAAGGGGGTCCCCGGGCCCCAGTTTGAAAAGCTCTAATTTGAGGGTTGCATGAAAAATGTGCTGCTTGTTTTGTAACCCAAAAACATGGCAAAGGTACAAACATTTGCTAAACATACAGTCCCATTTTTGTTGTGGTTAATGATTCCTTTACAAAATGTACCTCACAACTAACAGCAGTGCTCACACAGACAGCCTCTTCTGGAGAGTATGAATAGATCATAAGTCTGAACCGAATACGCAGAGCTTTATGACATCATGATGTCATCTGATCTGCATTAATGGAGGAATGGAAAAACGTGACATAAGATTTCTAGGTCATGTGCATTATGTGAAGGCCTCGGCAAACGATGTTCCACCATATTGTTAGGCTTTTCCAGCTCTAAGGTTCAGTCTAGATGCTGCTTTGTTCTTAGGAAGGCCACATGCTCTATTATGGTCCACTGCTGAGATTACAAAGCTAGCGTGAAAATGTTTAACATTCCTGCTGTGCTTGTAAAAGTGGTATGTTGAATTTCTTCTATGACTTGTTCATTGTGCTTGATGGATTAGCAGTCTGACTGACCCAAATACTTCAGCAGTAAAGGCAAGACAAACCGGACAGTTTCTCGGCTCAGTCACCTCTGTTGTACAGATTACATTATTCACCACACCTGACAGAGGGAAGCAGATGTTTATTGCCGGTTTGCAGATACTCTAAAATGAGAGGGGCAGTTTTACATATTGAACTGCTAATAGACTAAATTTTCGTCTTCTACCTGTTAATTGACCTGTACTCAGTTATATGTCTGGTTTGGCAAGCTTTTATTAAGCTTGGTTTGCAGCGCAAGTGTGAACGGGATTTTGTAATCTAGCATTATTCTGCTGACAGACTAATGTGTTACGTTGTTGCCGCTCTGCTCTGAGTGAGTGGCATTTATTAAGGGTTGAGTGTTATGTTGCAGGTAGTAGGTTCTTGACCATACGAAAATTAGGAATTTTGCAAGTTACAACATTGTTGAGGAAACTGTTCTGTCAGGGTTTTTTTTTTTTAAGTATAGATTAATCCTTTTTAAAAAGAAAAAAGTTATTCAGTCAAAATCAGTGAGGGATTTTCTTTTTCTTTTGTTCTTTGATTAACAGTAATGAAACAGATGGCAGCAGGTTTATTCGGCTGCTGTCACTTTAAGATGACATGCAGGATCAAAACAGGTCCTTCTAAAAAAAATAGCATATTGTGATAAAGTTAATTATTTTCCATAATGTAATGATAAAAATTAAACTTTCATATATTTTAGATTCTTTGCACACCAACTGAAATATTTCAGGTCTTTTATTGTTTTAATACTGATGATTTTGGCATACAGCTCATGAAAACCCAAAATTCCTGTCTAAAAAAATTAGCATATTTCATCCGACCAATAAAAGAAGTGTTTTTAATACAACAAAAAAAAAGTCAACCTTCAAATAATTATGTTCAGTTATGCACTCAATAGTCAATACTTGGTCGGGAATCCTTTTGCAGAAATGACTGCTTCAATGTGGCGTGGCATTGAGGCAATTAGCCTGTGGCACTGCTGAGGTGTTATGGAGGCCAAGGATGCTTCGATAGCGGCCTTAAGCTCATCCAGAATGTTGGGTCTCTCAACTTTCTCTTCACAATATCCCACAGATTCTCTATGGGGTTCAGGTCAGGAGAGTTGGCAGGCCAATTGAGCACAGTAATACCATGGTCAGTAAACCATTTACCAGTGGTTTTGGCACTGTGAGCAGGTGCCAGGTCGTGCTGAAAAATGAAATCTTCATCTCCATAAAGCTTTTCAGCAGATGGAAGCATGAAGTGCTCCAAAATCTCCTGATAGCTAGCTGCATTGACCCTGCCCTTGATAAAACACAGTGCACCAACACCAGCAGCTGACATGGCACCCCAGACCATCACTGACTGTGGGTACTTGACACTGGACTTCAGGCATTTTGGCATTTCCTTCTCCCCAGTCTTCCTCCAGACTCTGGCACCTTGATTTCCGAATGACATGCAAAACTGAGCAACAGTCCAGTGCTGCTTCTCTGTAGCCCAGGTCAGGCGCTTCTGCCGCTGTTTCTGGTTCAAAAGTGGCTTGACCTGGGGAATGCGGCACCTGTAGCCCATTTCCTGCACACGCCTGTGCACGGTGGCTCTGGATGTTTCTACTCCAGACTCAGTCCACTGCTTCCGCAGGTCCCCCAAGGTCTGGAATCGGTCCTTCTCCACAATCTTCCTCAGGGTCCGGTCACCTCTTCTCGTTGTGCAGCGTTTTTTGCCACACTTTTTCCTTCCCACAGACTTCCCACTGAGGTGCCTTGATACAGCACTCTGGGAACAGCCTATTTGTTCAGAAATTTCTTTTTGTCTTACCCTCTTGAGGATGTCAATGATGGCCTTCTGGACAGCAGTCAGGTCGGCAGTCTTACCCATGATTGCGGTTTTGAGTAATGAAACAGGCTGGGAGTTTTTAAAAGCCTCAGGAATCTTTTGCAGGTGTTTAGAGTTAATTAGTTGATTCAGATGATTAGGTTAATAGCTCGTTTAGAGACCCTTTTCATGATATGCTAATTTTTTGAGATAGGAATTTTGGGTTTTCATGAGCTGTATGCCAAAATCATCAGTATTAAAACAATAAAAGACCTGAAATATTTCAGTTGGTGTGCAATGAATCTAAAATATATGAAAGTTTAATTTTTATCATTACATTATGGAAAATAATGAACTTTATCACAATATGCTAATTTTTTGAGAAGGACCTGTATACTGCACTGTTACACATGTTTTCTTTCTCAACTGTTTATGTTCACTTAACACAACTGACTGTTTACTAAGATATTTTTACATGATACGTGTATTTGTGCGTTTAAGAGCAACAAGACGCGTACGAGAACTCAATTAACGCACACTATTGGCACTTTTCCACTGCATGGTACGGCTCGGTACAGCTCACTTTTTGGTGCTTTTCCACTGCATGGTACGGCTCGGTACGGCTCACTTAAACTTGAAAAAAGAAATGGCTGAATCTTGAGCAGTAGACGAGGTGCAGACATTCCTTTCGTTAATAAAACAGAGCTAAAGCGAGCTGAGCCGAGTTGTACCACGCAGTGGAAAAGCGAAACGAGCTGAGCCGAGCCGTGCCATGCTGAGCTGAGTTGTACCATGCAGTGGAAAAGCGAGCCGAGCCGTGCCGAGCCGCTATTATTAGGATCAAAATTAACTCCTCATTTGAATGCTTCTTTTCTGACATATTTTTATCCTCCATATCTCCTGTCTGCTATCACTGGTCAAGATGAGTTGTTGCGTAGATTCTGGTGTAGTAGAGCTCTGCGGAGAACACTTTAGTTCAGACGTCACAAGAGGCTTCATTGAGAATGCAGTGGGTAAAAAAAACTCTTCTGAATCATAAAATGACATTTGGACACCCTACAGTCTCATTGGCTTCTTGAACATATAAATGAAGGGCACAAGACCGCAAGTCCACATCAAGTATGTAATTTGGGGCATGGCCATTTAAAAATTGTTCCACCTCAAGGTTTGAGGTTGTAGTCATTCAAGCTAGCAAAAATACACAAACTTGAGAATGAGTATGTAATGCATTCAAAAAGTCTGTGGGTAAAGACTCACAAACTTCTCTTTAAAAAAAAAAAAAAAAATCTGCAGAAAGTTACAACAAACCACTTAAGTGGCAAGAATAACCTTAACTGCTATGTATATGGGTTTTGTAAGGGGATTTACAGTCAAAGACCCAGAACCCGAAATGATTAATTAAGACAAGAGTCAGAATTATAATAAATTATAGAAAAGTTTTACTGAAGATAGTTTGCAGTTTCATCAGCAGAACTCAGCTTCAAGACTCACAAGGAGTTTGTAGGCCGCCCCGTTTACAGTTACAAAGATCACAGCAATTATACCATTCACCAAGGTCTAAGCTACGTCCTTGCTGCAGGTTGAATGATTCTCATTGGCTAAGAAATATATAAACATAGTAATTTTCCACACAAATACAGATATAGACTGAAGCAATCTCCATGGATTATGCAGCTGACACTCAGACCCTGAAGCAGGGATGGAAATTAGCACCCGCCACCAGCCAAATGCGGGTGATTTTGTGTTGTGGCGGGTAAACTCGCTTCACCTACCGGCCACCGTGGCGGGTAAATAAAAATAATTCATTTTCCAGCAGGATTTGCACCTGCCCACACTGCCAAACGAACCAAAACCTGGTTCAATGACCATGGTATTCCTGTGTAATTACTCTGTGATTTCATGTAATATTCTAATTTTCTGGGATTTTGATTTTGTGGGTTTCATAAGCTGTAAGCCATAATCATCAAAATTATAACAAATAAAGGCTTGAAATATCTCACTTTGCATGTAATGAGTCTATATAATATATTAGTTTCACCTGTTAAGTTGAATTCTTGAAATAAATAAACTTTTTGATGATATTCTAATTATATGACCAGCACCTGTACATTGAAGCAGCAGTGAATTCCAAAATCCACCCCCTTTAGTTTTCTTAACTGAAGAAATTTGTAGCAAGTGGACACTGGATATTTATTCTCAAATTAATGTGGAGACATGGAGGCAGAGGTGGGTCTTAGATCTTGGCTTCATAAATAGCAGAGTTGGTGTCTTTGAGCCTGGGGTGGAGAGAAAAGCCAGAAACTTACTGACCTGCTTTGCACCAAACTGCACACTACAGCCATTAATGCAGACCATGTGATCTCAGACTCTTAAGGAGAGACTGCAGTCAGTAACACAACCATATTTATAACTGAACATGGCTGTGTTGATATACAATCATATATTGTATTTTCCCCCTCATGCTATTGCTTCAGTACTTTTATTGTTATGTGTATATATATATATATATATATATATATATATATATATATATACATAGACATATACACTCACCTAAAGGATTATTAGGAACACCTGTTCAATTTCTCATTAATGCAATTATCTAATCAACCAATCACATGGCAGTTGCTTCAATGCATTTAGGGGTGTGGTTCTGGTCAAGACAATCTCCTGAACTCCAAACTGAATATCAGAATGGGAAAGAAAGGTGATTTAAGCAATTTTGAGCGTGGCATGGTTGTTGGTGCCAGATGGGCCGGTCTGAGTATTTCACAATCTGCTCAGTTACTGGGATTTTCACGCACAACCATTTCTAGGGTTTACAAAGAATGGTGTGAAAAGGGAAAAACATCCAGTATTCGACAGTCCTGTGGGCGAAAATGCCTTGTTGATGCTAGAGGTCAGAGGAGAATGGGCCGACTGATTCAAGCTGATAGCAGAGCAACTTTGACTGAAATAACCACTCGTTACAACCGAGGTATGCAGCAAAGCATTTGTGAAGCCACAACACGCACAACCTTGAGGCGGATGGGCTACAACAGCAGAAGACCCCACCGGGTACCACTCATCTCCACTACAAATAGGACAAAGAGGCTACAATTTTGCAAGAGCTCACCAAAATTGGACAGTTGAAGACTGGAAAAATGTTGCCTGGTCTGATGAGTCTCGATTTCTGACATTCAGATGGTAGAGTCAGAATTTGTCGTAAACAGAATGAGAACATGGATCCATCATGCCTTGTTACCACTGTGCAGGCTGGTGGTGATGGTGTAATGGTGTGGGGGATGTTTTCTTGGCACACTTTAGGCCCCTTAGTGCCAATTGGGCATCGTTTAAATGCTACGGCCTACCTGAGCATTGTTTCTGACCATGTCCATCCCTTTATGGCCACCATGTACCCATCCTCTGATGGCTACTTCCAGCAAGATAATACACCATGTCACAAAGCTCGAATCATTTCCAATTGGTTTCTTGAACATGACAATGAGTTCACTGTACTAAAATGGCCCCCACAATCACCAGATCTCAACCCAATAGAGCATCTTTCGGATGTGGTGGAACGGGAGCTTCGTGCCCTGGATGTGCATCCCACAAATCTCCATCAACTGCAAGATGCTATCCTATCAATATGGGCCAACATTTCTAAAGAATGCTTTCAGCACCTTGTTGAATCAATGCCACGTAGAATTAAGGCAGTTCTGAAGGCGAAAGGGGGTCAAACACAGTATTAGTATGGTGTTCCTAATAATCCTTTAGGTGAGTGTATATACAGGTCCTTCTCAAAAAATTAGCATATTGTGAAAAAGTTCATTATTTTCCATAATTTAATGATAAAAATTAAACTTTCATATATTTTAGATTCATTGCACACCAACTGAAATATTTCAGGTCTTTTATTGTTTTAATACTGATGATTTTGGCATACAGCTCATGAAAACCCAAAATTCCTATCTCAAAAAATTAGCATATCATGAAAAGGTTCTCTAAACGAGCTATTAACCTAATCATTTGAATCAACTAATTAACTCTAAACACCTGCAAAAGATTCCTGAGGCTTTTAAAAACTCTCAGCCTGTTTCATTACTCAAAACCGCAATCATGGGTAAGACTGCCGACCTGACTGCTGTCCAGAAGGCCATCATTGACACCCTCAAGCAAGAGGGTAAGACACAGAAAGAAATTGCGGCGTGGCATGGAGGCAATCAGCCTGTGGCACTGCTGAGGTGTTATGGAGGCCCAGGATTCTTCGATAGCGGCCTTAAGCTCATCCAGAGTGTTGGGTCTTGCGTCTCTCAACTTTCTCTTCACAATATCCCACAGATTCTCTATGGGGTTCAGGTCAGGAGAGTTGGCAGGCCAATTGAGCACAGTAATACCATGGTCAGTAAACCATTTACCAGTGGTTTTGGCACTGTGAGCAGGTGCCAGGTCGTGCTGAAAAATGAAATCTTCATCTCCATAAAGCTTTTCAGCAGATGGAAGCATGAAGTGCTCTAAAATCTCCTGATAGCTAGCTGCATTGACCCTGCCCTTGATAAAACACAGTGGACCAACACCAGCAGCTGACATGGCACCCCAGACCATCACTGACTGTGGGTACTCCAGTGCTGCTTATCTGTAGCCCAGGTAGCCCAGCCGCTGTTTCTGGTTCAAAAGTGGCTTGACCTGGGGAATGCGGCACCTGTAGCCCATTTCCTGCACACGCCTGTGCACGGTTGCTCTGGATGTTTCTACTCCAGACTCAGTCCACTGCTTCCGCAGGTCCCCCAAGGTCTGGAATCGGTCCTTCTCCACAATCTTCCTCAGGGTCCGGTCACCTCTTCTCGTTGGGCAGCGTTTTTTGCCACACTTTTTCCTTCCCACAGACTTTCCACTGAGGTGCCTTGATACAGCACTCTGGGAACAGCCTATTTGTTCAGAAATTTCTTTCTGTGTCTTACCCTCTTGCTTGAGGGTGTCAATGATGGCCTTCTGGACAGCAGTCAGGTCGGCAGTCTTACCCATGATTGCGGTTTTGAGTAATGAAACAGGCTGGGAGTTTTAAAAAGCCTCAGGAATCTTTTGCAGGTGTTTAGAGTTAATTAGTTGATTCAGATGATTAGGTTAATAGCTTGTTTAGAGAACCTTTTCATGATATGCTAATTTTTTGAGATAGGAATTTTGGGTTTTCATGAGCTGTATGCCAAAATCATCAGTATTAAAACAATAAAAGACCTGAAATATTTCAGTTGGTGTGCAATGAATCTAAAATATATGAAAGTTTAATTTTTATCATTACATTATGGAAAATAATGAACTTTATCACAATATGCTAATTTTTTGAGAAGGACCTGTATAACGATAACAATAATTACAGTGATATAATTTTCCTTGATACAATTATAACTAAATTCAATAAATGTTTGATGTAATGCTTATGCACCAAAAGCAGAACGAAACGACACTATTCATTTCAACCGCGCCACACGGACCATTATAAATGTTTAGAATATTCTACCTCAGATTTGTGAGATGTTCACCCATTTGGTAAGTGTTTGTCATGTTTTGATGATAAATCCACAATTAATGGTCTGGTTTTTAAAACTTTCACTCAGGAGAAAAAAAATTGCCTCTAAACTTGAAAGAAATAAAGATTTGACATTTATCATGATAATTATCGTTATCGACTGAAATATTTTATCGTGATAATATTTTTGGCCATATAACCCAGTCCTATATCTATGTGTTCATTGGTTCAATGAAGAAAGAAGCAGGTTGTTAATAGATTTTCAAACTCACTTTTCTAAGTGGAGTTAGCGATGCAGTATTGGACAAAAGTAAAATGAACCATGCAAGACAGATTGAAACTGATACCGCAAATACACTCTTTCCCTGTCTTGCTGAGATTCTCTCTCACACGTTCAGTGCAGTTTTAATCCAATTATAGTACTGTGATTCATTGCAAATTAATTGTGATGTAAGGAGACTAGTTGTTTCGTAACATGCTGAGCGTGTGATGGAGATGAACAGTTACTGGATGTTTACATTATACATATATTGAAAGAAAGAAGTAAGAGATGAAAAAGTTTTTTTTTCAGGCACAAGGATAATTTTAATCTCCTTTTATGGGTATGTTTGTGCAACCATGTGTTGGTAGGAGTTTTTAGGGAAAAGAATAAGTGTGTGCGTATATGTAGCCTAGGTTACAAGCCTGAAATATTAATGCAGCCTTCTGTGTTTGGTGCCAAATACCTTCCGCTCTCGTCCGTCGAGCAGGTGTGCATGCATGTATATGTGTTTGCTTCTGATTCATATAGATTTTTTAAAAACTGATGCATCATAAGAAACAAGAGAGAAACATACTCAAATCTCCATGTTCTTTATGACTTACCAAACCACCCAGTTGTCAAACATGCAGTGGCAACTACAGGAATCAAAATTTTCATAAGGATAGTATGTGATCCAACATAAACATAGAAGACAAAAACGGCTAAATAATTGCTTTGTATTATGGAAAATTGATCTACCCTGTTTGTCTTTTCTTTTTTCTGTTGTGATTTTTTTTAATATATATATATATATATATAAAAAGGCAGAAAGTTTGTGGTTGATTTTGGACCCTGTGTGTGCATGTGTATTTCTGGGTTCCTCGGCAAAGGAGAGCAAAAGAAAGATGTTTAGGTTGTTAAACCTTCTTACCTCATGATTTCACATGCTCTGTCCATACACACACACACACACACACACACACACACACACACATAGAAGAGCCGAGTGCAGTAAAGACCAGCTCTCAGTCCCATTTCACAGGTGCTGAGTGGAGCTTGTGTGTCACTCACAGGATACAGCATTACTGCTTCCACCCACGCCGCGAGCTTTACTCTGATCAGGTCGCTAGGCAACCAGGAAGTCATGTTGTCCCGGAGACTAGTGAAGTGTAACATCATCCAGAGAGGAGGACCCAGAATGAGAACAGGAGTGAAAGAGCAAATGATGCACACAGCTTATGTCCTGAGAATCATTTCCTGTTTATAAGGGCTGTGTGCCCAGCACTGAGTAGAGATTGCAAATGTGTATCTGTTTTGAGTGTCTAGCATAAGAATTTGAATTATGTACAATAGTGCTGGGCGGAATACTGGTTTCAATTTCTCGTGCGTTATGTATTTTTTCAAATTCTGCCATGCAGAGCTGAAACGGTCTGTTCAATGACCACGAAGCACTATTTCGAGTGTTGAAAGGAGACCTCTATTACTGCATACCATTCGTCTTACTAATGGTTATAACCTTATAACACAACAATAAATAACCCATGCAACTAAGTCTCTTCAAAATGGCAAATACTGTGTAGAGCTTTATGATTTCCATGATGCTGAAAACACGGACGGAATCACGCAAGCCAGTCACAAGCTTAATGAACTTAATGTATAAAGCGGAATGTAACATAATTTGGTTACACTTTATTTTAAGGTGTCATTGTTACAGTGTAATTAAATATTTAAGTACAGTGTAATATTAATTAACTACATGTACTTACTACAGGGATAGGGTAGGATTAGGTTTTGGTTGTGGGTTAGTTGCATGTAATTATGCATAATTTACTGTTATTACTATGGTAATTACATGTAACATATGTAACAAGAACACTGTAAAATAAAGTGTTACCCATAATTCTTATATGAATAAAAGTAGGGCTGTAAAATTAATCAAATCTCGATATGGACTAGTATCTGTGAATATTAAAGCTCAGTAAGATTAGCTATTGATGATAAGCTACTGAAGTCTGCATGTTCTCACACTCATACTGAAGCAAGCGTGGCGCTCACGGTGTTTTCAGCGTCTGGCGTCTCACTATGAGGATCTGCAGAGCTGCTCTAAGTTCACTTCTCGAGCATTTCACCATTTCATTTGATTAAACTATAAGTTTTAGTAATTTGATGTTATTTTGGCATTTCTATTTGTTTTTTGTAATATTTCTATATAGCTTAATTTTTTCCCGTTTTTTAGTGCATAAACTTAATTCAGTTAGTTGACTGGTCCAAGTTTTCATTTATTTATCTAATATTTCGATTTTATTTAAGCTTTATACCAAATAATTTTTGGTATAAACAATAACAGCACTGAGAGAGAAAGTGTTTATGGTGCAAGTCTTTATGTGTGTGTGGTGTCTGTTTTATTTGTGACCATATGAAACAGTGACTTTACAGTTTTACAGCTTCTTGGAAACATACTGTAGATTACCTCAGGTTTCAGAATAAATGCAGAGGCATTGCCATCCATAATCATATGATTACAAATGCCAAAATAGCAAAATAGAAGTGACCTTCACTAACCTCTTTGTGGAAGGGAACCTTTGTGATGGAATATCATATAATATAAACTAGTATTTAAGTGCATCAAATCTTTTTTTTCATGGATTGATGTGGTCAACAAAGCAGCCATTTTGTGGGTGTTTCCATTTCTTCTAAATGTATTCCAGTGGGTAAACACAAACAGTGTTAAAACAATTATATTAATGTGTTCTTCCCTTTACAGGAAAATCGTTATAAAGTTCGGAAAGAAGAAGCGAAAGAAGACAGATTCCTCAGATGAGCTGTCTGATGATGACAGACCAACTCGACGATCCTCTAAAGATGACGATTCGGTGAGCTTTGGATTTGATCTATTCTTGATACGATTGATGACTCTTTTATGCTGTCTTATATAAACATCTAACAAGAAAAGTATTTGTAAGTGATCATTTCTGGAACAGTAGCACAAAACATGCATATTGTTGCTGGGCTTCCTTTAAACTACACAATGCAGTGGTGCTTCCTGCAGCATATGTATGTTCAGTACAAGAGCGAGAGAGACTACGATGACTGTCATACCCTCAAATGATTTATTTATCTTTCTTCTGAAATGACTAACCTCTCATTCTCCCCATCCATGATATACCACCCATCCACTCTTGCAGATATAATTATCCTCTTTAAATACCCCCTGTGTTAATTAAAGCAGTGTGCTTTTGATGACTCAGTTGTGCTTTGGAGTTAAAGCAGCAGCCATGTGCATTTTGGGAAACACTGGGGTCTCGTGGCAGAGCGGGTGGCTCTTTATTTGGTCATCCTGAGATATTCTCATCCTATCCATTTACTTTGACTCATACACATTTAGGTCATGTTATATTTGGGAGGACAGACACTCTCTCTCTCTCTCTCTCTCTCTCTCTCTCTCTCTCTCTGCTCTATACTAATTTATTAAAGGGCCCCTGATGGCCATCTCTGATTTGCTGAGTGAAAAATAAAATTGTGCATGTGCACTTTTTGTCCACTCAAAATGACATATTTTCAAAGCACAAGAAGCCTCCGGGGGTAAATTCACCCCATCAGATTTGTTCAGAACAGGGTAACATGAGAAAAAATGCCCCTCTTAAGAACAATGTGGATTTACCTTCCTTTAAACAGTCACATATTTAGATATAAGTTTAGCATGTGCAGGCTAAAGTTATAAATCTCTTTTGATATAATACTTATTAACATTTATTTATTTGTTAAAGTGTCATTAATGTAAAATACTAAATCAACTATTCTATTTAAAATTTTATTTGGACAATTTAGTTTAATAATTAAATAACAGATGACAGACAAAGTAGAATCCCAGTAAAAGAGATTTATCTGAAAGGTACAATTATTATATGCCTTATGTACTGGCATATTTCCATATTTAATTGCCCATATTTTAATTGAAGATATGTCATAGAAACATTTGTGAAATCAAATTGAATGATTTTACTCAATTAACCTATAGGTTTTAATGAAAGCGATGATTCATGGAAATATTTAATAATAACCCCTTTAATTATAATACAATTTTAAAATAATAACACTAGTAACAACATGCCACTTGTGGCCTTCTGTGCCAAATTAGACCCCAAGGGTCTAATTTGATCTTTTTACTTCAAAATAAAAACTATAACTTTTACTCCCAAAACATTGATGTTTGCACAAACCCCTTATTAACAAATAGACACAAAAAACTTTGATATTCAACATAATACATTGTCATAGATCACAATTTTTCAGAAACACAAAATTAGATCAGTTAACCTCAAAACTGTTTTTTCTGACTGAATCTCACAAATGTTGACAAAATCAAATATAGTTTAGCCATTTATCAAAAGTGCTTGAATGAAAAGAATGAAAATAATTTTTTTAATTTATCATTTTTATTTATTTGAAAAAGGTGTAGTTATTCTGAAATTCTTAGTAAATGTATGAATTTTTCGAATAAATGTATTAATTTAGGCAAAATATGTAGTGTGTGTGTGCACGTGTACACACACGCACATATATATTTTAAAATGTTTTATTCATCACGAACCAAGAAAAAAATGGATCACAGTTTACATAAAAATCACACATCTGTTTTCAACATTGCTATAATAATAAGAAATGTTTCTTGAGCAAAACATCAGCATATTAGAATGATTTCTGAAGGATCATGTGACACTGAAGACTGGAGTAATGGCTTTGACAGGAATAAATTACATTTTAAAGTATATTTAAATAAAAAAACAGTTATTTTAAATTGTGATAATATTTCACCGTATTTCACAGTACTGATTTACTGTATTTTTGGTTAAATAAATGCAGCCTTGATGAGCATAAGAGACTTATTTCAAAAACATAAATATCACTGACCCCTAACTTTGAATGTCATTGTGTATATCACTGATTAATTGAGAAAATAATCCAAACATTGGATTGTGTGTGTGTGTGTGTGTGTGTGTGTGTGTGTGTGTGTGTGTGTGTGTGTGTGTGTGTGTGTTTACAGAAGCGCCGTTCGAACCGTAAAATCAAGAGAAAGAAGTATGAAGATGATTGTGAGGCTCGACTGTCTGATGAAGAAATGAAGGTTATCGTCAAAGCCAAGAAGAGCAATCCCAACGCTCACAAACAGCCTGCAGTGCAACTGTTTGTGGTAAGAACACCGCAGTTAGCAGAGAATCGTTTCTCATGATGTATCCCAGCATTCTCAAACAGTTCTCTGATCGTGAACATAATAATATGATATGTTTAGCAGGTGTAAAGCCAGTTCATCTTTTCGTGTGTGTGAGAGAGAGAGAGAGAGAGAGAGAGAGAGAGAGAGAGAGAGAGAGAGCGAGAGAGAGAGAGGGGGATGGATGGATGGATAGAGAGAAGTTGTGTGTTTGAATATAAAGAAACTTCATGATAAACTTCATGAATCTTCATGTTGGTTTATAGGAGAACCCAACTGAGGAAGATGCTGCTGTGGTTGATAAAATCATGGCATCTCGTGTGGTGAAAAAAGAGGTAAGAGTTCCACAATCCTCAATCTCTTTTATTTAGTGTGTTTTTCTTTCTCATCTTTAAAACTGGTATTACACATGATGGGAATGTGCCCCAAATGCACCTCCTGTAAGCAGTTGTGATCAGATTTAGTCAGGGGAGGGTCATGTTGATAAAAATAAAGCCATTTCAGTGCACTGTTGTTCTGAAATATGCTGGAATTTTAACCTTTCCTCAAACGTGGCATTTCAAGCAGAATCCTCATAGTTATTTTAGGCCCTGTTTACACATTTTGGTCGAACCTGCTAAATACAGGTGTGAAAGGGGTCCAAAACGTTTTGAGCTTGTCCACTTTCGACCATTTCCAGAGGTAGTTGAAAAACGCGACCGGTTTGGTTTTGTAGTGTAAAGGCTCATGTGGTTGAATGCATTCGAACAGCCACAAATGACCACCTACTCTCCGCCTACTGACTTAATGTGTAAACATTATGGGAAGCGCGCTATCCAGACGGGATTTAAACTTTGTCGACTGGAGAGCCAAATTTGGTTTTAAGACGAAAAACAATCCAAGCACAATGTTCTCTTACCATTCTTGATTTCTAACACACACTCACAGAGTTCGGCGTCGTCTTGTCTATTAGAGCAGAAACGAAAGCTGCTGTGTCCTCAGGCGCGTTCATATCTAAATTTCCAGAGCTTATTTTGTCCATTAGATCAAAAGATCTGAAAAAACAAATGCATTTACCCTTAGTGGTCGACCGATATATCGCCAAGGCTGATATTTGCCATTTTTTATATATCGGCATTGGCCGATAAGGGGCCATTCACACATAACATGTATTTCCAATCCAGTGCGCTACTTTTCCATTGTTTTTCTATGTAAACATGCTCTAGACGCGTAGACGGATGTGTATAACCGTTGCAGATGTGTCTTGTGTCTTTTGCAGCATCTCGCGCATGAGACCCGACATTCTAAAAACGTGGTGCTCAAGTTAAAATCAGCAAAACTTTTAAAAAACGTGACGTGACCTTGCATTTTTCCTCATTCCACTGTCCTGCATTCGGTGTAAACGAGCCCTTACCTTGTCTTTGTTTGAAAAAATATGATTCCCAGTGCACACAAACTTACCAGATTACTTACCAGAGTGCCCTGTTGGTTACATCATTTACATTTTTATTCATATTTTTACCAACAATTTATTTATTTGTGAAAAATACTGTAATACGATTACAGAATCAAGAAGTTGCATTCTAAAGTAAGTCTCTTTAATTTAGATATTTTATTTTTTTTATTGATTTTCAAATTTTTTATTTAAAATTTATTAAATATTAATTTCAATAAATATAATGTATATATATTATACATCGGCCACCCTGCTCTAAGATATCAACATCAGCATTGGCCATCAAAAAAACAATATCGGTCGACAACCTTAACCGCCCATAGACCCTCCCCTTGAAAAAATCAGGACAGAAGTGGACAAAAAAGACAGAATGAAACACCAGGTGTAAAAGGGTATGGTGTCTACTTCGTCTACTTGTGATCCGATTGACCAAAACACATCTTAATACCAGGTGTAAACAGGTCCTTAGTTGAGTATCTGTATTAAACTTTAATGTTTGTGCTTCGCATGATCTATTTATTCATTTAGCAAATGCTTTTATCCCAAGCAAGTTATCCATGTCACTGAAACATGTTCTGTGAAGTATGCATATAAATTGGACTTTTACAAATTTCATGAGGACACATTAAGACAGTGCTTAGATGCAGGTGCAATGTAATCACATTCCTTTTCAACTAGCTCTAAATGAGCACTGACCACTTTTCATAGGATCACTTGGGATAGATATTAATGCCTGGTGTAAATAGGGTCTATACGATGTACACAGATATATAGACATATTTTGAATGTGATTTCAGACATTATATAGGTGTCTGTCTGTCTGTGTGTGTGTGTGTGTGTGTGTGTGTGTGTGTGTGTGTGTGTGTGTGTGTGTGTGTGTGTGTGTGTGTGTGTGTGTTTGTAATATTATTTTTATTCTTCATTCAACAGGTTTCTCCTGGAGTGATGGTAGAAATTGAAGAGTATTATGTCAAATACAAAAACTAGTAAGTTAATTATGTCCTGCTTTTGTCAGCTTTTCCAGTTCTCTCTGTTAGCTTTCAAGCTGTAAAAGATTATGTTTTTCATATTGCTAATAGCCAGGAGCTATTTAGTCATGTGTTGAGCACGCATAATTTAGTGCATGTGTAAGGATCATTCAGTAATTATGTAAACGTGCGTGTGTTCTAGTTCGTATCTTCACTGTGAGTGGGCGACGGAGCAGCAGTTAGAGAAAGACAAGAGGATCCAGCAGAAAATCAAGCGCTTCAAGATCAAACAGGCGCAGAAAGCACACTTCTTTGCTGATGTAAGGATACCTGTGTTTGTTTGTAACTTCAGCAACTTCTCACTAAAAAAATATTTTGTATGATCATTTGCAGGTTAAATACCATGTCATTTAGTCATCTGACAGTTATAATCACTGAGGAGACACACAGGATTTTTGTGTAATTTTTAATGATGTGTATGTGTGTGTGTGTGTGTGTGTTAAAGATTGAGGAGGACCCATTCAATCCTGACTATGTAGAAGTGGACCGAGTTCTCGAGGTCTCATACTGTGAGGACAAGGACACCGGAGAGGTTGCGATTGCTTTGTAAATTGTATGTGTGTTTGTTAATCTGGGCAGGCATTTGGTGTAAGTCTCAAAGTCTTCTTTTCGTGTAAATGTGTAGCCGGTGGTGTATTATTTGGTGAAATGGTGCTCATTGCCATACGAGGACAGCACATGGGAGCTGAATGAAGACGTGGACCAGAGTAAGATTGAAGAGTTCAAAAAGCTGCAGGCAGCAAAACCACACACCAACAGAGTGGTGAGACCATCTCTCTTTTGCTCTGTCTTATACCATTATTATATTGTGTTATATTATATTAAAATATGTATTTATGCTTGAACTGCTCTCAACAAGTATATGCCTGATTATAACTCTCTTCTCCATTGTTTGATGAATTATTGTATTAATTGTACACAAACTTCTTTTTCGGGAAGCATCTATAATAAGCATCTTTAATTAATATAGATATAACATAATATGTCACAATATCAGATTTTTCACTATACGGTTATCATGGCCAAAATAATTCACAATAACGATATATCGCGATATCTATAGAAATCTTGAAAAAATAAATAATGCTATCAGTCAAATAGAAATTAAAAAGAAATTATATTATTTTATAGTATTATATAGAGTCTTAAAGGCTATGTCAATTGGCATTGCATTATAAATACAGGTGAAACTCGAAAAATTAGAATATCATGCAAAAGTTATAATTTTGATGATTATGGCTTACAGCTTATGAAAACCCCAAATTCAAAATCTCCAAAAATTAGAATATTACATGAAATCAATAAAAAAAAGGATTTTAAATACAGAAATGTCGGCCCTCTGAAAAGTATAATCATGCATATGTATATAGTTATATATACTAAATATATTAGTTTCACCTTTTAATCTGAATTACTGAAATACATGAAGTTTTGCATGATATTCAAATTTTTCGAGTTTCACCTGTATATGCTATCCTTATGAACATACCCAAGATGGCTTGAAGAACACAGATAAACCAAATTACTGTCACAATGGTGTGTTAATTCTCTTCATGTTTAATCAGTCAAACTGTCTCTATCTGCGTTTTTTCACTGGATGTCTTTGTCCATTTTAGGGATTTTCTGGAACGTCATAAGTTGTGTTACTCTTATGAGTCTCATTTGTTAACTGTCTACATGAGGGTGCCCGTCGGCGTCGAATATGAATGAAACATAAATTACATGTGAGAGTTTAGCGCTGCATAATGTTCACAATCACATCGTCCTATTTTGGGTAAAAATAGAAAAAAATACTGTTATATACGATGCTCTCTAAAGATATTTGAAGTAAACGTGGATTAACGTATACTTTTTTCGGACTTTTGGACTAAAAGCCCAGAGGGATATAAATATAATAAAACACAGAAAGGCATCAGCAGTTAGCAGGTTAATGGAACCACGTCAATTTCGCAAAAAGTACCATATTTTGCAAAAAAGTTTTTACGCTTGCATGAGGTGGTTTTTCAGGCAATTCAAAAAAGGAATATTTCGCAAAACTGCACTGGAAACAGCTTTTTCGCATTTTCAGGTCACCAGGCGTACGTAAAAGTCAATCATTCTTTAAAGAAGGCGTGGCATGTATGGACAGAAGACGAGACAGAGTTCTTTATTAAACTCATAAAAGATAAAAGTATCACAGTACTGGATTCTAAACAACAAAGAAATACCACAATTAATCAAGACCTTGAAGCAGATAGGGAGGAGGAGGAGGGAGAAACACCTCATGTGCCGCTCCCAAGTATAAGGGGCTTTCCTTGACATTAATGCTTGGATAACACGTCTACATCTCCTTCGTTTAAAAATAATGGCTAGTGCAGTGGCTGGGATATAAATAAATATGACTTGACTTGATAACAGAGGAGGAGGTGGGTGAACAAGTTTGTGGTATTGTCCCCTTTTGCGCTCTCTGTTGATCAACAAGTCCTGAAGACTGGGGTGATTAACGATTAACGATCATTTTCGCGAAGTCCGAAAATCTTCCACACTGGCGAGCTAACTTTCTTGGAGTGCGGTAGAGTGTCTCGTCTGTCATATCCGGCGACATGCTTTTACGCGGCAGTACCAGCTGCGCGCTGTGACTTCTTGTGTTTTATGACAGGTGGCAACCAGCGTTAAGGTGCAATACCGACACCTACTATACATTGGAATGTCAACCAGATACTGGCGCTGGATAATTTACATCACATTATCTTATGTGTACTATTCATTTTAAATATTACAGTCATCGCCCACGGTTATTGTCAATACCAGTATATATACACCCACAATAGAAAGGAGACGTGTTTGGGCTAAAAAGAACAATGGTGTCTGTATTTAAATATGCATGGTGAATTGGTGTACCAAAGCAGATAGCGCCTTGTTAAAGTGTATCGCGGGTGGATAGTGATTAATTGTTGGTGCTAAAATGCTGTTTAATGAAATTTTCCTTGCTGTCTTTATCTAAGGAGCGTCCTCCAGCGAGTCACTGGAAGAAGCGGGAGCAATCGCGAGAGTATTGTAATGGAAACTGTCTCAGGGATTATCAGCTGGAGGGGGTTAACTGGCTTCTCTTCAACTGGTACAACAGGTAAGTAAAGCTCAGCCCTGACACACAGATCCTTCCTCTTTAACTTTCCTCATATATGTCAATAAAACTACTGAGTGGAACTTCAGCATATATGTTATGTATATGTTATATACTTTGTATCTATGTTCTTTTGCTTGCTTTTCTTGTGTGTAGATTTGATAACTGAATGGGAGATAGGCAGGATAGCTGTGTTGTGGAAGTCTAGCCTCCCATTCAGACTTTGGACAGCATTTAGACCATCAATGGCAATGATAAATGAATTAAATTACTTAATTGAATGAATTAAGAGAGTGTGGGTGTGTGTGTGTGTGTGTGTGTGTGTGTGTGTGTGTGTGTGTGTGTGTGTGTGTGTGTGTGTGTGCGTGCGTGCCATAGCACACCATTTCTACTGGACCACTATCAAGAAGGTCTAATGTTGTGCTTTTTGCAGTTTATTTTCATTTAATTTTATTTTTTCTTACATTTTTTAATCAATTTGACACATAGCCTGGTATATTGTGTGTGGGAATATTAAAAAAGCAAAAATGTAATAAAAAAAAACTGTCTCAATTTTCAGGCGTAACTGTATTCTGGCGGATGAGATGGGTCTGGGAAAGACCATCCAGTCTATCACGTTTCTGGAAGAGATCTATCGCACAGGGATAAAGACGCCGTTCCTCATCATCGCCCCTCTCTCTACCATCACTAACTGGGAGAGAGAGTTCAGAACCTGGACGCACCTCAATGTCATAGTGTACCATGGCAGTGTGGTCAGCAGACAGATGCTGCAGCAGTATGAGATGTATTTCAGAGACGCGCAGGTGAGATTTCACACACACACACACACACACACACACACACACACACACACACACACACACACACACACACACACACACACACACACACACACACACACATCAAGGCCAGCTCCACATAATCTAGACCTCTTAACTGTAATTCAAGGCTTTTGAATTGGTTACCTTCTAGTATCATGTTTTGTAAAAGAGAAAGATAGAGGTGGAAAAAGCAAGCCACAACTCAATTATGGTTATTTTATTCCTTTTCAAACTAAATTTAATTGTATCTCTGAGAATGTCCAAATATAGTAATGCTTGATATAAAAAAAGTAAATGTAAATGTTAGAAATGTGTCAGCTGGTAGAAAATTTGAAACACAACCACATGGTTACTATATATTATGCAGTTTTGTTAATTTTCATGCAAAAATATATATATTGTTTCTATGACATAAAAATATCCAAACCCTGATATATGATTTCGGTCATATCACTTACCCCTAATAATTGTTTAATGGCGTACCATACAAAACCTCAGGAAGCACAATAAACAACTGTGGAAAATGTTTACAGGCACTTAGTATTTCTCTCGTGCTCCCTTTTGCTCTCTCTCTCTCTCTCTCTCTCTCTCTCTCTCTCTCTCTCTCTTCAACAGGGTCGTGTGATAAGAGGTGCATACCGGTTTCAGGCAGTCATTACAACATTTGAGATGATTTTGGGAGGCTGTCCAGAGCTTAATGCAATAGACTGGCGCTGTGTCATCATTGATGAAGCCCATCGGCTCAAAAATAAAAACTGCAAGCTACTGGAGGGCTTCAAACTTATGAGTCTGGTACAAATGAGACAATATTACACCTATATTTACACCTTATGACAGATGTAATTTCCCCCCAATTTTTAACTTGATATCTGTTGACCTCTTGTCCCGTAGGAGCATAAGGTGTTGTTGACGGGCACTCCCCTACAAAACACGGTAGAAGAACTCTTTAGTCTGCTGCACTTCCTGGAGCCGACCCGTTTCCATTCTGAAAACACCTTCATGCAGGAATTTGGAGACCTCAAGACTGAGGAGCAGGTGCTGCATTTGTATATACTTAATATATTACTGTGTATGAATTAATATGCATGTTCTGTATATATTAACTCTGCTCCATTTGTATATGCGTGCGCATGTAGGTCCAGAAACTCCAGGCCATCCTGAAACCGATGATGCTGCGTCGCCTTAAGGAAGACGTGGAGAAGAAGTTAGCCCCTAAAGAGGAGACCATCATCGAAGTGGAGCTCACCAACATCCAGAAGAAATACTACCGTGCCATACTAGAGAAGAACTTCTCGTTCCTTGCTAAAGGAGCTGGCCAAGCCAATGTCCCAAACCTGCTCAACACCATGATGGAACTGCGGAAATGCTGCAACCATCCCTACCTCATCAAAGGTACTACCACACAAAACCGTACTGCTGTCAAAACCAACACACCTTCAATTCAATAGGCTAGGTCCTAAGATGTCTCTCGCTCTCTCTTTTGATTCCAGGGGCTGAGGAGAAGATCTTGGAGGACTTCAAGGTGTACAGCCCCACAGCAGTAGATTTCCACCTGCAGGCTATGATTCAGTCGGCAGGTAAACTCGTTCTCATTGACAAGCTGCTCCCCAAGATGAAGGCCGGTGGACACAAAGTACTCATCTTCTCTCAGATGGTGCGCTGCCTGGACATCCTGGAAGACTACCTCATCCAGAGAAGGTGGGAATCAAAAACAAGAGAGTTCACATAATTGTAAAGCACAAAAAATGTATGGTACTTGTAAGTAGAGGTGCATTTCATTGCTGTGGCTCTCGTTGTGTTTACAGAGTTCATGGGGTTTAACTGCATTTTGTGATGTTCTGCCCTACTGAATTTGTTTTAGATGCTTACAGGGTTATATATGCAGTTTTAACAAGTGGCCTAATCTGCTTTTTTGGCAGGAGTTCAATGCCACAGTTTGCTTACCCCAGTTTGAGTTGTGTTCACGTGTTCCTTATCTCCCCTAGTCCTGTATACAGAGCTCTTTGCTGTTGAACCCCTTAGCACCACTGATATCACGTGACAGTTCAATGCAGTGGCTAGGATTAGTTTATTTCCTAAGGAAAAATTCTCATTAATTTTTCCTCTTGCCTCAGCTTGTCTTTGACATTCTAACATTGTGTGTACAGTGTACCATTTGTGAACAAAATGTTGTGTATGTTGGCCAATGCAGCTAGGGTGCAGCAGGACACAGACACTCCAGGGACCCCACATCAGGCACACAGTCCCAGAGGCACAGCTCTGCCCAAAGTGGGTCAGAGAAAGCAGGAAGTTACTGGGAAAATAGGAGATTGTTATCGTTAATAAAAAGAGATGAAGAGATCAAGGACATGAGTGGAAAGAATGAAAGAAAGAGTGTCTGAAATTATGATTAGGGATAGGAAAGAGGTTTATGAGTGAGCTAGGGACGTACTGATGCAACGTTGTTATTAGATAAACATTATGCCAGAGATGATGGCGATACAGCTTAACTTGTATTGAACCTGGAATATTGCGTTAACAAATTCAGTTCCTTACATAAAGACAAAAAAATATATATGTAAGTTCTTTCAGTTATTTTGGATAACACTCAAAATATATAGGATCATGTGAATGTGTTGATACATATATTTATAGTTGTGTATTTGTTCTGTATATTAACCGTTCTAAAGTTTAGGGTCAGTAAGAATTTTTTTTTTTTGTTATAAATTAATATTTTTATTCAGCTATCTTTTATTCAGTGAAACGTATCACGGTTTGCAAAAAAATAGTAAGCATATATGGGGGGGGGGGGGATTAAAAAAACGTTAGATTAATTAGCTGCGCAGTACTTGGTAGCCTTGTCCGCCTAAATGAATTATAAATAAACATAAAAAACTAGTAGGCTATTTGCAGTGGGCTATATTAAATCGTTTTTGGACCTAATTATTTTGCACTGAAATGACACACTCGAGTCTGTCGGCTCTGACAGCGTTGCATCACGTGCACCTGCACAATATAGCCTATGATTTCCGAAAATAGTACTATGTCAACTAGTGATATCAGCACAAGAACTGTTGAGGAATATGCAACATAATTTAGACAATTGTTTTTGTCATATGTTATAATAACTGACAGACACTATCATTTCAGCCTAGCTTTTACTCTTAAACACACAAGGCACGTCCACTTTAATAAAAAAATTATATTTATTAAACAAACCAGATCAAGACGAGCAGTAACTAAATAAAGTGCATAACTGAAATATAAAGCATAGGCTCAAAACAAATACAAACGGTGGGCACAGCGCAATTGCACATTAGGCTCCAAAAAAAATAATAAAAAAATAATAATAATAAAGTGCCCAAATCCAAAAAATAATACTAGAAATAAAGCATGAATTTTAACTTAACTTTTAATAAAAGTGAACCATAAAATGTTTCCAGCGTGGTCTGGGGGATGCTACCGTTGTTGCGTGCGGGTACGCCTGCAGTTATAAAACGATTATTACTAATTGGCATATTTTAATGTTTTATGCCAATTCTGATATGTTCATTCATATAGCCTACTGAAAACAGATGGGGCAACCTAACGCAGACAAGTTAGCTTACCGTTTTTAGGTGACATGCCATGTTTGATGTCGAGCTGTGATATGCAAACTGTTGTTTGCAAACTTTGCATTCGACTTTTTTCCCATTTTCTATTTTCAATAGAAAACAAGGGGGGTGTTCTGAAGACAGACTGTTACCTGTGAAACAAGGGTGCTCTGAAAACACCCCCATTAGCAATTAGTGATGAAATGAATGTAATGAAATTAACGCGGCAAAAAGTCGACCAATCAGAATTTTAGTCGAGCCAGAACGTATCGACCAATAAATCGACTAGTCGACTGGGAGATTAAAGCCCTAGTAATTTCTAAGTCAAACTGACCTTTTTCAGATACCTCTATGAGCGGATAGACGGCCGTGTACGTGGGAACCTCCGTCAAGCAGCAATTGACCGCTTCAGTAAACCGGACTCCGATCGATTCGTCTTCCTGCTGTGTACACGAGCGGGTGGGCTCGGTATTAACCTCACAGCTGCTGACACCTGTATCATCTTTGACTCTGACTGGAACCCACAGAACGACCTGCAGGTACACACACACACACTTAAAAATAAAAAAGCATCTTAGATGTTCCTGTTGCCTCACCTTTCTTTTTTTTCCCTTGTTTGTTCCACAGGCTCAGGCTCGCTGCCACCGGATTGGTCAGAATAAAGCTGTTAAAGTATATCGACTTATCACACGCAACTCGTATGAGCGAGAGATGTTCGATAGAGCCAGTCTGAAGCTGGGATTGGATAAAGCAGTGCTTCAGAGCATGAGTGGACGGGACAACAGTCTAGGAGGAGGAGGGGTAAGTCGTCAAATGTCAACCATGTACCAGGGTTTTCTCTAGCCCTCGATGTGGTTCTCTACATCGAGATTTGCATGATGGATGCTGTGGGCCAGTGGTATTCAAATGGCTCAGTTCTATCCGGACCTCGGGATAGAATAATAGCGACATTTTACTGTTTCTAGTAAATAGCGACCTTTTACTGTTTCTACTGATTAAAGTGAGCAGCACTTTAAAACAACGGAGCAGTTCACACCAAAAGTGTTTAGGCTTGTTTATGGTAATGATCTTTCGCCGCTACGTCTAATATTTTTGTCTAGAACCAAACGCAATTCATTCAAGCCCTTTTCGTTCCTTGCGCTTTGCTTCTCTCTCCCACTAAAAAGATGCAAAGCGCCACAAGATCTGCAGATGACGTGGTTATTTTAACTACAGTGAGCAGCAAACTACTGTAGATACTTTTGCTAAAACGCTGCAGAAAACAAGAATGCAGCAAATACAATTATTTTTATGTCATACAGATGACTCCGACTGTTTAATTAAACCAGGTTTGTGACAAGTTAACGCATGGCTCCTTTAGACGTATTTTTATTTATACATTTAGCATTATTAATCGGCATATTAAGAGGATTTCATAATAAAACATTGTATAATTTGGAAAGTTATTTAGAGATGGCTAGGGAAGACAAAAAACTTTGAAATTACAAGTTAACTTTTTGTCCTCATAATGAGAGTTTTGATTATTAGATTATGTACGTTGTTTATTTTTGGTAGTTTATTACTTTGAGCAAAATGGTCATTACTTTTCTTAAGAGGTAAACCCTGCACCCTCAGTATGTTTTCTCAGTCCCAAGGCCTTCTTTGTGCCATACACAAAGGTGTCTAAATGTAAAAAGAAAAAATAATAATGATGATAATAATAGCCTAATAAAACATCTGATCTAACCTTTTTATATTCATACCCAGTTAGGAGAAATTTTTACTTTTTTGGGGAAATATTGGTAACATTTTGTAGATATCACTGCTTTGGCTCTCGGGCCCCAAGATTCTCATCTTTGATTACTATTTTGATTGTTTAGAATTGTTTCTTTAAAAAGTACTACAGCCTTCACAATGGAAATGTGTAACTGTTCCAAAACAGTGTTGTCCGGACCTCCACTGTGAAGGAAATATAGAGACCGCATCTTTTGGAACTTAAGTGAATACCCCTGCTGTAGACAAATCTAGTCAGTTTTTTTGTTCTGGTCTAATATAAATTGTATTGGTCTCATTCTCTTTCCTCCTCCATCTTTATAGCAGATGCAGCAGCAGCTCTCTAAGAAGGAAATTGAGGACCTTCTACGGCGTGGAGCTTACGGTGCCATCATGGATGAGGAAGATGAGGGGGCTAAATTTTGTGAAGAGGACATTGACCAAATCCTGCAACGCAGAACTAAGACCATAACTATTGAATCCGAGGGCCGAGGCTCCACCTTTGCCAAGGTCAACTTCCTTCTTTTGTCTTTTATTTCTTATATGTTTAAAAGTATTGATCACATTTTTTTCGTACATTTCCTCTTATAAAAGCAATTTTCAGTTGTTAAGGCTGCACAAATTTAACTAAAAATGACATCTGAACATGAAGAAATTCAGACAAATATAAGTAGTGTAATTTTACCTTTGTTCTATAAAATATTTGTTTTAATTAAATACTCTATTTTTATTTAAAGTTACAGTACAATAGTATTATTACAGTAATATATAATTTTGTTATTTTGTTTAATATTTTATTTTATAATACTATAAAAGCTATGATTATGTGATATTGAATAGGTCAATAAATGTCTTCAGAGTAAAAAAAAATAAAAAAAATAATGTTTTATTTTCTAAGCAGATGCACTCCAATCACCCTAAAAGACCAGAATCATTCTAGAATTATAATTTGTATAAAAAGTAATTTGATTTTTTTTTCATATCACAATATTTTATCACATTATCATATTTTTTTTATTTTTTTATTCAATATTGTGCAGCCTTAAAGTTGCAGTAGCGAGTTTTGAGAAAATGTTGACTTAGCCTGAAAATTTGAACAAGCACAACTTCCAGGTCCAACCCCCTTGCTCTCTGCTGCGCTACAGCCCTCCCTCCACAGCTCCTCCCCCACAGCGCAGCCTGCCGTGAACGCGCAGGCTAGTAAACAGGACCACCGATGACGGCAGATTATAAACAGTTATGGAACATTCACTAATAGGGACGAAACATCAACAATATGCTTTACATTGACTATGGCCTGCCCATACTTTGACTACAAACTTGGTCCTCAAATCATTATGTATTTTGCAATACATGTAACTTTATAACGTTGCACTCTTTCTATAAGTTATAAATAGCTAGTAAGATAACGTTAAAGGATTAGTTCACTTTTAAAAAAAACTTTTGCTGATAATTTACTCACCCCCATGTCATCCAAGATGTCAATGTCTTTCTTTCTTCAGTCGAAAAGAAATTAAGGTTTTTGATGAAAACATTCCAGGCTTTTTCTCCATATAATGGACTTCAATAGGACACAAACGTTTCAAGGACCAAATGACAGTTTGGCAATGGCAATAGGACCACAGGGAGGAGCCAGAGGAGCTCGATTTTTTCCACAGATTATCTGTCTCATATTCTACTGTGAGGACATAATGACAGTTTTAACAAATATTTGTTTACAAAAGCTACCTACTGGAGCTTTAATTCTTGTGTGCATATGTGCTTTTTTACCTTCCATGTCTGCTTTTTTCAACTGCAAGGGTAATTTTAGAGACATTGTTTAACATTGTTTGCTGTGCCCACAGGCCAGTTTTGTAGCTTCAGGGAACAGAACAGACATCTCTCTTGATGACCCCAACTTCTGGGACAAGTGGGCCAAGAAAGCAGAGATTGACATGGATACTGTCAATGGCAGAGTAAGTTATATACACACTCTTCCGTTGTGTTAATAAAAAATAATGAATCAAGTAATGGAAAGCTATTTTGAGTATCAATGGCTGATGGGAAAGTTTTTAAGCAGATATGCTTTGATGTAAGAGATGACAGGATGCTGGCTAACATGATTGGGGTTTAATGTAATGTACTTTGTGAAATTAACTCAATCATTGTTTTCTGTGGGCTCTTTTGTGTTTTAGTTGTAAGTGCTGTACCTAAGAGTGCATAATAATTTGGCAGTTGGCGTTATTTAAATGCATAGCACTGCTCTTTGTAAAGGTGTGTCAGTGGTTCAGTTTTCACTTGTGCCTTTTGATGTGGATTTGCTACAGAACAGTCTGGTGATCGACACCCCTCGGGTCAGGAAACAGACCCGGCCGTTCAGCGCCACTAAGGACGAGCTGGCCGAGCTCTCTGAAGGGGAGAGCAGCGGAGACGACAAACCCAAACTCCGCCGGCCACATGACCGCCTCAACAGCTATGGCCGCACGGAGTGCTTCAGGGTGGAGAAAAATCTGTTGGTTTATGGGTGAGTGATGGCTGGTGGTCTGCTGATATGGGTTTTGGTGATTGTGTATGGCAGTACAATAACTACACTACTGTTCAAAAGTTTGGGGTCTGTAAGATTTTTTAAATGTTTTTGAATCAAGTCTCATATGCTCACCAAGGCTGCATTTATTTGATCAAAAATACAGTAAAAACTGTAATATTGTGAAATATTATTACAAATTAAAGATAACCGTTTTCTATTTAATTCCATTTATTCCTGTGATTGAATTTGTTTCTATGGTCATAGGTGGGGCCGCTGGAAGGACATCCTGACTCATGGCCGCTTTAAGCGACCGCTGAGTGAGCGTGACGTGGAGTGTATATGCAGGGCGCTCCTGTCGTACTGCCTCGTTCATTACCGGGGAGACGACAAAATCAAGAGCTTCATGTGGGATCTGATCGCTCCCACAGAGGACGGCAGGACTAAGGAACTTCAGAACCATCTGGGTATGAGGACTGAAGCGTTGTTATTAATTAATTCAATTCTCTTTTGCATTTTGATCGTGTCAGGAGAATAATGAATCTCTCATCATTTAGAGTTTTGAATGTGACTTGCGCAGGTTTATCGACTCCAGTACCGCGAGGCAGAAAAGGAAAGAAGATGAAGATTCAGTCCAGCTCATTTGACATCCAGAAGGCAGAGTGGATCCGAAAACACAACCCAGAACACATGTTGTCCGATGATGGGTACAAGAAACACCTGAAACACCACTGCAACAAGTGAGTATTGCACAGTCTTCAGTGTCACATGATCCTACAGATATGATTCTAATTAGCTGATTTGGTGCTCATGAAATGAACGTTCCTATTATTACCAGTGCCAAACATTGCCTAATTTTTTTGTGATAAATATTTTTCAGGATTCTCTGATCATTTCAAAAGAAGAGCATTTGTCTAATTTCAGTTTAATGCATCCTTGCTGAATAAAAGTGTTAATTAAAAAAAAAAAATTCTTACTGGCCCCAAACTTTTGAACAGTACTGTAAATGCGCTTCTTTGCACAATCTGATGTACTATTCACTGGCATGTGGCTGGTGTTAATGGGCACTAACACATGCTGCATTGTGCAACAACAAAGCAACCAGAAGTCATTCGTTTTCAATGAAAGTTGCTTTTTTGTTGGCAACTGTTGGTAATGCGATGTAGGCATGTCTGGTTTTGACAAAGTTAAGAAAAAATGAGCAGTGATGTTCATGATGATAGCACTTCATACTAATTGGCATGAAGACAGATCAATCATCTGTGACATACTGTAGTCAAGTGTTGGCAAGACAGAAGGAGAATTAATACTACTGTGAGCGATTTCAGTGTTCTATGTGGTTCATTTCTGCCCACTTACAGGCATTTCAAATTTAAATAAATGAGGCATGAAAAACCATATCTGCAACCATTTTCAACCACACAGCAACTTGTCTACTTGTGAACGCCCGTTTAGATGGATATCTGCTGCTCTGGAGGAAATGTGTGATGCAGTGATAAAAGGGGACCTCCTATTTAAGCACACACTGACTGGCCCACTCTCACACACTGGTTCAGGGGTTAGTCACCTAGGGAGTGGGAGATAAGAGGTCGTTTTCAGGTCACACTCTTCAGTTCTTATTGCTTAAGTTGTCCAACTCATGATCGAAACTGGTGGTGAATCTGGCTGGCTGTGCTAAGTTAACACTCTTTTTCCATTTGTTTGTCACAAATGCAGTAAGTTCATGCACTAGAAAGCAGAGGATGTACATCATGTACACTGTACATCATGTCATGTTATAAATAGGCTGTACAATTGTGCTCTGATAATTGGACTGTTCTTGACCAGGATGTGTGTGTGGAGGGAGTTTATTACTGCAAGGCTGGTTTTGCATCCAGGGCTTTCTGCCATTGGAGAAAGTTCCCCATTGTTGAGTTCGCTGTCCTGTTTAACACACACACACACAAGTGGTGACCTGGGACACAGCTGTCAGCTTCGCATGTGTCTGCAGTTTCCCTTGGGCCTGGAATGCCACTAATGTTAGGGTGAAAGTGTGAGTTTTAGAATGAGAGAGGATGATTTATATTCCATTTCAGTGATTACGTGGACACATGAATAAGCCTGAATGTAAAGTTCTAAAAACCTATGTCAAGCTGAAAAACTAAGTCATGCTGAGTAGTCCACATGAAAGAACGTTTTTTTGAACAATTACATTGCCAACATTCACTGTCATTGTCATTCATGTCCTCCGAAAATCAGAAACTTGCATTAAACAGGAATGACTTCTGGTCACTTTGTGTCTGAAAAACACTGTGTGTTAACATTCATGAACACCAGCCATATGGCAGTGCATGTTACATCAGAATGTACACATAAGCACATTTACACTACTGTTCAAAAGTTTTGGATGTGTAAGATTTTTTTAATGTTTATGAAAGAATTCTCTTAAGCTCGCTCACCGAAGCTGCATTTAATTGATCGAAAATGCATAAAAGTAGCATTGTGAAATATTATTACAATTTAAAATACCTGTTTTCTTTTTTAATATATTTTAAAATGCAGTTTATTGACATCGGTGATGTCAAAGCTGAATTTTCAGCATCATTACTCCAGTCTTCAGTGTCACATGATCTTTCAGAAATCATTCTAATATGCTTCTTTGCTGCTCAAGAAACATTTCAATCACTATTGATGTTATTGTTTCTGATTAATAGAAAGTTCAAAAGAACAGCATTTATTAGAAATATAAATCTTTTCTAATATTATAAATGTCTTAAAGGGACAATGTGTAGCTTTTTAGGTATTTTATTATCTAAAATCAATATTTTTATTCATAAATATGTCCTCAATGGTGTACAAATTCCTCTGCCAATTATCTGACTTATCCTCGTAAACGAAGAATTTATTATCTTTATATACATGTGACGGGTAGGTCCACGGAGGCTTCCATGTCGTTCCGCCATCTTGAAAAACTATAATAGCTGAGAGGGTCAAAAAGTACTAGGCCAACGCGTTTCCACAACGCGTTTTCGTTCAGAGCCAGCGTCACGTGACTGAAAGCAGCAGAAACGGAGGAGCAGAGCAGTGAGAGGCGCTTCACTGCCCCGGCAAGTGTAAAATTCTGCATTGCACTGTTATTTTTAATGGCGGACCATACATATGCCGAGTCACAGGAGAAGTTGAAATAATAAACCCGTTCACCCGTCCACAAACTCGACGAAGTGCTATTAGAAGACATCCTGTCATAGCTTTTTGGTACATAACAGCTACCGCAACACGCATTTGAAAAAGCGAGGCGCTGGAGAGCACAGTTCGTTTGAATGCAAAATACAATTTCATCGCTAGATGGGAGAAATTCCTACACAGTGTCCCTTTAACTGTCGATCAATTTAATGCATCCATGCTGAATAAAACTTTATCTATTTCAAAAAATATATTGTATAATAAAATTTTGTATAGTTATACGTTTATGTAGATAGATACATCATTCATTTATTTATCTGACTCCAGTATAATTAAACTCTTAGTGTTTAAAGGCAAAAGTCTGTCTTAGAATTGATAGGAAAACCTAGGATTTAACCTTAATGTTCAGATAACATTAATGTGTTTCATATTTATTCAGCGGTACACTTGAGACCATACAACTGCCGCCAGGAATGCCTAGGTGTTACAGACTCCCTGTGGAAGTTCCCTGTTATAATAGTACATTTTAGCAAAGGATGCTCTTTATAGTCAGCGCTAACATGCAGAAATATTGTGTATGGAATTGTGCAGTAATGCTCAGCTGCCCCATGAAGGGATGTGGACAGTTTGGCATTGTTTTGACTGCATAAGAGAACACTCTGTATTTACTGGTGAATGTGTTGTGGGTTTCTGTGTGCGTGTGTGCACTTTGACCTCAATCTCTCTGTGTCTTTGTCTGGTAGGGTGCTGTTGAGGGTCAGAATGCTGTACTATCTGAAACAAGAGGTGATTGGAGCACAGTGCCAAAAAGTGCTGGATGGGATAGATGCCAGGTAAGCATTGCCATGGACCCTCTTACCTTATTATTTCATTGTTCTGAGGAAAAAAACAAGAGTGTGTTCTGCATTTGTAGTACCACTAGTGGAAAAGTAGCAGTACCAGTAGTTTCTTTTTTGAGAGGGAGTAGAAAAGTGTAAGCAATTTAATTATTAGTATTTAAAAAAAAAATTGTATTTCATTTTGAACCATATAAAATGGATCAAAATCTAAAAATGTACAAGGTTTCAGAAGACTTTTACTTGTGTATCCCTTTAGATTTTTGGATTATAAATACCGGTACTGTAGGTGTTCCTTGAACTACTCCAGTATTAATCAGTTTAAGCCAGTTTGGTCAGTAAGATAAACATTAAAGCGCCATCTGCTGTTCTGCTGAGGAAACTTCAGGAATGTTAGCATGTAATACCAATACCAGCATTTAAAGGGGTGGTAAAACACGATTTCACTTTTCTAACTTAAGCTAGTGTGAAATGTTGCTGTTTGAGCATAAACAACATCTGCAAAGTTACAATGCTCAAAGTTCAAAGCAAAGGGAGATATTTGCTTTTAAAGAAAAGGACTACAACAAACGGCTGGTAGGGACTACACGACATTCCTCCCGGGTTAGTGACATCACCAACCCTAAAATGTACATAAACCCCGCCCCCGGGACACGCAGTCCATGTTGAGAAGAGGAAAAGTTGTTGTATAAGAGTGTATTTGTGAGTCAGCTCAAACTTTAGCATCCTTCTTTTCACATGCAATAGAAAGTCACTCTGTGTGCATCTCACAACAGTTCCTATACGAGCGATTTATAGATTATCATGACAGAATATGCTAATTGAAGATAGTTAACTCCACATCAGCAACATAAATTCATCAACTAACCATTCAGAGATGTCCTGTTGCATTCTACATGTTGTCACTTCTTCTGAGTCTCTCCATCTTTGTCTGACTCTGTTTTAACATTAAAGACAGAATAGTTTCTGTCATTTTAGTGTGTTTGTGTGAGGTAATCGCAGCTGCTAACACACAAGAGCTCTTGAAACCCCGCCCTCTGAGGCAGCTCATTTGCATTTAAAGGGCCAGGCACAACGGTGCGTTTTTGCTATCCCTCAAAAAGTGACAACTTTAACATGCTATATAAAAATATCTGTGGGGTATTTTGTGCTAAAACTTCACACACACTCTGGGGACATCAGAGATTTATTTTACATCTTGTGAAAAGGGCATTTTACCACCCCTTTAAAGGTGCCTTATGTCAAAAAATCAATTCATACTCCACATATTCCATACCAGATGGGGGCAGTATACCTCCAGAAAGTTGGCCTACTCTAGTCTGTTTTTTAGTTTCAGGTTGTTAATCTTCTAAAACCGTCAAATAGTCTGCTTTGTCCCGCCAAAGCCTATTTTGATCGGTGAGGGATGTAGAATATAATGACTGCTGCCGCTGCGCTTGACAGGGCGCATTACGAGCAGAGAGAGAGAGAGAGAGAGCTCGGCCGCGCGCGCTGACTCTCACGTCTACAAACAACATGAGCGCGGTCCTGCTCTCTCTCCCTCGCGCATATTAATCAAATCAATTGACACTGTAGTAAGACCGCAGTTTCACGTGGAGCATTTGGAGATTTTTAGAGATTAAAGAGATACAAGCCGTGCGAGTTATTCGTGTGTTGCAGTTTGGCTGGTGGTTATGTATGTTGCCCGCATACCCCCTCCCATGGCCGAAACTGGTATTAGACACCGGCCGGGCCGGGGCTAGTAATTTAGCATGCTAATTTGGGTTTATATCTCGGCAGCACTATAACTTGTCATTTTTTTAATGACATCATTGCACTTATTTCTTCTCATTCTTTTGATACGTGTTGCTCATTTTTGGGATATTTTTACCTCAATTTTTACATATGGCACCTTTAAAGGAACAGTTCACCAAAAATGAAAACTGTGTCATCATTTACTCACCTCATGCCAATTTAAACCCTTGTGGAACACAAAAGAAGAAAGTCCAGAATGCTCTTTTAACTATTCAGGACTTTGAACTGCAACAAAAGCACCATAATGTACCATAAAATATTTTTCACAATATATGTATAAAAGCTATGAAAAGGGAAAATTTTCTGTGAATGACTATATTAGACTTAAATGTTGGTCTGTTCCAAAATAGAAAAACAAAATAAACAGCTGTAGACTAAAACATACAGCAAAACTACTGGTTGAAAATGTTTCCCTTGCTATCTGTCAGTGAGATCGAGATCTGGGTTCCTGAGCCGGATCATTCAGAGATGCCTGCTCTGTGGTGGGACATGCTCTCGGACAAATGTCTGCTATTAGGAGTGTATAAGCACGGTAAGTCTGATCAGCTCTGATGCGCTCAAGGCTTTATGTGTGGGTACACACTTTTAACTAATGTCTGTATGTGTTGTAGGTTATGAGAAGTACAACACTATTCGTGCAGATCCAGCACTGTGTTTCTTAGAAAGGGTTGGGCGGCCAGACGAGAAGGCCATCGCTGCTGAACAGAGAGGAAATGACTTTATAGATGGGTAAGGGACACAAACATGTGTTCCATTCATACAGATAGAGGAAGTCTTTTATCAGTTTCTGTCAGCAGTACCTCTCGGAGGTGTTTGTAACTGTGTTTGTTTGTTTGTTTGTCTGTGTGTGTATGTGTGTGTGTGTGTGTGTGTGTGTGTGTGTGTGCAGCGATGTGGACGACCCTGAGTATAAGCCTGCTCCAGCTTTGCTGAAGGACGATATGGAGGTACGCAAGTGGAAGAAAGAGAACTGGCCCTGATAAGACTGTTACACACACAAGCGCACACACAAGCTCATAAATAATATGAACTAGTGTGACATCAGGGATGGGCAAATTTTACAATTCATGAGTTGAATTGAATAGGCCACACCCCACAGGATGTTCAATTGGAATGACACGAAGAGGAATGTAGTCTCAATTCAGTAAACACAGTCACAAAACAAAGGTGTTTCATTTGACTAAATAACAGCCTATTTGTTCCTTGATATGTAGAATACTTTTTTCCTAACTGATAAGACATACTTATTTTTAAATTTTATTTAGCCATGCAGCATTACAAAATGTTTTCAGATAATGTTATAAACAATTGACATCAATATTTGAATTTGATTTATAAAAATATATTTAAAAGAGAATTCAGTATAACAAATATAATAAAATATAATGCTTAATTTGATTATATATGTAATTATATTATAAATGTCATCTAATGTTTCTGGAAATACCTCACATGGTGTGTGTATGGTAACATACAGTAAGTAATTCATACTGAAACATACTGTTAAAAACTACTTTTACAGCAGTTATGAATTTCTTATTTAATTTGAAATGTTGGTTAAATTCTGGATTTTTAAAGGGCTTTCAGTGTGTTTCATGTGTGTGTTATAGTGTTAAACTATGGCTTAACATGTGCTCTTACCTCTAGGACGATGCTTCCTCCCCGGGAGACCTGGTCATTACTGATGCAGGCGGAGGTATAGACAAACTGTAGTCTTTCCCATTCCCTTTTATTAATAAACCCCTATTTTGTTTTGAGTTAATATTAAGTTATTGTAAGTCATCAGCGGTGTGTTTGTGTTCATGCAGAAGGAGGGTCTGTATTAGATGGTGGAGGTGGGTCTCTGGGTGCTGGCTCAGGGGTGTACTGGCCCTCGCCCTCCACGCTGACGGCCCGACTGCGGCGTCTGATCACTGCATCTCAGCGATTCACCAAGAGCAGACAGATACTTCAAATCCACCAGACACAGCAGGCTACCACCCCAGCCCTCTACGCTCTGCCTCCCACCATCAGCGACACACTCAATCCCAAAATTGCTGCTAAGATTGAAAGACAGCAACGGTGAGATGCTTTAGAAAACATCCTAATACATAACATTTTCTGATTCAACTAACTAAAGTTCATTCCGGTGTTTGAAACAATTACATTAATGCGAAATATAGGTTGTGATAGTGAGTTATTTAATGGCTGGAATACACCCCCCCCCCCCCCCTTAAAAATGTAGTCATTTAGTGTATGATGTCCATTTTTTTTTTTCTGTAACCATTAACAAAGTTGGCAAGTGTATGATGCTTAATGTTTTCAAATCTGTTCAAGTCATATATGGAATTTCAACCCTAATTCAACTTAAGGATAAAGAATTAATTTTTCTTGCTTTAAAAAAAGAAATTAATGACACTTGAGAAATCAATGACACTTGAAAATTCAGTTTAAAATTATGTAAACCCACATGAGATTATGTGGCCTAGAATTTTATTTTACATAAAGTGGGTGGCTCCTCGTATAATCAGCTGTTTAACCGAGTTAATCAACAAAAACTTCTTGAATCTATGACTTGCATTTAAAAAAACTTAAATACTTGGTGTACCTTTAAGAAACTTTATTTGTAACATACCTCTTTGTAAAAGGTATTATCTTTTCTAAAAAAATCTGTTTGTGGGCCAATAACTCTAAGAATTTATTCAATAGGTGGACACGGAGGGAAGAGGCCGATTTCTACCGTGTGGTTTCAACATTTGGGGTAGTTTTTGATCCGGATTTGGGCCGTTTTGACTGGACCAAGTTCAGAGCCATGGCTCGACTGCACAAGAAAACTGACGAGAGTCTTCACAAGTACCTGTGTGCCTTTATTGCCATGTGCAGGAGGGTCTGCCGCCTACCAGCTATAGAGGGAGGTGAGTGCCACAAACATCTAAACATGCGTGAGCTTTGAACACTTGCATTGCTTTTCCGCCAGTCTCCCAATGCATTATAGCTTGTACTCTTTCATCATCAGTTTGTGTCTTCTCTTCCATCAGATATGGTGGACTCCTCTCTTGCTATTCAACCAATCACAGAGGAGCGTGCGTCCCGTACCCTATACCGCGTGGAGTTGCTGCGGAAGATAAGGGAACAGGTGTTGCGTCACCCGCAGCTTTATGAGCATCTCGCACTGTGCCAGCCTGGACCGGATCTTCCAGTGTGGTGGGAAACAGGATCACACGATCGAGATCTTCTGCTTGGGGCGGCCAAGCACGGAGTCAGTCGAACAGACTACCACATCCTCCGTGACCCGGAGCTCTGCTTTATGGCGGCCCAGAGGAACTACAGCCAGAACAAGGGAACTGTATCACAAGCCCAGAATCAGACGCATTCGCTGGAACAGTGTCACATCCCGACCCCCCTCCAACACATTCAGCCTAAAGAGGCTTCTGCTTCACAACTCCTAAACCAAACTGAACTGAAGGATGAGCTGATGTCAGAGGGAGAAGAAGAGCGTGTAGAGCGAGAGCCCAAGATGGAGATACCCACTATCAGGCCACCCACACCTTCAGGGGTGGACGAGAAAGATAATGTCAACATAGCGGGAGAGAGCGAGAGTCGGATGGTGGCGGCCAGAACAAAACCGCTCACGCCAAACTCAGTTACTCGAAAACAGAAGAAGCTGAGTAAACGGAGCCGCAGGGAGGCCAGGAGGGGGTCGGGATCAGACTCGGACGGCTCCTCGTCCAGCTCTTCGTCAAGTTCTTCATCAAGATCTTCTTCCTCATCCTCGTCTTCATCACGGTCAGGATCAAGTTCCTCGTCCTCGTCTTCCTCCTGTTCTTCGGGCTCCTCATCTTCATCATCATCCTCATCCTCATCTTCAGAAGACAGTGACAGCGAAGAGGTACCAAAGAACGGTAAGTTTTCTAATAAACTTAAGTTGTATCCCAGCCTCTGCAGTAACTATAAGACTACTGCAGCACTCCTAACAAGTAAAGTATTTTATTGTATCTTTGGGTTGTGCTACACTAGTCCAGTCCATGTACGATGCATTTTGTGACTTAGGTTTAGCTATGCTTGATTGGTGATGAGGTTTCAGGCTCTAGAGATGACTGTAATAAGCACACCAGAGAGCTGGCACATATGTGTCAGCTTGTGGATCAAATAGTTTTCAGGTGTCGAGTCAGCTCACTTACACATTGAAAGGCCCCTATTATGGATTTTTGAAAATTACCTTTCATGTAGTGTGTAACATAGATCTAAGTGAATGAAAACATCCTGCAAAGTTTTAAATCTGAAAGTGCACCATATATAAAGTTATTGTCTTTCAAAAGTAATAGTCGACTCTGAGTCAATTAAATGAATCGTTTTTCAAACGAGTCATAAGCTGTTTCGTTGTGACGTCAAGACGAAACATTAGCATATTGCACGCCCACTTATTGCGCGCGTAGACACCAGGGAAAACTTGAACCTCAAACACTGCAGCTGATTCCTGTGGATACTGGATAGCATCATGTCGAGAAGACTCTGTGCTCTACAATGTGAAGGTAAAGCCAGTTTTTTTTCACTGCCCAAGGACGAGCATGTGAAGAATCAAAGGTTAAAATTCATCTTTACCACAGCTGTGTTCCCTTTATATTACTGACGACTGCATCTCAAATCTCGGAGTTCAATGCAGGATTCGCAAACCGCTTGCTCTTGAAAGATGGTGTTCAAAATACTTAGTTTTGAGTTTTATATTGTGTAACGTCCTGCTAACTCGTTAACTCACATTATTAATACTTCTGCTAATCAGTTGTGGGCCACTATTACCTATAACTGTGTCTATTAATGCAGATTATCTGTTGTTCTCACTACTTTGAGGAAAGATTAAGCATGGAGCAAGGTTTGTTTTACCAACATTTCGAGCTCGGCTAATGTATACATTGCATACATGCACTGTTATTGATACAGTTTCCACGTGTTCACCGCAATATATTAGAAAAATACTCGGTAAATAAATTAGTACAAGTAAAATAATCTGTTTGTTGATGGACATGCACATGTTAATGCTGACGGTGAGGAATTACAGTTGCAACATCTAATAATGTACCACTGAGAAACGTCCTGATCAAGTTGTCCTTGCGATGGAGGTTCGGATTGAATGAATAGTTCTTCAAGTGTTTCATCATCGGCCTCGCATTGATATGGTCAAATCGACGTCAGTGTTCGTTACTGTCTTTAGTTTAGGACACGCAGAGGGTAATGGCAATGGGTGTTTTTGTTTTTGATGTGCACACTGTACGGTAGTACGCGGTAAACCAATCACAACAGACTGAGCTGTCTGGCCAATCAGAGCAGAGTAGCTCACGGAAAGGAGGGATTTAGAGAGATTGATTAATCTGACGAGTCGTTTGAGAATCATTGAAAATGTGATTATTGAGGAAATTATGAGGAAATTAAACAGTTTTTTGACCTTTGATGCATGTAAATCTGTTTTAGGAGACTCCAAAACAACATTAGGAAACTTTAAAATAGCATAATTGGGGCACTTTAATATCTAGTTCTTAGGGTTTGAAAGCATTCATCAGGTCTTTTAGAGATTACAGCACGCCTACTCTAGGGACTATTTTAAGAGAGAGAAATGCTTATATCTTCATTTAATTTGTATATATTCAGTGTGGGTTAAAATGGGAAATTGGAGAACCAGTGTACTTCATACTGTAGTATACAGCACATATATGGTAAACTGCCTGCTGTTAAACCTGTATGTAATTAAATCGTATATAATGATAAACATTTCAAACATTATATTCTTCATTCAGCAAGAGACGTTCAGTTGAGATCTCAGAATAAATATTTAATCCAAATTTTAAAAAAGTCCTGTCTTGCAGTCAAGAAAGAGATTGACATTGCTTCCGATTCATTCTTCACACTGTAAATGAAAGGAATGAGTTGAGCGCATTGCATTGTGGAAAACAGTACACAGTCCAGTGTGCCCTGGTTGTATATTTCACATTTTGGCAAATGTTGTAGGTTGTCTGGGTATTCTGTTGCAGAGTGTTTTAACAGTATGCATGCTACAAAAATAGAAATAATGATATGAAAGTGTGCAGTTCTAAACATAGCCTTTTGAAATACTTTCATGTGAAGTGTGGAGTTTGAGTTTGCAAAATGTAAAAATGGATAATGTTTAAAGTGTGTTTGACCTGTATATCATTGATGGGTCTGTCTGTATTCCGCTAGCGTCAGCAGTACCTGGTGTTAAAGGCTTTGACGAAGACAGCATTGCCTCACTCAACACTACACAAGATGACATGCAGGACAGTCATGTGACCAATGGTATCTCCAACCCTCCCCACCCTTTCCAGGGCGGATATATGCTTGCTGCCTCCTACTGGCCAAAGGTTAGCAGGCCAAGCCAACATCTTGTGCCAGTTCTGGCCTCACTCTGTCAGTGTTGCATCTTAGTTTAGGCTCTTCCACTGTTAAAAAGTGATAAACCTATATAAACGTTAGTCTGCTTTGGAACATGATGTTTTTCAATACCTCAACATAATCTTACAGTTCCACCTTATAGTACAGTCCTTGCTTGTGATGTCCTTACAATAATACTGTCCTCTCATTGCAGGACCGTGTCATGATAAACCGGTTGGACAGTATATGTCAGGCAGTGTTGAAGGGGAAATGGCCAGGGGTTCGTCGTGCATATGAAGGCAATGCAGTGACTTCTTTCTACACCACCAAACTCCTGGACAACGCAACCACGCTTACAGAAGACCCCTCAGCCTCCCCTCAGGGTTCAAAGGTGAAGAAGCATGTTGCAGACAGAGAAAAGGAGTTCTCAGTCAAAATCAATAACGTATGTTATTTTAAGTTTTCCCCCACAAATGCCGATCTGCAATGTCATTGCAGTGCTTGGCATGTTTTGTTTGTTTTTATTGTTTGGTCTTCCCCCTTTTCCTCCAGTATTTGTTTGCTTCTTTCTTCCTTTCATTTGACTTTGCTTTGAAAATTTTGCAGCTTTGGTTTCATTTTCTGTTTATGTTCTCAGAAGTTTGCTTTCTATACCTGCCTGGAGACCCATGGTCTATTCCTGTGATTTTCACTGACTGGGGTCAACTCAAATCTACTACACTGAAGTTGCAACATTTTCCCATTTAAACTAAACCCAGTACACAAATCAGTTCATCGCCTCTGTCCTTTGCTTTGAAGGTGAAGTGTGTAATTTCTGTGACACTATCAAAAGGGAAATTTACCCACATTAATTTCACAGTACCTCAGTACTTCAAGAAATTTGGCTAAAACAAACATAATAAAGCACACAAGATGTGACCATGCAGTGCAGTTATCAGGCCTATAATAATTATTGGTTTTATTATATTAATTATATTATTATATATTATATTTAATGATATTACTATACTTTTTATTCATATTATTTAGGGATGCACCGAAATTTTGGCTACCGAAAATTGTTTCAGTACGAAACGTTTTTTTAAGGGACAAAATCAGTGACAGTGTGGATATCTCGTGCACGTGGATAAGCTAAACATGTCAGCTGTGTAGACACCAGCTCTGGATTGACAATATTCATTTCACAATTTTAATCTGTTATGATATGGTTTCTTATTATGTGCAACTGCAAATTCTAAAATTCTGTAAATTTCTTTACGAAATTCAAACAATAAATGTGGTTTTGGCGCTCTTTAATTCAACTTGACTGATGATCACTGTAGCCGCCTCAGTTCAAGCGGCAACATGGATCAAGCTCACGTGAACTCATGGGTGAACACCAGAAGGTATGTTGAAAGATTAGATTACATGAAAGACTACATTAAAACTTAAAAATCTGTCAAGGAAACAAGTAATTACAGTTTATTGTCGTTTAAATGTTTATATTTGTTTACATTTCACCAACAAACTGGAGTAGAAACAATTATTTTATTAAAAATTTGATAAAAAACTGCATTATATATGTGCACGCTGCAATTTCTTTCTGTGTCTTACCCTCCTGCTTGAGGGTGTCAATGATGGCCTTCTGGACAGCAGTCAGGTCGGCAGTCTTACCCATGATTGCGGTTTTGAGTAATGAAACAGGCTGGGAGTTTTTAAAAGCCTCACAAATCTTTTGCAGGTGTTTAGAGTTAATTAGTTGATTCAGATGATTAGGTTAATAGCTCGTTTAGAGAACCTTTTCATGATATGCTAATTTTTTGAGATAGGAATTTGGGGTTTTCATGAGCTGTATGCCAAAATCATCAGTATTAAAACAATAAAAGACCTGAAATATTTCAGTTGGTATGCAATAAATCTAAAATATATGAAAGTTTAATTTTTATCATTACATTATGGAAAATAATAAACTTTATCACAATATGCTAATTTTTTTAGAAGGACCTGTATATATATATATATATATATATATATATATATATATATATATATATATATATATATATATATATATATATATATATATATATATATATATATATATATACACATACACATGGCTGTATTATTCACTTCACTTTGTGCTCAGTAAGATTTCTTTGAAAGAAAGTCATCATATTCAGCATAATGTTGTAAAAGATATGCTGTCTATTCAACAAAGAATCCTGAAAAAGTTTATCACAGTTTCCACAAAAACGTTAAGCAGCACAGCTGTTTTCAAATTTGACAATAAGAAGAAATGTTTCTTGAGAGCCATATCGGCATATTAGTATGATTTTTGAAGGATCATGAGACACTGAGGACTGGAATAATGATGCTGAAAATTCAGCTTTTCATCACAGGAATAAATTGCATTTTAAATTCAAATAGAAAACAGTTATTATAAATTGTAAAAAAAGATTTTACAAAATTGCTGTTTTACTGTGTTTTTGATCAAATAAATTCAGTGTTGGTGAACATAACAATCTTTTGAATGTTAGTGTAATACAGCTATGTCTATATTTGACAAACAGATCTCCCAAACTGAGCCAATGTTGCTAATGTCAGACTGGTCAGGATGCTTAGACAGAGCAATGTTTTAATAACACCAAATTGTTAGAATCAACCCACATATTAAATTACACACCTCACCTTTAAGTCCTTTGACTTTTCTGTGTTCCTGTGTTGCCTCAATCCACTAGAGAGACAATTATATTACTTACATATTGATTAAAACTACCTGTCTGTATAAAAACTGATGTCATTTGAGTACCTCATATGAGTGTTTTTATCTGTAAAACGGTTTGTTTATTCAGTAGACCTTCACTGGTCTCATACCAGTATCATAGGCGTCATAGGACACTGTCCAATTAGCAATGTGTCCTTAACCTCTGACATTTGGCCTGTGACCTGCAGCAGGAGGGCAGCCTTAAACTGACCTTCCAGAAGCAAGGCCTGCCTCTGAAGCGCCCCCTGGAGGGTGAAGAGGGACCTCTCGCCCAACAGTTGTACTTAGCCCGGCTACAAGAGTTGCAGAACGCATCTGATACCAGCCTAGCGGACTACACCAAAACATTGAATAGCTATCCACAAGGTAACATATAACCTAACATACTTGCTCAGATACCTGCTTTACCCACAAGCCACATAACACTGTACACATTGTACAACTCTGGAGGACACTAGAAATGTCTAAAAAATTGTGGTTTTACAGTACCGCCAGAGCAAATGCGACTAAATGGAGTGATTGATGGACAGCCTGTAGTGAAGAGGAGGAGAGGACGGCGGAAGAATGTGGAGGGGATGGAGGGGCTGCTGTTCATGAACAGAAACAGGCCTTCTGTGATGCCAGAGCAGGTTCGACTAGCTTATGACCTTTTTTTATTTTTTTTTATTCTATATGTAGAAAGCAAGAAAAAGTTGTCATTCTTCAGTATCAATAAGGCTAATGCACCCCCTACTTTTGCAGGTTCCTGCTGGTTGGAGTGGTGGCGTCGCAGGTACATCCGCTCCCCCTGGGCTGAGCACACCTCAGGGGCCCAGTACCCACGATACGGAGAGCCGCGTTTCTGTCATCAGCCTCAAAGATGGGACGCGACTAGCTGGAGAGGATGCTCCGAAACGGAAAGATCTTGACCAGTGGCTGAAGGAGCACCCGGGCTTCGTGGCAGATGTGGGAGCTTTTATCCCTGTAAATACCAGATGCTTGATAATTCTCTGGATTTTTAAAAATAATTTAATAAATGTCATAAAATAGGCCAAAAGTGTTTTTATTTTTTACTAATAATCCCAATTTCTTAAACAATACAAATGGCATCATCTCATTTTATGTTAAAATCAAGTTATCCTTTCAAATGTAAAAAAAAAACAAATTGAGCATCAGCGTCAGTTCTGGCAGGCCAAGTAGTCAAGATGCTGCTAACGCTATTGGCCAACAACACGGTCTCATCAGCGATCTGCTCAGCTGAGCTGCATCAGCGCATCAGCTGTTCATCTCCCCTCGCTACTAATGACTACGCTCAAATCAGGGCGCCTTATTTAAACAGATTCAGTTCGCTCCTAACTGCTTGCTGCTCGCTCTCTGCAAACCACAACCTCCCCAGCTCCTCCTTGTCGTGTATAACGTGGCATTTGCTATTCTGTCATCGTTGCTGCTCTGTTCATATGGGGGGAATAGTTCTGCTCTCCCAGTGCTAAACTGTGAGCATTCCCTAATGCTGCAGCTGTCTTCTGACTCTCTGCTATTTCATGGTGCTCATGAAAGGTCAGAGGACTCCCTGATCAGAGCCATACCGCCAAATTTTAATTATCAACTGAATTGCAATTTATTCAATACAAATTTCCTAATCATTTCTATTGTCATGTGTGTCCTTGACTTAAATGGACCTGACAGAAATGTGTATGTTAGAATATCCATGGATTTAAGTTTCTGATTATTACTTCTTTTGCAGAGTGCAACCAAGCTGCAATTTCAAGATGGCAGACCAAAACAGAAGAGACATCGCTGCAGAAATCCCAACAAAATTGACATCAACAGCCTAACTGGAGAAGAGCGAGTACAGATTATCAACAGGCGAAATGCTCGCAAGGTGAGTCTATGATGGTTATAGACTTTGTGTGCACATTTTTTGCTGTACTGGGCGTTGTTTGTAATACTTGATTCCTCTTTCTTTGTTCCAGATTGGTGGTGCATTTGCTCCACCTCTGAAAGATTTAAGCCGGTTCCTGCAAGAGAATCCTGAGTATGGCGTCCCACCAGAGTGGGCTGACGTAGTTAAACAGTCTGTGAGTAAAAAGAGAAACATTTTCCATTCCAAATACAGTGCATTTACAGAAATTAAGAGTGTTACAATATACTGGTATTTATGTTAACCATGATATTAAAAAAATTAAATATTTATATCAAACTACACATGTATAATACTATGTACTACACAAAATATAATATCCAGGGCCAGTAACTAGGCCTGCACCTGAAAAACTTGGGGGAAAATGTGTGAATTTTTTGGATTTCGTAAAAAAATTAAATGGTGTTAGACACCACATTCTACTGGAAGTGCCGATCAATAGTTTTTCTCCCTACACATATTTTGAGTGTGATTCATTGGCCAAAAAAGAGAAAAAACACAAAATATACAAAGTTTTTTTTTCAATAGATATCACAATTATAGCGTTATTCTTTTTGGAAATCTGATATGGTGACAGCCCCAACATAAATTTAATTATAATTTTACATAAACCTAAAGGAAACCTACGGAAGCCGCAACGTATTTTTTATTTTTTTTTAATCCGTAAAACAAAAAAAGTTCTAGGGTTTCGAGATTCAAGTCAAAATATTTAGAGAATAAAGTCGAAATATTTCGAGATTAAAGTCGAAAAATAGTTGCTTTTTACTTTTATCTGGGCTTTCAACAAAAGTTTATTCTACAGGTGCTAATCTAACAACATGGCATTACCATTTGTTTTAGGACGTTACAAAATATATACTGCGCCGTAATATACTTTACAGGCGTAAATGCTTTTCAGACTGGATGGAGTTATCCAGCTTTATATCTGAGGAAATCGCGGGATCCGGACAAATGATTGGATACAGAATGATGCACTTAAAATGTATCCAGAAAGGATTTACGGTGAAGAGGGAGACTGTACTGTGAAGTGTTCCCGACCCAGATAGTGTTGCCTATAGACAAGCACGAAAATATGTAGGCTTCGAGTCAACGTGCCACATAAAGTTTGGACCAGGATTGTAGTGCTTACTGTGGCGGAGTCTTCGTGCTCGTCTATAGGAGTCCTAAAACAGATGGTAATACTATGTTGTTCGATTAGCACCTGTAGAATTTCCTTTTGTTGAAAGCCCAGATAAAAGTAAAAAGCTACTATTATATTTACAAAAAAAAAAAAAAAAGAACTTCTACGGAAGACTGTATTCCCGTAACATTATTCTCAAAATATTTCTACTTTATTCTCGAAATGATATAATTTTTTTTTTTTTTTTTTTTTTTAAGTTGCTGTTCAGAGCTTCCGTACCAACTAAATATATTCAGTAAAACTTTATAGATGTTTTTACTTAGTTGTATAACAGATGCATTTTTGTTTTCAGGGTTACCTTCCTGAAAGTATGTTTGACCGCATCTTGACCGGCCCCATCGTTCCCGAAGAGGTGAGCCGGCGAGGTCGACGCCCCAAAAACGCTCTGGCTAAAGCAGCCACCATGTCCAGTGCCAGTGCCAACGCCGCCCTTGGGCTCAACCCACTCCTATCCAACGGCCTCCTCTCTGGGCTGGATCTGCCTAGTCTTCAAGCTCTTCAGCACAACCTCCAGAGTCTCCAGTCTCTCCAACTCACTACTGGCCTAATGGGACTGCCTCACGACCCCACCAACATGGCCGCCATGTTTCCAATGATGCTGTCCGGAATGACTGGCCTGCCGAACCTCCTCGGGATGAGCGGTGTCCTCGGAAAGCCCTCGCAGGAAGAGGCGGGTGGAGCTTTGACAGGTGACGAGGACGGAAAAAAGAGGAACGGCGGAGAGTCCGCCACGCAGAAAGCGTCGGCTCAGACTTTGATTCCGGATGGCAAAGCAGAAAGGACAGAGGGTCAAAGCTGCAGAGCCACCACCTCGATGGCCAACAACTCGAATCAAACAAGTGCTTCTGTTTCAGGCCACTCACTGGCCCTCAACCCCCTTCTCCTCTCTAGTATGCTCTACCCAGGGATGCTTCTTACTCCAGGCCTTAACCTGCCTGTGGCCAACCAGCCGCAAGCTGCAAACACTCAGCCAACCCCACTGCTGCAACCTGCTGCCTCTGAAGCCACGGTCCAGCGGCCCGGCCGCTCAGAGGACAGAGACAGCGATGAGGGGGAGGAGCCCGACGAAAAGAAGGATACCAGTGGTCCAGAAGGCTCAGCGAAGGCGGAGTCGTCGTCCTCCGAGTCCGACAGCTCCTCCTCGTCATCCGAGGATTCCGATTCCAGCGACGAAGACTGAGTCTTTATACATGTATAAATAAATATTATATATTTATATACATCTCTTAGAAATGTATACATATACACACATATAGGAATTATCCTGCATTTACTACATCATGTTTTTTGTTTCCATGTAAATATAATAACTAAAGTGTTGTGTAACGGAGGAAAAAATGGAAAACGGAGATTCTAGAGAAACTGAAATGAGATTTCAGTGTTTGTTTAGGTACATTGTCGTTTCGAAAAGACGTTTTGCATGTCGAAAAAAAAAAACTTTGTGAAATTGTATTACACCATGATGTACAATTGCAACAGACAAGAAGCAAAAACTAAAAGGCATTATTGTTATAACTATGTCGGGATTTAATTTTATTAAAGAAATGAGGATGCTGTTGCTCATTGCAGAGCTGTATAATTAATATATTTTCTTTTGGGAGAAAAAACACATTGACTGTTTGGGTTTCATTTGTAAATACTTGAGCAGGATCCTGAACACATAGACTTCACAGAGCATACCTACAGATCCACAGCAATAACACACAGGCAGCTTATGAATGTCACTGAAGCTGTAGAGACCCTGCATTTGTCCATTCATTCACTCATCACACACGTTCTTGTTCATTCACTCCTTTTGCGATTTGTGCATCTGTTTACTGTCCTGGACTCTGCCTCCTGCCCATGGTCTGTCCTTCCTTCCTTTCTACCCACTTTTAAATTATCTTCATACAGCTATTTTTACCCAAAGATTTGAGTTTTGTACGTAACACATGGGTGCAGGAAATCCATCTTGCCAACACGCCGTATGGTGACGTCTATAGTGTAGCCTATCATACTTTGTTTTAGGGACACATTCCTCCCTGCCTGAAACATGCTTCCAACAAATATTACCGTTTTGTATTGCAGACCACTTTCTTCACATCCATATATTCATACATTTATTTTAACGTTCAGACAGCACTGTGTGTGTGTGTGTGTGTGTGTGTGTGTGTGTGTGTGTGCGCGCGTATGTGCGCATGTGTGGCGTTATGTGCTTATGAACACCGTGTCCTCAATTTGCATGAAAATCTATGTGTCCAAGGTCCTGTTGGCCTCACATGCAAACCTTCTCGCGACAGACAGCAGTGGGTATATCCTATTTTTTCCACAGACTGCTACAGTATTGTCACATTAGTTCATCACTTGCTAAATCACCCATGTTAGTAATCCGTGTAAAAGTATTGAGAGAAATTCAAGTATTTGCAGTATTTCAGTTACTTTATTAGGCACATGAAGTCCTCAGATTTGATAGGATGGTTAAATACACTGTACAGGTCAAAATGACATGTTTCTTTAGTCTGATAAAATACGTCCGCCGTTTTTCAGATCCACATAGTCGCCTTGCTGCTGTTAGATGTAAATGACTGATCTAGAAGTGCCCTTATGCCATAATTCAGTGTCTGTCCCTCATAGAAAGATTCATTGCAGTCGAACACCTCGGCCGACACGATTCCTCATTGGCGTTTTGAATCAGGACGTGTAGCTTATGTGATTTGTTTTGTTACATGTGCTGATGTACCCTTGTTCTAGACTGTTAGGCTCATTTGATTCACGCGAGTCTCTGCTGCGTCACGTTTGTTCATATTCAGGTTTGGCTACTGAAGTTTTCCATTTGTGATGCAAATTTCTTCGGGATGCACTGCACAATGCAACTCTTTGCCTGTCTCACTAGTGAACACAGTAATATTAATGGGTCTTTCCAAGCATGTATGATTACATTAATCATGGTTTCACTCAGATGCCCTCACTTGTATCTCTCTCTCAGTGTGATTTTTGCCTCAGTAGATGTTCTGAATGCCCTCTCCTCTCCACTGTGGCATCAGATCTTCCTCTTTCCAATTAGTTCGTGCTGAGCCACGCACTTTGAAACTGTGGACAGGTATTGCTGCTTTCCACTTCTTCCCAAAACCGCACATGAAACCTATATAGTTCCTCTTATTATGAAATTGCAGCATTAGCATCTCATTTAACTGAATAATGTGCTGAGAAGAATTGCTGGTTAACTGAGAATTGTACATTTACCTTGGTTTTCTTTCTTTCTTTTTCATGTGTACATTAATTCAGTATTTTGGTTGCATTTCATGTGTTGCATTATGAATCGCTTGACTACTGACCAGAATCAGGGCAAGACTTGCCGTTGTGGCACAAAGACAATGACATCCACCATGCAACAGCAAATGAAATAGAAATACACTACTGCAAATAAAAGGTTGTTTTCAGTTCTGTGAATGATTGAATTGACAAACCGACTCATTTGTTTTCTTGGCTTATTTTGTTTCATATTTTTAATATTTTGAAATTAAAGCCCCCTCTTTTTTTCTTCTTTTTTTCTTTTTTTGGACAGTTGCAATACTTGCAAGTTGTGGCCTGTGTAGTCAATTAATGCTTATTGTAGTGCAGGATACATGTCTTAAAAAGTTTGTAATTTATTGAATTACTTTCTATGAAGTTCTATAGAAGAAATTGAGGTTTAATTATTTTTATTAAACATATTCTGACTCTACAGAAAAATCTTGTCTCATGTGAAATTTGTCAAATGTATTTGTTTGTTTTGAGCTGAAGCACCAGTTATTAAAATCTAAAACTGTCTAAAATCAAAACATCTAAAAATGTTTTTATTAATCTGTGATCAAAGTGGGCTGGGTTGATTACATTTGTAATTTAAAGGACATCAACTACCATAACATGTTACTTGTTAGGAACAACAGTGTAGAATGGGACTGATATAATCTGTGTGTTTTAAGTGATGGACTAATAAGGGTAACAATTTATTTTACAATGTCCTTGTTACATGTAGTTACTATAGTAATGAGTATAAATTATGCATATTCAACTAACCCTAAAGCAAACCAGTACTGTAGGTGTTGTCAATTATTGTTGTTATCTATTACTCAGTACTTATATGTATAATTACACCGAAACAAGGACAACTTAAAACAAATATAATGATATAGTTAAAGGGCTTCCTATAACATCCAAATCATCCTATTCAGAAATGTAACGGAAGGTAGCTAAAAGTAAAATGTCAACTGACTAGATGTAGGCTTTAATACTTTCACCAACATGTTACTAATAATTGAGAACAGATGAAAGAGAATTAATATTATATATATATATTTTTTATGCTTGTTACTTTTAATCCAGCAAAAGTATGCAAATTGTTATATTTCAGAATTGTGGGAGTACATTGAACGAATGTATAACTACAGACTGAGGTGTTTACAGGGCATAAGCTACTTTCCTGTAGTTGAAATGTGGTCCAAAGAAAACAAATTAGTGAACAACATGATCAGTCCTGATTTCAGCAATGTTGTCAGTTGTTTCTCTCCCTCAGGATGTCTGTAATCTAGAGAGAGATCTCTACTGCTGAATCTCTGCCAATCCCATCAGAAATCAAACAGCCCATTATGATGATATGCTGAACGTCTCGGTTACGTATGTAACCCTCGTTCCCTGAGTAGGGAACGGAGACGTTACGTCGGATGACGACGAATGGGGTTTCGCTTAGAAAGCCTATCAACTTCGAGTATTACAAAACGAGCCAATGGCAAAGAAATGCCATGGGTCTGCGGAATTTGCATGACGTAACTCCGCCCCACCTCGTGGGTATAAAAGGAGGAAGTCCGCAACAGCAGTTTATGTTTCTTCGCTGAGGAGCCAAGACTGAGCTCAGGCGATCCCCGCGGTACAGCGGAAAGTGGCAGGCAGACGTAACGTCTCCGTTCCCTACTCAGGGAACGAGGGTTACATACGTAACCGAGACGTTCCCTTTCGTTGTCACTCCGAGTTACGTCGGATGACGACGAATGGGGTTACCAGTCTAATCAGGCCACCTTCTCGGCTGTCTTCCAGTGCCCTGCGTAAATCGAGGTCCCTGACATAGAAGGACGAAGGACTCAATTTAACACAGGAATACCAAGGTACACTGGGAAGCATATCCCAAGCTAGGGGAAGTATGCAATTAATGCCAACCCAGAGGGGGGGGGGACTTAGAAATACACATATGACCCGAAGGAAACATATGGAGAACACTGGGGTGTCCAGCCGCAGGTGGAATATTTCAACCCCAGGGGTGGCAAGGTGGCTTGCCAAGGGAAAGACACATGCTCAGAGAGGCTTACAGTGGAAATACACATGTGGGGGTCGCTCAGGGGAGGGACCATGCACACGGGAGGCACCTAGCCGACGCGCAGGCAAGAGACACTGGCGCCGACGTCAGGAGTGCTGGAGGAACTCAGGGCTTTCGGGGAAGCTCACCTGAGGAGAATATCGCACGTATCCAGTCCGTGGAGTGGAATGGCGAGCAAGCGAAGACACCTGAGCGGGTCCGGTACTAGCTAATTGAAGCGAGTACATGAGAGGACACTGGCTCCACTCGGAGATTATAGAATCTGGCGAATGTGTTAGGTGTCGCCCAGCCTGCAGCTCTGCGGATGTCTGTTAGCGAGGCGCCATGCGCTAGAGCCCAAGAGGATGCCACACTCCGGGTGGAGTGGGCCGTCACACCAAGGGGGCACAGTCGACCTTGCTGCTGGTAAGCCAAGGCAATGGCGTCCACTATCCAGTTAGACAACCTTTGCTTGGAGAGAGCCTTTCCCTTCAGCTTCCCACCATAACAGACAAAGAGCTGGTCTGAGGTCCTGAAACACTGCATCCTGTCTACATAGGCGCGAAGAGCGCGTACTGGACAGAGCAGTGCCAAGGCTGGGTCTGCCTCCTCCGGGGGCAGCGCTTGCAGGTTCACCACCTGGTCCCGAAAGGGAGTGGTAGGAACCTTGGGCACATATCCGGGCCGGGGTCTCAGGATCACGTGAGAGAAAGCCGGTCCGAATTCCAGGCACGCTTCGTCGACGGAGAATGCGTGCAGGTCCCCTACCCTCTTGATGGAGGCCAGTGCAACCAGGAGCGCTGTCTTCATTGACAGGAACTTAAGCTCAACTGATTGCAGGGGCTCAAAGGGAGCACTCTTCAGGGCAGTTAGAACCACTGAGAGGTCCCAAGAGGGAACGAGAGGAGGACGAGGAGGATTTAGTCTCCTCGCTCCTCTCAGGAACCTGATGACCAGGTCGTGCTTCCCTACCGACTTACCTTCGACTAGGTCATGGTGTGCGGCAATGGCGGCAACATAGACCTTAAGGGTGGAGGGAGACAGCCTTCGCTCCAACCCTTGCTGAAGGAAGGAAAGCACAACGCTGATCGAGCATCTCCGGGGGTCTTCTCGGTGAGAAGAGCACCAGTCGACGAAGAGGTTCCACTTCAACGCGTAGACGTGTCTCGTGGACGACGCTCTAGCGGAAGTGATGGTAGCCGCCACCGCTGGTGGAAGGGTACTCAAACCTACCTCGAGCCGTCCAGGAGCCACACGTGGAGGCTCCAGAGATCGGGGCGAGGGTGCCACAGGGTGCCCCGTCCCTGAGAAAGAAGGTCCTTCCTCAGAGGAATGGGCCAGGGAGGTGCTGTCACGAGGAGTGCAAGTTCGGGGAACCAGGTCCGGCCGGGCCAATACGGCGCGACCAAAATGACCTGCTCCTCGTCCTCCCTGACCTTGCGCAAGGTCTGCGCAAGAAGGCTCACTGGGGGAAACGCATATTTGCGGCCCGGCGGCCAGCTGTGCGCCAGTGCATCCGTGCCGAGCGTGCCCTCGGTCAGGGAAAAATACAGGGCGCAATGGGTCGAGTCGTGAGAGGCAAACAGATCTATCTGTGCGTCCCCGAACTGGTCCCAAATCAGCTGAACCGACTGGGGATGGAGTCGCCATTCTCCAGGGAGGGGCTGAAGCCGTGAGAGCTCGTCGGCTGCACAGTTCAGGGCTCCGGGAATGAAAATGGCTCGAAGCGACCTCAGATGCTTCTGACTCCATAGAAGGAGGTGGCGGGCGAGTTGTGACATACGGCGGGAGCGTAGACCACCTTGATGGTTGATGTACGCTACAGTAGCGGTATTGTCTGAGCGGACTAGTACGTGTTGACCCCTGAGCAACGCCCGGAAGCGGTGCAGGGCAAGGCGTACTGCCAACAACTCGAGGCAATTGACATGCCATAGCCGCTGGGGTCCTGTCCAGGAGCCCGCAGCAGCATGTCCATTGCACATGGCGCCCCAGCCCGTGGTGGAGGCATCCGTGGAGACCACAACATGCCGGGCAGCTCGTTCCAGGGGGACACCCGCCCTGAGAAAACTGAGGTTCGACCACGGGGTGAGGAACTGACGGCAGGGCGGAGTAACTGGTACCCGGAGCGTGCCTTGATGCCATGCCCACCTCGGGACTCGGTCGCGAAGCCAAAGCTGAAGCGGTCTCATATGAAGCAATCCGAGCGGCGTGACCGCGGCTGCAGATGCCATATGCCCAAGGAGCCTCTGAAAATGTTTCAGTGGAACCGCATTCTTGCTCCTGAGATGTCTCAGGCAAGTCAGCAGTGACTGCGCGCGCGCGCTCGCTCGTAAGCTGTGCGGACATGGCGACCGTGTCGATGTCCATACCGAGAAAAGAGATCCTCTGCACGGGGCAAAGTTTGCTCTTCCCCAGTTGACCCGAAGGCCCAGACGAGCTAGGTGCCGGAGCACTAGGTCCCTGTGTTCGCAAACCTGATCTCGAGAGTGAGCTAGGATCAGCCAGTCGTCGATATAACTCAGGATGCGAACCCCGTGTTCCCGAAGGGGAACAAGGGCAGCCTCGACGACCTTCGTGAAGGTGCGAGGAGACAGGGCTAGCCCGAAAGGGAGAACCGCGTACTGGTATGCCTGCACCTCGAAAGCAAACCGTAGGAACGGTCTGTGTCGAGGAAGAATGGAGACATTAAAGTAGGCGTCCTTCAGGTCGATCGCTGCAAACCAATCCTGGGGCCGCACGCATTCGAGAACGCGTTTGGCGGAGAGCATCTTGAACGGCAGCCTGTGAAGGGAGCGGTTCAGCACGCGCAAGTCCAGGATTGGCCGTAACCCACCGGTTTTCTTGGGGACAATGAAGTAGGGGCTGTAGAAGCCGGACCTCATCTCGGCTGGAGGGACAGTCTCGATCGCACCCTTCGCCAGCAGGGTGAGAATCTCAGCTCTCATGATGGGGGCATTGCCACCGACCACAATGGAGCGGACTCCCCGGAAGCGGGGAGGAGACCGTGCGAACTGAATCGCATAGCCGAGCCTGATGGCGCGCGTGACCCAGCGGGACAGACGGGGAGCTCTAGCCAGGCTCCCAGGAACTGAACCAGCGGGGTCACGAGGGCCACAGGCGTCCCCCCCGGGGGGGCAGCGAAGCGGAGTAACTGGCCCAGACGTGGACGGCATAGCGGCCCGGTGTGGGGGCACGGTTAGCATCCGCGCCCTGGCAGAGGGGGCCAGGGGAGGACCATGCTGGTCGTCCCGCGGGGGCCTGCTCTGCCAGGGGTCTGGCGACAGAGGGGGACAGGGGCGAAGCGGTCCGTGGACGGCACGCCGTGTCAAGCACCTCTGGGACAGAGGGGGACGAGGAGAGCACGGCTTGTGTTCCCAGAGACGGGAGAGTCAGTTCTTAGGAGAATAAGGATTTTTCCCCGGCCCTCCACCGGGGAAAGGAGTGGTCCCGTACCAACTCCTGGAAGAACTGAGTCCCATCTCTGTGGAGCCCGTCTCAGGAGCGCCGCTTAACCCGGCACGTAGCGGGGGGCGGGGCTGGAGAGGGCTGTGGCGTCCGCCCGCGGCTTCCAGAGCCGGCCCGTCTCTTTAAACGGGCGGGGGGGGCGCCTTCGGCAGTGGGCAGACCGAGGGATCTGAGCGGACGGCGGGCCATCGGGACAGAATCACGTCAGTCTGCACATGGGCGGTTGAGAGCTGTTGGGCGAAGTTCTCAACCGCACCGCCGAAGAGGCCGACCTGGGATATGGGAACGTCGGACAGACGGGGCCGCGCGACATTCAGCACATCAGACAGGTTCAGCCACAGAATGGTAGGCATCACCTGACCCAGGGAGCGTACGGCCACTTTCGTCGCTCGGAGAGCAAGGTCAGTGGCGGCGCGCGACTCAGTGAAGAGCCCTGGGTCAGTCCCGCCCTCGTGCAAGTCCATGAGCATCTGGGTCGAGGACCAGCAGAATGGCCATGGCCTGTAGAGAGGCGGCTGCCAGTCCCGTGGTGCTATAGGATCTCGCCACAAATGTAGACGAAAACTATAGCCACGGGCGGGTGCTTAGGATTGCGCCGAGAAGAAGCACTCTGAGGACACATAGCATCGCAACAGAGCGTTCAGCCGGGGGAACCCCAGTTTACCCGTGACAGCGGCCCCATCGAGGGGGGAAAGGCGGATGAGATCAGCGAGCGTTCCCGAGAAAACCAGGGGGTCTTCTTGGACTTCGAGATCTCATCAAGCACGTCCGGGAGGGAAGGTATTGGGGTTTGCCGTGGACGAGGGTCGGCGGCCTTACCCAAAAACCAATCGTCCCAGGAAAGCATGGCCGTCATCTCTGGATCAGACTCAGGCACAGCCGTATGCACACCAGAGGGTGGCAGCTGTGACGAGTCGTCACTTCGCAGAGAATCAAACCCACCTTGTGAAGCTGCTACAAACATAGTATCATCCTCTGTAGCTTTAAATGAAACACACGGGCCACCAGAGGGTAGACTCGTGGGAATCACCTATTCACTAGCGGGCACCGCCGTTGAGGGGAGGCTGGGGTCACGGACACGGAGTCGGCGCCTTGTTCCAGACCAACACCCTCAGGTCACCCTGGCCACCAGCCGAAGATCGGGGGGTGGATGAGGGGACTCTCACTCTTGCGAGTTCACCGAGTCTCGACCTATATGACGCGATGATCATGTTCCCACAGAGAGAACATGAGTCATCCACGAGCGCTGCTCTAGTATGATCAAGCCCAAACATACTAGACAACGCTCGTGCCCATCAGAGTCCGATACCAAGCTGCCGCAACCATTGTTTTTTTTTTTTTTTTTTTTTTTTTTAAATGCACGGGCGAGCCGTCTTTAAAAAGACGTGCCGCGTGCGCTCTTTTAGAGAGAAAACTCAAGTGTTGAAGCGCCCGGGGAAGCACGCACTCTCTGATGAACCACTGCAGAGATAAGCAGGAAGCACGCACTCGCCGGAGATCGCCGTCACACCAACACTCGAGGCACTCGTTCGTGAAGCTGATAATTCAGAGTTGGCTTGTGGAGAGAAGAATACACTTGGCTCCGAAGCGAAAACATAAACTGCTGTTGCGGACTTCCTCCTTTTATACCCACGAGGTGGGGCGGAGTTACGTCATGCAAATTCCGCAGACCCATGGCATTTCTTTGCCATTGGCTCGTTTTGTAATACTCGAAGTTGATAGGCTTTCTAAGCGAAACCCCATTCGTCGTCATCCGACGTAACTCGGAGTGACAACGAAAGGGAACTAGTGTGTTGTACATCAACTATAAGGGAAAGCATCAAGTTGTTGATTACAGGAAAAATCAGATGTTAAACATTTTCTAATTACTCACTTGATTGTTTTATTTTCCCCTTTTGCAGCTTCAAATCAACAGTGATGGGAAAATTACAAGGTACCCTATTTAAAATGTAATAAGTAGTGTAACTATTTCAATTACTTTATTAAAGTAATGTAACTGATTACATTTGATTACTTCTATAGCGAATGTTTTCAACTGCATCAGAGTATCGCTTTACTAAACTGCCTTTTCATGAGTTCACACTTACAAATAATCAGATAGAATAAAAGGTACGTATTTGGCGTGCTTTTCCGAGGGGAGGTCTCCGAGCTCGCAATTTTGGCCCGAACCCAGAGTACCTGGTTGTTATGCCTTCCCTCTCTGAATACCCTTTGTCTCATTAACTCAGATGTACGTCATTGCTTAGCCCACGTTAGACGAGTGCTACTGTCAGATGCCTTGCAATGTGTTTAAATGGAACACCCTAAGCCAGTGGTTTCCAAACTTGGTCCTGGAGGGCCACTATACAGAGTTTAGCTCCAACACACCTCCCTGGAAGTTTCTAGTATGCCTAGTAAGACCTTTATTAGCTGGTTCAGGTTTGTTTAATTGGGGTTGGAGGCAGTGTCCCTCCAGGAGCAGGATTGGACTTGTCCTAAGCCCTTTATCACTTGGAATCTGCCATGGAGCCTGCCGTGGGAGTTTCTGTTGTGACCTCACAATCATGTTGCATTGTGGTCTACGAATCTGCCTGAAGTGTACATATGAGTGGACTTAGGTCAAAATCCCTCAATCCAAATAAACTTCCCTCATACACTTGACAAAGTTGAATGCATTTCAAATGGCGGCGGGGATTCTCCCAAGGGGATGAGCTAAGGAAAGTTTGCGAGTGGATGTCTAAAAGTGGAGTTAAACTCAGCCTATTTCCTTAGGGGTGTCCAGTCCTGCTACCCAAAGGGGTGTCCTGTAATAGCTCCAACTCCATTTAAACACACCTGAACCAGCTCATCAAGGTCTTAACTTCCGGTAGGTGTTTTGAGGCAAGTTGGAGCTAAACTCTACAGAACAGTGGCCCACCAAAAGCAGGTTGACACCCCTGCTTTAGGGCATCTCAACATTAAATAGTGATCAATGAATCACAAACATTTTGACAGGAAGTGTTTCAACACCTCTAAAATGAATCAGTGTGTCAGTGTTGTCGTATTTCGTGTAGATAATGCTCTGACCCTGTGGATGTGGAGATTAATGAAAGGCTTTTTCCTGCTTATTCAACCTGTCATTCATTTGTTACAATGGACAGACACTGACTGACAACCAGCCCTGCTGTGTTTATCAGTAACCATGTCTTCACACGCCATCAGGTTAAATGTCAACTCGCGTTGCCTGGCAGGTGAAACACAAAGTCTGCGGGAATCTAAATCAACAAACCCTGCTAATTGTGACCATGCTGAAGTATGTTTGCAGTACCTGCACCAATGCCAACAGGAAGTTCACTGTGTTGTCATAGAAATCAGAGCCCTGACTTCCACAACACTGTTATAGGAGACATACTACTTAGGCAGAGGTTGTATATGATGCACTTCTAAAGAGCACATTACTGCCTTTGGACAACATCTGCTGATATACTTCGCTACATTTTATTGTTGTCTTTTAGCATCAAAATATACAATACAAGAATATTGGGATATCACAATGGGGTGCAACTCAAGTAAAGGTACTGAGGTTGTGGATTCATCCAAAAAACCTGGAGACAGACCTAAATCAGCCGAATCAGGCGACTCATCGGACAAAGAAGAGGACAATGTCAATGAAATCTCACACACAGAGAATAATGGGGTTGAGACAGAAGACAGCTGATACTGTATTTTAATTAGCTGGCTACCTTCCTCAAGCTTCTATGGTAAGATTCCCAAATGTGTTTTGACATGTCAGGAAACTATTTCCTATATTACCTCATTTTATGATGCTGCATAAAAGTTAATTTACCTGCTCAAGTGAGAGAACAGCATCAGGAATTGTTGAAACAATCTTAAAAATAAAGGTTCCAAACGGGGGGTTTCAAAACAATGCCATAGAAGAACCATTGTTGGTTCCCTTAAGAACATTTTAGTGAAAAGTTCTTAAAAGTTCTCAAATAAAAGGTTCCATGGATGTTAAATGTTCTTCATGGAACCATCAATGCCAATAGATGGACATTTGTTTTTTAAGAGTATCATACACTTGACATGACTATATGACACATACACTCATTATGACTTTTATCTGTTTCAGCTTATTTCCAGTCCAGCTGTGATCAGCTAAATTTCCAGGAGAGTGTGATGAGATCTACATCCCAGCCTGTTACTTTGTTCTCATCTCATCATGTGATCTCTGTCCATTTTAAATACTTCCATCCTTCTGAATGGTTCCTTGCATGATTGAACTTATAAGGAAAGTATCAAAGATTAAAAATGTTATAATATTGCATTGTTATTGTGATATTATAGCAGATTCTGCTGTTTAAGAATGTAAATAAATATTCTTAAGAAATAATAAATGCAGTATAATTTGTTATTTTTCACCCCACATGCACGCTTTATTATATTAACATTATGCTAAATTTACTACGGAGTGGAAAAATATCTTCAAAGACCAACAGATGGCTCTCTCTCTCTCTCTTTCTCTATTTAAATTGTATACTGAAATTCATGCACAATTGACAAAACCTGAACCTTTGTGTATGCAGCACGAGATCAAATGTGATATATAATAAGCCAAAAAAACAATAAATGCTAAAACAGGCTACTTTACAAAGTGGTTTAAGAGAGATTTCTGTCAGAGTGGGGACTTTTTATTGAAAGTTATCGTTTTTATACTGAATTGAGCTAATGATAGCTATTCCACGAAACCAAACCCTCACATTTTAGATTTTCTTTAAAACATTTTTAGTAGACTATGTTTATAAAGATGTTTCCTTTTGAGGACTGTTGGTCTCTTCTCACAATGCAGGCGGTGTGATTTCAGGTGTTACTATCACATTCTGATTACCAAATCTTTACCTGACGCACATACAGATGAGCACCACTAGGGGGCAAAAGTACTCTTTATGGAATCAGCATTTTCTGCAGTTGCACCCCATGCTGAGAGCATTCAATGTGAAATGTATGTTTTAAGATTATTAACACAGAGTGGGTTGAGCTCACAGAAAAGCTATTCTATAAAGCCCAGTTTCACTCATCAGAAAGACAGCAGGAAATTGCTGCAAAATATTATTATTCCACAAATGGATACAGTGAATAAATGAAATGTTTGAAACGATAAATGAAAAGCATTTTTCAAGAAAATGTGGCGCTTTATAGCCTTTTAATTTCAGATGATGCATGAAAAGAAGGACTTACAGTATTTCTCCTGCCACTTCCTCTCAGTATTGGTGAGAGCAAACGCACCTGCAGAGAGCTGTCTTATCTTCTCTTTATCAGTTAATTAATATGAATGCTTAAAATACCCATTATCTCTGGTTACATGAAAACAAATGATCCATTGATGTTAACGCAATGTTATGTTAATACACTTGCTCCTCTGCGGGAGTGTAGTGTAGTGCAAGCCACTGATTGACATCAATTTAATTTAATTGTTGTCACAGACAATTGGCTTGAGAAATATCGCTTCACTAGGTAATTCTGTATGTGTGACCAACATCTGGATCTGAGATGATTCAATTTACACATCTGAAAAATAAAATCCATTTTCCTCACATATCACGTTTTATCATATCAGATTAATAAGGCAAGATGGTGTTGAGTATGACGAGGAATGAGGACATGGGGTATTTTGGGAGGTTAGAGATATGTTACTCTCTCTACCCCTGGCAGGATTCTTCTTTATTTCTATATACACTCGGAAGCCATTTGATTAGATAGATTTGTACAGTACATCTGCTTGTTAATACAAATCTATAATCTAACTGCTCTAAATAGCTAACAATAGCACGTACAGATGGGCAGGAGATTCACTTGCTGTTCAAACTAAACATGAGAATGAGGAAGAAATGTGAGTATCTCAGACACTACAGACAGGATTTTCACAAACAAAAGCCATTAGACTTAATGGAATACTTTCCAAAACCATCACCGTTCTTTAAGCAGAAACTGCCCTTGTTAATGAGAAAAGTGTGAGGAAATTGATGACCAGACTCACAAATGCTGGACAATATCAATTTTGAATGTAATATGCAAATGAGAGTCAAAATTTGATGAAGAGAAGATTAATTCATGAATTTACCCTGCCTTGTGGCAACAGAGGGCTGCAGTGATGATGTATTTTTGTAGGCCAAACTGAAAGTTAGCATTACCCTAGTTCCCTCGACAAAAACTGAATAGGATCATTCCATACACTTTTAGATTATTACAGAAAATAAGCACTGTGACCTACAAAAGTTTATGATTCTAACACGTTTTGTTCATCATGATAATCTTCAGAAATTAACACAACTTTTATGAATTTTGAAGCCTAAATGCAATCTTCAGAATTAAAAAGCCAAATGTTTGCTATGCAAACCACTATTGCATCATGGGTTCAATGTCACCACCAACAACTCTTTCAATCTTTTCACATTCAAACTTACATATAATTTGTAAGTACTATAATTTGGCACAAACCCAGATGAATAATCGAGAATGAGGAGTTGGGGTGGAGGAGGGATAGTGTAAAAAATGTTCTAAGTCAGTAAGTTGGCTCCTCTCACACTGATTGGGTTTTATCTAAATGTGCTCCTCCCGAACTTTGTAAATAAAACGTCTCGGTTACGTATGTAACCCTCGTTCCCTGAGTAGGGAACGGAGACGTTACGTCGGATGACGACGAATGGGGTTTCGCTTAGAAAGCCTATCAGCTTTGAGTATTACAAAATGAGCTTATGGCAAAGAAATGCCATGGGTCTGCGGAATTTGCATGACATAACTCCGCCCCACCTCGTGGGTATAAAAGGAGGAAGTCCGCAACAGCAGTTTATGTTTCTTCGCTGAGGAGCCAAGACTGAACTCAGGCGATCTCCGCGGTACAGCGGAAAGTGGCAGGCAGACGTAACGTCTCCGTTCCCTACTCAGGGAACGAGGGTTACATACGTAACCGAGACGTTCCCTTTCGTTGTCACTCCGAGTTACGTCGGATGACGACGAATGGGGTTACCAGTCTAATCACGCCACCTTCTCAGCTGTCTTCCAGTACCCTGCGTAAATCGAGGTCCCTGACGTAGAAGGACGAAGGACTCAATTTAACACAGGAATACCAAGGTACACTGGGAAGCATATCCCAAGCTAGGGGAAGTATGCAATTAATGCCAGCCCAGAGGGGGGGGGGGACTTAGAGAATACACATATGACCCGAAGGAAACATATGGAGAACACTGGGGTGTCCAGCCGCAGGTGGAATATTTCAACCCCAGGGGTGGCAAGGTGGCTTGCCAAGGGAAAGACACATGCTCAGAGAGGCTTACAGTGGAAATACACATGTGGGGGTCGCTCAGGGGAGGGACCATGCACACGGGAGGCACCTAGCCGACGCGCAGGCAAGAGACACTGGCGCCGACGTCAGGAGTGCTGGAGGAGCTCAGGGCTTTCGGGAAGCTCACCTGAGGAGAATATCGCACGTATCCAGTCCGTGGAGTGGAATGGCGAGCAAGCGAAGACATCTGAGCGGGTCCGGTACTAGCTAGTTGAAGCGAGTACATGAGAGGACACTGGCTCCACTCGGAGATTATAGAATCTGGCGAATGTGTTAGGTGTCGCCCAGCCTGCAGCTCTGCATATGTCTGTTAGCGAGGCGCCATGCGCTAGAGCCCAAGAGGATGCCACACTCCGGGTGGAGTGGGCCGTCACACCAAGGGGGCACGGTCGGCCTTGCTGCTGGTATGCCAAAGCAATGGCGTCCACTATCCAGTGAGACAACCTTTGCTTGGAGAGAGCCTTTCCCTTCAGCTTCCCACCATAACAGACAAAGAGCTGGTCTGAGGTCCTGAAACACTGCGTCCTGTCTACATAGGCGCGAAGAGCGCGTACTGGACAGAGCAGTGCCAAGGCTGGGTCTGCCTCCTCCGGGGGCAGCGCTTGCAGGTTCACCACCTGGTCCTGAAAGGGAGTGGTAGGAACCTTGGGCACGTATCCGGGCCGGGGTCTCAGGATCACGTGAGAGAAGGCCGGCCCGAATTCCAGGCACGCTTCGTCGACGGAGAATGCGTGCAGGTCCCCTACCCTCTTGATGGAGGCCAGTGCAACCAGGAGCGCTGTCTTCATTGACAGGAACTTAAGCTCAACTGATTGCAGGGGCTCAAAGGGAGCACTCTTCAGGGCAGTTAGAACCACTGAGAGGTCCCAAGAGGGAATGAGAGGAGGGCGAGGAGGATTTAGTCTCCTCGCTCCTCTCAGGAACCTGATGACCAGGTCGTGCTTCCCTACCGACTTACCTTCGACGGGGTCATGATGTGCGGCAATGGCGGCAACATAGACCTTAAGGGTGGAGGGAGACAGCCTTCGCTCCAACCCTTGCTGAAGGAAGGAAAGCACAACGCTGATCGAGCATCTCCGGGGGTCTTCTCGGTGAGAAGAGCACCAGTCGACGAAGAGGTTCCACTTCAACGCATAGACGTGTCTCGTGGACGACGCTCTAGCGGAAGTGATGGTAGCCGCCACCGCTGGTGGAAGGGTACTCAAACCTACCTCGAGCCATCCAGGAGCCACACGTGGAGGCTCCAGAGATCGGGGCGAGGGTGCCACAGGGTGCCCCGTCCCTGAGAAAGAAGGTCCTTCCTCAGAGGAATGGGCCAGGGAGGTGCTGTCGCGAGGAGTGCAAGTTCGGGGAACGAGGTCCGGCCGGGCCAATACGGCACGACCAAAATGACCTGCTCCTCGTCCTCCCTGACCTTGCGCAAGGTCTGCGCAAGAAGGCTCACTGGGGGAAACGCATATTTGCGGCCCGGCGGCCAGCTGTGCGCCAGTGCATCCGTGCCGAGCGTGCCCTCGGTCAGGGAAAAGTACAGGGCGCAATGGGTCGAGTCGTGAGAGGCAAACAGATCTATCTGTGCGTCCCCGAACTGGTCCCAAATCAGCTGAACCGACTGGGGATGGAGTCACCATTCTCCAGGGAGGGGCTGAAGCCGTGAGAGCTCGTCGGCTGCACAGTTCAGGGCTCCGGGAATGAAAATGGCTCGAAGCGACCTCAGATGCTTCTGACTCCATAGGAGGAGGTGGCGGGCGAGTTGTGACATACGGCGGGAGCGTAGACCACCTTGATGGTTGATGTACGCTACAGTAGCGGTATTGTCTGAGCGGACTAGTACGTGTTGACCCCTGAGCAACGCCCGGAAACGGTGCAGGGCAAGGCGTACTGCCAACAACTCGAGGCAATTGACATGCCATAGCCGCTGGGGTCCTGTCCAGGAGCCCGCAGCAGCATGTCCATTGCACATGGCGCCCCAGCCCGTGGTGGAGGCATCTGTGGAGACCATAACATGCCGGGAAGCTTGTTCCAGGGGGACACCTGCCCTGAGAAAACTGAGGTTCGACCACGGGGTGAGGAACTGACGGCAGGTCGGAGTAACTGGTACTCGGAGCGTGCCTTGTTGCCATGCCCACCTCGGGACTCGGTCGCGAAGCCAAAGCTGAAGCGGTCTCATATGAAGCAATCCGCGGCTGCAGATGCCATATGCCCCAGGAGCCTCTGAAAATGTTTCAGTGGAACCGCACTCTTGCTCTTGAGATGTCTCAGGCAAGTCAGCAGTGACTGCGCGCGCTCGCTCGTAAGCTGCGCGGACATGGCGACCGAGTCGATGTCCATACCGAGAAAAGAGATCCTCTGCACGGGGCAAAGTTTGCTCTTCTCCCAGTTGACCCGAAGGCCCAGACGAGCTAGGTGCCAGAGCACTAGGTCCCTGTGTTCGCAAACCTGATCTCGAGAGTGAGCTAGGATCAGCCAGTCGTCGATATAACTCAGGATGCGAACCCCGTGTTCCCGAAGGGGAACAAGGGCAGCCTCGACGACCTTCGTGAAGGTGCGAGGAGACAGGGCTAGCCCGAAAGGGAGAACCGCGTACTGGTATGCCTGCCCCTCGAAAGCAAACCGTAGGAACGGTCTGTGTCGAGGAAGAATGGAGACATGAAAGTAGGCGTCCTTCAGGTCGATCGCTGCAAACCGATCCTGGGGCCGCACGCATTCGAGAACGCGTTTGGCGGTGAGCATCTTGAACGGCAGCCTGTGAAGGGAGCGGTTCAGCACGCGCAAGTCCAGGATTGGCCGTAACCCACCGGTTTTCTTGGGGACAATGAAGTAGGGGCTGTAGAACCCGGACCTCATCTCGGCTGGAGGGACAGTCTCGATTGCACCCTTCGCCAGCAGGGTGAAAATCTCTGCTCTCATGATAGGGGCATTGCCACCGACCAAAGTGGAGCGGACTCCCCTGAAGCGGGGAGGAGACCGAGCGAACTGAATCGCATAGCCGAGCCTGATGGTGCGCGCGATCCAGCGGGACAGACGGGGAAGCTCTAACCAGGCTCCCAGGAACTGAACCAGCGGGATCAAGCGGACGACAGGCGTCCCCCCGGAGGGGCAGCGAAGCGGAGTAACTGGCCCAGACGTGGACGGCATAGCGGCCCGGTGTGGGGGCACAGTTAGCAACCGCGCCCTGACAGAGGGGACCAGGGGAGGACCAGGCTGGTCGTCCTGCGGGGGCCTGCTCTGCCAGGGGTCTGGCGACAGAGGGGGACAGGGGCGAAGCGCTCCGTGGACGGCACGCCTTGTCAACCGCCTCTGGGACAGAGGGGGGCGAGGAGAGCACGGCTTGTGGGCGGCGCTCTGTGTCGCCCGAGAACTCTGTGAGGTCAGGGAAGAGAGGGTCGTTTCTGTCTTTAACCACTTTAGGGTGCTGCCCACCCGTGGGTGAGCAGCGGGGAGCGGAGAACAGAAGATTCTCCCCCGGCCCTCCACCGGGGGAAGGAGTGGTCCTGCTACCATCTCCTGAAAAACGACCATCTTCCCTGAGCAGCCCATCTCAGGAGCGCCGCTTGGCCCGGCGTTTAGCGGGGGGCGGGCGGGAGAGGGCTGTGACGCCTTCTTACGGCTTCCTCCGTGACCGGCCCGGGGTGGAGGCTGCTGCGTGGGCCGGGCGGGAGGGGCGGGAGCCGCAGGAGGGCGCCCACGGCGGGAAACAGGACGAGGCGTCTGCCCGGCTGGCTGGGTGGAGGCAGCAGCTGGCCGGCGGGGCAGAATGTTACTTATGGCCTCGGTCTGTTTCTGGGCGGTTGAAAACTGTTGGGCAAAGTCTTCAACCGCACCGCCGAAGAGGCCGGCCTGGGACAAGGGACGGGTTAAGCAGACGGGTCCGCTCCGCGTCCCGCATGTCAGCCAGGTTCAGCCAGAGATGTCTCTCCTGGACCACGGCTGTGGACATCACCAGACCCAGGGAGCGCGCGGTAACCTTCGTCGCCCGGAGAGCAAGGTCGGTCGCGGCGCGCAGCTCATTGAAGAGCCCTGGGTCTGTCCTACCCTCGTGCATGTTTCTGAGCATCTGGGCCTGGTAGACCTGCAGAGTGGCCATAGCATGCAGTGACGCAGCCGCCTGTCCCGCCGCTCTGTAAGACTTCGCCACCAAGGTCGACAAAAATCTACAGGCTTTGGATGGGTGCTTAGGCTCGCCACGAGAAGAAGCACTCTGAGGACATAGTTGCATGGCAACAGAGCGTTCAACCGGGGGGAGCCCAGTGTACCCACGGGCGGCTGCATCATCGAGGGGAGGAAAGGCGGATGAGACCAACGAGCGGTCACGGGAAGACAACGGGGTCTTCCAGGACTTCGAGATCTCATCATGCATATCCGGGAAGAAAGGTATTGGGGTTTGCCGAGGACGAGGGTCGGCGGCCTTACCCAAAAACCAATCGTCCAGCCGCGAGCGCTCAGGACAGGGTGGAGGCCTCCACTCAAGCCCGATGCTCGCGGCTGCCCGGGAAAGCATGGCCGTCATCTCCGGATCAGACTCGAGCTCAGCCGTATGCACACCGGAAGGTCGCAGCTGAGTCGAGTCTTCACTTCCAGAAGAATCAAACCCACCTAGCGATGCTGCAACAGACATGGCATCATCCTCTGTAGCTTCGACCGAAGCACGCGGGCCACCAGAGGGTAGACCCGCGGGAATCGGCCGCTCACTAGCGGGCACCGTCATTGAAGAGGGGGGCTGGGGTCGCGGACACATAGTCGGCGCCTTGTTCCAGACCGTTACCCTCAGGTCACCCTGGCCACCAGCCGCAGGGCGGGGGGTGGATGAGGGGACTCTCACTCTTGCGAGTTCACTGAGTCTCGACCGCAATGACGCGATGGTCATGTTCCCACAGAGAGAACATGAGTCATCCACGAGCGCTGCTCTAGCATGATCAATGCCCAAACATACTATGCAACGCTCGTGCCCATCAGAGTCCGATACCAATCTGCCGCAACCAGAAGTACACGGGCGAGGCATCTTTAAAAAGACGTGCCGCGTGTAAGCTCTTTTAGTGAGAAAACTCAAGTGTTGAAGCACCCGGGGAGAAACGCGCCGACTGGCAGATCACTGCAGCAGATCAGCAGGAAGCACGCTCTCGCCGAAGATCGCCGTCACACCAACACTCGAGGCACTCGTTTGTAAAGCTGACAATTCAGAGATGGCTTGTGGAGAGAAGAATACACTTGGCTCCGAAGCGAAAACATAAACTGCTGTTGCGGACTTCCTCCTTTTATACCCACGAGGTGGGGCGGAGTTACGTCATGCAAATTCCGCAGACCCATGGCATTTCTTTGCCATAGGCTCGTTTTGTAATACTCGAAGCTGATAGGCTTTCTAAGCGAAACCCCATTCGTCCTCATCCGACTTAACTCGGAGTGACAACGAAAGGGAACATAATTTTTTAAATATATATATATATATATATAAGTTTTTTTTTTAGTTTGTGTTAACCATTATTTCAGGCATTTAATCAAAAACCCATAAAAAAAACCACACTTTGACTTTAGGACAATGGAACCCAAAGTTCTTTTTAGGTTTTGTCCAACAACAACAACAACAAATGTAATTCCTGCAGCACTCTATTCAGATTGGTGGGGGTGTTGTTATGACACATTTTTTATTTTTATTTAAAAACTTTAAACTTTAAATGTCACATATGCCCGTATTGCTGCTTCCATGTGCATCCATTTTTAACAGTAATTCTCAAATGGCCACGTCCATCAGGACAACTCAACCTATCGCAATGCACACTTCATCCCATGCTTGTTACACAACAACAACACAATGAGTTCAGCGAACTCAAATGGCCTCCACAGAAAACACCACCTTTGAATATATTCTAAATGCATTTGAATAGCAGAATCTCTTCATTTCAAACACCATGCTGAATCGGTGACATTAAGAATTAAAACTGTAATGTGCAATAATAAAGTGTATACTGAGTGTACATTTACTTTGCTAATTAAGACTGTAAAGTTAAGGTCAACCTATACATTAATAATAATATTAATTCTGCACAAACAGTATATTTACAGTAGAGCTAGTTGTGTGTGATTGATCTGTGTCTTAGCTCAATGTGAGTGAAACTAAGCAGCTGCTGGTTCCATGAATGTGCATCATGTGTGTGTTGACAATACATGTGGGGTGTGTGCTGTGTGATCTGCTCTGTCTCAAGGTGAATGAGAGTAAAAGCAGCGCTCTGGCAGCTGCAGTGTAATTATGTGAAAGCTGCTGGTGTGTGTATATAAAATGCCTGCCTGGCAGGTGTAGCCATTCATCTCCCAGATGAGGTTTTCTTTTTTTCTTCTTCTTTTTTTTTGAGCTGAGGCAGGGAGAAGTCTTTTCAGTGAAAATGGAGAAAAATGGGAAAACATATTCTAAATGTCATTCATTCAGCCACCATGTCACTCTGACCTTAAAATATCATCTATCCCTTGTTGTAAATGTGGACAAGAGAATCCTGTAAAATACCACATTTTGATAAGAGATGAAGCCACATAAAGGGTGTGTGTGTGTGTGTGTGTGTGTGTGTGTGCTGTGCAATCAGTGATGGGGTGAGAAGGTGGCCCTGATGGGGGGCTAACAGCTCCAGGGGGGCCACATCAATTCCAACTTGTAGCGATCGCTGTTATTAATTCAATGCATTCTGTCACAGTAGAAAATAATGAATCCACAAAATATGCACTGTGTGACAGAGTTATTATTAACTAAAACTAAAATCTTAAAAAAAACTATTTTGCTACTTGAAATAAAATGTACCTGAAGTACCTGACCCTGCTCTGGGTGCACTGCCGTCCGAACCACCCCGTTGAATTTTGGTGGGCGGACGCGGAACTGCAGTCTGTACCCGATTTCTACAGTGCGCAGGACCCATGGAGAAATATTCGTGAGATTTTGCCATGCCTCTACGAAATTCACCAAAGGAACCAGCCCCTCGGGACTGGTGTCCAGTGTTTTGTGCGAGTCCTTGACGGCACCCTGAAGCGGATGACCGGCAGGGGAAAACCGACAACGACCCACCGTGTGCGAACCCAAACGCTGTTTGACTGCAGGCCTTTGGGGCAGAAAAAGCAGCGTGTGCTCGCTGGAAGCTGGCGTGACCCGAAGCGTCAGAGATGGCGGGATACCGACGCCAGCATCCTGAGGGCCCGAGGAGAGAGGGGACCTCGATCGCTCTCTCTCCGGGGGGGCGGCCCTTGGAGGTCTCACAGGAGTTAGGACCTCTTCCCTTTCGCCTTCCTGGCCTGAAAGGCTTTGGGCGAGAGTGCCGCCTAGAGTCCCAATCTCAGCTTTTTTTTTTTTTTTTTTTTTGAGGGGGACCTCTAGAAGCGATACTCCCCTTCAGATGGTAGGCTGAATTAAAATATCTAACCAAGTTCTAAGTCAGATACAATTTTTAATTACTTTAACTCCTCGGAATTAAATGCAGCCATAACACTGGAATACTGTTTTATATTTAATTATACGATCCCGTAACCTACACGCTGCCTCGGCAAACGTGAGATTCGAGCCGTTATAATTTGGCTTTCATCCTTGGAGAAGAAAGTCAACAGGCGCGAGACTGAAACACCTGACAGCGCACGGCTGTACGCGTCAAGATATTTCTCAATGAACACAGCCAGCACCCTCAGGAGCTGACTGTGAATGCCTCGCACCTAAACAGTATTATTTATCAGATCGCGTGTGTCCCTTTTATTGCAGACCCGTAACGCGTTGCCTTAACAAACGCGAGATTCGAGTAGTACACAATATATTTGGCTTTCATCTCTCGAGAAGAAAGTCAACAGGCGCGAGGCTGAGAGCCCCGAAACGCACGTGTGCGGCGAGTTATTTCTCAATGAACACAGCCAGCACCCTCAGGAGCTGACTGTTCATGCCTCGTACTCACACAGCAAACTGCAAAGTAGACTCGTAACCTACATGCTGCCTCGGCAAACACGAGATCCGAGCTACTAGATTCTGCAACTGCAAGGCAACCTTAAATCTACGCGCTGCCTCGGCAAACGCGAGATTCCAGCCACAGAATCTTATTACAAAATACACTCGTAATCTAAGCGCTGCCTCGGCAAACGCGAGATCCTAGCTACTAGATTCTGTATTGCAACTGCAAGGCAAACCTTAAACCTACGCGCTGCCTCGGCAAACGCGAGATTCCAGCCACAGAATCTTATTGCAAAATACACTCGTAATCTAAGCGCTGCCTCGGCAAACGCGAGATCCGAGCTACTAGATTCTGTATTGCAACTGCAAGGCAAACCTTAAACCTACGCGCTGCCTCGGCAAACGCGAGATTCCAGCCACAGAATCTTATTGCAAAATACACTCGTAATCTAAGCGCTGCCTCGGCAAATGCGAGATCCGAGCTACTAGATTCTGTATTGCAACTGCAAGGCAAACCTTAAACCTACGCGCTGCCTCGGCAAACGCGAGATCCCAGCCACAGAATCTTATTGCAAGATACTTTAAGAGGACATACAACACCAAATAGGACAGACTTGTTCACACATACACAGAGCGCTTGCTGAATAGCAAAAAGCTGACATTTCTGTGTGCCGGCGTGCTTTTGTATACATCCGCTTATGCCGTCACACGCTACGTCATCACGCAACGCCAATAGGATTGGATTCGGTTTCATTCATAAATTCAGACGCGCTACGCTGAAGGGCGTTCCCCTAGTGTCGTCACCGACGCAGTTCGAGTTCCCTCGAAAGGGAACTCGGCCGCACGTGTATTAACACACACAACTGTTCAGCAGCATATTTCCCCTGTTCTTTACGAACTCCATTGGCTTCCAGTAACTGCACGTATCGATTTTAAAATCTTGATTTTAACATATAAAGCTATTCATGGGATAGCACCGGAATACCTTTGTGATCTAGTTGTTCCTTACATCCCAAATCGTCCTCTACGCTCGTCTGACTCTTCTACTCTGCAGCAACCCACATTTAAATTAAAGTCGATGGGTGGTCGCTCCTTTACGGTTACTGCCCCTCGGTTGTGGAATAAACTTCCTTTTGCAATTAAAAATTCCCCAACTTTAGACTGCTTTAAGAGGTCTTTAAAGACCCATCTTTTTAAAAATGTTTATTGTCTTTGAAGTGTATTATGTCTGGTATTATCTTGTATATCGTTGCTTGATTCTTCTGCTTTTAATTATCTTATATTTGTTTACCATACTGTGTAGCGCTTTGGGTTGGAGAAAAGCGCATTACAAATAAAATGCATCATCATCATCATCATCATCTGAATCAACTAATTAACTCTAAACACTTGCAAAAGATTCCTGAGGCTTTTAAAAACTCCCAGCCTGTTTCATTACTCAAAACCGCAATCATGGGTAAGACTGCCGACCTGACTGCTGTCCAGAAGGCCATCATTGACACCCTCAAGCAAGAGGGTAAGACACAGAAAGAAATTTCTGAACAAATAGGCTGTTCCCAGAGAGCTGTATCAAGGCACCTCAGTGGGAAGTCTGTGGGAAGGAAAAAGTGTGGCAAAAAACGCTGCACAACGAGAAGAGGTGACCGGACCCTGAGGAAGATTGTGGAGAAGGACCGATTCCAGACCTTGGGGGACCTGCGGAAGCAGTGGACTGAGTCTGGAGTAGAAACATCCAGAGCCACCGTGCACAAGCGTGTGCAGGAAATGAGCTACAGGTGCCGCATTCCCCAGGTCAAGCCACTTTTGAACCAGAAACAGTGGCAGAAGCGCCTGACCTGGGCTACAGAGAAGCAGCACTGGACTGTTGCTCAGTGGACCAAAGTACTTTTTTCGGATGAAAGCAAATTTTGCATGTCATTCGGAAATCAAGGTGCCAGAGTCTGGAGGAAGAATGGGGAGAAGGAAATGCCAAAATGCCTGAAGTCCAGTGTCAAGTACCCACAGTCAGTGATGGTCTGGGGTGCCATGTCAGCTGCTGGTGTTGGTCCACTGTGTTTTATCAAGGGCAGGGTCAATGCAGCTAGCTATCAGGAGATTTTGGAGCACTTCATGCTTCCATCTGATTTCATTTTTCAGCACGACCTGGCACCTGCTCACAGTGCCAAAACCACTGGTAAATGGTTTACTGACCATGGTATTACTGTGCTCAATTGGCCTGCCAACTCTCCTGACCTGAACCCCATAGAGAATCTGTGGGATATTGTGAAGAGAAAGTTGAGAGACGCAAGACCCAACACTCTGGATGAGCTTAAGGCCGCTATCGAAGCATCCTGGGCCTCCATAACACCTCAGCAGTGCCACAGGCTGATTGCCTCCATGCCACGCCGATTGCCTCCATGCCACGCCGCATTGAAGCAGTCATTTCTGCAAAAGGATTCCCGACCAAGTATTGAGTGCATAACTGAACATAATTATTTGAAGGTTGACTTTTTTTGTATTAAAAACACTTATTTTATTGGTCGGATGAAATATGCTAATTTTTTGAGATAGGAATTTTGGGTTCCCTTTCAAGGGAACTCGAGCTGCGTTGAGACGCGGTGGGAACGCTCTGCGTGATTGCGTCGTGAAGCACGTGTATAATCAGTCCAATGGAAGAGCGAGACGTCATAGGCGGGTGACGTCATAGACCAGGAAGCTATAAAGCACACCAGAAAACAGACCGCGACAGCTTCTGTTGCCTTCAGCAAGCGCTCTCTGTATACTGTCCTTGTCTATTTACTGTTGTCTGTCACAAGCACATTATCTATCTATATATATATATATATTATGGCGAAACAAGAATTCAAGCGTTGTGTTGTCCCTTGCCCTCGTTTTATCACGGGTGGGGACACACATCAGCTTTGTGTTGCTTGTTTGGGAGTGGAGCATGCCCAGTCAGTTCTCGAGGGAGCTGACTGTGAGCATTGCGAGAAGCTGTCCGTGAGGACTCTCCGCTCTCGCCGGGCGTTCTTTGAGGAGGACGGTTCGGTTCGCGCTCCCCGAGGTGCGGGTCCCGCTGCTGCCGAGGCACAGCGAAGGCTTTCATCTTGGGGTTCGCATATGGATCTAGTAGCGGGGCTTGAGACGGGCCCAGCCCTTTCTCAACCCTTACCTGCTGGATCCGGTGCCTCTGCCCAGGAAGGAGCCCGTGCTGCGGCTTCTCCTTCCCAGGTTGGGGCACCATTGCTGAGGCTATCCAGTTCTGAGGATCTGGATGTCGTCAGTGTTGATATGGGGGATTTTGAGTCTTCGCCAGCTCATGCCTCCAGTAATGATGAGGAGCTTATGGAGGTTTTATCTCGTGCTGTAGCTAGATTAAATATTGAATGGCCAGCCGATGATTCTCAGAGTGTTTCTAAGAAAAGTTTATTAGATGAAAGATTTCTACCATCTATAACACAGCCTCCACGTCGGGGACTCCCGTTTTTTCCCGATCTCCACAATGAGGTTTCGAGATCGTGGAATAAACCGGCGTCATTCAGAGTATTTAACCCACAAACTTCCAACTACAGTAATGTTTTGGGTGCATCTGACTATGGTTATTTGACGGTGCCTCGGGCTGAAGAGACGCTCGCGAGCTATCTCTCTCCCGAGTCATCGTCATCATTAAAAGCCCCGACGTTACCCACCAAGCCATTAAAATCTACATCTTCGCTGGTGGGTAAAGCTTATTCGGCAGCAGGTCAGGCTGCGTCATGTCTGCATACTATGTCTATACTGCAGGCATACCAGGCTGATCTGCTGAAGGATATCGATGAACGTGAGGAAGTCAGCGCTGACGCAATTCGAGAATTGCGTCGCGCAACAGACCTGTCTCTCCGGGCCACTAAGGAGACGGCCAAATCAGTGGGCCGTTCTATGGCAGCCCTGGTGGCCACGGAGAGGCATCTTTGGTTAAATCTGTCTGATATAAAAGATAAAGATAGGTCTGTTCTTCTGGACGCGCCACTGTCACCTTCAAGTTTGTTCGGCGACGCTATCAATTGTGTCGTCGATAGGTTTCAAGAAACGAAAAAACAATCGGCTGCGTTCCAGAGGTTTCTTCCTCGACGTTTCGATGTCCCCGAGACTGCTGGGCGGAAAATGATTATTAAATCCGAGCAGTCTCGTCCGAGTACAAGCTCCTCACAGCACAGAGTGCATCAAAAACAGAGCGTCGCCACTCGGGCTCCTCCACAATCTGGGGAACCTGGGTGGCGGTCGCAGTCCAGGCCAGCTAGGGGTAGGCAAGATCTGAGGACTGTCATCTCTAAGATTTCGTTTTCGAGAAATCGTTCATCCTCGGCACCCTCTGGGGGGCGATTCTCTGAGGAGAGTCGCAGCGCTGCCACATCGGTTGTTCCCTGCCGGTTCGCCGCTTCAGGGCACCGAGGTGTCAGCGTCCCCATACGATTCTCCGAGGAGGATCGTAGAACGGTCAGTTCGGTTGTTCCCTGCCGGTTCGCCGCTTCAGGGCACCGAAATATCCGTACAACCGAATCCCGAGGCCAGTCTCGAGAGACTGGTCCCCTTAGTAGAATTTCTGGCAGCGTGGAAACTACTGCCAAATATTTCTCAGTGGGTCCTGCATATAATAGAAAACGGTTACAGAATTCAGTTCGGTTCTCGTCCGCCCAGATTTCAAGGGGTCCTTCCCACAGTGGTGGACCCGAGGCAGGCTCGGGTCATGGAGCTAGAAGTACTGACGCTTCTGCGAAAAGGGGCTATAGAAAGGGTTTCTCCTCCCAGCAGAGAGTCAGGGTTTTACAGCCGTTACTTCATCGTACCCAAGAAGGATGGGGGGTTGCGTCCTATTCTAGATCTGCGTCAGTTAAACAGCAGAGTTCAGAAACTCAAGTTCAAGATGCTTACACTCAAACAGATTGTATCACAGATTCAGTCCGAGGACTGGTTTGTCACAATAGACTTGAAGGACGCTTACTTTCATGTATCCATTCATCCTCATCACAGGAAGTTCCTGAGGTTTGCTTTCGGGGGCGAAGCATACCAATATCGGGTCCTTCCATTCGGCCTAGGTTTATCACCCCGCACCTTTACGAAATGCGTGGATGCAGCGCTGGCTCCTCTGAGACTCCAGGGCATTCGCGTATTAAACTATATCGACGACTGGTTGATCCTGGCTCGTTCCGAGCAGTTGGCAGTTCGGCATCGAGATGTCGTTCTGTCTCACATAAAGAGGTTGGGGTTGCGGCTAAACACCAAGAAGAGTGTTCTCCTCCCAGCCCAGAGGATCACTTTTTTAGGGGTGATGTGGGATTCGACAACTATGCAAGCACGATTGTCTCCGCGGCAATGCCTACGTGCCTTGGTCATGTGGAAGAAACCTTGGTTCCTCGCCCAAGGCCCAGTTTTGGGGGCTTCTTGTCGACGCGTAACGCTATCGACGGATGCTTCCCTCACAGGCTGGGGGGCGGTCATGAGTGGCCGCTCGGCGACAGGTGTCTGGCAGGACCATCAGCTTTCGTGGCATATAAACCGACTAGAGATGATGGCGGTATTTCAGGCTCTCAAATACTTCCTGCCAGACCTGAGAGGCCATCATGTGCTTGTCCGCACAGACAACACATCGGTGGTCTCTTACATCAACCACCAAGGGGGTCTGAGGTCCCGATTATTATGCAAACTGGCTCATCAGATCCTCCTATGGGCCCAGGGGAAATTACTGTCACTCAGGGAAGTTTATATTCCAGGGTGTTTGAATGTGGGAGCAGATATCCTGTCAAGGCAGGGGCTGAGGCCCGGGGAGTGGAGACTTCACCCCGAGGTGGTGGAGCTCCTATGGGAGAACTATGGTCAAGCTCAGGTAGATCTTTTCGCATCTTATGATACAACCCATTGTCAGCTTTGGTTCTCCCTCACATATCCAGCTCCTCTCGGACTGGACGCTATGGTACAGGTGTGGCCGATGCTGCACCTGTACGCATTCCCCCCGATATCATTGCTTCCGGGAGTTCTAATAAAGATGTGGGCTTGGCCTCTGAGGGGGCCCAGCTCTTAGAATCTGGTCTCTCGACTGAGGTCGTTGAGACCATCCTTCAATCCAGAGCTCCTTCCACGAGGAAACTATATTCATTGAAATGGAAACTGTTTTCTACATGGTGTGGAGAACGTTTTTTAAATCCTGTTAACTGCCCGGTTGGTACAGTTCTCGATTTCCTTCAAGACCGTTTCTCTGCTGGATTATCTCCCTCCACCTTAAAGGTGTACGTAGCGGCTATATCTGCTTATCGCTCCCCTCTGGGGGCTTCTTCTCTTGGGAGAGATCCTCTTATTATTCGTTTTCTTCGTGGTACATTGAGGCTGAGGCCTGCACTGCACTCTAGAGCACCGGCTTGGGATTTGGCCATTGTACTTGAGGGTCTGGCCCTGGCTCCCTTCGAGCCTATTGAAGAGGTTTCAGAGAAATTCCTTACACTAAAAACTCTATTTCTTCTCGCTATTTGTTCTATCAAGAGAATTGGAGATCTGCAAGCCTTGTCGGTGGCTCCTTCATGTCTGGAATTTGCACCTGGTATGGTGAAAGCATTTTTACACCCTAGGCCGGGTTACATTCCTAAGGTCCCCGCTAATGTGGGGGGCCCTATTGTGCTGCAGGCTTTTTGCCCTCCACCTTTCATTACCCCAGATCAGGAAAGTCTCAATCTGTTATGTCCCGTTAGGGCTTTGGATGCCTACGTTCACAGAGCTGCCCTGTGGCGTAGATCAGAGCAGTTATTTGTCTGCTTCGGTTCAACCAAGAAAGGTTGCCCGGCATCGAGACAGGTAATGAGCAAGTGGGTAGTTGAGGCTATCTCACTTGCTTATGAAGCGGCCGGACAGCCTTCACCTATGGCTGTCCGCGCCCATTCTACTAGGAGTATGGCTGCCTCTAAGGCTTTAATTTCGGGGGTTTCCCTTCAGGACGTTTGTAATGCGGCAGGCTGGTCCTCACCGCATACATTTGTCAGATTTTACGACCTAGACCTCTCCACTCCCGGGGCTAGGCTGCTTGTTTCTTAGTGTGCGCAAGGACTCCACACAGAACGGGCATTTCTCATTATGGCGTAGTGGATATGGGGTTCCCACCGCGTCTCAACGCAGCTCGAGTTCCCTTGAAAGGGAACGTCTCAGGTTACGTATGTAACCCTGGTTCCCTGAGAGGGAACGAGACGCTGCGTTCTCCTGCCATACTTCCTGCATGCCCTGATCGACTTGCTTCAGGCCTTTTCAGAAGCTGTCGCGGTCTGTTTTCTGGTGTGCTTTATAGCTTCCTGGTCTATTACGTCACCCGCCTATGACGTCTCGCTCTTCCATTGGACTGATTATACACGTGCTTCACGACGCAATCACGCAGAGCGTTCCCACCGCGTCTCAACGCAGCGTCTCGTTCCCTCTCAGGGAACCAGGGTTACATACGTAACCTGAGACGTTTTCATGAGCTGTATGCCAAAATCATCAGTATTAAAACAATAAAAGACCTGAAATATTTCAGTTGGTGTGCAATGAATCTAAAATATATGAAAGTTTAATTTTTATCATTACATTATGGAAAATAATGAACTTTATCACAATATGCTAATTTTTTGAGAAGGACCTGTATATATATATATATATATATATATATATATATATATATATATATATATATATATAGGCTATATATATATTAAAACTAACAAAACTAAAACTAACAAACTCAATTACTAAAACTATCTAAATTCAAATTGAGTTGGATAATATTAAAATAAAAACTAATTAGTGATAATAATAATACTGTAATAACTCCAATAGTATTTTTAATGAATAACACAGGTGTGTAATCCAACTTTCTCTTTTAAATTGAATTTCTTTCTTCAAACTTCTCAACAACAAAAAAAGTTTGATTCTCTTCTCTGCTGAGGAGACATTCTCTCCTCCTTAACTGAACATACATTAATAGAGGCTGATTATTGCTAGTGTCAATAGAGGTTAACACAGTTGGTGAGTTGTCAGGAAAGAAAGAAAAAAATACCAATAAAGTAAACAAGAACAAGACCAAAAGCATTGGAGGGGCACAATAGAGACTGCAGCGTGAATCTGATAGCCTAACAAGAAAGTCAAAAACCAAAACATTTTTTATAGGCCAAGCACAGTCAGCTCCTATACTGACCTAAACTCAACTGCATATTTCTTTTAAAAAAAAGTTTATTGTTCTGTTAATGGCTATACAGTTTATACTGTAAAACATAGCTGCCCCAATTCAAAGGTCATCATTCGAAGACCACATTTGGAGGCCAATTGTGTCACCCCGGCACAAGGAAGGCTGTCCTACTCTGAGGAGTGCTTACGATGAACACTTTACTATCCCATGAGGCCACGGGAGAGGATTTGTGAAAGGCAGTGAAGCGACACAACTGACGCTAGTGGGTCAGGTGATAATGATAACATGACGAATGTAGTACGTCTGGGTCATGTGCTGAATTCGGAACCGCATACTAGTATACTACTACTCATACTATTTTAACTACATCTTTCTACGGCAGAAATAGTAAGAGAAGTATTCTAGTATGCGGTTCCAAATTCAGCCATGGTCTGGATTACATTACTACACACATTCATGAATGAATGAATTAAAATCTTAATTAAGAACTATTAAAAGAAGCAAGAAACATAAATAAATTATACAAACGAATAAAAAAAAAGAAAATATATAACAATAAACAAAACAAAATTTCAACATAATATACTATTCATTTAGCGGTAGTAAATTAATTACTTATTAAAAATAAGTGCCCACTTAAGAAAGTAGTCTGGGCGACTTCGAATGCCGTTTTTGTAAAATTAGGCTAACGATTGCATCTTAACCACGCGACTCTGTGTTGTATTTTAGAGAAATTACCGTATAGACAGGAGGAGAAGCTCGCAGGCAATCTTTTACGGTCTATGAGGCAATAGTAGCGACATAGAGGCATAAATTCAAGAGAGAAGCCCATAGATAGAGAGTCCATTAAAGTAACAGGACAAAATATATTTTAACAACATGTTTGAGGAATTAGTTGATTCAGATTTGGCTTGGCACAGCTACTAGAAGATTTACAACTGTCAGACTGTCGTCAAGCTCAGTTTGAGCCTGCGCAGTCGCTCAGCCATCAGGCAGGAAGTGCAATAATCGGGCTTCAGTCTCCGTTGAAATCAATGGGGTCGCTGTGTCCATTTCTTTTACTGTCTATGGTCGTGCCCGATCTTTTATATCAGTTGAGCAAGCTTTTCAGTAGACCTACGTTTAACATGATGTTTTTATTCATATAGAAAATTATGATTGTTGTTATTTTGAAAGATAAAATAAGCTACATTTACAATGGGTTTAGAGATCAGTTCATTATGAGAGCATATATGAGCAAGTGTTTTTTAAGTGTGAAACGAGATAGGTAATTGTTCTTGTTTAGATATTCAGTAGCCTACTCTAAAGAGAGTATGGGTCAGCTGATTTCTATTTTGGTCGGAAATATTGCTGATCAAATTGGCGTCTGGTCTAATAATTTGCTTTGTTCACGCCATAATTATCGCAAAAAAGATATGACAACACCTGACGCTTTACTTACTGCGGTTGGAGCTGTTTAAGTCCTCGATGGCTCTTGCTCTAAGACCATGAAATCAAAATAGATTTTTTGTTGTTGTTGCTTTTAGTATGTTAGCCTTACTGTTATCTATAAGCTAGTGTGCTCCAAAAAATGACAAAATTCGCATTTAGAAGATGAGCACGACGAGAATACTTTTTGTGCGCTAAAAAACAATTAAAAATAACGACTTTATTCAACAATTTCTTCTCGTCTGTGTCAGTATCCTACATTTACGTTGTTAATACAGCCAAGCTTCCAAGTTCTATAACAGAACACAGGCTCACCATTGGCTGATGCTGTTCACGTGAGCACCACGATGCATGCTGACGCAGGAGCTGGCTAATAGAGTGCCGAAGTTATGACGTCACTTTTTAGGACAACTCGGAAGTTAGCGGCGCATGGGTTCCCTCGATCGAAAAGCTATGCATTTTCCCCATAGACTTTTGTAAAATCGCAAAAAATAAGATCTGTGTTCAACAAAGAGTTGTGACCCTTACACGTTTTGTCTATCAAGATAATCTTTACAAGTTAATCCAAAATTTATACATTTTGAAGCCTATATAAAGTTTAAAAAACCACAAGCAGGTTATAACTGGTGTGTTTTATGTCATAGATCAAAACGTGAAAATATTTAGAGGCTTTGTTAACCACAGACCTTATTTCAGGCGATTTAGCAAAAACCCATTCAAAAAACCCATAGACTTTAGGGCGAGGGAACCGGAAGTGCTAAAATGCTAACTCACTTCCGCATTTTGGCCTACAAAGTGACGTCATAACTTCGGCACTCGATACAGACGGTTGTCTGGGAACGCCCCCGGGAACGCCCCGTCACGTGATGTGAATTTAGCCCGTGGGGGAAAACATTGCCTTGGCGCTCATTGAAATACATGCGACAATCATGCCGAAGAGGTACTGTGTCGTTTTCTGTACCCCCAATAAACAAACAAATTATGAATTGAAGTTCTACATCCTTCCTAATAAACACACAGAACCGGAAAGGAGGACAAAATGGCTACAAGCAATAGTGTACTATACTTCTGTGATGTTCAATACCTCTATACTAGTACTTCTATGGTAGTCCAGTCATTTTAAGCCAAAATGGGGGTCAACCTTGAACAAATTGCAACAGAAGCAAACTCAACTGATTTTGTATCCTCAATATGTCCTGAGTAAGGAAAAAAAAAAGCCCAGAAGAATCCCATTAGGGGAAAGTTTAGAAAAAGACCCAAATCATTCATTCGCCTATTCATTCTTTTTCTCACGTGAAAAGGGTAAAAATTATAACCTTTAGATATCATCTTGAAAATCACTGAGTTGATTACTTACATCAAGACAAACAAAAATGTATTACAAGTTTTTTGCAATTGTTTGTTAACATGGACAAATGGTGCATAATCTAATTACATATGTGCTCATTTGCATAATTACCCAAACAGATCTAAACATTGGGTATAGCAGTGAACATGTCTTGTAGAATTTTGTTGACATATAACAGTAAACTATTTAATGTTAAGGTCTGAATGGAACCCATTTAGGCTACCCATGAACATTAATGCAGGAAGAAGTACTTTAGAAACCAGCCTTTATTAATTATTATGGCAGAGATGGGGTTTGGGGCTGGGGCCGTGGGACTGTTTCTGGGGGATGAGTCTGAGGGAAGAACAGGAGACATGGGTAAGGAGAATGCAGAAGACAAAAGGTAGGTGAAATAAAAAGTGTCTGGATCAAAAAATCTAGTTACGTACACAATGCACTCAATGCCCAAACCCCATCTCTGCAATAATAATTAATAAAGGCTGGTTTCTAAAGTACTTCTTCCTGTATTAATGTTCATGGGTAGTCTAAATGGGTTCCATTCAGACCTTAACATTAAGTCTTTTACTGTTATATGTCAACAAGATTAAAACAAAAACATTTTCACCTGCTATACCCAATGTTTAGATCTGTTTGGGTAATTATGCAAATTAGCTAATACGCAATTATATTATGCACCGTTTGTCCATGTTAACAAACAATTTCAAAAAACTTGTAATACATTTTTTGTTTGTCTTGATGTAAGTAATCAACTCAGTGATTTTCATGATGATATCTAAAGGTTAAAATTTGTACCCTTTTCACTTGAGAAAAAGAATGAATAGGCGAATGAATGGCATTTATTTGGGTCTTTTTCTAAACTTTCCCCTAATGGGATTCTTCGGGGCTTTTTTTTTCCTTACACAGGACATATTGAGGATACAAAATCAGTTGAGTTTGCTGCTGTTGCAATTTGTTCAACCTTTTTTCATAAAATGACTGGACTATAGCCTATGTCCCAAAATACTATAGTATGCCTATAGGATTACTATAATATTTTGTCCTAAAATACTACAAGATTCCTATAGTTGTTTTTCATAAGGGATGTCTCATTCACATTTGCGTTATCAGCTGCTCGCTTGATAGGCCAATCGACGGTCTACACTCAATACAGACTGCAGTCTGTGGATAACTGTCAGCACAGTCCCTCGGCAACTTCGTAGGCTACTACTGATCACCGTTTTACAAAAGGATTAATAGTTTGGAGTGAAGCATACGTACAATTGGTAAGTGACAAGGTTTTATGGAGTTATAGTATGCAACATATACGAAAGTTGATTGAGTTAATAGGCTAATGTTACTGCTACAGCTACCGCGATGTCTTACCTGAGAGTCAAACAGATCTAAACATTGGGTATAGCAGTGAACATGTCTTGTAGAATTTTGTTGACATATAACAGTAAACTATTTAATGTTAAGGTCTGAATGGAACCCATTTCAGATCAGTAGTAGCCTGTCAGATGTAAAATAGACGTTTAGAAGATGTCTTCAAGATGTAATGATTTAGAATGCATGTTAAACTGACATCTTCTAAACGTCTATTTGACATCTGACAGGAAACGTCCTATAGACGTATTGCAGATGAGCAAACACTCTTAAAAATACGTCTTCCAGATGTAAATATCACATCAAATAGAAGTGTGCTATCTGGGTACGGTCTACACTCAATACAGACTGCAGTCTGTGGATAACTGTCAGCACAGTCCCTCGGCAACTTCGTAGGCTACTACTGATCACCGTTTTACAAAAGGATTAATAGTTTGGAGTGAAGCATACGTACAATTGGTAAGTGACAAGGTTTTATGGAGTTATAGTATGCAACATATACGAAAGTTGATTGAGTTAATAGGCTAATGTTACTGCTACAGCTGCTATGTCTTACCCGGAGATTCAACCAGATAACAAAATATGTCTGGAAACGACACCTCCGGCCATTTGGTTGGGTCATTGACAAGTTTTTGATTAAATCAGGGCAATCATAACCTATTGCCAGAGGTGGAAAGTAACGAATTACATTTACTCGCGTTACGTAATTGAGTCGTTTTTTTTTGTGTACTTCTACTTTTTTAAGTAGTTTTTAAAATCTGTAATTTTACTTTTACTTAAGTACGTTTTGTTTGAAGTATTGTACTTCGCTACATTTGAAATCATATCCGTTACTGAGTAAAAAATAATAATACAAGGGAGAAAAAAAAATCACACTCCGGAAACTACTGCATTGATTGAAGGGCGGGAGAACAAACACGCAAAAAAGGTGACGCAGACCCAGCTGAAGCTGAAAGCGAAGCGCCCTCGAATTTTTATGAAGCGAATTATGGCCAGTATACTGTATACAGTATACTATACATATATGGAAATACTTTGGATGTAAAAAAGTGTGGTTGTCCTCGAGGATAGATATCCAATTTGCAAAAAATGTGGACACAAAGTGGCTGCAAAAGGAGGATACATAGGACACCATCCCTCCTGCAGATAAAGGTATGTCCCGATTATAACGTAAGGCCGAATGATTTACGTGATGCAGAGGGAATCCCGGAATCCAGTCATGAAAATGGAATTTACATAACGCAGAAGATGTCACGTAAAACACGAAAAATGATGGATGGATGAATACATGGAAAGTAGAACTGTGCAATAAATCCAATCGCGACATGGTCTGTGAATATTTAAGCGCAAAATACTGCTATGTAAATATATAACCTGCTTGTTCTGCGTTTCTGTGAAGCGGTGTGAATGAGCTGCTCCGCTTTGTCTACTACATACTCAAGTACGCGTGGTGTTTTCAGCGTCTCACAAACAATTTGAGTACATGATGAATAGATGAACATTTCCAGAGCTGCTCTGAGAGAACGCCTAATGAGCATTTTCATCATTTTATTTGAGAAAAACCATTGTCAAATAGGCTTACACTTTGAAACAGGTCTTCACTACAACCCGTCAAAATAAAAGTTTGGTTTAACTAGGAGAAATTATGACAGAAATATATTACTGTTGTAGGCATACAATAGAACGTACTTATCATAATAATAATAATAACAACAACAATAATAATACAATTTATTTAAACATTAATTAAGGCATTTTTTGTCCATGGTTTAATTTAGTAAATCTGTTTTTTGCTGATCTTCCCCAAAAAATAAAAGGACACAAGTTTAAAATTTCATTTGATTGCCACCGTTTTTGATAATATATTTGGATTAAATCATAAAAAGAAACATTCATTTTCTGAATAAAATACATTTCATAGGACTATATTATTCTTAAAAAAATAATAAATTATTAATTTTAAAAATGAGTTGTTAATCTAATTCATTATCAATTATTGAATTTAATTGATTAGACATGTTCTATTGGAATTTTAATAAACAAAACAAACTTTCAAGTTTGTTATAATAAAAGCATTTGTTCAACCCCAAAAAAACTGTTTTCTTTAATTTAACTGTCATTTTAACTGATGATAATAATAATAACCATAATTTAATAATACCGTTTATTTAATAATTGATTAATACTGTAAACCGTGATATTTTCTGAGACGTTATCATACTGTAAAAATCTCATACCATTACAACCCTACACGGGAGAGTCCCTCCACCCCACCCACCCCACTGTTCACCCACCCCCCACTTGTTAAAAAAGTAACTCAGTAACTTTTACTTGAGTAAATTTTAAATGAGCTACTTTTTACTTTTACTTGAGTAGATTTTTAGACCGGTAATTTTACTTGTACTTAAGTAAAATTTCATTGAAGTAGTAGTACTTTTACTTGAGTAGAATATTTTATTACTCTTTCCACCTCTGGCTATTGCAGTTCATTTTGCAATGTATCGTTTCCGGTCGGCAGGCGTCAATGACTCGCAATCAAGCGGCAACCTCCCGTCTCTCTCTTGAAACCATGAATTAAACTGCAATTCATCGACTGGCCGCTTGAGGCAGGCTGCAAAAATGAGTAAAATCTGTATCTCCCCCATGTTAAAATCCCCAACTTTACAGCAGAAAAAAATATGTTTACAGCCTGGAGCAAAAAGTGGTTTTGGTCTATATAGCTAATTTTGCCCTTCATGACAACTGTGAGGGGGGTGATTTTTTTTTTTACAACTCATCCGTTTAAATTATAATAAGCCTTAAAGTTCTGCATAATTAAGGGCGTGGCCACTTGAGTGACTGGTGGATTGAGGCTGCTGTAACTGCTAGCCGACGTTTGTCTCTGTTAACGTCACCCTCAGCTAATTCCAGCAGCTGCTGTACTTGCCATCTCTGCATCTTTTTCGGGATTATTTCATACAATTTAATACACGCATTATATATTTGCCCACGCCGTTGGATTAGAGAGAACAACCAGCGCTGTATTTCCAGTTGTTTTCCTCGCATGCACTAATGGATGTCTGACAATTTCGTTGCTTTTTGGAGTATACAGGCTAGACTCGTTATGCGGTACCGTTGCTCTCACGGAACAGATATGCTTATTTAACTTTTAAGTGTTTAATAAAAAGTACCGTGAGATGAAATCCTGCAGGTGTCAGTGCTTTCTCTCCGTCCATGCAATAGATGCACACCCTTGAATGAGCGAGGATTTCTAGTGCATTTACTTGAACTTCTGAGGTAATATTTTTGGTTTAACCCATTTGAGAAATTGAAAGGCGGCCAAAATCAGATTTTAAAATCGACTGAACTGAATAAAGCTCTTTACGAACTTGACGTGCGATGACGCGCTGTCTGACATTTATGCGCATGAATCACAACTGCACACGCACAAGCTCAGAGCAATATTGTAAGTTACTGCATGATAATCGAGCAGCAAACTCCCTGGCCGTTTCTCAATACCAAGTTCGCAAACTTCGGACTTGCGTCCTTGGTAGTTCAGACTTGCCAAGTTCGACTCAGGAGAACGAACTGCCGAGGACGAGAGGACGCCAGATCCAACTCCTCCCACCTTACATATACCTAAACCTACCCATCTCCGCCCCCTGATCCCTAAACCCACCCCTAATCCCTAAACCCACCCCTAATCCTACCCATCTCCACCCCTTGGATCTTGATCCGACTCCTCCCCGTGGATCTTATGTACTGCATTGAGGTGCTACTGGGTTATTCTGCAAATGGAACAGCAGCGTTCTTGATCGCGTCACTCAGCTCGCTCTGGCTACTCCGGTTATCTCTTTATGTATATTTTAGGCAACAATAAAACGAAATATGGTATAAAATACAACTTGCCTCTTTTCATCAACAATAAAACGAAATATGTAATAAAATACCACTCTGCCTCTTTTCATTTAAAAAAAATCTTAAACATATTAATGGCCACACAAATGTGGTTCAGGCAACGCAGATTGATTATCTTCACACTGCATATATTTATAACAACACGAAATATAAAACACAACCCTGCTTCTTTTTGTTTTAATTTTAATTTTTAAATATGAAACATTTTTGATCATTAAAACGGACTTAACAGACAGAGACAGGGTTGTGTGATTTTATTGTATTATACATGTGCATACAGTGAAGAGAATCTATAGTACAATAATATATATAAAAAAGTTTTAATGATCAATAATATCCAGTATAAAAGTATAAGTAGCCTAATAGGTATAAGAAGCTATACAATGAGAAATAAAGCAAACAATTCAGTCAAACATAAGTCAGCTCTCTAATAGGCTACAAAGTTAAAGTTAAATAGCCTAAATATATAAAGTTATGAAACTTCACTTTGCCCTCAGCCAAAACGATTTGCCATGGAACAAACTATAGATTAATGAGACCAAACATCGATTTATACACAAGACAAATTATATCTCATTATAACCACTAGACTAGAGACATAAGAGCCAGCGGCAACATCAGAAGGACTAGCCGAGGGAAAGCTGTTCCAGTCGGGGTTAATGAGCGCTGAACGCCCGGTGATCGCCTGGATCTCACAACTCCAAAAACGTCAGACACATTTTTCAAATAGGCGCTATCTTTATAAATAAACCACAGATTTGAGCTTTAAACAACTACATTCTCGCCTGAAACACTATTAAAATTACATTTCGTGATACAATAACAGTAGTATTTTTATATTACGCAGGGTTTCTCCTCTGCTATTGACGCTTGCTGGTTGGTGCAAGATGCATTCTGGGATACCAGGCTGTCTCAAGTCCTCACAAGTCACCTCTCGATGCATCCTCGGTAAAAGGGGCGGATCAAGAACACATCCGGGGATTTGAACTGGACTTGGCTAGATGTGAACTTTGAATTGGAACAGTACTTTGGCAGCGACTGATGATGTTTCACAAGAACGCAAGTACAGACAAGAACGCATATTGAGAAACGCCCCCTGTCTCTCTCTTGAAACCAACACGGAAGTGAATTAAACTGCAATTCATCGCCTGGCCGTTTGAGGGTGGCAGCAAAAGTGAGTCAAATCTGTATCTCCCCCATGTTAAAATGCCGAACTTTACCGCAGAAAAAAACATGTTTACAGCCTGGTGTCTTAAGTTGTTTTGGTCTATACAGCTAATTTTGCCCTTCATGACAACTGTGAGGGGGGTGAATTTTTTTTTAGAACTCATCCGTTTAAATTATATTAAGCCTTAAAATGCTGCATAATCAAGGGCGTGGCCACTTGAGTGTCAGGTGGATTGCCGCTGCTGTTACTAGCCGTTTGTCTGCTCTCTGTTAGCCATCATAGCTGATTCCAGCTGCTGAACTTGTCATCTCTGCCGTGTTTGTACTTTTTTCGGGATTATTTCATACAGTTTATTACACGCCGCCCTTACCTTTGCCCACGCCGTTGGATTCCGTCGTTGTCGAGTGTCGAGAGAACAACCAGCGCTGTTCTTCAGTTGTTTTCCTTTGTGAACATGCACTCATGGATAGGGTGACCAGACGTCCCGAAAAATTCGGGACAGTCCCGAAATCCAAGCAGTTGTCCCGAATCCCGAATCCTGCCCTAATTGTCCCGAAAATTAGAACAAAGTCTCAAGAGCAGACTCTCGAGTAGTTATAGTCTGATAGAATATTAAAAACTGCTCATGGTCGTCCTGCAGCCAGCTCCTGTCGGCTGCTCATTGCAACCATAGACAGTAAAAGAACGTAGAGAGCTGCAGTAGGCTACGTAGACTACGTAGGCGGCAAGGCACGAATTTCATTCATTCATTCATTCTTGAAATGGAGGCTCAGGCTGGTGTCCCGGGACCCGATGAACACGTAGCTAAAAAGCAAAAACGTCTCTGCAGGTATCGGGAGGACTGGGTAGGGAAATACCCCTGGATTACTGCAGTTTTACGTGATGCTAACAAAGCGTTTTGCAATGTATGTAGGAAGGAGTTTGGTATTTCGCGCGGGGGGGAGTGTGACGTCAGGCTGCATGCTAGCAGCAAACTACATATAACTAACAGCACAACTGTACAGACCAACACTTTGGTCTCATCCTTCTTTAGACGGGAGGATGATTCTATGTATAATAAAATAGCTGCTGCTGAGCTGACCTCTGTGTTCCACTGTGTGACCCACCAACAGTCATACAGATCACTTGACTGTGCTATAAAGTTAACGCCAAAACTGTACTCTGACTCGGCTATAGCTAAACACATCTGCTGCGGTCGCACAAAAGCAGAAGCACTTGTCACAAACATACTGGCACCGCTCGCGTCTGACTTCTCCCAGAGCCTTGAGTCAAAGGACATGTATTTTTCTATTGCAACTGATGCCTCTAATAAAGGCAATGTGAAAACATTCCCCATCTCAGTAAGATTCTGGACCCCCGAGCAAGGTATCCAAAACAGGGTTCTGGATTTCTTTGAACAGGCAGCCGAGAGCGCAGATGCTGTCACAGACACCTTACTGCTGAAGTTAGAAGAACAAAAACTCAGCATCCATAATGTATCGGCCTTCTCAGCTGACAATGCGGCTATGAATTACGGCAGAAAACACTCCATTTACCAAAATCTAAAACAACACAACAGCAAGATCCTGTCAGCAAACTGCCCAGCTCACATAATACATAATGCAGTAAAACGTGCCAGCAATGTGCTGAAAACAGATGTAGAGTCTATAGTGATTAAATCATTTTAGCTGTTCTGCCAAGAGAGTCGCAACCCTCAAAGAAATGTTTGAATTTGCTGACATGGACTACCTTACCTTGTTGCGCCACGTTCCGACACGCTGGTTGAGCCTGCTCCCTGCAATTGACAGACTAATCAACACCTGGCCAGCTGTGCAGAGCTACTTCTTGTCGCTGGGAGGCGAAGAGTGCCCCGTGTCATCTGGGATGCTCTCCAGGGTAACGAGCATGGAGAGGAAGATGAATGCAGCGAGCTGCAGGTCACTCTTCTTCTTGCAAAATGTTTTAAAGATTTTCTCTGGTGCTGTGCTGAGTCTTGAGAATGACAATCTCACCTCAGTTGAAGTCTACGCGCTGATGAACGGCCTTCGAACCAAACTCCAGCAGGTCAAAAAAGATGCTTTCTTCTGAGCAAAAGTTGACCGTCTTCGCGTCCTCTGTTACTTTTAGGGTTGACAGGCTCCGTGAAGAATTTATCAGCTTCTATGATACCGCGGAGCAATACCTGGAGAAATGGTTCAAATTCTCCGAAACTGGGCACCTGTTCAACCTCCAGTGTTTCAACCTTAAGGAAAGGCAAGACATAAGCTACCAGCAATTGACCACAGTTGTATCCGCCCTTCAAATGGACGAGGATCTTGACATGGATGAGCTCTACAACGAGAATTGTGCTCTGCAGGATGTCTTGCCAAAACTGGCGACACACAGCCACCCTGTAGGTGAGCTTTGGGCACAAGCGCTAAAGAGCAGGTCTGCATTCCCACAGTATTCTAAGCTGCTGTCCTTCGTCCTGAGCATTCCCGTGAGCAATGCTTACTCAGAGCGGGTATTTTCCATCATGAAAGGTGCGTGGACTGATGTCAGAAACAGATGTTCAATTAACCTGGTTCGCAGCGAAATTAAAGTAAAAATGAATTTACAAATGAGCTGTGGAGAATTCCACAAATTCATAATGGGAAAGCCGAGAGTGTTGGCAGCAGTAAAATCCTCCGCGAAATATGTCAGCGCCGGGCCTCCAGCGCAACCCAATCTGAGGAGGTATAGCGTAGTGCATTTTCACCTTTGTTGTTTCTGTTGTTCTATACGCACAAAGAAATACAACCTTTCTGTTCCCTTTTTATGTTATAGAGTACATGAAGAGAGCACAAGTTGCAGCCGTGAGGCCAGGGAAAGTGCACGTGCAGGCAGCTACGAGGAGGAGTGATTTGATTGGATGTTGCTGTTAAAGCGCAGTCATTGTGTTTGTTTCATAATGAGACTTGAGTACATGATTTTAATGATTTTTAGGCCTATTTGTAATTTCGGGTTAAGCCTACATGACAGTTGAGTTTTGGAATTAAAATAGTAAATAATTTTGGTAAGGAGTTTTGAAATTCATGCTCTGCAGGCAGTCACAAGGAGTGATTTGATTGGATGTTGCTGATGTTAAAGCGCAGTGTTTGTTTTATTTGTTTCATGATGACACTTGAGTTCAATGTTTTTTTTTATTTGTATTTCCGTGTTTGCATAACAAACAGTCATTTCATTCAGAATTCCTCAATAAATAATTTTGCCCAGAGTTTTGAAATTCATATCTATTCAAATTCATATCATTTTCATTTATCCGGGAGTGACGAGAGATGATGCGCTGCCAAGATGGCGACGGTTGGCCCCGCCCACTTTAGGCTTCAAAAACTCTCTTCAGAAACCTACGGGTGACGTCACGGACACTACGTCCATATTTTTTTACAGTCTATGCTCGCAATACGACATTTTTGTCGTTCAAATACACACAACGTTCGCGGTGTTTTCCCCCACGTCGACCACGCCCCCAACTATGACTAGTTGCCGACTGTATCTATAATGAGGGTGAGTTAATAATGACAGCATTTACATTTTTGTGTGAATTAATTTAAGGCCCTTTCACTCTGACCATGGTTAAACGGCGCAAATTTACCACGCAATGATATTCTTGAATCGAAACAATAGATCCCTATGGAGCTGGTTTGTAGAGGCATTAAAGAAGATCATTATTCACCTTTTACATCTGACCAGGTAAATGCTGTTCCACCACAGTCAGATGTATCACAGTGAAATTTCAATGAAAAATACCTTTTTAGTTAAAAACCCTTAAAAGTGATTTTTTCCTCTTTCATGTATAAACTGTTACAAAAACAGCAAACTATTACACTGTCAGCAGCTTCTCTACAAATTTGCCAAAACCGATGAGGTTCAATGTAATTTCTGTTTGCTCTCAAATGAAACACTTTAAACTTGTTTGATGTGGTACTGTGACTCCGTTATTGTACAGAGCTTGGGTGTGGAATGTATAAAAAAGTTATGACCAAGTGAGTGAAAATGATTTAGCATGTATTCGTCCAGGCTATTCATAATGTTAGATTTAAAAAAAAATAAATGAGGGATCCAGAGAAAATTACAATGGCTACGTTTACATACACAACTTTTGTTTCAATCGGATGAATCCGAGTGTAGTGTTAAACATGAATGCTAAACATGAGTGGGTTGATGTGCACGTGTCACTTAAGCTTCAAATCGGAATAGAATTTTTGACTTGCGCAAACTGCACGAATCCTACAGAGTTTCCTGCTGTTTGAGCATAATAAATATTCTCATACATTCGTTATTTATTTTGTTTTAAACAGCAGACTTAATATTGTTACGTCCCCCAGCTCTGGTGTTTGCTGCTACACGTGCATTTGAGTGCAGTGTCTCTCCCCTTTCTTAATTGCAGATGAGCCACACCTGAGCGAAGTTTGCGCTATATAAGGCTTCTGGAACCGTTCCTGAGAGCGCACACAGAGACTGAGAACAGAAGCGATGCACTGCCGTGTTTTCTGTCTTCGAAACATCTGCCTACTTGCTGTCCACCCGGCAGTACTGAAGCGTTCCGCCTTTGTAGTAGATCTTGTTGCTACCTATTTACTATTCAAAAACCGAACCTGTTAAATAAACATACCCCTATTATTTTTGCTACGAGTCAGTCTGTGTGTGTCTCTCCTTTATGTTAAGGGTGGTGTCCGACTGCCCGTAACATAGTGGGGGCTCGTCCGGGATCAATAATTTGATTAAATCGGACTTTAGTGTTAATTGCGGAACTTTTGAAAAACGCTACAACTAGTACAACATTTTTGTGAGTATTCTGGTGAGCAATTATGATTGTCTGTTCCTTTGTTTAGTAGAAACTATTTTATTTTATTTTGGTGGATATCTCAGGAGGGGGCACGTAGGAGGCCTCGAGCTGAGTAAGCCACTGAAGAGTGCGTAGGTATTTAGGATTTTGTTTATAGTTAGTTAGAGCAGCCTCAGACAACATTTTTGCCTATCAGAATACATTTTAGTTAAGTTGTATAGCTTGTGATATATTGTGGCATATCGCCTGTTTAGTGAGCGCCGGTACTCTGATTGTACTAGCGTGATTATTAAATTCGTGGGTGGACATTAAAATTCGTGGTCGTTGGTAGCCTATATTGTGCTTTTTGTTTGACCACTTTAGGTGTTTGCTACTTTGTAGCTTTGTCGCAGTTAAACTGCTTTAGTGAGTTTTTTTTATTTTGTGATTTTTATTTATTTTTGCGCGCTTTAGGTGTCTTTACGCGTTAAAATGGCAACAGAGGAAGCATTCGTTAAAGAACCCTCAATTGAGTTATTTTTGAAATTTTCAAGAGCAGTTGCTAAATTTGGCTGCAACTTATGAGGTTGAGCTCACTTCTGCTGAAAAGCGCACCAAAGATACAATTAAGACCGTCTTGCAAACTGCTTTGATTAGTAAGGGCATTCTGCCTGTAGAGAAACAATCTCCCGTGTCTACAGAAGCATTACAGCTGCAAATTCGGTTGAGGGAGTTAAGTATCAGAGAGAAGGAAATTGAGTTCGACCGTGAGCGCATACAAGCTCAAACCCGTGAGCGTGAACTTGAACACCGGCTGGCGTTGCGTAAACTAGAAGTCAACGCCCAGAGGGAAGGTGTCGTTCCTTTTGACCCTAATTTATTTGATGTCACTCGCCACATTCGACTTGTGCCACCTTTTGTAGAAAGAGATGTGGAAAAATATTTTCCACACTTTGAACGCGTCGCGACCAATTTAAATTGGCCAAGAACTGCATGGGCATTCCTCCTGCAATGCGTTTTAGTGGGAAGGGCGCAGGAGGTTTACTCGTCGCTAACAGTGGAACAGAGCGGCGACTATGATGTTGTGAAAGCGTCAGTTCTGAGGTGCTATCAGCTGATCCTTGAAGCATATCGACAGAAGTTTAGGAACTTAAAAAAAACTGAGCGGCAAACTTTTGTTGAATTTGGTCGAGACAAAACAGCCCTGTTTGATCGTTGGTGCTCATCGCAGCAGGTTGATAGTCAGGGGAAACTGCGTGAACTAATTCTTTTAGAAGAATTTAAGAACTGCCTGCCAACCGCTGTGGCAACCTATGTAACTGAGCAGAAGGTCGAGTCTATTGCGGAAGCTGCTATACTTGCAGACGAATATTACTTAACGCATAACATCTCCAGAGAACATTATAGTTTAAGAGTTAATCCATCTATGACCCTGATGTAGACACGAAGAAGAATGCAGTAAAACAAGAAGACAGACACTGTTTTTATTGTAAAAAGCCTGCGCATATTGTGGCAGAATGTTTAATATTGAAGAAAAAACAGTCCACGAAACCAATGGGTCTCGTTAGTTCTTCTTCTAATAAAATGTCGCCTGTCCTTCGTGCAGAGTTAAAATCAGAGAAAACTCAGTCCATGTACGAGCCCTTTCTGACGAATGGGACCGTATCTATGCCTGGTGAGAAGGCTGTGCGCATCTTGCGAGATACAGGCGCCGTGCAGTCTTTCCTCCTTCGCAGTTTGTTGCCGTTGTCTGAAAAGACTGCAACTGGTAGTAGTGTCCTTGTTCGAGGAATCGAGATGGGTTTTCTCAATGTCCCTTTACATTGCATGCATCTTGATTCCGACTTGGTATGTGATGATGTGGTTGTTGGTGTTCAAGACTCTTTACCAATCCCCGGCGTCACGTTTCTCCTTGGCAATGATCTAGCTGGTGGAAACGTGTGGAGCCGTGGTGATATCCCACCTGAGGTTGTGTCTGTGCCGCTCCATCAAGACTGCCCCGATGAGTGCGCACAAAAATTCCCAGAGGTTTTTCCTACTAGTGTCGTCACTAGGTCACAGTCCCAGAGGTTGAGGGGTGACGTACCTCCCAACGACGTCGACCTGGGTGACAGTTTCGTTGCTCACCCTGCAGAGTGTGAGAGGCTCTTCGAACCGGCTTTCACCCAGTACCCCCGTAGTCCTGTGCCTATAGTGAACGGTAGGAAAAGAGGAAAAAAACAGTCAGATGTCTCGTTGTCATTAGAGAAACTTGTTAATGCGCAACAAAAAGACCCCACACTTGTTTCATGTTTTAATGCAGTTCAATCCGTTTCAGACCGTGCAAGCGAGAGTCCAACCTATTTCATCAGAGACGGCTTACTTATGCGGAGGTGGAGACCTCAGAAAAGTAATGAGTGGAATGACATTGAGCAAATTGTTATGCCATCTGAAAACAGACTTGCTGTTCTGAGTGTCGCACATGATTGTGTTTCTGGTCATTTAGGTGTGACTAAAACCTACAGCCGTGTTCTTCGTCACTTTTTCTGGCCTGGGCTGAAGCGTGATGTGCGGCTGTATTGTAAAACGTGTCATGTTTGCCAGATTACTGGTAAGCCAAACCAGATAATTCCACCTGCACCGTTGTACCCCATACCTGCCATGGTCCTCTTCCATGGTAAAAAAGTGGATATCAGTATTTATTAACAATTATGTGTACTGCTACTCGCTTTCCAGAGGCGGAGCCTCTGAGAAAGATCACTGCTAAAATCGTGTCCAGGGCTTTATTAAAATTATTTTCTTTTGTGGGGCTACCGAAAATCATTCAAAGTGACCAAGGAACAAACTTTACATCGCGTGTTTTTTCCCAAGTCCTAAAGTCGCTCCACATTAAGCACCACATTTCTAGCGCGTACCATCCGGAGAGTCAAGGCGCCCTCGAGCGTTACCATCAGACGCTAAAATCGATGCTGCGTGCACATTGTTTGGAGGTGGGTACAGACTGGGAAGATGCGATTCCTTGGATGCTTTTGGCCTCTAGAGAGGTCGTACAAGAGTCGATTGGTTTTAGCCCTGCAGAGCTGGTGTTTGCTCACGACGTTCGCACGCCTTTGAGCGTCATTAAAGATCAGTGGTTGAGCAAACCTACTTCTCGCAGCGCACTACAGTTTATTAGCGACTTTCGCTCCAGACTACACAGAGCGCGTGACCTATTTTGCTACCTATAGCGTTGTTGCTACCTATTTTTACTATTCAAAAACCGAACCTGTTAAATAAACATACCCCTATTATTTTTGCTACGAGCCGGTCTGTGTGCGTCTCTCCTTTATGTTAAGGGGGGTGTCCGACCGCCCGTAACAATATTTATCCGTTTCTGGTCATAATTTGGAGACAATGAGAATATGAACCGATGTGCCGTACTGCTTATATTAGTAAAAACGCCCCTCTCCGTGGCTTTGTCTGTGGATGAGAATCCAAAACAATAACTGGTAGGGATGCACCGATCCGATACTCCGTATCGGTATCGGCTCCGATACTGCCATTTTTGCCGGATCGGTATCGGCCAGACGAGGCCGATCCAAATCCGATATGGTGCGTTTACTATTCAGTGGTGTTGTTAAGCCCCACAAAACGCACACAAACATTATAAAACACCATAAGTTTTCGTGCACAATATTATAAGTGTTCTGAAGCCATTATATAGTATAATGTGAGATAGAAATTAGTATTTAAGTCGTTAAATTCAAGCTCACGTAAACGTTTCCCTCAGCTGTGGCTGTTAATCATTCTCCATTCAGCATTTAAACAGCGCGTCGCGTTCGGTTACGACAGTTAACACGATGAAACTCTCTCTAAGATGATTCAATGTTACTATTATTATACTTGATCTGTAGATAAAGGTCTATGGTTTCGCATAAAACAACTTTATCTTGCTGGACTTTATTGCTGTACCTTAATCATGTTACTTTCTACCGGGTGCTAGATCACAACACTGCAGTAAAGTCAGAGCACTATTTGTTCTTCACGTGCACAGTTACTGAAATTTAAAACTGTTAAAAGAAAATGCTGAAAAAATTTGCATAGATAGATACTGTATAATAGACTACGCATCAATATGTATTTTCTTTGTGCTTTAAACTTTTCAATGCGGACTCAACGCGCTACGCGCTGTGACTCATATTCCTTCAAGCGCACCATTCTGCGCTCGGGACGCGCATAAGCGCTTTGAGCCGCACTGTATTGGAGCCTTTCATATCATAATACAGTGACGCAATGAAAGATTATTAATAGCCGTTCTTGTTCTGTCCTATCTATCATATGTTGCCACCTCATTAAACAGCTGTCCTATACATTTAAAAAATGTATTTAAAAAAAAATATATAGTAGGCTATATATAAAATAATTGATATTTTTGATTTTTGTTATCTTGTTTTTCATGAATGTATTTTACAACAATACAAAGAGCAATGTGCAGAGTTTAACCAGATTTAGTGTTACACTTAATGTCTCTAATTTTTTCCCCACTAAACGTTTTTTTTTCCACTAAATGTTCAGATTTTATACAATTATTGTGATTTTCCTAGACTAAATTTTACTGCTGAATTATCCACTAATCTAGTTTATAATAGCATTTAGGTCAGATTATCATCATATATATTTTGTTGTTGTTGATTTTCTTTATAATGAAGTTGTCTGTATTAAGTAGATTGTGTTTAACACACAAAATAGTGATTATCAGTTCAACACAGAGTTATAGAAATTCTACTTGATTTAAAAAAAAACTGCACTGGTATCGGATCGATATCGGCCGATACTCAGAATTTTTGGTATCGGATCGATTCTGAAAAAATGGTATCATTGCATCCCTAATAACTGGTGGGACTTTGTCCTGCTCCACTTCACAGAGGTGGAGTGAAAGGAGAATTTTAGAATGACGGGATAGCCTACATACTCATTTGTATGACACTTTATTTAAAGGGGTCATATAATGCCATTTTTGTACAAGTTAATATGAATCTTTAGGGTCTAAATGAAAACTTTGTAATATACTTTTATTAAAAATTATCATTAGTATTGTAAGAAAACACTAATTTTACATGGTCAAAAACAGCTCTGTTTTCAGCACGCTGTTTCAGTACCTTTAAATGATAATGAGCTTTGCTCACTCCGCCCCTCTGTTCTTTGGGGCGTTTTGACAACGCACGCGAAGTGTTGCCTTGACAACAGTTGAGGGTATATTTTGCAACAAGAATGTCAGCGGGAGTCTCTGAGGAAACATCTGTTCTACCATACCAATTTGAACCGGAGTCGGACCCAGAACAAGATGACGGCCCCGAAGAAGTTCGACAATTAAGGCTCGAACAGGACGTTTCTGAATGGTTGGTTAACCTAATGTCACTTTGATCTATTTTTGTAACTTATGTAGGCCTACTACTGGCAGAGCCCGACAGTAACGGAGTACATTTACTTGAGTACAGTACTTGAGTACAGTTTTGAGGGATCTGTACTTTACTCGAGTATCATTTTTGGGGATTACTCATGACTTTACTCAAGTAAATTTGAGAGGCAAATATTGTACTCTTTACTCCACTACATTTCTATCCATAATCGTGAGTACCCGTTACTTCAAAAAAAAAAAAAAAAAATCCATTGGGTGCAAAAAATCCATTAAAACTCTAGCAGAGGTTTGTCTGAGCGTTGCCATTGTGTATTGCCTTGTGGGCAAGTGAGAAATGTTAAATAAAGCAACATGGTAAAAAGATGAAAATGACTTGAATTAACTTTCAATTCCTTTTAGATTATCAAAGGTATTAACATTAACATTTTTCATAACTCCATGTAGGACGTTTCTGTACATAAATGTAAGCACGGTTCGCGTACCTACCCCGAAATGATAAAATAAAATTCTGTATCAAATTTATAGGCAAAGACAAGTAGTTTGTTTAGGCATGGTTTGTAGGGAATTACAAACCTGCACACATATATTCAAACACACATAACTATAGAATCAATTCTTAATGCGCATGTGAACGCCATCAGCGTTAATCACAGGTTCGCGTTTAAAGTCTGTTTAGAGAGAACGGTGTCATCTTAGTGGCCCCTAATTTAATAACAAATGATCATTTCGCCGGAAGTGAATCAATCAAAACTAACTTTAGCTGGAAAATAACATTATTCAAGAACCGCTATAAAGCCAAACCAATCTCTGTTACCTTAAATTATATTAAGTTTATCGCTGTAAAGCCGCTTTGAAACAGCCTACATTGTTAAAAGTGCTATATAAATGAAGATGACTTGACACGACACTGTGGCAGTAGTAATGCAATATTTAGAAAATGTACTCTTGTACTCTTGATACTCAAGTACTTTTAAAAACAAGTACTTTTACTTAAATCTCCAGTAGGTAACTTTTGTAAACAAATATTTGTTAAAACTGTCATTATGTCTTGACAGTAGAATATGAGACAGATAATCTGTGAAAAAATCAAGCTCCTCTGGCTCCTCCCAGTGGTCCTATTGCCATTTGCAGAAATACACCGCTCCCGGTCAGAAACAACCAATCAGAGCCAGGAGGAATGTCTTAGCAGTGTCAATCACGCTCGTGTACGGGCTGATCACCCAAGTTTGTAGTCAAAGTATTGGCAGGCCATAGTCAATGTAAAGCATATTGTTGATGTTTCGTCCCTATTAGTGAATGTTCCATAACTGTTTATAATCCGCCCTATTCGGTGGTCCTGCTTACTAGCCTGTGCGTTCACGGCAGGCTCCGCTGTGGGGGAGGAGCTGTGGAGGGAGGGCTGTAGCGCAGCAGAGAGCAAGGGGGTTGGACCTGGAAGTTGTGCTTGTTCAAATTTTCAGGCTAAGTCAACATTTTCTCAAAACTCCCTACTGCAACTTTAAGTAGACATCTGACTGTAGTACTTTTACTTGTACTTGAGTAAAATTTAGCAAGGAGTATCTGTACTTTTACTCAAGTAACGAAGCTGTGTACTCTGTCCACCTCTGACTACTGGCAGGGTAACTTAGAGTAGTGAGATACAGACGCTATGTGTTTACTGATGTATAGGTTTGTTCGTTGACAGATTGATGTTGAAAAACTTTTTTTTTGGTAGTTAAATGTAGGCTTGTCAGTGATGCGTAATGTTATCTCAGTGTTAGGTACAACTGTCAGTGCTGAAACATTAACCATAACGCGTTGTTCATTATAAACGTGGGATTATGAATTATATTGAGAACGTCGTAACGTTACAGAGAAAACATGCCGCAATATACCCTGAGTGTAAACATTAGCCCCATTCATCGTGAAGCGTGCAAACGATTTGCAAAGATAAATATTTAAAGGTTAATAAAACGTTATACTCACTTCTTCTGGAGGTGCAGCAGGAACACGAATAGTTGGTATATACCTATTCTTTTTTCAGGACCAGCTTCAAAACCAGATTTACACTGACGCTCTTTTATAATAGTCCTTTCAGTTTCGGTTTTCAATCCGATCAAGTGTTTACATGTTCGCTCGGTCGGATTAGAAAAGAAATAAACCTTTAATCCGATCGATTAAGGTGTGTAGTGTGTCGTCATTGGGCGATCACGTGACTGCTGTGATGGCATTCACCTGTGGAAGGACACAAAGGGGATTTTAAAAGAGAGGTGTGGGGTAAGCGAGAGACTCTCTGGGGTGGTGACCTGTGCAGAGCGTCTTGGCTGTCTCTCGGGGACAATAGGTCCTCCGGAGATGAAGATAGTTAGGTAGTTAGCTGCCTTGGGGGCGAGAGAGGATAGTTAGAGGGGGGAGAATTATTAGAGTGTCACCAATTACCTCGGAAGATTACTTGACTGTCACCCACATTCCACTGAGACTCAGAAAAGTAGACTGCTATGACGCGAACATCAAACGGAGTCGAAGGAACTTGAGCTGTAAACATCGCCCAGCGTGCAGTTTGGTGGCGGCTGTGAATACGGAGGTTGCCTGCACTAACTACCCTATATGGATGGGTCTTCTTCACCCTGAGGGAGGGAAGTGCTTTTAATTTATTCCTGTATGAATGAACTGTTGTGAGTGTGTAACGAATAGCGGGCCAGGGAGGGAGGTCGGGGAATTGAGACCGGAGAGTTCCGCCCTATACTTGTGTTCACCGTGTGCCTATGGATTGGGGTGTCCGGTTGAGTTTAAAGCACTGTGTGACGTGTTAAGCGTGAAACTTACTGTGTGTAGATGACTTGTGCCTTGCAGATCTTTTTGTGTGTCTGTTCTCTCATTCCTCGCTCTACTGGTATCCGTGATCAAGAGTCTTAATTATTTGAAATAAAGTGTAAACCCTTTCTGATTCAACTGACTGGCTGTTGAGAGTTTTTGATCACCGTAGGGCTGTTCATGAGGTTTATTACAGGTGTTTACATGAACACCTCCCGATTGAGCCGTCAATTCGATTACTAACAGATTAGCCTATGTGGTGATCTCATGCATTTATTCTTTCGTATGATTGATGTTTTGGAGAATTTTATGCCAATTAAAGCAGTCAAATGGCCCTGATCACGACTGGTTGCTTACTGACGCTCAATCCAGCCAGCCGCGGTTGAACTGCGAGTAGCCTATAACGCGTTCTCTGTCACCCTTAGTGCAAGGAAATACATTGTTTTCTTTTTATGAATGTACTCTCATGCATTTATTCTTTGAAGAGCAGTGAAGAAAAAATACATGAGAGTACATTCATAAAAACAAAACAATGCATTTCCTTGCAGCGAGGGTGACAGAGAAACAATGCATTTCCTCGCAGCGAGGGTGGCAGAGAACGCGTTATACTCGCAGTTCAACCGCGTCTGGCTGGATTGAGCGTCAGTAAGGAACCAGTAGCGTCAGTAAGCAACCAGTCGTGATCAGGGCCATGTGACTGCTTTAATTGGGCTAAAATTCTCCAAAACATCAATCATACGAAAGAATAAATGCATGAGAGTACATTCATAAAAAGAAAACAATGTATTTCCTTGCACTAAGGGTGACAGAGAACGCGTTATACTCGCAGTACAAACGCGGCTGGCTGGATTGAGCGTCAGTAAGCAGCCAGTCGTGATCAGGGCCATTTGACTGCTTTAATTGGGATAACCAGCCCCAAAACATCAATCATACAAAAGAACATAATCTTATCAGCAGATGCATATTAGCCTACATGAGCTAGCGAAGGAGGAACAGAAAACACAAAACTGCCAAAAAATAAATGGTTTCTGAAACTTGCCAAGGCAGACTGCCAGGCAGCCACGCAGCTGCCACGTGACCTGCCAGTGGCGGCTCCTGCCAGGCAGTTGAAGATTGAACCCATTCTCTTATTATGTGTGGGTGTATGTGCCAGTTTTGGTATTGGAGGCCTCATTATGTCACTGTGTTTCCCTTGCGTAAACATCTCAAAGCTCATATAACAGTATTTAATCACTCTCTCTCACCTCTCCATCTTGATCTCGGTTGTAATTTCAGTACATGAGTCATGAAAACAGCATGCATTTCCTAGAACATGTAATTATAGGGTGAATGTGCAGTTGTCGGGGATACATTGTTTCACTTCATCAACACAAAAAACAGATGGATTTGTTTGATTGTTTTATTGAGCCATAAACCATAGTGTTGTTGCTTTCATTTAGAATATTATACTATTAGAGTGAATATGGTAAAAGTTTCTATATTCACCACCACATACAAGGATCCCATTTATGCTGAATACACCCTCTCATATTGGATATCAATGATACACTATTTAAAAAATGTACTGAAAAAATACACTAGCAACATTTAAAATGTAATATTAACAGTAATAAAATGTATATTTCAGTATCTGAGATGATGCTAGTATATACATTTACATTTTACATTTATTAATTTAGCTGACGCTTTTATCCAAAGCGACTTACAATTGCTATATATGTCAGAGGTCGCACGCCTCTGGAGCAACTAGGGGTTAAGTGTCTTGCTCAGGGACACATTGGTGTCTCACAGTGGATTCGAACCCGGGTCTCTCACACCAAAGGCATGTGTCTTATCCACTGCGCCACCACCACCCCTATATCAAATTACTAAAATTAAAAACACAGATGGTAAAGAGAAAGCTACATGATGAATCAAAGTTCATTTTACAATGAGCTTTTCCACAAGCTGAGTAAATATAGAAGGTGCATGGTGTCATTTTCACAAATAGAAAAAAAAAATCATGATAAAACTGATAAGTAAAACTAGAAGAAACGTCAAATATGAGGTATCACAGGGAATGTCAATTTACTTTTTTTTTCCTCCATAAATTGTAAGATGACATTCTTTTTCACTTCAAAAACTACAGTATTTTACTGTACATTTAAGAAATGTGATGTAATCTATCAATCTAAGAATTGATTAGATCTATTAGAGTTTTGCACCAATCAAACCATGTGAAAGCAACCTGAAAGTCTTTGATTGGACAAAATCAGTTAAAACATTCTTCAGAACATCTTTATTACTAGTGATTAGTACAAGAAAGACATTCGCACAGGTTTGGGCAAATTATGACAGAATATACATTTTTGGATGAACTATTCCTTTATGTTTTATTTAATTTCAAGACTGTGTACTTGCTCGTCAACATGCACGGTTTTGTGTGCACTTGAATATGAAAGCTAAGTTAATTTTACATTGAGAGGAATGTCATTAATGTGTGTGTTGGTGAGTGGGCGGGTGAGCACCAGCATATAGAAGTAAGAGGACAGAGACAGAGCGAGTGAGAGACGGAGAGAGCACTCCACACCGTCATTAGTGCCCTTTCATATTTATATTTGTAATGTTGAGTAACAACATCCATGCTCTTGTCTCAAAGAAATCAAGTACTTGTCATGCAGGCCAGACACAAGCAATTATGCTAAATGATGCAAAAGCCAGAATATTCTGGGGTTAAATTGCTTGTAGAAAGGCTTTTGACATATGACTGTCTCTCTCGCTTGTCTCTTTGAGAATAGGTGCATTTTGGGGAGAGAGAGAACCATTACAGTCCAATCATAAATAACTCTCTCTGTCCTCTGTTTGAGACGAGAGAGGAAGAGAGCAGAGGCCAAACTACCTGTGATTGAATTTGAGGGCATTATAGTTTGGACTCGAGTCAGATTTCCATTACGTTGAACAGCCCTAGTGTATCATATAGCCATGCAATAACACACCCACCTGTTAAATATCAGATTACGCCGAAACAAATGGCATCAGTTAGCATGAGGCATTTAAGATCCTTTCAGTGCTGCCACTGAAACACTGGCCAAAATTACTCATACTGTACCATTGCAACCTAGGATTACATCCTTTAAAACCCTGCACCTGTCTAGAGGCTCCACTGAGTTGGAGGTTAGTTCGAAACGGGAAATCCAGAAGACCAGTTCACTGGAGAATGGTGTTAGAAAGACCAAACTGTGTGTTATTAACCAGGGCAATTCAAGAGCCAAGATATAATTAGAAAAATCAACCCTGAAGCTCTCTCTCTTTAGACTTTAGCTGTCATGGTTGTCATAATAGCACTGATAAAGCAATGCAGAAGAAACATACACAACCGTTCAAAAGTTTGGGGTTGGTAAAATGTTTTAATCTATCGAAAGTTTTTTTTTTATTATTTGACAAAGACTGCATTTATTTGACCAAATTACAATAAAAACAGTACTATTGTGAAATGTTATTACAATTTATGGTTTCTATTTTAATATATTAAAAATGTAATTTATTCCTGTGATGGCAGCTGTATTCCGGCAGCCATTAATCCTGTCTTCAGTGTCACATGATCCTTCAGAAATCATTCTTATATGCTGATTTGCTGCTCAAGAAACATTTCTTCCTTTTTTTGGTGGAAATCGTGATAATTTTTTAAGGATTTTTTTGATGAATAGAGAGTTCAAAAGAACATAATTTGTTTGAAATAGAAAACTTTTATAACAAAATTGTGTTTTTTTTTGTTCCAAAAATCTGTTTATATATATATATATATATATATATATATATATAGGGGCGGAGACGGGCGGAGACGACCCCTCGGGCGGCCATGGCGGAGACGACCCCTCGGGCGGCCAGGGCGGAGACGACCCCTCGGGCGGCCAGGGCGGAGACGACCCCTCGGGCGGCCAGGGCGGAGACGACCCCGGCTCGGGAACTGCAGACACCGGTTCGGGAACCGCAGACACCGGTTCGGGAACCGCAGACACCGGCTCGGGAATCGCAGACACCGGCTCGGGAACAGCAGGCACACACACTGGCTCGGGAACAGACAACACAGACTCTGGCTCGGGAACAGACAACACACTCACTGGCTGGGGAACAGGCGACACACACACTGGCTCGGGAACAGGCGACACACACACTGGCTCGGGAACAGGCGACACACACACTGGCTCTGGAACAGGCGACACACACACTGGCTCGGGAACAGGCGACACACACACTGGCTCGGGAACAGACGACACACACACTGGCTCCGGCTCGGGGACAAACAACACACTCACTGGTTGGGGAACAGGCAACACACACACTGGCTCGGGAACAGGCAACACACACACTGGCTCGGGAACAGGCAACACACACACTGGCTCCGGCTCGGGGACAGACCACACAGACTCTGGCTCGGGAACAGACAACACACTCACTGGTTGGGGAACAGGCAACACACACACTGGCTCCGGAACAGGCAACACACACACTGGCTCCGGCTCGGGGACAGACCACACAGACTCTGGCTCGGGAACAGACAACACACTCACTGGTTGGGGAACAGGCAACACACACACTGGCTCGGGAACAGGCAACACACACACTGGCTCCGGCTCGGGGACAGACCACACAGACTCTGGCTCGGGAACAGACAACACACTCACTGGTTGGGGAACAGGCAACACACACACTGGCTCCGGAACAGGCAACACACACACTGGCTCCGGCTCGGGGACAGACCACACAGACTCTGGCTCGGGAACAGACAACACACTCACTGGTTGGGGAACAGGCAACACACACACTGGCTCCGGAAGAGGCAACACACACACTGGCTCCGGCTCGGGGACAGACCACACAGACTCTGGCTCGGGAACAGACAACACACTCACTGGTTGGGGAACAGGCAACACACACACTGGCTCGGGAACAGACATCACACACACTGGCTCCGGAACAGGCAACACACACACTGGCTCCGGCTCGGGGACAGACCACACAGACTCTGGCTCGGGGACAGACAACACACTCACTGGTTGGGGAACAGACAACACACACACTGGCTCGGGAACAGGAACAGACTCTGGCTCGGGAACAGGAACAGACTCTGGCTCGGGAACAGGAACAGACTCTGGCTCGGGAACAGGAACAGACTCTGGCTCGGGAACAGGAACAGACTCTGGCTCGGGAACAGGAACAGACTCTGGGCCGGACATCTTGTCCGTAGACACTGGCTCGGAGGCGGCCATCTTGTCCGTAGACACTGGCTCGGAGGCGGCCATCTTGTCCGTAGACACTGGCTCGGAGGCGGCCATCTTGTCCGTAGACACTGGCTTGGAGGAAGTGACGTGAACAGTCTCTGGATCGGCCATCTTGTCTGTAGACACTGGCTCTGTAGAAGTGACGTGAACAGTCTCTGGATCAGCAGAAGTGACGTGAACAGTCTCTGGTTCGGCCATCTTGTCCGTAGACACTGGCTCGGAGGAAGTGACGTGAACAGTCTCTGGATCAGCAGAAGTGACGTGAACAGTCTCTGGTTTGGCCATCTTGTCCGTAGACACTGGCTCGGAGGAAGTGACGTGAACAGTCTCTGGATCAGCAGAAGTGACGTGAACAGTCTCTGGTTCGGCCATCTTGTCCGTAGACACCGGCTCGGAGAAAGTGACGCGAACAGTCTCTGGATCAGCAGAAGTGATGTGAACAGTCTCTGGTTCGGCCATCTTGTCCGTAGACACGGGCTCGGAGGAAGTGACGTGAACAGTCTCTGGATCGGCCATCTTGTCCGTAGACACGGGCTCTGTAGAAGTGATGTGAAACGTCTCTGGCTTGGCAGAAGTGACGTGAACAGTCTCTGACTCGGCCATCTTGTCCGTAGACACTGGCTCGGAGGAAGTGACATGAACAGGCTCTGACTGGGCAGACGTGACGTGAACAGTCTCTCGCTGGGCAGACGTGACGTGAACAGTCTCTCGCTGGGCAGACGTGACGTGAACAGTCTCTCGCTGGGCAGACGTGACGTGAACAGTCTCTGGACCGGACGGGACCAGCGGCGAGGGCTCTGGGCTGACAGGAAGTACAGGAAGGACTTCCAGGCATTGCGGGACGCGGGAAGTCCTCTTCCTCCTCCGTCTCGGAGAGCGAGAGGGTGCTGGGCTGGATGGGACCAGCGGTGAGGGCGCTGGACTGGACGGGACCAGCGGTGAGGGCGCTGGGCTGGACGGGACCAGCGGTGAGGGCGCTGGGCTGGACGGGACCAGCGGTGAGGGCGCTGGGTTGGACGGGACCAGCGGTGAGGGCGCTGGGCTGGACGGGACCAGCGGTGAGGGCGCTGGGCTGGACGGGACCAGCGGTGAGGGCTCTGGGCTGGACGGGACCAGCGGTGAGGGCTCTGGGCTGGACGGGACCAGCGGTGAGGGCTCTGGGCTGGACGGGACCAGTAAAACTAAAAATACATATGTTGACTACTGAACCTAATGATGATGATCAAAGTTCTTTATGAGACAGAGGTCTTGAAATAGTTTATGTCATACAGTATAGTGCAGGTGCGGAGTCAGGTAAGTGTTCTTTGAGGGAACGACGAGACCAGACAATGGTGAACTGCAGTGATAAGGGTTATATAGTGCTGGATGATGATCAGTGAAGATTGGTGACAGGTGACAGCGATCTCTGTGATCGGGAAGTCCATGCAGGTGAGGGCCAGGGAGGATGATGGGAAATGTAGTGAGGAGGTGGTGACTAGCTGGTGACAATTCTCCCATTAGCTTTTCATTTATAACTTCTACTGTCACCTCAGGAGGATGGTATGTATGATAGTGAATTCACCCTCTCAGCTCTCCCACGTAGCTGAAATTGGAGAACTAATCAATGGAGAGATAAAGATGTAAAGCATGTTTTAGCTGCAGAAAATATATAGCAGAATGAGACAGATAAGAGCAAGATAGCGAGAGAAAGATTTCCTATTATGATGTTTGAAACGACTTAAGCCTCAAAGAAACTTAAATCTTAAACAGAAAAAACCTATAATGACTAATTAGAATGACCATATTTTAGTACAGCACTGCTTCGGTGTAACTTTTACATAATTTAACACTGTTGATGTTGTGTCAGTGCATGCCAAGTGAACTTTATTTATTCTTTTAAGGTTGGAACTAACATGGTGCATTACCTGAACAGTGAGACAAGCCAGGATCCACATGACTTGAAGCTTGGGGACAGCGAGAACTCGCAAGTTTTTTTTTATCATATTCAATGTGGAGGTAGTTGATCAACAGACTTTATTTCAAGCAATGGATGTGTTTCAGAATTTTTTTACATCTACAGTGCCTGCACTATACCAGCACTATACGTACACTATACTTACTAGTATGATTCGTCTTCAGTCATCAGCTTCCTTCATCCATCTTCAGTCATCTGCCTTGATCTCCAGTTCAGAACCTGCAACAGATAAGACCATTATTCATCCAGATATCCATCCAGAACACTACAGTATATTCATCAGTTACTCACCTGCTTCCATCGTTGCGATCACATACTTCTGCAAATAAACCTTGATCACTTTACCTGTGTGAATCCTTCTGTTTCATGACAAGAATGTGTTTAAAAAAGATCTAGAAATATCTCTGAGCAGATGGTGAGAGTTATATAACACTTTGTGAATTGTGAGAGTGACTTGCATGTTTCCTATGTTTCCTTTTTTTAATTAAAAGGTAGAGTTGCACGATTTGGACATTAAAGGGATAGTTCACCCAAAAATGAAAATTCTGTCAGTATTTACTCACCCTCATGTTGTTCCAACCCCGTAAGACCTTCGTTCATCTTCGGAACACAAATTAAGATATTTTTGATGAAATCTGAGAGCTGGATCACTCCTCCATAGGCTTCTTCAGGGATTGAAACTTGCCAGCCCCGAAAAGTCATTAAAGACATCGTTAAAATAGTCCAAGTGACTACTGGGGCTCAATCTTAAGTTCATCAAGCGACGAGAATACTTTTTGTGCGCAAAAACAAACAAAAATAACGACTTTATTTCAACTATTCATTTCCTTCTCTGTTGGCCTCTAGTCAACCCTCTGGGGTCGACAAACGCGCCGGCGCGTTTTGCTCGATTTTTTTCACATAGCAGGAAAATAGACTTAAAATACTCTGTAATTTTTGGTCATACACACTTAAGAAATATAAAAAAATAAACTGTTGAATGTCTATTTTTTTATGTGCCCACTTACAATCGAAATAAAACATTGTGCTTTTGTAAAATAAAGAAAATAAACAGGGTGTGCTTTCGGTCTCTCCATCTCAGTTGACCTTTTTTCTGGAGCACGTCTCTAAACTTATAGACTAGACGGATTTCAGCAAAATGGCCTTCTATAAGAAGTGAGGAGCATTTATGGGTACAAGTCGGGAACCGGCCTACCTGACATATTTCAAGGGTGCTGAGTCCAAAAAAAACTGTTACCCAAGCGAAATTTTGAGTTTTTTACCTTCTAATTTGCATATCAAAATGGCCGCCAAATTGCCTATCTTGCTCAGTCGTTGGACCATTTTCCCCTAGTTTTTTTGTAAGTAGGCAATCAAGATGAGGAAATTAAGTTTCTAGATCGATAGTCAAGGGTCAGAGCAAAGATATAATGGAGGCTCACTGCCTTTTTTATGTATATATATGCAAAATACCAACTTTTAAGGTGAAATTAAGCATTATTTGTGTCATTTTTTTAGGCCGACATAAATATTCAATCAATATCACTTAAATTTTCCCAGTGTATATCTGATATGTGATGTATTACATATTACATAATAACTAAGAAAAACACCATTGCAAGTTGTCTGAGATTTCATTTTTTTATGCAAACAAAGCATTTATGCTCTTATTTCAAACATCCAAAAACCCAAGTGAAAGTTGTAAAATAGGGAAAAAAAACACCATGAAACTTCCCTTGAACAGATCTACAGATCACATCTTGTTTCTGTATATTTTCTTTAATGTTTGTAGCTTAATTGCTTTGCTTTTTTCTGTTAGATTTTTAGTTCTGTAGTTCACTCCCTCTGTAAATTGTTTCTGGTAAATTGTTTTTATACCTTTCTAGTTCCCTTTCGTGGGAACTCAGACTGCGTCGAATGACACTTTGGGGGAACGCCCCTCAGCGTAGCGCCTCTGAAGTATGAATGAAACTAAGCCAATCCTGATTGGTGTTGCGTCATGACGTAATGTGTGACGGCATACGCGGAAGCTATAAAGGACGCCGGCACACATGAGATGTCAGCTTTTTGCTCTTCAGCAAGTGCTCTGTGTCAAACTGTCTGTACTGTTTGGTGTTATTTGTCCCATAAGAACTGTCCTAATAATTGCAATATAGAATCTAGTGGCTTGGATCTCACGTTTGCCGAGGCAGCGCGTAGATTACGGGTCTAATCAGCAATAAAGATTCTGTGACTGGGATCTCGCGTTTGCCGATCGGGGGAAATGCATACAGACGCAGCCTCGGCCACGTCTGCACCATGGCATCCAACCCCAGCGGGGCTGGATGTATGAGGAAGAACCACAGTGGACAGTGGGTCGTCTCTCGAGATGCGAATAGGTCCACTTCCACTGAGCCGAACCTCTGACATATTGACTCCACCACCTCGGGGTGGAGTCTCCATTCCCCGGGCCTCAGCCCCTGCCTCGACAGAATGTCTGCTCCCTGATTCTGAACCCCTGGGATGTATGTTGCTCTGAGAGACAACAGGAGGATCTGATGCGCCAGTCTGCAAAGAGGGCGAGACCTCATACCCCCCTGATGGTTTATATAGGCCACCACTGACATATTGTCTGACCTCACAAGGACATGATGACCTTTGAGGTCTGGCAGGAAGCTCCTCAGAGCTCAGGACACCGCCAACATTACCAAGCAATTTATGTGCCAGAATAAATGATGGTCCTGCCATAGGCCTGTCATAAAGCGGCCGTCCGTGACCGCGCCCCAGCCCGTGAGGGAGGCGTCTGTCGAAACGGATCTCCGGCGACATGACGCTCCCAACACGGGGCCTTGGGACAGAAACCAAGCTTTCTTCCACATAGATAGGGAACGAAGGCATCTGCGCATAACCCTGATCATGCGAAATGGGTTCCCCTTCGGTGAGAACCCCTTGGTTTTCAGCCACCACTGTAGGGCCCTCATGTGCAGCAGGCCAAATGGAATGATGTTGGACGCTGCTGCCATGAGTCCCGGCACTCTCTTCTTTGAAAGTGTTTGACAGTGATGGCTTGGCCTAGCTTTACCCTGGACACTGTGGCCAGAATGGACTCGATTCGTGCAGGAGACAATCGTGCCCGCATCGTGACCGAGTCCCACACCACTCCCAGGAACGTGGTTCTCTGGGCTGGTGTCAACACGCTCTTTTCTGTGTCGAGTCTCAACCCCAGGCTTTGGATGTGGGCGAGGACGACATCTCGATGCCGAACCGCCAGCTCTTGTGACTGGGCCAGAATCAGCCAGTCGTCGATATAATTGAGCACCCTGATGCCCTGGAGCCTCAGCGGTGCTAGAGCTGCATCCATACATTTGGTAAATGTGCGAGGGGAGAGAGCTAGGCCGAACGGAAGAACCAGATTTTGGTACGCTTCACCCCCGAAAGCGAACCTCAGGAACTTCCTCTGAGATGGAAGGATGGATATGTGGGAGTATGCGTCCTTCAGATCTATCGTGACAAACCAATCCTCGGATTGAATTTGATTCACGATGGTGAGCATCTTGAACCTGAACCTCCTCAGAGACCGATTCAAGTGCCTGAGATCTATTATTGGATGCAACCCCCCATCCTTCTTGGGAACTATGAAGTAGCGGCTGTAAAACCCGGACTCCCTGTCTGGCGAAGGAATACATTCTATAGCCTCCTTTACCAGCAGGGAGTTTACTTCTTGTTCCAATACCCGACCCTGCTTTGGGTCGACTACAGTCCAGACCACCACAACTTTGGTGGGTCGAAACTGAACTGCCGTCTGTACCCCAAGGGAACCAGCCTCTCATGACTGGCTTCAGGTATCGTTTGAGATTCATTCTCGATCCCCTGAAGCGGCTCTCCGGCAGGGTTTGGTCGAAACGATTCTCGATGTGCGGACGCGAGCGCTGCCTGGCCGCAAGCCTGTGGGGCGGACAGTGCAGCATGCGTTCGCTGGAAACCGATGCGTCCCGAAGCGTACTTGACGGCGGGAAAGCAACATCGATTTCCTGCGGGCTCCGCGGAGGAGGCGACCTCGATCGCTCTGTCACGGGTGGGGCTCAACGTTCGCTGCTCATCAATTTAATTCCTCAGAATTAAATGCAGCCATAAACACTGGATAATGGTAGGCTGAATTAAAATATCTAACTTAAAGTGAGATATTCCATCATTTTAATTTAATAGAATTAAATGCAGCCATAATCACCAAACAATACTGTTTTAATATTATTTACAGTCTCATAATCTACACGCTGCCTCGGCAAACGCGAGAATCGAGCCGTAACAATATATTGTCTTTCATCCCTCGAGAAGAAAGTCAACAGGTGCGAGGCTGAAACATCCGACAGCGCACGGTTTATGTAGGCCTACGCGTCGAGATATTTCTCAATGAACACTGCCAGCACCCTCAGGAGCTGACTGTGAATGCCTCGCATTCAAACAGTATTATTTCCCAGATTGTGTGTCCCTTTTTATTGTAGACCCGTAATCTACGCGCTGCCTCGGCACACACGAGATTCGAGTCATTCAAAATATATTTGGCTTTCATCTCTCGAGAAGAAAGTCAACGGGCGCGAGGCTGACACACCCGAAAACGCACGGCTGTGTGCGTCGATATATTTCACAATAAACACAGCCAGCACCCTCAGGAGCTGACTGTGCATGCCTCGCACCCACACAGAATCTTTATTGCAAAGTAGACCCGTAATCTACACGCTGCCTCGGCAAACGCGAGATCCGAGCCAATAGATTCTGTATTGCAATGCAGACCTTAAATCTACGCGCTGCCTCGGCAAACGCAAGATCCCAGTCACAGAATCTTTATTGCAAAGTAGACCCGTAATCTACACGCTGCCTCTGGAAACGCGAGATCCGAGCCACTATAGATTCTGTATTGCAATGCAGACCTTAAATCTACGCGCTGCCTCGGCAAACGCGAGATCCCAGTCACAGAATCTTTATTGCTGAGTAGACCCGTAATCTACACGCTGCCTCGGCAAACGCGAGATCCGAGCCACTAGATTCTGTATTGCAATTATTAGGACAGTTCTTATGGGACAAACAACACCAAATAGTACAGACAGTTTGACACAGAGCGCTTGCTGAAGAGCAAAAAGCTGACATCTCATGTGTGCCGGCGTCCTTTATAGCTTCCGCGTATGCCGTCACACATTACGTCATGACGCAACACCAATCAGGATTGGCTTAGTTTCATTCATACTTCAGAGGCGCTACGCTGAGGGGCGTTCCCCCAAAGTGTCATTTGACGCAGTCCGAGTTCCCTTTCAAGGGAACTAGAAAGGTATAAAAACAATTTACCAAAAACAATTTACAGAGGGAGTGAACTACAGAACTAAAAATCTAACAGAAAAAAGCAAAGCAATTAAGCTACAAACATTAAAGAAAATATACAGAAACAAGATGTGATCTGTAGATCTGTTCAAGGGAAGTTTCATGGTGTTTTTTTCCTTATTTTGCAACTTTCACTTGGGTTTTTCAATGTTTGAAATAAGAGCATAAATGCTTTGTTTGCATAAAAAAAAATGAAATCTCAGACAACTTGCAATGGTGCTTTTCTTAGTTATTATGTAATATGTAATACATCACATATCATATATACACTGGGAACATTTAAGAGTGATATTGATTGAATATTTATGTCGGCCTTAAAAAATGACACAAATAATGCTTAATTTCACCTTAAAAGTTGGTATTTTGCATATATACATACATAAAAAAGGCAGTGAGCCTCCATTATATCTTTGCTCTGACCCTTGACTATCGATCTAGAAACTTAATTTCCTCATCTTGATTGCCTACTTACAAAAAAACTAGGGGAAAATGGTCCAACGACTGAGCAAGATAGGCAATTTGGCGGCCATTTTGATATGCAAATTAGAAGATAAAAAACTCAAAATTTCTCTTGGGTACCAGTTTTTTTGGATTCAGCACCCTTGAAATATGTAAAGTAGGCCGGTTCCCGACTTGTACCCATAAATGCTCCTCACTTTCAGTTTTTGGGTACATCCCATCTAGACTATTAAACAAAACTCAGAGAATACTATTCACCCAAGCATGAGCAATTGTCAGGGATCAATCAGGTTCAGTCACACCCACTGCACAAAGATCACTATCACCTGAGTATTAACCACCTGCACCTGTCATCTAATCCAGCACCACTGAGCACTACAAAAGAGCACACTTCTCATCCCGTCTCCGTCGAACCTTGAACTAGGAACCGACCTGCTAACTTTCTCTATGTGATTCCCAGATTCGCATACTCAGCTGTTCCAGTGTGTCACCACAGAATTCCAGCAAAAGGACTTACCTACTGCTTCTCTCCCAAGACCCCACGCTTCCTCCTGGATGCTCCCCGATTCTCCTGTGATCCTTCCATGTGTTTTCCGGTTGGCACATCCTTTCTACATCCAAGCATATCTCTGCAAGATATCATCACACTATCATTCCTCTGCTAATCATATCCCGCATCTGTCCGTTTCATCTGAGGCTCACCTGCCATTCTACTATTAAAGCTTTCTGAATCCAATTTACCTTGTTGTCCTCGTGTATATCCTGACAGAAGGTTCGACCAAAACCGCCATGGATTCAGAAAATCCCGCTCCAGTGAGAAATCCAGCCGAAATTCCTCTGCCTGGGTTTGACGAGCGCGGAGCGACAGCCAATCCCGCTTCCGCATCTGCTGCTTCGTTTCCGTGGTGTGTGACAAGCCCCATGGTTAAACCAACGCCCTTCTCAGGCAAGGAGGAGGATTGCAACGGGTTTCTCCTTCAATGTTCCCTAGCGCTAGAGGTACAGCCATATCATTTTCCTACTAAACGCTCAAAAATCTTCTTTGTTATTTCATTACTCACTGGCAGAGCACTGCAATGGGCCGAAACCATCTGGAATCAGGCCGGTCCAGCCACCAATACCCTCCAGACTTTCATAACCCATTTCAAAGAGGTGTTTGGCCGTCCTCTAGGCGATTCATCCACCTGTGAACAGCTCTATCATCTACGACAAGGTACAAGTTCAATCACTGAATATTCTTTGAAATTTAGAACCTTGGCTGCGGCAAGTGGATGGAATGAGAAAGCGCTCATCACTACCTACCGGCAAGGGTTAAATCCCGCTCTTCGATTGCAACTTGCAGTATATGATGATAGAGTTGGTTTAGAGAAATTCATCCAGTTCTCCATCCGAGTGGCTCGACGTGCTCAGAACTGTTATCCTGAGAATCGACAACCAGTACATCCTGTTTCTTTACAATCATTGGAGAGTCCCGTGGCAAACGATACAGAACCCATGCAGATTGACAACACCCTTTTGACTGTCTCTGAAAGAGCCCGACGGATGTCAAATCATCTTTGCCTGTATTGTGGAGACAACACCCATTATATCAGCGTCTGCCCTGTCCGACCACCACGTCTCCTGGTGAGTTTGTTATCCACTAGTACCCTTAGTGTTGCTCCATTATCCGCTACAGTGTCATTGATTACTGCTGACGCTAGTATTTCAGTTACAGCCCTCATCGACTCTGGGTCAGCGGGTAATTTCATCTCGAGCGACCTCTGCAGGCAACTTCAACTCCCGAAGACCCACTCTCCAACCCCGTTCACCGCAAAATCAGTGAGTGGAAAAGCCCTGAATCCCGGGTATGTGAAATATCAAATCAAGCCCATCACATTACAAGTAGGGTGTTTACACAAAGAATCATTCACTCCTCTGATACTTGAAAACTCCACGGCAGCAATAATTCTGGGTAGACCCTGGCTCATACAACACAATCCCGTAGTTTGTTGGAGGAAGGGAGAAATTCTGCAATGGGGGTCAACATGTTTCTCTACTTGTTTTCCTGAACTTCCCGAGCCGGTTTCCCCCTCTCGAGTGAATATTCCCATCGCTGTGACATCCATTGAAAGCCCTCGGGAAAAACAGTCTACAGACATTCCTTTCTGTTACTCCACGTTCGCCGATGTCTTCAGTCCCGAAAAAGCCTCCCATCTTCCACCACATCGACCCTGGGATTGTGCGATTGACTTAGAGCCAGGTGAATCGGTACCCCGAGGTCATATTTACTCTCTTTCCATCCCTGAACAACGAGCCATGGAGGAGTACATACAGGAAGCCTTGAAGCAGGGATACATTCACCCATCCACCTCTTCAGCAGCCTCCAGTTTCTTCTTTGTCGCCAAGAAAGACGGAGGATTGAGGCCCTGTATCGATTACCGCGCACTGAACAAAATAACCATCAAGTTCCAATACCCCCTTCCTCTGGTTCCCACCTCTCTTGAACAATCTTTACCAAGTTAGATCTCAGAAGTGCGTATAACCTTATTCGAATCCGCGAAGGGGACGAATGGAAAACTGCGTTCATTACCCCATCTGGCCACTATGAGTACCTCGTTATGCCATATGGATTGGTCAACGCCCCTTCTGTGTTTCAAGATTTCATGAATGAGATACTCCGTGACTTCCTGAACAAATTTGTGATTGTCTACATTGACGACATACTCATCTTTTCTCCCAACGAAACTGTCCATCGACACCATGTCTTTAAAGTACTCCAACGTTTACGGGATCATTCCCTTTTTCTCAAGGCAGAAAAGTGTACATTCCACCAAGAGACTGTCCCGTTCCTCGGTTATGTCGTCAGCAAACATGGAGTGAAGATGGATGACGGGAAAGTCACAGCAGTCACCTCATGGCCAACACCTCAATCCATAAAAGAACTCCAACGATTCCTGGGCTTCGCAAATTGTTATCGACGTTTCATCAACAACTACAGTACCATAACCTCTTCACTCACCTCTCTCTTAAAGGGAAAACCCAAGTCCTTAATCTGGACTCCCGAGGCAGACACAGCATTCAACATCTTGAAACAGGAATTCACCTCTGCACCCCTTCTACGTCATCCTGATCCAAACCTCGCCTTCATTGTGGAAGTCGATGCCTCCACGACCGGAGTCGGTGCCATCCTGTCTCAACAGCAGGAAGATACCATCAAACCTTTCCCTTGTGCATTTTTCTCCAAGAAGTTATCTTCAGCAGAACAAAACTATGATGTGGGAAACCGTGAGCTTCTCGCCATCAAGCTGGCGTTGGAGGAGTGGAGACATTGGCTCGAGGGTGCTCAACATCCATTCACAGTCCTTACTGACCATAAAAATCTGCAGTACCTCAAAGAAGCCAAGAGGCTGAACCCGAGACAAGCCCGTTGGGCCCTTTTCTTCACCCGTTTTCATTTCCACATAACCTACCGCCCAGGATCCAAGAACATCCGCGCCGACGCTCTCTCCAGACTTCATGCTCCCCCAGATCTCATTGAAGAACCTGAATCGATCTTACCAACATCGGTATTCATCAGCCCGATCCTTTGGGATATTGACGACCAGATCCAAAGAGGTACACGACGAGATCCACCTCCACCTGAGTGCCCAGCCAACCTTACCTATGTCCCACATGAATTTCGTCTACCTCTTATTGAGTCTGCACATTCCTCTGTGGGTACAGGACATCCCGGAGCCACGCAAACGTTTAATCTCCTTCAACCACGGTACTGGTGGCAAAAGATGAGGGGAGATGTAAAACGCTTCATCCAAGGATGCCAAATCTGTGCTAAATCCAAGGTTCCACGCCATTTACCAACCGGGAAACTCTTACCACTCCCTGTCCCTCAGCGACCTTGGTCACATCTGGGGGTAGATTTCATCACCGATCTACCATCATCTGGAGGTAACACGTGCATCATTATCATCATGGATAGATTCTCTAAGGCTTGTAAATTGATTCCATTACCAGGACTCCCCACGGCCCTCGAAACCGCAGAGAATCTTTTCAACCAGGTGTTCCGTCATTTTGGCATCCCTGAGGATATTGTATCCGATCGTGGTCCCCAGTTTATATCTCGGGTCTGGAAGGCTTTCTTCTCTCTCCTTGGGGTCACGATCAGTCTAACATCTGGGTACCATCCTCAGGCGAATGGGCAAACGGAAAGAAAAGTGCAAGAAATAAACCGTTTCCTCCGCACTTTTTGCCAGAACCACCACGAGACATGGAGCCAGTTCCTCGCATGGGCCGAATACGCCCAGAATTCTTTACGTCAAGGCGCTACTGGACTAACACCTTTTCAATGTTTCCTGGGTTTCCAGCCACCTTTGTTTCCATGGTCCGGTGAACCGTCCGAGGTTCTCTCAGTTAATTACTGGTTCCGAGAAAGTGAAAGGGTTTGGAACGAAGCACATTGTCATCTCCAACAGGCGGTCAACAGACATAAGATGTCCGCAGACGCCCGAAGAGGTGAAACACCTACATATGAACCTGGTCAACTTGTCTGGCTTTCCACACGGGACATTCGTCTACGCCAACCATGTCGAAAGTTTAGCCCACGATACATCGGACCTTTCAAAATTCTCCACCAAGTCAACCCGGTCACATACAAGCTTCAACTCCCTCCTCACTTCAGGATTCACCCTGTGTTCCATGTATCACTGTTAAAACCTCACTATCCTGCTGTTCTCCCTCCTTCCACAGAACCTGATCCTGACATGCCCCCCATTGAAGAAGATCCCATTTACACTGTTTGTGACATCTTGGACTCCCGACGTCGTACTGGTCGCTTAGAATACCTGGTCGACTGGGAAGGGTATGGACCAGAGGAAAGATCTTGGATTCCACGAGACGATATCCTTGACCCAACACTTCTCACTGAGTTCCACCAGCAGCATCCACAGCGACCAGCTCCACGACCTCGAGGCAGACCACCACGACATCGGGGTCCTCGGTCCGCTGGCGCGGACCCTGGAGGAGGGGGTAATGTCAGGGATCAATCAGGTTCAGTCACACCCACTGCACAAAGATCACTATCACCTGAGTATTAACCACCTGCACCTGTCATCTAATCCAGCACCACTGAGCACTACAAAAGAGCACACTTCTCATCCAGTCTCCGTCGAACCTTGAACTAGGAACCGACCTGCTAACTTTCTCTCTGTGATTCCCAGATTCGCATACTCAGCTGTTCCAGTGTGTCACCACAGAATTCCAGCAAAAGGACTTACCTACTGCTTCTCTCCCAAGACCCCACGCTTCCTCCTGGATGCTCCCCGATTCTCCTGTGATCCTTCCATGTGTTTTCCGGTTGGCACATCCTTTCTACATCCAAGCATATCTCTGCAAGATATCATCACACTATCATTCCTCTGCTAATCATATCCCGCATCTGTCCGTTTCATCTGAGGCTCACCTGCCATTCTACTATTAAAGCTTTCTGAATCCAATTTACCTTGTTGTCCTCGTGTATATCCTGACAGCAATATATCTTTATGATCATTTAAGTGTGTACTATTAAAATATCTAATTCAAAACTAAAATAAATATTCTCTGTTTATGTAATCTATAAAAAAAGAGAGGTGTCAGCCGATCTCATTATCGTTCTCTCAGCTCTTTATTCTGCTAATGTGACACGCCCACAGACAGCGCGCGCTATTCAGACGCAAATGATCTGAAGCAACACATGCAAATGTGTCAACGCCCCTCATAAACGCGATAACACAACAAATTTAATCATCAGATTTATGTACCTTTTCTTCTTGCGAGGCTGTGACTGTGAGCAGTAATCCTGGGACATTTACCTCAGAACATGTGCTGGTTTATTTTCATTTTGAGGAGCGACCGATCTAGCTGAGAATTGTGAGTAGCCTAAGTTTTTTATTCTTGTGCTTTGTTCTAATGTCTGTAAATGCAAAAAGACTGTTTAAATTTGAATCACGTTTCTGTGTGTGAATGAATTAACGGCATAGATGGGCGCTGTTGTTTATGTTTAGCCTACTATGTTACAGATGAAATATGAAAGACAACATTTCTTAGTTTTGGATAGATTATAAAGTTTTTATTCAAAAATATCAAATAAGCTTTTGTCATCCAGTTTCTGCTCATATTTTAAATCTATAGTAGGCTATGTTCTGTCAAAAATAAACTCATCAACTAAGATGTTATTATAGTGTTTGTTCCAATGTAAGCTGTATAAAAACTAATGAATCCTTAACTTTAAAATATGTATGATAATACTGTAGGATAATACTGAGGAATACTGTAGTAATTTTTTTTTCATTCTCAAGTGAATCGCGTGTCTGTGTGTGAATGAATGAACGGCAGAGATGCGCTGTTTACCACAACTCGCAAAAAAACAGTTTAAATTTGAATCGCGTTTCTGTGTGTGAATGAATGATCCGCTTTTAGCAAACTATATTGCTATACTGAGATGAGTAAAAATCGACTGAAATATGTTGAAATAAAATGTATTTGTATAAGCAACGTATTAAACTGCAAATTAACATTTATATTTCTTATATAAACGAAAGACCTATGTTACAGACATATGAAAGACAACATTTCGTTGACTAGTTTTGGATAGATTATACATTTTTCCTCTAAAATATTTGCCACCTCAAATAAGCTTTTGTTTGCCAATTTTTGCTCATATGTTAAATAGCCTATAGTATGTTTTGTCAAAGATAAAGTAATCAAATAAAATGTTGTTATGTGTTTGTTCCAATTTAGCCTAGGCTATATCCAAAGTAATGAATCCTTAACTTTGAAATATGTATGATAAAATGTATGCTTTAGTTTTTACAAAGAAAGATTGCACTTGAATTGTTGTTGTAATTGTAACATTTTTAATAAAAAAATATATTTACAAGGTAGATGTAAACAAACTATTAAAAAGTAAATATAAGCCTTTTCTTTAGATCATTTTTATTGAGTTTTATTAGTGACAAATTTGGGGAGAGGATACATATTCCAAAACTGAAAATACAGTATGAGAATTAACTGCACAATTACTAGACATGGAAAAAAAAATATAAAAAAAAATGAGATGCTTCCAACTGTGAACCAATTTGGTAGAATATATATATATATATATATATATATATATATATATATATTGCTCTTGCATTCTTTCTTGTGGCTTTCCAAACAAAAAGTGTCTTACAAAACTTAAATCAATGTAATGTTTTATGTGAATGATTAGGCAGGATGATTTTCACATCATTTTGAAGAAAAAACTCTAGGCAACGACATCCATTAGTCAAAAGTCTTGTGGACACATATTTAGTATGTGTTTCGTGGCCTTATTTCAGAAACTTTATTTTTTATCTTTTTCAATAACCATGCATAAACAATATTCCCTCAAAAATACAAACATGTACATACATGTTGCTCACATATTATGGTAGCCCTGTTTGTGCTAAATAGAGTGTAATTACACCTTTGCCATTAATATGTTTATAAGCAACTAAAAAAAGCACAAATGTCAGAGCATGTCAGAACATCTCAAGGTCCCAGAAAACACCTTAGACCCCAGAGGGGTCTAACTTAGTCTGATAGCGTAGAGCTACGTCACACGCAGTGTTGGGGAAGCTACTCTGAAACTGTAGTTTGACAAGCTACAAGCTACTCGTAAGTTAAAGTAGTTAAATTACAGTCAAGCTACCCTTTTGGAAAAGTAGTTAGCTACACTACAAGTTACTATCAAAAAGTAGCTAGCTACATTGAAACTACTTTTGCTTTTTTTAACAACGTATATTATAAATAACTGAATAAGTGTCTGAGGAATGTTTTAAGTAAAATATTTAGTGTTTAAAACAATGCAATACAATTATAATTTCAAAGAGTATTGTTTTATTACACACAACACTCAAATATCTCAGACTGTTTGTCAAAAGTGCAAAATTGCAACAAATACAACATTGCAAGAACAAAATATAGGCCTACGCTACATCCAACGTAAATTGCATAAAACATTTTCTCAAAAATACCGATTGTGAGATGGTTGCATTTTGGTAAGAAAATAAATTGAACAACAGCTCACATGTGACACTGGCAGGGAAAGAACTATCTGGTGTAGTTGCAGTAGACTGAAACCTCATCCAAAACATTAACCTCCAAAGGGTCAAAATGTTATAATTTGTAATGTTCAACTGACAAACACGATGGCGCAAACGTTAGTGGTCTTTTATGTTCATTACCAAACTGGCGGACAGATCATGGCGGGTCATTGTAATTAAATCAGAAATAGAAATTTGATGTAACATAGAGAGCAATAAAGCAGGATAATTAATACATTTAAAATGGCCATTACTCACCTGTATGTGGGTCAATGATGTGACGCCTAAATTTTCTGTCCGATTGCATTTGTTCAGGTAAAAACGGGTTTAAATGCATAAAAAGATACTGTATATTTGTAGTACCTCTCCAATGTATGTACTCACTTTAACTTTAAAAAAAAACGTAGTTATTTGTAACTTTTTTTGATATTTTAAGTGTCAAAATATCATGTGGTGCGACCGTCCGGCCCTAACTTCTGTTTTGAAAACATCAAACCGTCTCTTTGAAATTACTCTAAATGTATTAAAAATTATTTTCTGCACTCTTTGGCATGATTTCCAAAGTGTTTTGTAATTCTCTAAAAAAATCAAAGCATTTGTAGTTATATTTCCATCATAATATACAAACAAACTTTGTCCAATGATGTCCATTTTATGAAATATCATGTGGTGCGACCATCAAGGAACTACCATTTTGGGACTTTTATGTTGAAAACTATTCAAACAGGAAGTTACATCATATACCAATTTACCAAGGACCCATGGAAGCCACAAGCAGGTTTGTAATTCTCTCAAATAGGAAAAAAAAATAAACCTTTGTAATGGTTGGTATGCAGTTACCAAAGTTGGATGTCATGTGGTATGACCTTAAAAAAATAATATTAAAGTTTTTTCTACAAATATATATTTTTATTCTAAATTTTATATTGACCTTTTGTGGAAAGCTAGCTTGTTTTGTTTAGATGACCAATTCTGTGCCTGTAAATTTTGACTGAATTTGAAAATATCATTTGGTGTGACCAAATATCATGTGGTGTGACCAAATATCAGGTGGTGTGACCACTGCAGACTGTTTTTCATGATAGATATATGTCCTAGATTGGCAGGTTTTGTGCTTTTAAATTCAATTGATGGTTTATGTACAAAAAGTACTTTAATTTAGTATAATTTGGAATAGATTTTTATGCAATTTGGGATTTTTTATTTTTATTTCAGACGGTTTATGTTTTCTCTTTGTACAATATGAGAAAAATGCAACAAAAAAGTTATAGCATGTAATTTTAGTTTAGTAATTATGCATTTATTAGTAATGTATTTATTATTGCCTATTCATTTATTTAAAACTATTTTAATCTATTTTACCAGATGCCAATGCCAAGTGAAGTAAAAATTCTGACCCTGCAGCAAGAGTGGAGTACCTTGCTAGGATAAGAGTGAAGTATTATTACAGTTTAAAATAGCTGGTTTCAATGTGAATATATATAGTAAACTGTAATTTATTCCTGTGATCAAAGCTAAATTTTCAGCATCATTACTCCAGTCTTCAGTGTCACATGATCCTTCAGAAATCATTCTAATGTGATGATTTGCTGCTCAAGAAACTTGATTATTATCGATGCTGATCTATGCTCTAGATCCAATGCTAAATTTTCGGATTGAGGATTTTAGTTATACTATTTTTGTTACTACTGGAAATTGTGGAAACTGTGATACATTTTATATGTCAGGATTATTTGATGAATAGAAAGTTCAAAAGAACAGCATTTATTTTAAATAGAATCTTTTGTAACATTCTAGCCTAAATATCTTTACTGTCACTTTATCAATTTAATTTGTCCTTGATTAATAAAAGTATTAACTACTTAAAAAAAAAAAACTATTGACCCCAAATGTTACCTATATTTACCTACCTATACCTATATACAATATTTGTATTTATATCTATAACATTATTATTTGTTAGAAAGAAATTCTAAGTCAAGTTAAATGAAATGGTGCACTTATGTTTGCGATGTGATTTTTATAAAAATAAATTTATAAAATGTTTGTGTTCAGGAAAATTCTGTGAATTTTGTATAAAATTTGGTTTAAATCTATTTTTTGTATAAAATGCATTGTTCATTGATCTCTTTAAATAGATTTTTAACTATATAAGGTCTTCGTTGTCATTTGGAGCGACCACTCATCATGTGGTGCGACCAATAAAAGCAATCTCTGTATTAAATTTAAAATAAAATATCTTATTTCTGTTGCTGAAATATGAATCACTGATAAAGTATGCTTAAGTGTATGATATTTTTAAAACATTGTTATCAGTTTTATGTCATTTACAGGAAAAATAAGCCTGTTAACTAGATTTAAGGCGGCAACTCTAAAATTATAGAACAAAAAAATGTGATCATTATTTACAAAAACTTAAAAGAAATGCAAATACTTTGTTTCTAAACACTTTAACTACTAAGAACTTGTAAAAAAAAAATGTTAAGCATGTTAAGGAAATTCATTAATTTCAAGATAAATCATTTTTTAAGGCTATGGCCAATTCATCTAGATGAAGAAATTAAATTAAAAATTGTATATGAATTTATGTGTACACAACATCCTTAATGTTTGAACAATTGCAACAGGTATTATTTTTTTTGTATTTTAAAATTGGCCTGTTGAAAATCCTTATACGTCATTGACCCATGTGCGTCCTTAAATTTGTGCTTGAGGTCTTCGACGTCGACAGCGTTTTAAACTTTGGTTTGCGTGATTAAACAACTGGTGGCGGTAATGGCAAAAAATTAGTTTGTAATCTAACAAGAAGAAGAATATCCTTGCATCGCGCTGATTCGCGCAGGCTCAACAAAACGCAATGTAGCTTTTGCTCGCGCTACACCACTACTTGCTGCAAAAAGTAGTTAGCTACTGGAAAAGCTACACTGTTTAAAAAGCAACTGAGCTACTGCCAAGCTACTGAAAAATGTAGTTAGGTTAGTAGCGTCGCTACTTGTAGTTAACTACTCCCCAACACTGGTCACACGTAGGATCACTATTGGCCGACGCTGGTCATGTGGGGATGCGTGTGACGTACAACAACAGAAGCTTACGCAGTAGCTGTGTCCCAATGTGAAGGCTGCATCCTCCGAAGGCCGCGGACTTCGAAGGATGCAGCCTATTCGTCCTTGGAAGGACGCACCATGTAGCCTTCCCAGGATTTCCTAATTGAGCAACCAGGTGTTCCCGATTACCGCTCCTGGCGCCAAGCAACGGTGCGAGAGTACTGCTGCCATCCTGATAATTCATTTTATATAATTGAATAAACAGCTATGGATCCAGAATTGGCTATTGTCATTTTTTCTGTTTTATATTTTACTGGAGGACATGGTGAGGATGTTTCAGTCGTGTATTTTCGGCTTTAATAGCCAAGATCATGGCCAGAGCTGGTTTGCTGCGTCCCAATTCAGAAGCTGCTTCCTGAATTGTCAGATTACACTTTAAACTGTTCAAGTATTGGGTGTTAATTTACGTAAATAGTGTAATGAAAAGAAAAGAAAACATACATATGCATATAAAGGTTCAAATGTTCACTTAGCCTATAGCCTATCTTACCTTGATGCGATTTTGTAGGCTAGTTATTGTGTAGCATAAATGGACAATATAAATGATGAATATGAATATGGTAAATATTTCAACCCCGTATTATGGAGGGAAAAATCCCTCCATCTGTGGGAAAAAAAAAACAATCCGTGGCGACGGTTGTGCAATCCGTCCCTTCAGTTTATAAACTGTAGGCTACTCACAATATTTTTTGTGTACACATAAATGTATAAAAATACACAATTTTATTTGTGTAAACTCACAATAACAAGAAAACTTTGTGCTTTTGTAAAATAAAAGAAAACAATCAGGCGTGCTTTCATGATCTCCGTGAACTGGAGCGCGTCTCAAAAATGAACTGAAACAAAATATAGCCTATACAAAGCTTGAAATGTCCACTTTTAAACGAACACATTCGAATATAATTTCCAGGTTCTAATTTGGCCTTAGAAAACCAGTAAAATCGACATTTTTTCCATATTAATTTGTGAATAGCTATTTCAAATATTTAATAAAGGGGATAACCGTAATAAACAAAAATCTGAAAATGTACGTCAATATAATCAGGGTATCTTCCGTCCATTTCATTTCCAATTTGAAATGAAGTTAGGAAAAACGAAACGCGCCTTTAGATTTCGGCTTGATTTTTCGTTTTTTGGTTAACAGGTCAAAAAAGGATAAATGACTTCAAAATCCGTTTTGCACATGTGGGCGGTCATGATACGCCCCTTTCAGCCGATTGGTCAAGCAAATCTGAGCCTGTGACGTCACAGTAATTCCCCAAGTCTTTTCAACAAAATAATAGTCCTATGGCTCTGCGTACCGCTTCTTAAACACAGGGCTGTGCAACTTAACGCGTTTCACAGAAATATTTATTCCAGAAATATTAAATATTAATCTGCACCCAGCCGGTTTTATTTAGCTGTGCAGAGTTAAATCTGTGCCATCATACACATCAGCAGATGCTCCTGATAAATAGGGGGAGACTATCTTAAATGCTTCTGATTGGCCATTGCGTTCAAGAAATCAACACACATGTCTGTGATTGGCTACATCGCTCAACGCTGCAAACATGTTATAAAAATTTTATGGAATTTTAAAAAGTCTATTCCAGACATTGAAAGTCAGGGAATTTTATATATTTTTTGTCCAAGTCATGGAATATCAGGGTATTTAGTTTGTTGCTTTAAATTTTAGTTTCCATTTATCAAAATGTAATTTTTCTATACCGATTCTCACCAGCAGGGGGTGCAAGCGCGTGTTGTTGACGAAGACCAGAGCAACAGTTAGAGCAAGCCATTCATTCATAAAAACTCATTTACAACAATTGAGCATGCATTAAGTTTTTTTGTGATGATTATCTGGGTCAGTGTATATGCGGAAAAGATGATAAAGGCACAAAAGCTGTTTTTTATGTTCCATTTATTAACTTCATTGTTACTTTCCCTGTGTAGCCTTAGGCTACATGTTATCAACTTTTTCTACCATGAACGGGATTATAATCGGTTTCCCTCAATACCTCATCATGCTCAAGGATTCCCCTTCCATCAGGACAAAACGCTTAACGTAGCTTAATGGACTAATACAGTGATATAAAAGACCAAACTCGCACCTTATTGGGGAAGTATGCCTACATACATGTTAATATTTCTACATACATGATTAATCTGGGAAGGGTCATAGCACTTTCATATTGTTGTCCTATATTGTTAGTTTAACTGTAACTTAAGTCGCTTTGGATAAAAGCGTCTGCTAAAAGACTAAATGTAAAATTGGCTTGACATTCGCACATTTAGGGACCGTCTCTAAAGTAACATTGGTAGTCTAGGCCTAAACGTTTCTAACTTCAATAGCAAACTGACACCTACATGAACACTTTACAGTTGGTTTTATGACTGCAAGTCGTTCTCTTCAAATGCTATTGAAGTTAGAAACGTGTATACCAATGTCGTATGTAACTTTAGAGACTAAATGTGCAAATGTCCAATGTCAAGCCAATGCCAGTATCACTGAGAAATGCTCAGCTTTAAACTTTGCGCGTTAATTCCAGCGTTATGGATGTGACATTTGAACTCATAATGACAGGTGAAATGTCTCAGAAAAAAAAAACTTCTTACAATATTTAAATTGGAAATGCATATTCTCAGAGCACCCAATCTGGGGAATTGACAGGCAAAATATGTTTTTCTAAAAAATATTTAAGCACCCCCAAAAAAGGAAAATATGCATGCGTTATGGATGTGGGGGGAAATGACAGAGTTTTTGGTATACTGTTCGATTTCCTTTAAAGTCTGTGAACTTTTAAATCCAATGTATAAATATTGCTATCCACATGATGAAGGGGTCTTAGCTGAACATAAAAATATCAATGTTTAAAATATATATATTTTTATGAAGTGTATTATGAGGAAAAAACAACGTTATGGATGTGACGCGTCTGAAATACATTTCAGACGCTATCTTCGCTATCTTCGAGAATCTGTTTGGAAAATCAACAATCAAACCATCATGGCACTTTTGATGACGCATAATGGCTGTGTTTTCACATCAAGAAGACTGTCTGAAATGATTCTGAAGATCCCCCCCCCCCCCCCCCAATTATGAATTAGTTATTTTTTTTAGCTTGGATCTTACTGTACATCTTAATTCAATATGTAAAATAATTGACAAGAAGAGAAGATGAGGGTGAAGGTATTTATTTGATTTATGTATGTCATTCGTTCATGCTTAACACTTTCATCTTTATAGTTATAATTCATGAAAATTCTTCTTAAATAATGATATAAAGTAGGTTGTTATTGTCATGGTATCTTATCTGAGGTGATGACTCTGAGGTGACAAGGCTATTTGATATGAAACATTAATATAACTATTTTTATTCAATTTATTTTCCCTGATTGTGTGCGGTTTTTAGTACCATTTTATCCATCTGTCGTTGTGATAGGCGTTTAGCTTTAAGATAACGCTATCTTCGAGCTGTCAAAACCTGAGTCCATCGGTTCAACGTTAATACAACGTTTATAAAACAAAATAATTGAACGTTCTAATAACGTTTTTAATAACGTTCTTATAACCAAGAAATAACGTTAATACAACGTCTAAAAAACTGGACGTTTTTAACGTTTCTATAACATTCAGAAATAACGTTTTCATAACTTAATGGGAACGTTATGGAAACGTTCTTATAACCTAAAATTGTTAGCTGGGAAGAAACTCAGGCCTGTAAATCGTTTATATTTTGTTTTAGTTGTTCGTGTTGCTTTTCTGCAACAGATGAATAAAAATGTAGCCTATTAGTTTTTATGTTTTATTCATAGATATTTCTAGTTTGCGGGAGTCCCGCGAATCGTTTTATTCTCCCGCAACCCGCACACACAGAGTGAGTGCATTACCGCCCACGCTCGCACTCGCCCATCCAATCTAGTCCCGCGCCGCACTCTTTTGCGTTGGGAGTGCACGTTTCTAGATCAAAGAATCTAAGCTCTAACGATCATGTTAACTATGTCTGAATTTCCACCACGTCTGTTTTTTAATCAACTGTTGAAATTAAGATTAGATTACTGCCGACGGTGTGTCTCCCTTCCAAGCAATTTACTAGTGTTGCCATAGGAACGCTTCGGCTTTTGCCACCCGGAAGAACGTCTATTACTGTTGTGACATCATGGTGAATTGTCGCGTGCTGCTCCTGTACCATATCGCAACACGCACCGCATACGCACTGCACACGGAGTATGTGTGAAACGGGCGTCAGGCTGCTCTCCGTTGTCATGGTTGCGGTACTAGAGTTCTTCTTCACTGGTGGTTTACCAAAAAAAATCAGAAATCTGTTTCTGTGCCATATTTCCTCCTCGTTTCTGTCATAAAATGTACTTATTTCTGTAAATTCACTAGTCTGCTGCTGCCATGGAACTAGCGTTTTTTTTTTTTTTTTTCTGTTGTGCTGGAAACCTCGTTACTCGGCAACCGCTAACCTTAACCTGCTGCCTGACCTTGGCAACGTTACTTCCGAACTTGTGTTGATTAGGCCTCAAAATAATTTAATTAAAACCCAAAATACACGTAATAGCCCAGCTACGTGTGTCAAAATCATTTCCTAAAATATATATATATGGAATTTATAAATTGTGCAAAACATGTAATTTGAGTAACGTATTCTGAATACTTGGATTACTTCCACATTGAATTGCATTTATAAGTGTAAGAATGCGGAATGGTGATCTTATTAAATCCAGGCAATTGGTTGATGAAACATTTATTAAAATTAAGATACAATTAATACAAAACGAAATTCACTTTAAAGGGGTGGTTTACTGCTTTTTTTATTTGCATGATTGTGTTTATGGGGTGCAATATAACATGTCTAAGTGTGTGTTTTTTTTGAAAAAGCATTATTTTTCATAAATTTCACCTTTATTGTAAGCCGCTTTCTCCTCTGTCATTTGAACGACCGGTTGACTTCCTGATTCTATGAAACCACTCCCTCAGAAACAGGCAATGGGCTCAGATTGGTTAGTTGGGCCGGTGTGTTGTAATTGGCTAAACTGCATAGTGCACGTAGTTGGAAACTTCACGCCCATTACCTTTACAGGCGAAAGTTGCATGTGCTCCGGTCAAACGTAAATAGTGTCAATAGCCTACAGCCGTATCAGTTTGAGCCAGAATCAGACCCAGAAAGAGGCAATGAAGAGAGTCAAGCAGAACCTCCCCACGGCTCTTACAAAACGTTTCTGAATAGTACATTTTATTATTATTATTCTATTCTATTCTTTTCTATTCTACTATTATTATAAGAATTTCGATACGCTGTTACTTGAACATGCTACTGCTGCTTATAGCTTTTGAGATACGGTTTTCTCCAGATTAAACATTTAATATAACTGAATAAATGACAGAGTAATACCGTTTTTTAAAGTTATTGTTTTATTGATATAATGAACAACCGTTTATCTATTCACAAAACTTAGTTTACTCAGTGTATCGTTTTCTTTAGGTGTACACGTTTGTCTTACACACACAAAATAGCTTCGAACTAACTGGCTACTATAAACAAACAGCGTTGGCATTGGTTTACGTTCTTGATCAAATCGAAAAATTACGTCATAAAGTATACATGGAAAATACATTTACAAAATTAGTACATAATTATAAATTCAGGTCCAAAATGTTTGTACGCGTTTGTCATAGACACAGGAAATAGCATAACTAAGTGGCTACTAAAGCCAGCGCTGGCATTTGTTTACGTCCTTGATAAAACTAAAACATTACGTCTGAAATTATACATGGAAATACATTTAAAATTATTAAGTCTTACTTACAGGTTGTGGCCCAACAACTGCTGACTCCGGTTTTAAAGTTGTAGTAAAACATGAACTACTTCATGTTTTAGTAACAGTTGAATCCGGTGTTGCACCGGCATTGAATTCGTGGAGTTTCTGGAAGCTGTCTTCCGTAAAATGTGCAGCACAGAGAGCTAAATTACGATTGTAATTTTCTGGAGCATAATCAAACATAAATTGTAGCCATTGTTGACGAACTACAGCGTCCGTAGGAAGCCCGAACACAGAAGACCTGGCAGCTGGGTGAAAATAACACACTTTCGACGGCATGGCTACTGCTCTCCACTATAACTCTTCCTCTTCGACAAAGCACAGAAATATGGCCATGCCCCCTTTTTTGCATATTCTGGAGGGAGGGTTGATTATGGGTTAGTTACGTATAAAACCCGGGAGTATCCCGTTGTAGTCCCATTCGAGTCGTTTTTGTAGGCATTAAACTTCCTGATTTTTAAAAGACGATATCTCTGCTTACGTTGAACTTTCAGCGCAGCAACTTTGCAGATACTGTTCATGCACCAACAGCAACATTACACACTATTTACAATGAAAAAAGTGAAATCGCAATCAACCACCCCTTTAAAGAAAGGCTTTGTGCTTTCTGTTTGAGGTCTCTGTGAAAGTTTTAAAGCAGTCTTTTAGTGCTGCTCTCAGAGTGGTCACGTCCGTAACATTGTTTTTTCCTCATAAATGCGAACGCGAAAAATTTAATAAAATGAATACAGGTCCTTCTCAAAAAATTAGCATATGGTGATAAAGTTCATTATTTTCCATAATGTAACGATAAAAATTAAACTTTCATATATTTTAGATTCATTGCACACCAACTGAAATATTTCAGGTCTTTTATTGTTTTAATACTGATGATTTTGGCATACAGCTCATGAAAACCCAAAATTCCTATCTCAAAAAATTTGCATATCATGAAAAGGTTCTCTAAACGAGCTATTAACCTAATCATCTGAATCAACTAATTAACTCTAAACACCTGCAAAAGATTCCTGAGGCTTTTAAAAACTCCCAGCCTGTTTCATTACTCAAAACCGCAATCATGGGTAAGACTGCCGACCTGACTGCTGTCCAGAAGGCCATCATTGACATCCTCAAGCAAGAGGGTAAGACACAGAAAGAAATTGCGGCGTGGCATGGAGGCAATCAGCCTGTGGCACTGCTGAGGTGTTATGGAGGCCCAGGATGCTTCGATAGCGGCCTTAAGCTCATCCAGAGTGTTGGGTTTTGCGTCTCTCAACTTTTTCTTCACAATATCCCACAGATTCTCTATGGGGTTCAGGTCAGGAGAGTTGGCAGGCCAATTGAGCACAGTAATACCATGGTCAGTAAACCATTTACCAGTGGTTTTGGCACTGTGAGCAGGTGCCAGGTCGTGCTGAAAAATGAAATCTTCATCTACATAAAGCTTTTCAGCAGATGGAAGCATGAAGTGATCCAAAATCTCCTGATAGCTAGCTGCATTGACCCTGCCCTTGATAAAACACAGTGGACCAACACCAGCAGCTGACATGGCACCCCAGACCATCACTGACTGTGGATACTCCAGTGCTGCTTATCTGTAGCCCAGGTCAGGCGCTTCTGCCGCTGTTTCCGGTTCAAAAGTGGCTTGACCTGGGGAATGCGGCACCTGTAGCCCATTTCCTGCACACGCCTGTGCACGGTGGCTCTGGATGTTTCTACTCCAGACTCAGTCCACTGCTTCCGCAGGTCCCCCAAGGTCTGGAATCGGTCCTTCTCCACAATCTTCCTCAGGGTCCGGTGCAGGTGTTTAGAGTTAATTAGTTGATTCAGATGATTAGGTTAATTGCTCGTTTAGAGAACTTTTTCATGATATGCTAATTTTTTGAGACAGGAATTTTGGGTTTTCATGAGCTGTATGCCAAAATCATCAGTATTAAAACAATAAAAGACCTGAAATATTTCAGTTGGTGTGCAATGAATCTAAAATATATGAAAGTTTAATTTTTATCATTACATTATGGAAAATAATGAACTTTATCACAATATGCTAATTTTTTGAGAAGGACCTGTATTTTATGTTCTGTGGAGAGCCAATCCTTCTTCATTCGTATTACTTTTGGTTTGAGCAGTGTAATTCACAGATTCAGTAGGCTACTAAAAAATATTTTGCCACGTAAAAGTTAAAGATTTTTTTGTGTCACGCATGTTTATTTCCCTCATATTAAATATAAATCGCATGTGTAGACAGATATTTTTCTAATGTCTGGACGGAGTATGGAATATAAACAGAAGTTTCAATATATTGGTATTAAATGCAATTTCTGAGAATTTCTATTTCAAGTTTTGACTGCAAATGTCACATCCATAATGCTGGAATTGCCCAATTTTAAAGTAGGCTATTTATTTTGTGGTGTAGGTCTACGTATTTTATAATGTTAACTTCAAATAATACTTATAGTAATTTAAAGATGTGGTAGCATTGGATCTGGACGGGAAGGATAATGAATGATTAACGTGCGACCTGGAAGTATAAAGGGCGCCTTGCAAACATGACAAATCGCCTTATCGTCTGAAGGGACTGTTCGGTGGGCAAGCCCCGAGGCATGGTAGGGAGACCCAGTGTCTCGTTCCCTGTTCTCAGGGAACATAGGTTACAGTAGTAGCCTGAGACGTTCCCTTTCGAAAGGGAACTTGCACTGCGTCGATGACGCTTTGGGGAACGATATACCCACGCCGCCATGCTAAGGGGAGTGTATGCCATGTGGCAGTGACAACTGTCAGAACCAGCAACTTCAAATGAAACGCTAGAACCACTCACCCTCAGGTCACACTGGGCTGTCAGTGACAGCATTCCCTACGGTCATAGCCCAAGCTATAAGCCTCGCAGTTAAACCTTCATAAACATGGTTAAATGAAAGGCCTACCTGGGCCTGCTCCGGGCCTGGAACCACAGCTTCCAATTAGAAGGGGTCCCTTCTAGGGAATGTGGCTAGGGAACCCGAAGGAACCCCAGCCAATCACTATTCAGGGGAACGTACTCACCCCGAAATGCCACCAGGACGGCCTGACCTGGCGTCAGTACATAGACACTTAGTCTGGCCACTTCCTGTCTGTCCGAAGACAGAGCCTCTGGACAGTTGCCTTAAGTAAGGCATCCAACCCGAGGGACTGCAAAGCTGGCAGTGAACCACTCTGCCCGGATCTCAGAGACGGGATATCCCGGAGAGTATGACTCAGCATAGTGCTTTCCAACCCTTGTTAGTGAGGGGAGTTTCTCCACTCGATCCACGGACCTACCCAGTGTTTGTGTTTCAAAACACAGAGGAGGCCTGTGAAAGCCTAAGGGCTGATCTAACTGGGAGGCCTCACGAGAGATCTACGACCTTCAGACCAGACTCAGGAGTCCGCATGCTCATAGTGACCCTCGGTGAGGGGAGCACAAGGTCCGCCTGGTAGGCAACCAGGCTGTAGGCAGGAAAAACTCACCTTCAGGGAGGCCTGGTGAGGCCTACTACCTGATAACCACAATGATGTGGGAATTCAACTTCAAGGAGGCCTGGTGAGGCCTACTACCTGACCGTTCCCATTCAGGGAGACCTGGTAGGGCCTAAACCCTGATAACCACAGCAAATGGGGAACTCACCTTCAGGGAGGCCTGGTGAGGCCTACTACCTGATAACCACAATCTGTGGGAACACCTTCAGGGAGGCCTGGTGAGGCCTACTACCTGACCGTCCTCATTCAAGGAGGCCTGGTGGAGCCTACTACCTGATAATCACAGCATGTGGGAACTCACCTTCAGGGAGGCCTGGTGAGGCCTACTACCTGACAGCCAAAATATTTGGAAGCTCACATTCAGGGAGGCCCAGATAGGCCTACTACCTGACAGCCACAATATTTGGGAGCTCACATTCAGGGAGGCCCAGAGAGGCCTTCTACCTGATAGCCAACGTAAGTGGGAATTCGCCTTCAGGGTGGCCGGGTGAGGCCTACTACCTGATAAACATCTTAAGTGGGAATTCACCTTCAGGGAGGCCTGAGTGACCTACTACATGATGACCACTGGTAGCTATGAGCCCTGAGTCCGGGTGATAGTACAAGGTGGCCTGCTAAGGCCAGCCAGCTGGAGATTCGCCTATCAGGGAGGCCTGGTCGGGCCTACTAGTTGATAGCAAGTCATATTCTGCTACCAAGGCCAACCACGTAAAGTGAGCTGGCCTACAGCGCCCTCTTGGGGGCTGTCCAATCAAGGAGGCCTGCTGAGGCCTACTACCTAATGGGCGCAGCCTTCGTTGGCAGATAAGCTGTTTACACAGCACCTACAGCATCCTGGTGCCTAATCACATTGCCCATGGCATTGTACTCAGCAAGAAAGCTAGCACCCTTAAAACAAGAGGAGTACAACATATGCCACTCTGCCTCAACAGAGGCTCCAGATAGTCAGGGGCCTACCATCTACACATGGGTGTCAGCTCAGGGCAATGCTCTGGCTTCAGGGGAGTGTACTTCGATCAAAAAAGAAGTGAAGGCTAATCTTTCTACTCGACCCGAGCCATAGTGGTGCGAGGTAGGATTATACAGAACTGGGAGTGAAGTGCTCAGACCTACCCTGTATCACAGGGGAATACTCACACCTCACCCTGAAGTTACACAGGGATACTACAAACCTACATTCACAAAGTGAAGGGTCAGAGGAAGAAATGCTATTTTTAGCAGAGGACCTCCATTATCGCTGGCACAGCCTAGGCCAGCTACAAAGGCGGCCCTGGTGAGGGCCAGCCTGCAAGCATAGATCCATCTGAGGGCTCGGAGGAGCCACAACCTTACTAAAGAATTCTGTATATAGTCTGTATTATTCCATACAAGGGGCTGCAGAATCGCTCAGCCTACTGAAAACCCAAACAGAGCTCAAGGGGCGAAATACTCAGGAAGAAGTCAACGGTCCCATGGGCCGGACATAAGATCTATCTGAAGCTCTAGCGTCAGTCCACACTCTAAGTAAAAAATTCTATGAGAGAGAGACCAACTACTCTACCCTGAGGTGGCTAACAGCTCGAAGGCTAACATAGTTATCGTTCTGGCCACCTAACGGGGAACTTCAGGGCCCTAGTAATCCAGGAAACTTCTCTTACCTTATTACCTTGACATGACCCCATAGCTCTATTAGGGAACGAGGTCTGTAGAGAGATACATTTTAGTTTTTAATTCACAAAGAATTACTCTTGAAAAGACCAGTCAGCTCACCTGCGGAGTGAAGACTCGCCAGATAGTTCTTTATGAACCAGGGGGCCACCACTTTACATGCCTGAAAGGGGCGTTTCCACTAACCAAGCCTAGGCGGGCTATGAGAACATCGTTCTCATCATAGGCCCAGACCCCAGGCCTGATGTAATGAACACCTGGGGATCAGAAGAGAAGAGAGGGCAGATTTTGTGACCCTCCGGGGAGGTTATCCATTACCAACGCTGTGTACGTTTGTGCTGGATAACCTCCCTCAAATCCCTCCTGTTGCTTGAGTCACACCTCTTCTGCGCCCTGCTCCTCCTAGGAGGGGGCGCACGAGAGGCGACGGTGGCTCGCTGGCCCTGCCTACGGTCCTCAGACCGTGAAGGGCCAGGCCCTCCCGCCTGCCTGGGCGTGGACCCGGTCTCAGCGGTATACAGGTCTTAAATGCTGCTGAGCGCGCCTTCGCCTCCCTGAACTTCCCCACCACCGCCTCTACGGAGGTGCCAAAGAGTTCAAGAGGCGAAACCGGCGAATCGAGGAGATAGGCCTTTTCTTTCTCCCCGATGTTGGCTAGATTTAGCTACAAATGCCTCTCCGTGGCCACCATCGCCGCCATCGACTGCCCGATCGCGGCAGCGGTTTGCTTGGTAGCCCGGAGAGCAAGATCTGTGGTACGGCGCAGCTCAGCTACCGCCTCAGGGGACATCCCTGCCCCCTGGTCGAGATCCCCCAGCAGGTCGGCCTGGTATGCCTGCAGCACCGCCATGGTGTGCAGTGCAGCACCTGCCTGACCTGCTGCCATGTATGCTCTGCCATTCAAACGAGCCGTTGTTTTCAGCGGTTTGGATGGCAGGGTTGGAGCTCTCAGTGTCGACGCCCGCCCAGGCACGAGATAGTTCGCGAACGTCTTGTCAATGGGCGGCATCGACACGTACCCATGCTCTTCGATCCCCTCAACATCAGCGAAACTGGCCCGCTGATGTCGGTGGATGCGGGCAGAGTATGGGTTCTTCCATGCCCTCTCGACCTCAGTGTGAAGGTCGGGAAGAAATGGAAGACTCACCTGAGCTGGTGGTGTATGGCCGGGGAGAAACCGATCGTCGAGCCTACCGCGAGCGGTCTCTCCTCTAGCGCGTTGCCATGGCAGCTGCAGCCTGCCAGTGGTGCGCTCCATAACGTCCACCAGCTCTGCATACACGGGGCAGGGTGGCTGAGGGGGTTCAGGATCTACCTGATAATAAACCTCCTCAGCCATCTCCTGCTCGTCTTGAAGAGCAGCAACTGCAGGAACAGTCGGTGAAAAATCTTCCTTATCGACCTGCAGTTCGCCCTTGTCAGCCGTCGAATCATCTAAGAGGTTTACAGCCCTCTCAAGGTGATCGACGAGCTCCATTTTCTCTTACCGTTTCCTTGAGTAGCGTTTCAAACAGACAGTCCCTTCAGACGATAAGATGATTTGTCATGTTTGCAAGGCGCCCTTTATACTTCCAGGTCGCACGTTAATCATTCACGCTAATGATTCACGGGCTGTCGCTGGTCAATGTGATTGCCGTGATTTGATTGTGATTTCAGACACCTGTCACGCCTGAGGCGTTCCCCAAAGCATCATCGACGCAGTGCGAGTTCCCTTTCGAAAGGGAACTGCATAGTTCCCCTTTAAATTGTTCTTCTGTATAATACACACAAATGTTATTTACATCATTGAAAAAATGGTTTTCCGGGTCAATATCGTTTTCAATATCATACATTTTATAATCTGTGTGATTGAAAGTTTTCAAATTCAAGTTTTTGTACTTACAGTATTGAGTTTGTAAGCAGTCAGACACACAGTCCTTATGAATATTAACAAATTCCCTTTCGTCAATATCTCTGAATGGGAACAAAAAATCCTTTTCAATGTCCATCATTTATTTTGGTGATGTATAAGTCCATATGATATTCCTCCACACAGTCCTCACTTGTAACACGATCCACAGTTGTCGTTTATCATGGATATTCCTCCACATACAGTTGTCCTCACTTTTCCGTACTGGTCCAATTCTTTTACTTCTCTTATTGTGAGTACTTTGGCTTCTTCAGGTGTACCATTTAGCCATATCATCACTTTGCAATTCCTTGTCCATGTAGCTTGTATCTTGTTCTGTTTCCTCAAAATGCGTGCGCATCTAGCAATATCGGCTTTCTTCTTGGTAAGATGTTCATTCAGATACACCCCTGTACCCTTCAACTTTTTGGCTTGCCTCAGTAACTCGGTTTTGTGTTTCCGATTCACAAACCGAACAACTATGACAGGCTTTGCTCCGCTGTTCCTCCGGGGAAGGGTATGACAGGTCACAACATTATCACTCTGAATGTTCATATTCTTACTTTCAAAGAACTTTATTACTTGTTTTTCCAGCGTTTGAAGTTCCTCTGGCAGGGTGTTTTCACCGACTTTGTCTCTGGCTACAGTACTAGCATACGTTTGGTGTGTTGTTTCGAATCCACTTATAATTAAATCCATTCTTGTATATTGTTCCAGATCATCAATCCTTCTCTCCAATCCTTCAATTTTCTTATCCTTCTCTTTCACAAGGTTCTTCAGTTTAACTTCATCCATCAGATCAAGTACCATAGCTTGTTGTTTAGCAACTTTGCTCAACTCATCAGACATTAAGTTTAAAGATTTTCAATTCTCCTCCAACTCTTCCTCAACTGCGTTGCTAATTTTCTTCGGTGGCATTTTGTTTGCTTTTTGTCTTGTTTTCGAATAAATTAACAATATCACTTTAATTCAATTCAATTCAAATGTATTTGTGTAGCGCTTTTCACAATACATATTGTTTCAAAGCAGCTTTACAGAAAGTGCATTTCAGAAATGTACATAGAAAATATACAGTTAGTTAATCATGTATTAATTTAGAGCATAACATATTGCCGGTGTTGAGTCGTCTCTTCACAGGCGTCTAGTCGTCTCTTCACAGGTGTTTAGTCATCTCATCGCAGGTGTTGGGGCATCTGAAGTCTCCGTGAGAGGCTGAATACAAACTGGAGCTGACGAACGCCATTTACCTCGGGACTAGCGTCCCGAGATAACAGCAAAAAAGCAAATGGGAAATAATTAGCATAGCTGCTATTCATAATATTAATGCATTCGATCTGATTCAACAGTGGTATAAAAGGTAAGCATTATGTGAATGCTTGACTAAAGAGATGCGTCTTTAATCTAGTTTTAAACTGGGACAGCGAGTCTGAGCCTCGAACAATATCAGGAAGGCTATTCCAGAGTTTATGAGCTAAATGCGAGAACGCCCTCCCTCCTTTAGTGGACTTAGATATCCTAGGAATGACTAGAAGCCTCGTATTTAGTGATCTTAAAGAACGCGATGGATTGTAGGGCGATAGAAGGTCCATTAAATACACAGGAGCTAAACCATTTAGGGCTTTATAGGTCAGTAGTAGTACTTTGTAATTGATACGGAACTTAATAGGTAACCAGTGTAGAGATGATAAAATTGGTGTTATATGATCATATTTTCTTGACCTAGTAAAAACTCTAGCAGCTGCATTTTGCACTAACTGTAGCTTGTTTATTGAGGATGCAGGACAACCAGCTAATAAAGCATTACAGTAATCTAGTCTTGAGGTCATGAATGCATGAACTAACTTTTCTGCATCAGAAACAGATAGCATGTTACGTAGCTTAGCAATGTTTCTAAGGTGGAAAAAGGCTGTTCTTGTAACATATGAAATATGATTTTCGAAAGACAAGTTGTGGTCTAGTATAACACCCAGGTCTTTTACTGTAGTGGATAAAGTAACAGGACATTCTTTCTAAATTAAAGTTGTATTGTACGAGTGTCAGGATACAGGCACGGAGACAGAGGTAAGTGAATCCAAACACAGTTTTATTTAATGTGACACAAGTGCAAAGGTGAGTATTCAAAGTTCAGGTGCAGATTCGGTGATGATCACTACGTGCGGGGCAGATTACAGGTGAGCAGGTCCTCTTTAGGTTAGTTGATGTCAAGCAGTCACAGTTTATTAATACTTGTCTTTTCTCTTTCAGATGCAGTCACGAGCAAGTAAAACTCAGCGTGAACACAGGAAGCTCAGGTGAATACCAGATCTCGGGAAACATGGATTCAAACAGGATTTCTGGAGACAGCGGAACAAGGATACAGAGGTTAGTATTTCACAGGTGAATATACGTTACTTAGCGGACACTGGATGCATCAGAGACTTCGGGAGACAATGGGTAATGGTCTGTTCCTGTTGGAGGCTTGACCATGACTGATCTCATAGTGAGTGTTTTTATGAGCTGGCTGATGAGGCTGTTGATTGTAAACAGGTGCAGGTGATGATACTCAGGGGAGAGTAACTGCAGGTGCGCCAAAGAGGATTATAGGGAATGAAGTGCAGAGATAGACAGTGAACGTGACAACGAGGTTTTGTGGGTAGTTTTTTGGACCAATAAGTAATACCTCCGTTTTATCTGAATTTAATAGCAGGAAATTACACGTCATCCAGCTTTTTATATCTTTAACACACTCTGTCAATTTAGATAAGTTAGTGTTTTCATCTGGTCGTTATGAAATATATAATTGAGTGTCATCAGCATAACAGTGGAAATTAATTCCATGTTTTCTTATAATATTACTAAGTGGCAGCATATATATTGAGAATAGCAGAGGGCCTAACACAGATCCTTGCGGCACTCCATAGTCTACTGATGTTATCTTCGATTTTTCCCCATTTAAACAGACAAAATGATAATGGTCTGATAAGTACGATCTAAACCAGCTTAATGCCTGTCCCTGAACACCAGTGTAGTTTTGTAGTCGATCCAAGAGTATTTTATGATCTATGGTGTACAGCATATACAGCGCTAAGATCGAGTAGAACTAGTATTGAGATACAGCCTTGGTCAGAAGCTAAAAGTAAATCATTTGTAATTTTAACTAGCGCAGTTTCTGTGCTATGATGCGGTCTGAATCCTGACTGAAAATTTTCATAGATATCATTTTCTTGCAAGAAAGAGCACAATTGAGCGGACACAACTTTTTTAGTATTTTAGACATAAATGGAAGATTTGAAATGGGTCTGTAATTTGCTAGGTTATTTGGATCTAATTGCGGTTTCTTAATGAGAGGTTTTATTACTGCCAGCTTGAATATTCTTGGAACATGACCTAAAGATAAAGACAAGTTAATAATATTGAGAAGAGGCTCTTCCACTACAGGTAACACTTCTTTCAGTAGTTTAGTGGGTATTGGATATAATAAACATGTTGTTGGTTTAGATGCAATGATAAGTTTATTTAGCTCTTCCTGTCCTATAGTTGTAAAGCGGTGTAGTTGTTCTTGAGGGGCGATAATTGAGGCTGAATCATAAGACACCATAAAAGATTGTACATTTACAATTGTGTTTCTGATGCTTTCTATTTTCTCAGTGAAGAAATTCATAAAATCATTACTACTATATATGTAATGTAATATTTTGCTCTGGTTTATTTGTTAGTCTAGCCACGGTGTTAAATAAAAACCTTGGATTATTTTGGTTATTTTCTATTAGTTTGCGGAGATGCTCAGCCCTGGCTGCTTTTAGAGCCTTTTTATAACGTGACATACTGTCTTTCCACGCGATTCTAAAGACCTCTAAATTAGTTTGTTTCCATTTACGCTCTAAGTTACGAGTTTCTCTCTTGATAACATGCGTGGCACTGTTGTACCATGGTGCTTTAGTTTTCTCTCTAACCTTTTTTAATCTAATTGGTGCAACAATTTCTAATGTACTAGAGAAAATGCTGCTCAAACTGCTAGTCATTTCCTTTAGTTCATCTGTTTGTTTGGGTTCACTGAGTAGCTGAGATAGATCAGGTAAGCTATTTGAGAATCTATCTCTAGTGGTTGGAAGGATTGTTCTGCCTGGTCTATAACGTGGCGCAACATGACAAATTTCAGCAGTACGTATTATGCAAGTTACCATGTAATGATCAGTGACATCATCACTTTGCGGTACAATATCTATATCGGTTGGATTGGTTCCATATATAATTATATAATGTGTATGAAATATAATTAAATTTATATAATTAATATAATGATATAATTAAATCTAGTGTATGATTTAGACGATGAGTGGGACCACTGACGTTTTGCTTGACCCCAAAGGAGTTTAATAAATCAGTAAACGCAGCCCCTAATGCATCATTTGTGTTATCTACGTGTATGTTAAAATCTCCAACAATTATTGCTTTATCGACATTGACCAATAGATCTGAGAGAAAGTCTGCAAACTCTTTTAGGAAATCAGCATAGGGCCCTGGAGGTCTATATACAGTAGCCAAGGCTAGAGATAATAGGGATTTTTTTCTTACATCTAAGAGGGTAACATTTAGCACAAGTACTTCAAATGAATTAAACCTGTGACCTGTTTTCTGAGTAACATTTAGAATATCTCTATAGATTGTTACAACACCGCCGCCACGACCGATCAGACGGGGCTCATGCTTATAACAGTATCCTGGTGGAGTAGACTCATTTATACCGAAATACTCATTTGGTTTAAGCCAGGTTTCAGTAAGGCAAAATAAATCGAAACTATTATCTGTGACCATTTCATTTACAATAACCGCCTTAGGTGTGAGCGATCTAATGTTTAGAAGACCTAGGTTTAGAAATTGTTTTTGTTCACTGATATTGAGATTTTCTGGTTTAATTACAATAAGATTTTTCCTAGATCCTACAGTAGATTTATTGTTTGGCCTCACTAAACGAGGAATAGACACAGTTTCTATATAATGTTCTACACTACTTATATCAATTAAGTTGGGACAGCAAAGATTGTGATTTGGACTCTGACTTACTAGTCATATGGTGTGTAACGTCTTGGAGATGTTGTCCGACAGAACAGCCGCTCCGATTCTGCTGGGGTGCAGGCCATCAGCACGGTAGAGCCTAGGTCACTCCCAGAACAGATTCCAATTATTTACAAAGAGCAGTTTCTGTTCATTACACAATGACATTAACCATTCATTTAGTGCAAATAATCTACTGAACCTTTCCTGTCCTTTTCGGTACGTGGGAAGCGGTCCAGACACGATGATCGTTGCTTCAGGCGATGTCCTGCGTACCGTCTCGATCAGGCTCCTGTAGTCCTTCTTCAGAACCTCCGTCTGCCGCAGCCTGATGTCATTCACTCCCGCGTGCAGCACAACAGCTCCGACGCGCTTGTCACACCGGGAACATGTGCAGCGACATCTAGAACACGAGCACCAGGAAAGCAGTGAGTACACACCTTACCCTTACCTGAGGTAGCACGAACATGACGGACGATGGAACTGCCGATGATCACGGCTTCGTCGCGTTCCGACTCGCGAAGAGGGGAGAAGCGGTTCCGGGTGGAGATCTTGAAGACCGGGAGGGGCGGAGAGATTCTTGCTCTGGTCCTGGCTCATGTCTTCCGCTGAGGGATCACCCAGGGTCCATGGTGTTGTGTTGGTGCCGGAGTGAATGAAGCCAGGGATGATCGCGTCCTGGGTGCTTGCGTCCTGTGCAGAGAAGCACATGGAGTAGACCAGGTCAGAGTCAAAAAGTTACTAACCACTGACTTGTGAGCAACGGCGCGTGATGTCTCAAGTGCTGATCGCCGATCTCGCAGCTCGGCTTGCTTCTTTAGCAGACCACGGATCTGCTTCTCCACGGACTCCAGCTCCAACTGCACCGAATGCAGCTCGAATGTGTCCTCACCTGGACTCAGAGGTAAGGTACCTGCACTCCTGCACTCAGAGGTAACTTTAGTTTAGTTTAATTATTGTCTTTGTTTTTTCTGAAGTAACTGCGTATCACAGGGTGCCGCCATCTTGAATTTGTTCCCAGATGAAATATAACACGGATAGCATAAAGTAAATATATTTTTTTATCAGGTTTTAAAACTTTGATTAGTCACTCAAACCTTTATCTAACCTCACAGTTGGTCACGCATATCCGCCATGTTTTGTAGTTTTTTAACACTTTTTACTCGTGTTTGTAGTTCCTCCTAAAAAGCGCAATGGGTTGTGAGCAATATTAGCCTTTAAGGTGATGATACACAGGGCATCTTTTTGAATAATGTTGCTGGGCAATCTTGCCGAGTGAATGTTGCTTGGGCACTTTCCCATTGAAAATGGGCAATAGCCTACATTTCTATCTGGATAATTTAGATCGGTCGTGGGCCCTGTGTCTCAGCTGGTTGCCCGTTGACAGCAACATTGCCCAGCAACATTGCTCAGAAAGTTGCCCTGTCACCATAGACTGTAAAAAAATATGGACGTAGTATCCATGACGTCAACCGTAGGTTTCTGAAGAGCGTTTTTGAAGCCTAAAGTGGGCGGAGTCGGCCGTCGCCATCTTGGCAGCGCGTCACCGCGCGTCACTCCCGTAGAAACGAAAATGGGCAAAAAGGCGGGTTTTGGGTGGAGTTGAGGTGCCTGGATGCTGAAACTACGCCCGCCTAGCTCGACGTGATCGAGTTTGCTCAGGCTAAGGAGCTAATGTGCTACTGGCCTTGCGCTAAAGTGACAGCTGACTTGAAGAATTAGGCCTAAAGCCAATAGTTAAAGTTCATGTTTTTGCCCTTTGAATTACTATAATAGTTAAAAGACATAACTAAACGTGAGACTATGTGTATTGTGATGCATTATTATTCTGCTAGATAAAAATGTATTATCATGCAGTAACTTACAATATTTGCTCTGAGCGTGTGTGTGACAGTGATTCATGCGCATACATGTCAGTCAGCGCGGCATTGCACATCAAGTTCGTAAAGAGCTTTATTCAGTCCATTTTAAATTCTGATAGATATTACCTAAGAAGTTCAAGTAAATGCACTAGAAATCCGCGCTCATTTAAGGGACGGAGAGAAAGCACTGACACCTGCAGGATTTCATCTGACGGTACTTTTTATTTAACACTAAAAAGTTAAATAAGCATATTATAGTCTATCTGTTCCGTAAGATCAACGGTACCGCAGAACGAGTGTAGCCTGTATATCTTAGACGTTTTTAAATCTCCAAAAAGCAACGAAATTGTCAGACATCCATGAGTGCATGTTCACAGAGGAAAACAAACGGAAAAACAGCGCTGGTTGTTCTTTCGATACTCGACAATGACGGAATCCAACGGCATGGGTGAAGGTATAAGGCGTGTATTAAATTTTATGAAATAATCCCCCAAAAAGTATAAACACGGTAGAGATGGCAAGTTCAGCAGCTGGAATCAGCTGAGGTGACGTGATGGCTAACAGAGCAGACAAACGGCTAGTGACATCAGCGGCAATCCACTTGTCACTCAAGTGGCCACGCCCTTGATTATGCAGCATTTTAAGGCTTCATATAATTTAAACGGATGAGATATAAAAATATTCACAGTTGTCACAGTTGCCCCCCTCACAGTTGTCATGAAGGGCAAAATTAGCTATATAGACCAAAACCACTTTTTGCACCAGGCTGTAAACCTATTTTTTTTATGCTGTAAAGTTAGGCATATTAACATGGGGGAAATACAGATTTGACTCACTTTTGCAGTCAGCCTCAAGCGGCCAGTCGATGAATTGCAGTTTAATTCACTTCCTTGTTGGTTTCAAGAGAGAGACCGGGAGGTTGCCGCTTGGATCATCATCTTTAGAGTGTGCACAGATCCACACTTCGAAAATCCACCGAAAATAGTAGACCATCCGGGTACTTCTGGCATACTCTTTTCAACATACTATGCTTTGGGACACACTTATTTCAATCTCACATACTGTTTAGCATGGATAGTATGGAGATTGAGACGCAGGGTCAGACTTGTTCCGCCCGCTGTGAGGAACAAGATCGAAAAAAATCCTATTTGCTATGGAAACCGCAACCAACATTGAGGAGGACATTGTTGCTAATTTATTATCCACGCCGTTTTCAAGATTAACTTTCAAAGAAATGCTGGAGTTAATCGGCAAAGGAAGACCTACAACAGAGCTTAATTTTGAGCAGAATGCCAAAGCTTTTGAAAGCATTTCAACCACAGCAATTATAAGCATTACCCCTGGATGACTGCATTAGTCAAGAATCTAAAGCTTTACTGCTGGAATCGCTTGCTGTTTAGGTTATGTGACAAATTTTATTCTGGCCACCGCTGCCACTGTTTTATATGTTAAGCTTTATTTCAGAAAACAGTTTTGCAGAATAACTGGTCAGTCTGTAAATGTACTATCTGCGCGACCATGCACATTTGCTGTAATTCTGCATAATAGTTACATTTTCCCCAAATCATAAGTTTAATGTAGCGGATTTCACCCAGCACCACAAATAAACCACCGACACCAGGCTCTTCAGGGGGACCACGTTTGCAGTTTATTAAAGACAGGACAGGAATTAAGCATCACACTCTCAGTTCTGTGGTCTCTGTCTCGCTCAAATCCAAAGCTGTTCTAAACAACATTTACTAATAAAACATTCTTATACAATGTCTCTTTTCATTTGTTTCCTTTCACAACATGCATCAACAAATTACATACGACACATACCACATACAATATGACATACCTGCAGTTTATTAAAGACAGGACAGGAATTAAGGATCACACTCTCAGTTCTGTGGTCTCTGTGAGGAGTGCGAGAAGATAGAAAAGTGAACCCCTGCCCCCATTAACAGTGTAACTGCATCTGCTATCAATTATTTCATTTCTCGGTTTCACATAACCTGGGATGGGCAAAGATACATCAAACTATTTTAAAATAAACTACCAAATAACCTCATGTTTACATGTGTCAACATTAACTGATGACAATAAGGCACAGTTGTATATTTAACAAGTTACCCCATCTTGTGGCATTATAAAGTAATGTACAACAATTTTTTTTCTTGCACAACCTATGAAGACTTAACATATGCTGAAAATAGCAAGCTAACATTAACTTTGAGAGCTGCTTCTCAGGTCAAATAGCTAGAACATTATGTACAATGGTAATCAACTTAGCATAGGCTACTAAAACGAACACCAAAACTAAATCATTTGTATCAACGTTGTTTATCGCAGCCAGTTTGTCCAAATAACATTTTTTGGCAGTGGCATTTAGTTTCTCCCGGTAGGGTCCCTTCTCTTTTTCTTTAAACATCTCAATTTCTTCCGTTCTTCTTCAATTTTACCTTGTTTTAGTCAAACACACCCACTATAATACCAAAGGTAAACAGAGATTGTGACTGTAAAGATGGCGCCCAGTTCCCATAATGCAACACTGCGTGACGTACCTTCACATTCCCTATAGGCTGATTTTAGGCTGTTTACTTTTTTCCCAAGAAATAAATGGGGTGGGAAGGGGTGAGAGGGCCAAGTTCAAGAATCACGGTTCGCTACTGCTATTAACTATTAACTACGACTTTTGCCTAAGTAAACTCATAATTTGTGCTTATTAAAGAGCAGGTTAGAGCCCCCAGTGAGTCAATGTTTAGAAAAATGAATGTAGGAACTAGATTTTATTTAAAAGCTACTTATAAATACGCTACTGAGGCTTCTGGAGTCGTTTTTGTGAGAACATTTTACTTCCATTTAAGTGACGTAACGGGAGAGAGCGCGGTCAATTTAAACAATAGGAAACCAATGGATCGCAATGACAGTTCGGAAACACTACCGAAAACACAGACTCACAACCGTTCCTACTGAATACCAACCTACTCTGCACTGAGCCAACGTAGAGCCCGGTAAACAACGCCCTCTCGTGACGTAAAATGACACGATGTTAAAAAAAAGTTTTTTAAAAACTATCAAAGAAACTTGTGCCCTCATGTCTTGTAAAACATTTTAAATCCTGCATTAAGTTGACAATGTGGATATGTTTGTATGAGCTATTTGTCTCCTCTGACCATTGTTTTGTCTAATCCTGGCCTGTACCTGCTCTCTTGACTGAGGTCCTTCATACGAGTAAACATTTACAATTTCCTCAGCGTCCGAACTGTCATTGCGATCCATGGGTGCTTCTCAATATCCCTCCTCGTTTCCTCGCTCCTCCGTCCTCCATCCTATGACCCGGAAACCGATCGAGCACAGCCATCTCGAAAGACATCTCAATTCCCTAATTGCTCCGCAAGGAGGCGAGGGTCGAGGAGTGGGGAGGCTTCCTGAGGAGTGATAAGTGAGGATACACGGGTATATCCTATGCGGAAGGGTTTTATCGACTAAATGTGATGCACGTATAAATTCTCCTCCCCCTTCACATCGGTCACAATCATTTGAATTTATACTTTACCTTTGCAGTTTAAATAAGCCACACATCTCACATATTTCAACAGGGTATCTTGCTTTATTATTATTTATTATGAATGGCTATTTAAGACAAACTAAAACAACATAAGGGCAGATCCTTTGTGTGCAGCTGATGATGCTGTGAAGTGACGCTCGAGTGATCAAGTCTTCCAATGTATTCGCATGAAAGCAAAAAAGCTTTCATGCGATTCCTCCGTCCTCATTTTCTTTCCTTGCAGCCTTCCCTCGCATCCTACAGGGGGTGGAGCTGAGACGCAAGGAAAGGAAGCGAGGAAAGGAAGCGAGGATGCACAAATAAGAATTGAGAAGCACCCCATTGCTTTCCTATTGTTTACTTTGACCACACTCCCTCCCGTTACGTCACTCTCGGTTATGCGGTTTTCAGAAGTGGAATTAAAGGTTCTCTTACGAGAGTATCTCTCGTACTGCGTAATAGCTTACGCTAGGGGAAAAACTCTTTTCCGCGAGATATTGAAGCCAAAAATTATCCTTAATTTTTTCTTAATGTAAAACGCTTTGCAGCAGCAAGCAAACATAGGCGAAACAGCTCGCGCGCCTATTGGTTGCTCTGCAGCAAATGCAGCAGCCTATCGAGAGAGACTCTGCGTGACGTAATGACCAATGGGGGCAATTCGCGCCCATATCGTCACGTTCCGCCAGAAGGGGCGTGGTCTCGCCCTATAAATATGCTCGTTAGGCTGATACAAGCTGATTTTTACCTCTTCAGCGAAGCACACGCATCGCTGGATCCGGAGTGAGAAGCCGCGCCGTCGAAGCAAGCTTTTCAGCGGGACGAGCTCTGGAGTCGCTGGCCTCGCCGCCTTCAACTGCCGTACCTGCTGCGCTTTCCGGCGTTATATATCCTTTCACACTCTGTGTATTTCTCTGTTGAGAAGTGTTTGTTCGCTTACTTGACGCGACTTACACTTCTCTCTCAAAAGAGCAGCGTCTTTTTAAAGATGCCTTCCTGTGGCTCGTGCCGCGCCCCGCTCAGCGATGGAGACCGACACGTCATCTGTGTTTCCTGCCTGGGTGAGGATCACGCGGCTATCGCGCTCGCTGACGGCGGATGCCCTCATTGCGAGCTTTTGTCCATGGTGACTCTGAGGACGCGCCTGGCATCATTCTCCGAGCCTTCACCGCAGCCCGCCGTGGTGCCGCGCCGCAAGAAGCGCCGCGCCCAGCGCGCTCCCGAGCTTTCTCCAGCCCGCCAAAGCTCGCTGGTTCGCCCGCCAGCTTCGCCGGCTTCGCTCGAGTCGCTCACTGACGGACAACGGTCGCCGCCTGCCGCCGCGTCCATCCACGAGCTTGACGAACCCTCCGAGGCGTGTTCTCTTCTGGCGTCCGATAGTGAGGATTGGGCGAGCTCTGTGGATCTCCCCTCCGCTAGCGTTTCCCGCCAGACCACTGGTAAGAGAGCCGGCATTGAGACTGAGCTGATGCGTCTGCTCTCTCAGGCCGTTGAAAGCATCGGCCTCGATTGGGAGGCGCCCGCGCAGCCGCCGCGCAACAGAATGGACGGACGCTTTCTCGGAAATGACGAGGCTCCGACGAAATCGCGGCCCGCGCCCTTCCTCCCGGAACTTCACGAGGAAGTGACGAAATCGTGGAACGCCCCCTTCTCCGCCAGGCTGCGTACCTCTGCTTCTGCTGCCTTCTCCTCTATGGATGGCGCGAAGGAAAGAGGATACCTTTCTGTTCCTCCTGTGGAACCAGCTGTAGCGTCTCATCTCTGCCCGCCCTCCGCTGGACGGCGCGCGCACACGACGCTTCCTTCTAAAGCCTGCCGAGTGACGTCATCATGCACGGTCGCGCTTACACCGCCGCCGGGCAAGCAGTTTCAGCGCTGCACACTATGGCTATCCTGCAGATTTTCCAGGCCGACCTTCTCCTTAAACTGGACGAGGAAGGACCCGGAGCGATCTGCGTGGCGGACCTGAGAAGCGCTACAGACCTCGCTCTTTGCGCTACTAAAGCCGCTGCACAGGCCATAGGACGAAACATGGCCTCTCTCACCGTGGCTGAGAGACACTTATGGTTGACGCTGTCTGAGATGACGGAAGCCGAGCGCTCTGTGTTCCTCGACGCGCCCATTTCCCAAGCGGGCCTTTTCGGATCTGCCGTCACAGACTTCGCGGACAGATTCATGGAGGTACAAAAAACTTCGCAGGCCATGAAGCACTTCCTTCCGAAGCGCTCGAGCTCCGCTGCAGGTCGCTCTAAACCGCCGCCTGCTCGCAGCTCTCAGCCGCAGCCTGCACCGCCCGCCGCCGCCGCTTCACAGCGCCGCCACGCCCGAGACCAAAGACCGCGCTCTCGCTCTGCTGGACGCCGCCCCCCTCAGCGCGGGCCCCGGCCGAGGATTGAGATCAAGCCCGAGGCCTCAAAATCTTCCTAGCCATTCTAGGAAAACGACGGTGTTCAAATCCCGCTGCGGCCGGATTTTCACTGAAACTTCTTGCTCGGTCAGTTCCAAACATCGCGACTGTCCCAGTGTATTTCGCAGAGAGTCAGCCGGTGTCACAGCCCGTTTGCCTGCGCACAAAAGCCGTTCTTACGGCTACCCAGATAAATCCAATAAAGAGTGCATTTTCTGGTGTTCCGGCCACGGCCGAAGGTGTTATGAGTGTTGTAAGAATGCCCACCCAGTGCCCATTCCCACATACAAACACAGCCCGCCACGGTGCAGGGCTAGCACAAATAAAATCGACTCCGGTCGATTGTGCAAACAATGTAGTGCAAGCGCCCATGTCACCATGCCCGCTCACACTACATGCTGCGTGTCCCATGGTTTCTGTAAAAACGAAACCAACACACATTCAGTCGGCCATGAACGACAGTGTTTTCAGTGTATTAAATGTGCCCGCAGCATTTTCTCACAGACACGCCGATTCCCACGGGATCTTCCCCGCTCGCTTTTTCTGCACAATCTGCCATAAAGAAGCTGAGCGCGGCCAGGTCGCCCGCTGTGATCAGCGCGCCCCCCGCCTCGAACGCTGTAAACACGGTGTTGTGTTCCCAGTATGCACGGGCTCTCGAGCTGCCGTTTTGTCGCGGCCAGAGCCCGGATTTCATTCTGCCTCTAGCTATTCACGCAGATGCGTGGTCAAAGCTTCCCGGGGTATCAGAATGGGTGCTGAACACTATAAAGAGAGGCTACTCGCTACAATTCGCACGACGCCCGCGCCGTTATACGGCGCGCGTCGAAACTACGGTGAAAAACGAAGTATCTCATCTACTTCGTGCCGAAATAGCGAAACTACTGAGCAAAGGGGCTATAGAACCTTTATCTCAGGCTCAGAGCGAAGGGGGCCTATACAGCAGATATTTTCTGGTACCGAAAAAGGATGGGGGTCTCAGACCCATTTTAGATCTGCGACAGCTGAACAGAGTGCTTGTGAAACGCCAGTTCAGAATGCTTACGACCAGGAAAATCCTCGCGCAGGTGCGCTACGGGGACTGGTTTGTGTCGATAGATCTGAAAGACGCCTATTTCCAAATACAAATAGCGTCCCATCACAGGCGATTCTTGAGATTTGCCTTCGAGGGCCAGGCATATCAATACACAGTCCTGCCGTTCGGCCTGTCTCTAGCACCTCGTACATTTACGAAGTGCATGGACGCGGCGCTCGCACCCCTGAGACTTCAGGGCATGCGAGTCCTGAACTACTTGGACGATTGGCTGATTCTAGCTCGATCACGATCGGAGCTCATAGAACACAGGGCCGCATTACTCGAGCACCTCGAGAAGCTGGGCCTCACAGTCAATTGGGTGAAGAGCTCACTGTCTCCCAGTCAGAAAATTTCCTTTCTGGGAACCGTGTTGGACTCGCTGTCCATGACAGCACGCCTGTCACCAGAGCGCGTACTAAATATTCAGCGCGGCGTGAAATCCTTCCGCCACGGCGCGATAGTCCCGCTCAAAAGGTTTCAGAAAATGCTGGGGCTGATGGCCTCAGCAGCCTCTGTACTCCAGTTGGGCCTGCTCCGCATGCGCCCACTGCAGATGTGGCTGAAAGCGCGGGTTCCACCCAGGGCATGGACAGCGGGTCTGTTTCGCCTCAGGGTCGACCTTCAGTGTGTGTCAGCTCTGGAACCTTGGAGAAAAACCGACTGGTATCAGTCAGGTGTGAGCCTGGGGACCGCTTCGAGTGTAAAGGTGGTGTCTACGGACGCCTCCACCTCGGGGTGGGGAGCGCTGCTCGAGGGCAGACCGCTAGCTGGCCTGTGGTCAGAACGGGAAAAGCTCCTTCACATAAACTGCTTGGAGATGATAGCAGTCGACAAAGCGCTACGGCGTTTTTGTCCCCAGATAACAGGCCACCACGTCTTGGTCCGGTCGGACAACATGTCGGTGGTGGCATACATAAATCGCCAGGGTGGCGTCAGGTCACGAAACCTTTACAGGTTGACGGAACGCCTCCTGGTTTGGGCTCAGCACAACCTGCTCTCACTGAGAGCAGCGCACGTGCCTGGTCACCTGAATGTGGGACCAGACAGACTGTCCAGGAACAATGTTCCAGCAGGGGAATGGTCGCTGCACCCGCAGACGGTCCAGCTGCTGTGGAAAACGTTCGGCAGAGCTCAGGTGGACCTATTCGCGTCCCACGAAAACGCTCATTGCCCGGAGTTTTTCTCGAAAAGCAAGGACGCGCTGGCTCATGTTTGGCCCCGCTGCCCCCTATATGCTTTTCCTCCTGTCTCGCTCCTGCCTCAGGTGTTGGAACGAATCAGGGAGAACGGATGCCCAGTGCTGCTTGTAGCCCCGCTCTGGACGAACCAGACGTGGTTCCCTGCCCTGATGCAGCTGGCCAGCACTGCCCCATGGCCTGTACCATTGAGGAGAGACCTCCTCTCTCAGGCGGAGGGCTCGATTTGGCACCCTCGCCCGGAGTTATGGTCCCTGCACGCATGGGCCATCAACGGGTACCCGCTAGCCTCCCAGAGGGAGTGTTAAACACGATCGCGCAGGCTAGAGCTCCGTCTACCAGGCGGCTCTACTCCTCGAAATGGTCTGTTTTCTCTGCATGGTGTCAGGCCCAGAGCCTTTCACCTGTGGAGTGCGGGGTTTCGGAAGTGCTTTCCTTCCTTCAAGAGCTACTGGATAAGGGCAGGACCCCATCCACGCTCAAAGTATATGTGGCGGCCATAGCAACGTTTGCAAAACCGGTGTCTGGCCAGTCGCTGGGGAAAAACGACTTAGTCGTGCGTTTCCTTAGGGGAGCTCGGAGGCTGAACCCTCCAAGGCCCCCTTCAGTCCCGACGTGGGACCTTTCCACGGTCCTGGAGGCCATGAAAGGCGCCCCGTTCGAGCCAATCCAGCTGGTGGACATGAAACACCTGTCGTTCAAGACAGTGTTTCTCATGGCTCTCGCTTCAGTGAAGCGCATAGGGGACTTACAGGCGCTTTCAGTGAGCGCGTCGTGTATGGAGTTTGGGCCTAATGACTCGAAGGTCATTCTCAAACCAAAGCACGGGTATGTCCCGAAATCCCTCAATACGCCGTTCAGGGCCCAGGTAATTTCCCTGTCTGCCCTTCCGGTTCTCAGTGAGGAGGAGGATGCAAGTCTCCTTTGCCCCGTCAGGGCATTAAGAGCTTATGTGTCACGCTCGTCTGTTTTCAGACAGACGGAGCAGCTTTTTGTTTTGTTCGGCGGGCGTTCCAAGGGACTCGCCGCCTCAAAACAGAGCCTATCCAGATGGATAGTGGATGCCATTGCGCTCGCTTACTCTGCGAAGGGCTTACAGTGCCCCTTGGGTGTCAGGGCGCACTCCACGAGAGGCGTGGCCTCTTCGTGGGCATGGTCTAGCGGGGTTTCCCTGCAAGATATCTGTACGGCCGCGGGCTGGGCCTCGCCGTCTACATTTATAAAATACTATAACCTGGAGGTACCCGCCTTACAAGCTAAGCTTTTGGCGGTCTAAATTCAGTGCTATCTGCCCCGCTGTGCGGCCCAGATGCTGAGTTTACTGCAGCCCCATGAGTATTGACTCACGTATGGCCACCCAGATCAGGCTGAATGCTTTCACCCTGGCTGCGCGTTTGATTGTCATATAATAGCCCCGCTGGGTGCTTTTTTATAGGGAATGACGCTTCCAGCCTCTCTTCCTCTACTCTATGTGAGTTTATGGTGATTATGCACTACATGAGCCCTGGGCTTCGGCCCCTGGGACTTTGGTGTTGGATCCCTGTACGCACGGCGTGTTGCATTGTGTTCCCCTAGCGTAAGCTATTACGCAGTACGAGAGATACTCTCGTAAGAGAACGTACTCGGTTACTAACGTAACCTCGGTTCTCTCTAGAGAGGGAACGAGTACTGCGTATCTTGCCGTGCGTGGAATACGCTCTGGTTCGCTTCAGCGATAAAAACCAGCTTGTATCAGCCTAACGAGCATATTTATAGGGCGAGACCACGCCCCTTCTGGCGGAACGTGACGATATGGGCGCGAATTGCCCCCATTGGTCATTACGTCACGCAGAGTCTCTCTCGATAGGCTGCTGCATTTGCTGCAGAGCAACCAATAGGCGCGCGAGCTGTTTCGCCTATGTTTGCTTGCTGCTGCAAAGCGTTTTACATTAATAAAAAATTAAGGATAATTTTTGGCTTCAATATCTCGCGGAAAAGAGTTTTTCCCCTAGCGTAAGCTATTACGCAGTACTCGTTCCCTCTCTAGAGAGAACCGAGGTTACGTTAGTAACCGAGTACGTTTCTCACAAAAACGACTCCCGAAGCGTTAATAGCGTTTTATAAGTATATATTTATATTTAAGCCCTTACATTTATGTTTCTATACATTGACTCACTGGGTACTCTAACCTGCAATATGCCCTTTAAAACTGAGAATTGGACCCTAAACTAAAGTGTTACCTATAATATAATATAATATAATATAATATAATATAATATAATATAATATAATACAGTCTGATTAAACCCACAAAATTTTTTATTTCATATGAAGGAAGACATTGGCTTTGACTCTCTTTATGTACTGTCAACGCTGATTGCAAACAATATGAAATAAAGTGCAGGATTTAGACGTGTCGGTCTTTCTTTATTAACAAACTAAAAAGGTAACAAAAACTCTCTTGAGATCAAAACTAGAACAACCACAACAAGATAAAGATAAAGATCACAGATCACAGATAAAGTGTGTGTGAGAGAGTGAACAAGCTCCATTTAGATATCTTGCTCATTCTGTTTAGTGTTGACCCTGAGGCCTTGACAGTTCAAAAACCCATTAAATGTGTAGCGGTTGCCAGAGCTAAAATTAGAAGCCAGAGGCTATTCTGGATAAGGTGAAGTGAGAAAGAAAACGCAGGTAGGAATATGTCATAATACAACATCAGAGGTGATGCTACATCAGCTTCTGTTTACTAAATCATATGCACATGAATGTAATGAAGGCAATACTGTGTATTCATCAGCCATATCAACAACATTCATTGAGCATGTTGTGTCCTAAAAGCCATAAAAAAAGTGCTTTTCTTTGAGCTTGTTTTGATGAAATGTGATTGTGTCATTTGCCCGTTGGCCATGAGCACAGTTGAAACATTAGAGACTGGAGAAATCTATTCACCACTCATTATTCACAGTAATACATATTTCCCCCATTTGTGGCACAATTGCATTTGCAGTGTTTATTATCTTTTTGATTGTGTTCATTGATAGCTCTATCTCCACGGCTTCATTTGTTATCTGTGTTTTGTTTGGAGCTGTGTACGTTCTGCTCGGGAGCAGAGCACAAGTCATTTGGAGCATCCTGTCAGTTCTGCTGTGCTTTAAATGAGATGGAGAGACTACATGAGACTTAGTAGTAATGGAAGTGGGAGGCAATAGACTGTGAAATAAAAACCAATGCATTTCAATACCAGGCTCATTGTGACCTTTTCCACAAAATCACCAAACAAACTCTCACTGGAGAACTATTCAGGTGAAATCGCCCACTTACCGACACATTCTTCTCATCTTTGTTTGGTTGTTCTGTTCTGTTGTTTTTTTTACGAAAAGGTTGAGGGTCCTTTTACCAAAATCATAGTTAACTTAAGTAATATCAATGGTTTCTACAGTATACTTGGGCTTAGGGTGATGTCACTTTGATTCTTTTAAGAATTTAGTTGCGATTATTGGAGCACTACAAATAATGTTTAGTATAGGGGAAAAACTGCAGACCTGGCAACTCTGGCTTAAACTACATGTGATTGATAGGGTCAAATAGAGCCTGCATTTATGTAGCTGTTTTAAAGCTGTTAATGCGTTTATTCTCACATTAACTTGCCCTAAATTCAACATGAGAGATTTTCCACAGGTTTTTCCGCACCCTTTTGATTGAAAGGATATAATCGGCCCTGATCATCGTCTGTTTTTAAACAATGGTATAAAATAGCTTTTATCGCCCGATACCGATAAATGGCCGATACATCGGTGCATCTCTAAATAGAACATCAGAGTTCTCTTACGAGAGGTTCTCTCGTATTGCGTAAGCTAGCTTACGCTACAGGGTAAAGTCATCTTTTCTCGAGATATTGAAGCCAAAAATTATCCTTAATTTTGCATTTATTGTCAACGCAGTGCAGCAGCCAGCAGACCTAGAGCAGGCCATCTTGCGTGCTCATTGGCTGCCGTGCGGCAACTGCTGCAGCCTACCACTGAGCTTGGTGCGTGACGTTGCGCCCTCTACGCGTCACAGCCCGCCAAAATGGGGGCGGCTCAGCGTATAAAAGTCAGGCTCAGAGGCTGCATCACTGATTTCATCATCTTCAGCGAAGCTCTCCGCATCGCTGGACTTTGAAAGAAGCTTTTCCGCCATCGAACTAGCGACCAGCAAGCTTAGGAAAGCGCCTGAGGTAGCCGGCCGTCTTCGCCACCTTCAGCCTTCCGTGCCTGCTACGCCATCCAGCGTCGAGTGTCCTTTATAATGCATTATCCTGTAAGTGTTCGCCGCTGTGACACTCACTCTCCTCTCTAAAAGAGCGCAAGCGTTTTTTTCAAAATGCCTCGCCTTTCCTGCGGCTCGTGCAAAGCCCCGCTCAGCGTCGGAGACCGCCATGTGATTTGCGCTCTCTGCCTGGGCCCAGACCACGCAGCCCTCGCCCTGGATTCGGGAGGCTGCGTGCACTGTGAAGCGCTTCCGCTGTCGACCCTGCGGGCTCGACTCTAAGCTTTCACCACGGACGCTGTCACTCCACCCTCTGGACCGCGCAAGAAGGAGCGCCGCTCACAGAGACCACCGGAGCCTGAGGTCACACTGGAATGCTCGCCGGAGTACATCCCGCCAGCTTCTCTCTCTCCTTCTCCGCAGCTGCCGGCTTCGGCCCTCACTACACGCAAGCACGATACCCCCGTGTCTCTCACACTCACAGAGCCCACTCTCATAAAGCTGTCAAATGCCGCTCGAGTGCTAGATGTAGGAAATGTGCCCACAACCCTGTGCTCATGCCTACTCTCTGCCCGCTCTGTCACACGGCCATAACAACCTCATATCGGTCAGGTTACGAATGTAAGTTACGTGCCCGCTTACGAGCGCTCACGCTTACTAGTAATGCCCTCGCGCATCATAAAGTTATCTCAAAACGTTCCCCGTTCAAAGCAACCGAGACGTCACATGTGAAACAGCTAGCCTTTGCTGTCAGCGAGCCGCCGTATTCAAGCACCGAGAGCGCGCGCCGCGCCCATACCTCTGGTTCAGTTTTCCGAGCCCACTAAGCGTGGCGATCGGAACCCGGAGGCTATTCTGCCCATGGCTATGAATGTAAGTTACGTGCCTGCTCACGAGCGCTCACGCTTACTAATAAACGCCCGGCGCTGCTCGCGCATCACAAAGTTATCTCAAACGTTCCCCGTTCAAGGCAACCGGGACGTCACATGTGAAACAGGCAGCCATAGCTGTCAGCGAGCCGCCGTATTGCGCGCGCCCATACCTCTGGTTCAGTTTTCCGAGCCCACGAAGTGTGGCGATCGGAACCCGGAGGCTATTCTGCCCACGGCTATGAATGTAAGTCTCGTGCCCGCTTACAGCTGCGTTTTGGCTCTGCAGCCCTGGTTAGCGGCCGACTGGTACCAGTGGGGAGTGGCAATGGGGGCTGTCTCACACCGAAAGGTCATCTCGACGGACGCCTCCAACTTAGGTTGGGGCGCCGTCTTCGAGGGTAGACCGGTCTTTGGCCTGTGGTCAGACCAAGAGAGAAGCTTCCACATAAACTGTCTGGAAATGATAGCGGTCGAGAATGCGCTCAAACGCTTGCTCCCATTCATATAGGACCATCATGTGCTAGTCCCCTCGGACAACATGTCTGTGGTGTCCTACATAAACCGTCAGGGCGGTGTCAGATCCAGAAGCCTCTGCCATCTGACATAACGCCTTCTTGTATGGTCTCAGTACCTCCTGCGCTCGCTGAGAGCTGCGCATGTGCCAGGCCACTTGAAAGACGGGCCAGATAGACTGTCCAGGAACTACGTTCCCCCAGGGGAATGGTCCCTGCACCCCCAGACAGTCCAGTTACTGTGGCGCCTTTTCGGCAAAGCGAAAGTCGACCTGTTTGCATCAAAAGACAACGCTCATTGCCCACTGTTCTTTTCAAAGAACGAGGATACGCTGGCCCAGATCTGGCCCAGCCTCCCACTTTATGCTTTCCCTCCGGTCTCTCTGTTACCACAGGTAATCAAGAGGATCTGGGAAACGCGCCACTCGGTGCTCCTTATAGCCCCCGCGCAGGAGAATCAAACCTGGTTCCCAAAGCTGATGCGGCTGTCTCACACAGCCCCTTGGCCGATTCCGATGAGGAGAGATCTCCTCTCTCAAGCCCACGGCTCAATCTGGCATCCCCATCCGGAGCGCTGGTCTCTGCACGTATGGTTAATCAACGGATATCCGTTGTCCTGCCAGAAGGAATGATGAACACGATTACGCAATCCAGAGCTCCCTTTACGAGGCGGCTTTACGCGTCTAAATGGTCGGTGTTCTCCAAATGGTGCGCTGATAGAGATCTAGACCCACGAACGTGTGGGGTCCCGGGGTTGCTTCAAGAGCTGTTGGATAAGGGCAGGTCCCCATCCATGCTTAAAATTTATGTGGCGGCCGTTGCAGCGTTCGCTGAGTCGACGCGCGGTCAGTCAGTAGGAAGAAACAAGCTCTTCATCTGCTTCCTTAGAGGAGCCAGACGGATGAATCCCCTCGACCCCCGTCGGTTCCCATATGGGATCTTTCATTGGTCCTGGAGGCCTTGAAAGCTTTCCCCTTTTAACCGATAGACTCCGTGGACCTAAAGTACCTCTCGCTCAAAACCGTTTTCCTGACAGCTCTGTCATCAGTCAAATGTGAGGGGGATTTACACGCGGTATCTGTTAGCGCTGCGTGTCTTGAGTTCGGGCCAAATGACTCTAAAGTCATCCTTAAGCCAAGACATGGTTATGTCCCTAAAGTGTTGGGCACCCCCTTCAGAGCGCAGGTCATTTCTCTTTCGGCTCTGCCAGCATCCGATAGTGAGGGTGATGTTAATCTCCTCTGCCCCGTCAGGGCGCTGAGGGCTTACATTACGCGCTCCGCCTCTTTCAGGGGTTCGGAACAGCTCTTGTCTCGTTTGGTGGGCGCACCAAGGGTCTCTCCGCCTCAAAACGGAGCCTGTCCAGATGGATAGTGGAAGCTATCGCATCTGCTTATAAGTCTAAAGGTCTGCAATGCCCCTTGGGCATCAGGGCGCATTCCACCAGAGGCGTGGCCTCGGCGTGGTCTTGGTCCAGCGAAATTTCCATTCAAGGCATTTGTGAGGCGGCAGGCTGGGCCTCTCCATCCACATTTGTTAGGTTTTATAACCTGGAAGTTCCCGCCTTGCAGGCTAGACTTCTGTCAGTGTGAGCGGTGTTTATCCTGCCCAGATTATCATGCGCAGACTACTCTCACACGACGTTAGCTCTCCTGGTTGAGCTACACTATATGGTGAATAGTTATATGGACCGGCGACGCCGCTCTGTATACCCTGTTTGTGCTTATGACATGTGCTGGCCCGCATTGCTTGCCACCTGTTTCCCACTTATCTATGTTCCTCGGGAATCCCTGGGACTCATGAAGTGGAGGCTGGGCTTGCACGGCATTGACAATGGGTTGCCGTAGCGTAAGATAGCTTACGCAATACGAGAGAACCTCTCGTAAGAGAACGTACTCGGTTACATACGTAACCTCGGTTCTCTCTAGAAGAGGGAACGAGTATTGCGTAACCCGACCGTGCAGGCGCCGCAAGCGATTTTTGCTTCAGCTGATGAAACCAGTGACGCAGCCTCTGAGCCTGACTTTTATACGCTGAGCCGCCCCCATTTTGGCGGGCTGTGACGCGTAGAGGGCGCAAAGCGCCCTCATTGGGCGTGACGTCACACGCCAAGCTCAGTGGTAGGCTGCAGCAGTTGCCGCTCGGCAGCCAATGAGCACGCAAGATGGCCTGCTCTACGTCTGCTGGCTGCTGCACTGCGTTGACAATAAATGCAAAATTAAGGATAATTTTTGGCTTCAATATCTCGAGAAAAGATGACTTTACCCTGTAGCGTATACTAGCTTACGCAATACTCGTTCCCTCTTCTAGAGAGAACCGAGGTTACGTATGTAACCGAGTACGTTATGTAGCATTTAAATATATCTAGTCAGTGAAAGAGTGCAAGCATATTCATCTAAAATAATTCTGTTTTCAGCTTCAGAATCATAAATATTTTTATTCTGGTGGCACCATTGTCCTGTGTATTGGGTTACCAGCACCCAATCCAAGCCTATATTTACACCCACATTTTAATACAAAATTTAGCATTTTAATCAACAGTAATTTTTTTGTTAACCTTTTACCATGTCTAAAGTATAGCAATAATATCGTATCGTGAGTTCAGTATTGTGATATGTATCGAATCGTGACATGAAAGGTATTGTTACACCCCTAATATATATATATATATATATATATATATATATATATATATATATATATATATATATATATTTGTATGTGTTTGTATGTGTTTATTTATTTATTATAAAATTTGGATTTCATATAGGAGTGTGTGTTATCACGATTTTTGATCGTGGAGGATTAAAATGTCTCCACGATCTGCTTTTGAAGAAATATCGTAGTATCGTGCTACAGTGCATTCTATCAGTTGCAGTTCCAGCACCTCCGTTCCAACATACTGTACAATGCGAGGTACATTCACAACACATGTTAACACAGAGATCGAGTTACACTCACGGGATACTGCAATTCACAAAAGTTCATTATTTGCATGTGGTATACAGCCTTGCCGGTTAAACATTTGGCCGTGTCCGTGCCGGTGTCCGCGCCGCTTTGCCATCACAGGAATAAATTACATTTTTACATTATATAAATATATTAAAATAGAAAACAGTTAATTTAATTTGTAATAATATTGCCACATTTAGTTTTGAGTTTTGTTTCATGTTTCATGTCTATTATTTTAAAATTCTAATAGTCATGTTTCCTGTTTGTCATGTATTTCCCTTGCCATCATGTGATTATGTCTTTTGCTTCCCTAGTCTTATGTTTCATATTCTTATTGGTAGACTGTCTTGATTGTTCACAGGTGTTTCTTGTTAGTCATTAGTCTTGGTGTATAAATAGCCCTCATGTTTCCGTTGTATCTTGTCTAGTTTTGTTTGTGTAATCGCTGTTGGTGAGTCTCATGTAACCAAGTCAAATTTTGTTGTGTTATGTTGGTGTCCATGTCCGTGCTAGTGTCCATGCCGGTGTCCGTGCTGGAATGTCCGTGCTGGAGTGTCCGTGTGTTCGTGCCGGTGTATCCGTGTCCATGCCGGAATGTCCATGTGTCCGTGCTGGTGTCTCTGCCAGTTTCCGTGTTGGTGCCGGTGTCCGTGATGGAGTGTCTGTGCCGGAGTGTCCGTGCCAGAGTGTCCCTGTGTCCATGCCGGAGTGTCCATGTTGGTGCCAGTGTCTGTGCCACGGTGTCCGTGCCACACGCTGGTGCCGGAGTGTCTGTGCCGGATTGTCCGTGCTGGTGTCCGTGCCAGGTGTCTGTGTCCGTGCCGGAGTGTCCATCCCTGTGCCGGTTTCCGTGCTGGTGTGTCCGTGTTGGTGCCAGTGTCTGTGCCGCAGTGTTCGTGTGTCCGTGCCACACACCGGTGCCAGAGTGTCCATGCCGGATTGTATGTGCTGTAGTGATGGGAAGTCCAGTTCTTTTACGCGAACCGGTTCTTTCGGACAGTTCGTTTCAATGAACCGGTTCAAAAAAACGGTTCACCAGTTCTTTTACGTCATCACGTAATGACGTCAATTCTATCATCCCAGCGGTTAAAATACATTCAAATAAAGGCATTTGTAATCATAACTTCAGTTAAATAATAGTACTCATCGTCATAATCATCTTGTATAAGTTTCTTACTTTTACGTTTTGCAAACAAACCCTGTAGCCTACAGGCGATGTGCAAACACGGATGTTTTACATGTCTTAAAGATATAAAGTGCATAAATGGTATTCATCATTTTATTTGTTATTAAATAAACTTACATTTCGACGAATTCAGCCCCTCATTTAAGTTCACTTGTGCTGCATGCTCATGTATCAGCACATCATCAGTTGGCCGAAAGAAAGTTCTGTTTAGAGATGGTGCTATCACGCATGCTCAGTATCTCCAGCTCATCGGTTCTCCGTATCGAACGTGTCCAAAAGAAACAGTTGCCGGAGTGTCCGTCCCTGTGCTTGTTTCCGTGCCGGATTGTCCGTGCTGGTGTCAGTGCCAAGTGTCTGTGCCGGTGTGTCCGTGCCAGAGTGTCCAGGTGTCCATATCCGTGCCGGAGTTTCCGTGTGTACATGCCGGAATGTCCGTGCCGGTGTGTCCTTGCCTGTGTGTCCTTGCCAGAGTGTCAATGCCAGAGTGTCCGTCCCTGTGCCGGTTTCCGTGCTGGTGTGTCCGTGTTGGTGCCGGTGTCTGTGCCGCAGTGTCCGTGCCACACACCGATGCCAGAGTGTCCATGTGTCCGTGTCTGTGCCGGATTGTACGTCCTGGTATCCGTGCCGGTGTGTCCGTGTTGGTGCCAGTGTCCGTGCCGGAGTGTCCATGTGTCCGTATCCGTGCCGGAGTGTCCGTGTGTCCGTGTTATATATGCAACATTAGCCTTTAAATTAATTGTCCACAGACAGCCTACATGGTCCCTGTCAAATAATTGACAGTTGGGATGCAGTCTCAGACCTAGGGTCTTTGAGTGGATTTTGCCAACCAGTAACTTATTTGACGGGACCTCTGTAGGCATGTAATTTTAAGGCTAATGATGCATAATTAATAGCTGTAATGTACATCAATTCACTAGGCTATGTTTCCTGCAACTTGCACTGTTGGTTTTACCCAGCAAAAACACTGTAATTATAAATTATGACCCATTTATGGATTGTCCACAGGCATCCTACAGGGGGCCCATCAGAGAAGTTACAGGTGGGAACTTTTTTAGATTTTGATGCCATGATTGATAAAGATGAATAAAACTCAAAACTTTGCAGCCTTCAGAACCTCGAAATTACGCTGTCCACGAACAGCCTACATTTTTGAATGAGATAGATTGTGGGTGGGATGTCCAGATCCCTGAATTTCAGGGAGATTGGAGAAACTTGAAAATCTGACCCAAAATTTGAAATTCCTTGAAATTCACACCACTGTCGGTGCACGTCCAGACGAGCGCAGGAGCACAGGTTTCAGCTCAAAATTCTGTCCAGAGGCTGAGAACTGGACATCCCACCTATAATCTATCCCATTCAAAAATTTAGGCTGTTCGTGGACAGTGGATTTATGAGGTTCTGAAGGTTGCTAATTACTCAGCGGGGCCCAGAGAGTAACACAAATGTGATATTACATGAGTTTTAGACATTTTTATCGATCATGGTATCAAAATATAAAACAGATCCAACCTGTAACTTATTTGACGGGACCTCTGTAGGTTGCCCGTGGTCAATACATTAATAGGTCATAATTCATAATTATATATGTTTTATTACTTAACACATACAGTACAGTGCACAGGAAACACCATATAACTGTTTCATGGACATGTCAGCTCATAAAAATTATGAATATGCATAAAAATGCTTTCTCCACAGAAATCCTATCTGGGTCATGTCAAATAAGTGGGACGTGGGCGCTTCCTGTTTCAGTTGGTCAAATCAGCCTTCGTTTTTGTGCAAAAGCCTCGGGTGCGTCGAACACTCGTCCGTCACGCCCTCATGTGCCACACGTTCAAGGCCTGCGTCCTGTCGGAGTTGGGCAAGTATTCGAAAAAAGAAAAATCAGGAAAAAATATTCAAGAAAAGTATCAGCCCAGAACATCCCCAGCTCAGCCAATTAAGCACTTAACGGGGTACTACAGACCTCCATCTTTGCATCTTTGCCGACCTTTTGACTAAACTACATACTTAGAACCGATCTAGAACCATGAAATCCAGGATCTAGAACCGGGGGCACCTGGACTACCACAATGTCAAATTTGGAGACCTTGCGACCTTTTGACCCCTTTTGACCCCTGTTTTCTTGGTATCCCACTTGCCACCTATTCCACATAGGCTCTTGGTGGCCAATTAGCGTGAAAAAAGGTCAAAGGGACACGGAACTCTGGACACCGTCCCAGGGGCCCGTGACGAGACATATATGTTAATTTTGGGGAGATCGGACCAGTGTCCACCCTCCACAAAACACCTGTGAAAATGAATAGTATAAGTTGCACGTGTCAGTGGCCCCTGTTCGGCCCCCGGGGGTCCCACGGGCCCCAAACTTTGTGTGCCGGTGGTCCTCGGGCCCCCGAACAACATATTATGAGGACGAGTCTCTAGAACACAGGGGAGATTTTTTAGTTTGCTTTGTTTAAATCACTCACACAGGCCTCTTGCACTCATAGGCAGACAGGACCTCTTGAAAGGTCAAACTGAACCAAAGTGAGGAGAATTGTGTACTGCAAAAATACATACTTGGAACCGATCTAAAACCCTGCAATCCGGGATCTAGAACCGGGGGCCCCTGGACTACCACAATATCAAATTTGGAGTTGCCGGGACCTTTTGACCCTTGTATTTCCGACAGCCCAGTTGCAACTTATTCAATTGAAACTTCACAGGTGCTTCCAGGTCAAGGGGGTCTTTTGGGGCCAAATAAGCAGATGTGGACACGGAATTCTGGACACCGTCCCAGGGGCCAGTGACGAGACAAAAATTGAGACAGGCCCTCTTGAAAGGTCAAACTGAACCAAAGTGAGGAGAATTGTGTACTGCAAAATTACACACTGGGAACCGATCTAGAACCCTGCAATCCGGGATCTAGAACCAGGGGCCCTTGGACTACCACAATGTCAAATTTGGAGTCGCTGCGACCTTTTGAGTCCTTTATTTCCGACCGCACATGTGCAACTCATTCAATTGAAACTTCACAGGTGCTTCCAGGTCAAGGGGGTCTTTTGGGGCCAAATAAGCAGATGTGGACACGGAACTCTGGATACCGTCCCAAGGGCCCGTGACGAGACATTTATATCAATTTCGGGGCAATCGGACCTCTGTCCACGAAAAACTATGAAAATGGTTTCTCAAGGGGGTCTTTTGGGGCTCTGGACACCATCCCATGAAATCGATTGAAATAAGTTGCATGTGTAACTTGACCTCGTTCGGCCCCTGGAGGTCCTAGGGGCCCAAAACTTCACAGAATAATGCGTCACACGGCTCCCGAAAATATAAAGAGAGCAGGTGTTTAGGATCAGAATTGGCACTTTGTGAATAATAAGGAAGACTATGTCATTCATAATTTCTTAATATTAATTCAAAAGCAAAACAAGTGAAAAAATAGATATTAGGGACTGAAAATAGCCAATAAGCATCTGCAGCTACCTACTGTTTACAATGGTAATTCAACAGAGTTTTCCTACATCTTGAAACTTTTAGTTTTATAAATGGGGACAATCTTTGAAGGATGAACAACATTTATTTTTGGTCATCACATTAAAAGTTTACATTTAAATATGATATTATTGTTTTGAAGTGCTGGAAAAAGATGTGTAGTACTTGTAAGCGTTTGACTATTTCTGTCACAATACCATAGCTACCATGGCTCCTCCGTCCCAACATACTGTACAATGTGGCGTACATTCACATCACATGTTAACGCAGAGGTTGAGTTACAATCACAGGATACTGCAATTTTCAAAAGTTCATTATTTGCTTTAAAGCCTTGCCAGTTAAACATTTGTTCGTGTCCGTGTCTCTGCCGGTGTCCGTGCCGCTTTGCCATCACATGAATAAATTACAATTTTACATTATATAAATAGAAACAGTTATTTTAATTTGTAATAATATTGTCACATTGTATTGTATGAGTCTCACCAAGTCAAATTCACGTTTTTTGTCATGTCATGTCCGTGTCTGTGTCCGTCTTTGTGTCGGTGTATGTAAATGAACACAATTTTCATTTTTGGGGGAACTATACCTTTAATGTTAATAAAACAATGTAAGGGGTGGGCGATAGGAAGAGACAAAGAGAAAATCACTCACTGCTCTTAGAACTTTAATAGTAGCTTTAATAAGTATCAATGTATAATTTATACAGTGAAGTCTATGTTGTGTTTTATTTTTATATTCGTTCATTTATTATCTTTCTTAAATGCTCCTTATACTGTAAATACACCTACTGTAGCTGAAAAAATAAAGCACTGTTTATTTAATTTTTATATTGTATGTTGCGTATATGCAATGTGTGTCTCAACGCGGTATTTAATATATCATAGTGACTCACGAGTTGAGTATTTACACTAAATCTGTGCAGATTTGGCTTACAAGAACTTCCCCAGCAAAGTGAGTAAACATGATAAGTAACCCTCCATATTGGCTACTGATTTGACAGCATTACCCACATTTGGCGGGTTGGTGGGTGTTCATTTCAAACCCTGCTTGTGCCACAGAAAATATCTGTTTAAATATGAACCAGGTCAGTACTGATCAGACTCAAGTCTGTGAGCTGAAAAGCTCTAAACTCAAATCAACAGCTCTTTTTAAACCAGCCCCATGTGAGTCCTAACTGGTCATGAGTATTAGCCTGTGTAGTTGGACACATTATAGTTGGTTTTCTCTAGGAGCGCTCTAGGAAAAGTGTAGGACCCTTTCTCAGGACCCTGAGGTCTAAAATTAAAATGTACTCATATTATGACCATCTCAGTCCCCTCATTCCTCAATGCAGCACTGAAAGATGTTAGTAATAAGATGCTAAAGACTCATAACTATTAGAAAATTAACGTTTTTACTTGATTTCCTGAGTAATGTAATATTAAAAACTCAAGACTAAAGATTCAAACTAGTTTTAAATGTTATTTGTATTACATTAAAGTCAAATAATGTTATTATTTTATGACTGTACTACATCATGAGCTGTCATTTGTTATTATTTGGAATGGATGTTGTGTCTCTGGGGCACCGGGGATCTTTCGTTGAGCCTTGATGTCAGATGTAATTTTGAGGGTTGGACAAACACTGGGCAGACATACACTCTCTGTTTGCGTTCTTCCGATATGGTGGTCCTGTCCGCAGTGTTTTGATCACAGTGACCTGATTAGTGCCCTTGACCAGAAGGACACTTGTCATCAAGACACTGGTAGATTGAGTTGGTCTGTACGTGTACAGAAGTCAGTCTGTGGCCCCCCAGGCTCAGAGACAACATTACCCCCGTCTCCTCAGATAAACTCACAGAGCGTGAACCATGTGTTGCCGCTCAGGAGAAACGAGGACAATGGCACATGAGCATAATGCAAGCAGATATAACAGAATACAGCGGTGCAACACGAACGAACAACACACATATTATGTCTGTTACAGTTTGAGCACTCTCTCCAACGTTTATTCTCCATCCCTGATGACTCCATGGCAACAAGCTGGACTGAATCCAGTGTGTGTGTGTGTGTGTTTGTGATGAAGTCAGAATGTCTGAGGTCTGCAATGAGAGATAATGTGTATATTTGTGTAATGTTGTACTGATTGCAGTCTCACTGGACCCCGGCGAAATGAGAGCATCTCTTCTGCTCTGTTGACTGGCTCAAAATAATTACACAGTGAATTATTACATTACGACTCACTTTGTTTTGACTGAAATTATTCCCATTCCCATATGCAGAGCAATTTGATGGACTTGTAATGACCCTTGATGGCTTTTTGTGATGTTTAATTCTGTAATTCAGATCATTATTAGCTTAACTTTTGACTTCTGCCTGTTTTTTGTTTGTGAGTTATGTATGTTATAATGTGTGTTTATTTATGTATTATTTATTTGTTTTTTAATGTCTGTATTTATTTTTAAATATGTGAATCAATGATTGTTTTGTGGTCTTGTTGCTGTATAGAATATTTTTGAGAATAGGTTTGTTGTGACAAAGTTTGGCACTGCTGAAGATCAGCTATTATGTAAGACAAAAGAGGAATGAGGCTTTTGCGATAGAGAACATCGTCTGTTACATTGGGTTGTATTTTAAACATCTTATTTGTGTACACTTACTTATGTCACATTTTCGATCCAGAAATACAGTAAAACATATATTGTAAAATATGAACATAATTTAAATAAATTAAAATAACTTTTCTACTTAATATATTTTAAATGCAATTTTGGGCACACTTTACATTAGGGTACAATTCTCACTATTAAATGTGCAGTCTGTAAGAATGATAGCTAGTGGTCGAAATAGGTACTGCAGTCCAAATTCAAAATATTGGAGATCGTTGTTTCCCCCACCCCCTCCTCCTCAGACTCGAAACTCACAAGGGTTGCCAGTTTGAGGACACACAACAGCAACGTTCGCAATTGATAATGAAAGCCGAGGAGACTTAAGCCCTATTTGCACGGGATTAGTATTATCTGGGGACCTCGTGTGAATTAGAAATTACCCACCCACATCTGAATTTCGTGTGGCGCATTCGCACGGGATAAGCGAAGCCTGTGATTTTACTCGAATTTAGCTACTGACTTATCTCCCGGATATGATGTCAATAGGCTTGGAAATGTCTTGTCGTTATTAGGCTATAGGTCTTCTGATATATCATAAACAGAAGAATGTGCCTTACCGCATGCTGCTATAGCCTACATGCCATACATTTCCATCTAACCATTCTTTTTGTTCTTCTGATGGTTTTCAGCTTTCTCTTTCTGCAAATTGTATAGTTGTATGGTGTATACAGATGAGACCCAGCACCCAAAATACTATCAAAACACTCCCACGCAGCCTCCATTCTTCACGAAAGATGGATAAAAAAGCACACAGGAAACAAAAACCTTGAAAAAATTATAAACGACCCTGCCATATCAGAGATCTCGCACAGGACTAATATTACCAAAGGTCCTCGGTGTTTGGCGAAATATGGTAGGTCATTTGCAGGGGAATTTTTACTTTACAAATTGCAGACATGGCCGATTCTCACGGGATTAAGATCACAGACAACCTCTGCAATTATTACAAATGACTAGATGTCACCAGGTAATACTTATCCCGTGCGAATAGGGCTTTAGACACTGTAAGTTTATGAGTTGATTTATGCGCGTTTTAATATGGTCTAGTTCATAGAGATTTTTAGATGTATATCGAGGCTTTTTAGGTTGGGTAGAATCTGCAATCTCTGACCCAGTTTGTTCACTGGCTGCAATATGCTGTGTTTCCTGCCAACTGGCATCCTGGGGTGTCGAAATACTATTGGGTGAACTGGCAGTGGGCGAGATCACAGACCAAAACAAAAACAGACATTCCAACACGGAACGCACATTTCAAAGTAAAAAGACTGGCTGTAGAAGTTTTTTTGTGAACTTAGCATGTTTCCTAAATATCTCCAAACATATTATGGTATTTCTGTGCTTTAGTAGAGGGAAAAGGTTACATACAGCACCTATAACTAACTATTAAAGGAGTCCTATAATGCCCTTTTCACTAGTCTGGGTTTCCCCGTGCTGCCTTCCCGCAGCGCGATTTTATTCACGCTGAAAGGCAGTATGGATACCATGGTCCAGATTTTCGCCTCATTTAGGGAACCAATCACAGAACGGGGAGGGAGCAGCGTCTTGATGACGACATCTATGCATGCGACACACCGAAGCAGTTTGTTTATTTCTATGGATTCAACATGGTAGCAGACGCGAAGCTACCTTTTGATGCAGCCTTAGAGAATGTTCTAAGTGATTTAGAACGCAAGTTTATTTAGTCTTCTTCCTTGTCAAATTTCTGTCGCTCTACAGATGTCATCTGGTATAATTGAAACGATTGGCTATGAGCTACGTACAGGCGCATTTGATAGACATTCTTAGCACCGAATAAACGGCGCCGGGCATTCGTAAACCACGCCTCAAATACGAGAAAATGTACATGTGGTTCCCAGACCCAAGTCTCAACGAGAATTGGGTCTGGCGTTAGCCAGGCTACCTTTTCACAAGATCTCAAATGAGTCTATGATGTCCCCAGAGTGTGTATGTGAAGTTTTAGCTCAAAATACCCCCACAGATATTTTTTATAACATATTGCAGATGAGCAAATAACATCCATCATCCAGACTAAAATGAGCATGTAACACATATGCATATGGCAATAAAATTGTGAACTGCTGTCAAAATCAGACTATGTAGTAAACTAAATATTACAGTAAACAGTGGAACGATTTTTGATAATCAGTTGTCAGTGCTAACTTATTTGGCTTGGCATGTATTCTTCTATCATCCATCTAATATTCACCACTATATGTTTATCTGTATTGCACTGTAAAATCTAATTAGTTGGACTTACTTTAAAAAAGTATGCAAACCGATTGCCTTAAAAAAACAAGTAAAGTGAAATAGGAATAGTTTGTGGTACTGTCAAATGCTTAGTTAGTTCACTTACACAAGAGTTCAAGTAAAAATAACTGTAGAGAGTACTTGATAATTTACTTTAAATAAAATATAATTGTTACCATTGTTGTGTTTTGCAGGCTGAATGTTGAAGTCTGTGTGACTCAAGTATGATCAATTGCAATATTGTCACAAATATACAGAGGTGTCAAAAGTATTCACATTCGTTACTCAAGTAGAAGTATAGATACTAGGGTTTAAAAAGACTTCTGTAGAAGTTGAAGTATCAACTCAAGCTTTTTACTCAAGTAAAAGTGTAAAAGTAACTGGTTTCAAAACTACTTAAAGTATAAAAGTAAAAGTAATGCAAAGAAAAAAAATGCCATCAAGGACAAAAGCTTAGGCCGCTCCACAGGGGCCTATAGTGCACTACCACCTCCTCAAAAAACATTTTTCTAAAGGCCATGACTATAACGTTATATTAAAATGTTAATGTTGAAAAATTTGGGATGCACTACCTGTTTCAGCCGCATATACGCCCATAGAAAATGAATTTCAGTCCAATTTCCATTTTAGTAAAATGCAAATACATTAAAGAACCATTTGTGTGTACTACTGAGCATTAACATGTGTTTCATGGAGAGGAAGATATGATGACTAGTTGCCTATAAGTATTGTAATGGTGCAAAAAGTCAAACTTCAGAGGCATGTTATCATCGAAATGGTATATGTTTATACTTCTCTTTAAGGGCGTAGGTTTGATTTTGAGATTGGTGGGGACTGGGGACATCCACAGAAGCGGAGGAATCAGGAAATTAATAGGATAATGTATTAAGGTTTATAGACTATATTGACCTTAACAAATACGTTAATTCATTAATGCTGTAATGTGACAGGTAACTAATAAAGACAAGGAGGCAGTTTAACAGAGACTTAACTTTACTCCGTTCATAGGTCAATGCAATAGTGCAATACTGTCTTGTTCCTTGCTTTTTAAAGAAGCCAAACACGTCGGCATCTTTCATTAAAAGGATATAGTTCACCCAAAAACAAAAATCATTTAGGCTGCTCACTCTCAAGTTGTTTCAAGCCAGTTTCTTTCTTCTGCTGAACACAAAAGAAGATATTTTGAAGAATGTCGATAACCAAACAGTTGATTGTAGCCATTGACTTCCATTGTAGGAAAAAAAAAATACTATGGAAGTCAATGGCTATCATCAACTGTTTGGTTATCGACATTCTTCAAAATATCTTCTTTTGTGTTCAGCAGAAGAAAGAATCTGGTTTGAAACAACTTGAGAGTGAGTAAATGATGACAGAATTTTCATTTTTAAATAAGTGAACTTATCCCTTTAACAGAAATTAACTGTTGGCATATATGTTTTGCATCAATACTGTCAAGTTTGTCCTGTTGGACACGACACACAGCAATACTGTCAAGTGTCACTTGTGACCATTGCTCTGAGACATGTTTTCAGCGTCCTAAGTGCACTGAAACTTCTTTCAGTCCAGCTGATGAGACTGGGATGACAAGGGTTCAACTTGATCAAACAGGCCTCTCATTTCAACAGACCAAGCAATGTTATTTTTTCATGTTTTATAGGGACTTTCCATTGACATAATGATTTTTATACTGTACAAACTGTGTATTCTACCCCCCTAAACTAACCCTATCACAGATAACTTTCTGCATTTTTCAAAAAACATCACTTAGTCTGATTTATAAGCCGTTTTCAAATTAAAAAAAAAAAAATCCCGACAGGGATTTCGGATATTGCTATCTTTATGGGGATATTTTGATCCTATAATGTAGGGTTACACACACACACTCTCTCTCTCTCTCTCTCTCACACACACACTCTCTCTCTCTCTCTCTCTCTCTCTCTCTCTCTCTCTCTCTCTCTCTCTCTTCTCGCTCTCTCTCACACACTCTCTCTCTCTTTTTCTCTCTCTCTCACTCACACACACACACACACACACACACACACTCTCTCTCTCTTTCTCTCTCTCTCTCTCTCTCTCTCTCTCTCTCTCTCTCTCTCTCTCTCTCTCTCTCTCTCTCTCTCACACACACACACACACACACACAGACTCTCTCTCTCTCTCCCACACACACACACACGCACTCTCACACACATACTCTCGATTATGTTTGCCACTTATCCCGCGATTGTCTTACAGTACTAAATTGTAAAAACGGCTGTCCCCAAATCAGTATTTGACGCGATTTCCCCCGTATTCTTGAGCAGAAAATTTCTCCGTCACTTACCGCATCTAGGTTTCCTAATTCCTTCGGATGAGTTTTGCCGCTTCACACAACCAAATGTAACAGCCTCTCACAAGTTAGAAAGAAAACACAAAGCCAATCAGTTAGCGATGTTCAGGAGGTGGGACTCAGATCTATTAAACGTTTGTGTAATTGGCCATTTTTTTAACTATGACAAGCCGGAATGAAAACAAGCCGAAATGAAATAGGAGTAACGAGGCTATTTATAAAATGTAAGGAGTAGAAAGTACAGATAATTGCGTGAAAATGTAAGGAGTAGAAGTAAAAAGTCGGCTGAAAAATTACTCAAGTAAAGTATAGATACCCAAAATTTCTACTTAAGTAATGTAACGAAGTATTTGCACTTACTTGACCTCTGCAAATATAGATGGATTATATAAACCCAATTAAAAGTTTCACAAGGTGTTTAGGACATAAGTGTTAGCAACAAGATTATAAAATATCATTAATTGACATGAAGTATAGTTATGTCATACATCATTCATTCATACATACATAAATATATATATATATATAAATATATATATATATATATATATATATATATATATATATATATATATATATATATATATATATATTACTTCTCTTCCTTTGAAACCGAATTACTGATTTCTTGTTGCATCGCTGCATCATGGGAAGAAAATTACAATAGTAAAAATAGCCCAACCAAAGGGAACAATAATTGCCACAATGGTGACTAAAACATTTTTGGAAAATCAACATAAATTTATGAAGTCAGCTTATGTGATGTTCTCTCAAATTTTTCAGTTGTATTGACAATTCAACATTCAAGATGACTTTGGGAAATGAGTGAATGCAAACAGAGAAAAATAACTGCAGAAGTGGAGGAAATGAGTGAAAAGTCAATTAAGATTTTTCCCCTCCTCAAAAACTCCACTCAAACTAATCAATTAATCTGAACTTGGGTTTTCTGAGTAAACAAAGCATAGTATGTGAATAGTACAGATTAATAGATTTTTACAAGTAAGTTAAGACATTAAGTAAAGTTAACTAAAAAGTGTTAGTTAGAATCACTGTTGAATTTTACAGTATATTCAGCCTCATAACTCCCCTGCAATGCTTATTTTTAGGGTCCTGATTTGGCCATAGGTTAACATTTTGTGATTGAACAAGCATGGCTACATGCTGTGGCTAGTGTAGAATGCTAATGCTAGCTGTCAGCCAAAGCAGAATTGGTTGGGATAGATGGAAGCAATCTGGCCATGAAGACTGTGTGCTGAAAAGGTATGCCAGAGAGACCACAATCAACTCTTTTTCTGTAACAATATCTGCTGAAATAAGCTTCAGAGGCTGAGGAATTTAGTAGAGATGTTCTGATAGGGAATTCTGATGTATGAATTTGAAACTTAAAGCTTTTCTCATTATACAGGCTGTTTACTTGAAAATGTTGAGCATGCCTTACACACTGCAGATTGCCTCTTCAAAACACAAAAGTCGTATTTACTGTCAGAGGAAATTAATCTTGATATTATAAAGACATCATGTTGTTTCTTCTATTAAATAATTGGCTTCGCTTTCAAGTGGATCTCCACGCTGTGGACGTTGTGACGCTATGGGAACACACCTGTCACGGTTCACGGGTTCACTTTCTCATTCTGTGTGTTACTGCTCTGATCTGATTGCCCATTAGCGTCAGCTGTGCTGACGAGCAATCAGATCAGTCGCAGCTGTACCTCGTTTGTGAGTCCTATATGTAGTGCTGTGTTTGTCATGTTCAGTGTCAGATCGTTGTTTTCTTTGGTCCTGTTCGGGTCTCATGTATTGTTTCAGACTCGTTCCCAGTTCCTGTTCACGGATTCCTGCAGCTCTCTGCCAGCGCTTTCACTCTGCTTCAGTGGATTATCTGGTCCGTGTCGTCTCACTCTGCTTCAGTGGATTATCTGGTTCGTGTCGTTTCACTCTGCTTCAGTGGATTATCTGGACCGTGTTGTTTCACTCTGCTTCAGTGGATTATCTGGTTCGTGTCGGACTTACTGGGTTACAGGACCACGCTTCACCCACTGCTGTCGTCTGCGTTGCCAAGGCTCTGCTGTCTGACACTGATCTTCACCAGCTCTCCTGATTTCACTGTTCACTCAGTATTGTTTAATAAATACTTTTTACTTGCTATTGGATCCTGTGATTCCTACGCTGACATAACGATCTGACCCAAGATGGATCCAGCAAGTATGGCCGAGCTACGAGAAGTATTAAACAAGAACAACGCACGTTTCGATCGGCAGGATGAACAGATCACAGCTACCGGTCGTGCTGTTCAGACCTTGGTGGCGCAGATGACAGAACTCTCCTCCCAGTTACAACAGCTGAGAGTCGAGTCTGCCCACGGTACCACTGCGCCTAATCCACCACCCGCTGTTCCACCCCCGGCCCAGCCTTCCAACAGTCCGGAGCCTCGTCTGCCTCCTCCTACTGCCTATTCGGGTGAGCCTCAACTGTGTCGTGCATTCCTGACTAAATGCTCACTGTACTTTGCTCTCCAACCATCAGCGTTCCCCACCGAAGAATCTAAAGTAGCCCTTGTAGTTACACTACTCTCTGGACGAGCGGCGCTGTGGGGAACCGCTGTATGGGAGCAAGGGCATCAGTGCTTGACGTCCTTCCAGTCCTTCGGCGCAGAACTGAAGAAGGTGTTTGATCGCGCAGCTTCAGGGAGGGAGGCAGCCAGGTTCTTGGCAGACCTTCGGCAGGATCACAGGTCAGTGGCGGACTATGCCATCGAGTTCCGGACACTGGCCGCGGAGTGCAAGTGGAACAGCGAGGCGCAGTGGGACGTCTTTCTGCATGGGTTGGCCGATCGCATCCAGGCAGAGATCTACACTCTGGACCTTCCGACATCTCTGGATGACCTGATTGATTTAGCCATTCGAGTGGACTCAAGACTTCAACGTCGAGATCGGATAATGCAGAGGAGTTCGATTCCAGACGTACAGAACCATCCGGTTACACCTTCCTGCGATGCGGTCGGCCCAACATTCGACCCGGAACCCATGCAGGTGGGCAGAGCTCGGCTCTCCCGAGAGAAGGAGCGGAGGAGAGCCCAGGGACTGTGCTTGTACTGTGGGACCGGGGGACATTTTGCCACAAAGTGTCCAGTAAAAGCCAAGGCCCGTCAGTAGCGAGGAGGTTACTGACGGGTGGCATTTCGTTTGAGGAAACCTCCCGTGAATCGACGCTCCTCCCCATCAGATTGCAGTGGGCCACTTCTCACCACATCTGTGAGGGTCTCGTGGACTCTGGAGCTGAGGGGAGCTTTATGGACCGTGATCTGGCACAGCGCCTGGGTATTCCCATCTTTCCCATCAATCAACCCATATCTGTCAACGCACTGAGTGGTCAACTCCTGTCACCCGTCACGCACTCCACTTGACCGGTGAGTTTGACCACTTCCGGCAACCATGTCGAGGAGATCCACTTTCTCCTTATTGACTCAGCTTTTGCGCCTGTGGTGTTAGGGCACCCCTGGCTCACCCTCCATAACCCTCACATTAACTGGCGGCAGAGTTCTATCATGTCTTGGAGTGAGAATTGTCATGCGTCTTGTTTGGTGTCTGCGTGTTCTTCTGTGTCTTGTTCTGTGTTGCAGGATGAGCAGGTGGACCTGTCTAACGTGCCCGAGGAGTATCTCGACCTGAAGGAAGTGTTCAGTAAGTCTCGGGCTGCTTCTCTTCCTCCTCATCGTCCCTATGACTGTGCGATAGATTTATTGCCAGGTACGTCTCCGCCTAAGGGCAGATTATACTCTCTTTCTGTTCCCGAGAGGGAGGCCATGGAGAAATATATTTCTGATTCTCTGGTAGCCAAGTTCATCCGCCCTTCCTCTTCCCCCGCAGGGGCGGGATTCTTCTTTGTGGGTAAGAAGGACGGTTCCTTGCGTCCTTGTATTGACTATCGAGGGTTGAACGACATCACGGTAAAGAATACTTATCCTTTGCCGTTGATGTCTTCGGCCTTTGAGAGAGTGCAGGGCGCCTCCTTATTCACAAAGTTGGATCTTCGTAACGCCTATCATTTGGTCCGCATCAGGAAGGGGGATGAGTGGAAAACCGCTTTTAACACCCCCAGGGGGCACTTTGAATACTTGGTTATGCCGTTCGGGCTTTCCAACTCCCCCGCGGTTTTCCAGGCACTCGTCAACGACGTGTTGAGAGACATGGTCGATCAGTTCATATATGTCTACCTGGATGACATATTGATTTTTTCTTCGTCTCTCCAGGAACACGTTCAACACGTCAGACGAGTGCTTCAGAGGCTGTTAGAGAATGGGCTTTATGTCAAGGCGGAGAAATGCGTTTTTAATGCACAGTCTGTTCCCTTTCTAGGATACATCGTGTCGTCTGAGGGGATGCGTATGGATCCCGACAAGATTCAGGCAGTGGTGAATTGGCCAACCCCAGACTCCCGCAAGGCCCTGCAGAGGTTTCTGGGCTTTGCCAATTTTTACCGACGTTTTATTCGCAACTATAGCCAACTAGCCGCGCCCCTGACCGCCTTGACCTCCACCACGACGACGTTCAGGTGGTCTAGTGCAGCTGAGTCTGCTTTTTCCAAACTTAAGGACTGCTTTGTTTCAGCCCCCATTCTGATTGCCCCTGATTCTTCCCGTCAGTTTGTGGTGGAGGTCGACGCGTCAGAGGTGGGGGTAGGCGCGGTTCTCTCCCAACGCTCCCCCGCAGACAACAAGGTTCATCCGTGCGCGTATTTTTCTCATCGCTTATCTCCTGCCGAACGTAACTACGACATTGGTAATAGAGAATTGTTGGCAGTCAAGTTAGCCTTGGAGGAGTGGCGTCATTGGTTGGAGGGCTCGGGGGTACCCTTTATCGTTTGGACCGATCATAAGAACCTTGAGTACATCAGGTCCGCCAAACGTCTTAACTCTAGGCAGGCTCGGTGGGCACTTTTTTTCGGTCGATTCAATTTTTCCATCTCCTACCGTCCAGGTTCCAAGAACATCAAACCTGACGCGTTATCCCGCATTTTTGACCAATCTGAACGCCCGGTTTCTCCCGAGTCCATCGTTCCACAGAGTCGTGTGGTGGCAATGCTGACTTGGGAGATCGAGTCGAAGGTCCGCACTGCCTTACATGGGGTAGCACCCCCGCCCGGATGCCCACCAGGTCGATTGTTTGTTCCAGAGAGATTGCGGTCCAAGGTTATCCAGTGGGGTCATTGTTCCAAGCTAGCTTGTCATCCGGGAGTCAATCGTACTATCTTTCTCATTAAACAACGGTTCTGGTGGCAGACCATGGCTCGCGACACCCGTCGTTTTGTATTGACCTGCTCCGTCTGTGCCAGCTGTAAGACCTCCACTCGTCCTCCGGCGGGGCTCCTTCAGCCGTTGTCAGTGCCTTCGAGACCCTGGTCACACATTGCGCTAGATTTCGTCACAGGCCTCCCTGCCTCACAGGGTAACACGGTGGTTTTAACCGTGGTGGACAGGTTCTCGAAGGCAACTCATTTCATCCCTCTGCCTAAATTACCATCAGCCAGAGAGACAGCGGTGGCTGTCATTGACCACGTTTTTCGGATTCATGGCCTCCCGACGGACGTGGTCTCTGACAGAGGTCCCCAGTTTATATCCAAATTTTGGAGAGAGTTTTGCCGGCTGCTGGGGGCGAATGTCAGCCTTTCCTCTGGGTTCCGTCCCCAGAGCAACGGGCAGACGGAGAGGGCCAACCAAGATTTAGAACGGGGGTTGCGATGTTTAGCTTCACAGAACCCGTCCTCTTGGAGTCAGCACATCTCATGGGTTGAGTACGCGCATAACTCATTACCAGTGTCGTCCACGGGCCTGTCTCCATTTGAGAGTAGTTTAGGGTACCAGCCACCAATCTTTCCTAGTCTGGAATCCGAAGTCGCGGTTCCCTCCGCTCACGAATTCGTCCAGAGGTGCAGACACATCTGTAGAACGGCCAGGGAGACCCTTCTCCAGGTGGGTTTGCGCACCAAAACCCAGGCAGATCGCCACAGGTCGAAGCCTCCCGTCTACGTCGTTGGTCAAAAAGTGTGGCTTTCATCTACTGATATTCCTCTCCGCTCCGGTTGTAGAAAACTTGCTCCTAAATTTATTGGCCCGTTTACCATCACCAAGATCCTTAGTCCGGTGACGGTCCGCCTCAAATTTCCTCCGGCGTACCGGAGAATTCATCCCGTTTTCCATGTCTCTAAGATCAAGCCCTTTTTTCGTTCTCCTATTAATCCGCCAGTCCCGGTTCCCCCACCGCCGCGAATCGTAGATGGGGAACCAGTTTATTCGGTTAACCGTATTCTGGACGCTAGACGGAGGGGACGTGGATTCCAGTACTTGGTGGACTGGGAGGGTTACGGTCCGGAGGAGAGGAGTTGGGTTCCTGCCCGAGACATATTGGATCATTCCCTTATCGATGCTTACAATCGCCAGGTAGGTCCCTCGGGGAGCGTCAGGTGACGCTCCTAGGGGGTGGGGTAATGTCACGGTTCACGGGTTCACTTTCTCATTCTGTGTGTTACTGCTCTGATCTGATTGCCCATTAGCGTCAGCTGTGCTGACGAGCAATCAGATCAGTCGCAGCTGTACCTCGTTTGTGAGTCCTATATGTAGTGCTGTGTTTGTCATGTTCAGTGTCAGATCGTTGTTTTCTTTGGTCCTGTTCGGGTCTCATGTATTGTTTCAGTCTCGTTCCCAGTTCCTGTTCACGGATTCCTGCAGCTCTCTGCCAGCGCTTTCACTCTGCTTCAGTGGATTATCTGGTCCGTTTCGTCTCACTCTGCTTCAGTGGATTATCTGGTTCGTGTCGTTTCACTCTGCTTCAGTGGATTATCTGGACCGTGTTGTTTCACTCTGCTTCAGTGGATTATCTGGTTTGTGTCGGACTTACTGGGTTACAGGACCACGCTTCACCCACTGCTGTCGTCTGCGTTGCCAAGGCTCTGCTGTCTGACACTGATCTTCACCAGCTCACCTGATTTCACTGTTCACTCAGTATTGTTTAATAAATACTTTTTACTTGCTATTGGATCCTGTGATTCCTACGCTGACAACACCTGCGTGAGCCAATGTCTAAAACACGTGTGGGAAACACCATTCGTTACCGAGACTAATAGAAGCCAGAACTATGCACCACCAGCTTCTTTGTGAGTATGTGGGAACTCGGAAGTCTGTGTCAGGAGTTTGGGGTAAGTGTACCTATTAAGCCCACCAAAATCTAAGTCAAGGTTTTTTTCATAGATATTGACATAGTTTATAAGAAAAATAATTAATGTAAAATGAATTACAAAACTTTTATTGTTTGGAGTTCACATGCTTTATTCTTTGGCAGTCTGGCCTTTCTGTAAGGCTAATGGTTTGACCTAGAGATTAGCTTTGAACGCAAGCTAATACAACTCATCTTTCCATTAAAGGAAAATTATATAAAATGATAAAGTAAATTTGTTCATACACAAAAAACAATACATTTATCTCTTATTTGACATAATATCAATATAGTTACCAAAGAAATGGCTGAAAATTGCAGCAATTAGTTGCTTTCTGAAGGGTCCCGAAACACCAAAGTTTTGGGGTGTGTGAGGTCCCCTGAGACAGCATGCACATGGGTGGGGCTAACTCAACATTGCCAAATGTGATTGGTATGCAATAAAAAATGCCAGGGAAGTAACAAATCACTGGATTGGTTAAAATAATGAGCAGCATAGGCTAAAATATTATTTTTTCTTTTTTTAATTTGACTTCAGAGTTCAAAGTGGACTTAAAGGGTACATAGGCTTAATGGGTACACTTACCTTATTTAAAGCCATATGCGACTTATTATAGTAATTTACGATTTTTCCATGTCAGACTGTACGAACATGATCCTCGCTGTAACCCATGTCACACTGTAAGATCTTAGTGTCATTAACCCTCCGGGGTCGAGAAAGGGGCTGGTCCGTTTTGCTGGATTTTCTTCACATTGTAGTAAAATAGACTTAAAATACTCTATCATTTATGGTCATACAGACAAAATAAATATGAAAAAAAAAAAAACTTTAAAAGGTCTTCTTTTGTATGTGCCCACTTACAATCAAAACAAAACATTTTGAACTTTTTTCTGGCGCACATCTCTAAACTGAAACAAAACTCAGCCAATACTTGTCACACATACATATCTTTATAAACCTTTAAGTGTCTACTTTTAAATTATCTAATTCAAATATTCTCTGTTTAAGTAATCGGTATGAAATCAACGAGAGGTCCAGTTTCTCAAGCGAGTGCTCATTATTTCTAATGTGACCACAACTACGCGCGCAAAAGCTCACATGCAAATCGCGTCCACGTGAAAGAAGCAAACTCATTACCTCAAGACGAAGCAGACAACTTCATTCCTCTGCTTTTCATCAAGTTTGGAAGACACGTTGTGAGTTTACCTTGGATTTACCTCAGAAGAAGAACGCAATTTTAAGATGAGAAAGATTTTAAGGTAAGTCATGTATTTTCACTTATAATAGTTAGTTATGTTATTGTTGCATAATCTTCACATTGTACTAGTTGAACTGTTGCTATACTAACATGTATGAAATCAACGGAAACATGTTGAAATATGAAATATAGACAGGTAAGCAACCTTTCAATGCTAAATAAATATACATGTACAACATGAGGATATTTTATGTTCTATAATATAAAACACAGTATGATAGCCTAAAAGTAGGCTAGTGTGAGTGTTTACACTAACCTAATGAATATTATAATGTTTAGACCCGTGTTTACTGTTAAATACTGTTTGTGGATATCTGCTCAAACGTAATATGGTAATAATGTTTCATAGATAATGAGGAGCGGCTCATCGCTTCAGTAAATGGTCTCTGCATGCTCTGTGAGTTTGGGTCACTCACGCTGTGCATTTGAAAACCAAAACGTGCCAAACATTAGGCTATGTTTTTACTTCAATTTCATTTCATAACGTCAGAATGGAAACATTTGAAATAACACATGATAATCCATATATTTTTCTCTAGTGTAGTGTAGCCTACTGAAGTGTTCCTCTTTAACCATTTATAAGCCGCCTGCTACAGGCTAGTGTTATTATTATTTTATGCTGCCCTACATGTATATGCCTAACATATATAACAAACCTGGGCCCGTATTCATAAAGATTCTAAGAATCCTCTCAGAAAACTCTTAATTTAGCTTAAAATCTTTTACGTAGGAGTCTTAGCTTAAGAGCGATTCGGGACCGATCTGAGAGCAACTTTGAGTAAGGAAAAGACAAAAACTTTTATCTTAGTGAGGAGGCGGGGCAGACCCCGTTGCTATGTATGACACAATCTTTTGAAGACTGTGATTGGTTGGTTGTCCAAGAAGGGAAAAAAAGAGTGATTTTAAGTATAGGGTCTATTCTAAGCCTTCACTTTGAAATTACATGCGTAATTTTTCCTATTTGACCATTCTCATACACACACACACACACATTATATATGTGTATATAAATCCTTTTTTTTATTTACCATACTGTTAATTTCCTATAAGGTATTTAATTGGATTAGAATGATAAGAATTATTCCACTGTCTATTTAAGTGGTGGTTTGAATGTTGGTTTTAATGTAGCAAACATGGAATAAAAAAACAAGAAGGACAAGAAAGCTCAACTGGACAGAGGAACAGTGTTTACTGTGAGCCCAGTTAGTGGATGAACACAAGGCCATCCTTAAAGGAAAATCAGGTCGGGTGTCACAGCACAGAAGCAGACGTGGGAGCTTATAGCGTTTAATAATAAATTATTTACGGTTCATTCCCCCTGCTTGTGCGGAAGCCTGCTATATTTATAAATGCATTTTTTTTGAGCCTGCAAGGTGGGAATGTCCAGTGGAAACTAGGGGTGTAACGATATATCGTGGTACGATGTATCGCGACGCAAAAATGTTACGATATGTATCGTAGAGTTATGGCGATTTTTTTTTTTTTTTTTTTTTTTTTTTTTTTTTTTTTTTTTTTATTATTACGATGACGTCCGTTTTATCCTATTGGTTGAGCTACCGCACCCGCGTCACGCTTGCATTCACTGCATTCACGCTCAAATGAATCGCTTGAACTTTACTGAGCAGTAGCAAGGCAAAATGAGTTTGACTGAAATTGAAATAGAGGATGCCCCGTCCACTTACAAGTCCGACGTCTGGCAGCATTTTGGTTTTCCACTTACTCGACAGGAGAACGGTAAAAAAAAAAAAAAGACAAAACACGAAGTGTGTGTAAATACTGTAAACAAACACTGTTAACAGGACGTCGAAGACAACAAATATGATGTTTCATTGAGTGCTTGAAGTGGGGAAAAAGGTGCCGGTACTCCCTTGCATTGGCAAATCATGACATTTGAGATTTCTACAGTGAAAAACAAAACTTGGAGATATTGCTGGTATAACAACAATTTATTGTTATTAACAGCATAAATGTATTTAAACAAGTCGTGTGTGTGTGTGTGTGTGCGTGTGTGTGTGTGTGAAAACGGAACTCCTCCAAGTCTGCAATTCCAAAAATTTATGGTGAGATTACTACATTTTATTTAATTAAATGCATTTATGGTAAGATCATTATATTTTCATGTCAGTCTGTGTTCATGTTGACCACGAACTATGCGTTGTAACTTTAATTCAGCGCGCGCAGCAGAAATAGACACTGTGTGGAAACGATCGCTGCACTGCTGTATAAATTGTCTCTGTGTACACACCGCTCCTGGAACGGACCGCTGGAGCGCATCCGCGTGCAGTGTGAAAGCTCTAACCTGTTAACATGGGTGCGGAAAAAATACGCACCACATACGCACTGCAAACGGAGTATATGTGAAACGGGCTTGACACTGACGCTTTTTCTGTCAGTGGTAGAAGGAAGTAGCGGTTCGCAAGAAAAAATGCAGGTACGCTTAAGAGTAAAATGTAGAAGTGCCGGTACTGCGTACCGGTGAGTACCGCCCCACTTCGAGCACTGGTGTCATTTAAAACGGCAACACAAAGACAAACTCCTGCAACCAGGTGCGAAAAAGAGAGTGAAAGAAGGACAATTGTATAGAAGACATCTATACAAAGTAGTTTTATTGGTCAGTGACACCTAGTCAATTGTTAATTTTACATACAGAAGGTTAAACTAAATCTTGATTTATATTGAAGTATTGTAAATTCTTTAAGTTGTATGTATAACAAGACATTTATTGAACACTGTTAGTGTTAATGTTAAATAAATCTGTTGTTTGATTTTCAGTTTAATTTTTTTATTTTGTTCAAAATATCGTGATACATATCGTATCGTGAACCCAGTATCGTGATACGTATCGAATCGTGAGCTGAGTGTATCGTTACACCCCTAGTGGAAACTAAATGAACTGCGACACAATAAGAGGTTCTGAAAGTTCTGTAATTGTTTGTGATCACTGCTTACAGAAGTTTGTGACAGACCCATATCATCACTGCTGCATTGATGCATTTTCCCAGCTGCCAAATACCTTAAATGTACAGTAGTGATTTAATTTCTGGCACTACGCAATTCCTGCGCTGTGTCTGAGATTAGTTGTGGAGTTATTGTGTCTCTAATAAAATCGGTCACAAACATGATCCCTGCACGATCTAATCTATAGCGTCTTATTAACTCACTGTCATCTATTGTCTGCAATGCATTTCTTCTCCCTCTTCATCTTTCTGCCATTTTCTCCTCTGCTAAAAAAACTCTTAAGCCTCTTAAAAGTCCTCATTCGTGCTCCTAACAATTTTGACCTTAAGAACTCTTTTAAGGGTTAAGATGCTTTCTGAATTACTTTTTTCTTTACTAGGATTTTTTCTTTAATATTAAGAGTAAACGCCCACATTTCTAAGAATTTTCTTAGAATTTTGTCACTAGGAGCTACTCTTTCCATTAAGATTCTTTATGAATACGGGCCCAGGTGTTCATTGTATATATATTTTTTTTGTAAATTTTAAATCGCAATTTTAACCAGAAAAATCTAAAATGTATTCCCAAAAACGTGCAGCCCTAGTTTCTTTTGATATCAGCATGTTCGCAGTTGTTTAGTTTTTTTTTTTTTTTTTTTTTTACAGGGACCAGATGCTACTGATGAGTCCTGCTGACTTAAACATTTCACATTAGTCTCTGTACATGAACATGGTAAAATTAAAATTCAAACACCTTGGAAATGACCGGTATGTACTATGTTTCAACGGCACTCCAAGGTTCAAATGTTCTCCCATCTCCAAGCAGAGGTTATCTTATTGGATTTTTGATTCCATTGCTCTGGTCTGTGAGGGACGCGGTCTGGCTTCACCTATAGGGATTAGGGCTCACTCTACTAGGAGTATCTCTTCTTCTAAAGCACTAGCTTAAGGTGCACCATTGCAAGATGTCTGTGCTGCGGCAGGTTGGTCCTCCTCGCAAACATTCATAAGGATTTATAGTCTTGATATGGAGTTGAACCCGGGAACTCATGTCCTCTCAGGTTAATTCCCCCTACTCTGGCTTTATTGCTTTGAAGCACGTGGTATGTCATGCTTCTAGCATTAAAGCCAAGAATTCATTCAGAAGTGTTTTTCATTCTTTGCCTTTGACAGCTGGGGTTTCATAAATAATTGTTTTTTTTTTTTTTTCTAAATAAGGCCATAACCTTTTTACCAGGGCTGTTAGTTCCCTTCAGGCCTATGAGGTTTGCAACATGCTTCAGCCTTGGAGAAGGTTAATGTTTAAGCCTATTTATGTGTGGTTTTGCTGCAGGCTAGTCCTTTCCATACATATCCTCTTATTATTATCATTTGATGGTTTACCACAGGTTTGTCTATAATGGTTAACCATTCTTAGACCATGGGGTTTGGGCATACTTCACAACCTGATTGCTCAGGCATGCCTTCAGTACAGCGATGTGGGTATTACGTTCCCATAGCGTCACAACATCATGACGCAGCAAGGAGTTCCACTCGAAAGGGAACGTCTCAAGTTATGTTTGTAACCCGGTTCCCTGAAAGTGAACGAGACGCTGCGTTCCCTTGCCATACTTCATGCAATGCCTCAAAACGTTATATCCACACCATCACAAGACCAGTCATCTTCCAATCACCACGATCCGCCCACTCGTTCCCAATCACCCTGTTACTGACTTGCTGCACCTGCACTCCCTCATCAACCCACACTAAGGGGGCTTTCACACTAGCACTTTTGGTGCGCACCCGGGTTCGAATGACGTCAGAGTTCGGTTCGTTTGGATGATGTGAACGCGGTCTTCCGAACTCGGGTGCGCACCCGCAAACCATACTCGATTCCACTTAAAAAGGTGGTCTGGTGTATGGTTCATGTGAACTCCAGTACGGTTCGCTGCTGATATGAACGCAATCGAACCAAACCGCGGAAGTGAACCGCTATTGATGACGTATAATGTATAATGTGGTCGACAGGACAGTCGTGTATGTGCTTGTGTGTACACTTACCTTCACGAAAAGCGGGATTTTCTGTCTGCTGTCTTCCGTCTACCTTTTCACAGTCTTCAAGATCCAGTTCACCTGCTGTCTCAACTCTTCACCATCTACACAGAAACCAAAAATCAATCAACAGCCAGCTAAGTCACCATCTACATTTTCCAGTCACCATCTACTCACCATCATCTGGTTCCCACTGTCATCTCCACCCTCTGCTATACATAAAGATAACGTTTCACATTCACTGACCTATCTGTTTCCTTTTGTTGACAGAAGACCAGACCACCATGCAGAGGACTACTGGAGCCAGCGAGGAGCGCGCAGTGGATCCGTTTGCCGATCTCGTGCAGGTGGTTCGACAATCTCTCCCCTCTGCACCACCCGCTCCTTTGCCACCTGCTTCTGCCCATCCCATGGCCCGACCACCGACATACACCGGTGAGGCGGAGGATTGCAGTTCCTCCTTCAATGCTCATTATATTTCGAGATGTAACCACAGCTCTTCTCCACTGAACGCACATGTATGGCTTTCATGATTTCTCATCTATCTGGACGAGCGCTGCAGTGGGGTCAATCCATCTGGCATTCTAATGGCCTGGTCACAAGTTTGTTAGCTTCATTCACCAACCACTTCAAAGAGGTCTTCGGACAAACCGCATCTGTTTTATCCATTCATGGTCAACTGTTCAATTTACGTCAAGGTAATACTTCAATCAATGCATAGGCTCTCCAATTCCGTACATTAGCAACATCTAGTGGCTGGAATGAGACGGCCCTGCTCACAGCATTTCGCCAGGGTTTTATCACGGAAGTGCGCCACCATAGGGTCATATATGATGACACCGTCGGTTTGGAGAGTTTCATTCAAAAGGCTGTTCGTATATCTCAACGCCTCTCTGCCTGTTCACTAGTAAAAACCCGCTTCGCATACTTCACTTCGGATACTTCACTTCGGATACTTCACATCGGCAATCGTGAGCTCCTGGCAATTAAGCTCGCCCTGGAGGAATGGAGACACTGGCTGGTGGCCTACCATGGCCCAGGATATCTCCTAGTACATCAAATGATGCTCAATCTATGCCATCACCAACACACCAAGAAAACTTCCAGAAAGAAAGCTGGTACCTCTTCCCATTCCTAGACGCCCCTGGTCTCATGTGGGTATTGACTTTATGACTGACCTACCCCCATCCAATGCTAACACCTGTGTATTCGTGATCGTGGACCGATTCACCAAGGCCTGTAAGCTAATCCCCATCAAGGGCTTACCCACCGCGTTTGAGGCCGCAGAGCTCTTGTTCCAACAAGTTTTTCGCTATTTCTGCTTGCCCGAAGATATCGTGTATGACAGAGGCTTGCCCCAGTTCATTTCCCGTGTTTGGCAAGCACTGTTCAAATTACTCTAAGTTTCCGTAAGTCTCTCATCTGGGTACCACCCACAGACCAACGGCCAGACTGAGCGCAAGATCGGGAGGTACCTGCGGTCATATTGCCACCAGAACCAGGACAGCTGGAGCCGTTTTCTTCCCTGGTTGGAGTATGCCCAGAATTCCCTCCGACAATCCACCACCGGGCTCACTTCGTTACAGTGCATTCTGAGCTATCAACCTCCTCTTTTCCCCTGTCTAGAGAATCTTTGGAGGTTCCAGCTGTCAACCACTGGTTCGCAGAGAGCGAGAGGGTGTGGGACTCCGCAAACTTGCATCTCCAGCAGGCAGTGCGAAGACCACCAGATAACCAGACCCGGACCGCGGTCCGCCATTTGAATATGCCTGATTTATGGTCTTAGTGACGCGCTTAGGCTACACTACGTCACCTGACCATGCTGTTGCCAATCAAGATTGCCGTTTCCCACTCGTGCTTCAGACCCCGGCTCACAGAGGAGCATCTCATAGCATTACAACATCTTTTTAGCTTCCCACTACTTGAGTAGATGTTAAATGTTTAAAGCTGAAAAGAAAACATTCATTCATTCATTCATTCTGATTCATACTGTGACTTTGATCTTTAACCAGCTTTAACCGTCTTTAACCGTTACTAGCTTGCTTTTTTCTTATCAGTGCAAAATAGACTCAAAATACTCACAATAAAAACAAAGTGTTGTGCTTTTTGTCAAATAAAGAAAAATAAACATGATGCGAGTTTTGCCTTCTCTCTGTCAGTGAAGTCCATTCTGAAATGCGTCCAAAAATGAACTGTAACTCAGCGAATACTTGTTACACAGGCACAAGAGATTTTTCTTTATGAAGATTGATTTCTCTTCTTTTAAATTAAGTAATCTATATAAAAAACAAATATTCTCAGTTTATGTAATCTGTATGAAAAGAGAGAGATGTCAGTCATTTTCTTTTCAGCTTATTATATGATGTTTTATTAACAAAGTTCAGGAGCAGCACGCGCAGATAATTAACACGAGTGGAGAGCATGTGGATTATCGAAGATTAAATAAAGCAGAATTGTTTAATCTATATGTCTCCTTGCAATCGACTCACCCTTCTCCTACAGCCTCCACTTCATCTGCTCGAGTGATTGAGTGCAAGGCCCGCTGGGCGCCGATCTCACGTCCAGCAGCTTCCCCACCTTCCTTCCACACAATGCCGGGTCTCGCCCCTGCATCACGCCGCAGACCTTCAGCGAGCCTGGGCTGCGCTCCAGAACCCGCAGCGGGAGGGCTTCAAACTCTCCCGGATCAACTTTTCTCCACAGCTCCTCCCACCACCGCAGGGCAAGCTTCAGCTGCCTGCAACACTAACTGCTTCAAACGCTTCCTTATCTTCCTACCTCATACCCCTTTTCCCTATCAGTATTTTCTAGCTCCAGGGGCTCACCCTAGCGTGAGGATGCCTCCGCTAGCTGGACAAGCGCCAACGTCATTCCTTCCCTTTCCTCACTCTGCTTCTTTTCTCACTCCTCCACCGGGCCCAGGAGCCGATTTTTGCATGAGGATGCCTCCGCAAATGGCCTCAGCCCCGACCCTTCCTCCTATTAACCCTCTCCAGGCTCGATCTCTCTTCTCAGCAACATCTCAACCAGCTCCTCCAAACGCCATCGCTTCAGAACCTCCTCCAGTGACTAACATTTTTTTTTTTTTTTTTTATTCATTTAGCTGACGCTTTTATCCAAAGCTACTTACAATTGCTAATTTTCAGAGGTCGCACGCCTCTGGAGCAATTAGGGGTTAAGTGTCTTGCTCAGGGACACATTGGTGTCTCACAGTGGATTCGAACCCGGGTCTCTCACACCAAAGGCATGTGACTTATCCACTGTGCCATCACCACCCCATCTGCAAATCCTTGCAGATGCGGACGTGGATTTGGGCTCTTTATTGTCCTTGTTTCCCCCATCAGAGTCCAATCGCCAGGTGGACTGCGGCGGTATATCCGTTACCTTAAAAAACAACACACAGGTTGCATCACACACATTGTCATTGGCTGAATTTTGTATTGCTTTCAACCGCTATACCGAAATTATATGTTCTGCTTTTCCCCAAAGACAGCGCGAGTTGAATGATTATCTTTCCATCATAGCGGAGCTCGCGCTGTCCTACGGGGGTAGCCATTTCTACACATACCACAAACTGTTTTCCGCTAAATGCGCCGTACGTATCTCTCAATGGAATCAGTGTCCTTATTGGGGAGCTTTGGATACTGATCTCCATAACAAAGTTTTTCTCGGGTGCCGAAACATTTCTTGTGCAATTTGCAGATCCGTCAACCATGCCACCACGGCATGCCCTCAAATTAACACTTCAATTCCTCCCCGCCCAGAACAGAATCAGTTAAAATCTACCAGCTATGTTCCACGACCAGAGGGGATCACTCTTTCAGTAGAGATTTTTCCAAGCACAGCCTCACGTTACATCTAACAAGCAAGTATGCAATAATTTCAACGACGAGAAATGCCCAAGACAACGCTGTCGCTTTCTCCACGTCTGTAACTACTGTGGAGATGCACACGCCCGAGTTGTATGTCCAGTGCAGAAGTCCGTTAATAAAAGTGCAAAAAATTATCTCTCGACTCCTGTGAATATTCTTCGTCTAGCGGACGAATTATCTCATCACCCCGATGTTAACTTTACAAATCTGCTGTCTGGTCTCAAACAAGGTTTCAAAACCTCATCTGCGATAATCTTCAGTCCTCCCTAGCAGAGCCCGAAGTAGTAGATGAATTAATCAAAAAAGGAATCAAATCAGGTTTTATGATCGGCCCCTTCGAATCACCCCCATTTGATATATTTCGTATTAGCCCCATAGGCATGGCTACCAGAAAATTTTCAGGAAAAAAGCGCATGATAATTGATCTCTCAACCCCTCACAACTCCCCGTTTCCAAGTATCAATAGTCTTATCCCACTCAAAGAATATTCTCTTCATTATCATGATATCGAACAAGCCATAAAAATGGTGCAATGGTGCATTTGCGCATGGTTGGCAAAGTAGACATAAGAAAAAAATAACGGTCATGTTTAATACGGGACGTCCCATACAGTACACACACCTCATATCAAACCAGTTTACTGTAGCATTTTGGAGATATGTCACTTTAATTGACTTCAGAGGTGTATAAAGACCTCATTTCTAATAAGTAGAAAAAATTAACGGTCAGGTTTAATAAAGGACGTCCCATACAGTACACACACCTCATATCAAACCATTTCACTGTAGCATTTTGGAGATATTTCACTTTAATTGACTTCAGAGGTGTATAAATACCACATTTCTAATAAGTAGAAAAAAATAACGGTCAGGTTTAATACGGGACGTCCCATACAGTACACACACCTCATATCAAACCAGTTTACTGTAGCATTTTGGAGATATGTCACTTTAATTGACTTCAGAGGTGTATAAATACCACATTTTCAATAAGTAGAAAAAAAAAACGGTCAGGTTTAATACAGGACGTCCCATAAAGTTTACACATCTCATATCAAACCATTTTACTGTAGCATTTTGGAGATATGTCACTTTAATTGACTTCAGAGGTGTATAAAGACCTCATTTCTAATAAGTAGAAAAAAATAACGGTCAGGTTTAATAAAGGACGTCCCATACAGTTTACACACCTCATATCAAACCATTTCACTGTAGCATTTTGGAGATATTTCACTTTAATTGACTTCAGAGGTGTATAAAGACCTCATTTCTAATAAGTAGAAAAAAAATAACGGTCAGGTTTAATAAAGGACGTCCCATTCAGTTTACACACCTCATATCAAACCATTTTACTGTAGCATTTTGGAGATATGTCACTTTAAGTGAATTCAGAGGTGTATAAATACCACATTTCTAATAAGTAGAAAAAAATAACAGTCAGGTTTAATACAGGACGTCCCATACAGTACACATACCTCTTATCAAACCATTTTACTGTAGCATTTTGGAGATATGTCACTTTAATTGACTTCAGAGGTGTATAAATGCCACATTTTTAATAAGTAGAAAAAAATAACGGTCAGGTTTAATACAGGACGTCCCATACAGTACACACACCTCATATCAAACCATTTTACTGTAGCATTTTGGCGATATGTCACTTTAATTGAATTCAGAGGTGTATAAATGCCACATTTCTAATAAGTAGAAAAAAATAACGGTCAGGTTTAATACAGGACGTCCCATACAGTACACACACCTCATATCAATCCATTTTACTGTCGCAGTTTGGAGATATGTCACTTTAATTGACTTCAGAGGTGTATAAAAACCACATTTCTAATAAGTAGAAAAAAAATAACGGTCAGGTTTAATACAAGACGTCCCATACATTACACACACCTCATATCAATCCATTTTGCTGTCGCATTTTGGAGATATGTCATTTTAATTGACTTCAGAGGTGTATAAATACCACATTTCTAATAAGTAGAAAAAAATAACGGTCAGGTTTAATACAGGGCGTCCCATACAGTACACACACCTCATATTAATCCATTTTACTGTAGCATTTTGGAGATATGCCACTTTAATTGACTTCAGAGGTGTATAAATACCACATTTTTAATAAGTAGAAAAAAATAACGGTCAGGTTTAATACAGGACGTCCCATACAGTACACACACCTCATATCAAACCATTTTACTGTAGCATTTTGGAGATATGTCACTTTAATTGAATTCAGAGGTGTATAAATGCCACATTTCTAATAGGTAGAAAAAAATAACGGTCAGGTTTAATACAGGACGTCCCATACAGTACACACACCTCATATCAAACCATTTTACTGTAGCATTTTGGAGATATTTCACTTTAATTGACTTCAGAGGTGTATAAATACCACATTTCTAATAAGTAGAAAAAAATAATGGTCAGGTTTAATACAGGACGTCCCATACAGTACACACACCTTATATCAAACCATTTTACTGTAGCATTTTGGAGATATGCCACTTTAATTGACTTCAGAGGTGTATAAATGCCACATTTCTAATAAGTAGAAAAAAATAACAGTCAGGTTTAATACGGGACGTCCCATACAGTTTACACACCTCATATTAATCCATTTTACTGTAGCATTTTGGAGATATGCCACTTTAATTGACTTCAGAGGTGTATAAATACCACATTTTTAATAAGTAGAAAAAAATAACGGTCAGGTTTAATACAGGACGTCCCATACAGTACACACATCTCATATCAAACCATTTTACTGTAGCATTTTGGAGATATGTCACTTTAATTGAATTCAGAGGTGTATAAATGCCACATTTCTAATAAGTAGAAAAAAAAAAAAACGGTCAGGTTTAATACAGGACGTCCCATACAGTACACACACCTCATATCAAACCATTTTACTGTAGCATTTTGGAGATATTTCACTTTAATTGACTTGAGAGGTGTATAAATACCACATTTCTAATAAGTAGAAAAAAATAATGGTCAGGTTTAATACAGGACGTCCCATACAGTACACACACCTTATATCAAACCATTTTACTGTAGCATTTTGGAGATATGCCACTTTAATTGACTTCAGAGGTGTATAAATGCCACATTTCTAATAAGTAGAAAAAAATAACAGTCAGGTTTAATACGGGATGTCCCATACAGTTTACACACCTCATATTAATCCATTTTACTGTAGCATTTTGGAGATATGCCACTTTAATTGACTTCAGAGGTGTATAAATACCACATTTCTAATAAGTAGAAAAAAATAATGGTCAGGTTTAATACAGGACGTCCCATACAGTACACACACCTCATATCAAACCATTTTACTGTAGCATTTTGGAGATATGTAACTTTAATTGACTTCAGAGGTGTATAAAAACTTCATTTCTAATAAGTAGAAAAAAATAACGGTCAGGTTTAATACGGGACATCCCATACAGTACACACACCTCATATCAAACCATTTTACTGTAGCATTTTGGAGATATGCCACTTTAATTGACTTCAGAGGTTTATAAAAACCTCATTTCTAATAAGTATAAAAAAATAACGGTCAGGTTTATTACGGGACGTCCCATACAGTTTACACGCCTCATATTAATCCATTTCAGTGTAGCATTTTGGAGATATTTCACTTTAATTGACTTCAGAGGTGTATAAAGACCTCATTTCTAATAAGTAGAAAAAAATAACGGTCAGGTTTAATAAAGGACGTCCCATACAGTTTACACACCTCATATCAAACCATTTTACTGTAGAATTTTGGAGATATGTCACTTTAATTGACTTCAGAGGTGTATAAAGACCTCATTTCTAATAAATAGAAAAAAATAACGGTCAGGTTTAATACGGGACGTCCCATACAGTACACACGCCTCATATCAAACCATTTTACTATAGCATTTTGGAGATATGTCACTTTAATTGACTTCAGAGGTGTATAAATACCACATTTCTAATAAGTAGAAAAAAATAACGGTCATGTTTAATACAGGACGTCCCATACAGTACACACACCTCATATTAATCCATTTTACTGTAGCATTTTGGAGTAATGCCACTTTAATTGACTTCAGAGGTGTATAAATACCACATTTTTAATAAGTAGAAAAAAATAACGGTCAGGTTTAATACAGGACGTCCCATACAGTACACACACCTCATATCAAACCATTTTACTGTAGCATTTTGGAGATATGTCACTTTAATTGAATTCAGAGGTGTATAAATGCCACATTTCTAATAAGTAGAAAAAAATAACGGTCAGGTTTAATACAGGACGTCCCATACAGTTTACACACCTCATATCAAACCATTTTACTGTAGCATTTTGGAGATATTTCACTTTAATTGACTTCAGAGGTGTATAAATACCACATTTCTAATAAGTAGAAAAAAATAATGGTCAGGTTTAATACAGGACGTCCCATACAGTACACACACCTCATATCAAACCATTTTACTGTAGCATTTTGGAGATATGCCACTTTAATTGACTTCAGAGGTGTATAAATGCCACATTTCTAATAAGTAGAAAAAAATAACAGTCAGGTTTAATACGGGACGTCCCATACAGTTTACACACCTCATATTAATCCATTTTACTGTAGCATTTTGGAGATATGCCACTTTAATTGACTTCAGAGGTGTATAAATACCACATTTCTAATAAGTAGAAAAAAATAATGGTCAGGTTTAATACAGGACGTCCCATACAGTACACACACCTCATATCAAACCATTTTACTGTAGCATTTTGGAGACATGCCACTTTAATTGACTTCAGAGGTGTATAAAAACTTCATTTCTAATAAGTAGAAAAAAATAACGGTCACGTTTAATACAGGACGTCCCATACAGTACACACACCTCATATCAAACCATTTTACTGTAGCATTTTGGAGATATGTCACTTTAATTGACTTCAGAAGTTTATAAAAACCTCATTTCTAATAAGTAGTAAAAAATAACGGTCAGGTTTAATACGGGACGTCCCATACAGTTTACACGACTTATATTAATCCATTTTACTGTAGCATTTTGGACATATGTCACTTTAATTGACTTCAGTGGTGTATAAAGACCACATTTCTAATAAGTAGAAAAAAATAACAGTCAGGTTTAATACGGGACGTCCCATACAGTGTGCACACCTCATATCAAACCATTTTACTGTAGCATTTTGGAGATATGTCACTTTAATTGACTTCAGTGGTGTATAAAGACCACATTTCTAATAAGTAGAAAAAAATAACAGTCAGGTTTAATACGGGACATCCCATGCAGTTTCACACCTCATATCAAACCATTTTACTGTAGCATTTTGGAGATATGACACTTTAATTGACTTCAGAGGTGAATAAATACCACATTTCTAATAAGTAGAAAAAAATAACAGTCAGGTTTAATACGGGACGTCCCATACAGTACACACACCTCATATCAACCCATTTTACTGTATCATTTTGGAGATATGCCACTTTAATTGACTTCAGAGGTGTATAAAGACCTAATTTCTAATAAGTAAAAAAAAAAAACAGTCAGGTTTAATACAGGACGTCCCATACAGTACACACACCTCATATCAATCCATTTTACTGTAGCATTTTGGAGATATGCCACTTTAATTGACTTCAGAGGTGTATAAAGACCTCATTTCTAATAAGTAAAAAAAATGAATGGTCAGGTTTAATACAGGACGTCCCATACAGTACACACACCTCATATCAATCCATTTCACTGTAGTATTTTGGAGATATGTCACTTTAATTGACTTCAGAAGTTTATAAAAACCTCATTTCTAATAAGTAGTAAAAAATAACGGTCAGGTTTAATACGGGACGTCCCATACAGTTTACACGACTTATATTAATCCATTTTACTGTAGCATTTTGGACATATGTCACTTTAATTGACTTCAGTGGTGTATAAAGACCACATTTCTAATAAGTAGAAAAAAATAACAGTCAGGTTTAATACGGGATGTCCCATACAGTGTGCACACCTCATATCAAACCATTTTACTGTAGCATTTTGGAGATATGTCACTTTAATTGACTTCAGTGGTGTATAAAGACCACATTTCTAATAAGTAGAAAAAAATTACAGTCAGGTTTAATACGGGACATCCCATGCAGTTTCACACCTCATATCAAACCATTTTACTGTAGCATTTTGGAGATATGACACTTTAATTGACTTCAGAGGTGTATAAATACCACATTTCTAATAAGTAGAAAAAAATAACAGTCAGGTTTAATACGGGACGTCCCATACAGTACACACACCTCATATCAACCCATTTTACTGTATCATTTTGGAGATATGCCACTTTAATTGACTTCAGAGGTGTATAAAGACCTAATTTCTAATAAGTAAAAAAAAAAAACAGTCAGGTTTAATACAGGACGTCCCATACAGTACACACACCTCATATCAATCCATTTTACTGTAGCATTTTGGAGATATGCCACTTTAATTGACTTCAGAGGTGTATAAAGACCTCATTTCTAATAAGTAGAAAAAATGAATGGTCAGGTTTAATACAGGACGTCCCATACAGTACACACACCTCATATCAATCCATTTCACTGTAGTATTTTGGAGATATGTCACTTTAATTGACTTCAGAAGTTTATAAAAACCTCATTTCTAATAAGTAGTAAAAAATAACGGTCAGGTTTAATACGGGACGTCCCATACAGTTTACACGACTTATATTAATCCATTTTACTGTAGCATTTTGGACATATGTCACTTTAATTGACTTCAGTGGTGTATAAAGACCACATTTCTAATAAGTAGAAAAAAATAACAGTCAGGTTTAATACGGGACGTCCCATACAGTGTGCACACCTCATATCAAACCATTTTACTGTAGCATTTTGGAGATATGTCACTTTAATTGACTTCAGTGGTGTATAAAGACCACATTTCTAATAAGTAGAAAAAAATAACAGTCAGGTTTAATACGGGACATCCCATACAGTTTACACACCTCATATCAAACCATTTTACTGTAGCATTTTGGAGATATGACACTTTAATTGACTTCAGAGGTGTATAAATACCACATTTCTAATAAGTAGAAAAAAATAACGGTCAGGTTTAATACAGGACGTCCCATACAGTACACACACCTCATATCAAACCATTTTACTGTAGCATTTTGGAGATATATGCCATTAAACACCTATAAATACCTCATTTCTAATAAGTAGAAAAGAACAATGGTCAGTTTCTATACGGGATGTCCCATACAGTGTGCAGACCTCATATCTAACCATTTTACTGCAGCTTTTTGGAGATATAGGCCATTATTCTACTTTAAACACCTATAAAAACCTAATTTCTAATAAGTAGAAAAAACGAATGGTCAGTTTCTATACGGGACGTCCCATACAGTACACACACCTCATATCTAACCATTTTACTGCAGCGTTTTGGAGATATATGCCATTATTCTAATTTAAACACCTATAAATACCTCATTTCTAATAAGTAGAAAAGAACAATGGTCAGTTTCTATATGGGACGTCCCATACAGTACACACACCTCATATCAAACCATTTTACTGTATCATTTTGGAGATATATGTCATTATACTTCTTTAAACACCTATAAAAACCTAATTTCTAATAAGTAGAAAAAAACAATGGTCAGTTTCTATACAGGATGTCCCATACAGTGTGCACACCTCATATCTAACCATTTTACAGCAGCGTTTCGGAGATATAGGCCATTATTCTACTTTAAACACCTATAAAAACCTCATTTCTAATAAGTAGAAGAAAAGAATGGTCAGTTTCTATACGGGACGTCCCATACAGTACACACACCTCATATCTAACCATTTTACTGTAGCATTTTGGAGATATATGTCATTATTCTACTTTACACACCTATAAAAACCTCATTTCTAATAAGTAGAAAAAAACAATGGTCAGTTTCTATACAGGACGTCGCATACAGTGTGCACACCTCATATCTAACCATTTTACTGCAGCATTTTGGAGATACATCACATTAATTGACTTCAGGGGTGTATAAAGACCTTGTTTCAAATAAGTAGAAATTCAGAATTTGTGGAGTGGGTGCTGGAGTCTTGTGGATCGCCACTCACAGTCGGAACTGAAGACAACAACGCCAGTCCCACTCACAACCCAGTTCCCAGCCAAGACCACCCAGACTGTGAGGATCAACTGCATGAGCCCACCGCAAGCAGCGAGAGTGAATCAGCTGGTCCCGCCCAACCTCCCTCTCCCCATCTGTCTGTCTCTGCAGTCCCAAGACACTCCTGCCACCCAGTCATCTCTTCCTCCCATCAGTCCCGCAGTGCAACTCAGCCTCCTCTCAGTGGCACGGCTGCATCTTGTGCCTGCTGGGAGCCATCTCCTCCTGCGAGTGTGGAGACTGTGGCTCCGCCTCCAGCCTCTGAGTGCTCCGCCACCACTCCACCTCTACCTGTCACTCTGGCACCTGTGCTCTTACCACCCTCGACTCCAGCGTGGACCATCGGCCATTCGGCCTTGCCGGGCTTCCAGGGTATGTCAGCTCCACTTGGGTTAGACATTGACCACCTTCGCCATAGACTTGCGGCCCATTCGCTGCCCTGCGGCCCTCCACCTCTTCGGCTTTGGCTAGCTCCACCCCTTCCACCTCCACCTATGGTCGCTCCAGCTCAGCCACTAACCTCAGGATCCCTGCTTCCACCTCAGGGGTTCGACGCTGCGGCCCAGTCGCGGTCGCCTAGGTCTTTGTGTCTCACTGCCTCATCGTTTCTCTGGCTACGCGGTGTGCTCCACCTCAATCACCGTCGTCACCTCCGTTAGTCCCCATGGTGGTGTCGGGACTCTTCACTCCATGGCTTCTCCCTCTTGCGCCACCGCCATGGGAGGCAGTCCTGGCTGTGGCCTGGGTCTCCGTCTGCTCTTCCCTGTTCAAGGCCATCCCCTGGCTGTCACCACCATCTGCAACACCCTGGACGGTTTTGTATGGCTCTCTCCGGCTTCCTTGTCCTCCAGCTAAGCCGCCTCTATCCATCTACTGATGCGAGGTCGCGCTTTCCAGGAGGTAGCGCCTTTGCCTTCATCATCGTGTTCATCTGCGTTCTACAACAATCTGTGACATGCATATAGTATGGGACGTTGAAGTAGTAAAATATAACATATCTTTAAAATGCTGCAGTAAAATGGTCTGATATGAGGTGTGCATACTGCATGGGACGTCCCCTATAAAGACTTACCATTCGTTTTTTTTCTACTTATTGAAAATTAGGTCTTTATAGGCCTCTGAAGTAGAACAAAATGACATATATCTCCAAAACGCTGCAGTAAAATGGTTTGATAAGAGTTGTACACACTCTGTGGGATGTCCCCTAAAATACTGACCGTTAGTTTTTTCTACTTATTAGAAATGACATCTCTATAGGTATATAAATAGGAATAATGTGACATATCTCCAAAAAGCTACAGTAAAATGGATTGATATAAGGTGTGTACTGAATGGGACGTCCTGTATTAAACCTGACTGTTATTTTTTCTACTTATTAGAAATGAGTTATTTATGCACCTCTGAAGTCAATTAAAGTGGCATATCTCCAAAATGCTACAGTAAAATGGATTGATATGAGGTGTGTGTACTGTATGGGACGTCCTGTATTAAACCTGACCGTTATTTTTTTCTATTTATTAGAAATGTGGTATTTATACACCTCTGAAGTCAATTAAAGTGACATATCTCCCAAATGCTACAGTAAAATGGTTTGATATGAGGTGTGTGTACTGTATGGGACGTCCCGTATAGAAACTGACCGTTATTTTTTTCTACTTATTAGAAATTGTGTTTTTATGCACCTCTGAAGTCAATTAAAGTGGCATATCTCCAAAATGCTACAGTAAAATGGATTAATATGAGGTGTGTGTACTGTATGGGACTGTCCTGTATTAAACCTGACCGTTATTTTTTTCTACTTATTAGAAATGTGGCATTTATACACCTCTGAATTCAATTAAAGTGGCATATCTCCAAAATGCTACAGTAAAATGGATTAATATGAGGTGTGTAAACTTTATGGGACGTCCTGTATTAAACCTAACTGTTATTTTTTTCTACTTATTACAAATGTGGTATTTATACACCTCTGAAGTCAATTAAAGTGGCATAACTCCAAAATGCTACAGTAAAATGGATTGATATGAGGTGTGTGTACTCTATGGGACGTCCTGTATTAAACCTGACTGTTATTTTTTTCTACTTATTAGAAAATAGGTCTTTATACACCTCTGAATTCAATTAAAGTGGCATATCTCCAAAATGCTACAGTAAAATGGTTTGATATGAGGTGTGTGTACTGAATGGGACGTCCTGTATTAAACCTGACTGTTATTTTTTTCTACTTATTAGAAATGTGGTATTTATACACCTCTGAATTCAATTAAAGTGGCATATCTCCAAAATGCTACAGTAAAATGGTTTGATATGAGGTGTGTGTACTGAATGGGACGTCCTGTATTAAACCTGACTGTTATTTTTTTCTACTTATTAGAAATGTGGTATTTATACACCTCTGAAGTCAATTACAGTGGCATATCTCCAAAATGCTACAGTAAAATGGATTAATATGAGGTGTGTGTACTGTATGGGACGTCCTGTATTAAACCTGACCGTTATTTTTTCTACTTATTAGAAATGTGGCATTTATACACCTCTGAATTCATTTAAAGTGGCATATCTCCAAAATGCTACAGTACAATGGATTAATATGAGGTGTGTAAACTGTATGGGACGTCCTGTATTAAACCTGACTGTTATTTTTTTCTACTTATTAGAAATGTGGCATTTATACACCTCTGAAGTCAATTAAAGTGGCATATCTCCAAAATGCTACAGTAAAATGGTTTGATATGAGGTGTGTGTACTGTATGGGACGTCCTGTATTAAACCTGACCGTTATTTTTTTCTACTTATTAGAAATGAGGTTTTTATACACCTCTGAAATCAATTAAAGTGACATATCTCCAAAATGCTACAGTAAAATGGTTTGATATGAGGTGTGTGTACTGTATGGGACGTCCTGTATTAAACCTGACCGTTATTTTTTTCTACTTATTAGAAATTAGGTTTTTATACACCTCTGAAGTCAATTAAAGTGACATATCTCCAAAATGCTACAGTAAAATGGTTTGATATGAGGTGTGTGTACTCTATGGGACGTCCTGTATTAAACCTGACCGTTATTTTTTTCTACTTATTAGAAATGTGGTATTTATACACCTCTGAAGTCAATTAAAGTGGCATATCTCCAAAATGCTACAGTAAAATGGATTAATATGAGGTGTGTAAACTGTATGGGACGTCCCGTATTAAACCTGACCGTTATTTTTTTCTACTTATTAGAAATGTGGTATTTATACACCTCTGAAGTCAATTAAAGTGAAATATCTCCAAAATGCTACAGTAAAATAGTTTGAAATGAGATGTGTGTACTGTATGGGACGTCCTGTTTTAAACCTGACCGTTATTTTTTTCTACTTATTAGAAATGTGGTATTTATACACCTCTGAAGTCAATTAAAGTGGCATATCTCCAAAATGCTACAGTAAAATGGTTTGATATGAGGTGTGTTTACTGTTTGGGACGTCCTGTATTAAACCTGACCGTTATTTTTTTCTACTTATTAGAAATGTGGCATTTATACACCTCTGAATTCAATTAAAGGTACATATCTCCAAAATGCTACAGTAAAATGGTTTGATATGAGGTGTGTGTACTGTATGGGACGTCCCGTATTAAACCTGACCGTTATTTTTTTCTACTTGTTAGAAATGAGGTCTTTATACACCTCTGAAGTCAATTAAAGTGACATATCTCCAAAATGCTACAGTAAAATGGTTTGATATGAGGCGTGTAAACTGTATGGGATGTCCTGTATTAAACCTGACCGTTATTTTTTTCTACTTATTAGAAATGAGGTCTTTATACACCTCTGAAGTCAATTAAAGTGACATATCTCCAAAATGCTACAGTAAAATGGTTTGATATGAGGTGTGTGTACTGTATGGGACGTCCCGTATTAAACCTGACCGTTATTTTTTTCTACTTATTAGAAATGTGGTATTTATACACCTCTGAAATCAATTAATGTGACATACTGTATCTCCAAAATGCTACAGTACAATGGTTTGATATGAGGTGTGTGTACTGTATGGGATGTCCTGTATTAAACGTGACCGTTATTTTTTTCTACTTATTAGAAATGAGGTCTTTATACACCTCTGAAGTCAATTAAAGTGGCATATCTCCAAAATGCTACGGTAAAATGGTTTGATATGAGGTGTGTAAACTGTATGGGACGTCCCGTATTAAACCTGACCGTTATTTTTTTCTACTTATTAGAAATGAGGTCTTTATACACCTCTGAAGTCAATTAAAGTGGCATATCTCCAAAATGCTACAGTAAAATGGTTTGATATGAGGTGTGTAAACTGTATGGGACGTCCCGTATTAAACCTGACTGTTATTTTTTTCTACTTATTAGAAATGAGGTCTTTGTACACCTCTGAAGTCAATTAAAGTGGCATAACTCCAAAATGCTACAGTAAAATGGATTGATATGAGGTGTGTGTACTGTATGGGACGTCCTGTATTAAACCTGACTCTTATTTCTTTCTACTTATTAGAAATGAGGTCTTTATACACCTCTGAAGTCAATTAAAGTGGCATATCTCCAAAATGCTACAGTAAAATGGTTTGATATGAGGTGTGTGTACTGTATGGGACGTCCTGTATTAAACCTGACTGTTATTTGTTTTCTATTTATTAGAAATGAGGTCTTTATACACCTCTGAAGTCAAATTAAAGTGACATATCTCCAAAATGCTACAGTAAAATGGTTTGATATGAGGTGTGTGTACTGTGTGGGACGTCCTGTATTAAACCTGACTGTTATTTTTTTCTACTTATTAGAAATGAGGTCTTTAAGGGCCTCTGAAGTCGAAAATGTCCATTGTGTTTCGCATGGGGTTTGTATACTGTATGGCACATTGAATACAAGAGAACAGTAAACCATATGCAGTAAATGTATTTAGAAAGAGTGAATACTTTATTTTGTCTTCTTGTGCTGTAAACATTTACATAAAACTATTTCTTGAGATGTGAAATATAAAAAGAGAGAAAAAAGAAAGCATCTTGTTACATTGTCTCTCACAAATATGTGCAACTAACACGAAAGAAAGAAAGAGAGAAAGAAAGAACGAAAGAAAGAAAAGGAAGAAAGTGAAAGAAAAATAAAAAAGGAAGAAAGAAAGAAAGAAAGAAAGAAAGAGAGAAAATGAAGAAGGAGAGGAAGAAAGAAAGATCGGAAGAAAGAAAGAAAAAGATAGAAAGAAAAAAGGAAGAAAGAGAGAGAGAAAGAAAGAAAGAAAGAGAGTAAAAGATAGAAAGAAAGAAAAAAGGAAGAAAGAGAGAAAGAAACAAAGAGAGAAAAAGATAGAAAGAAAGAAAGAGAGAAAGAAAGAAAGAAAGAGAGAGAGAAAAAGATAGAAAGAAAGAAAAAAGGAAGAAAGAGAGAGAAAAAGATAGAAAGAAAGAAAAAAGGAAGAAAGAGAGAAAGAAAGAGAGAAAAAGATAGAAAGAAAGGAAAAAAGGAAGAGAGAGAGAAAAATATAGAAATAAAGAAAAAAGGAAGAAAGAGAGAGAGAAAAAGATAGAAAGAAAGAAAAAAGGAAGAAAGAGAGAAAGAAAGAAAGAGAAAAAGATAGAAAGAAAGAAAAAGGAAGAAAGAGAGAAAGAAAGAAAGAGAGAAAAAGATAGAAAGAAAGAAAAAAGGAAGAAAGAGAGAAAAAGATAGAAAGAAAGAAAAAAGGAAGAAAGAGAGAAAGAAAGAAGAAATAGAGAAAAGGTAGAAAGAAAGAAAAAATGAAGAAAGAGAAAGAAATAGAGAAAAGATATAGAAAGAAAGAAAGAAAGAAAGAAAGAAAGAAAAAAGGAAGAAATAGAAAGAAAGAAAAAGGGAGAGAGAGAGAGAGAGAGAGAGAGCGCGAGCGAGCGCCATAGTGGAGAGAGCACCTTCCCTCTGGCGTCTGTTACTGAAATTACTGTATTCATAGTAATAGGCGCACACACCTTTTTTTTTTTTTGGCGGCTGGCTTGACCGTGTATTTTCAAACCGTGGCTGGCTTGACCGCAGTAACCCACAAAGGCTGAACAAAGTGGACTGCAACCCGGATGAAAATAACCGCGTTTCGACGGCATTGCGGCAACACTCCAGCATACTTATACCACAACAACTCTTCTCAAAAGCAATATAAAATGGCCTCGCCCCCCTTATTTAGTATTCTCGGAGGAGGGGTTTAGGGGTTAGTGATGTCAGCAACCCTGGAGGAATGTCGTGTAGTCCCTAGTCCCTTTGAACTTTAAGCGTTGTAACTTGCAGATGTTGTTTATGATCAAACAGCAACATTACACACTAGGTAAAGGTAGAAAAGTGAAATCGTGTTTTATCACCCCTTTAATATAAAGGCTGTCTGTGTCATTAGGGTTAGGGTTAATCTAAAAATTGTGGTATCATGGAAATAAGTTGAAAATATTTTCTTAGGGACCATTCGGTATTTATGGAATGGACCACCGGAGGAAAATAGGGGAGGGTCATGTCTTTTTATTCTTTGTTGAGGGGAACTTTTTTTAGTCTAGGGGAGGGTCACCCAACTTTTGTATTCATGAAAACAACAACATTTCAAAGTGGCTTGTTTGGTACATATTTTTGTATGTTGCTCCATTTATCTCTCTCAGTCTCGGCCCCCCATCGCTATAGGGTCTGACCCAACAAAAATCAGACGCAAAAGTAGTCCAGTTTGGCGCTGTTTGAGAGTGCGCGCGCTTCGGGCATACACGCTCAGAAAAAGTGCGTCATGTCAGAACAGAACGCCAATTAAATGTTTACCCGGCAAAGCTTTAAAGTACGAGCAAATAATGAACTTTTGTGATTGCGAATACGTGCAGTGTCCTGTGAGTGCAACTCTAACATGTGATGTGAATGTACGTCAAGTTTTACAGAATTGGGACTTAAGCCTTGTTTACTGTCGCCGCTAGCTCCGCAGCGCGAGCCTCTGCTGCCTGCGCGCGCACCTCCCCAAACGGACGAGGCGTTTATACTGGACGCGCTCGCCACTGTAGGCTACTATTCTTTGAAAAGACAGGAAGCTACTCTGAGTAATTGCCCCACCAGGAATCAGCGGTGAGAAGAAGTAAGTACACAGGTGAATGTTTGTTTTAGTAGGCTACACTCACCAAAACCACATACACTACATTGCGTAAAGCAGTGAACCTTTTTATTATTTGTTTTTATTAATTGAGATTATTGTTACGTACATTAGAACAAAATAAATGAATTTGATAACATAGCCTACAACTAAATTAACGATAACTTACATATTTTCTAATTTCACTTAACATTTTCATTTAGTTTCGAGAAAATTTTTTATAAAACATGGACCATAATTAAAAGCGCTTATGTCTGCTATTGTAGGCTCATTTTGTAAATTTAAGCAACTACTAGACGGACGCTCAAACTGGGTGCCGGTGTGATGAGACGTATATGCTCGGCCAGATTCGGCTCGAAGTCGTGCATCTTCGGATCCAAGCTTGAGGCGCCAGAACTGCAGCTGATAGAATGTGCGCTGTAGCGATACTACCATATTTCTTCAAAAGCAGATCGTGGAGACATTAAATCATCCACGATCAAAAGTCGTGATATCGCATAAGAAATATAAAACGACTGTTATCATGTCTGAAAACAAAGTAGTTTAATAAAAAGCTAAATAATAAAACTAAATAAAAAAACAACGAACAGCCCCTTATTTGGTTTTGACATGGTGTGTGCCAAATTTGGTGTTATTACCAGGGATTTTAAGGTATGGTTGCTAGGTGATTTTGTTTTGGAACCTTCAGAAAACATAGACTCGATTTTTCGCAAAATTGACTTTAATGACTCCATCGACTTCAAATAGGTGTAGCTCAGTCATTTTATGTCCCATTCAAACAAATCATACATCATTGTGAAGATTTTTAATAGAAGTATTTAAATAATGAAAATAATAATAAATAATTTTTGAAAATTTGCTCATTGTGAATCATTTTGCAAGCACTGGTCACAAATATTTTAAAACTGATGTGCTATAGTGGATATCTTAAGTTAACTTGTTCTAAAAAATAAATATTGCAAAGTATTTTTTCCCCCAATTTTCTGAAGATCCCCTATACCCCTTACTCCTCCCTGTAGATCCATGAACTCCAGTTTGAAAACCCCTGCCTTGGCGAACCATGTGAATGGGTTTTGGTGAGGATTCTATTCACTAATCTTTGGACATCCAAGTTTGTGACAAAATGGAGATTGTAGTGATTAGGTTCTAATTTTTGATTAAGTTAAAATCCTGCCAGTGGATGGTGGAAGAGAATCCATTGTATTTTCTACTTGTGTTGGGGATTGCCCCACTGAATGCCGATTCTTTATTGTTCTTAACCGCTTCAGTACTCTGATCAAGGAGTCATCAGATATTTTCCACCTTTTATTTCTGTGGAGGATTTCACCATAGAAACATATGAACTATGCTTTGGAGGTAGTTTCTGCAATAAACAAATAAACAGACGTAAATAACTAAGTGTTAATCATACATACTCACATACGATTGTGATAAACGGCACATTAACAGTTAAAAAACATAACATGTAAAGAATTCACAACAGCCGCCCCCACATTTGAGCAGCAAATGTGTAATTTAAGAGAATTCTTTAAAAGTCTTTGTTGTCCTCCAAGGCTGGCAACTGAATAAGCTAAGTCAAGCTAAGTCAAGTCTTGAAGATGGCGCCGATGTGTTTGGCTTGCCGTCTGTTGCTCTTGTGTTTTCTTCTCTGCATGTCAGATCTGTCGTTTATCTGCTGTTCGCGGCTAGTATATGCCCGTCAAGCTCTCCTTGACATCCGTATCTCTGTTGGTGATTCACTTACAAACTTTTACACCGTGGATGTGGGCTGCCCCCTCCACAATCCGGACGAACCTTCCCGAACGATCCTCCGGCACGATATCTGCTGGTGGCCACTAAACACCGCGCGGAGAAAGCGAAGGAGGAAACGAGGAACACGCGGAGGTTACATCACGAAACTGAAGACTTTTTTTTACAAGCTGGCAGTTCGCTACGGCGCAGCTCTGCTGCCTGGCACCCGCGGGATGCGGTTTACCGATGTCTTCGTCCTGTTTTCCCCTTACATCTGAGTCCTGTCACTCGGGCTGATCTCCGCAGTGTTGGCCTCTGCTCCCGGCAGAACGGAGTTAATCACGGAAATCTGCGCTCATTAAGAAAGGCGCCGTCATCTCACGTGATTATTCCTCCACCCAAACTGGCACTAATCAACGCACGCTGTGTGGTGAATAAGACTTTTTTATTAAACGACTTCTACTCCTCACACAACTTGGATTTTATGTTCATCACAGAATCCTGGATAAAGGTCGGTGACTTAACTCCCTTCTCAGAACTGGTTCCAGCAAACTGTACATTTTTTAACTCTCATCGTCCGAGTGGTCATGGGGGTGGGATTATAACTGTTTTAAATAACTCTTTCTCCTCACGCTGCCGGCTAGTCACTGCAACGGCTTTCCCCAGCTTTGAATCTCAGCTTCTCCACCTAGACTGGAATGGTCCCATCTACCTAGGGGTGATATATCGTCCTCCACACTCCACTAATGGTTTTATACAGCAATTTACTGAGTTCATTGGCAATATTGCCACAAACTATGATCGCTTCCTTTTGGTGGGAGACTTTAATTTTCATGTCTGTTGTCATTCAAATTCCTTGTCGCAGGAGTTTCTTGACTTATTAGATGCTTTTAATCTACTGCAGTGGGTCAAAAACTCCACGCACATTCAGGGCCATACATTGGACCTTGTGTTATCTTACGGGATCGATGTCACTGGTATTGTATTCTCAGATTTTCTGCTCTCCGATCACAAGCCTATTCTATTCTCACTGTCTCTTCCGGAGCTCTCTCAACCCACTATCTACTCCCCACAGTTCAGCATTAACTTCGACCGGTGCTTTGCTGAACTATGCTCACATTTGGACCTGGACCAACAACTATCTGACCTGGATGCGGACCAACATTTCAGCCTTTTAAATTCTGCCTGGCTTAAGGTAGCTAACGTGACTGCTCCTCTCAAGCCTCACAAATCCAAATCAAAATCTGATCTGTGGCAAAACTCTGACACTCGTCACCAAAGACAAATTTGTAGAACGGCCAAACACAAATGGAAACGAGACAGGCAAATCGTCTCCTTCCATTTGTTCAAAGACACTCTTACAGCATACCAGAAGGCTGCTAAGTCAGCTATAGCTGCATATTTCTCTAACTTAATTGAATCCAACCACTCCAACCCAAAGATCTTGTTTTCAGTCATTCAGTCTGTTATAAATCCTTCTTCTAAATTGTCGCCTCGGATGCTCTGTGAAGATTTCCAGAGATTTTTTGTTAACAAAATCACTAAATTAAGACTTAGTGTCTGCCCTAACTTAACTCTCCCCCCATTCGTGTCACCTACTAATTGTGTTTGGGAGGTTTTTGATCCTATCAACCTCCAGACACTAAAGGATGTGAGCGCCAAGCTCAAACCTTCATTTTGTCCAAATGACATCATTCAGCCGAAATTTCTAAAGTTAATCATCGACTCTGTGGGTCAAGGTTTGGTATCTCTTTTTAACAAGTGTCTCAATACGGGCTCCAATTAATCTCAAAGTGGCTACGGTCACTCCTTTGCTCTAGAAGCCTTCACTGGATCCCTCTATTTTACAAAATTACCGACCCATCTCTGTCCTGCCTTTCATTTCCAAGTTATTGGAGAAAATCGTGTTTAATCAATTTAATCAATCTGGGTTCAGGACTGCCCACAGCACTGAGTCCGCCCTTCTGCGAGTGCTAAACGACATTTTTATCTCCACTGATTCTGGTGATTCTGTGGTTCTAGTTCTCTTAGAACTTTCGGCAGCTTTTGACACTGTTGAGCACCCTACTCTGTTGGTGTCAGGGAACACACACAGGAGGCAGAAAGTCCAAGAGCAGTAGTTTTTAATTAAAGGGCAATCCAAACTCGTAGTCATCCAGGCAGGGGTCAAAATCCAATAAGGCAATCCAAAACACAAGACAAAAACAAGAAACGGGCAGATACAGACTAGAAAGTGAGGTGACATAAACCAAGGACTCCGTAACAAACACTAACACAGACAGGGGATATATATGCACACAGAACTAACAAGGTGATGGGAAACAGCTGAGTGCAATAATCAGATAAGTGACAGAACAGAATGCTGGGAATTGTAGGCTCAGCCGGCGACCAGGGCGAAGCAGACAGTCCATCGGGCGGCCAGGGCGAAGCAGACAGTCCATCGGGAGGCCAGGGCGAAGCAGCCGACCCATCGGGCGGCCAGGGCGAAGCAGACGACCCATCGGGCGGCCAGGGCGAAGCAGACGACCCATCGGGCGGCCAGGGCGAAGCAGACGACCCATCGGGCGGCCAGGGCGAAGCAGACGACCCATCGGGCGGCCAGGGCGAAGCAGACCCCTCGGGCGGCCAGGGCGGTGAAGACCCCTCGGGCGGCCAGGGCGGTGAAGACCCCTCGGGCGGCCAGGGCAGTGAAGACCCCTCGGGCGGCCAGGGCGGTGAAGACCCCTCGGGCGGCCAGGGCGGTGAAGAACCCCTCGGGCGGCCAGGGCGGTGAAGAACCCTCGGGCGGCCAGGGCGGTGAAGAACCCTCGGGCGGCCAGGGCGGTGAAGAACCCTCGGGCGGCCAGGGCGGTGAAGAACCCTCGGGCGGCCAGGGCGGTGAAGACCCTTCGGGTGGCCATGGCGGTGATGACCAGGGCGAAGACGACCCCTCGGGCGGCCACGGCACAGGAACAGAACCCGGCTCAGGAACAGACACCGGCTCAGGAACAGACACCAGAACAGTAACAACCACAAGGACAGACACAAACACAGAAACAGACACTGGCTCCGGCTCAGGAACAGACACTGGCTCAGGAACAGACACGGGCTCCGGCTGTGGAACAGCAGACACCGGCTCCGGCTGTGGAACAGCAGACACCGGCTCCGGCTGTGGAACAGCAGACACTGGCTCCGGCTCTGGAACAGCAGACACTGGCTCCGGCTCTGGAACAGCAGACACTGGCTCCGGCTCTGGAACAGCAGACACTGGCTCCGGCTCTGGAACAGCAGACACTGGCTCCGGCTCTGGAACAGCAGACACTGGCTCCGGCTCTGGAACAGCAGACACTGGCTCCGGCTTTGGAACAGCAGGCACTGGCTCTGGTTCCGGCTCTGGAACAAGCACTGGCTCTGGCTCCGGCTCTGGGGCAGCAGACACTGGCTCCGGCTCTGGAACAGCAGACACAGGCTCCGTCTCAGGAACAGCAAACACGGGCTCTGGCTCAGGAACAGCAGACACGGGCTCCGGCTAGGAACAGAAACTGGTTCCGGCTCTGGAACCAGGGACACAAAAGGTCTGAAGGGTCCTTCCAGGATCTGTGCCAGACGCTCCAGATAGTTGCTCGGTATTCCCCCGGCTGCGAGAATGGGTATCTCCTGATCTGTCTCTGGCTCTGGAACAGACACTGGCTCCAGCTCTGGAACAGCAGACACCAGCTCCGGCTCAGGAACAGCGGACACCGGCTCAGGAACAGCGGACACTGGCTCAGGCTCTGGAACGGACACTGGCTCCGGCTTTGGAACAGCGAGCACAGGCATGTCTAGGATCCGAATCAGATGCTCCAAATAGTCCATCCGTGCCCTCGCGGCCACGCGAATGGGCATCTCCTGATCCGTCTCTGACCGGGTAGACGTGGCGTGGACAGTCTCTGGCTGAGCAGACGTGACGTGAACAATCTCTGACTGGGAAGACGGAACCTGAACAGTCTCTGACTGGGCAGACGAGACGTGAACAGTCTCTGACTGGGCAGACGGGACGTGAACAGTCTCTGACTGGGCAGACTGTATGTGAACAGTCTCTGGTTGGGCAGACGGGACGTGAACAGTCTCTCGACCACCTCCTCCACTGCGACCTCCACGGGTCCCGCGAAACTTGACCAATCGGGTCCCCTTAAAAACTCCCTTCTCTCCCGCTCGGTGGCTGGAGAAGAGATGTTACAAAACATACCGCTGGATTAGGTGTGACGGAGTCCTTCTGTCACGGAACACACACAGGAGGCAGAAAATCCAAGAGCAGTAGTTTTTAATTAAAGGGCAATCCAAACTCGTAGTCATCCAGGCAGGGGGCAAAATCCAATAAGGCAATCCAAAACACAAGACAAAAACAAGAAACGGGCAGATACAGACTAGAAAGTGAGGTGACATAAACCAAGGACTCCGTAACAAACACTAACACAGACAGGGAATATATACACACAGAACTAACAAGGTGATGGGAAACAGAATGCTGGGAATTGTAGTCTAATGTGAATGACACCGTGAGAACGAGGACCTCTAGTGATAACCCAGGGAAACACAACCAGACACTGTGACAGTTGGCTAGACTTGAGACTGAGGTGGGCCTAAAAGCTTCTGTCTTGTCATGGTTTCGGTCGTACCTTTCTGACAGAAAGTTTTTAGTTAAGATGGGTAATTTCTCCAGCTCCATGGCCCCTTTAACCTGTGGTCTTCCACAGGGCTCCATTTTGGCTCCCTCTTTATTTTCTCTATACATGCTACCGTTGGGCGCTCTCTTAAGGCGAGACACGGCAGGCAAAAACATCGTTTTTTTTTCACTGGTCAATTTTGAGATGTTGGGATATTTGTCTTCAATAACATGTCTTCTTTCAGACTTGTGGTGAAAAAGAGTCAGAAATACACATTTAGGTCTTTATTTTACTACACTTTGTCTGTTTGCGTGTGTATATTTCTCATAAATTCATCAAAAGTTGTCGTTATAAATCATCCCTCTGATCCGCGATCGCGATCTGCACCCTGTCATCACACACACCGTTAGAAAGCTCTCTCTCTGTCCTGAACAAGACTGCCGGATCCAAATATGGTCATTTCCTTTTTATCAGAAACCAATCGCGAAAGTAAAAGGGGAGATTTTACTCTAAATGTGCAATCTCATTGGCTGATGCTAAATCTTTAAAGCATGTTTTCTCAAAATGTCTTTTCTCTCATACTCAAAGTCCGAAATCTCCACTTCAGTAGCACCTATATACACCAAACTTTCCAGTCTTGTACCTAGTTATATTATGAAGACATTTACAGAGGGATTTGTAAATATATTATTCCTAGCCTGATTTATATAACATTTTATTCCCAAAAACATGGCGAAAATCATTTTTTTAAGGCTATTGGCAGTATATTCTGATTTACAGGATAACAAAAGTAGATATCCATAAATCCCTCTGTAATTTTTTCCCCATCTAATATATGAACACAATGAAAAAATAATTTTGAACCTGGCTTTGTCCAATACTCAGATTTCGTTTTTTTAAAATATATGCAAAATAGCGCATATTTAATTATACAATGCCTCATTTGCATATTTAAACATTAAATTACAGAAAACTTGTAATACATTTTTTTCTCATATTAATGTAGGTAATCAACTGGGAAAGTTTCATGGTGATATCTGCTACTTAAAAAAATTACCCTATTCACCTGTAGTGTCTCGCCTTAAGGAAACACAGTGTATCATTTCATTTGTATGCGGACGACACCCAAATTTACATTCCATTCAAGAGAAATTATACTGCAGCGTTAAACTCTCTTCTGCTATGCCTAGAGGAGGTGAAGGCATGGCTGGCTCAAAACTTCCTCTCTCTAAATGATGATAAGACCGAGGTCATTGTTTTCAGCCCGAGTGAAAGGTCTCAGGGTATAAGCCTAGACGTGGGGAGCCTATCTCCCTTTAAGTCTACAGGAGTGCGGAACTTGGGTGTTCTTGTTGACCAGTCTTTAAAATTTGACAAACACATATCAGCTGTCATCAGCTCCGGTTTCTACCAACTTCGTTTACTATCTAAAATCAAAGGCTTTCTTACTCCGATAACTTTGGAAATGGCGGTTCATGCATTCATCACGTGTAGGCTAGACTACTGCAATTCACTTTATTGTGGGATATCAGTTTCTCAAATTGCCCGTCTTCAATTGGTCCAAAATGCTGCGGCTAGACTTATTCTCAACTGTCGCAAATATGACCATATCTCTCCAATTCTTAAATCATTACACTGGCTGCCAGTCTGGCAGAGAATAGATTTTAAAATCCTCCTATTTGTTTTCAAATCTTTACATAACTTAGCTCCAGTCTATCTTTCCGAACTTATTCATCCCTATACTCTGTCCAGAAGCCTAAGGTCTCACGACCAGGCTCTGCTGGTAGTCCCTCGTGTCAGACTTAAGCGTAGAGGGGAGTGTGCTTTTGCAGTGGCAGGGCCTCGTCTGTGGAACACCCTGCCCCTAGAGATCCGAACGGCCCCCGACCTTTCTATCTTTAAGTCTTTGGTAAAAACCTACCTGTTCTCTTTAGCATATTGATCTCTATTTTTAATTATTTTACTATTTTACAATTGAGTCTTTGACAAGGCTACTCGTAGCTTTGCTGCTTTTTATGTGTTCTATGGGTTGTTTTGCTGTTTTTACTTTTCTTATTTGTGTGTTCTGTAAAGCACTTTGGTCTGTCTAAGCGGCTGTTTAAATGTGCTATATAAATAAATGAACTTGAACTTGACTTGAATAAGGCGAGCAACCGGCCTGGTGTACACCTTACCCTTGACAAGAACATCAACTGTTCTCACGCATCCATCATCACTGACAACAGTCTTAACCACTTTACCAATAGGCCACAGAGCTCTGGGAAGCTGTGGATCAACAATCAACACTACTGAGTCTACTGTCAGAGCTTCTGATGGTTTGTATCATTTCTGGCGTGTCTGGAGCGTAGGTAAGTAGTTCCTCGTAAATTGAGTCCAGAATTGGTCCACAAGATTTTGACAATGGCGCCATCTACGCTATTCTACGCCATCTACGCTAATGGCGCTATTTCTCCTGAGGCATACGCCACTTGTGGAAGTGATGCATCCCGCCGCCCCATGAGGAGAAGATTTGGGGTAATGGCATCGAGGTCTGCGATGTCTGCTGAAACATATCCAAGGGGTTTTGAATTTAAAATGCCCTCTACCTCTACCAAGACAGTAGTCAGGACATCTTCAGAGATAGACTGTGCTCCTGTGCTCCTGCTAATGCAGCACATAGTTCCAAGCGAGGTATGGACTGTTGCCTCTTAGGAGCCACTCTTGATCTAGCCATGGCGAAGGTAGTATGAATGCCATCTTCTGCGTACTCTGCTAAGTAAGCCACTGCTCCATACGGCCTTTCAGACACATCGCAAAACACATGAAGGTCATACCTCCGTTGTACCTCAGTAGGAACTGATGCGTAACAGCGAGGAATGGTTATGGCACTAAGATGCTGTAACTCACTTTCCCATGCATTCCAGGCAGCATGAAGATCCGGAGGTAAGTTTGGGTCATCCCATCCTCTTTTCTTCGACCATAGCTGCTGGATAAGCACTTTTGCTTGTGTGGTGAAAGGCACGATGAAACCCAAGTAACTTGACTTGGTAACTTCTTCAGGTTGGAGCTTAGTAACATAACCTGCCTTAATGAGCTTATTAATCTCACCAGAGTATACAACAGCTTTCTCTGGGTCTCTCTGAAGTTTCCTCTCTATGTTCCTCAGACTAGGCATAACTGATTGCATCGTGCTTATGAGTTTTGGAGCACCAGGTCTGCGGAGCAACGGGGTGGCGTAATGTTGAACTTCTTCAACCTTAATCCTCTGCGTTCGGCATTCAAGAAGTTTAATTGCCTCTTGATCTTCCTTGGATCTAACCACCAGCTTCTCATTCCGATAAGGCAGGACATCAAGTTGCCATAACTTCTCAACACTGCGACAGAGCAAGTCATTGGGACAAGCAGTTGACACGAAAAGACACATCTGCACTGAGTTGTGGCTTGGTGTGCCCTCTTCGGCTCCTTGTAGGGCCCACCCCAAAGCTGTGTGCACTGCAACGGGACCACCTTTAGGTCCTTGGCGGACTGGCCTATCCGCTGTGAGAAGATGGACATTGTCCGATCCAATCAGTACCAGTGGACGCACGTTATGGAATGACTGTAACGGAAGCTCTCTGAGGTGAACGTACCGTTTCTGAAGCCTCTGCACTGGATATGATTGCTCTACCAGGTCCAGACCCGAAGAAGTGAAAGCCCCAAGTATCTGGAAGCGCCTCTTCGGTTCACTCTTTGGAGAGATTTCCAGGTTAACCTTGGACCCGGAAAGGTGAGTGATGTCAGATCTTACTGTGCGTAGAGCCAGTGTTTCAGGTTCACCCTTTAACTAAAGCCTTTGGACGCCTATTGGCAAGATCATGGTTCTTTGCGCTCCGTCATCCAGTACAGCATAAGTCTCCACTGACCTGAACTCGCTGTGTAGCAACACTGGAACCACTTTAAGAAGCACTCTGCAAGTCGCACTAGAAGGGGTGAGGTAAATGCGACTCTCTGCTGTGCTTGATGTACTGTTTGTTGGATCATCATGGGCTATACGGTGAAGCACCTGGAGATGTATTCCACCACAGTCACTGCATGGCTTTTTAAGGTTGCATATATCAGGTACATGTAATCGAGCACATTTCCAGCATCGTTTTCCATCTGTAATCCATCTTTGTAGATCAGCAACCGACTGCTCCTTGATGCTATCACAGCGGGTAATGTAGTGCTCTTTACTGTTGCAAAAGAGGCAGTGTACCTTGACTGGTTTCTTCTGCTTGAGCTCTTTGGGACGGGTAGAAAGCACAGCTTCAGCAGGGGATGCACCGTGATAAACGGCTAAGCTTGATCCCTTTGGCTTATATGGAGGTTTCTCCTTTCCGACTCCTGAGAGTTTCTCAAGCTGGTAGCGCTGTACTAGCCGGATAGACAGTCTTTGCTGCTGTGCTTTGACTTGTAGCCACCCAGCGAAGTCCTGCAAATTATAGGGGTTAAGACTTATGGAGTTGAGATTCCCCTGTTGTTGGAGGAACTCGATGAATCCATCCCGCAGATACTTTGGCAGCTTATTGAGCAGGCGATCTACATGTGAGCAGCAATTAAGCTCCATCCCGCTGGGTCCCTCTAGTGATAGCAGCATGCTGACCAGGAGATGAACTCGCAAAGCAAAGCTCTGAAAGCTGTGGCTATCATTGGGCTTGACATTTGATGATGTGAGGATGGCTGCTATCTCACTTTGAGCCAATTAATGAGGCTGACCATACTGTAATTGAAGTGCCTGCATAGCTGCTGAATAAGGATATAAGTGATGCCGACAAGACTGCGCGATCATCTGAGCTTCCGGCAGTTTGAGATGTTCCAACAGGACATGATATTTATATTTCTCTGTTCGTTCTGGGTAAGGCTCAAGCAAATTGTCTAATGCCAGCTTCATGTTAGCAAATTCCCTTTCACTGTCACTTGTAAAATCTGGAATTTTAGGTTTAGGGGGGCTATACAATGTCCACTCAGGTATATTACCTCCCGGCGGAGCTGCAGTCTGTGCTGGTATCAGCTGTGGAGGAGCGACAACTGCAGCAGGGCTCACAGAAGGGAGTAAACCAGGAATCATCATTGAGAGGGTAACGTTGACATCATTCTCTGATAAGGAGGGACATAACTGAATGATGTAGATGCATTCACTGGCTGTATCTGTGAATGTGGTGCTGCAAGATGTAAGGTGTCATGGGATGCTGATAAACCGGTACTGGTGAAATCAGCTGCTGCCTAAGGGGCTGGAATGATTGTTCAGCCTTATTAACAACATTATTAACAACAGTTTGTTCATGAAGGGGCAGAAATCTGGCAGAATGAGATGGAACTGGCTCAGATAATGGTGGTAGTGACAGATGAGAGACTGGAGATACTGTGCCAGAGGAGATAGGAGAATACAGTAAACCTGTAATTCTTGATTGGTTTAGATGGATAGGAGTGCATCCAAGGTCGCCACTCTCTACCTCTGCTCTAGAAACAGCACATGTTCTCTGTGAATTTCCCTCATGTCTCACTGATGTACATACAGCAGCCTGTTTGACAACATGTGACACCGTGTCATGTGAGTGTATAGGCGGAGGGCTTAATGAACCAGAAGATGTCGAAGAAGACTGTGGTGCTGATGCAATAGCCTGCTCTGATTCATTGTCCTCATTTTCCTCTTCTTCCCTCAAGAATGATTTAATATGTTCCATCATCTCGTTTCGGCGGTGCTTACGTTTCTTAAGCCGCTCTAATTTCCTGAGAAGATCGTCCATTTTGAATGTCTCCTCTTTCTCCTTATCACTCATGGATTCCATGAGTTTCGTCAGTGAGTCCATGCTCAGTACATCTGCTTGACTCGGACTGGACCTGTCTCGATGTCCACCCTGGCTAGAGGCTGCACCTGCTTGACTACTACACACTGCGGCTGCTGCTCCTCTCTACTCCTCTGACTCTCTCTGAACAGGACTGGAGGAAAGGGCAGGTCGGTGATGTAAGTCAAGAATGTAATCCTCAAGACGCTTGGGGGTCTGACGTCGACGTGACTGTCTTGCCTGAACGTCCGCATGGAGAAGTGATGCTGATTTGTCATCTGATGACATTCTGATACAGTCAAGATCCGGCTCGAAGGACCATTTGTTGGGGATTGCCCCACTGAATGCCGATTCTTTATTGTTCTTAACCGCTTCAGTACTCTGATCAAGGAGTAGGAGTCATCAGATATTTTCCACCTTTTATTTCTGTGCAGGATTTCACCATAGAAACATATGAACTATGCTTTGGAGGTAGTTTCTGCAATAAACAAATAAACAGACGTAAATAACTAAGTGTTAATCATACATACTCACATACGATTGTGATAAAAGGCACATTAACAGTTAAACACTTTTAACAGTTCTCTCCCAGTGAGTTTAGAAATAAGCAAACAGAAGATAACCGAGCATATACAACTTAAGATACATTATAAAGCGTCCTCATTAAAGTATAATGAATATAACATATCTTATACAGATGCATAAACGTAACTAAACAAGATATATCCAATATTATCCAGATCAGCCACGATGCTAGCGGCACTTTCACGTGCGTTTCACATGACAAACTAGTGTACATAAAATCGCGAAACACCCGCGGCTTACAGGCTTAATGTTAGAGATAATCTCAACAGTATAAACATTCAATATTACAAATATGAAGTCAGGAAATGAACTCACTTCGTCAAGAACTTTCCCTGCACTCAGAGATGCTGCACGGGTGGAAAAATGTGTCATACTCTGACCGCTCTGTATGCGCAACTTAAACGCATCACTTCCGCTCAAACAGCATCCAACTACATTGCGTACTATCTACTTCCCACATATTAAGTATTCTACATAATACACCCTTTAAAATATAGAATACAGCATTAGATAATACCTAAAAAACATAACATGTATAGAATTCACAACAACTGTTAATAATCTAAGTTTAGATAAACTGAGTGAAAAGGAAGGGGGGTGAATGAAAAAGGGGCAGTGGTCTGGGGAAAGAGAAAGGTACATTCTGCTGTGCGCGATAATGAATGCTTTGTCAGGAGGAATCCATCAATGGTCACCAGGGAGAGGGAGACGTCAGGAAAAGTTATGGTTTGTTGGTTTTTTAACTCACGTGGTCTGCTATAGCAAAGTAATTCAGGAACAAAAACTGTCATGTTATTGTACTTCATCTATTTGTAAAGCTGTCTGGTGGAATAGAGAGAAATATGCTGTTTGCGACACAATGCACAATACATTTAGGCCGTTTTAAAGACAAGTTCTGCAACATTGCAGAGCTCAAAACGCATAAATACAGTCACACACCTATGCTCATACTGTTATCTCTCCAATTCATCATGCAGATCGGTTTCCTCTTTCTTATATTTTCTCTGAAAAAGAGCATTTAGACATGGATATTACAAACCTCCACTGATCTTTTGCTCTCTATTTCTCTTCGTCATCTTCTGCATCTCTCTCTGTTTCTCATATTAACCTCTTTAGCTGTTGAAGCATAGGAACTCCTGACACTTCGCATCTTCACTATTGTCTGTAGACAAAGCTGTAACTGTCAGTCATTTTCTCTCTCACTCAGTCTCTTCCTCTCGTAGCCCTAGGCTATCGTTCTTTATGTGTGTAGTAGTGTTAGCATTTGGAGAGCTCGCATCCCGTTAGCTGTTCTCTTGTTTAGCTAGCCTACTTTCTCTCACTATGTAAACCGAAAAATTCTTCATGAAGTTCACAGGGGTCACTGGTGCTGTTTTGCCTGGGGAAGAAAAAGACGAAAGTAATAACACAGTGAAAATTTTCACTGCAGCTTTTCAGATTAGAGGGCAAATACATGGAGAGGAAAAGAAATCAAACCCTGGCAGACTGAGTCTGACCTGTCATGCCATAAGAATGTTCTGTTGACTTGTCTGTGTCTGGGCAGCGATGTGGCGCTAACAAGAGAAAGAACTGATCTTACTGTGAGAGGAGAGAGAAAAGAGAGAGAAATGTGGAGTAATTGTTCCTAGGAATGAAACTGATTCACACTCAGCGATGTGTAAAATTACACTGGCAGAGGACATGGGCTGCAGTGTTGTTTCACAACATAAGAACACTGCACTATTTTAAAAGTGCTCATCAACACCATGGGCCCTATTTTATCGATCTGAAACGCAAGTGTCAAAGCGCAAAGCGCAAGTAACTTTGTGGGCGGATCCCGGCGCTGTTGCTATTTTCCCGGCGGGATTAATGACTCTTGCGCCCGACGCAAGTTTAAAAGGGGTTGGTCTGAAATAGCTTCATTATTCATAGGTGTGGTTTGGGCGTTACGTGAAATAAACCAATCAGAGCGTCATCCAACATACCCTTTTAAGTTGCATGGCGGATTGTTATTATTATGGCGCATTTACCAGGCGCGCTTCAGAATCGGTTCACAGCCAAGGAGATCGATGTTCTCGTCAGGGCCGTAAAAGAAAGAGAAGTGACATTGGGGATGGGACAAACCCAACCAAATCAATAGAAAAAAATATGAGAAAGCTCAACTTAACTGGTAAGTTAAAGAGTAAGGTTTTTAATGTACTTACATTATGGTAAAGGTGATTTCGCAGTCTTCAGATTTTTTTTTTCCTGGTTCTTGATGGACAAACTAATTTGTCAGATGTCCTTATATACAAATGTGTCTTGCCAGTATTGGGCAAACAGGTCTGATCCGTCATTACTACAATTTGCCTGAAAAATTTGGGTAAATGTATAAGCTAGATTTATGCTTCATGGACACCACAATGATTTCCCTCGTGTGGTAATATTTTTCCTTGTTATAATGTATGATTTGCAAAAATAAAAACTGCTGCCTCTGTGTTGATGTGAGAATCAAAGTGTATGCGAGGTGTGCACGCTATACATTATGGTCAAGCAAGCACCCTTAAAATAGCATAATGAACAACGCGCAACGCGCCACTGACTTTAGACTAGGTTTTTTCTGGTCAGTGGCGCAATTGTTTTATAGAACAGCAAAATAGCATGAGGGATGAAGTTTGCATGACGTTTGCGCCGGAACACGCCTCCTCTTTGCGCTGAACCGCCCCGGGGAGCGCAAGTGTATTTCTTAGTTAACCGACGTGTGTCTGTGGAGGGAAAAGTCCGCTTTGCGCGGGTGCAAAATAGGAATGATACATGCGTCAGTGTACAAAGTCATTTGCGCCGGGTGGAAGATAGGGCCCCATAACTGAGAGAAACAGCTTATTTTATGTTATCAGTAAAAAGCAAATTAGACTACCTACTATAGTTATCATACCAGTTATTATAGTATGAAGTGATTTATAGCCAGAGATGAAGCGTAAGAAACTGGGTCAGTGTGAACATGATTGTGTGAAAGTGTGTGATCCTCATGTTTGGAGTCTGAGAGATCCTGAGGCCATTTTAATAGCTTAAAAACATACTTAACATTCAGGTTGATACTTCATGGCTTGTCTTGATCTTATGAAATGTTTATAAGCAAAATTACAGGCTGCTAACATATTTTAACCTTCCTTCGTGAACAATGTAACCATATATATCTTTGGGGTCTCAGAGACTGTAATGATTTTCACATCCTGCAATAGCATTCTCAAATAACATTCACAATGTAGAGATGACAGTTAATTATTTTGATATCTTTTGACCTCCAAACGAAAATTTTAATAAAATATCAGTTAAACTTCTGAAAATTGAGAACCCTTTGTGACTCATTTGCAATTGCTCATCATTACCATCAAATAAAAAAAAAGACTGCTGATTTCTTGCCTTTTAGAATTTATTTGATAGAGCATATGAGGACATGCAATAAATATTCTGATATTCTCCGTGAACATTGTTCTAAACTCAGGGGTGCAGAGAGGAAGTGGCGCAAATCGAAAGATCCTACAGACCTGGGTCTTTATCAATCCCTCCTCTCTTCTCTGCTAATATCTCTACTGCTAAAATGGCTTACTATCACAACAAAATTATCAATTCTTCTGACTCTCGCATGCTTTTCAAAACCTTCTCCTCTCTTCTCAACCCTCCTCCTCCTGCTCCTTCATCAACCCTAATAGCTGACGATTTTGCCACATTCTTCATAGATAAAACAACCACCATCAGCGGTCAATTTACCAATCCACAAACTGACACACACATTTTACCAGCAAACGCACACATTCTACCCTCCTTCTCTCTACTTTCAGCGGCAGAAGTCTCTAAACTCCTCCTTTCCAATCGCCCTACCACCTGTCCGCTTGATCCTATCCCCACTAATCTACTTCAAGCCATTTCTTCCTCAGTTGTACCCACACTCACGCACATCATAAACACCTCTCTTCACACTGGTACCTTTCCCACAGCTTTTAAGCAGGCTTGGGTAACCCCACTGCTTAAGAAACCCAATCTAAATCCAGCACATCAAGCAAGTTACAGACCAGTATCTCTTCTTCCATTTGTCGCGGAAACACTTGAACGAGTTGTTTTCAACCAGATCTCCTCCTTTCTTACACAGAACAACCTCTTGGACAACAATCAGTCTGGTTTCAAAAGCGGACACTCAACTGAGACTGCCCTGCTCTCAGTAATTGAAGCTCTGAGACTGGCAAGAGCAGCTTCCAAATCCTCAGTTCTCATCCTGCTGGATCTGTCTGCTGCTTTTGACACAGTTAACCACCAGATCCTCCTGTCAATCCTAAAGATGAAGGGCATCTCGGGAACTGCACTCCAATGGTTTGAGTCTTACCTTTCAGGTAGGTCCTTTAGGGTGTCGTGGAGAGGTGTGGCATCTAAGACCCAACATCTAGCTACTGGGGTGCCTCAGGGCTCAGTGCTTGGACCACTCCTCTTCTCCATCTACTATCATGTCTAGGATCTGTGATTCAGAAACATGGCTTTTCCTATCATTGCTACGCTGATGACACACAACTCTACCTCTCATTCCAGCCTGATGATCCGATGGTAGCTGCTCGTATCTCAGCCTGCCTGACAGATGGTGGGATGAAGGACCACCACCTTCAACTAAACCTTTCGAAGACAGAGCTACTTGTGGTCCCGGCCAACCCAACACTTCATCACAACTTCTCCATTCAGCTAGGCTCATCATCCATAACTCCATCAAGGTCAGCTAGGAACCTTGGGGTTGTAATTGATGATCAGTTGAAATTCACAGACCACATTGCTAGAACTGCCCGGTCCTGCAGATTTGCCTTGCACAACATTGGGAGGATCAGGCCCTTCCTATCAGATCATGCTACACAACTCCTTGTCCAAGCACTTGTTCTATCCAGACTGGACTATTGTAATGCTCTCCTGGCTGGTCTTCCAGCTTGCTCTGTCAAACCTCTACAATTGATCCAGAATGCTGCAGCCAGAGTGGTCTTTAATGAGCCGAAGAGAGCACACGTCACTCCTCTCCTCACAAAATTGCACTGGTTGCCAGTTGCCGCTCGCATTAAATTCAAGTCACCGATGTTTGCCTACAGAACAACCACTGGCACTGCTCCCTCTTACCTAAACTGATTACTTCAGATTTATGTGCCATCCAGAAACTTGCGCTCTGTTAGCGAATGTCGTCTTGTGGTACCATCTCAAAGAGGCACAAAATCTCTTTCTCTGACCTTTACCATGACTGTTCCCTGTTGGTGGAATGATCTGCCTAACTCAACCAGAGCTGCTGAGTCAGTAGCCACTTTCAAGAAACTGTTGAAGACGTATCTTTTTTGGCAGCACTTGATCCAGTAATACTAACACTTTCTCTTCTCTTCTACTATTTAAAAAAAAAAAAAAAACTGCGTTAAATTAAACTGAGAGGGGTCATAGCACTTACGTATTGTTGTCCTACTGTTAGTTTAACTGCTTCTATTGTTCTCATTTGTAAGTCGCTTTGGATAAAAGCGTCTGCTAAATTAATAAATGTAATGTAATATAATGTAATGTAAATAAATACAGTTAAATCGATACAATACGGTAAACAGAAAGTTGACCGTCCTGCTGCTCACTCCCCTCACTCCATGCCGAACAATCAGATCACAGGAAATAGTGCCGAAAACTGAAATGTTCACCTGTGCCCATGTGATAGTAGATAACCAACAAGAAATAACAACAAATAAATGCCACTACAGTATATATGATCTATTTATGTCCAAGTGTTAGTGACAGTAATTTTGGTGGTTCAGGCCCTGTAAGGAGCAATCACTATTGTGCCCTTGAACAAGGCACTTAACCCCATGTTGCTTTGTTTAAAATTTCTATTTTTGTTGAAATTTCTATTGACTATTGATTATTGAAGGTGTCATATCATACAAAATCTAATATTTTAGATTTCTGTCTTTTGAGAGAAAATTGCTTAAAAATCTTGTTTTCAAAAATCAAAGTTCCTTTCGTAAGGGAGCTCACGCTGCATCGATACTCGAGGCTTTGGGGAATGCCTTCGGCATGATGCGTCTGAAGTCTGTAGTGGAAATACTCCAATCTTGATTGGTGCTATGTCTTTCATCACTCGTGACGTTGCATGTGACGGTGATCCGGAAGCTATAAAAGGACACTGGAACATAGCCGCGTCAGCTTTCTGTCTTCAGCATTCGTTCTGTGTGACTGTATTGTCTTATTTGGTGTTGTCTGTCTATCTCAATATATATGGCAAATATAGAGAAACGACTCAGGCGGTGTGCGTCCCCTTGCCCACGTTATTTGAACGAGGATAACACACACTCGTTCTGTGTTGTTTGTCTGGGAGTGGAGCATGCACGGGCAGTGCTCGAGGGCGCTATCTGTGCAAACTGTTTTCAGTTACCTATGAAGAAGCTCCGCTCCCGTTTCAGCCTGTTCGATCAAATAGATAAGGCTCGCGTTTCCAGTGCAGCAGGTCCCGCGTCTGTCGAGGCAACGCTCCGCTTGTATGCATGGGATTTGCACGTGGGGTTGGCAGATAATACTGAGACGGTTACTACCCTTTCTCAGTGTTTATTAACCAGCTCCATTGGTCTCGTGCACGGTTCAGAAGCCCGCGCTGCGGCTTCTTCCGACCGTGTTAAAGACCCGGTGTTTGGTTTATCTGGCTCCTAGGAGTTAGATATTCCCAACACCGAATCACGTGGATATGGGGATTCTCCACCCCATATTCCCCTTATTGAGGAGTTGCTGGAGATTGTAACCAGGGCAGTGGCCAAATTAAATGTTGAATGGCCATTTAATAAGCAGGAAGCGACTAAGACAAATAAAATGAATGAGTGCTTCCTGCAGACCCAGTCACAATCCTCGTGTCAGAGCCTTCCCTTTTTCACTGATCTCCATACTGAGGTATCGAGGTCAATTATTTTCCCCCATGTATATATTTACTCAACCATTAGGGAATCTAATGAGAATGGTTATGAGGTGATGCCTCGGGTAGAGGAATATTTTGCGAAATATTTTCTCTCCGACATTGCATCACCCCTGATAGCTCAGACACTTCCCTCCAAATCTCGTACATCGAATTTGTTAGGGAAAGCATATATGGCGGTGGGTCGAGCCAGTGCATGCCTACATACGATGGGGTTATTACAGGCATACCAGGCTGACCTCCTCAAGGAGGTGGATGATAACTGGGAGCTCTCACTCCACGGTATTACTGAATTTCGTAGAGTGGCTGACTTATCTCTCCGTATAATTAAAGAGACGGCCTGTGCCATTGGCCGTTTTATGGCAGCACTGGTCGTCTCAGAGATACATTTATGGCTAAATCGCTTGGGGATCGGGAAGAAGCTCTGGGCCTTCCTTCTCGATGCCCCCCTTTCGCCTTCTGGCCTCTTTGGCGACGCGGCAAGTACCGTTGTCGAGAGGCTTCACGAGGCAGAGCGACAATCAGGATCTGGATATCATGATACAGGCATGGTTGAGACCACGTCTGTGTATGTTTTCCCCGATTGTTCTGCCCCCGGGGGTTATAGAGTGCAAAAGGGTTCGACAGTACGGGATGAGCTTACTCCTAGTAGCCCCTGTGTCTGGCCCGAATATGGCTTCCAAACATCTGGGCTCTCCTGGCAGGCCTTCCGCAATAAATCCGGATCAAGATGGTCCTCCCTCCTCATCCCGAGGTCGTGATACTTCACCCTTGGTTGAAGCCCAAGAAGCTGCTGGATTGGCCTCTGAGGGGTACCAATTCACAAACTCTGGTCTCTCAACCGAGGTTGTTGAGACCATTTTAAACTCTAGAGCCCCCTCCACGAGGAAACTTTATGCTTTTAAATGGAAAATTTTCATTTCATGGTGCAGAGAACGTCAGTTGGACCCAGTTAACCCTCTGGGGTCCAGAAACGTGCCGGCGCGTTTTGCTAGATTTTTTTCACATAGCAGGAAAATAGACTTAAAATACTCTGTCATTTTTGGTCATACAGACTTAAGAAATATAAAAAAAATAAACTGTTGAATGTCTATTTTTTTATGTGTCCACTTACAATCGAAATAAAACATTGTGCTTTTGTAAAATAAAGAAAATAAACAGGGTGTGCTTTCTGTCTCTCCATCTCCGTTAACCTTTTTTCTGGAGCACGTCTCTAAACTTAAACAAAACTCAGCGAATACTATTCACCCAAGCATGAGCAATATATATCTAAGTTTGTACTTTTAAAATATCTAATTCAAAACTAAAATAAATATTCTCTGTTTATGTAATCTATAAAAAAAGAGAGAGGTGTCAGCCGATCTCATTATCGTTCTCTCAGCTCATTATTCTGCTAATGTGCCACGCCCACGGAGAGCGCGCGGTATTCAAACGCAAATGATCTAAGGCAAGCCATTCAAACATGCCAACGCCCACCAGCTGGTTTATAAAACACATCATGTTTAATAAAAACTTGTACTTTACCTCGTCTTGCTACCTGTGAGGAATAATACTATCTAATAACCCTGGAAAATGTACCAGAAGTGCTGGTAGTTTCATTTCGAGGAGCAACGGATCCAGCTGATGTAGTAAGTAATTTATTCTTAAGTGCTTTGTTCTAATCGCGATATTGAATAGTGTCTATAAACCGCAAAAATACTGTTTAAATATGAATGTAGCTGTGTGTGAATGTCTGTGTGTAGGCTAAATGATGAATGAACAGCACAGACGCGCGCGCGTTGTTTACTTCAGTTATACAGCGCGTGTCTGTGCCGTTCATTCACTCTCGCACCTACATTAGTAAACGTTATTTTTACATGAACACATCCAAACTATATTGCTATAGCCTACTAAGATGAGTAAAAATAGACTGAAATATGTTGAAATAAAATGTCTGTATAAGCAACAAACTGCAAATTAACATGTATATGCTAATATATCATACACAATATGTTATAGACTAAATATGAATGTTTAGACAAGATTTTGTGATTAGTTTTGGATAGATTATAAAGTTTTGACTGTAAAAAATTTACTGTAAAAAGAAGCTTTTGTTCACTAATTTCTGCTTGTCACGTTTCAGTATGTTTGAGTTCTGTTCTGTGATCTTGGTTTCCCCTGTCTTTGTGATTTTGGTTTAGTCCTGTTAGTTTTCCCGCTCTTGTCTAATTAGTTATTCCCGTCACCTGTGTTAATTCAGTTAATTATCCTGTTAGTCCCTGTTCATTTAAGCCCTGTGTTTTCCCTCAGTGTTTGTTGATCGTCGTCCCCGTATGGTTGTGTTTTCTGAAGTCCTGGGGCCTCATGTATCAATCTTGCGTACGCTCAAAAACTTTGCGTACGCCAGCTTTCACGCTCACGGTCGGATGTACTAACAGTGAAATTAACGTGAGAATGTGCGTTCCTCCACGCCAATTTCATGTCTGGCGTACGTACATTTCTCATAGTTTTTGTTCGTCGGCGATTCTTACAGGCAATGAAGTTAAGTTGCAAACATTACACAACGAATTGTTCTACAAGTCTAACGCACTACCACCTGTGGGATGCATTGCTATTAATTTGCAATTTATAAAATAATTTACATATATTGTCACACAAGCCTTATGGGAATATTCTATCAATTATGCAATTAAGTAAGAACATATAAAAGCATATGATATTCCCATATAATGCAGTTGACCAGCCAAACATTAAAACGCAATTTGCAGCGATAGCCGGTTTTCCTAATGTAATCGGAGCGATCGACTGCACACGCATTGCTATAAAGGCGCCATCTGAAGAAGAATTTGCATATGTGAATCGGAAACATTTCCATTCAATAAATGTGCAGATAATATTGGTTACCTTCGTGGCAGTCCTGTAGTAAATCCGAGTCTCCCACAGCAGCGGATACTACTCAAGAGAGTAAAGTGTCACCCATAATTGAGGCAATTCTCTGACCCCTTTACCACTGCTTGTTCTGCCCACACTTTGTCGGTGCGCAGCAGTTCTCCATTTAACGTCCACCTTTATATCAGACCATTTTTTTAAGGTCATTTACAGTGCGACTTTCAGATCCCACCGCATTGACGGCATCAGCCAAACTCTCCCACTCATATTTTTTCCTTTTGTTATTAATTCCGGAGGACAAAGTTCCAAATATTTTTTTTCTCGTTTCTACCTTCGATAGTAGCACCTCCGATTCAAGTTTCGCTTCTTGCCGCTTGCTTTAGCCATTTTCTTACTCCTTTCTTTTGCCAAAGTGGACTCATTACCATATTTAAATGTATTTAATTAAGGGAGGAGACTGGGTGGGGCGTTGTGCTCGTGCATGTGCGCTCATTTTTACGTTAATTGGGATGTACAAAGAGAATATGCGTGGGATCCTTCGTACGCAGAGATTCATACATCTGTTTTTTTTTGTGCGTACGCACATTTACAGCTTTGTCCGTACGCAATGTTTTAGTATGAATTCAACGCAAGTCTTTGTACATGAGGCCCCTGGAGTTTTGTTCTTTTGTTCCTGTATGTTGCAGAAAGTTAAGTTTATAAATAAATCTACTATACTGCTATTCTCGTGTCCTCGTCTTCGGCAACCTGCACACAACCTGACAGAACGACCAACCGTTTACAAAATACGAAGATGAGTAGAAGGAGAAAGAACCAGAAGGTGAGCCCCATTGAAACACCTATCCTCTTCCAAGAGGAGCGCTCTCTAGAAGAGTATGCGGGGCTGTACCTAGAGTTGTATGATGATGTGACGTTGGATGAAGAGGAACTGAAGCAGAGTTTCTGGGGTGGTCTGAAGGACCCGCTAGCCCAGATAATTCTGGTGAAGGACCTCAATATGTCCTTTTATGAGTTTGTGGATCACACGCTATGGGCGTGTGGATCCGAATACGTCATAGAAGATCTCCCACTCCAACCAGTTCCAAGCCCGCCAGCGCCTGAGCCAGTGTCTGCTGTTCCAGAGCCAGTCTTCGAGCAAGAGCCAGAGCCAGTCTTCGAGCAAGAGCCAGAGCCAGTCTTCGAGCATGAGGCAGAGCCCATCGCCTGTTCACCAGAACCGGAGCCAATCACCTGCCCGCCAGAGACTGAGCACATCACACGTGAGTCCACACAGGAAAACGCAGCGCTGATTGTGATGTCTGCGGCGATTCTGTGTGTGTGGGCTACACGCACATCAGCTCTGGCCCATGAGTCCAGTTCCGAGTCCCATGATGTGCTGGCCCCGTCCAGTTCCGAGTCCCATGATGTGCTGGCCCCGTCCAGTTCCGAGTCCCATGATGTGCTGGCCCCGTCCAGTTCCGAGTCCCATGATGTGCTGGTCCCGTCCAGTTCCGAGTCCCCTGATGTGCTGGTCCCGTCCAGTTACGCGCCAGAGCCCGTTGATCCTGCGCCAGAGCCCGTTGATCCTGCGCCAGAGCCCGTTGATCCTGCGCCAGAGCCCGTTGATCCTGCGCCAGAGCCCGTTGATCCTGCGCCAGAGCCCACTGATCCTGCGCCAGAGCCCACTGATCCTGCACCAGAGCCCACTGATCCTGCACCAGAGCCCACTGATCCTGCACCAGAGCCCACTGATCCTGCACCAGAGCCCACTGATCCTGCACCAGAGCCCACTGATCCTCCGCTGGTCCTGCCCAGCCCAAGACCCTCTTTGCTGCCGGATCCCCCCTTTCCTGTCAATTTCCCTATTAAAATTTTGGGGGGGCGCCCACCCGAAGGGTCTTCACCGCCATGGCCGCCTGAAGGGTCCTCACCGCCATGGCCGCCCGAAGGGTCCTCACCGCCATGGCCGCCCGAAGGGTCCTCACCGCCATGGCCGCCCGAAGGGTCCTCACCGCCATGGCCGCCCGAGGGTCCCACAGCTCCGCCCTGGACGCCCAAGGGTCCCACAGCTCCGCCCTGGACGCCCGAGGGTCCCACAGCTCCGCCCTGGACGCCCGAGGGTCCCACAGCTCCGCCCTGGACGCCCGAGGGTCCCACAGCTCCGCCCTGGACGCCCGAGGGTCCGCCTGCTCCACCCTGGACGCCCGAGGGTCAGCCTGCTCCACCGTGGTCACGCCCACAGCCTGCTCCGCCTGGACCGTCCTGGAGTCCAGGATGCCCACCCTCCCACCCCTTTGGATGTTGTACGGCGCGAGGACGCGCCTTCGGGGAGGGGGGAGGTACTGTCACGTTTCAGTATGTTTGAGTTCTGTTCTGTGATCTTGGTTTCCCCTGTCTTTGTGATTTTGGTTTAGTCCTGTTAGTTTTCCCGCTCTTGTCTAATTAGTTATTCCCGTCACCTGTGTTCAGTTAATTATCCTGTTAGTCCCTGTTCATTTAAGCCCTGTGTTTTCCCTCAGTGTTTGTTGATCGTCGTCCCCGTATGGTTGTGTTTTCTGAAGTCCTGGAGTTTTGTTCTTTTGTTCCTGTATGTTGCAGAAAGTTAAGTTTATAAATAAATCTACTATACTGCTATTCTCGTGTCCTCGTCTTCGGCAACCTGCACACAACCTGACACTGCTCATATGTTAAATATACTATAGTATGATGTTTTGTCAAAAATAAAGTAGGTATATTGAATTATCAACTAAGATGTTATTATAGTGTTTGTTCCAATATTCAAACTAATGAATCCTTACCTTTTTTAATACGGATGATAAAATGTATAATTTTTACAAAGAAAGAATACACTTGAAATATTGTTAAAATTGTAATTGTTGTTGTAATTGTAACCTATTTGTAATTGGTTACAATTTCTAATTGTAAAATATGTATATATAGATCATTTATTTTGTCCTTGCATTCTTTGGGACCCTGTGGCACTCCTGTGTGAAAGGGCTCATTAATATGCAGCTCATTATGTATGTGGCACATTATCCGTCCTTTGTCTTCTCAGGTGTGAACACGCCTCCACGCATATTGCCTTTCCAAACAAAAGGTGTCTTATAAAATTTAAATCAATGTATTGTTTTGTGTAAATGATTAGGCAGGATGATTTTCAGATCATTTTGAAGCAAAAACTCTAGGCAACAACGCCCATTAGTCAAAAGTCTTGTGGACACATATTTAGTATGTGTTTTGTGGCCTTATTTCAGACACTTTAAGTTTTAGTTTTTTCAATAACCATGTATAAACAATATTCTCTCAAAAATGCAAACATGTACATACATTTTGCTCACATATTATGGTGGCCCTGTTTGTGCTAAATAGAGTGTAATTACACCTTTGCTATTAATATGTTTATAAGCAACTGAAAAAAGCACAAATGTCAGGTCATGTCAAAACATCTTAAGGACCCCAAAAACACCTTGGACCCCAGAAGGTTAACTGCCCGGTGGCTTCACTGCTGGAGTTCCTCCAGAATCGTTTCTCTGACGGGCTCTCCCCGTCCGCGCTTAGGGTCTATGTGGCGGCTAAAGCTGCCTTCCACACGCCTTTAAGGGTGGGCACTCTGAGGACACACCCATTCATAATTAGTTTCCTTCGTGGAGCCAGGAGGATGAGGCCTGCTATCCAGCCTAGGGTACCCACGTGGGACCAGGCAGTGATCTTCGAAGGGTTATCCCTGGCACCCTTCGAACTCTTCGATAAGGTGTCTGAAAAATTCTTATCCTTTAAGGTGGCCTTCCTGCTCGCTATTACTTCCCTGAAACGAGTTGGCGACCTGCAGGCGCTATCTGTGGCTTCCTCTTGCCTCGAGTTCGCTCCTGGCAGAGTGAGAGCAATTCTCCACCCTAGACCTGGCTACGTGCCTAAGGTGCCCTCGAATGTGGCACGGTCTATAATCCTTCAGGCCTTTCATCCTCCACCGCATGTGTCGGCTGATCAAGCTAAACTACACTTGTTATGCCCGGTCCGAGCTCTTGAGGCTTATGTACATAGGACCAGCTGTTTGTGTGTTTTGGGTTATCCAAGAAGGGCTCCCCGGTCTCCAAACAGACTATTAGCAAGTGGATAGTAGAGGCTATTTCTTCTGCTTACGAGGTGCGCAATCTGCCTTCACCTCTCCTGATAAAAACCCACTCAACTCGAGGAGTGGCATCCTCTAGAGCCTTGCTAGCAGGGCTTTCTCTTCAATAGGTCTGTGATGCCGCTGGCTGGGCCTCCCCACACACCTTCATAAAACATTACAGTCTGGATCTGCCCTCTACACCAGGTTCACAAGTTCTCATGTCTTGAGTGTGCCAGATTGCTTCACACCAGGGCGAGGTCTCTCAGTATGACGGCGTGGGTATTCATTCCCCAAAGCGTTGAGTATCGATGCAGCGTGAGTTCCCTTACAAAAGGGAACGTCTCGGGTTACTATTGCAACCCTCGTTCCCTGAGTGGGGAACGAGACGCTGCATCCCTCAGCGACACTTTTCGCGCTCCTGAGAACAACTTGCTTCGACCCTTCAAAAGCTGACGCGGCTATGTATCACCGTCACATTCAACGTCACGAGTGACGAAAGACATAGCACCAATCAAGATTGGAGTAGTTCCACTACAGACTTCAGACGCATCATGCCGAAGGCATTCCCCAAAGCGTCGAGTATCGATGCAGCGTCTCGTTCCCCACTCAGGGAACGAGCGTTACAATAGTAACCCGAGATGCTTTCCCTGGTCAAAAATAACTTTTATTGTAACAGCAGCAAAACTCATTCTGAACTTTCACAACTTAAACAACTTTGCTCAGCAGCAGAAAACAGACTGTTTATTTCTAAAGGTTAGAGAGAAGGTGAAAAATTTATGGTTTTGGCACAGAAAAATATTATTATATATGACCCCCAGTGGGGAAATAAAAATATCTATGATATGACCCCTTTAAATAACACCATTTTTGTCACGGTGTGGGTTTTGTGTTTTGTTCCTTGTTGTTGTCTGTCATGTGATTCCCTGCTTGCCACGTGTCTTGTTAATTGTCTGATGATTGTTCCCATGTGTTTCTGATTAGCCACGCCCCCTTGTTATCTTGTTTAGCTTGTTTGTCTGTGTATTTAAACCTCTGTGCTTCAGTTGCTGTTTGTCGGTCGTTGTTTGATGTGAGTTGTTCCCAGTTCCTTGTTCTGTGTCCTGTGTGCGTTATTCTGAAGTTTCCCTGGATTGCTGTCTGTCAGACTATTAAAGTGCTTGCGATTGGATTCACTCTCTGCTTCATCCTTGCTGCATCATAACAGAACGACCGACCAAATGAATCTAGCAGCACAGATCTCACCTGATCTTCCCAGCATGAGACGGGAGTTTGCCGGTTAGATTGCGGCCTTGGCCCTGGATAGCTGCGATCTGTTCCAGTATACCTGGGGGTTTGCCCCTCTCGCTGCCTCCTGCTCTCTCGGTGACGAGGCGGTTAAGCTGTGTTACCGGCTAGGGGCTAAGGAGGTCGATCCGAGGGAGCTCCCCGATCTCTCGGGTCTGAACTGGAGAGAGGCACTCGGCCGATGTCTGGAGAGCTTCCTTCCGCGGTACGCCAGGTCATCACCTGATCTCTGCGTCCAGCCAGAGCTTCACGTCAGCCACGTCCAGCCAGAGCTTCACGTCAGCCACGTCCAGCCAGAGCTTCACGTCAGCCACGTCCAGCCAGAGCTTCACGTCAGCCACGTCCAGCCAGACCCTTCACCGCTGGTCCCGTCCAGCCCAGAGCCTTCACCGCTGGTCCCGTCCAGCCCAGAGCCTTCACCGCTGGTCCCGTCCAGCTCAGAGCCCTCACCTCTGGTCCCGTCCAGCCCAGAGCCCTCACCGCTGGTCCCGTCCAGCCCAGATCCCTCACCGCTGGTCCCGTCCAGCCCAGAGCCCTCACCGCTGGTCCCGTCCAGCCCAGAGCCCTCACCGCTGGTCCCGTCCAGCCCAGAGCCCTCACCGCTGGTCCCGTCCAGCCCAGAGCCCTCACCGCTGGTCCTGTCCAGCCCAGAGCCCTCACCGCTGGTCCCGTCCAGCCCAGCGCCCTCTCGCTCTCGGAGACGGAGGAGGAAGAGGACTTCCCGCGTCCCGCAATGCCTGGAAGTCCTTCCTGTACTTCCTGTCAGCCCAGAGCCCTTGCCGCTGGTGCCGTCCGGTCCAGAGACTGTTCACGTCACGTCTGCCCAGCGAGAGACTGTTCACGTCACGTCTGCCCAGCGAGAGACTGTTCACGTCACGTCTGCCCAGCGAGAGACTGTTCACGTCACGTCTGCCCAGTCAGAGCCTGTTCATGTCACTTCCTCCGAGCCAGTGTCTACGGACAAGATGGCCGAGTCAGAGACTGTTCACGTCACTTCTGCTGATCCAGAGACTGTTCACGTCACTTCCTCCGAGCCAGTGTCTACGGACAAGATGGCCGAACCAGAGACTGTTCACGTCACTTCTGCTGATCCAGAGACTGTTCACGTCACTTCCTCCGAGCCAGTGTCTACGGACAAGAGGGCCGCCTCCAAGCCAGTGTCTACGGACAAGATGGCCGGCCCAGAGTCTGTTCCTGTTACCGAGCCAGAGTCTGTTCCTGTTCCCGAGCCAAAGTCTGTTCCTGTTCCCGTGCCAAAGTCTGTTCCTGTTCCCGAGCCGGAGTCTGTTCCTTTTCCCGAGCCGGAGTCTGTTCCTTTTCCCGAGCCGGAGTCTGTTCCTGTTCCCGAGCCGGAGTCTGTTCCTGTTCCCGAGCCGGAGTCTGTTCCTGTTCCCGAGCCAGAGTCTGTTCCTGTTCCCGAGCCGGAGTCTGTTCCTGTTCCCGAGCCGGAGTCTGTTCCTGTTCCCGAGCCGGAGTCTGTTCCTGTTCCCGAGCCGGAGTCTGTTCCTGCTCCCGAGCCGGAGTCTGTTCCTGCTCCCGAGCCGGAGTCTGTTCCTGCTCCCGTGTGTTGTCTGTTCCCGAGCCAGTGTGTGTGTTGTCTGTTCCCGAGCCAGTGTGTGTGTTGTCTGTTCCCGAGCCAGTGTGTGTGTTGTCTGTTCCCGAGCCAGTGTGTGTGTTGTCTGTTCCCGAGCCAGTGTGTGTGTTGTCTGTTCCCGAGCCAGTGTGTGTTGTCTGTTCCCGAGCCAGTGTGTGTGTTGTCTGTTCCCGAGCCCGAGCCAGTGTGTGTGTTGTCTGTTCCCGAGCCCGAGCCAGTGAGTGTGTTGTCTGTTCCCGAGCCAGTGTGTGTGTTGTCTGTTCCCGAGCCGGAGCCAGTGAGTGTGTTGTCTGTTCCCGAGCCAGTGAGTGTGTTGTCTGTTCCCGAGCCAGTGAGTGTGTTGTCTGTTCCCGAGCCAGTGAGTGTGTTGTCTGTTCCCGAGCCAGTGAGTGTGTTGTCTGTTCCCGAGCCAATGTGTGTGTCGTCTGTTCCCGAGCCAATGTGTGTGTCTGCTGTTCCCGAGCCAATGTGTGTGTCTGCTGTTCCCGAGCCAATGTGTGTGTCTGCTGTTCCCGAGCCAATGTGTGTGTCTGCTGTTCCCGAGCCAATGTGTGTGTCTGCTGTTCCCGAGCCAATGTGTGTGTCTGCTGTTCCCGAGCCAATGTGTGTGTCTGCTGTTCCCGAGCCAATGTGTGTGTCTGCTGTTCCCGAGCCAATGTGTGTGTCTGCTGTTCCCGAGCCAATGTGTGTGTCTGCTGTTCCCGAGCCAATGTGTGTGTCTGCTGTTCCCGAGCCAATGTGTGTGTCTGCTGTTCCCGAGCCGGTGTCTGCTGTTCCCGAGCCGGTGTCTTCACCGCCGTGGCCGCCCGAGGGGTCTTCACCGCCGTGGCCGCCCGAGGGGTCTTCACCGCCGTGGCCGCCCGAGTGGTCTTCACCGCCGTGGCCGCCCGAGGGGTCTTCACCGCCGTGGCTGCCCGAGGGGTCTTCACCGCCGTGGCCGCCCGAGGGGTCGTCTATGCCCTGGCCGCCCAAGTGGTCGTCTCCGTCCTGGTCGCCTGCGCGAACCTGGCCCTCCGTCCCTCCCCCAAGACCGCCTCCACTTCACCACCCTCCTGAACTTTAGTGTTGTGTTTCGAGGGGCGTCGGGAGCCGCCCATAGGGGGGGGGCTATGTCACGGTGTGGGTTTTGTGTTTTGTTCCTTGTTGTTGTCTGTCATGTGATTCCCTGTTTGCCATGTGTCTTGTTAATTGTCTGATCATTGTTCCCATGTGTTTCTGATTAGCCACGCCCCCTTGTTATCTTGTTTAGCTTGTTTGTCTGTGTATTTAAACCTCTGTGCTTCAGTTGCTGTTTGTCGGTCGTTGTTTGATGTGAGTTGTTCCCAGTTCCTTGTTCTGTGTGCGTTATTCTGAAGTTTCCCTGGATTACTGTCTGTCAGACTATTAAAGTGCTTGCGATTGGATTCACTCTCTGCTTCATCCTTGCTGCATCATAACAATTTTGTGTAAAGGGAAAAAAAAAACAACAAAAAAAAAACAGTGCAATATATATTAGTCATTATTTAAGGTGCCTTTGTAGGATTGAAAATAATCCAAGATATTTTAAATGAACAAAGACATTTGCTTTACTGTTTTCCACCCCCTCTTTCCCCAATGACCATTTGGAGTTTCTAATGGCACAGAGGGGCTGATAGTGATCAAGGCCTGTAGGCCAAGATGTGTCTGCTTGGTAGACACTAGGGGTCGAATTGTCACACATTTAGTACAATGGGGGAAGTTGGAATTATCTGATTGGTCAGTTTGAACGTCTCACATTTGGGTTAAAGTCACATGGTCAGGGAAAGGATAAAACAAGATTGTAACTGTTGCTCTGTCTCTTTTGATTATCTGGGCCCCTTTCTTGGGGCTCTCTCTCTTTACCTGCTCTATTCTTTCTCTCTCTCTCTCTCTCTCTCTCAGGTAACATTTTACATACAGGTATATGCTGGGTACAATTAATGGTATAAGTTATCATCATCTCATTCATCTATTTTGTAACTATTTTAAGTGTAACCATAACCATATTTTGTCATTAAACCTTTTCAATTACAAAGGATGTGCTAACTAGTTTTGATTTGGTATTGACTTTGAATTGCTACCTATTGCAATACAATATTGTCACTCTCTATAGCAACGCTCTCCCACATATCAAGCTATTGTAACTGTGTGTGTGTAACTTGTAACTGCCCGTGTGTGTGTTGTCTGTTCCCGAGCCAGTGTGTGTGTTGTCTGTTCCCGAGCCAGTGAGTGTGTTGTCTGTTCCCGAGCCCGAGCCAGTGAGTGTGTTGTCTGTTCCCGAGCCCGTAAGTGTGTTGTCTGTTCCCGAGCCCGTGTGTGTGTTGTCTGTTCCCGAGCCAGTGTGTGTGTTGTCTGTTCCCGAGCCAGTGAGTGTGTTGTCTGTTCCCGAGCCCGAGCGTGTGTTGTCTGTTCCCGAGCCAGTGTGTGTGTTGTCTGTTCCCGAGCCAGTGTGTGTGTTGTCTGTTCCCGAGCCAGTGTGTGTGTTGTCTGTTCCCGAGCCAGTGTGTGTGTTGTCTGTTCCCGAGCCAGTGTGTGTGTTGTCTGTTCCCGAGCCAGTGTGTGTTGTCTGTTCCCGAGCCAGTGTGTGTGTTGTCTGTTCCCGAGCCCGAGCCAGTGTGTGTGTTGTCTGTTCCCGAGCCCGAGCCAGTGAGTGTGTTGTCTGTTCCCGAGCCAGTGTGTGTGTTGTCTGTTCCCGAGCCAGTGAGTGTGTTGTCTGTTCCCGAGCCAGTGAGTGTGTTGTCTGTTCCCGAGCCAGTGAGTGTGTTGTCTGTTCCCGAGCCAGTGAGTGTGTTGTCTGTTCCCGAGCCAGTGAGTGTGTTGTCTGTTCCCGAGCCAATGTGTGTGTCGTCTGTTCCCGAGCCAATGTGTGTGTCTGCTGTTCCCGAGCCAATGTGTGTGTCTGCTGTTCCCGAGCCAATGTGTGTGTCTGCTGTTCCCGAGCCAATGTGTGTGTCTGCTGTTCCCGAGCCAATGTGTGTGTCTGCTGTTCCCGAGCCAATGTGTGTGTCTGCTGTTCCCGAGCCAATGTGTGTGTCTGCTGTTCCCGAGCCGGTGTCTGCTGTTCCCGAGCCAATGTGTGTGTCTGCTGTTCCCGAGCCGGTGTCTGCTGTTCCCGAGCCGGTGTCTTCACCGCCGTGGCCGCCCGAGGGGTCTTCACCGCCGTGGCCGCCCGAGGGGTCTTCACCGCCGTGGCCGCCCGAGGGGTCTTCACCGCCGTGGCCGCCCGAGGGGTCTTCACCGCCGTGGCCGCCCGAGGGGTCGTCTATGCCCTGGCCGCCCAAGTGGTCGTCTCCGTCCTGGTCGCCTGCGCGAACCTGGCCCTCCGTCCCTCCCCCAAGACCGCCTCCACTTCACCACCCTCCTGAACTTTAGTGTTGTGTTTCGAGGGGCGTCAGGAGCCGCCCATAGGGGGGGGGGGCTATGTCACGGTGTGGGTTTTGTGTTTTGTTCCTTGTTGTTGTCTGTCATGTGATTCCCTGTTTGCCATGTGTCTTGTTAATTGTCTGATCATTGTTCCCATGTGTTTCTGATTAGCCACGCCCCCTTGTTATCTTGTTTAGCTTGTTTGTCTGTGTATTTAAACCTCTGTGCTTCAGTTGCTGTTTGTCGGTCGTTGTTTGATGTGAGTTGTTCCCAGTTCCTTGTTCTGTGTGCGTTATTCTGAAGTTTCCCTGGATTACTGTCTGTCAGACTATTAAAGTGCTTGCGATTGGATTCACTCTCTGCTTCATCCTTGCTGCATCATAACAATTTTGTGTAAAGGAAAAAAAAAAAAAAAAAAAAAAAACAGTGCAATATATATTAGTCATTATTTAAGGTGCCTTTGTAGGATTGAAAATAATCCAAGATATTTTAAATGAACAAAGACATTTGCTTTACTGTTTTCCACCCCCTCTTTCCCCAATGACCATTTGGAGTTCCTAATGGCACAGAGGGGCTGATAGTGATCAAGGCCTGTAGGCCAAGATGTGTCTGCTTGGTAGACACTAGGGGTCGAATTGTCACACATTTAGTACAATGGGGGAAGTTGGAATTATCTGATTGGTCAGTTTGAACGTCTCACATTTGGGTTAAAGTCACATGGTCAGGGAAAGGATAAAACAAGATTGTAACTGTTGCTCTGTCTCTTTTGATTATCTGGGCCCCTTTCTTGGGGCTCTCTCTCTTTACCTGCTCTATTCTTTCTCTCTCTCTCTCTCTCTCTCTCTCTCTCTCTCTCAGGTAACATTTTACATACAGGTATATGCTGGGTACAATTAATGGTATAAGTTATCATCATCTCATTCATCTATTTTGTAACTATTTTAAGTGTAACCATAACCATATTTTGTCATTAAACCTTTTCAATTACAAAGGATGTGCTAACTAGTTTTGATTTGGTATTGACTTTGAATTGCTACCTATTGCAATACAATATTGTCACTCTCTATAGCAACGCTCTCCCACATATCAAGCTATTGTAACTGCACTTATTTCTGTCATTGGAATAAGTAGCAGTAGGTGGTAATAGACAAGAAATGTACAGTTTTCTACCATCTTGCTGACAATGTTTCTTTAGTCATTCGGAAGTCTCTCAGTCTGAACCCCTGCAGGAAATCCACCCTTTCACCTTCGACTGTAAGTGGACTGCGAAGTGGACTTCACAGGGTATTTAGCCATCTTAAGTGAGATTCCAATCCGAAGGGAGTGAACATGTTCAGTTTGAAGGGAACTGCGAATGGCATAGGGAATAAAAGAACATTGATACATCACTTCACAGGAAGTGGAGAGGAAAAACACCCAACTGTCATTACGCACTGTGTCATGTATTGTACATGTATTTGAAATTTGAAAGTAAAGTAAATTACAATATTTATTTATGTTATATTATAATCCGTGTGACCCTGTCTTTGCCTTTCTTTGATGACGGTGTTGAGAGTTCCAAATGAGCCATTACTGTCAGCGAAGTCAACTTCAACAGATAACCCTGCTCAGGGAGTAGGGAGCAGTGTACACTACATAGGGACCCTGTCAATCGAAACACACCTTCATTGTGTAAATATTGACTCACAAGCCACTTTATTAGGTACATCTGTTCAAGTGCTCCTTAAAGGGATACTTCAGGATTTAGCATTAAGCTTTGTATCAGTAGAAAACCAGTAGTTTTTTCGAATTATCGTGCCAAAGCCCGCAGGGACAAACGGACGGCTTAGTGTAAAGTGAGTATTTGGTTTGTTTTTCTTTTTTTTACTAAGACGTAATGTACAGAGTTTGAACACCCGGCATTATCACAATGTTCTTCCCGCGTAGTCAGCTGAGCTATTGTTGTAATATTTACATCTATGCTAGTATACTGTAACTCCGCCATTGCCGGTCCCAAGCCCGGATGAAAAAGGAGGAGGGTTGGGCGTAGGGTTAGCAACCCCACCCCGGAAAAAAATACAACTGCTACAGAAACGCCAAATAGAAAAACAGAGACAAATTTCCTGGAAGTGGGAAGATCTCCGAAAATCCGGGGACGCTTGACGCTAGGTGGTGAAAGCCGAAAGGAAGCCACCGAGCCGATTCTTCTTACGACCAGAAGAACTATATCGGCACATGGAATGTCAGGACCATGTACGAGACAGGCAAAACAAAGCAGGTAGCAGCCGAAATGAAGAACAACGGTTTGATCTTACTGGGCATCAGTGAAACCAGATGGACGCAAGCTGGACAAAAGAGACTGATGACAGGAGAGCTGTTGCTGTACTCCGGGCATGAAGAGAGCTACGCACCTCACATGAAAGGAGTAGGCCTTATGCTATCCAGGCAGGCACAGAGGGCACTGATAGGATGGGAGCCGCATGGCCCCAGAATCATCACAGCATCGTTCAGAACCAAACAAAAGAAGGTTAACCTAAATGTTATTCAGTGTTATGCTCCAACCAACGACTCAGAAGGAAAAGACAAGGATGAGTTTTATCACAGACTGCAGAAAGTCGTGGATACATTCCGAGACAAAGACATCGTCATTCTTATGGGAGATTTCAACGCCAAGGTTGGACCAAATAACACAGGATATGAACAGGTTATGGGGATACACGGGCTGGGGGTCATGAACGAAAACGGAGAGAGATTTGCGGAGCTGTGTGCGCTTAACCACCTTGTCATTGGAGGTAGCGTCTTTCCTCATAAGCGGATCCACAAAAGCACCTGGGTATCACCGGACAGTAAGACAGAAAACCAGATTGACCACATTTGCATTAGCAAGATGTTCAGAAGATCCCTTCAGGACGTTAGAGTTAGAAGAGGAGCAGATGTGGGGTCCGACCACCACCTAGTAGTAGCCAGCATGCAGATGAAGCTAAAAAAGAACTGGATGGAAAAAACTCTGCCTAGAGTAAAGTATGATGTCAGCCGTCTAAAGATCACCAGCGTCAGGGACGAGTTTGAACTCCAGTTGAAGAATAAGCTTGAGGTGCTACGAGAGCGGCACGAGGGAGTGGAAAGAAGCAGCGTACAGGCCAACTGGCAAATTATAAAAGAGGCACTTAGAACAGCCTGTCAAGAAGTGGTTGGAACACAAAAACACCATCACAAAGAATGGATCACAGCTGAGACCTTGGGCAAGATAAAAGAGAGAAAACAGAAAAAAGTGGTAATAAACAACAGCAGGACTAGGACAATTAAGGCAAAGGCACAAGTTGAATACGCAGAAGCCCACAGAGCAGTTAAGAAAAGCATTAGGAAGGACAAGAAAGATTACATAGATGGACTGGCAGCAGAAGCGGAGCAGGCAGTATATAGTGGCAACATGAAACAGCTGTATGATACAACAAAGAAATTGTCTAAAAAGTATAGCAAGCCAGAACGAATCGTCAAGGGTAAGGATGGAAAGGCCACCACAGGAATAACGCAACAGATGGATAGATGGTCTGAACACTTTGAAGAGTTGTTGAACAGACCAGCGCCACCAAACCCACCAAACATCAAACCAGCGGATGAAGATCTCCCCATCAAATATGACAAGCCGACCAGGGAGGAGATCAGGAAGGCCATCACCTTGCTGAAGAACGGAAAGGCGGCTGGACCCGATGATATACCTGCAGAGGCCCTGAAAGCAGATCTGAACGTGTCAGTGGAGATGCTGTACCCACTCTTTGAGAAGATCTGGGAGAACGAAGAGATACCGGCTGACTGGAAGGAGGGTTATCTAATCAAGCTTCCTAAGAAAGGTGACCTCAGCAATTGTAACAACTACAGAGGTATCACTCTCCTGTCTGTGCCAGGCAAGGTCTTTAATCGGATCCTCCTAGAGCGAATGAAAGACTCTGTCGATCTACAACTACGAGATGAGCAAGCTGGTTTCCGGCAGAACCGATCATGTATAGACCAGATCGCAATGCTGCAAATCATAGTGGAGCAGTCTTTGGAGTGGAAATCACCGCTGTATATCAACTTCGTCGATTACGAGAAGGCTTTTGACAGTGTGGATCGAGAGGTCTTATGGAAGCTCCTCCGGTACTACGGCATTCCATCCAAGTTGGTAAAGCTGATAAAGAGCTCATACTTCGTGACATGCCAAGTGATCCACGCAGGACAGCTCACCAACAGCTTTAGGGTGAATACTGGAGTCCGACAAGGATGCTTGTTATCCCCGTTCCTTTTCCTCATCGCCATCGACTGGATCATGAAGACTTCTACCAGCAAACGCAGAAATGGGATTCAGTGGACATTATGGAATCAACTTGATGACCTAGACTTTGCCGACGATCTCGCACTTCTCTCCCACAGCCAGCAACAGATGCAAGAGAAGACCAGTGTGTTGGCAGACACATCAGCGCAAGTTGGACTCATTATTCACAAAGAGAAGACCAAGATTTTTAAAACCAACTCCAGTAACACCAACCCAATCACACTGAGCGGAAGTCCTCTGAAGGAGGTGCAGTCATTCACCTACCTGGGCAGCATCATCGACCAACATGGTGGAACAGAAGCAGATGTCAAGGCAAGGATAGGAAAAGCAAGAGGCGCCTTCACCCAGCTCAAGAACATCTGGGCATCCGGAGAGCTGACCTTGACTACCAAGGTCAGACTGTTCAACTCCAACGTGAAATCAGTACTGCTGTACGGCGCTGAAACCTGGAGAACAACCAAAGCCACCAACAGTAAAATCCAAACCTTCATTAACACCTGTCTCAGAAGGATTCTCCACATCCGTTGGCCCGACACTATCAGTAACACCAATCTATGGGAAAGGACATGCCAACTTCCAATAGAGGTAGAAATCAGGAAGAGAAGATGGGGTTGGATAGGGCACACCCTTCGCAAACCGCCAACAAACATCACCAGGCAGGCTCTCAGGTGGAACCCTTGAGGCAAGCGGAAGCGAGGCCGCCCAAAAAGCAAATGGCGACGTGAACTCGACGCAGACGTCAAAAGGATGGGCTTCAACTGGAGTCAACTAGAAAGAATGGCCCAGGACAGAAATCTCTGGAAGTCTATTTTTGGCGGCCCATACCCCGGGAGGAGTGGAGGGGATAACCAACTAACTAACTAGTATACTGTATGTGCAAATAGTTTGCATTGCTAACGTTGTGCTTACTGTTTTGTAGACAATATCGCCTAACAGCCTACCGTCACTTTATGGAATGGGTCCTGCAAGGCGAGAGACTTGGTAAAGGCTATCGTCTCGTTTTGCCCACCTGTGTTGTCCAGGATATCAGATGGAGATATCCAGCTCCTGACGGGCAATACTGTGGATATAAGGAAACAGCTGAAGCTCTGGAAGAGCTTTGAGTGTAAAAGTGTTAATATTAATAATTTTTTTTATTAAAAGTTATAACTCACATTGGTTGTGGTTCTTTTTACAAACCTTTACTGTTACTAGAGTATGTATTAGCCTAGAGAATGTGTGGAGCAGTTTTTCAGATACTGCCGCCTGTAACCGGTAGCCGTGGTTTGGAAGTGGCCTGGCCTCGTAAGGGCAGCAAAGCAAGTGCATTCTGAGATTTGTTGTCTTTCAGCCACATGAGTAAAAAAATACATTTTCTGCCTTTTTTCAGTGATGAAAAGATGCTGAAATGCTTCAATTTCAGTGATGAAAAGATGCTGAAATGCTTCAATTTCACATAATTTCACATTTCTACTATATAAATGACCACTATTAAATACACATTCATCTTCCCAGAGGTAAAGTATCCCTTTAACGCAAATATCAGCCAATCACATGGCAGCAACTCAATGCATTTAAGCATGTAGACATGGTCAAGATGATCTGCTGAAGTTAAAACTGAGCAACAGAATGGGGAAGAAAGGTGATTTAACCCTTTGATGCACAAGCTATGCAAACCCCTTCTAATGCACAACATGGGTCTAAAAAGACCCGTATTCATTTCCTATATTATTTCAGTCATGGCTGAATGTTTCTTTGCTGAATCTTTAAAATATATGTATTTTATCATTTGTTATTCCAGGTATTGATGAAATATCTTGTTTTTGATTTCCACAAATCATTATGTTTATGTTTCCTTTCTTACTTTATAAACAAACACAGTTTTTGTATTTCTACATCAATTTTACAAACACGGGTCTAAAATGTCCGTATTCATTTCCTATGTTATTTCAGGTGGCTTTGACAGTTACAGATTTTAAAATCAAAAAGGCGGGAAAAAAAGGACCCTAAACTCTTAACACATCGAACCATTTCAGCATAATGGCTTATTCAAGACAATACGGTTCTTAATAGAACTTTTAGGCCTATTACATGTAAATAAGCTTTAAAGGGGCATTCTGCAACTATTTCAACTTAATAAAACCGTTTAGAAATCATTTGGATGGTTTAATAACCTGTTCTGGTGAGAATGGTGACTTTCCCTGCTCCCCCCAACATTACTAGGTGGAAAACCAACCTTGCAACATGGGGAATAACGTCCCAGTAAGTTGGAAACAGGAAGTCTTGTGAGAAGCGAGAAATATATGTCCCACAGCTGTAGGGGGAGCTCGTTGAGAAAACATGCGACAACAAAAGTGAAAATCAGCGAAGAAATAGCTAGAGTCGCTGAGTTCCCCTTTAAAAACCCATCTTTTTTCAGTGCCAATTGCTCTGGCGCATATTGGGTGTTCTGGCGCAATATGGCTGCCGTCGCATCATCCAGGTGGATGCTGCACATTGGTGGTGGTTGAGGAGATTCCCCCTTCCATGTAAAGCGCTTTGAGTACCCAGAAAAGCACTATATAAATGTGACATATTATTATGAATTAATTGAACATCAGAAATATGGCAGTTCTGAAGGCAAAATGTGGTCCAACCTGGTACTAGTAAGGTGTACCTAATACAGTGGTCGATGAGTGTATTATTTATATTGTGTGTTTGTGCATCTGTGCTGTGTGTGAAAGTCTTCTACAGCAATATTAGCCAAGAGTCTGTCCATATAAAGAGAGACAGAGAAAGAGTGATCTGATTGCATTCTGTTGATCCTTAAGGCTTCAGCTCTCTGACAGATGAAGAAAACATTTAATTTTGAGGAAGAGTCCTGCTATTGGGTGGAGTATAAATAATAGTGACTGGTAACTCCTACTAGTAAACTGTTAGTGTTTACTACAAGACAAATGTATAATCTTTTACAGAGAACAGGTTTGATCTAATCAGTAAAGCATGAGATGAGATTCACTGATCAGTCTCTTTTGAAAATCCATGCTGATTTCTGACTCAACTGACCTAAACCAGTGGTTCTCAAACCTGTCCTAGGGACCCCTCACCACTGCACATTTTGTATGTCTCCCTCACCACTGCACATTTTGTATGTCTCCCTCATCAGACACACCTAATTCAAGTCTTGCAGTCTGTACTAATGAGCTGATAAGTTGAATCAGGTGTGTTAGGTGAGGGAGACATGCAAAAAGTGCAGTGGCGAGGGGTCCCTAGGACAGGTTTGAGAACCACTGACCTAAACAACCCAACTGTGACTTTAAGAAAGTAGTTCACTCAAAAATAAAAGTTGTCATAATTTTCTCACTCCTCACATTGTTCCAAACCTGTATAACTTACAAAATATTCATTTTTGGGTGACCAATCCCTTAAACACATACTGAATGCTAAGTCTGAACTCAATTTTGTTTGGCAAACAACCTGCCAATTTAGATAAAAAGCTAATCCAGATTCCACTAATTACAAACGCTTTTGCTTTAACACACACTTATATACCTATAAACTAAACAAAGGCAGCTGTTTGGCTACAGGTATCCCATGAGACTTTGGTACAGTTTTATTTCTGTTGAAAATTAGTTGTAAAAGGAATTAAAAATGGAGGTTAATTAAGAGAAACCTTCTAATCAAAACCACTAATCTGAGTGACTTGAATGTACCACTATCTTGAGAGCGAGAGAGGATGCAAGGGAAGAAGTGTACAGCTTGATAGGGACGCAACTAAAGTTTGCAAGGCTTATCAAGTCGCTGACAGAGCTTTAATATATTCAGTGCTGCCTAAATTGCGAAATGAAAGTCGCAGGAACAATACTATTTGAAAGTGACTTTATTAGTGCAAACTCAAGCTGAACAGTCATTGTGTGATAAATTCTAAATTAAATATCTCATTAATGAAGACATTGCTATTCTGACCCTCAGTGCCTAAAGTCTGTGGGTAATGTTAATAAATGATCAAATGCACATATTGCATGACCGGTTGGTTTGAATCTCATCTAAATTGTGTTGTATAAGGAAAATCATTTTAAATTGTCTATTAAACAGTGAAGTGGTCAAAATGTTGCTAAATCATTGTTTACTTTTAATCTCCCAATATCATAAGATTTGTGCGAGGGTTACTTTTAGGGGATTTTTTAGGAAAACCAGGGTGTGTGCAGTATGTGTTTGTAAATACATTGTTATACATTTGGGACAATGTTTACCCCTGAAGCAAGTTAAATTTGACAAAACCTCCATTTGTGGACACCTAGGAATGTCCTCATTTGTAAAACAATAAAGATAGGGTTTGGATTAGGTATACGCTATGTTATGGGGACAAAATGTCCCCACAAAATCATTATGTCAATGGAATGTCCCCATAAAACATGAAATTCCAACGTGTGTGTGTGTGTGTGTGTGTGTGTGTGTGTGTGTGTGTGTGTGTGTGTGTGTGTGTGTGTGTGTGTGTGTGTCTGAAAATGGATTTGTGTCATGGTGTGTTATTTACATGTGAGCATGCATTTGGCCTCAGGATATGCTTCTCACTGACTGTCAGTATTTATCTCTCATATCATTACTAAAATACACTGATATTATCAGCTTCTGTCTGTGTGAGTATTTGGAGTTTGATGTGATTTTAATCCGTGTGTTTGCTTTGGTCCTCATATTCTTTAAAAAGCATACAAAAACTCTCATCAGATCAGATTCATCCTCTGCAGTGATGCACGAGAACACAACAGGAACAATCATTTAGGGGAAAAAATACTTGAATCAATGATGTGAGTTTTGTGTGAAATATGTGTATTATAGTTTGAGTTTGTGGGGAAGTTTTGTGCCAAGGCTGACTTGCCTCACTCTTGCTTCCATGGGTAATGTGCTTGAATTTACATTTTACTCCATCTCACACTCTTGTTCTGACTTCCCCAATGTCCTCGATTTGTTCTCTCTTCAGTGTGTTAACTGTGAAATATTGTTTATCTTGGATTGTATCTCTCAGTTTCTTTTAGTCCCCTAATTGACCCATAATCCTACTTTAATTAAGATCTGGGATTTAGTGGCAGCCTCAGTGCACTTTTGTATCCAAACTCTAAGCTGATATGAGACCAGGCCCTGGGGACGGTTCTGGTGTGAGAAGACATTTTAATGTTGACTATATAATCATGCAATTATTTGAGACAAAAAGCTTAGATCATAGTTGAAAACTCACATGCTACTATGGTGTTGTGTTCAAGGTGACATGAATGATTTATGAATCACACTGATGAACAGAACTGTTAAAAGGAATTTCATGGGGCAACCGAACGATTGTTTGGCTTCATAAAATCATAAATCTGGAGGTCTGTTTTGATCTACTCTGTTCTCCCCGAGCACCACGTGCTTAGAATAGCTAATGTTTGTTGTTCCGACGGTAGCCTGTAGGGGGCACTAGAGTGTTTTTGGAATGAGGCTGATGCTGTTTGCTGTAGTTCAGTTGCTGAGCCAATTTATTAAGACAAGGAGAGGGAGAACGGGAGAGAGAGGGAATAAATAAATGGAACTGCCCCCGTTGCTCCAAGCCAAACATCAAAGTAATCAAGGAAAACAAGCTTTTTTTTTTTTTTTTTAAACGGGATGGATCCAATTAGAATATTACTGCTCCATCGGATCCGTCCACATGCAGAGAGATGGCGGCTCCTCACTGGCCTCCTACATTAATGCTAATAACCTCTTCTTCATGTGCACAGCATACTGTACATGTGATGGGCAGAAGACTTAAATTTAAGCCAATTTGTTAAGTCAGACCCCACTTTTACTGTGTACTGCGATGATCAATCCCATTCAGACTGAAGAACTTTTAATTACAAATAACCCATTAGAGATATGCTTTAGACATTAGTATATCATTAATATTTGGTCTGTTTGTTATCAAGTCATCCTATCATGTTTAATTTGCCCTCAGATTAAATTAAATTAAATCTATATTGGTTATAAATTCAATGAGACTCAAAGAAGTCACACGTAGCAGCAGGGAATGATTCAGCCTTTTTCAGGTGTGCTACTTTTACTCCCTTAATGACTCACTCACTCCTTCATTACTGTATTTACTTTCTGTTACTCATTTATTTGTTCTTTATCTTGTCATAGTGTTATTATTTCTGCTCATGCTCATTCTATTGCTCTCTTCCTCATAGGTATGTGGTGAATGTCACAGTATAACTCGAATGATCCCAGTGGAACTCTACAGTCTTTATGAAGCCAAAGATACTTGCTTTATTTCTAATTCACAGCTGTTCATTTTTATATTTTGCGTTTCTTTTTTTGTCTTTGGAGAAAATTAAGTCTTACCTGAGAAATCCCTTTAACCCCTTTAAACTGAACTGTCAGTCAGACAAACAGGTGATCTAAAGTATTTAGTATCTCTGAGGAAGTTAATTTGTCACGGAGAAAAGGGAGTGCATGATTCAGCTGAGAGTCCTATGTGTATACCAGCAGGGATCATTCCTAAACTTGATGATTACTGGTTCTTGAATAACAGATAAGGAAGGAGTATTGTGTCTTTATACAGAATTTATACCTTCAAATATATCTTTAATCAGATATTTAATTCCCTTTCAGAAGAACTGCCACACACTCACACTCATTGTTTGGTAAATTTGTTGTCTTATGCCATAGCCCTTCATGACTCTTTTAATGAACTACTCGCTGTAGAGTAGTTTCATAATTTCAGCAACCAACCGTTACATAAATCCAGAGCTCACACACTGTCGTGTTTGACTATATGTGATGAATGTGTGTCAGTACCTCCTGGATTTCAACACCCACTAAAATACTCAGGAACTCAGAAATAAATTATTAACTAAAACAGACATGTTGTTGCCTGTTAAAACAAATAAATGTCTAATACTGAATCTGTGAGAAAATCACAATGTGAGGTATTTTCTGTGCAAACCTGGAAGGTTAAATTTCCAAATGGTGTAACCTGGCAACAGAGTGCCTCTATCGGACTGAATTATGGGCCATTTGATTGCGTCTCATCATCACACTCTTTTCTGCCCTGTTTTAATTCAGCATCTGCCATTTTACTATAATTTCCTGAATCACCACTATTGACCCATTTAGGACCTGGATAGCAGACTAAAGGAGGTTACTGCAAAAATATATGTTGTCAGTCACAGTGTAGCAAGGTTAGATGTTACGGGAAGAAGGAGACGGGAACCGGCAAACATTCAAAGACTTTAATAAACTACTCGGTTACTATCGTAACCTCAGTTCCCTGAGATAGGGAACGAGTATTGCGTAGCTATACACAGTGGAGGAAACTCCTTTTCCTCGATTTACTGAAGCATGTATGTAAAATGCATTTGCAGCTGCACAGCTAGCACATTGAGCGTCTGGCTCGCTCATAGGCTGTGCTGCGGCAACTGCACATCCAATGGCGCGGGCGCCTCTGACGTCCTACCAATGAGCTAGCCCTACGTCATTACAAATCAGAGCCCGCCGAGGGGGGCGTGGCCATAGCCTATAATATTCCCCCGAATTCGCCATTATAGCAGGTTTAACGACTGAAGCGACAACTCTCCAGGCTACTATAGTGCGGCCGGCTACGCAATACTAGTTCCCTATCTCAGGGAACTGAGGTTACACTGAGGTTACGATAGTAACCAAGTAGTTCCCTTTCGAACAGTCACTTCGTATTGCGTAGCTATACGCAGTGGGGACGCCATGCAAAACGCCGCACTATAAGCAGCTGGTTGCCAGTGAAACTCAGGACCCCTGAGCTCACAAAACAAGCCAGAAAACCAAGTATATATATCAGCCCGGACACCGTCGGGACCAGAATAATATACACATGTGTTAGTAACAGACCAACATAATATACTAATAAAACCAGACACAGACGGGATTATTAGTAAGACAAAACAACTGGCTAAAGCGGGTTTTATATAAATGTGTATGTGAATGTGCACATATCCGCACCCAAATTCTGGACACCAGGGATATGCGCTGCTCCCAGAGAGCTCAGATTGGTCTGTGCCCATAAGAGGAGATCTCTCGCCATAGTATGCAGGTTGCCTGACCTGATGCCACCCTGGCGATTTATGTAGGCCACTACTGACATGATATCCGTGCGGACTAAGACGTGGTGACCTCTGAGGTTTGACAGAAATGCTTTCAGGGCCAAACCAACTGCTTTCATCTTCAGACAGTTGATGTGTAAGCTCTGCTCCGTGCTCGACCAGAGGCCGGAGGCAGGCTTGCCTTCGTCCAGTGCTCCCCAACCCAGGTTGGATGCGTCTGTGAAAACCACTTTCCTCCTGGAAACTGTTCCCATGGTCACACCCTCGTGATACCAGTCCTGAGCCCGCCAGGGAATCAGGGTCCTTAAACAACCCTGATTCACCTTGACACGCAGGCTGCCCGACTGCCATGCATGGCACACGACATTTCAGCCAATGCTGTAGCGGGCGCATGCGCAGTAGTCCCATACGGAGTACTGACGCTGCTGCTGCCATGAGACCGAGAAGTTTCTGAAATTTCTTCAGGGGCGCGCATTCACGCGCTCTGAACGAGGCTGCAAGCGTCTGCATCGAGAGTGCGCACCTCGGGTGAGCCGCGCCGTCATCGTCACTGAGTCTAAAACTGAGCCCAGAAAGAACACACCCTGGCTGGGGTTCAGTTTGCTCTTTGAAACATTGATTGTGAGACCCAGGCATTCCAAATGGCCGAGAATCAAATCTCTGTGAGCTAGCAGCTCGGCTCTCGACTGTGCCAGCACCAGCCAGTCGTCGAAATAATTTAGCATGCGCACTCCCTGAAGTCTCAGGGGAGAGAGCGCTGCATCCATACCCTTCGTGAATGTACGGGGTGCCAGTGACAGACCGAACGGCAGAACTGTGTATTGATAAGCCTGACCCACGAAGGCGAATCTTAAGAATGGATTGTGACAAGGGTTTATCTGAATGTGAAAGTATGCAACTTTCAGATTCATTGTAACAAACCAATCCCCCAGGCGAACTTGCGTGAGGATGTGTTTGATAGTTAACATTTTGAAAGGCCGTCTCATGAGAGCCTTGTTCAAATGTCTCAAATCTAGTATGGGTCTGAGACCGCCGGCTTTTTCGGAATTAGAAAATAGAGGCTGTAGAAACCTGAATGTTTTAGCGCAGGGGGGACTAGCTCTATCGCCCCTTTTGCTAATAAATTCTGCACTTCGGCGCGAAGCACGTGACCCACACTGCCTCTCACCGAAGTCTCAATGACCGCCTGAAACTTTGGGGGTCTTCGAGCGAATTGGAGCGAGTAGCCTCGCTTTATAGTGTTTATGACCCAACTCGACACACCGGGGGTGGCTTGCCAGGCCGGCACCCGCGTGGCTAGGGATTGACACACTGATTGGGATGGGTCGCCTACTATGGGGGGACCTGATACCCTTACATTGTGATTTGTGCACATACTGAGTGTTGGACTGACTGAACAAACTTTTGCCTGGGGGAAAGTCAGTGTTACAACAGGGAAGTGGCCACCTAGTGGAGGGGGACCGTGAACCCGTGTGTTGTGATTGTGAAACTTTGCGCACATACTGAGTGTTGGACTGACTGCACAGGCTTCTTCCTGGGAAAGTCAGTGTAACAACTGGGAGAGGGACGCCTAGTGAAGGGGGACCATGAACCGTGTGTTGTGATTGTGAAACATACTCTTTTTGTGCTTTACGTGGGTCGCCGTGACAACAGCGTTTGTTTGTAGAGGCGCACGCAGTGGAGCGGGCCTGTTGACAATAATAAAATCTCCAGCCGCCTGAGTAAGACAGGGAGCTGTGAGAAGTGTCATGGGATTTTGAGCAGTGACTATCTGTGGCGGCGCGCGCTTTGTAGCGGGCGCACTGACTGCAGTGATAGTGTCCGGCATGAGTGGCGTGAAAAATAAATAAATAAATAAATTCAGCGAAGCCGAGATCCGAACTCGGGTCTCTGTAGCGAGAATCTCAGAATTCACCACTGAGCCACAGGGGGGATTGACAGAGAAGAGCTCTTATAGCTTTTGCAGTGAGAGATAACCATTTCAGCATGGTTGATTCCAGGCATGAAAACTGCGCTGTTGTGTCTGAATCACGGAGAAGGTCCTGCGTGATGAACAGAATGTAAGGGAGCGGTAGCTCTCTTGTGTCCTAAAGAGAGATAGCCGCATGCACATCTGATCGCGCGCTTCTTCCGTCGCTGCACAATGAGGGAAGGAAGCGGGCACGCAAAGGAAAATAACATTTCAGTTCGAAAATGCTCTTCCATGTGATGTGCAAAACAGAGGGCGGGGTAGCTCTCGTGTTGTAAAGAGAGCTAGCCGCGCGAACATCCACCCGCGCGCTTCTTCCGTCAAGGCTCGACGAGGGAAGAAAACGTGGGAGCGCGAGAGGCGGTTTGCCGTCCAAAAGGAGAGCTATCCGCAAGCACATGGTGTATTTTTAAGGCGGGGTAGCGCTCTTTAGTTGTAAAGAGAGCTAGCCTCGCGAACATCTTACCCCGCACTCCTTCCGTTGAGGCTCAACGAGGGAAGAAAACGTGGGGCGTGAGAGGCGGGTTGCCGTCCACAAGGAGAGCTGGCCGCGAGCGCATGATGCAATTATGACCGAACAGGCATACTCTTGCAGAGAGAGCAGCCTCCATCATAGAGTGCGGTTCAGCATGGGGGGTTCCCAGGCATGTGACGCACTTTGTGTGCCCGTAGGCCTTGTGCAGATGTAGCCGCACGTGGCACAAGATGAGCGAGGCATTTGAAACAACGCCTTGTACACTTAAACACAGAATAATACAATAGAAAGGATATAGCGTCGTCGCCGGATAGCCACAGGTGAGACGGCATCAGGAGAAAACGGCTGAGAAGGCTTGTCTGCTGAGATGATGCTCGCTCAGGCTGAAGGGCTTGTTCAATGGCCAAAGGCTTAGTAAAACAGTCAGAGACATGAAGTTGTCGCTGAAGGAGTAAAATCTGCTATAATGGCGAATTCGGGGGAATATTATAGGCTATGGCCACGCCCCCCTCGGCGGGATCTGACATGTAATGACGTAGGGCTACTGTAGCTCATTGGTCGCACGTCAGAGGCGCCTTCGCCATTGGATGTGCAGTTGCCGCAGCACAGCCTATGAGCGAGCCAGACGCTCAATGTGCTAGCTGTGCAGCTGCAAATGCGTTTTACATACAAGCTTCAGTAAATCGAGGAAAAGGAGTTTCCCCCACTGTGTATAGCTACGCAATACGAAGAGACCATTCGAAAGGGAACGTAAAATAAACAAATACAAGATGAAAGTAAAGATAGCAGCCCCTCACGGACCATCCAGGCCTGACCTCTCTCATCCTTCACCGTCGTCGCTCCTCCTTTTATGCATACGCTCCTCCGTGAGAGATACGAGACCGGTGCGTCATGCAGGTGTCGCTCATTATCAATCACGCCACCGGCCTCACGCCGTACTCCCACGGCCCTCGGCCTCATCCTGCTCGCCAGAAACAGTTTTTAGAAATCAGATTCTGCACAGCCTGTATGGTTGCTAACACAGATGTGTGTGTGTGTTGTAAATTGATGTTTGATTATGAGTGCAATTTTAAGTTCAGTAATGATGACTGAAATTACATTATGATGAATTACATAGGGATTCACATGTAGCATATCGGTTATCGGTTTATATTATTACAGATTAACTTTATTTTATTTGTGTCAATTGATATGGATATTGAAATGTATCTATTTATATTGTAAATTTAATTGTGCATGCTCATTTCCACCTATTTTTAAATACCATGAACTGTCATCTAACACTCATGCAAAGTTAATACTGTACATTAACTTACCTATACTGCGCATTTTAATGATGCATACATTTACTTGTAGCATTTAAAACAATAGATTTTTTTTGTGTTTTATCTTTTGAATAAATAGTATTTTTATATATGGTATATATCAGTTATCGGCCATTATGTTAAAATGATAATAATTTTAACATAATGGCAGATAACTGATATATACCATATATAAATCATATTTACTTATCAGTATTTGGCAGAATTTTAACATCAGTGTGCATTTATAGCATAAATCATTATCAATGTTAGGCCTCATTACAATATTTCTGACATACATTTCACACCATACAAGCAAACCCAGTTTATTCACTAAATAAACTATTCACCATAATGTTATACCTTTACATGTGTTATATATGCTTTACATTTTCTTTGAAAAGCTATTCACCATTGAAACAGTTCACAGTTAAGTCATAGTGATAACTATGTCTGCAAAACCTGCAACAGAGATAATTTGTCATAACTTTTGCTGAAGGTGATTCAGATCACAGTGGTCTTTCAAACATTGTGTCTGACACTGGGGAAATTACACCTCTTTCATCATCACTTTAAGAACTCGTCACAGCTGAGAAGGTGGGCTGAAGTGACTTAACATAATTTGAATAATGCCATTCATAGAAATACTCAGATCGATGAATTATTAATAAGGTCTGGAACAACAGCATATCCAAGCACTGTCTTTCTTTTCTATCTGTTCTATCTCTTCTTTTTTCTTTTTGTTTTTCTGTTTTTCTGTTTACTGTGAATACTTGTGACTCTCAGTACCGATATTACTTATTTTATTCATATGAACTTAAAGCATTTGATTAAACTTAACTGTAAATAATCTAGTCATAAATGCCTTATTTAATCTCTTTCCTTTTCAGATGTAGTATTGAGGTATTCAGGAAAGTTTTAGATTGAAGTTTTTAGAAGACTAAATCAATAATTTAAGCTGTGTAAAAGAGATTCGCTGGGTTGCATTTTGCATGTGATCTGTGTTGTTAATAATTTATTCAGTCATGAAGGGTACTATCTGTTAAAGTAAATACAAAATACGTCTCTGTGAGTGTGATCGAAGAATAATTCATATTTTGCTTGTAGGAACATCAGTATATTTCTGACTCGGTAGCAGCAGGGGTGAAACCATCACAGCTTTCACACCGATCCCAAAATCTGCACCAAGGTGGAGGCTAAATTTCCATATCAGAAGGGAAAGGCAATCAAAATATTTGTCTCGTTCTGTTACACTGAACAGCTACATTTTAAAAACACCATGAAATATTCTTCTCAGCTGAACTCTGGGAAAAATTCCCAATGATGCACATTTCTCAACATATGACAGTATGTTTAGGCAGGAGCGGATTTGGTGGTTTAGGGACCCTAGGCAAGGAAATGAGTTGGGCCTGTAATTCTCAAATCAACTTATTTACCAGGGTTTACTTTGTACAGCTTGCACAGAAGTGTTCTCGTTCTTTGTAGTTAATTTAGAAAAACACTGAATGTAGTTGTTCGAGATGCATGACATAGGCTACAGCATTTATACAATATCGGCAGGCACGTTTGGGGCTCAAGCCCCTATCTTTTTCAAAATGAATCAAAAGTGCCCCTCTGAAACAAATAATATTATGGTCAATAAAACAAAATGCATTTGATTATAATTAACATGACAACGTGTATCCCTACAAAACTAAAGTAGCCTAAATTCACGGTTATTTTTACGTAGGCTATCTGTCAGTCTGAGGCGTCGTTGCCATAACGCGTTGCTATGGGTTGCGTCTTGCGTGTGTTTTGCTTCGGCTTGACTGACGGGGTCAGTCTCCATTTGCGAGGGTCTAAAACTCCAGAGTAGTGTGGACGGCAGCCATAACTGTAGCAAAAGTTATGCGTTTTTAAAACGAAAATGCACTAGAGTAATTAAACGTAGTATTCCACAGTCTGCTCGGGAACAGATGCCCTCGAGCCAAATATGATTCTTTCAGTAAGTATATGGCTTGACGGCAGGACAAAAATAAACCAAACAATTTTTCAACTTTTTTTTCTCAATAATCAAAGGTAGTGTGTCGATTCAATTAAAAATCCACATATCACATATTGTAAAATATTACATAATTCATTGATGCCTGTTTGACATGTGCACCGACCAATCGTCATCTGGGCACAAGAAGTTAAAATTTCATTGGACAATGCAGTGAAGCGGTAATTTTTCGCTCATTCATAAATTACATAATTTCCATTTGAAAATTACATGGACAGATGAATTTACATTTATGAAGCAATCTGAATCTGCGTCGTTGTAACAATGGATGTTAATTGACTACAAAGCACGCACAAAACCAGCACCAAAAGCATTAATGGCAAGTAGCCTATTCAAGTCACTTATTTATCCTATGTATATGTAACGGAGTTTAAATAATGCTGTTAAATTCATGCATTAATTGGGAAAACTCGACATTGGCTGTCACGTCACTCGCATTTGTGTGCGTGATATTGTGGGCGGAGCTACGTCACCACCAGCAGAGTCTCACATCTCTCGCAGAGTCTCACATCTCTTGAGTTTAGATTGTTTTCAAGTGCAAGGTTGGACTTTTATATTACACACAAGTTTACTTCATTTGTCTGTCAGTTCCTACTTCTGTCAGTCGAGTCAAATGTGTGTTATTTGCGATGATAAAATGAAGAGTGTGTGAGATAAATCTCTGTTCATTTCAACGTGATGCACTGTACGCTAACCAGCTTTTGGTTGTGTTTGTCCCAGGTATGTGTATTATTCAGATTTGTCATGTTCTGTGTAAAAATATATTAGCTGAATTGAGTGTTAGCATTAACACACATGCAATATGCTCGCACGTGCTGAACTGTGTAACTGTGCCATTTGAGGTCTGCATTCTTCACTTTCTGTATTTAATTTATACAAACATGTAAAATTATGGTTTTAGGGAGGCCAACCAGTTGGACCGGAAAAGAGAAATGACGTGCTGTACAAAAAGTTGATGCAAAATCCAAAATAGTGTTTTATTGGAAGGACAATTCAACTGCAGTAGCCACCGTTCAACCTGAAGAGGGCATCACTCAGATGTTTTTACACCATATATTGTAGAATTAAAACACTTTAAACCCAAATGTCAAAAAATCTACTCGAATCAATGAACAGCATTTATGAAGCTCCATTCTTACAGATCATTAACTAAAAAAAGTTTTTTTAGTGTTTAGTTACCCTTTAAAGGTGCCATGTGTAAGAATTGAGGTAAAAATATCCAAAAAATGAGCTACACGCATCAAAAGAATGAGAAGAAATAAGGGCGATGATGTCATTAAAAAAATGACAAGTTATAGTGCTGCAGAGATATCAACCTGAATTAGCATGCTAAATTACTAGCCACGGCCCGACAGGTGTCATAATACCAGTTTCGGCCATGGGAGGTGGTATGCGGGCAACATAACCACCAGCCAAACTGCAATACACGAATAACTCGCACGGCTTGTGGGCGTACTTGAACCTGATGTGTTTGATAGTTAGCTCTACCCACAGATCCGATCCGGTTCTCTTACGAGAGTATCTCTCGTACTGCGTAATATCTTACGCTACGGGGAAAACCTCTTTTCCACGAGATATTGAAGCCAAAAAATTATCCTTAATTTTGAATTCATGTAAAACGCTGTGCAGCAGTATGCAGACATAGGCAGGACAGCTCGCGCGCCTATTGGCTGCCCTGCGGCAACAGCAGCAGCCTATCGAGAGAGGCGCTGCGTGACACATATCCAATGGGGGCATTTCGCACCCATTTCGTCACGTCCCGCCAGAAAAGGCGTGGTCTCACCCTGTAAATATAGCTCGATAAGGCTGGTACACTGATTTTCATCTCTTCAGCGAAGCATCACGCATCGCTGGATCCGGATTGAGAAGCCACTCCGTCTGAGGAAAAGCACACAGCTAGACGAGCTATTGAGTCTGAAGTCGCTGGCATCGCCGCCTTTAGCCGCCGTACCTGCTACGCTTTCCGGCGTTATATCCTTTCAAACTATGTGTGTGTGTTCGCCGCTGCGACACACATTTTTTCACTGTCTCTCTCTCTGCTAAAAGAGCTGCGTCTTTTTCAAGATGCAAAGATCCTGCGGCTCGTGCCGAGCCACACTCAGCGACGGGGACCGTCATGTCATCTGCGTTTCCTGCCTGGGTGAGGATCGGTGAACGTGATTTCACCAAGTACCACATGTTCCTGGATCAACATCGTTGTTGATCCTGGATCAACTTTCCAATTAACCAATCAGATTTGAGGGACAAGTTTACAGTTTATGTCAAGTTTAGGCTTAGAACCAAGGTGAAGTACTTAAACATCACTGTCATTCACCTTTCATACCACCTTTCAACAGCCCCGAGCCTTCTCCAGCCCGTGATAGCACGCCGGTTCGCCCGCCAGCTTCACCAGCTTCACTCGAGTCGCTCGCTGACGGACAACGGCCGCCGCGCGCCGCCGCTTCCGCCATTAATGACGACGAGATAGCTGCATCTGTAGAGAAGGCCAGCTTCAAAACCGCGGCTAGCTTTCTTTACGTTATAGGAAAGTTACCCCGCCCCCGCCCCCCGTGGGCATGCGTCACCGGCGAAATGAGGAAAGAGTGTGTTTTTAGTCCCGCCGAGGCCGGACCAATCTCCATTTCTCAAACATTTCTCAGCTCCTCTTAGTTTGAGCGGCTGAAAATGTCAATATTGCAGCGGTGAGCCTGTTGTATAACACGCACGCCTGCAAACAAACGCCGACACACACAAAACTGTGATGACGCTCTTTATCCGCTCGGGCTATTTTAAGCTTTTGTCGTTTCCCCTGTCGCTCAGTGGCGAAACCCAAAGCCTTCGCACGGCAGACCCGTGTTCGAGCCCAGCTCTCGCAGCAGATAAAAATTTAGACTCACCGCAGCCAGACTTACACCCAAACTTTTCACTCGTTCAGTTCCGAGAAAATGCGACTGTTCCAGTGTATTTTGCAGTAAACAAGCCGGTACCATGGCCCGCTTGCCTGCACACAAATGCCGTTTCCACGGCGACCCAGAAAAATCATGTAAGCAGTGTATTTTCTGGTATTCCGGCCACAGCCGATGGTGTTATGAGTGTATTAAAAATGCCACAGCCCAGTGTTCGTTTCTACACACAAACACAGCCCGCCAAAGTGCAGGACTCGCACAAATGAGTTCGACTCATGTCAATTGTGCATTAATTATATTGAATGTGCCCACAACCCAGTGCCCACAAACACTACACACTGCATGTGCCACGTTTTCTGTAAAAGAAACAACACACATACAGTCAGCTAAGGCCCACGGTGTTTAAGTCTCGCCGCGGCCAGACTCTACCGAAACTTCTGGCTCGTTCAGTTCCAAACAACGTGACTGTTCCAGTGTATTTTGCAGTAAACAAGCTGGTACCACAGCCCGCTTGCCTGCACACAAACTCCAGTTTTACAGCGACCCAGATAAATCCCAAAAAGACTGTATTTTCTGGAATTCCGGCCACGGACGATGGTGTTATAAGTGTTGTAAGAATGCCCACGTCTCAGTGCCCATTTCCACACACAGACACAGCCCTTCACAATACAGGGCTAGCACAAATAAAATCGACTCATGTCGATTGTGCAATAAATGTAGTGTACGTGCCCACAACACAGTGCCCACAAACACTACACGAAGCATGTCCCACGGGTTCTGTAAAAACGAAACCAACACATTCTCAGTCGGCGCGAGCCGACAGTGTTCCCAGTGCAGTGAGTGTGCCCGCTATCCCGCGCCCACATTCCCTCACAGACATGCCGAACCCTACGGGGCTCGTCCCGCTCGCATTCTCTCCACAACCTGTCAGAGAGAAGCTGAGCGCGGCCGGGCTGCCCGCTGTGATCAGCGCACCCCCCGCCTCGATCACTGCAAACACAGTGTTTATTTCCCAGCACACCGGAGCTCTCCGGCCGCCGTTATGCCGCGGCCAGAGCCCAGATTTTCATTCTACCTCTAGCTATTCACGCAGATGCGTGGGCGAAGCTTCCCGGGGTATCAGAATGGGTGCTGAAGACTATAAAAAGAGGCTATTCGCTGCAGTTCGCTCGACGCCCCCACCGTTGCGCGACGCGAGTCGAAACGACGGTAAAAAACGGAGTATCTCATCTACTTCGAGCCGAGAGAGCGAAACTACTCAGCAAAGGGGCTATAGAACCTTTATCTCAGGCTCAGAGCAAAGGGGGTCTTTACAGCAGGTATTTTCTGGTACCGAAAAAAGACGGGGGTCTCAGACCCATTCTAGATCTGCGACAGCTGAACAGAGCGCTCACGAAGCGCCAGTTCAGAATGATTACAACCAGGAAAATCCTCGCGCAAGTTCGCCAGGAGGACTGGTTTATGTCAATAGATCTGAAAGACGCCTATTTTCAAATACAAATAGCGTCGCGTCACAGGCGATTCTTGAGATTCGCCTTCGAGGGCCAGGCATACCAATACAAAGTCCTGCCGTTTGGCCTGTCCCTGGCACCCCGTACAATTACGAAGTGCATGGACACGGCTCTCGCACCCCTGAGTCTCCAGGGCATGCGAATTTTGAACTACTTGGACGATTGGCTGATTCTAGCTCGATACGATCAGAGCTCATAGAACACAGGACCACATTACTCGAGCATCTCGAGAACCTGGGTCTCACAGTCAATTGGGCGAAAAGTTCGCTGTCTCCCAGCCAGAAAATGTATTTTCTGGGAACAGTGCTGAACTCGCTATCCATCACAGCGCGTCTGTCGCCAGAGCGCGAGCTGGACATTCAGCGTGCCGCGAAATCCTTCCGCCGCGGCTTGATAGTCCAGCTCAAAAGGTTTCAGAAAATGCTGGGCCTCATGGCCTCAGCAGCTTCAGTACTCCAGCTGGGTCTGCTTCGCATGCGCCCACTGCAGCTGTGGCTGAAAGCGCGAGTTCCGCCCGGGCATGGACCGCTGGCCGGTTTCGCCTCCGGGTCGATCTAGAATGCGTTTCAGCTCTGGAACCTTGGAAAGTAACCGACTGGTATCAGTCAGGTGTGAGTCTGGGGACTCCCTCGAGTGTGAAGGTGGTGTCCACGGATGCCTCCACCTCGGGATGGGGACCGCTGCTAAAGGACAGACCGTTCTTTGGCCAGTGGTCAGAACGGGAAAAGCTCCTACATATAAACTGTCTGGAAATGATGGCAGTTGACAACGCGCTACGGCGCTTCTGTCCCCAGATAAAAAGTCACCATGTTTGGTCCGCTCGGACAACATGTCAGTGGTGGCATACATAAATCGCCAGGGCGGCATCAGGTTCCGAAACCTTTACAGGCTAACGGAACGCCTCCTGGTCTGGGCTCAGCACAACCTGCTTTCACTGAGAGCAGCGCATGTGCCTGGTCACCTGAATCTGGGACCAGACAGACTGTCCAAAAACAATGTCCCAGCAGGGGAATGGTCGCTGGACCCGCAGACGATCCAACTGCTGTGGAAGACATTCGGCAAAGCGCAGGTGGACCTGTTCGCGTCCCACGAGAACGCTCACTGTCCGAAATATTTCTCCAAGAGCGAGGACGCGCTGGCCCACGTCCCCCCGTCTCGCTCCTGCCTCAAGTGCTGGAACGTATCAGGGAAAACAGATGCCCAGTGCTGCTTGTGGCTCCGCTCTGGCCGAACCAGACTTGGTTCCCAGTCCTGATGCAGCTGACCAGCACTGCCCCGTGTCCAATACCGTTGAGGAAAGACCTCCTCTCTCAGGCCAAGGGCTCGATTTGGCATCCTCGCCTGCAACTATGGTCCCTACATGCATGGGCCATCAACGGGTACCCGCTAACCTCCCAGAGGGAGTGTTAAATACAATCAAGCAGGCTAGAGCCCCGTCTACTAGACGGCTCTATTCCTCAAAGTGGTCAGTGTTCTCTGCCTGGTGTCAAGCTCAGGGCTTTTCACCCGCAGACTGCGGGGTTACGGAAGTGCTCTCCTTCCTTCAGGAGCTGCTGGATAAGGGCAGAACCCCATCCACGCTCAAAGTATACGTAACTTCCATAGCGGCGTTTGCAAAACCGACGTCTGGCCAGTCACTGGGGAAAAACGACCTGGTCGTGCGATTCCTCAAGGGAGCTCGGAGGCTGAATCCTCCCAGACCCCCCTCAGTCCCTGTGTGGGACCTTTCTACGGTTTTGGAAGCCATGAAAGGTGCCCCATTCGAGCCAATCCATTTGTCAGACATGAAACATCTGTCTCTCAAAACGGTATTCCTTATTTATGGCTCTCGCTTCAGTGAAGCGCGTAGGGGACTTGCAAGCGCTTTCGGTAAGCGCGTCATGCATGGAGTTTGGGCCTAATGACTCAAAAGTCATACTCAAACCAAGGCACGGGTACGTGCCCAAATCCCTCAACACACCGTTCAGGGTCCAGGTTATTTCCCTGTGCGCTCTCTCGGTTCATAATGAGGAGGAGGATGCGAGTCTCCTTTGCCTTGTCAGGGCACTGAGAGCTTATGTGTCCCGCTCGTCTGCCTTCAGACAGACCGAGCAGCTCTTCGATTTGTTTGGCGGACGATCCAAGGGACTGGCCGCATCAAAACAGAGCCTATCCAGATGGATAGTCGACGCCATAGCACTGGCTTACACTTCTAAGGGCCTGCAGTGTCCTTTGGGTGTCAGAGCGCACTCCACAAGAGGCGTGGCCTCGTCGTGGGCGTGGTATAGTGGGGTTACCTTGCAAGATATCTGTACGGCCGCGGACTGGGCCTCGCCGTCTACATTTATAAGGTTTTATAACCTAGAGGTTCCCGCCTTACAAGCCAAGCTTCTGTCGGTATAGAATTCAGTACTATCTGCCCCGCTGTGCCGGCCCAGATGCTGAGTTTTGCTTGTGCATCGCTCACTGAGCGATAACACGGCTCCATGGGTGTTGAATAACCTGTACTATTACCCAGTTCAGGCTGAACACGTTCACCCTGTCTGTGTGAAACACTATTAACATAACTAGCTCCTATAGGATGCTATTTCATGGGGAATGATGCTTGCAGCCTCTCTTCTCCGACTCTCTGTGAGTCTATGGTGATTATGCACTACATGAGCCCCGGGCTACTGCCCTTGGGACTTTGGTGTCAGATCGCAGTACGTACGGCGTTTTGCATTGTGTTCCCCATAGCGTAAGATATTACGCAGTAAGAAAGATAGTCTCGTAAGAGAACGTACTCGGTTACTAACGTAACCTCGGTTCTCTCTAGAGAGGGAACGAGTACTGCGTATCTTGCCGTGCATACACAGCTCTGGTTCGCTTCGGTGATGAAAACCAGTGTACCAGCCTTATCGAGCTATATTTACAGGGCGAGACCACGCCTTTTCTGGCGGGACATGACGAAATGGGCGTGAAATGCCCCCATTGGATATGTGTCACGCAGCGCCTATCTCGATAGGCTGCTGCTGTTGCCGCAGGGCAGCCAATAGGCGCGCGAGCTGTCCTGCCTATGTCTGCATGCTGCTGCACAGCGTTTTACATTAATTCAAAATTAAGGATAATTTTTGGCTTCAATATCTCGTGGAAAAGAGGTTTTCCCCGTAGCGTAAGATATTACGCAGTACTCGTTCCCTCTCTAGAGAGAACCGAGGTTACGTTAGTAACCGAGTACGTTTTCACCTGTTATCTACCAGAGCCCGTCTCTACCAAGCTGATGATAAAATGTAACATTAGCTAATTATATTATGTTTATTAAATTGCTTTCCTGAGCTAAATCGGACATATTTGTTCTCCAGCTATGTTATTGACCGCTGCACGCTGATAAAAAAATGATTGGTCGATATTATGTATGAGGAATACATTTTGGTAAGTTGAACCCTACTGTATCTTTCAACAGTGTTCGTGTTTTTTTACTATTAGCTAGTAGAGATGATCGGTTCACGTGCGCTAGGGATCTGTCGTGTAACATTTACAAGCGCCAAAACGGTATTTATTGTTTGAATTGCGTAATAAAATTGACAGAAACTGAGAGCTGAGATTTTTTTATATCATAACTAACCTGCTCTGTCTAGTCTGTCGGTCTCCGTGTCCTCTTTGCTTTGCGATTTTTCTGTGCGTGACAAAATTGATGTGTGGCGTGAATGAGAGCGTGTGAAAAGTGTCAATTGTGTGTGTCTCACGGTGAATTTGTGAGAGTTGGCAGCTCTGAATGGCGCTAGCTTGGTCAACATGAGCGAATGCTGTCTGTCAAATTAATGTAATTCAAACTAACAATAAAAATGTAATATGAACAAAACGAATATGAACATATTCACTGGTAAAGGTGAAGGGGAGTAGCTTGAAGATGTCATATTTAAAAATCACTTGACATCAACCAACGTTCCACTGGAGTCAAAACGTCCTCTATTAGGAGTTGGCTCGGCTTCGGCTATGGCTCTAGGGTCGTTGTGAAGGTAGGGGCGGAGCATAGAGACTATGCCATTTCTCATTTGTTACTCTAGAGTAGACCAACTCACTTTCTGGAGGTATACTGCCCCCATCTGGTATGGAATGTGGAGTATGAATTGATTTTTTGGCGGACATGACACAAGGCACCTTTAAGGACTCAGATAGACATCCATTTGTCCGGCGTCCCTCGCCCATGAAACATATTGAAAAACATAGAAAATAGTTAACCGATTAAAGCCAGTTTTTATTAAATGCAGAGGCTCTTACTACCAGCATACACATCGTATGAGTAAACTATTTTATTTTTGATCTTTATATCATTTTTGTATACATGTATATTTCTGGAATTTTGATGTGGGCAGCGCCCCAGCGCCCTCTATTGACAAGCCGCCACTGCTGATATGAATAACACATGTCTGCAAATTATATTTGAATAGATTGTTATTGCTGCTTTCACAGACATCAGTGTGTATTTTACAAACTCCAATATGTATTGCTTTACTAGTGCTTATGTGTTTCCCTTTCAAGGGAAAGAGACGCTGCGTTGAGATGCGGTGGGAACGCTCTGCGTGATTGCGTCGTGAAGCACGTGTATAATCAGTCCAATGGAAGAGCGAGACGTCATAGGCGGGTGACGTCATAGACCAGGAAGCTATAAAGCACACCAGAAAACAGACCGCGACAGCTTCTGTTGCCTTCAGCAAGCGCTCTCTGTATACTGTCCTTGTCTATTTACTGTTGTCTGTCACAAGCACATTATCTATCTATATATATATATATATATATATATTATGGCGAAACAAGAATTCAAGCGTTGTGTTGTCCCTTGCCCTCGTTTTATCACGGGTGGGGACACACATCAGCTTTGTGTTGCTTGTTTGGGAGTGGAGCATGCCCAGTCAGTTCTCGAGGGAGCTGACTGTGAGCATTGCGAGAAGCTGTCCGTGAGGACGCTCCGCTCTCGCCGGGCGTTCTTTGAGGAGGACGGTTCGGTTCGCGCTCCCCGAGGTGCGGGTCCCGCTGCTGCCGAGGCACAGCGAAGGCTTTCATCTTGGGGTTCGCATATGGATCTAGTAGCGGGGCTTGAGACGGGCCCAGCCCTTTCTCAACCCTTACCTGCTGGATCCGGTGCCTCTGCCCAGGAAGGAGCCCGCGCTGCGGCTTCTCCTTCCCAGGTTGGGGCACCATTGCTGAGGCTATCCAGTTCTGAGGATCTGGATGTCGTCAGTGTTGATATGGGGGATTTTGAGTCTTCGCCAGCTCATGCCTCCAGTAATGATGAGGAGCTTATGGAGGTTTTATCTCGTGCTGTAGCTAGATTAAATATTGAATGGCCAGCCGATGATTCTCAGAGTGTTTCTAAGAAAAGTTTATTAGATGAAAGATTTCTACCATCTATAACACAGCCTCCACGTCGGGGACTCCCGTTTTTTCCCGATCTCCACAATGAGGTTTCGAGATCGTGGAATAAACCGGCGTCATTCAGAGTATTTAACCCACAAACTTCCAACTACAGTAATGTTTTGGGTGCATCTGACTATGGTTATTTGACGGTGCCTCGGGCTGAAGAGACGCTCGCGAGCTATCTCTCTCCCGAGTCATCGTCATCATTAAAAGCCCCGACGTTACCCACCAAGCCATTAAAATCTACATCTTCGCTGGTGGGTAAAGCTTATTCGGCAGCAGGTCAGGCTGCGTCATGTCTGCATACTATGTCTATACTGCAGGCATACCAGGCTGATCTGTAGAAGGATATCGATGAACGTGAGGAAGTCAGCGCTGACGCAATTCGAGAATTGCGTCGCGCAACAGACCTGTCTCTCCAGGCCACTAAGGAGACGGCCAAATCAGTGGGCCGTTCTATGGCAGCCCTGGTGGCCACGGAGAGGCATCTTTGGTTAAATCTGTCTGATGTAAAAGATAAAGATAGGTCTGTTCTTCTGGACGCGCCACTGTCACCTTCAAGTTTGTTCGGCGACGCTATCAATTGTGTCGTCGATAGGTTTCAAGAAACGAAAAAACAATCGGCTGCGTTCCAGAGGTTTCTTCCTCGACGTTTCGATGTCCCCGAGACTGCTGGGCGGAAAATGATTATTAAATCCGAGCAGTCTCGTCCGAGTACAAGCTCCTCACAGCACAGAGTGCATCAAAAACAGAGCGTCGCCACTCGGGCTCCTCCACAATCTGGGGAACCTGGGTGGCGGTCGCAGTCCAGGCCAGCTAGGGGTAGGCAAGATCTGAGGACTGTCATCTCTAAGAAGGCTTGGGCTAAGAAGAAGTCCTGACGCCCAAGGCGTCAGGCTTCTGAGGGTGGTCCCCTCCGAGGAGGGACGTTTACGAGAAATCGTTCATCCTCGGCACCCTCTGGGGGGCGATTCTCTGAGGAGAGTCGCAGCGCTGCCACATCGGTTGTTCCCTGCCGGTTCGCCGCTTCAGGGCACCGAGGTGTCAGCGTCCCCATACGATTCTCCGAGGAGGATCGTAGAACGGTCAGTTCGGTTGTTCCCTGCCGGTTCGCCGCTTCAGGGCACCGAAATATCCGTACAACCGAATCCCGAGGCCAGTCTCGAGAGACTGGTCCCCTTAGTAGAATTTCTGGCAGCGTGGAAACTACTGCCAAATATTTCTCAGTGGGTCCTGCATATAATAGAAAACGGTTACAGAATTCAGTTCGGTTCTCGTCCGCCCAGATTTCAAGGGGTCCTTCCCACAGTGGTGGACCCGAGGCAGGCTCGGGTCATGGAGCTAGAAGTACTGACGCTTCTGCGAAAAGGGGCTATAGAAAGGGTTTCTCCTCCCAGCAGAGAGTCAGGGTTTTACAGCCGTTACTTCATCGTTCCCAAGAAGGATGGGGGGTTGCGTCCTATTCTAGATCTGCGTCAGTTAAACAGCAGAGTTCAGAAACTCAAGTTCAAGATGCTTACACTCAAACAGATTGTATCACAGATTCAGTCCGAGGACTGGTTTGTCACAATAGACTTGAAGAAGTTCCTGAGGTTTGCTTTCGGGGGCGAAGCATACCAATATCGGGTCCTTCCATTCGGCCTAGATTTATCACCCCGCACCTTTACGAAATGCGTGGATGCAGCGCTGGCTCCTCTGAGACTCCAGGGCATTCGCGTATTAAACTATATCGACGACTGGTTGATCCTGGCTCGTTCCGAGCAGTTGGCAGTTCGGCATCGAGATGTCGTTCTGTCTCACATAAAGAGGTTGGGGTTGCGGCTAAACACCAAGAAGAGTGTTCTCCTCCCAGCCCAGAGGACCACTTTTTTAGGGGTGATGTGGGATTCGACAACTATGCAAGCACGATTGTCTCCAGCACGTATTTCTGTGATTCTCACAGCCGTAAAGATGGTAAAACTAGGCCAGTCACTCACTGTGAAACAGTTCCAGAGACTGTTGGGTCTCATGGCAGCTGCGTCCAACGTAATTACTTTTGGCCTTCTGCACATGAGACCCCTGCAGTGGTGGCTCAGGACCAAGGGGTTTTCTCCGAGGGGAAATCCGTTTCGCACGATCAAGGTTACGCGGCAATGCCTACGTGCCTTGGTCATGTGGAAGAAACCTTGGTTCCTCGCCCAAGGCCCAGTTTTGGGGGCTTCTTGTCGACGCGTAACGCTATCGACGGATGCTTCCCTCACAGGCTGGGGGGCGGTCATGAGTGGCCGCTCGGCGACAGGTGTCTGGCAGGACCATCAGCTTTTGTGGCATATAAACCGACTAGAGATGATGGCGGTATTTCAGGCTCTCAAATACTTCCTGCCAGACCTGAGAGGCCATCATGTGCTTGTCCGCACAGACAACACATCGGTGGTCTCTTACATCAACCACCAAGGGGGTCTGAGGTCCCGATTATTATGCAAACTGGCTCATCAGATCCTCCTATGGGCCCAGGGGAAATTACTGTCACTCAGGGCAGTTTATATTCCAGGGTGTTTGAATGTGGGAGCAGATATCCTGTCAAGGCAGGGGCTGAGGCCCGGGGAGTGGAGACTTCACCCCGAGGTGGTGGAGCTCCTATGGGAGAACTATGGTCAAGCTCAGGTAGATCTTTTCGCATCTTACGATACAACCCATTGTCAGCTTTGGTTCTCCCTCACATATCCAGCTCCTCTCGGACTGGACGCTATGGTACAGGTGTGGCCGATGCTGCACCTGTACGCATTCCCCCCGATATCATTGCTTCCGGGAGTTCTGGAGAGGGTTCGCCAAGAAGGGGCTCATCTACTATTAGTAGCCCCGCACTGGCCGACCCGAGTGTGGTTCTCGGACCTAGTGTCCCGCCTTCACGGCTCTCCCATGGAGATTCCTGTCAGAAGGGACTTGTTATCTCAAGCAGGGGGCACGATATTTCACCCTCGCCCGGAGTTGTGGAAACTGTGGGCTTGGCCTCTGAGGGGGCCCAGCTCTTAGAATCTGGTCTCTCGACTGAGGTCGTTGAGACCATCCTTAAATCCAGAGCTCCTTCCACGAGGAAACTATATTAATTGAAATGGAAACTGTTCTCTACATGGTGTGGAGAACGCTTTTTAAATCCTGTTAACTGCCCGGTTGGTACAGTTCTCGATTTCCTTCAAGACCGTTTCTCTGCTGGATTATCTCCCTCCACCTTAAAGGTGTACGTAGCGGCTATTTCTGCTTATCGCTCCCCTCTGGGGGCTTCTTCTCTTGGGAGAGATCCTCTTATTATTCGTTTTCTTCGTGGTACATTGAGGCTGAGGCCTGCACTGCACTCTAGAGCACCGGCTTGGGATTTGGCCATTGTACTTGAGGGTCTGGCCCTGGCTCCCTTCGAGCCTATTGAAGAGGTTTCAGAGAAATTCCTTACACTAAAAACTCTATTTCTTCTCGCTATTTCTTCTATCAAGAGAATTGGAGATCTGCAAGCCTTGTCGGTGGCTCCTTCATGTCTGGAATTTGCACCTGGTATGGTGAAAGCATTTTTACACCCTAGGCCGGGTTACATTCCTAAGGTCCCCGCTAATGTGGGGGGCCCTATTGTGCTGCAGGCTTTTTGCCCTCCACCTTTCATTACCCCAGATCAGGAAAGTCTCAATCTGTTATGTCCTGTTAGGGCTTTGGATGCCTACGTTCACAGAGCTGCCCTGTGGCGTAGATCAGAGCAGTTATTTGTCTGCTTCGGTTCAACCAAGAAAGGTTGCCCGGCATCGAGACAGGTAATGAGCAAGTGGGTAGTTGAGGCTATCTCACTTGCTTATGAAGCGGCCGGACAGCCTTCATCTATGGCTGTCCGCGCCCATTCTACTAGGAGTATGGCTGCCTCTAAGGCTTTAATTTCGGGGGTTTCCCTTCAGGACGTTTGTAATGCGGCAGGCTGGTCCTCACCGCATACATTTGTCAGATTTTACGACCTAGACCTCTCCACTCCCGGGGCTAGGCTGCTTGTTTCTTAGTGTGCGCAAGGACTCCACACAGAACGGGCATTTCTCATTATGGCGTAGTGGATATGGGGTTCCCACCGCGTCTCAACGCAGCTCGAGTTCCCTTGAAAGGGAACGTCTCAGGTTACGTATGTAACCCTGGTTCCCTGAGATGGAACGAGACGCTGCGTTCTCCTGCCATACTTCCTGCATGCCCTGATCGACTTGCTTCAGGCCTTTTCAGAAGCTGTCGCGGTCTGTTTTCTGGTGTGCTTTATAGCTTCCTGGTCTATGACGTCACCCGCCTCTGACGTCTCGCTCTTCCATTGGACTGATTATACACGTGCTTCACGACGCAATCACGCAGAGTGTTCCCACCGCGTCTCAACAAACCAACCGCCTCTCAGGGAACCAGGGTTACATACGTAACCTGAGACGATTTAAATGTCTGAAACCTAAAATAAACATTATGAGGTTGAAAACATTGTACAGTTGTGATATATTACAGCGCTGAACTCGTCCGTCTCTGGCTCAGCGCCAACCAACTCGCGAAATCACAGTTTGAATCTGGCAGTTATGTCACATCACTGAACATCCCATATATGAGGCCGTATGGCTCAAAGGTTAAACATTTCATTTGTAACCATGAATACAAAAATGAAACCAAGGGGCCACAAATCAAATCTGGCCCTCGTGGCGTGCACCAAGCCGACGGTCGACCATCAGGCAATGTCAGGCCGTTTTGTACGTACTTACACTCAGGCATAGAACTCACATGCTAGTTGACAGTTGCCTTTAGTTGTTTTAGTGTGTTAAAGTGCAGTTTTTTGGCCGAGATGCAGCTTTCGTCACCGCTAGTTGTGTGACGTCGTGATTAGCCCTTCGCTCTCATGTAATGGGGGTACACAGTCTGAGATAACACTACCAATTAATCTGCGGTTTCCTGACATTCAGCCTTCAAAGCTGAGAGGCAGGAGCTTTTATTCCTAAACATCAAAGACTATTATTCTTTCTTTTCTCTCTTCAAATCAACATCTAGCCCCAGGATCTAGCACCATCCCCGTCTCCACCCCTCCCTTATGCTGCGAGGAGCAGGGGTTTGACTCAGATAATAACACAAGCAGCAATGGAAGCCTAAGACAACAAGAGGAGCTGTTGCTCACACAGCAGAGATGTCAAATTGTTTATTGTCTTTCCTTTAACTCTCCCTCCCTCTTCATTCTCATAGCCCTAGTCAATCTCATGGTCTTTACTGAAGCTGGTTAGGGTTAGGGTTAGCAGCAGTATATATATATATATATATATATATATATATATATATATATATATATATATATATATATACACACACACACTGTATATGTGTGTGTGTGTGTGTGTGTGCATGTTTCTGCTGCTGTTTCACAATAATATTTATATAAAACAAAAACAAAAAAACACCACAGCTCTCTCTCTCTCTCGGATGGAGAATATGCAGGTTGTGTGCACTATGAGATTTAAAAATGTATGATCCACATGCACAATATAAGAGCTCCTGTTCCCAACTGAGATGGAGAGCTGTGTCTACTCTATGAAAGAGAGAGAAATGTGTAATAAAATGGGCAAGGAGAACATATTTTCCCAGAGCACCGAAAGCAATATTTCTTTCACATTATTGATTACATGCACACGACACATCATAAGAGCCTTTAAATTCCACCCTCCAAAGGAGTCTTTCATTCTGGACTTACCACTTCCTTTTTTCTTCCTTTTGAATATTTTTGCTATATATTTCTGCTCTATTCCATCCATTTAGACCGCGAAACATCTTTGCATAAATATAATAATAATAATAATAATAATAATAGTAAATTGTTTTATTCTTCTTATTATTATTAAAATAGTTATTGATTGTCATTATTAAATATTCATATTACATATCTTGCATATTCTATTTACTTTTTTATTTTCTACTTATTTAGTTTTTGTACAGCTCTGCTGCATGCGTATCAATTATTTAAGAAATAAATAATTAAAATAAATTCTAGCAATAGTTAATGAACATGGATCTATAATTGTCTGCCATATTATTGTAATAGAAGACTTGGGACCCTGTCTCCATCTCTCAAAATCTCAAAATCATTGCAAAACTGGCCCAGCATCAAAGCCTGTAAATTTGAAATGGGTTGCAGATGTTTAAGGCTTGTTGCATGGCTTATTTAAGCGTTGTACAGACAGAATTAGAGATGTTACAGGGTTTGTGTTGTAGCTAGACTACAAGATCATGTCGATACACCATTCTTCATTGGTTTGCTTCTAAACCTCATCTTACAGCATTTTAAGCTGAGCTGGCAGGCTTATCAAAGACAGGCTACGGGGTTGGTACAGTAGGGAGGGGAAGTCAATAGATCAGCTATAACTTAACAGCTTAACTTGCTCATGTTGGAGTTACACTGAACTGGAATTTTTGGAAGTTTATTTCAGACACTTGATAGAGTGCAGACCAATATGCTGATACACTGATCACAGGGACTGATACAGACCCAACTGGCAGACGTTGACTGATTGCTTGTGTCAAAGGCGCAATATGTACGATTTTTGGATTAAAATATCCCAAAACCACTAAAACAACTTGTGTACTTACATTATTCCAAATGCTTCCAACAATGTTTAAATCCAGAGAAATCAGCCCATGTCATTGCGTCGCCTGTCAATGACGTCATTTCCACGCTACCCATGATTTCCGTGTCTCATAACAAGCATCTCATACCAGACACAGAGCGAACGCACAAGAATAACTGTCACAAGGGTGGTTGCTGGCAAATAGGCGAGGAAGACGAATATAATCCAACACAAAGTTTATTAACAATAATCCAACAGACAAGGGCGAACGGGAAGCAACACACACTTAACATAGACGACAACCGGACAATGAACAGAACACAGGCAGGAACTTAAATACACATAGATGATGACTAAAACAGCCGTGATGATTGTGTATGTGTCTATGGTGACAGATGAGTGGCGGCAATTAGGAACACGGAACACGAGACAGAAATGAGGACAAAGTAAAAGTCATAGAACTGAATACAACTGAACAGAATGGTGACAGTAACGTCATAACATAACTTTCAACACACTCAAACGTTATTTTAATATGATTGTTTTGACCAAATAAAACAGCGCTGCGTTACCCCACAATTTTAATTAGTCAAATAAAGTGACCTGTATGAGTAGTAATTCAGCACTTGTGGCTGTTTCTTTAGGATGAAATAAAATAATGTGAATTTAAGTTATCAAACGTAACTGTAACAAAATTCAAGATCAGGGAAGAAGGAAGCGGACGTTAAACGTTACTTTAATTGTAAGATAAACTGACTGTAGCATATAAGCATAATTAAAGTCCCAGGCTCCCGGCCCCGCCCTGCTAATAAAACATCTCGGGTTACGATTGTAACTGTCATGATTCTTGTCTTGTGTTCCACTTGTCTGAACAGTAATATATGAATTTATGACAAGAGTGCGCCTCAAAAAATCAACGTCATTACAGGAGTTTCTGACCTTTGTCACAAAAAGTCGACGCACACACTTTTAATAATTGAAACTTTGGTTTTTAGTGATAAAATTTCATAATAAGACATAATCTAGTATTTGTCAATAAAAAAGATAAAATTATATTTTAAAAAGTAAAGTAAGAAGTCCTCTAAAAAGTATAATATATATTATTTATATATATTATTTTTTAATAACATATTTTAGTAGTTATCATAAATTAGGTATCATTTGAAAGCTTACGAACTCAGAATTCATCCTGTGAAAACCATTTTGAAATTGGACGTTGCGTTACCATAGAAACGGTATTTTTTATTAGGCCCCTCCCCTTTTGGGCATCATCTTTCATAATTTATTATCAAAACCTTTTCTAATCTTGACAAAACACATATTGTCAGAAAGGTCTGAGTCTCAAGGTTCCATATTTAGTGACAGAAGTGATATTTGGATAGAAATTTATTAATTTGTTATGGCAGAATGCATACAATTAAATTCAATGGAATTCAATGGCACCCGGTGGCTATTTTTGGTATAACGCCTAAACAAAATTTCATGGGAACTTCAATTTTTGTGATATCAACTTTAAATTTGGAACACAACTTGGTTAGATATATAGCTTTCATTTTATAGTAATTTTATAGTAAAAATATTTTGTAAAATATTTATTTTATATTAAAAAAAAATATTAATAAAGTATATTTGATTTACTGTAAATTATAACTTCCATAACTTTTTCATACTTTAATTTTTTGAAGTGTAATAATTCACTTCAGTAATAATCTGCTTCTTGTTTTCTTTAAAACAAGACCAAACTTAGGTCTATATTCCAAAGCATTCTTGATTTACAACCATTTAAGTTTGTATAGTGCATTTTAATGTCAATTATCAAAAGGGGGGGTGACAGGTAAAGGGTTAATCCAATAAAGTAACACAGCTTTGAATCTTATCACGTTATCCTGTCTGTGGTGTTTCTCTGGTCGGGCTCCTCTGGGTGGTACACTTGAAAGGGGCGGCGTTTAAGGCCTGGGTGCCGCTCCGACCTGTGACACTGTGCCTTTAACATATCTAAACCTTAATGTTCCATAGACATGGGGGACGACTGATGAGATTGAACATGATTACCGAAAGACCAAAACCTGCATATTGCCACCAATCAGAAGGTCAACTATTGATAATCTCTCTCGCAACCTTTCAGATGTGCATCATCAATGTCACACACAGGATGGTGACCTATGACATGAGGTGAAAAGGCCCAGGCGATCGTACAGCTTTGTGACCCATAATGCATAAACATGTCATACAAATTCGGAAAATGCATAAACACCATCTTTACTAACCAGAAAATATATATATTTTTTTATATAGAGACAGGCTGAATTTAGCAGACAAATGAATACATAAATGGACTAATTATGGAAAAGTCTTTGTATTTGTACTTAGCATTTAGTTTTTAGTTTTACTTATGAGCATTGGTCTATATTATATTGTAACAATGTTAAAGGCTCAAGGAAAAAGGAGGCGGGAACCAGCGAACATTCAACAAAAAACTTGAATCACAAAATAAACAAATCAAGGACGCTCTAGGCCCTCAAGGATGACTGCCACATAAAAAAAAAAAAACACCAACATAAATGTTTAATGTTATATTATATTATATTAATATCCATGACATTTGCAACTGCAACTATTCCATTTTGAACACTATCTCCCTATCTATTCCACATTTAGTATTCCAGTCTTGAAGCTAATAACCCCCTCATAAGCCTCAAAGGGCAAAAACTCCAGCACTATATGTTCTGATTAAATCTGATGACAAACTACTCTAAGTCATATTGAAGACTAGTGGATGTTTGACATTTTTGGCTAAGGTCAAGCTTTGCTCTTTCTCTCTTATAACACAGAGATTCTTCCTTGTTAGGCAAATTGTTATGTGCCCAGGTTTCTGTCCGCTAATAGTGGGGGTCACCCAAAGAACATCATGTTGTACTCTGTGTGAATACAAATGTGCTTCTATTGCGCTCTTAAAGGGGCAGGGCACTTATTCTGTGGCAATGGGGCTAATTAAAGGAATGGCCATTAACCTGTCCAGCACTGAAATTTGATTATAGACACACATACATACACTCAAAAGAATGTAGGCACCGTTTGTAAGAAAGTACACACACCAGTTTATTTAAGCAATATCATGCAACATATTTTACCATTCTCATCTTCGAACACATTGATTATACTTTACTACTGAAGTATCTTCTTTCTCTTCTAGCGTAGCCCCATGCTGTTGTACATAAACTCTATAACATTGTGTGAGAGCTGAAAGTAGCACTGTGAATGGGAGCGCTGAAGGTTCGTTTATGGAAGGTTTCCAATGATAACCTTGTAGTTTATAAAGAACAATTAGTCTCTTTTGACTTAATTACAGTTAATTGCTGCAGATAGAAGGAGGTACAGAAAAAAAGAGAGGTGCACTAAACCTTGAGAGTGAAGAAAAGACAGGGACAAGAAATAGACAAAATACATTTAAATGCCTGACTATCACCATGACTACAAACTCATGTTCCCTGCAGTTTTTCTGCAGTCAGTCATTAAATAAATGTCATTAGCTCGTATGTCATTTCAAGCCTTAATTTAATTTTATGCAGTTGTTAAAATATGATGATGCCTGAAAATGAACATAGCTACTTGGTAGTTGTTTTGCATTCACTCTATAATAAAATAACCAAGCACACAAATTAAGCATGATTGCATTTATAATTTAAATATACAATATTTACAATTACTTTGAGTTCGTTTGGAACCATTTTGTTGGTGCAGCAAAAATAGACAAAGCATAATCAACTGTTGTCTATTTGCTATACACAGCAGTGTTTCATTCAAGCAGGGTTTTTGAACAAATCAGTTTGAATGATTCAGTAACATCACTTGTTTGGTTTCTGAATGATTCAGTGTTTTTGAATGATCGATCACATAAATGATTTAGTGACTCACTTATAAAAACAGTCACTTTCGCCACCTGTTGGTGTGTAAAAAACACACACCACTATTGACAGATAATGAGAATCTTCTCTCAAAGGCCAATTGTTAAGGCTTTACATTTTTCTCTCACCTTCAGTTTCGTTTTAAAGACAGCAGAACTTACGGTATTTGGGAAGACCATCAAATGTTTACCTCTTAGGAACACAAACCCTTAATCAGACAAGTGTACCCGCAGGCTGCTTCAACCTGCTTCCCTCTATGAGAGAGCTGTATCCTACACAACACATAATATGATGAAATGTGTTTAATATTGTTTGTACACATCTCAAAGATGGCAAGGGGGCTTTCCACTGCGGCTGTATCCAGAAGAATTCACGGCTCAGCTTCTACTGACAGTAATATTAAGTGCGGCAGCTGTGGCAATATGGAATATAAATGAGCTTATTTTACACTGCAGAGTCGTAGAAAGCAATGCACAGACTTCTTACTCTGCAATAAATCATTCGTATTCAGACAGCTGTGTGCTCTTAGGGCATTGTTTAATACTATCTGCATTGGTGGAAGGAGAGTAAATTGGTTTACATTGCACAAAAAATGAGCTGTAGATGAACACAGCGACGTGATGGAGAGAAATGCAATACATTTGACTTATTAACAATAATGAACTTGAGAATTGGAAAACATGTGTGCTGACAAGGGACTTATGATAATGAAAATGCAGTGAGAGAGAGAGAGAAAGAGAGAGAGAAAGAGAGAGAGAGAGAGAGAGAGAGAGAGAGAGAGAGAGAGAGAGAGAGAGAGAGAGAGAGAGAGAGAGAGAGAGAGAGAAGAGGAAGATGGGGGGTTGGTGAGAGTGAGCGAGGGGGGTTATAAAAGAATGGAAAAAAGGGGGTGCAATGAAAGAGTGGAGAAATCCCATGCAAGCAGTAAATGGTCAAGTGTGATTTTTCTGGAATGGCATTCTTGTCCCTTCTTGGTACCTCAATAAAATAACACTGAAATACAATCTACATGCCAGAGGTTATTTGAGCTACGAGAGAATAATTTCTTTAAGCAATGGAAGGCAGTGGATAAAAAGTCAATTTTGGGGAGCTTTTCTTTCCTCTTTGAATACTGTTGTTGCATGAAGAGGAATAATGAAACCGTTATGACTATAAACTATATCCATTTATACTTGCATGCTTATAGGTGTGTAGATTATATGCATTTGTGATAGTGTTGAGCATGCATAATTAAACTGTTAAACGGTAGCACAATAAAGTTAACATTAGTTCTACCAGAAAGACTCGGGAGAATAAATACCGTAACAAATATACATTTATTAACAGCCCAGCAAGCAATATTAAGATATAAAGTTCTTTGGCGTAGGCCCCGTCCGTAGCTCGCAATCCGAGGGTCCGGACTCTGCATTTCCTGCCTGAAGACGAAGGCAGGGGCGCAGCCGACCCCCTGGGAGCTATGGGAAGGAACCATCCTGGTGGTGGTAGGGAGGATGGAGGGGAAGGAACTATCTTGGTGGTGGTGGGGAGGATGGAGGTGAATGAAAGCATCAGAATCTGCAAACTCAGACATGTGTAAGTACAGATCTTCTATACTACAAGTATTAGAACACGATTGTATAGATGAGAAGGTAATAAGGGACGTAACAATTGAGTTTTCCCGGCAGAACTGGATGCGGTCGTTCCCTGTCCCCCTCTGACGGTTACAGTAGTTGTATCACGTGTTTGGGCTTACAGCCTGCTGAAGCAGCTTTTGTGGATAGCTCATGTTCCCATTGCGGGAACATGACTATCGCGGTGTTGAGATCAAGACTCGCCTTCGTCCACGAAGGTGGAGTCCCCATTACCACACCCCACCCCAGGGTGCTGTGTGGGATGGATGATCGGAGGATTATAGTGATGGATTCCCCACCCGGTAACCAATCCCTGTGGGCCCCTCACTCCTCTATCACACCGCAGCCGGTGGAGCCCCCCCTATGAGTGTGCTGGTCCCTCTGTAATGACCACTGACTGACCAGCTGTTTCATTCAGGGCCCCTCCAGAGGACAGGTTGACGATTGCAGCATCGGAGGGTGAGCTGACCTCTGGGGATGATGACTTGGCCGCTTTATCTCCCTCTGGGAGTGTAAATTTTCCCGAGCCAGATCCAGAGATTTCAGCTATGCTGAAACGGGCCGCCAAGGCTGTCGGGCTCGAGTGGAATCCTCCACCGTGTCCCGAACAGTCTCGGTTGGATGATTGGTTTCTCGGGGGAGGCTGTGCTGGTTCTCAGCCCACCGCCCCAGTGCCTTTCTTTCCCGAAGTGCATGGAGAGCTTACCAGGTCGTGGATGGCACCTTTCTCTGCCAGAAACTGCCTGAGTAGCTCCTCCCCCCTCACTACCCTTGACGGAGGAGCGGTGAATGGTTACGAGGTTATCCCTCCAGTGCACAGGTCTGGCGCGACACACCTGTGTCCGGCGGCCGCTCCCTCTTGGACGGGGGAATCCTCGTCTCCCCTCTAAGGCCTGTGAGTTCTCGTCCGTTCTGATGGGCAGAGCTTATAAAGCCTGTGAGCAAGCCGCTTTCTCTTTGCATGTCATGGCATTGCTACTGGTCTACCAGGCCAAGGCACTCATGGACATGCAGGAGGGTAGCCCAGACCGTGCGTTCATAGGTGATCTCCGCACTGCAACCGCCCTCGCCCTCCGGGGCATGAGCGTTGTTGCGTGCGCGGTGTCCACTTTAGTGGTTCAGGAGTGCCCTCGCTGGCTCAGCCTGGTTGATATGACGGATGAGGACAAGGTTAGGTTCCTGGACTTCCCAATTTCCCAGGTTGGGCTATTCGTTGACGCGGTGGAGAACTGCGACCAACAGTTCTCTGCCACCCAAGTGCAGACGGAGGCCATTCGGCACATCCTGCCCCGGCGGCCCGCTGCTACCTCCACCCCACCGCCGGTGGCAGCTCCTCCGCCTGCTTGTCCCCGAGGGCGTCCCCCGTTTAGCTCATGCTGGCTCTCTGCAGCAGCCTCCACCCAGGCCTCAGCGTGGAGCCATCCACAGGCAGGCCGCCCAGCCTGTCTCAGGCACTGCCAAACTGGCGGCGTGCGACCCTTTAAAGCCTTGCACCCCTCAGCCCCCTCTTGTTTCGCTGGGTTTGGTTTGAGGACCCGGTCACGCCTTCTCACACACCCCCTGCCGACCCATGGAGACAGTTAAGTGTCGCACTGCACACTCAGACCCCGCTTCGGGCCACCCCCGGGCCTTCCAAGCTGGGTCCCTATCCTCCACTTCGCTGCCCCACCCCGGGTACGTCTGTACTGCCTCTGGTCCCTCTGGTCGGGTTCCTGGAAGCCTGGAGAGTGCTTCCCAGCCGGTCCAGCTGGCTCCTCCGTACCATCAGACTCGGCTACACGATTCAGTTCGGCCGGCGTCCGCCCAAGTTCAGCGGCGTTCGTTACACTTCGGTGTTGAGCGAACGTGCCTCTGTCATGCGCATGGAGATCGCAGTCCTACTGGCGAAGGATGTGATGGAGCCGGTTCCTCTAGCCGATATGAAGATCGGCTTCTACAGCCTGTATTTCATTGTACCCAAGAAAGGCGGTGGGTTACGGCAAATCTTGGACCTGCGTGTTTTGAATCAGACCCTTCACAAGCTTCCGTTCAAGATGCTAACGCAGAAACGCATTTTAGAATGCATCCTTCCCCGAGATTGGTTTGCACTGATCGACCTGAAGGACGCGTACTTTCATGTCTCCATCCTGCCGCGACACAGGCCATTCCTGTGCTTCGTGTTCGAGGGTCGAGCGTATCAGTATAAGGTCCTACCCTTCGGGCTGGCCCTGTCGCCCCGCATATTTACGAAGGTCGTGCAGGCGGCCATAGCTCCCATGAGAGAGCATGGTGTTCGTGTCCTCAACTATCTCGACGACTGGCTGATACTAGCTCAGTCTCGGGGGCAGTTGTGCGAACACAGGGACTTGTTGCTCCAACATATCAGCCAGTTCGGTCTTCGGGTCGACTGGGAAAAGAGCAAACTCGCCCCCGTGCAGAGGATCTCTTTTCTCAGTATGGAGCGGGACTCGGTCCAAAAGACGGCACGCACAAAGGAACGTGTCCGGTCGGTGCTGAACTGCCTGAATACTGTCAAGATCAGAACAGTGGTCCCACTGAAACTTTTTCAGAGGCTCCTGGTGCATATGGCAGCCACAGTAACGCTGCTCGGCTTGCTCCATATGAGACTGCTTCAGCACTGGCTTCACGGCCGAGTCCCGAGGTGGGCGTGGCAGAGCGGCACGCTCCGTGTGACAATCACCCCGGTCTGCCGCCAAACCCTAAGCCCGTGGTCAGACCCTTCGTTTCTCCGGGCCGGAGTGCCCCTAGAACAAGTGTCCAGGCATGCTGTTGTCTCCACAGATGCCTCCAGCACCGTCTGGGTGGCCACGTACACCGGGCATGAAGTAGCGGGGATCTGGACGGGCCCCCAACTGCATTGGCACATCAATTGCCTCGAGTTGTTTGCAGTACACCTTGCTTTGAGACGCCTCAAAACGCACTGTTCGGCAAGCATGTACTGGTCTGTACGGACAACACTGTGACCGTTGCGTACATCAACAATTATGGTAGTCTATGCTCCCCTCGCATGTCGCAACTCGCCAGCCACCTCCTACTATGGAGTCAAAAGCATCTGAGGTTGCTTCGTGTCACTTATATTCCCGGCCTGTTCAATCGTGCCGCCGATGAGCTCTCATGTCAGCCTGTGGCCCAGGAAGAGTGGAGACTCCCTCCCCAGGCGGTCCAGCTGATCTGGGATCACTTCGGGGCTGCACAGACTTCTGTTTGCTTCTCCGGACTCATCCCATTGCCGGTTGTTTTACTCCCTGACCAAGGGGACCCTCGGCATGGATGCACTGGCACACAGCTGGCCCCGGGGCCTCCGAAAGTATGCGTTTCTCCTAGTGAGCCATCTTGCACAGACACTGTGCAAAGTCAGGGAGGATTAGGAGCAGGTCTTGCCAGTTGCCCCTTATTGACCCAACCGGACCTGGTTCCCCGAACTCATGCTCCTCTCGACAATCCCTCCCTGGCCCATTCCTCTGAGGGAGGACCTTCTCTCTCAGAGACGGGGCACCGTATGGCACTCGCGTCCAGACCTCTGGAAACTCCATTTCGGTCCCTGGACGGGACGCGGAGGTTCTAGGTGATCTACCACAATCAGTCGTAGACACCATTACTTCTGCGAGAGCACCCTCTACGAGGCATGATTATGCCCTGAAGTGAAACCTGTTCGTTGAGTGGTGTTCTTCTCACCGAGAAGACCCCCAAAGGTATTCGATCGGGTCCGTGCTTTCTTTCCTGCAAGATGGGCTGGAGCGAGGGCTATCTCCCTCCACCCTCAAAGTGTATGTTGCCTCTATTGCCACACATCACGATGCAGTGGATGGGAGATCCGTGGGATAGCACGACCTGATCGTCAGGTTCCTGAGGGGATCGAGGAGACTGAATCTGCCTTGCACCCCCTCTATACCCTCTTGGGACTTATCTCTGGTGCTGACCGCACTGCAGAGACCTCCCTTTGAGCCACTGCAGGCAGCTGAGTTAAAAGTCCTGTCTTTAAAAACAGTTCTCCTACTTGCTTTGGCCTCCATCAAGGGGGTAGGGAACCTGCATGCATTTTCGGTCAACGCATCGTGCCTGGAATTCGGGCTGGCTAACTCTCACGTTATCCTGATACCCCGGCCTGGATATGTGCCCAAGGTTCCTACCACTCCCTTTCGGGACCAGGTGGTGAACCTGCAAGCTCTGCCAACGGAGGAGGCAGACCCAGCCCTGGCTTTTCTCTGTCCCGTCCGCTCCTTGCGGTCATATGTGGATAGAACGCAAAGCCTCAGAACCTCAGACCAGCTCTTTGTCTTTTACGGAGGCTAGCAGAAGGGAAAGGCTGTCTCCAAGCAAAGGTTGGTCCACCGGATAGTGGATGCCATCATCTTGGTGTATTAATCCCAAGATGCACCATGCCCTTCTGGATTGCGAGCCCACTCCACTCCGAGCGTAGCTTCTTCCTGGTCGTTGGCACAGGGTGCCTCGCTGACAGATGTTTGTAGAGCTGCGGGCTGGGCGACACCAAACACGTTCGCTAGATTCTATAGCCTACATGTCGAGCCGGTTACTTCCTGGGTGCTCTCTTCACATAGATGCCAGGTAACACCGTAAGCCCTGCTCGAAGTGTCGGCTTGGTGCGCCATTCCCCGCCTATGGACCGGATACGTGCACCATTCTTGCTCCAGTGAGTTCTTCTTTAGCCAAACCCTATTGAGTTCCTCCACAACCCTCAGCAACTGACGTGGTGGAGCGTCCGATGCCAGTCCTAACACTCGTATGCACTGGTGGAACCTGTGCTAGGCTGGGTCCATATGTTGTGATCCCTACGGCGATCCCATATGTGTATTCTTCCACGGTACAGCTCCTTGCGGCAAGCCCGTGTCTTTCCCTTGGTGGAGCCTGCTCTTCCGTCACTGACCGGTTGAGTCTCCCCCCTGTTATAAGCTGGAGCCACCTCAGTGACATTCCATATGTTGTACTGCCCGGTAAAACACCCAGTCCATATGTGTATCCTCCACATGTATACCTCCCTACGAGTTGGATGTGGCTACCGCAGCGTCTTCCTTTCCCCGAAAGGGGACGCTTTCCCAGTGTTATCCAAGTCTGACTGAGTGGGTCTTGCGGAACAGCAGTGACTTCCCTGGCCTAAGTCCTGTCCCATCTCTGCCTCAATAATGTGGGGGGTCAGGAGAGTTTTGCCTTGGCACTGGAAGGTGGCAGCACTAGTGACGTTTTAATTGGGATCCCAATCAGTCGACACGTCGACTACTTCTAACGTGAGCGACTGAAAGGGAACATCTCCGTTATGCATGTAACCCTCGGTCCCTGAAGGAGGGAACGGAGACGTAGTCGCTTCGCCACTATTGCTGAACCACTGCTGACTCCGGGCTCCGCTCGGCTCCTCAGCGAAAAACAAATGGTGCGGGGCGGAGCGTGAGATGCAAAGCTCGCATGCCAATGTGCATTTACTCGTTTTATCAATACTCGAAGATGACAGGCTCCCTAAGCGTGATGCCAATCAGTCAACACATCGACTACGTCTCCGTTCCCTCCTTCAGGGAACGAGGGTTACATACGTAACCGAGACGTTAATGTATTAGGTATCATGTTTTTTTTCTACTCAAGGTTAACGTTAATTTATAGATATACTACTGTTCAGTTGTTAATTAATTGTTCGTAATACATTAATGTTAATTCATACAACTGGAAATGTTAAATATGACTTTATTAATACATGCTGTAAAATTATTTATTGTTAGTTCACGAAACCCAATGCATAATGTAGACAAATTTAACCTGGTTGTAAAGTGTTACCAGATTTGTTTTTTGCTATTATTCAACCAAGTGCAATTGCAGATGTGTAATGTTCCTGTAACTCAGATGGTAGAGCAATGAATTTGATTCCCAAAGAATGCATGTTGCTTGAATGCATTGCATGGCACTTTGGATAGAAACGTATATGGAAAAAATGTATACATGTAAAAGGAACAGTTCACCCAAAACTGAACATGCTATCATCGTTTACATACTTGCATACATCATTTACATATTTAACCTCATGTTGTTCCAAACCTGTGTGATTGTGGAACACAAAAGAAGATATTTTTAATTATGTTGGTAACCAAATAGCTTTGATTGCCACTGACTTATATTGTATGGACAAAAAACACAGACATTTCTCAAAATATCTTCTTGAATGTTTAACAGACAAAAGAAAGTTTGGAAAGACATGAGGGTGAATAAATAATGACAGCATTTTTTTGGTGAACTTTCCCTTTAAGAGATGAATCTTACATTTTTGTTTTGACCAAATGGAAGTGAAGTAAAAAATAAGACAACCTATTTCCCTCAGCTATATGTCCGGTCCTTGTTTTGCTCTCAGCTAGATGGGCTGTCTCATCTGATGTAGCTAGTTAAACATGAACATCTGTGTGTACTCTCTCCCTATGGCCCATTGCAGTTATATGGATGGAACTTTAAAAAGTAGATTGTGTTTAGTGTGTCTGTTTGACCGTTAATAGTATCTGAATTCTCAGTGTACAATTTGGTTGTATAGACAATATTTTATTTGAACAGTACAATATTCAGCTAATGAAACTATAGGACAAATGTTATATATAATGCAGCTGACTAGATGCTATCATATTATATCGCTCTGTTGGTCCTGATCTCAAACACACAATTAACACTACCGTACATTCAGTGTTCAGTGTGGTGTTCAGAATGTATGGAAGATAGTTAAGAGGTTATGGAACACAATCCCAAATTTATCTCCCCTTGTTTAGCAGCCTGTTTAGTGTGTGCAGTGTCAAGCATTTTCAAGTAAGCTATTTCTATTTATTAAGAGACAAATTCATGGAAAGATTGTTTTTGTAAGACTTGTAATGAAGAGTTTAAAAATAATAATGAGTCTCAAGTCTGGTCTTTTTATATCATAGAATAAAACATACTGTAAATACCACTGTAACACTCACTAAAAAGAAAGAGGTGGAGAACGAGAGAGAGAGAAAAAAATCACATCTCACAGAAGTGTGAGATTAAATTTGCACCATCAGACATGTGTGATATAGAAGTTGGCATAAAAGTAACTGTTTCCCTGAGGAGAAGGAGCCAATATCATTAAGATTTACACAGCAGGGTGCTGTGGCTCACCTCTCCTCTCCCTAAGAGTACGCTTCTGTAAATAAGATCTGTTTAAAACAGAAAAACCACGTTTAAAAGAGACAGGAGAATGAATTCTGTATTACAAGTGGAAATGTGCTAATTTTTACAGAAGCAGTAGGGAGAATGTTAAACAGAAGTGACAACTTATATTCAAACATAAAGGATTTCATTTCTAAAGGTCTTTTTAAAAGTGGATTTCACGTCCGGGTCACCAGCAAAAAAAAAAAAAAAGTTTATTTCAGATGACAGTAAATTTGCATTAACTGTTAAAGGGATAGTTCATAGAAAAAAGATTTTGTCATTAACTAACCCTCATGTTATTCCAAACCTGTATGACTTTTGCTTCTGCAGAACACAAAGAAAAATATTTTGAAATATTTTGTCCATTCAATAAATGTCAATGGGCTTCAGGACAACATCAGACCCCATTGCCTCTCATTGTATGGGGGGAAAAAACAATTTTGTGTTCATACAGGTTTTGAATTACATAAAGGTAAGTAAATGATAACAGAATATAATTTCTGGGTGAACTATCCCTTTAACAATGTATATTATGTATAACAGAGATGAATTTGAAGCTCAGTGGCTAGTAATATTATAAAAAAATTAGATAATGGTAAAATACAAACAATGTCTTATGAAAAGAATGAGATTTGTTTCAGAAACGTTATCCCGTATTGTACGATTCACAGAGGCAATACTAATTAAATCTTCATATATGGGCAGATTTCTATGAAAGATCAATATAAAAATTGTTTAATCTCTCAAACAAAGGAAACCGTCATTGCAGCTGGAAGCTATAACTCGTTGCAAAGAAATAAGACTGTTAATTTAGCCAGCAATAAAAACCAAAGGGCTTAGAGAAACAGATTTCTTCCAGGACATTAATCATGAAAATTTAATGGATATCAAATATTTAATACAGTGGAATGTACAACTTGTATTACTATGGCTCTCCTCAAATCGATCATGTCGGGAAAATCCATAATTAAAATTATGCTAGCGGGAGCAAATCATTAACATTCGGCTTTTCTCTTTCCTCTGGAAGAATGAAATGTACCAGCGCCTGCTGATGTATAGCCTATTACAGAAAAGGATAAATGATTACTCCCCTTATAAAAATGACTACTTAATAATATTGGAGTTATTGAAAGTGTGTAATATATCTTGAGATACTAAGTTCAACGTTCGCTATAAAAAAAGTTAATTATGGTTGGGAGCTGGTAACAATGTTCTTACCTACCAAATTCAATTTTGTTACTAATAGGAGTAGCCATTAATATCTGAAAACCCTAGTGTTTGTGTTGGTTTGCATTTTAAACTTGTGCTATACACAAGAACATTTCTAAAGTAATTAATTTGTCAAATTGTTAAAGGGCTGATAAATTAGGAACCTTTTGAAATGATCTAGCCTTTACTTAGTCTTAATATTGCATGTAACCACTTCATCTTCCCGTATGCAGTATGGTTTAGCCTCTTATAAGTGAAACATCATGTATTGTATTAGTATATGCATGTAGTAGTATATTTATTACATGATGTGGAAAAGAGCACAAGGGCATGAAAGGAAAAGCAAGGTTCAGTTACCCTGGGGAGATTCTTCCATTCTCTGCTCTTATGGCCTAACACAAGGGGCACCAGATGCTCCAGGTGCACCCTATGAAGGTATATGCAGCTGGCATGCTGATACCAGTGTACTGCACAAAGGACCAAGGTTTATTTATATATTGGTGGTGGTATTAGGCAGGGAAGAAGATAATTTGCATTAATTTGATAAAAAAAAACAGTAATATTAATTAAAGCTGCAGTCCGTAGCTTTTTCCCTTTTTGTCGCCATCTCTGTTCGAAATCTGTAACTGCAGTGATTCGCGGAATTATCATCCTTACGTGGGTTGTTAACCGGCATGAAACAGCGCGGATGAACACAGTGTTTTGAGGCGAGTGATGCTGTCAATCACCGCGCTGTGTGGATACTGTCATTCAGAATCACAGATTCACTTTTTGAAAGCTTGACCAACATAAGAATTTTCAACGGAAAATGTCTTCTGAACAAGTAAGTAACATCCATTTTTGTTCTGATCAACTAAAGGGGGGAAAAGCATTCGACATGACAAGCGATCGTTAGATTTAATCAGCGCGATTTACAGCAACCGTGCAAATCATAGCCTACTTTGTTCTCATATTGTTCATGTTAACAACATCAGCATTGCGTGACTAACGTTATTTAATGTGTTTTATGATTACCTGTGTAGTTCAGAATTCATATTCTCCATAATAGCTAGACGAGAAAGGCACAACAAAGGAAACTCCATAACTGTGTGAATTAAGAAAACGTATTGTTACACGATTGAACTATTGAAATGTCTTACTTGTTCAGCAGAAAAAGCTGTCTCTTCTTCCGTTTCGAACCCCTTCGGGAGTTCACGCACCTTTCAAAAGCCCCACCGATGTGTATCCTTATGTTCGCATGAGACGGTTTCTTTCTCTTTCCACCTTAAATCCAAAGTCTTTTGGGTTTTATAACTGGTCAATCTCCAGTTGACACTGATGATTGTTGTTTGGATCTTTCTGGATCCGCCATAAGTTTAATCATGTAAAGTGCTGCGAGAAAAGCCTATCTCTACATCTCCTCACGCGCAGTATAGCCGGCTAGCCGAAACTCCTTCTTTATGTGTACGGGTGTGACGTAATGACGCAAAGACATGCTCGAATTTCCCGCAAAAAACCCACCAGTACCACTGGAATTAAAATCATTATTACAAGCTAACCGTTTTGAATCTAGCTATGGCAAGCAGATAGTTTTGAACACTGGCTGAACATGTTTTTTTTAAATAATTAATTTGGATTATTTTTAACTTAAAAAAGTTACGGACAGCAGCTTTAATATAAAATGCATTCAGTTGTAATATATTTCAAAATATTAATTTCTGTGCAGACAAATCTTCAGCAGTCATAATTAGTGTCACATGATCTTTCTGAAATCATTATATTATGCTGATTTGGTGCTCAATAAACAAAGTTTAAAACAGTTGTGCTGATTTTTTTTTTCAGTTGTGCTGCTTTTTTCAGGATTCTTTCAAGCAGCATAGAACATATTTTTAAAATTATGAATTATTGCTGAATAAAACTATTAATCTCTTATATAAAAAAAGATAACTGACACTTTTGAAAGGTAGGAAATTATTTAGGAAATATGATATATTATATGTCCTGAAACTGCCTTCTGGATATGTTTGATATATTGAGTATTTAGCTAAGAACTGCAGAGACCAAGCATGCCCAGAGCCAGTTATAGCTCTTTATTTTCACTGTGAAGTAAACACATGCATCAACCCTTTCAAATTATTATTAAACAACACCTGATCTATAAGTTATAAGATGTCCTTTGTTTCAAGTTCAGTAAAGATCATATTTCATGCCATTTGTTTCAGAGAGATAAATCTTTGAGAGCATTTTTTGACTATGAATGAAGTTCATTGACTTTCAAGAAAACTAGCAAGTGAGGGAGAGCGAGGGATGCTGCTATATCTTTAAACACCAGCAATGGCTGTGTGTACCCATGTGTCATCTCAATATAGATGTGACTTACTTTAAAAATTCCTATTCAGCATTTCTCCTGCTTTGATGCAGTTTTGTTAGGAACCATAGCACTTCAAATAGACTCCAAGGGAGAAGCATTCCAGGGCCATTTTGTTCTTATGTGACTGATTTAAATAGATCAGTACTTTAAATAATGTGTTATACACTATTGTGTGTGTGTGTGTCTTGTTTAAAGTTCTAAAACATTGAAACAGTTTCAGTACTTAACATTTTTGAAGGTTAGGACAAGTTTTTGTGTGTGCATAAGCATCAATACATTCATTGCAATAACAGATGACTTTTTCTTTTGCTGTCTACTTTTTATATTTACCTTACAATAATTATAAAACAAAGACATCACAGCTGGTAATAGTAAGATAATCAATACAAACTGAACATCTTTATTGAGGTGTTTGTGCACAGAAGTATCAGTTGTTCTAATTTTTACATCTGTGGCAATGCCATAAGACAAATTGCAAAGCATTTGGGCCTATTTATCAGGTTTCCAGAACCGATATCATATTAATCTGTTCCAACACCACAACTTTTGTTAAGCATAAAGAGGGAGTTTTGCCTGTTTTCCAAACCAGATGTAAAACATTAATTATGACATGACATCATAATATATTAAGACAACATCAGAGGATCTTTCAGTTCTTAAGAAGCCAGTTCCCTTTCAAGGGAACTCGAGCTGCGTCAAGCTGTGGGAACGCCTCTGCGTTGTGCGTCCTGAAGCACGTATGGAATCAGCCCAATGGAGAGATGGAACGTCATAGGCGGGTGACGTCATCGACCAGGAAACTATAAAGCACCCCATAAACACAAGCGCAATAGCTTCTGTGCCTTCAGTCGTGCTATATGTGAATCTGTCCCTGTGTGAATATTGTCTGTCCTTACATACTCTGCACCACACAAACAATTTATATATATATATATATATTAAGAGAGATATGGCGAACAAACAGCAGTTTAGGGAGTGTGTCCCTCCCTGCTCGCGTTATTTAACGAGTGGGGATACACACGTTCTTTGTGTTGTTTGTTTGGGAGTGTAGCATGCCCAGTCAGCTCTCGAGGGAGCTGATTGTGAGCATTGCGAGCGTCTGCCATTAAGGACGCTCCGCTCCCGCCGGGCGCTCTTCGAGGAGAGCGGTTCGGGGCGCGCTCCCCGCGGTTCGGGTCCCGCTCTTGCCGAGGCAGAGCGACGACGCGTATCGTGGGGATCGCATATGGATCTCTCAGCGGGGTTAGAGACGGGCTCTGCCTTATCTCTCCCTTCACCTGTGAGATCCAGTGCCTCAGTCCCGTATTCGGAAGCACGCGCTGCGGTTTCTTCCGCTCGGGCTGAGGCACCAGTGTTGCTTCTATCCAGTTCTGAGGAGCTGGATGTTGCTAGTATATATAAGGGAGATGTGGAGGATTCGCCACCTTACACTCCCGAAAGCGATGAGCTAGTGGAGGTATTAACAAGAGCTGTAGAAAAACTCAGCATTGTATGGCCAGTGACTAGACAGGAGTCTGTTTCTAAATTAAAATTAGATGAGAGATTTCGCCGTCACGAGTGCAACCTCCACGCCGGTGCGTGCCGTCTTTTTTTTCCCGATCTCCACACTGAGGTGTCGAAATCGTGGGAAAAACCGGTGTCATATAGAGAAAATGTTTAGTCCCCAGACTTCAACATATTTAAATATGGTGGGGGATAAATCATATGGTTGTTCGGCTATGCCTCGCGTGGTAGAGACGCTTGCGAGTTTTCTCTCCCTCGAGGCTGCGTCATCTGTTAAGGCACCGGCATTACCCACCAAGCCTCTTATGAATATTTCATTTTTTGTGGGTAAAGCGTATTCGGCAGCAGGTCATGTCTGCTGCTATGTCTATTATGAAAAAAATATATATACGGGCATACCAGGCTGACCTGCTGAGGGACGTGAGTGAGAGTGAGGAGGTCAGTGCTGACGTGGTTCGCGAACTGCGTCAGGCGGCTGATTTTTCCCTGCGTGGCCGTAGAAAGACATCTGTGGTTAAATCAGACAAATATAAAGGGGAAAGGAAAAGCTTTCCTTTTAGACACTAATCTCTCCCTCCCTGGGTTTATTTGGCGATGCTGTAAATTCTGTCATCAATAAATTCCAGGAGAAGGAAAAGCAAACAACAGCTTTTAACAAATTTCTCCCTTTTAAAAATTCATGTCCCTGGGACTGCTGGGCGGGAGCAGCCCCGGCCGTCTGCGAGCTCATCACATAGTCGCTGAAGCAGAGTGTCGCGTCTCGCGCTCCCCCTGCTGGACAGTGGGCTCAGCCGCGGCACTGTCAGCCGAAATCTCCCAGTAATAGAACTGATCTGAGGACAGTTATATTAGCTAAGAAGGCTTCGGCTGAGAAGAAGTCCTGGCGCCACGGCGCGCAGGACACTGAGGGTGGTTCCCACCGAGGCGGAAAGGTGTTCACCTCTTTCTACGGTGCCCATTCCTCCTCGGTGCCCTCAGGGGCCCGTTCTGCCAACCCCGCCTTAATGCCGGGGCACAGACGGTCCCAGCGAGCGATTTCCCGAGGGACGCTCGCTCCCTCTGAGGAGGGTTTCAGAGCGGTTAAACCAGTTGTTCCCTGCCGGTGTGCCGTTACAGGGCGCTGCGTTTGCTGCTCAAGTTACACCAGAGGCCAGTCTCGAGAGACTGGTACCCTTAGTAGAATTTCTGGCAGAGGGGAAAAGCCTTCCAAAAATATCTCATTGGGTCCTGCAGACAATAGAAAAGGATTATGCTATCCAATTCAGGTGTCGTCCACCAAGATTCAGTGGGGTTCTGCCTACAGTGGTGGGCCCCGAGCAGGCTCTGGTTATGGAACAAAAGGTGAAAGCACTCCTTCAAAAGGAGGCTATAGAACGGGTTCCTCCTCCCAGTGTGGAGTCAGGCTATTACGGCCGATATTTCATCGTTCCAAAGTAGGATGGGGGGTTGCGTCCAATTTTAGACCTGCGCCTATTGAATCGCTCGGTAGGGAAGCCAAAATTCAGGTTGCTCTCTATCAAGCAGATCGTGTCACAGATCAGATCCGAGGACTGGTCTGTCACGATAGATCTAAGGGATGCCTTCCACATTTCCATCCTTCCACAACACAGGAAGTTCCTGAGGTTCGCCTTTGGGGGCGAGGTGTACCAGCACAGGGTTCTTCCGTTTGACCTAGCTTTATCTCCCCGCACTTTCACGATGGTGGTTCGGCATCGAGATGTCGTTCTCGTTCATATCAGGAAGTTGGGGTTGAGGCTGAACGCAAAGAAAAGTGTATTATCTCCTTCTCAGAAGACCACTTTTCTGGGTGTCGTTTGGGTTTCGGTTTCGATGCAGGCGCGACTCGCTCCGACCCGCATCGCTTCGATTCTCTCAGCTGTGAAACAAGTAAAGCTAGGCCAGCTACTTACTGTAATACAGTTTTAGAGACTGTCGGGTCTGATGGCAGCAGCGTCCAACGTTATACCTTGCGGCCTGTTGTACATGAGACCGCTGCAGTGGTGGCTCAGGACCAAGGGATTCTCCCCGAGGGGAAATCCGCTCCGCACGGTCAAAGTCACGTGGCGCTGCCTTCGTGCTCTGGTCATGTGGAAAGAAACTTGGTTCCTATTCAAAGGTCCTGTGCTGGGTCGCGTGGCGCTAATGGCGGATGCTTCCCTCACAGGGTGGGGGGCGGTCATGAGTGGTCGTCCAGCCCAAGGTCTGTCTCAGGACCATCATCTATCATGGCTTATAAATTGTCTGGAGATGTTGGCGGTGTTCCAGGCTCTGAAACACTTCCTAGCAGACCTGAGAGGTCATCATGTGTTAGTTCAGTCAGACAACACGTCGGTGGTCTCTTATATAAATCATCAGGGGAGCCTGCGGTTTCGCCGGCTTTACAAGTTGGCCCGTCAGATCCTCCTGTGGTCCCAAGGGAGGTTACTATCTCTGAGAGCAATGTATCTTCCTGGGTATTTGAATGTGGTAGCAGACTCCCTGTCGAGGCAGGGGCCGAGGCCGGGGGGTTGGAGTCTCCACCCCGAGGTGGTGGAGCTCCTTTGGTGTGTTTCGGTCACGCCGAGGTGGACCCATTCACTTCCAAGGTGACCACGCACTGTCATCTGTGGTTTCCATCAGCCATCCAGCCCCTCTGAGGTTGGACGCTATGGGGCAGCCGTGGCCGAGGTCACGTCTGTTCACCTTTCCCCCGATTGCTCTGCTACCTGGAGTTCTGGAGAGGGTTCGCCGGGACGGGGTCAGCCTACTACTAGTAGCCCCGTTCTGGCCGGCCCAAGTATGGTTTGCGGACCTGATTTCTCTCCTGGACGGTTCTCCTTTGGAGCCCCCTGTCAGGAGGGATCTACTCTCTCAGGCGGGCAGCATGATATTTCATCCCCGCCCAGTACTGTGGGCTTGGCCTCCGAGGGGGCCCAGCTCATGAACTCTGGTCTCTCAACCGAGGTTGTTGAGACCATTCTTCACTCCAGAGCTCCATCCGCGAGGAAGCTTTATGCCTTGAAGTGAAAACTTTTCACTTCTTGGTGTGGAGGACACCTGCAGGACCCGGTTAACGGCCCAGTGGGTGCAGTGCTGGAATTCCTGCAGGTGCGCTTCTCCACAGGGCTATCCCCCTCCACACTAAAGGTGTATGTGGCGGCACTGGCTGCTCACCACGTCCCTTTCAGTGGAGCTTCTCTGGGGAGACACCCGCTTATAACTCGTTTCCTTCGTGGCACATTGAGGCTGAGGCCAGCAGTTCGTACGAGGGTGCCGGCGTGGGATGTGGCCATCGTATTAGAAGGTCTTTCCCAAGCTCCTCTTGAACCTATCGAAGAAGTTCCTGAGAAGTTTCTCACGTTAAAGACTATCTTTCTTCTTGCTATCTCCTCTCTAAAGAGAATCGGTGATTTGCAGGCTCTGTCGGTTTCACCCTTGTGCCTGGAATTTTCGCCTGGCTTGGTTGCGTCCTAGACCAGGTTAAGTTCCCTAGGTCCCTACTAATGTTGTTAGACCTACAGTTCTGCAGGCCTTCTGTCCTCCTCCATTTCTGTCGTCTGACCAGGAGAAACTTAATTTACTCTGCCCTGCTAGGGCGTTAGACGCCTATATCCACATAACTGCCCTGTGAGGAAGTCAGAACAACTATTTGCATGTTTTGGGCCACCCAAGAAGGGGTGTCCCGTGTCTAAACAGAGAATAAGCAAGTGTGTGGTCGAGGCTATCTCACTTGCCTATGAGTCGGCTGGTCAGCCTTCACCTTGGCTGTACGAGCCCACTCTATCAGGAGTATGGCGGCTTCTAAAGCCTTATTGTCAGGAGTTTCCCTCAGTGACGTTTGTGATGCGGCTGGATGGTCTTCACCGCATACTTTCATTAAGATCTATGACCTAGACTTAATTCCTTCCCCTGGGGCACAGGTGCTCTCGCCCTCTGTGCGCTAGTTCTCACATGGCGGTCACTTGGTCCTATGGCGACGTGGGTATTAGCGTTCCCACAGCTTGACGCAGCTCGAGTTCCCTTGAAAGGGAACGTCTCGGTTACGTATGTAACCTTAGTTCCCTGATAGGGAACGAGACGCTGCGTCATTCCACCATACTCCCGGCATTCCCGCTAGCGCTTCCTTCAGGCCTATCAGAAGCTATTGCGCTTGTGTTTATGGGGTGCTTTATAGTTTCCTGGTCGATGACGTCACCCGCCTATGACGTTCCATCTGTCCATTGGGCTGATTCCATACGTGCTTCAGGACGCACAACGGAGAGGCGTTCCCACAGCTTGACGCAGCGTCTCGTTCCCTATCAGGGAACTAAGGTTACATACGTAACCGAGACGTTCTGTTCATTCAATCCTTAGGAATCCAGTTTCCCAGAATACTAGCTAAATTAACAGGCTTATTTCTTTGAAATTAGTTATAGTTTCCATCTGCATCTGCCTTTTTTGAGAAACGTTATATTGATCTTTCATATCTCAACTTTTATATGACGTATTGTTGCATGGTATACCGATACTAGAAAAGTATCAAAATACCTTGCTGTTAAAACATTTATTTTCCTCATTTTATTTATACCAATACTTTAAGAATGACAGTGTTTTAATAATAGCTCCTTTTCCTGAGTTGCAGGTCGATGTGTGACAACAGTGTATGCAGCACTGTTTCCTCTCCCTGCAGACACACTAGACGTGCCAAATTTTTTACTTCTCATACACGCTGGTATGTAAATGTATCTATGCAGTGCAGTACTTCTTAAGTTACTATTCTTGCATGCCGTCAGTTATATGTTATGCCCAGTAAAGGTTGGTTAAAAGCACTTAATTAATGATATTTGCCGATTTTCCATGACCAAATCTAAAGTAAGAACTATTTATGGTTAATAAGTTGTTAACAAAGCATTATCTAACTCTTTACATATGAGCTAGTTAAACGTCTCAGGTTACGTATGTAACCCTGGTTCCCTGATAGGGAACGAGACGCTGCGTTGAGACGCGGTGGGAACGCTCTGCGTGATTGCCTCGTGAAGCACGTGTATAATCAGTCCAATGGAAGAGCGAGACGTCATAGGCGGGTGACGTCATCGACCAGGAAACTATAAAGCAACCCTGAAATCAGACTGCGACAGCTTCTGAAAGGCCTGAAGCAAGTCGATCACGGCATGCAGGAAGTATGGCAGATAAACGCAGCGTCTCGTTCCCTATCAGGGAACCAGGGTTACATACGTAACCTGAGACGTTCCCTTTCAAGGGAACTCGAGCTGCGTTGAGACGCGGTGGAAACCCCATACCCACTACGCCATAAAGACAAATGCCCGTTCTGTGTGAAGTCCTTGAGCACACTAAAAGCAAGCAACCTAGCCCCAGGAGTGGAGAGGTGTAGGTCATAAAATCTGACAAATGTATGTGGTGAGGACCAGCCTGCCGCATTACAAATATCCTGAAGGGAAACACCCGAAATTAAAGCCTAGAGGCAGCCATACTCCTTGAAGAATGGGCCTGAACAGCCACTGGTGAATGCTGTCCGGCCGCTTCATAAGCAAGTGAGATAGCCTCAACTACCCACTTGCTCATTATCTGTTTAGATGCAGGGCAACCTATCTTAGGTTACCCGAAGCAGACAAATAATTGTTCTGATAAACGCCACTGAGCAGCTCTGTGGACATACGCATCCAAAGCCTGGACAGGGCATAACAGATTTAAGATTTTCCTGATCTGGGGTATTAAAGGTGGAGGACAGAAGGCCTGGAGCACAAATGACCCGCACATTTAGTAGGGACCTAGAAATACAACCCCGACCTGGGGTGAAGAAATACAACCACCAAACCAGGTGCAAATCCAAGTACGTGCAGGCCTCAGCCTCATGTACCACGGAGAAGACGAAAATAAGGATCTCTCCTCAGAGATAACCCAGCAAACCCAGGGGCAGTCATGGCCTAATGGTAACAGAGTTGGACTGGTGACCCAAAGGTTGCTGGTTCGATTCCAGTACCGGCAGGAATATGACTGAGGTGAGCAAGGCACCTAACCCCCAATCGCTCCCCGGGCGCCACTCAAGGCTGCCCGCTGCTCCAGGTGTGTGTATCCACGTTTGCAGTGTGTGTGTTCACTACTCACTACTCTGCTCCTAATGTGTGTGCACTTACTTGGATGGGTTAAATGCAGAGGTCAAATTCCAAGTATGGGTTACTTGTGTCACTTTCACTTTCAAAGAAACATTCATTACAGAAATCAAGTACTGTACCAACGGGGCAGAAACAAGATTCAGAAGGCGTTCTCTGCACCAGGCTACTGAACAGCATATTTAGTCCACTCTCGTGGAGGGAGCTCTAGACTGGAGTATGGTCTCCACGACCTCGGTCGAGAGACCTGAATCTATGAGCTGGGCCCCCTCAGAGGCCGAGCCCACAGTATCCACAACTCCAGAGCTCCCAGGAGCAAAGATATCGGGAAAAGCGTATAGGTGTAGCGGAAACCAGTCCAAGCGGACCTGGATGGGTGAGGGAGAACCACAAGGGCAATGCATTGTACAAGCGATGCGAAAGGTCGACTTGTAGTTTGACCGAAGTTCTCCCTAAGAAGCTCCACCACCTCGGGGTGAAGTCTCCATTCCCCGGGCCACAGCCCCTGCCTCAACAGGATATCTGCTCTGATATACGAGACCATCAGTGTGTTGTCCGGACCCTTCGCCGAGCAACCACTCATGATTGCCCCCGACTTGTGAGGGAAGCATCCGTCGATAGCATTATGAAAGTGAAAGTGAAAGTGAAAGTGAAAGACAAGACGCAAGACTATGCGTCGACAAGAAGCCCCCAACACTGGGCCTGGGCGAGGAACCAAGGTTCTTCCACATGACCGAGGCATGAAGGCATAGCCGCGTGACCTTGATCATGCGAAAACGGATTTCCCCTCGGAGAAAACCCCTTGGTCCTGAGCCACCACTGCAGGGGTCTCATGAACAGAAGGCCAAAAGTAACTACGTTGGACACAACTGCCATGAGCCCCAACCAAAGACCTTTCACCGAGCGGCCACTCATGACCGCCCCCCATCCTGTGAGGGAAGCATCTGTCGATAGCGTGACGCGTCGACAAGAAGCCTCCAGCACTGGGCCCTGCAGGGTCCCCGCGGGTCCTTAAAAAGTCTTAAAACGTCTTAAATAAAATTTTCGCTTTTTAAGGCCTGAAAATGTCTTAAAATCTGAAATTTCCGATAAGGAGGTCTTAAATTTCACGTACGGACCTTAAATTTCTTGTCCGACTCGTCATCCGTTATTTTGTTTTGTTTTTTGAACAGTGCGCACCATTTGGGGGCAGCACTTTTCTATGTGGGTGCAACCTGCTTCATTCCATAGGTGACTGAAGATGAATGCGTCGCGTTGATGGTTTGCCACACCATTCTGTGTCGTGTCGCAGTGTTAATTCCGTTATTGAAAACTATGACGAAAAATGTTTGTTGACGACTTTTTTCCCCCCTGACTAAGACAAGACCATGAGAGACGATACTCACGTCATTAAATGATAACTGTGACTACCGGTATTATATCAACACGTACAATATCGTTGACGAAAAAAGACGAGACTAAAGTGTGTTTAAAAAAATACAAACTTGACTAAAACCACTTTTTTTTGTCGAATAAAGGAGACAACAACACATTACAGACTGTGTTTACGAGCGAGCGTTCATGCTTACGGTTGCCAGATTTAAATAATTAAATCCCCAGTCAGAGCTTTTCTGTTAAAATAACACGTTTTCTAGCCTGTCTTGTCAATAGTATCTGGCAACCATGCTCGCGCGCGCGCGCTCTACACTGCTGAAGAAGCGCGGATGATCTGAAAACACAGACAAGTAAGCTGGAGTTCAGTGATCTTCATTTGATATTTTCTACTTAAATTAATTAAAGTGTCATTCAGTTGGTCTTTATTCTGTCACGAGCCGCTTGCTGTTTGTTCGACTAAATCTGCGATCAATACAGGCTGATAACTAGCGGTGTTTTTAATGTTGATCATATTATTGCTATTTTGCAACGAAAGCCACGGCAGAACTGCAGCACACAGCGGTGATTCGAGAACGAATCTGTGGCTTTGAACGGATCGTGAGATTCAATGACCTGTTCATAAATACAGCCACTTGCTTTGTTACCATAGACCAGTGTTTGAACACTGTTTGTTACTGATGAATGCTTGACTCGATGACGGATGACTCGCTCATAAAGACAGTGACTTACCGCCACCTACTGGCGATTTTAATTAAATGTTTATAAGTATTACCTCGTTTTTACCATCATTGCATATTTATTGAACATTGTTTCATTTAAAGCATTATTTATTTTATAAAAGTATTTATAAAGGTAAAAAATGAACTGGAAAAAATCGATTAAAATGTGCAGATATTGTCCCTTAATGGAAAAGGTGTGACTGCAGTCTAAGTGCAAGAGGGGTTACGGCACTATAAAAGATTGGAGAACCACTGAACTAAGGAACAGGGATATGTAGAATTGCACAAGTGCTACTGCTAAATAGTGCATTGTCAATACAGCCTGTTACCTTGATTCAAATGTCTCATAAGCTTAATTGAATTGGCCTAAAGCGAAAAATTATATACATTTTTTGTCTAAAGACTACATATAAAATAGCTACCAAAATTAATGTCGGTAACTGAAGTTTGACTTTGTCAACTAAAACTATGAAAGACAAAATTACTAAAATGTGACCAATAAGACCAATAAGCATTTTCATCTGAAGGCTGCCAAAATTAACACTGTCGTGTTGAAATTTTTTCTTGTTTTTTTTTTTGTCGTGGTAAAGTCTTAAATTTGCCTTTTAGAGGACTTAAAAAGGTCTTAAAAGTCATTAAATTTTCTGTTAAAAAATGTGCAGATACCCTGGCCCTGGGCGAGGAACCAAGGTTTCTTACACATGACCGAGGCACGAAGGCATAGCCGCGTTGAACTGCCAAAAGCTCGGACTGAGCTAAAATCAACCAATCGTCGATATAATTTAATACGCGAATGCCCTGGAATCTCAGAGGAGCCAGAGCTGCATCCACGCATATTGTAAAAGGTGCGGGGTGATAACCTAGGCCGAATGGAAGAACCCGATACTGGTATGCTTCGCCCCTGAAAGCAAACCTCAGGAACCTCCTGTGATGAGGATGGATAGATAAGTAAGCGTCCTTTAAGTCTATTGTGACAAACCAGTCCTCGGACTGAGTCTGTGACACAATCATATTTATCGTACTCCGAACTGACTGCTCTAGACCCCCCTCGGAGGATCGTTTGGGGACACTGACACCTTGGTGCCCTGAACCCTCCTCAGAGAGTCGCACCCCAGAGGGCGCCGAGGAGAAAAGATTTCTCAAAACCATCCCTACCCCGGAGGGGACCACCCTTTAGAAGCCTGATAGCCTCGGCGTCAGGGCTTCCTATTTGTCCAAGCTTTTTTAGAGATAAAATAGTCCTCAGATCTTGCATATCTCTAACTGGCTAGACTGCTACCGCCACCCAAGTCCCCCTCGATTGTGGAGGAGCCCAAATGGCGATGCTCGTTTTGCACTCTGTGCTGCGAGGAGCTTAGTAGACCGAGACTGCTCCGCCCAGCACAGTCTCAGGAACATTAGATTGGTGAGGAAGAAACCTCTGGAACACCGCTGAATGGTTTATTTCTTAGTTTTTTGAAAGCGGAGCGTCCAGAAGAACAGACATAATTTTATCTTATTTTTCTTTATTTTTAAATCAGAAAAACGTATATATATATATATATATATATTTATATATATATATATATATATATATATATATATATATATATATATATATATATATATATATAAATATATCACTCCGTGGCCACCAGCAGGAAAACAACCGAACTGGCCGTGCTGCGACCCTCCTCAGGGAGTCACCCCCCAGAGGACGCAGAGGAGAAACGATTTCTCGAAACCGTCCCTCCCCAGTATAGTTTATCTGTTTTTGCACGACGCAATTCTCGAATAGCGTCAGTGCTGACAACCTCACATTCATCCATGTCTTTATAATTTACCCACCAGCGCTGCCTAATAAATTTTTTTTATTTATTTAAGATGGCTGGTGGGTAACGTCGGGGTTAAAAATGATGACGCCAACTCGGGAGAGAGAAAGCTAGCAAGCGTCTCTTTAACTCGAGGCACTGTCATACCATGATACTTAATACCCATAGCATTACTATAGTTAGACGTTTGGGCATTAAACACAAAATAGAAAACGGCTTATTCACTCTTTTTTTTTTTTCTTCATTTTTTTTTTTTTTTTTTTTTTTTTTTTTTCGAGAACTGACTGTGGCATGCTCCACTCCCAAATAGTAACAAAAAGCTGATGTGTGTGTCCCCACCCGTGATATAACGTGGGCAGGGAACAACACAAAGCTGCTTGCTCTCTTTTGCCATAATATATATATATATATATATATATATATATATATATATATATATATATATATATATATATATATATATATATATATATATATATATATATATATATATATATATATATATATATATATATATATATATATGGTAACACTTTACAATAAGGTTCGTTAGTTAACATTAGTTAACTTTATTAGTTAACATGAACTAATAATGAACTACACTTATACAGCATTTATTAATCTTTGTTCATGTTAATTTCAACATTTACTAATACTTTATTAAAATCTTGTTAACATTAGTTCATGCTCTGTGAACTAACATGAACAAAAAATGAATAGCTCTATTTCTATTAACTAACGTTAACAAAGATGAACAAATACAGTAACAAATGTATTGCTCATGGTTAGTTAATGCATTAACTAATGAACCTTATTGTAAAGTGCTACTATATATATATATATATATATATATTGCAACTTGACAGACAACAATAAATATGACAAGGACAGAATACACAGATCGCTTGCTGAAGGCACAGAAGCTGTCGCGGTCTGATTTCAGGGTTCCTTTATAGTTTCCTGGTCGATGACGTCACCCGCCTATGACGTCTCGCTCTTCCATTGGACTGATTATACACGTGCTTCACGACGCAATCACGCAGAGCGTTCCCACCGTGTCTCAACTCAGCTCGAGTTCCCTTGAAAGGAAACAATAATACTTTGTTAATTACAGTGACAATGATTGAAGAACTCACTGTTTGCATAATAGTCTATTAATTTATTAACTGCAGTGTATAAATATTTATTAACTATAAAATAATAATTTGCAAATGATTTATAAGTGCTTTGTTACTGTATACTTTTTATAAAGTGTTACCTAATATTTTGTGTTTACCTTATGCTCCCCGTGCAGTGAGAGAAGAAAGTTTTCTCTAAGCCAAACGTGAACACCCTTCTATCAATAATAAAATGAATAAATTAGGTGTTGTACAGAGCTGAATGGAAGGTATGTTTTCTTATTGTCTGTGTTGTGTCCTGTGGAGAATCACTCCATTACTGGCACCTGGAGATCTGTAAATCTGCGTTCCTCCCTCTCTCTTTCTTTCTCTCTCTCTCTCTCTCTCTCTCTCTCTCTCTCTCTCTCTCTCTCTCTCTCTCTCTCTCTCTCTCTCTCTCTCTCCAACTCATGCAGTAATGCACAGCTGTGTGTAATTGATGACATATTTTGGCTGACTTAGATGATCTAATTAGGGTTGTAATCTTCCATACAGTGTGTGCATGTATCATATAAATGCTATATTTATGACGGTGATTAGAGCTTGAGAAAAATTGTATTATTTTCTCTCCTATAGAACACTTGAACCTTTCTTACTGTCTCTAATTAATTTCATTGTTAGCACCCCCCCCCCCCCCAAAAAAAAAAAAAAAACCCATCAAGCTAAAAAAAACCATCAAGCATAGATGTTGAGAAAAGCATCTCATTGTGTGTCATCAGACAATGATGCAAAATGCTAATTTCAAACATTACGCCCTAGACCAGCGAGCTAACTCACACAATGTAGGCCATGGAACTGTAATTGCTCTATAAAACAAAAGTAATACTCAATAAAACAGAAAACACTACAGCCATTTACTGCATAAAACTGAAGGATTACTGTCAGGATAGCAGGTAAACATGCTGTTACTTTTCAGTGTACTGTCCCAGTGGCAGTGTAACAGCTCTGGGCTCATAAAATAAAAAGCTCCTGGCAATTTATTAATATGAGCAGATAAATGAAAGTACAGAGATGTTATTCAATAAAACATAATTACGTGTTAAACGTTCACAGTGGAGGTGCCTGTAAGACTGATGTAAGGATTTGAAGTGAATTCTACATGCTTCTTTTATGGGAGGCCGTATGAGACGAAACCCATTGAAACACTTGCAAGTTCAAATTAAACTTGCACAGACATGTGAAACACCTGCGATACACACTGAAACACCTGCGATACACACTGAAACACTTGCGATACACACTGAAACTCTTGCGATACACATTGAAACTCTTGCGATACACACTGAAACACTTGCAATACACACTGAAACTCTTGCGATACACATTGAAACTCTTGCGATACACATTGAAACTCTTGCGATACACATTGAAACCCTTGCGATACACACGGAAACACTTGCGATACACACTGAAACTATTGCGATACACACTGAAACTCTTGCGATACACAATGAAACACTTGCGATACACACTGAAACTCTTGCGATACACACTGAAACACTTGCGATACACACTGAAACTCTTGCGATACACACTGAAACTCTTGCGATACACATTGAAACTCTTGAGATACACATCGAAACTCATGCGATACACACTGAAACTCTTGCGATACACACTGAAACTCTTGCGATACACATTGAAACTCTTGCGATACACATCGAAACTCTTGCGATACACACTGAAACTCTTGCGATACACACTGAAACACTTGCGATACACACTGAAACACTTGCGATACACACTGAAACACTTGCGATACACACTGAAACACTTGCGATACACACAGAAACTCTTGCGATACACATTTTAAATAAAATATTTATAGCTAATCATGCTTTTATCATACTTCTACGTTCAAAACGCTGAAGCAAATAGTATAGCAGGACATTCTATTGCTTAATGTGAAAAAACATTAACGTGACTTAATGAGACATTATTAACACTAGAACTCCCAAGGCAGTCATTTTGACTGTTTTAAAATTTTGCAATGTAATAACTTTGTTGAAATAAAACCCATGTAACTATAGGACCCTGACTTTTCCTAAATGTGTCTATATTTTATTCTATCATTGTTATTTTATAAAAATTACAAGACACAGAAGAGTTTTGAGTATTTCTACCTAGAACTACCAAAGGCAGTCATTTTGACTGCTTTAAAAATTTGCAATGTAATAACTTATTTTGAAATAAAACCCATGTAACTATAGGACCCTTACTTTTCCTAAATGTGCCTATATTTTATTCTATCATTGTTATTTTATTAAAATTACAGGACACAAAAGAGTTTTGAGTATTTCTACCTTGAATGGCCATAGCAGTCATACGGACCGTATGCATTACAGACCGTGTGTCGGTTGCTCCTTTTTCCCGCTCTTGAAGATGCATCACCGTTGACTAGTAACAATTTCTCTTGTTGTTTGTTTAGTCTATTGCAAAGCTGAAATCTAGCTTTAGCTTCGAGCTAAAACCAAATTGAAATATTGAAAAGAGAATATCAGAACAATGTCAGCAAGAAGAATGACTGCCACAGAGGCTTTAGCCATGCTTCAGAGCCTTGATGAGGCTGAGTGGTTGTTGGTTAACTAATACATTTTTACATAAATCATAATTAAAATGTAGTGTTCTGATGTTTGTTATTACCTATCCTAACATTACAGATCCATTTATTCTTAGATTTGATATAGCTTATTAAATTATATGCAAATAATGTATGAGCAGTCAGAATGACTGCTATGGCCATTATAGTAGTTATAGAATTCTGTGAGTCCTAGTGTTAAAAATTAAAAGATCAAATTCTGCACACACCTTATTAATAAAGTACATAAAAGCAGATGAGCCCAGAATATGAACGCACCGCATGAATTACACGTTATGTGTTTTCCTAAAATTAAGCCCTTGATTCAGGGAACAGGGAAATATTTTACCACTCTAAATGCCATCTTCATTAAAAAAATATATTATTTTGTTTATTAAACGCAAAGTTTTTTATTTCAAAAGCATTTCTAAATTCAGTTCATATTTCCAATAAACGAAACTCAGAGCCATTCCCCCGCCTATAAGGGGTGATTTAGGCTAAATAAATAAGTTAAATAAAAATATTAAAAAGCACATATTAATAATAATATAAACAAATACAACACTTAATAAAGTAGTTTAGGCTTTAAAATAAATATTGTTTGTGGACTATTAATGCCATGTATTATACATTAATGCCATGTATAATGTAGGCTATGTTTATTTTATATGCTACTATATTTTTCATTTTTGTTTTGCATTGAATGCAAGTTTCAATGTGTATCGCAAGAGTTTCAATGTGTATCGCAAGAGTTTCAGTGTGTATCGCAATAGTTTCAATGTGTATCGCAAGTGTTTCAGTGTGTATCGCAAGAGTTTCAGTGTGTATCGCAAGTGTTTCAGTGTGTATCACAAGTGTTTCAGTGTGTATCGCAAGAGTTTCAGTGTGTATCGCAAGTGTTTCAGTGTGTATCGCCAGTGTTTCAGTGTGTATCGCAAGAGTTTCAGTGTGTATCGCAAGTGTTTCAGTGTGTATCGCAAGTGTTTCAGTGTGTATCGCAAGTATCGCAAGTGTTTCAGTGTGTATCGCAAGAGTCTCAGTGTGTATCGCAAGTGTTTCAGTGTGTATCGCAGGTGTTTCAGTGTGTATCGCAGGTGTTTCACATGTCTATGCAAGTCTAATTTGAACGTGCAAGTGTTTCAATAGGTTTCGTCTCATACGGCCTCCCATATTCTTTGGTTTGTTTTGTGTTTCTCTCTCTGAGACACACACACACACACACACACACACATACACATACACATACACATACACATACACATACACATACACATACACATACACATACACATACACACACACACACACACACACACACGTATATAATGGTTGTGTTCTTCTGACATCTATCTACATTGAACTCCCGGCATGATGCAGAGACCTGAGAGGTAATTAAGTTTGAGATGTTATTCTTTCTCGGCATAGCTGACTCTCTGAGTGAATAACAAGCCAGCACAACAGTCGCCTCTAACTTATGGTCTGTCTTCTCACATTCAGGAAGAACCATGATTCAGCCTGTCAGGAGGACCGATGCTGAGATTTCATCTTGCTTGAATGCTTGAGGTTTTGAGAGAAAATGTATTTTTAGCATATGTTGTAATTGTTAATGATTTAGAGCCTTGGGTTATTGTGGATTATCTAGACATTATGTAAATAATAATAATAATATTTTAGGCATTTCACAATCATCACAAATTTCCCCATCAGCAGTTCAGAGCAAACCCAGCTGGCGCAGAGAATTGCCACATACACAGCTCTGTTCATGAGCTCCTTGCTTCTGTTGCTAATGTACACCATTTTTTAGTCCAGTGTGTTTTTTGCAGAAATCATGCTTGTTATTAGGTCCTAAAAAGGCTTAAAATATACCTCTAACTTCATCTCAAATTGAATTGCTGCTTTAAGTTTCGTTTAGGCCAACGAAAGCTTTAGCATAAGTTCTGCCAGGAAGACTTAATTACCACGTAACTTATAACCTTCACATATTATCCAATCATGTCCTTATACTCGCCCCTAACTGCGCCCCTGCCTTCGTCTTCAGGTAGGAAATGCAGATCCGCTACCCTCGGATCATGAACTACAGATGGAGCCTGCGCCAAATAACTTTATAAATAATCGCTTTCTGGGCTGTCAATAAATTAATGCTTTGTTACATAATTCTATCCCCCGAGTCTTTCTGGTAGAACTTTAAATACAATTACTGATTAATAATTTTATGCTAAAAGTCTGAAAAAAAAAAAAAAATAAAATAATGAGACATTGTGTCAAATGGATGGAAGCAAATATATTAGTGATGGATTTTGTTTTTTACAGTGTAAGCAAAGTTATTTCAACATAACTTTTTGTGCTGTGTTTTATATTCCATGAAATAGTATTTCTCGCTGTAGAAGCTGTTAAAGTCTTCATGCAAGGAAAAGTCACTTCATCTGTTTTATATATGCCTTTTTATACGCTTTATCTGTTTTTATCGAGTGGTCCAGTCTCTTTTGTGAAGCCAACACGGAAGTGAATTAAACTGCTATTCATCTACTAGCCGCTAGAGACAGGCTCCAAAAGGGAGTCAATTCCATATATCCCCCATGTTAAAATGCCCAACTTTACAGCAGAAAAAATGTGTTGACAGCCTGGAACAAAAATTGCTTTTGCTCTATGTAACTAATTTTGCCCTTCATGGCAACTCTGAGGGGGGTGCATTTTTTTATATCTCATCCGTTTAAATTATATTAACCCTTAAAGTTCTGCATAATTAAGGGCGTGGCCATTTGAGTGACTGGTGGATTGCCGCTGCTGTCACTACTAGCCATTTGTCTGCTGTTAGCCGTCATGTCACCTCAGATAATTCCAGCCGCTGAACTTAGCATCTCTGCCGTGTTTGAGCTTTTTTCGGGATTATTTCGGGATTATTTCATACAATTTAGTACACGCATTATACCTTCGCCCACGCCGTTGGATTCCGTTGTCGTCGTCTCGTGGACAGAACAACCAGCGCTGTTTTTCAGCTGTTTTCCTCTTTGAACATGCACTAATGGATGTCTGACAATTTCATTGTTTTTTGGTATTTTCAGATTTAAAAACATCTATAGATATAGAGGCTACACTCGTTCTGCGGTACCATTGCTCTCACTGAACAGATAGACTATATATGCTTATTTAACTTTTTAGTGTTAAATAGTAGCCTACTGTCAGATGAAATCCTGCAAGTGTCAGTGCTTTCTCCATCCATTGAATAGGCTACATGCACATCCTTGAATGAGTGCGGATTTCTGGCACATTTACTTGAACTTCTTAGGTAATATGGTTTAAACCCATTTGAGAGGCGGCCAAAATCAGAATTTAAAATTGACTAAACAAAGCTACAAACTTGACGTGCGATGCGGCGCTGCTGACTGACATGTATGCGCACGAATCACTGTCACACACAAACACGCGCGCGCGTGCGTGCTCGCTCAGGTCATTATTGTTACTGCATCATTTTTAACTAGCAGAATAATACAGCATCAAGACACACAAAGTCTCACTTTTAGCTGTCTTTTAATTATTATAGTATTTCTAAGGGGAAAAACATGAACTTTAACTATTGGCTTTACATCATAAAGTCAGCTGTCGCGCGAGGCCCTGTGCGGTCGCATACTTGGCACAGCACTTGAAACTGTACTCTGCCAGTAGCATATAGCATTTAATACTAGATTTAGCCGGAACAAACTCGATCATGTCGAGCTAGGCGGGCGTAGTTTCAGCATCAGGCCCCTCAGCTCCACCCACGTCCTGTCTTTTGCTCATTTTCTGTTATCCAGGAGTGATGCATTTACCTGCTATATCTCTATAGTTACCATACAATTCGCAGCTTTAAAAAAACAATCATCATTCCTAATGCCGAAACCTGACAGCCAATCCTAGTCAGAGTAGTGCAGAATTGTTTTCAAAGTCTTTTACACCGCGAGTCTAACTGGACTCACTGCCGAACAAAGAACTGCAGAAGTAAAGCGCAGTCTCGTGGGTACCCCCCGGCCTGTGAGGGGTGATGGGGGTATGTGGCAAGCGGGACGAGTCCGAGGGACGTGAGAGAACGGCGCGAGGCTGGTGGCGTGAGTGATAATGAACGTCACCTGTGAGATGCACCGGTCTCGCATCTCTCACAGAGGAGCGGAAGCATAAAAGGAGGAGCGACGACGGTGGAGATTGAGAGAGGAACAGGCCTGATTTTTTGTTGTGTTCCCTTTCGAAGGGAACTCAACAATACGTCATCGACGTTATGGGGAACGCCTCAGGCGTGACAGGTGTCTGAAATCAAGTATCAACTCACAGCAATCATGTTGACCGGCGACAGCCCGTGCATCATCAGCTCGAATGATGAGCGCGTCAATCTGGATGTATAAAAAGTGCGCCTTGAAACCGTGACAACATCTTTTCGTCTTCAGGGACTGTTTGTCTGTTTTGAGTAATCAACAATGAAGCGTGCAGAGAAGGGGAAAATAATTTCCGCAAGTGTGCCGACCCGTGTCCCAGATATTTGACACCGGAGGATTCACACGATCTGTGCGTTTTCTGCCTGGGAGAAGAGCACGCGCTGGGAGTTCTCGAGGGAACTTCCTGCGCAAACTGTGAGCGTTTTTCTCTGAAAACGCTCCGTTCTCGTCTGTCCCACTTCTCGAGGGAAGTGGGCGCGGCATCTGAGCCCCGCGGTGTTGGTCCCGCTCGGGCTGAGGCTCAACGGCGCGTGAGCTCATGGGGCTCTCAGATGAAGCTGGCAGATCAGCTGGAGAGGGGCGTTAACCTCGCGGATGATCTGCCAGCTGACGAGGATGAGTTACGGGTCGTTGTAGAGGAGGTTCTTTCTCTTTCTGATGGATCTGTGACTGATTCTCTTCGGGCCGGGCAGGAGTCGGCTACTGATGATATCAGTCTGGTTAGGACTTAACCATCTCAGCCCTCCTGCCCAGTGTACGCTGATTTGGTGGATGTTATGGGGCGCGCCACCAACAGATTGCAGTTGCAGTGGAGGCGCGTCCGGGAGGAACCGGTTCGTGGTGTTTTGGACGATCGGTTCCTTCCTACCCATAAGCAACCAGCTCGGACGAGCCTTCCATTCCTTCCCAATCTCCATTTTGAGATCGAGAGGGCATGGAAGAACCCGTTCTCCGCGCATCTTCATCTACATCAGCAGGCTAGTTTCGCTGCTGTGGATGGGGCCGCGGAGCACGGGAATGTGTCGATGCTGCCGGTCGAGACGTTGGCTAACTATCTCGCCTCTGATCGGTCTTCGTCACTGGGAGCCCCGACCCTGCCATCCAAGCCGCTTAAGATTACATCAGGCGGCTATGGTGGCCACGGAGAGGCTTCTGTGGCTCAACCAGGCTGACATCGGGGAGAAAGAAAAAGCCTTTCTCCTCGATTCGCCGGTTTCGCCTTCTGAGCTTTTCGGACCTTCCGTTGAGACTGTGGTCGATAAGTTCAGGGAGGCGTGGGCGCGCTCTGCGGCATTTAAGAGCTGCATGCCGCGGAGGTCCTCGGCCCAGCCCAGGCAGCCGGGAGGGCATGGTCCGTTGTGGTCTGAGGATCACAGACAGACTCAGAAGGCCAGTGTTGCTTCCTGTGCATCCCCTTCTCCTAGCAGGGGGAGCAGGGCGCGCAGGAGGCATAACTCCCGCGGGAGGCAGGATCTCAGGGAGGTGATCCAGAGTAAACGTTCTCGGACTGAACGTTAGACATCACCTCCCTGGATCTTGTCTCTTAACCATTGTGAAGCAGTAGAACTCAGGTTTCTGAGTTCTTGAGTCCTGGTGTGCTTCATTTCGCACGCTGCAGGTTTTATATTGAGTGAAAATGTTTTTTTTCTGCGCAAATAACATTTTTCTCTTCTTTTTCAGAACTCGTCTCCTGTACAGAGCCGGGGACATGTTTGGCAAGCAAAGGTAATGTAGAATTGTAAGGTGAGCTGAGCTCCCACATGTGGTCGCCAGGTTGCAGGCCTCACCAGGCCTTCCAGGCTATGAGCTTCCATATGTCAGGTCACAGGCCTTATCCAGCCTTCCTGAATATGAGCTCCCACATACTGTGGTTATCAGGTTACAGGCCCCACCCGGCCTTCCTGATATGAGCTCCCGCATACTGTGGTCGCCAGGTTACAGGCCTCACCGGCCTTCCTGGTTATGAGCTCCCACATACTATGGGAGCCAGGTTACAGGCCGCACCGGCCTTCATGATATGAGCTCCCACCTTCTGTGCTCGCCAGGTTACAGGCCTCACAGGCCTTCCTGATATGAGCTCTCACCTTCTGTGCTCGCCAGGTTACAGGCCTCACCCAGCCTTCCTGGTTATGAGCTCCCACATGCTGTGGTCGCCAAGTTACAGGCCTTGCCAGGCCTTCCTGGTTATGAGCTCCCACATGCTGTGGTCGCCAGTTTACAGGCCTCATCGGCCTTCCTGATATGAGCTCCCACATACTGTGGTCGCCAGGTTACAGGCCTCACCCGGCCTTCCTGAGTATGAGGTTCCACATGCTGTGGTTGTCAGGTTACAGGCCTCACCCGGCCTTCCTGAGTATGAGGTTCCACATGCTGTGGTTGTCAGGTTACAGGCCTCACCCGGCCTTCCTGAGTATGAGATTCCACATGCTGTGGTTGTCAGGTTACAGGCCTCACCGGCCTTCCTGGTTATGAGCTCCCAAATACTGGGTATCAGGTTACAGGCCTTACCAGCCTTCCTGATATGAGCTCCCACCTACTGTGGTCGTCAGGTTACAGGCCTCACCGGCCTTCCTGGTTATGAGCTCCCACATTCAGTGATCACCAGGCTTCAGGCCTCCTCGGCCTTCCTGGTTATGAGTTGTCACATGTCAGGTTTCAGGCCTCACCAGGCCTTCCTGAATGTGAACTCCCACTCACTGTGGTCGCTAGGGTGTGGTTGTGAGCTTTCACCTTCCAGGTTGTAGGCCTCATTAGGCCTTCCTGAATGTGAGCTCCCACACATTTTTGACTATCAGGTTACAGGCCTCATCTGGTCTTCCTGATTATGTTAAAACCATACTTATGGCAAGTCACACGACGGAACATCTTGTGTACTTTCTAAAATCCATTTTCATGGTAAGGGTCATGCGCTGTATGCTTCGGTCCCTTCCTCTGTGGCCCAGACCCAGGTCTTTCACCACGGGTCCCACTCTAGATGCGTCCTGTCATCAAGGTTTGCTACGACAGACGCCTTTTTCTGATCCAGGCCTTCCTGGATTCGGAATTACTAAGTACATGCACTTTTGTTTCATGTACTTTCTAAAATCCATATTTATGGCCTATCTGGAAGTAGCCCCACATGGTGTGGTTGTCAGGTTACAGGCCTTGTCAGGCCTTCCTGATATGAGCTCCCTCCTACTGTGGTTGTCAGGTTACAGGCCTCGCCGGCCTTCCTGGTTTTGAGCTCCCACATTCAGTGGTCACCAGGCTTCAGGCCCCCTAAAGAAAAAGCGGCCTTCCTGGTTATGAGTTGTCACATGTCAGGTTTCAGGCCTCTCCAGGCCTTCCTGAATGTGAACTCCCACTCACTGTGGTCGCTAGGGTGTGGTTGTGAGCTTTCACATGTCAGATTGCAGGCCTCATCAGGCCTTCCTGAATGTGAGCTCCCACACATTTTGACTATCAGGTTATAGGCCAGATCTGGCCTTCCTGGTCATGTCAAAACCATACTTATGGTAAGTCACATGATGGAACATCTTGTGTACTTTCTAAAATCCATTTTTATGGTAAGGGTCATGCGCTGTACGCTTCAGTCCCTTTCTATGTGGTCCAGACCCAAGTCTTTCACCTCGGGTCCCACTCTAGATCTCGTCAAAATATGCTACGACAGACGCCTTTCTGGCTAACTTCTTCATTCTGATCCAGGCCTTTTCTGGACTCAGAATGACTAAGTACATGCACTTTTGTTTCATGTACTTTCTAATGTAGCCCCCACGTGGTATGGTTGTCAGGTTGCAGGCCTTATCAGGCCTTCCTCGTTATGAGCTCCCATATTCTGGGTCTCAGGTTACAGGCCTCACAGGCCTTCCTGATATGAGCTCCCACACACTGTGGTCGCCAGGTTACAGGCCTCACCCGGCCTTCCTGGTTATGAGCTCCCACATGCTGTGGTCGCCAGGTTACAGGCCTCACCCGGCCTTCCTGGTTATGAGCTCCCACATGCGGTGGTCGCCAGGTTACAGGCCTCACCCGGCCTTCCTGTTCATGAGCTCCCACATGCTGTGGTCGCCAGGTTACAGGCCTCACCCGGCCTTCCTGGTTATGAGCTCCCACATGCGGTGGTCGCCAGGTTACAGGCCTCACCGGCCTTTCCTGATGTGAGCTCTCAGGTACTGGAGCTCCCCACATAGTAATCAGGTCTTTGGCCTCAGCAGACCTTCCTGGTTTTGATCCCTCTCTTACTTCCTCAGTGTTCAGGACGAGCACTGGGTAGGCCCATGGATTGAGTGGACGACTTCCGTCATTTCTTGAGGTTGAGTTACACTCTCCAGGTGGTCCCGTCTCTGTGATCCGGAACTGAATGGTTTCTGCCAGCTTTGCAGGCCTTCAGTTTTGAACGCCTTTTCCAAGGCAGTTTCCAGAGGCTCTGTCTCGGACAGACAGGCAATGGCCAGACTGTGCGTCTTAGTATAGATCATGCCTGGTGGCATGTCAGGAGGCATGTTTTCCTGTATAGTGACTGGCTGGGAGTCCCTTGAGTCCCCTAGCCACACTCCCTGGAAGGGACCCTTTCTATTTGGAAGTTGGTCCTAAGCCTTTGAGCTGGCCAAGATATACCTCCCATGAACTATGTTCTGGCAGTTTTCTCGGTTCATTAGCTTGGGCTATGACCGGTAGGGAGTGCTATCACTGACAGCCCAACGTGACCTAGGGTGAGTGGTTTTTAGTGTCCTTTGTATTACTGGTGATGACAGTTGTCACTGCCATTGGGCATGCACTCCCCTCAGTATGGCGGCGTGGGTATTTCGTTCCCCATAACGTCGATGACGTATTGTTGAGTTCCCTTCGAAAGGGAACGTCTCAGGTTACGACTGTAACCTATGTTCCCTGAGAACAGGGAACGAGACAATACGTCTCCCTGCCATACCTCGGGGCCTGCCTGCAACAGTCCCTTCAGACGATAGGATGTTGTCACGGTTTCAAGGCGCACTTTTTATACATCCAGATTGACGCGCCCATCATTCGAGCTGATGATGCACGGGCTGTCGCCGGTCAACATGATTGCTGTGAGTTGATACTTGATTTCAGACACCTGTCACGCCTGAGGCGTTGTTCTCAGGGAACATAGGTTACAGTCGTAACCTGAGACGTTTTGTTTCTGTCTTCTGTAGTCAGCAGTTGTGCGCAATGGGCTGCTGGCAGATACTTTTGTTTTGGTTTTTGTATTTGTTTTATTTTATTATTAAAAATGTTAAATGTTCGCCGGTTCCCGCCTCCTCCTTCCCTGAATCTTAAACTCTGTTACAGTTTACAATGTTAACTGTCCTGTCAGACACAGACAGTGATGTTGCCAATGTCATTATTTAACCCACTGTAATTAACCAATAATGTTACCTAAGTTAATTGTTCATTTATAGAGACAAGTGGCAGCAACCTGGATGTAATGTAGGCTAACGTCAACAGCAGGATAAAGCGTGTCGGTATCTTTCTCTTGTTGCTCGTTATCTATACAACATGTAAGCTAATGCAAGCCGGAGCAAGCTCCTATCTGCTAGCTTTTATAGAAATGAGCCTGACCTCCGTTTTACATACGATGCTAATAAATTATGCACATTATACGTTTGAAATGGTCATGACCAGAAAGATGCTGATTTTGATTTAATAATTGTATTGTACCGTATTGGTCCGAATATAAGGCAGTTTTTTCCCCTCATAATATGTCTGAAATGGCACTCATCACAGCCGCGTGCACACCGAGCAGAAATGCGCTCCAGATACTGTTGTGTGCGTGCCCGGAGCAGAAATGCTCCCTTTCGAGGACGGTTTTACGCCCGCGGATACGGTTCTGTGCGCTCATATTACGTACACGCACCTGATTTGTATGTGCGCTATTATGGTACTAGGTAAACACCATACGAAAGTATAGTTACCCATAATGTGTAACCTTAAAAACTGTTTTATGTCTTAATTTCAGAATGAGTTATTTAGGAGAGAATGATGCACTGCTAGTGAAGCAGTTGGATGCAGGCCTGAAGTGCACCTGGAACTGGTCATGGCTAAAACTGGAATATAAGATTGAGGTTAAAGGAGAAGAGCTTACATTCCCTTTATCAGATGTTGTCAAGAAAATTAATAAGAAGGGTCATGTGAGATGTATTATCTGCCACAAAGAAATACATTATGAGAGGATTTAATCTTTGTGCAGCACTTTGATAACATTGTTTTTCAAAATGTGCTATATATATAAAGTTGGATTGGATTTTTTGCTGCCATATCCTTCTCATCTTTTTTTACCCCTGACCAGTTTTCTTGCCTGAGAAGTAAAGATCTGTCTCTACTTCCGTTTCATTACGACTTTAATACAAATGACTGTTCATTGTAAATTCACTTATCTTCTCCCTGAACTTGTAATTAGTTATTAAAGAATTATAATGTCCGTGCACAGGTTTGAAAATTCACACACACACACACACACACACACACACACACACACACACACACACACACACACACACACACACACACACACATATATATATATATATATATCGGGTCAATTAATTAAATTCAGGGTAAATTCTGCCATTTTTAACAGTCATTTCAATGTCAAAACTTGGCCCAATTTACCTGAATTCACTCAATTTACCATCTCTTCAGTAAGTAAACTTCAGTAAGAACACACACAGTACTCAGCATAAATGAGCACACCCCCTTTGAAAGTTAACAAATCAAGCAATTACTTTTTACATAGAAGTAGGGTTGCAAAGAGGCGGAAACTTTCCAGAAACGTTCGATGGGAAGTTAAGCTAAGGAATTTTAGGGTTAGTTATACAAACTGTATCATATACAAACATAAATATGAACACTTTGTATGGTCATAAACAGACATGAATATAATGCAAATTCTGGTGCAAATTAAAGGCAATTTTTGATCAACAGTTGAGTTGAACCAAACATTTAAGTAAGAGTAATTTCTTAACAATTAAGTGTTATATAGCCAATTGAATCATTCTCAGACTTAATGCTGACACGAATGGAACCACGTGGGAGAGAATTGCCAGAAGACTTATTTCTTTGCACAAAAGAGGACAATTGTACAGGAGAATTACCAAAGCAATATTTGAAGTGTAAAAATATAGCAAAAGTAACACAGCAGCTCAAAAAGAATGGACTTATGAAAAAGTCTCTGAAACAAGCAGGACTTAAGCCTTAATTTCGTGATGAGTGAGTTTTCCAGGGGTGGTAAAAGTACTCAAAAATTATACTCGAGTAAAAGTATATATACCTAAATAAAAAATGACTCCAGTAAAAGTAGAAAGTCCTCCATTCAAACGTCACTTGAGTAAAAGTACAAAAGTATCCGATTTAAAACGTACTTAAGTACCGAAAGTAAAAAGTAAATATTCAAACTGTAAATATCAATAATTAAACAGATCAATTGTTTTGGGAGTGATATGCAATGTTTTAATTGAACAAATTATTAGATACTGCAATTAAGAATTTGTTAGATTTGCAATCATAAGAGACAATGAAGTACCTTGCATCAATTTTAAACAATTTCATTAAGTTTAGTGACAGCATATTATGGTGCAATGACTGGTAGGCCATTCTTTGATACAAATTTTACAATTTCAATTCAATTATTGTGGTTTGATTCCAATCTTGATTCAATATAGATTCATTTTGATAAATATTTGGTACAGTAGATACATGTTAATTTTTAAATTAAGAAAATCTCACCTAATTCTGTAAACATAGGCTAGAGAGCCCTGTCAGCTGGTATTATTAAATGTTAAAAATACATGTGATTTTTATTATAACAACTTTATAATATTTTAATGATAGCTTATAAGTAAAAATATAATAAATATATAGTGCACATATTTAGCAAAATACTAATTTATACTAATATTAAATATATTATAAAATACTAATTTTTCTAGCCAACTAACGTGCTATGGTCATTAAATGTTTTTTTTTCCCTGAGGTAAATGTAACGTTATGTGACATTGTTCTCTAGCTGTTTTATTGACCTCTTTCCGTGGTTGAAAAACACTGATTTATTGATATTATGTATATATATATTATGTACGATATACATTTCGGGAAGTTGTACTGTATCTTTCAACATAGGCTACCTATTATTGTTAATTTGTGTTTATTTACAATTAACTAGTAGTAAAGAGATTAACGGCACCCCATAGCAGGCGCTAGCTATCTGTCACGTCACATTTAAAAGCTCCAAAACGGTATTTATTGTTTGAATTTCGTAATAAAATGGACAGAATCTGAGAGCTGAGAATTTGTTTTATATCAAAAGTAACCTTCTCTTTCTTGTCTGTCGGTGTCAATGTCCTCTATGCTTCACGATTTTTTTTTTTCGAGAAAATGGATGTGTGTCGTGAGAGCTTGTGGAAAGTGTCAATTGCGTGAGTCTCACACTGAATGAGTGAGAGTTGGCAGCTCTGCAATAGACATGTTCCATAACATTAGCTGCATCAAACAGAAGATGTGCAAGAAACAAGGTAAGCGGGAATCTCGGGATCATTGCTGGGCAGAGCTGCACCTTCACCAGTTTCTGCGGTCATCTTCCACAATGGCGAACTAACTGCTATGTGAGCGTATGCTGGCAAAGAGCTCGCGCGTACTTTTTTTCCAAATAAAACCAAGTTTTTCATTGGTTTGGAAAGCCAGTGTAATAAATACTTGGAGCGGGCATGGGGAAATGTAACGGAGTAAAAAGTAAACTTTGTCTTTAATATTGTAGTGGAGTAAGAGTAAAAGTAGATGCAAATAAAATATACTCAAGTAAAGTACAGATCCCCGAAAAAAATACTTAAGTAAAGTAACAAAGTATTTTTACTTCGTTACATACCACCACTGGAGTTTTCTAAGAAAAGATCGGGAGAAATGCCAAGCAAGTGTCTCAGAGCTGGCAAAAGTAGTTAGAAGAGTGACTGTTTCATCTCACACAGTAAGATGAAACATGCAGAAGTGAAATGCATTGTTGTTGTTCACATAGGAACTACAGTAGCTAAAGCACAAGAAAATCATTTGGTCTTTTAAAGCCCATATTAACAAAAGGGGACACATCATCCCCTTTTTACAAAATGTAATATAAGTCTCAGGTGTCCCTGTTGTATATAAAAATGACGCTGGACAAGAGGTTTATGCACGTAACTCATTTTATTTTCAGAAAACTGGAGCTAACCATTTTAGACCAAAACAGCTGCATACTAAACATGCAGCAAGGCATTACCAAACGAACACAGATTAATTCGTCCTGAACGGACATAACATTTTCCCCTCTCTAGGGGGTTCAAATATGAAAGGTAGACAAAAAGTCCTTCAGGTAATCAGGCCGTGCCCTCGCGTGCACTGGCCATGGAGAACACACAGCTGAAGGTGAGACGAACAGTGGTGTGGAGGCTGGATACAGGGGCAGCGGCGATGGTGATGGGGGCACTGGGCGTGACAATGAGGGAGTATCTTCAGGCTGATTGAGGTAAGGAGTTCTCCTGCTCCGCTCTGGGTGGCATTATGTCCCCGCTGTTCTGAGATGACGTTGCAGGAGGTGCTGGCACCTTCTGAAGGCAGCTGGCGTGCCAACGGGTGCCATCATCTAGGAGGTATGTGGCTGGTCCCATTCGGCGGGCCACTTTCTGTGGAGTGGACCAAAATGATGCCATCTTGTTCTCCCTGTGCGGTCGACGAGCTCTCACCCAGTCTGCCACAGTGATATCTGGTATCCTGACCCTCTTTTTGTTGTCAAACCACTGTTTCATCCACGGGATGACTGAGGCTTTGACTGGTATGAGTGTGTTCTGGACTGCGGTGGGGTGGAGCCTGTCCAGTGGTAGGTGTAACTCCCTACCCAGCATGAGAGAGGCTGGGGAAACCTCTGTGGTTGAATGCTGGGTAGCACGGTATAGTGGTTGTGTGAGATGGATGGCTTGTTTAAAGGAACAGCCCTGGGCCTGGTGTGCTCTGATGCCATTTTTTAGGGATTGATGGAAGCGTTCCACCCCGCCATTTGCCTGTGGGTGATACAGGGCTGTGCGGATGTGTCGAATCCCCCTGCTTTCCAGGTATGAAGTAAACTCCACAGATATGAACTGTGGACCATTGTCGGTGGTAACGGTCTGTGGAAGGCCCCAGCGGGAGAAGAAGGACTCCAGAAAGTCCAGGATGACCTGGGAGGTGACAGAGCCGGTAGTGGTCAGCTCAGGCCATTTGGAGTGTAAAACATACACTACGACCAAGAACCGCTGATAGAGAGGGCACCATGAATCTCGCCACATATGTCTAATTGGAGATGCTCCCATGGCTTTGAGGGCCAGGCCAGAGGTTGCAGGGGTAGTGGGGGTCGGCGGCTGGTTTTTCCACTCACAAGGCATGCTGGGCATTCTTTAACTAGGGCCTCAATGTTTTTGTCTTTGCCTAGCCACCACACCAGGTCGCGGCATCTCTGTTTCACTATGCCCAGGTGGCCCTCGTATGCCATGGCCAGCATGCGGGCGTGAAGGGCCCCTGGAATCACAGTGCAAAGCCCACGTGCCACACATGTCTCATTCCAACAAGATAGGTCCTGCTTGACCCGAGAATAGGCTAACAACTCCTCTGGTAGTTCCCTTGGCCATCCCTGACGAATGTAGGTGCAGAGCTGGGAGATGACTGGATCCTGTTCTGAGACTGCCTTCACTTCCTGTAGCGTGACCGTGGACTCAAGCGGAGCGGATCTGTCAATGCCTGGTGGTCTGTTCTCAGTGTAAACTGGCGGCCATAAAGCTAGAGGTGCCATTTCTCGCAAGCCCACATGTAAGCGAGTGCTTCCCACTCCCCAACTGAGTATCTTTGTTCGGTTTGCCCGGGAGTCGAGGGCTTCGAACACACTTTGCAGGTGACTGTCATGGATAGCAGTAGTAGCACCATGTACCACCACATCATCAAGGTAAATAACCAACACCTGGTATACCTGCCAGCACTGAGGTCATGAACATTTGAAAGCAGGAGGGGGCGGAGCTAAGGCCAAACGGCATCCTAGTGTAGCGGAAAACACAGAGGTGTGTGATGAAGGCCGTCAGGTTTCTGCTTTCAGGGTGGAGGGGCTCCTGGAGATAGCCCTCTCTGAGATCCAGTTTTGAAAAGACAGTGAAATTGTGCCGTGAGCTCCTCAGACGTGGGCAATGGGTATCTGTCTGGGATGACTGCTTTGTTTACTGCGTGGAGGTCCACACAGACGCGCAGAGCCCCTGTTTTCTTTCTGACCACAACTAAATTCAAAATCCATGGTGAAGCATCAACTGGCTCAATGATACCGGCATCCAGCAGCCGCTGCAGCTCAACAGACACTCCATCCCTCAGGGCCAGGGGAATACGGCGCAGTGGCTGGACGACTGAAGTCACCGAGGAGTCAATGAGGGGTTGATGGGCGAAGGCACTTACAGCCCATCCCTTCAAACAGTCATGACCCCTTCTGATGTGGTCCGGCAGCGACAGTCATGATGACAGCCCCCCCTGTGTCAATGAGTGAAAATCCCAATGCCATGAACAGATCCAGGCCCATTAAATTCGCCCCTCTTCGGGCCACATTGAAGACAAAGGAGGGCAAGACCCTAGTGCCATAGCTAACAGTCACTGTGATGGACCCCAACAGGTCAATTTTTGAGTCACAATACCCGTGTAGGACAGCAGTGGGCGTGGACAGTGGACAGGAATGGAAGAACTTATGGTATGTACTAAAGTCAGGGAGGCTGATGAGATGAGGGGTCTGCTCCTTTTCTCCTGACTTTAGCACAGTCCTGTGCAAGAAGGCTCACTGGGGATACGCATTTCAGCAGGGCCACGGGACCAGCTGTGGCCAGAGTCTTTTCTTTCCAAGAGAAAAGACCACTGGAGGAGAGACGAGCCCGGAGGAGCAACAGATGCAACTGTGCGCTCTGAAGTGGTCCCAACAGCTGGACCTCCTGAGTCTCCACTCTCTCTGGGCCAGAGGCTGTCGTGAGGCTTCATCAGCGGCACGATTGAGCAGGCCAAGGAATAGTGAACTGAAGCGACCTTAGAAGCTTCGACTCCGAGGAGGAGGTGGCGGGTGAGTTGTGACGTGAGGAGAGCGTAGCTCAACGGTCGCTTTGTCAACAACTCGAGGTAACGGTTGCCAATGCAGTCGGAGGGCCCAGATCTTCGTAACTGCATGCCCGTTGTATGTGGCCCATCAGCCGTTATTAATGGACACTCGTTCTAGGAGCTATTGGCCGGATAACAATGTCTATTTATCTATTAATCTATTTACGGGCAGAAGGTTTGGTGGCAGGCCAGGGTGATGCACACAAGTCAGGATCATTGCTCAACACCTAGGTGTGATAGTAATGTAACAGGTTAAATAAAGGTAATTATTTAATTCATACACAATTTAGTGATATCATGTTTCCTTAATAAAAGTCGATAAGAGATGATAAAATTAAGAATATAAAAATAAATAAATAAATATGCAAATTCATTCTAGATAAAAGCTCAGTGATCAACCAATGAGAGCTCTTTGTCATTCGCGCCATGAGTGTTGACGAGCATGCGCGATGACAGAAGAGACGAACTTGATTGAGAAGAGCAGACGCAATCTGATCGTCGTGATCCATTTTATAAATCTTAGATTGAAAATCTATGAAAAGTATGAGCAAGTTTGAGATTTAATTCATTTGATGCATTCTGAATAAGAAGCCAACTGAATAGAGGAATACATTCTACTTGGTAAGTCAGTATCATATAATTAATGATGAAAAGACTGTATTACTTCATAATAAAATAGAATTACTGCTACTAAACCGTAAATTAGTTGCTGTGGACTGGTTATTTTCTCTTAAAAATTGTATTTTGATCCAAGTAGTCATAAATGTCTAAAGTAAACCACGTGGTCATCGTGCATTGCAGTTCACCGACACCATTTTTTGATCACGCATGCCTGTAGTTGAGGTGCGCATGTGTGAGAGCAAAAGAAAATTTGATCACAAAGGTAAATAATTAGTTAATTCTGTGAAAAAAGATATTTGTACTTTATGTTACTGGTTATTGTAACAGTTTGACTCTGTGTTTCCCCCTTTTTTTTCTAGTATTTTGGTTTAGTCCCGTTCCTCGTTCAGTTTTCCCGCTCCTCGTTTGTCTCCAGTTGTCTCACCTGTGTTTAGTTAATTATCTTCATCTGTGTCACCTGTCATCAATTCATCATGCTCATCAGTCTCTGTATTTAGTTTCCCTCAGTTCATTCAGTCTTTGTCTGTTCTCGTTTGTATTATGACGTGTGTTGTGACTCCTGAGTTTTGTTCAAATAAATCCCTGTTTCCAGTTCCTCATCGTCTTCCTCGTGATTCCTCAACCACCACGTCACCTAACAGAAGAACGGAACCAGATTGCTGCACTATGGATCCCATCGACCTCCTCCTCACCATCACCCAAAATCATCGCCCCATCGAGGACTATATTGAGGAATTCCTCCACCTCGCCCACCAGGTGTCCTGGAAAGAGGGAGCCCTCAAGCACTCCCTTTGGATTGGTCTGGACGATCCACTCTTTGGGCAAGTCCCAGCTACTGCCACCACGTGTTCCTTGAGGGAATACATAGACAACATCCTGTGGGTGAGTGGATCGTCCTACACCGTCAAGGAAGTAGTCCCTGATCTCCTCTGTCCGGGTCTCCCCTCAGCGTCCAGGGTCTCGTCCAGGGCCGAGACCACACCTCCTGGATCTCGTCCCGCCGAGATCGCCTCTCCTAAAACCTCCGTTCAGATCGTCGTCCCAGACCCGAAAGGAATTGATTTAATAGACTTCTTTTCAGAGCCTTCACCGCTGGTCCCGTCCAGCCCAGAGCCTTCACCGCTGGTCCCGTCCAGCCCCGAGCCTGGTCCCGCCCAGCCCCGAGCCTTCACTGCAGACTGTTCATGTCTCGTCTGCCCAGCCAGAGTCTGTCTACGTCCTGTCGGCCCAGCCAGAGACTGCCCAGCATAAGCCTGTCCCAGAGCCTGTCACTCTCCCCAAGAAAACTTTTTTTGGGGGGGGGCTACCCGTCTCCGCCATGGCCACCCGAAGGGTCCTCTCCGCCGTGGCCGCCCTTAAGGGTCCTCTCCGCCGTGGCCGTCCGAAGGGTCTTCTCCGCCGAGGCCGCCCGAAGGGTCTTCTCCACCGTGGCCACCCAAAGGGTCCTCTCCACCATGGCCACCCGAAGGGTCCTCTCTGCCATGGCCACCGAAGGGTCCTCTCCGCCATGGCCACCCGAAGGGTCTTCTCCGCCGTGGCCGCCCGAAGGGTCTTCTTCGCTGTGGCCGCCTGTACAGCCAGCTCCGCCCTGGCCTCCTTCACAGCCTGCTCCGCCCTGGCCTTCTGCACAGCCTGCTCCGCCCTGGCCTCCTGCACAACCTGCTCCGCCCTGGAGACTTGCTGCTCCAGACCACGCCCTCCTCAGCCTCCAGGGCGCCCTCCCCCCACCCCATTGATGTTAAATGGCGCGAGGACGCGCCTTTTTGGGAGGGGGCGTACTGTAACAGTTTGACTCTGTGTTTCTCCCTGTTTTCTAGTATTTTGGTTTAGTCCTGTTCCTCGTTCAGTTTTCCCACTCCTCGTTTGTCTCCAGTTGTCTCAGCTGTGTTTAGTTAATTATCTTCATCTGTGTCACCTGTCATCAATTCATCATGCTCATCAGTCTCTGTATTTAGTTTCCCTCAGTTCATTCAGTCTTTGTCCGTTCTCGTTTGTATTATGACGTGTGTTGTGAATCCGGAGTTTTGTTCAAATAAATCCCTGTTTCCAGTTCCTTATCGTCTTCCTCATGATTCCTCAACCACCATGTCACCTAACAATTATGTGATTACTTCAGTTTGAGCGGTTATAGTGAACCGTGTGGTTATTTGTTCATTTCAGAGTTCATCGTCGCCATTGTTGGCCACGTGTCTATATAAGAAAGAAAGCTATTGATTCAGAGGTAAACGAATGTAATTATATTAGTTCATGAAGAAATGGTAATTGTAACTGTGTATTACAATTCTGGTTCTTTTGTTATTCTGGATCTTTGATGTGGAACTTATTTTGAAATGTACTAAATGAATGTTCTGGTCTGTGATCAGGCCAGGTTTTTTTTCTCTCCTTTGTTTTCTTTCTCCTTGATTTCATGGAGACATGATGACTGCACGACTTTCTGTGACATCCTGTAGACTCCGTGTTTGATGGCGAGCCAACCATGTTTGTAGAAAGAGAGAAGACATCACGTCGTGGAGAGGAGGCCGATATCCTTTCCTTGAGTTTCCAGTGTTACTCATTGAAGCACGACAAATTTGATCTAAAGAACTTTTTCTTTTTTCTTTTCTTTTTGAGGGTGTATGGTCAACCACAAGCCAGATTTGAGAGACATTGAAACTTTTATGAGAGATACTCAAAGTTCTTTAGAGAGAGAGATTATACTCTCTTTTGTTATGTCCTATTTGTTTATTTTCTTTCTGAGTGTTGAACTGACTATGTGAAAACACAGACAAGAGTGCACTCATGGTGGAAATTTTCATAATCAGTTTTATTGTCTATTTTTAATGTGATCTTGTAATTTACTTTCTTTTATCTTATTAACTTTCTATTTTTTTTCTTTCCAAGTGCAACCAATTATATTTCTATTCCTAATAGGGCTGGGTATCGTAACAAAATTTGATACCGATACTGATACCGATACTTCGATACCGGTTCCTGAACAATACTTTTTTCGATTCCAATTTTATGAAACCAGTTTTAACAATATAACATTACCTAAAAATTTTACCTTTTATTTTTTTTCAGTTTGTTGACTTTTTTACACTCATATTTTGAGTCTGTAAAAAAGCACCAATGCTAAAGTTTTCTATGTTTCCTAATCATTTAACAACATGTATTTTTTACTTCAATGAGCTCATTGTTTCTGTCTTAACTTAATGCATTGTTTAACAATGAAACTGAATGAAAATTAATTGAAATGCATTACAGTCACCTCTGATAACAGATCACTCTAAATTGTAATTTAGACACATGCATTTTCTGTAAAGCTGCTTTGAAACGATATGTATTGTGAAAAATGCTATACAAATAAATGTGAATTGAATTAAATGTAGGCTACTGGGGGGCGGGATATATGCCTCGCGCTCAGCACACATGAAGCTTGCCGCAAAGCACTGGCAAAAGTAGCCTAATGATTATGGATGTGTTGGGAAACAATAGCAAGGAGATATTTTAATTGTTTATTAATAAACAAGTGTTTACTGAGTGTGTTGGCTGCAAAGATGAATATGGCGATGCTGACTCGTCATTCCTGCAGTAGTGAACGCGCGCGCGCCTATATGGATTAGGTAATCAAACTATTTATTTCTAATTGTTTCGTTTAAAAGTAGACATATTTTGACCGTCTAAAGGACTATTTCTCATGTCTGTGAGGCAAGTATCCTATATGGTGAGTTTCGGTTCATTTGTGGCGCGCTCCAGTTCTTGCAGTCGAAGATGGATAAACTTTAGACTCTCATGTGTATTCTGCACTTTTAAGTGCCTTATCAGATTTACCGTGTTGCCGGTCTTGGCAGCAATTATCTTGTCGAAAATATTGCATCGCATGCTGACATCGGTACATAGGTACACTTTTGATCACTTCCACATATTTTCTATCTAGCTGGGTTGGGACGCTTACACACACACACACACACACACACACACTACAGGCTCACGTGCGACGAGCCACGTCTCTGGGCAGCCGCGTAAACTAGTGTTTTTCCGCCACAGCCAATCATGCTGCATGCTTATTGTTTCACTGACTTTCTCATTTCTATACAGCACTGACCCGACACATCCCTTTTTCAGAGATGTGTAGGACCGAGTCCGTCTCCAAACTAGAAAAGAGATCCTCAGCCCACGGACGAGTTTGCTCTTTGCCAGTTGACCTGAGGACCCAACTGGCTATTAGCACTTGAAGGGTAGGACTTTGTACTGATACTTCACACCTTTCCCCACACGAACACAGGGTGGCCTGGGTTGCGGAAGGATTGAGATCTGAGTACATGTCTCTCAGGTCGAACGCTGCAGACCAACCCTGAGGATGAGCCAAGGTGGTGTGTAGTGCAACACTTACCTGTTTCCACCGGGCGGCAGGGGATGCGGGAGAAAGCGGATGACCGGGTCCTCTAACCGCATCTGGCTGCCGTTGGCGATCAAGAGGAAGCTGAGGGGTGCAAGGCTTTGCAGGGTCACACACCGCCAGACTGGGCCTCTTGGGGCCCAGGAATGAGAAAATTGCTCTTTCTTTGAAAAGGTGGGTACCACTAACTCCACTTTTTTGGGAGCCAGCGGCGGAACAGACACACACATAAATATCCCTGGGTGGGCCCGCTCAGGAACGCTTTCGCTGTCACTTGCCACCTGGCTTGGCAGCGCCTGAAGCGGGCAGGGCGCCCCTCCTGCAGCCGGCTCTCTGCTGAGACTTGGGTGGAGGCTGCTGCTGTGGTCTAGCAGGACTGCTGGGTAAAGTTCTCTACCGCGTCGCCGAACAGCCCAACTTGTGAAATGGGAGAGTCCAGGAACCAAACCTTATCCGCTTCTCTCATATCCGCCAGGTTGAGCCAGAGATGGCGCTGCTGGATCACCATGGTGGACATCGCCAGACCGATTGCGTGAGCTGCAACCTTCGTGCCCGGAGGGCGAGGTCGGTTGCAGTGCGGAGCTCACCCATGAGCTCACGGTCTGGGCTACCCTCATGCATGTTCATGAGTGCCTGGGCCTGGTGGACCTGAAGCAATGCCATGGCATGCAGAGAGGAAGCAGCTTGCCCACAGGCTTTGTAAGCCTTGCCCGTAAGGACGGACGAGAACTTACAGACCTTAGAGGGGAGACGAGGATCACCCTTCCATGAGGTAGCGGTCGCTGGACACAGCTGCATCGCAACGGACCGCTGCACCGGAGGGATAGCCTCGTAACCCTTCACCGCTCCCCCTTCAAGGGTAGTGAGGGGGGAGGAGCTACTCAGGCGGTTTCTGGCAGAGAAAGGTGTTGTCCATGCCCTCGTCAACTCCTCATGCACTTCAGGAAAGAATGATACCGGAGCGGCGGGCTAAGAACCAGACCGGCCCGCTCTGAGAAACCAATTATCCAACCGAGATGGTTCGGGACACGGTGTTAAATGGAGGGAGGGTTCCACTCGAGCCTCGGCGGCCTTTTTCAGCATAGCTGTCATCTCTGGATCTGGCTCGGGCAACGCTGGTCTCCCAGAGGGAGGCAGTGCAGCCGATTCGTCATCTCCAGAGCCCAGCTCCCCCTCCAATGCTGCGATGGACATCCTGTCCTCTGGAGGGGCCCCGAACGAAATGGCTGGTCGGTCCACTACAGAGGAACCAGCGTGCTCATCGGGGAGCTCCACCGCCTGCGGTGTCAGAGAGGAGTGAGGGATCCATGGGGCTTTGCCGGGCGGATTACCCGTCACTGTGATCCTCAGGTCACCCAGCCCAGACGGCACTCCAGGCCTCCTCTGGGCGCGTCAGAGCCCGCCAAGATGGGCGTGGCCAAGAGCTATATATTGGGCGCCCCGTCATGAGAGTTCTTTAGGTTAAAACGACTGAAGCGAACTAACCAAGCACAAGCACGGCAGCTTACGCAATACTCGTTCCCTCCTCTCAGGGAACCGAGGTTACGTTAGTAACCGAGTCGTTCCCTTTCGAGAGGTCTCTCCTATTGCGTAAGTAGCTTACGCTATGGGAACACCATGCAAAACGCCGTGCGTGCTGAACTTCGCCTTATAATAGCCAGAGGCAGGTGCCTAAGCTGAAAAGCAAAGTTAACATCCAACTAGTCGGCAGAGGCGAGCTTTATATGTGGGAAAAAATATAGAGCGGCTAGAAGGCGCTCAGTGTGACACAAGCACATACATAATCTAGTTAGTCTAGTTAAACAGTTTCCACAGCGCCCTTTTCTATTAGTTTGTGCACCTCGGTGCGTAGAACATGTGAACACTCCTTTCTCACTTTCGTCTCGACCACAGTCGTAAAACGTGGTGGTCTGCGAGCGAACTGGAGCGAGTATCCGTGCTTTACTATATTCAATACCCATTTCGGCATATCTGGAATGTTTTCCCATGCCGCTGCGTGTACAGATATGGGCTGAATACAGGCTAGGGGCGGGCCGCTGTGACGTAGGGATCCGGCCAGCGAATCGCCTGAGCTCGTAGCTCTCAGAGGCGCGGGCGCGCGCTGAGCAGCTGAGTGAATGGGCGCGTGTGTGATTACAACAGCGCGCGCTGAGTTTGTAAAACTCGCAGCCTGAGCTGAGGTTGTGTTTGACACTGTAAGGGCAGTGTTTATAAGTGGGGGTGCATAAACAGTGGTAGGCACACGCGTCACTTTTATAATGTTTCCCGCTTTTACTGGGGATGAATTTATAACTGTGTGAACAGTGCTTGTGTGTAGTGGTGCGTACATGACCGTAGGCACGTGATCTACATTCATGGGAAGCGCAGCCTGAGCTGGGAATGAATTTGGCACTGTTTTGACAGTATCTGGGAATGCACACTTTGTGGACATGTGAACCCTTAGTGATGCAGGCAGAAAAAGAATCTTTTTGTGTTTTCTGTGCTAGCGTCGACGGGGCGGGGTCGAGAGTGGAGCCCGGCCAGTCGTCCGATGCAGCGTCGATGGACAAGCTGTCGTCCATTCCCCCGTCGTCCTCGGACGCGCCGAAAGTCACAAGGCCCACCGCTCTGCTCTTGCATATATTCTCAAATAGGCAGCAGACATACATGGGCACTGACATTATATATGTAATTTACATATATTGACATATATCACATTTCTGTATGGGTAAATAGTATTTCAATATAAAAACCAATGAAAATGTAAAAGAACACTAAGATTAATTAAGTTTGAAACCCCATAGAACATTTGAAGGTTTAAATAAAGTGTCGGGACAGTTTATTTATTCAAAACAGGGTTGCATCCAGTTCAGAGTTTATGTCCTTTCCGATGCAAAATAAGAAAAACAGAATCTTATTCTTGCGACATTTTAAATTTGTATTGCAAAATAAATTGCAGCTAAATTAAACAATTAAAACAGTACAAAACGAAAATAGTCCAAATTACAAATTAAGAACATCCGTTTTTCTTTGCCTCTCTCTCGCGCCGGATCTCTTTTTAGCAAGTTTATTTTGTCTCCCTCACTGTGAGCACCGGGTCTCTCTCGAAATCAAACATTTCAGGGTAAAAACACATCATACTGCTGATAATACTGTATATGTCGCTGCGTGTGTCATCCATACAAATTACGAAAAAAACTGTAACAAATTATGTAGCCTTCGTTGCTCCAAAAACACAGCATGCCTAGTTGAATTCACCTTACAATAAAATGAAGTTGTTTGCAGATTAAAGAGCTCTGTATATACTGATATATATACTGTATATTCTGTATATTACACTGCTCACTCCCATTCGTTTCTTGGCATGAACGCGTTTTGTCAACAGTTCATGTTTAGATAATGCCAGATTGTTGACAATCATACACACTGCTCAAAATTCTACAAAACAAGTTGAAACAACTGGATTGAATACTTCAATTGAAATTTTGTGTGAAAAAACTTTAAATACAATAAATAAACTACAATATTTATAATTTAATAAGATATAGGGCCTACATTTGGACACATCGAGAGATTTATCCTTAAAAGAATTTTGCCTTTGCCTGCTCAGGCTGGCTATCAACACTCTCCATATGAAAGACGGAACATTAACACCTATTGTCCTGCACGCAGCAATTAACTGTGCCTCCAAACCCCCAACCCCCCACCCCACAGGCTATCTGAGACTGACTTAAAACAAAGAGAAGTCGCAATTCACACTTAAATCGCTATTCTAGACATTAGCATTAGGCTTTTGAAGTGTTGATAATGAAGGAATTACATAATTTAAGCTACATGTAGTGATATTTCTGTCATAGAGGGTTTATTAGTAAATATTTCATTATTTCAATAATTGAAGAAATAAAACGCTACTTCGGTTTGGGCCCGCTTTTTCCAAGCAAAACTAAATACAATCTTCAAACACATGTTCATTTGTTGTCATGAACAAAATCTTCAACTCAATATTAAATTCCACAGGGATCTTTGGATCCTTACAACCAGGGTGCATGCAATTTTTTTTTTCTTTTTTTTTTTTTTTTTATTCAAATAAATCTCGAACCACAGTGCTTCATGGTGCTGCTGTTAAACTAAATAACATTTATATATTAATTATGAATTTAAATTAAACAATATCGCAACATTTCGACAAATAGATTATTTGATCTGTTTTTACATTTTAACTTAAGGCGATTAGCCTACATTTAATTAGAACGAGATTTTCCCCCTTGTCCTTTCCTCACTGGGAAGCGCTTACATGATAGCTAAACATGTTTGAGTAGATCCTCTGTACCTCTCGGTTTCAGATTACATAATCAGATAACATTTATTAAATATTTAGACATTTAAAGGCTTTAGACATAGCCGATTTCTTATCGTGACTGACTGAGCTGAGGCTAGTGCATTTTCGGTTCATTTTGTGACGCGCAGTTCCCGGAGACAGAGACGACAGATAAACTTTTGTCGTTAGCCTAATATGAATAAAAGTTTACAGTTTTGAGCGATGTAGGCTACTCTACTCTTATCTAAATGACCAAAAAATTACGGAGTAGCCTATTAAGTTATTTTAGCTGTTATGAGAAAAATAAATCCAAATGAACGCGCCGCCGCGTTTGTCGAACACTAATTCAACATGCCAGAATAAAACCTGACTTTAGAACAATGCATAGTGTGGTGTGCCAAAACACTTAATTATAAACTTCAGTATTTCATTCAAAATAATCTCAAAACGCTTTGTGACATTTTGAAAAGCCGTGCATGCATTAAGGCCACTGGAACCATGAACGTAATTGAAAACGTGGTTTGGATTTTATTGTTTGTAGTTTAAATGTGCGTGCCTGTTGCATATCTTTATTTTATATGGTCTATTGGTGAAATAGCCTAAGTAACCTTGCTTAAAACCATGTTTTTTAAAACTCTATGTAGGCTATGGGGAATCCAAAAAATATTTATAGCCTATATAATTAATAATAGGCTATAAAATGCATTAATAGGCTAATATAAAATTTACAGTTGTCCATGTTTGAACCCGTGACATCTAAATGATCGAAACGTAAGTTCTACCACTCGGCCATGAATTCACTCCCTGACAATTTCCCAAACGTTAATTTCTCCAGTGTGTGTTCGCGAGAAGCGCTCTTCATTCGTCTCAGTCATTCCTCAATATAATAGTAAAAAATAATCACCTACATTGCACCTAATTTATTTTTTTTTTGTTATTTCTGTTATTAATTTGTTTTTGTTTTTTTGTTATCGCACTGCTCCCCCGGGGACTAGGCTTATGTCGCCCACATAGGCCTACAATATGAAATATAGGCTATTGTTCTCGTCTCTATTCTTAACTTTTCATTCTATTTTTCTGTCCTAAAAAAAAATGTCTATTCTTTTTACCATAGTTGTAGTATTTCATCTTTACTGTTAATTGACATTAACCCCACTTACATTTCAAAATGCAGCAATTGCTGCTGTTTTGCACAATATCCCTTTGCACCACCTGGCGGTCATTTCGCGAATGACTTTGAAATGCGACTGGTTTATTTTTGCGGTGGCTGGCGCGGCGGTAATAGGCATTCTGGTTGGCTACCTACTGTATGTAAAACACACAAAGTTCACATAAACAGTTATGTCTGTGAACGTAAAAAGCAGGGAAAGAAACGTCTCAGGTTACATATGTAACCCTGGTTCCCTGAGAGGGAACGAGACGCTGCGTTGAGACGCGGTGGGGACGCCCTGCGTGATTGCGTCATGAAGCACGTGTATAATCAGTCCAATGGAAAGACGAGACGCCATAGATGACGTCATAGACCAGGAAGCTATAAAGCACCCCTGAAAACAGACCGCGTCAGCTTCTGGAAAGCCTGAAGCAAGTCGATCAGGGCATGCAGGAAGTATGGCAGGAGAATGCAGCGTCTCGTTCCTGCGTTCATTCGTTGCATTCGTAACCTGAGACGTTCCCTTTCAAGGGAACTCGAGCTGCGTTGAGACGCGGTGGGAACCCCATACCCACCGGGCGGCAGTGGCTCAGTGGTTCATGTAGGTTGTCTACAAACCAAAAGGTTGGTGGTTCGATCCCCGGTTCCACCTGACCGTGTCAAGGTGTCCATGAGCAAGACACCTAACCCCAGCTGCTCCCGACGAGCTGGATGGCGCCTTGCATGGCTGACACCGCCGTCGGTGTATGAATGAATGAGTGAGTTAATGGGTGAATGTGAGGCAAAATGTAGAGTGCTTTGGTGGCCATTGGGTCTGTGAAAGCATTCGATATAAATGCAGTCCATTTACCATACCCACTACACCATAATGACAAATGCCTGTTCTGTGTGAAGTCTTTGCGCACACTAAGAAGCAAGCAACCTAGCCAGGAGTGACCAGGAGTGGAGAGGTCTAAGTCATAAAATCTGACAAATGTATGTGGTGAGGACCAGCCTGCCGCATTACAAATATCCTGAAGGGAAACACCCGAAATTAAAGCCTTAGAGGCAGCCATACTCCTTGTAGGATGGGCCATAGGTGAAGGCTGTCCGGCCGCTTCATAAGCAAGTGAGATAGCCTCAACTACCCACTTGCTCATTACCTGTTTAGATGCAGGGCAACCTTTCTTAGGTGACCTGAAGCAGACAAATGACTGCTCAGATTTATGCCACAGGACAGCTCAGTGAACGTAAGCATCCAATGCCCGAACGGGACATAACAGTTTTTCCTGATCTGGGGTATTAAAAGGTGGAGGATAAAAGGCCTGCAACACTATTGGGCCCGCAACATTAGCAGGGACCTTAGGGATGTAACCCGGCCTAGGGTAAAGAAATGCCTTCACTATACGAGGTGCAAATTCCAAGCATGAAGGAGCAACCGACAGGGCTTGCAAATATCCAATTCTCTTGATAGAAGAAATAGTGAGAAGAAATAAGTTTTTAGAGTGAGGAACTTTTCTGAAACCTCTTCAATAGGCTCGAAGGGAGCCAAGGCCAGACCCTCAAGTACAATGGCCAAATCCCAAGGCGGTGCTCTAGAGTGCAGTGCAGGTCTCAACCTCAATGTACCACAGAGAAAACTACTAATAAGAGGATCTCTCCCAAGAGAAGTGCCCCTCAGAGGGGTGTGGTAGGCCGATATAGCCGCCACATATACCTTTTAAGTAGAAGGAGATAATCCTGCAGAGAAACGGTCTTGCAAGAAATCAAGAACTGTACCAACAGGGCAGTTAACAAGATCTAAGTGACGTCCACCACACCAGGTGGAGAATAATTTCCATTTCAATGCATATAGTTTTCTCGTGGAAGGCGCTCTGGATTGGAGAATGGTCTCAACGACCTCAGTCGAGAGACCGGATTCTATGAGCCGGGCCCCCTCAGAGGCCAGGCCCACAGTTTCCACAACTCCGGAAGAGGGTGAAATATCGTGCCCCTTGCTTGGGACAACAGGTCCCTCCTGACCGGAATCTCCAGAGGAGAGCCGTCTAGAAGGGACACTAGGTCCGAGAACCATACTCGGGCCGGCCAGTAAGGGGCTACTAATAATGGACGGGCCCCTTCCCGGCGAACCCTCTCCAGAACACCCGGAAGCATGGATATCGAGGGGAATGCCTCGGCCACACCTGCACCATCGCATCCAGTCCGAGAGGAGCTGGGTGCATAAGGGAGAACCACATGGGACAATGGGTTGTATCTGATGATGCAAAAAGGTCGACTTGAGCTTGACCAAATTTCTCCCAAAGGAGCTCCACCACCTCAGGGTGAAGTCTCCACTCCCCGGGCCTCAGCCCCTGTCTCGACAGGATATCTGCTCCCAAATGAAATACCGCCATCATTTCCAGGCGATTTATGTGCCAGGAACATTGATGGTCCTGCCAAAGACCTTTCGCCGAGCGGCCACTCATGACCGCCCCCCATCCCGTGAGGGAAGCTTCCGTCGATAGCGTGACGCGTTGACAAGAAGCCCCCAGCACTGGGCCCTGGGCGAGGAACCAAGGTTTCTTCCACATGACCAAGGCACGTAGGCATTGCCGCGTGACCTTGATTGTGTGAAACAGATTTCCCCTTGGAGAAAACCCCTTGGTCCTGAGCCACCACTGCATGGGTCTCATGTACAGAAGGCCAAAAGTAATTAGCCTGGACGCAACTGCCATGAGCCCAAACAGTCTCTGAGACTGTTTCACAGTGAGTGACTGACCTAGTTTTACATTCTTTACGGCTGTGAGAATCGCAGAAATACGTGCAGGAGACAGACGTGCTTGCATTGTTGTCGAATCCCATATTACACCTAGAAAAGTGGTCCTCTGAGCTGGGAGGAGTACACTCTTTTTGGTGTTGAGCCGCAACCCCAACCTCTTTATGTGGGACAGAACGACATCTCGATGTTGAACTGCCAAAAGCTCGGACTGAGCTAAAATCAACCAATCGTCAATATAATTTAATACTCGAATGCCCTGGAGTCTCAGAGAAGCAAGAGCTGCATCCACGCATTTTGTAAAGGTGCGGGGTGATAAACCTAGGCCGAAGGGAAGAACCCGATACTGGTATGCTTCGCCCCCGAAAGCGAACCTCAGGAACTTCCTGTGATGAGGATGGATGGATACATGGAAGTATGCGTCCTTCAAGTCTATTGTGACAAACCAGTCCTCGGACTGAATCTATGATACAATCTGTTTGAGTGTAAGCATTCTGAACTTGAGTTTCTGAACTCTGCTGTTTAAATAGCGCAGATCTCGAATAGGACGCAGCCCTCCATCCTTCTTTGGAACAATGAAGTAACGGCTGTAAAACGTCTCGGTTACGTATGTAACCCTCGTTCCCTGAGTACAGGGAACGGAGACGTGTCATCGGGGGAGTTCCCTGACGAATTGGGATCACGCTAGGGAGCCAATTGCCTTCGAGACAATTAAAAACGAGCCAATAGACATTGGCATGCAAGATTTGCATTCCGCGACCCGCCTACCAGCGCGGGTATAAAAGGCGGAAGTAAACATTGCGCAATGCTTTTCGCTGAGGAGCCGAAGAGTGTCCAGTCCTCCGCGAAGGTACAGCAACATGGCGAAGGGACGACACGTCTCCGTTCCCTGTACTCAGGGAACGAGGGTTACATACGTAACCGAGACGTTCCCTTTCATCCTGGGAACTCCGACGTGTCGTCGGGGGAGTTCCCTGATGAATTGGGATCCCTAATAAAACGCCATGGTGCTGGCCCCTTCCAGCGCCCAGCTAAGCTACCCTGCAGCAGTTTCTTGCAATAAGATGCGGGAGCTAGCACGGGAACCACACTGCTGTTCCGCAAGACCCGCACAGTGGATAATGGATAACACTGGGAAAGCGTTCCCTCAAGAGAGGGGGAACGCTGCGGAAGCCCCAGCCTGACTGAGGAAGGCCAGGAATACACATATGTACTAGCCCAAAGGAATAGTGAAACATATGGCGGCCCCTGAGGTAGTCCCAATCCAAGGAAAGTGGGAGCCTACTCAACAGGGACGACGAACGAGTCCGTCAAGGGGAAGACACGGCTGAACTGCACGTGGCATCATGGGTCACAGTAGAGACCACTGGAGCACCCAGTCTACTAACAACTCCCTACTAGAGGTAGCAGACCTGGTGCCTGGCGGTCCGCCGCGCCCAGAACCGAGGGGTAAAGGAGGAACTCACGAGGCTCACCGACGTAGGGCGCCATACGGAGCAAAGAACGCACGTATCCGCTGTGAGGCGGAGTGGCGTAGCAAGCCGACACAACCTATTCCCTCGACCCACTGGCCGTAGCCAGAACTCGGGAGGAAACAGGTTCCACACGAAGGCTATAGAACCTAGCGAACGTGTTCGTTGTCGCCCAGCCCGCAGCTCTACAGATGTCTGTCAGCGAGGCGCCTTGAGCCAAAGCCCAGGAAGCGGCAACACCTCTAGTAGAGTGAGCACGCAACCTGGGAGGACAAGGCTCACCCAGAGACTCATACGCTCGGGTGATAGCATCCACTAACCAGTGGGCTAACCTCTGCTTGGAGACGGCCTTCCCCTTCTGCTGGCCTCCGTAACAGACAAAGAGCTGATCTGAGGTTCTGAAGCTTTGCGTTCTGTCAATATAAACCCGCAGAGCGTGGACGGGACAGAGAAAAGCTAGGGCTGGGTCTGCCTCCTCCTGGGGCAGCGCTTGCAGGTTCACTACCTGGTCCACGAAGGGAGTGGTAGGAACCTTGGGCATATATCCGAGCCGGGGTCTCAATACAACATGAGAAAGGCCCGGCCCGAACTCTAGGCACGATTCGTAGACCGAAAAAGCCTGCAGATCCCCGACCCTCTTGAAAGAGGCCAATGCTAACAAGAGCGCTGTCTTAATAGACAGGAAATTAAGCTCTACTGTCAGCAAAGGCTCAAAGGGAGGACTTTGAAGAGCTCTAAGTACCAGAGCTTGGTCCCAAGAGGGTACAGAGTGCAAAACACGAGGTGGATTTAACCTCCTAGCACCCTTAAGGAATCTGATGACCAGGTCGTGCTTCCCCAAGGACTTACTTTCCACTGCATCGTGATGTGCGGCTATTGCGGCAACATACACTTTGAGGGTGGAGGGGACAGCCTCCGCTCCAACCCATCTTGCAGGAAGGAAAGCACGACTCCGATCGGGCAAGTTCGGGGGTCCTCCTGACGGGAGGAACACCAATCGACGAACAGGTTCCACTTCAACGCATAGAGGCGCCTCGTAGAGGGGGCTCTAGTGGAAGTGATGGTGTCTACCACTGCCTGAGGTAGACCACCTAGAACCCCCGCATCCCGTCCAGGGACCAGACATGGAGTTTCCAGAGGTCTGAACGCGGGTGCCATAGAGTGCCCCGTTTCTGAGAAAGAAGGTCCTTCCTCAGAGGAATCGGCCAAGGAGGGGCTGTCGTCTGCCACACGGTTGAGCTCCCCTGGAATGTGAACGGCACGAAGCGACCTCAGATGCTTCTGACTCCATAGGAGGAGGTGGGAGGCGAGTCGCGACATACGACGGGAGCGTAGACCACCTTGATGGTTGATGTATGCAACGGTCGCAGTGCTGTCCGTATGGACCAGTACGTGCCTGTGTCTGAGGAACCCCTTGAGGCGACGCAAGGCTAGACGTACTGCTTGCAACTCTAGGCAGTTGATGTGCCAATGCAGTTGAGGCCCCGTCCACAGACCTGAAACTGTATGCCCGTTGTACGTGGCCCCCCACCCGGTGGCAGAGGCATCTGTGAAAACCACAGCATGCCTGGAAACCTGGACTAGGGGCACTCCGCCCCGTAGAAACACAGGATCTGACCACGGGGAGAAGGTTTGGCGACAGTGCGGGGTCACTTTGTCCCGGAACATGCCGCTGTGCCTCGCCCACCTCGGGACTCGATCGTGAAGCCAGCCCTGAAGCGGTCTCATATGTAACAGGCCGAGCGGCGTTACTGCGGCTGCGGCTGCCATATGCCCCAGGAGCCTCTGAAACTGTTTCAGTGGAACCGCTGTCCTGCCTCGAACCTGAGGCAGGTGAGCACTGACTGGACGCGTTCCTCCGTGAGGCGCGCAGTCTGGGTGACCGAGTCCAGCTCCATACCGAGATAAGAGATACTCTGCACGGGGCAGAGTTTGCTCTTGTCCCAGTTGACCTGAAGCCCCAAACGGCTGAGGTGCCGAAGCACCATGTCCCTGTGATCGCACAACACATCTCGCGAGTGAGCTAGAATGAGCCAGTCGTCGAGATAGTTGAGAATGCAAACGCCTTGTTCTCTCATGGGAACAATGGCCGCTCCGCGACTTTCGTGAAGACACGAGGCGACAGGGCCAGCCCGAAGGGTAGGACTTTGTACTGATACGCTCGACCCTCGAAAGCAAACCGTAGGAACGGTCTGTGTCGAGGAAGAATCGAGACGTGAAAGTACGCGTCCTTCAGGTCGATCGCTGCAAACCAATCCTGGGGACGGATGCATTCGAAAATGCGCTTCTGCGTGAGCATTTTGAACGACAGTTTGTGCAGAGCCCGATTCAAAACTCGCAGGTCCAGGATTGGCCGTAACCCACCGCCTTTCTTGGGTACAATGAAGTAGGGGCTGTAAAACCCAGACCTCATCTCGGCAGGAGGGACCGGCTCGATCGCGTCCTTCGCCAGCAGGACATCGATCTCTATCCGCAAGACAGGGGCATCCACCGACCGCACACGGGTAAAGTGGACGCCCCTGAACTTGGGAGGCCGGCGTGCAAACTGAATTGCATAGCCGAACCGAATGGTGCGGATGAGCCATCGGGACGGACCCCGAAGCGCTAGCCAGGCTTCCAGATACCGTCCCAACGAACCCACCTGGACCACCGGCGTACCCGCGGAGGGGCAGCGAGGTGGAAGACAGGGACCCGGCTCTGGTGGCATTGTAGCGACCGAGAGCGGGGTCTGGGTGTGCTTGACACCAACCTGCTTCCACCGAGGGGCAGACGGCAAAGAATGCTCGTGGGCATTCTGCTGCGGACAGCCCGGTGGCGAGGGGAGGGGGAGAGACGAGGAACGAGGCCCTGCCTCCTCGTGTGCTGGTCTCTGCGCCCAGCCGCAGACCGGAGTGACGTCACTGCTATCCGCAAACTGGGAAGAGGGGAACGGGGGTGTAACCGCTCGGGGGCGGCACACGCTGCCGTCCTGGCCCTCTTGGGCCGGGGAGACTGTGTGCTCACCAGTGTGCTGACCTGGAGGAGGAAGAAGAAACTGCTCTTTTTTTTTTTTTTTTTTAAATGTGGGTACCGCTGACCGAGTGGCCAGCGGCGGAACAGAAACAAAACTGAAACAAAGATTTTCCGCCCGGCCCTCCCCCGGGGGAAGGAGGAGTGCAGAGGCACCCTCCCGAAGAGCAGCATCCGGATCCTCCACCAGTTTGCCCGTCTCAGGGATGTTTTCCGCCCTTCCTTTTACAGGAAGGGGAGGGAGCCGTCTGAGCGGGCTTGGCCCCCCTCTCACGACCCGACCTCCACCCTCCAGGGGTAGACTGGACCAGCAGCAGTCCGCCTCCTGTGCAGGACGTGCCGTATCGCCTCCGACTGCTTCTGGGCGGTGGAGAACTCTTGGGCGAAGCTCTCCACCGCGTCGCCGAAGAGGCCCCCTTGGGATATAGGGAAGTTGACAAGTTTGTTCTTCTCCGCTTCCCGCATATCCGCAAGGGTGAGCCACAGGTGGCGCTCCTGGACCACCAAGGTGGACATCGCTCGACCCAGGGAACGTGCGGTGACTTTCGTCGCCCGGAGGGCGAGGTCCGTCGCCGCACGCAGCTCCTGCAGCAATCCCGGGTCGAGACCACCCTCCTGCATGTCATGGAGTGCCTTGGCCTGGTGGACCTGCAGCAACGCCATAGCATGCAGGGCGTAAGCGGCGTCTCCACACGCCATGTAGGCATCCCTGGTCAGACCAGAGGAAAACCTACAGGCACGGAAGGGGAGTGAAGGGGCACCCTGCCAGGAGGAAGCGATCTTAGGACACAGCTGCATCGCTATAGACCACTCCACTGGGGGGAGTCCCTCATACCCGTGCGCCGCCCTGCCATCGAGAGTGGTGAGGGAGGAGGAGCGAGGTTGCCTTCGTCTCGTCGCCAGAGGGGCCAGCCAAGACTTCCTCAACTCCTCATGCACTTCCGGGAAGACAGGGACCGGAGCGGGCCACGGGGCAACAGCACGACCCGCTCCGAGACACCAATCATCTAGCCGCGAAGGTTCGGGACCCGGTGGAGGGTTCCACGCCGAGCTACTAGAGGCGTGAGAAGCCCGTGAGGATCTCTCACCATACGGGACGTTCTGCACGGTAACCCTCATCCGAATCACCAAAGTAGCCGTCTGCCGAACTGAACAGGCAGATGAACTAGATCGGGGATTCTCTGAAGGGACTCCCCCATGTTTCAGGGATCTCAGTCTCGAACGCAGCATCGCCAGAGTCATATTCCCGCAATGAGAACATGACTCATTCACAAACGCTGCCTCAGCGTGCTTTAAGCCCAAACACGAGAGGCAGTGTCAATGACCATCTTCCTGAAGGAGAAGTCGACCGCATCCAGAAACGCACGGGTGAAATGACATCCTGAAAAGGACGCGAAACACCCGTGTTGCTCTTTTAGAAGGAAAGAAAAATACTCTTTAACGTGCCGAGGCACGGAGGGACCACCTCGGCAGACACACGGGAAAACTGCAAGCCCGAGTGCTGCACTCACCACCCAATACCAGCCTTCAAAACAGCTTTTTTTGTTTTAAGAGGAAAACGGCCAGCCACGGGAAGCGATGGTCGCTTGAAGCGCCGTAATTCCAGCAACAGAGGATCTTCTCTTTCCTTCCAAAGACGACTCGTAGTTTTCTTTAGTTAAATATAACTTTCTCGGAAGACACAGCAGCTCAAAGAGACACTGAACGGCTCCGAAGCAAAAAGCATTGCGCAATGTTTACTTCCGCCTTTTATACCCGCGCTGGTAGGCGGGTCGCGGAATGCAAATCTTGCATGCCAATGTCTATTGGCTTGTTTTTTAATTCTCTCGAAGGCAAATGGCTCCCTAGCGTGATCCCAATTCGTCAGGGAACTCCCCCGACGACACGTCGGAGTTCCCAGGACGAAAGGGAACCCTGACTCTCTGTTGGGAGGAGAAACCCTTTCTATAGCCCCTTTTTGCAGAAGTGTCAGTACTTCCTGCTCCATAACCAGAGCCTGCTGGGAGTCCACCACTGTGGGAAGGACCCCTTGAAATCTGGGCGGACGAGAACCGAACTGAATTCTGTAATTCCTTTTCTATTAAATGCAGGACCCATTGAGAAATATTTGGTAGAAGTTTCCACGCTGCCAGAAATTCTGCTAAGGGAACCAGTCTCTCGAGACTGGCCTCTGGATTTGGTTGAACAATCATTTCGGTGCCCTGAAACGGCGAACCGGCAGGGAACAACCGAGATGGCAGTGCTGCGACTCTCCTCGGAGAATCGCCCCCCAGAGGGCGCCAAGGAGGACCGATTTCTTGAAACCGTCCCTGCCTGGAGGGGACCACCCTGAGAAGTCTGACGGACTGGGCGTCAGGACTTCTTAGTGCAAGCTCTCTTGGTGATGACAGTTCTCAGATCTTGTCTTCCCCTAGCAGGCTTGGACTGCGACCGCCACCCATGATCCCCAGATTGAGGGGGAGCCTGAGCGGCGACGCTCTGTCTTAACCATTTATTTCCTCAGAATTAAAGGACTCCTCAAAGATCAGATGAGTAGCTACATATTTAATTTTTCTCAATTAAATACAGCCAAATATAAACCAGACAAGTAACATGGTCTGGATGAAAGGCTGAGTAGTACATTACTACAGACATAACTCCAATGATCAAATGAGTACATATTTAATTTTCTCAAAAATGAAATGCAGCCAAATATTAACCGGACAAATAAACACAGTCTGGATGAAAAAGCTGATTAGCATTAGCATTTAACTCCTCGAAGATTAGATGAGTATATATTTAATTTTCTCAAAAATTAAATGCAGCCAGACAAGTAGAAACGGTCTAGTTGAAAGGCTGAATATAGTGTATAGACCTCATATTATAATCTCAAACAAAAAAGAATACAAGTTAGTTTGCATACAATCGTAAGAGAACGAGAGAAAGGGAAAATCCTGTCTGCTCAGTTCCCTGCGCATATTAGCTATACATTGCAGATCATTATCTACACGTTGCCTCGGCAAACGTGAGAAGAGCCACTTGTTATTGCAGATATGCAGACCCATAATCTACGCGCAGCTGCCTTGGCAAGCGCGCGATCTGAGCCATATATTCTTAGTGTAGAGATGCAGACCCATAATCTATGCGTGCCTCGGCAAACGTGAGATCTGAGCCAATAGATTCTTATTGCAAACCCGTAATCTACAGTTGCGCTGCCTCGGCACACGCGAGATCCGAGATCGAGTCACAGAATCTTAATCCCCACTCGTAATGAAGTGAGGGCAGGGACGAACACACAATCCAAAGCTGTTTGCTATTATACTCCTGTCTAATATAATATATGCTTGTGGACAAACAACAATAAATAGACAGAGACTATTAGGGGGTTTTTAGGGGTGCTTTATAGCTTCCTGGTCTATGACGTCATCTATGACGTCTCGTCTTTCCATTGGACTGATTATACACGTTCTTTACGACAATCACGCAGGGCGTCCCCACCGCGTCTCAAGGCAGCTCGAGTGTAGTATCCATAAGGTGTGTTCGACTTCATGCAGCTCTGCGCAGACCGATCGGTGGCTGACTTGAAGCAGTGCATGCCGGTTAGAAATTTTGTCCGAATTGATGCAGCGCCGACGCCACATGACTGTGACGTATGCCATTAAAGTAGCGCGAGAGCGATTCGAGAGCAGCCGCAGGACGCAGCCAGCGCAGCTTCTCAAGAGCAGCTGCATGAGCTCTAATGACGACACAACTGTTCCACAATTGGCCGGATTCACCGCATGACAACGATCACATGTGTTTCGTGTTTATTCTCACACCTTTACTTCCACTAAAGCTCACAAATAATTTTTTATAACTATTTTCATGTAGTCACGATGTTATATTGTGTCATGTTTATCAAAATAAAACTGATTAAAAAACGTTGATTCCATTTCATTGATAGTAGTAACTTTATTCTTGTTCAAACAGACGCTGTATAAAGCAGTACATAAAGTATTGAATGGAAATGTCTCTGAAACATCTGTGTATTTTACAAATATTGCATTTATTTCACTTCAGCTGTGGTAAAGTATGCAAACAGCAGGTGAGCGGTCACTACGGGAACCAGAAAGTGTCCGACTTCACGTCTCTGTTTGCAGCTCCTCCCCGCCTGCACGAGGTAACTCTCGCCGATCGGTTACATCCAGCCGCAGCCGATGTCGAACAAACCTATAGACTGTAAAAAAATATGGACGTAGTGTCCGTGACGTCACCCGTAGGTTTCTGAACAGTGTTTTTGAAGCCTAAAGTGGGCGGAGTCGGCTGTCGCCATCTTGGAAGCGCGTCACTCCCGGATAAATGAAAATGGGGAAAAAGGCGGGACGTGGGTGGAGTTGAGTACTATTATAGTTAAAAGACATAACTAAACGTGAGACTATGTGTATTGTGATGCATTATTATTCTGCTAGATAAAAATTTATTATCATGCAGTAACTTACAATATTTGCTCTGAGCGTGTGTGTGACAGTGATTCATGCGCATACATGTCATGTCAAGTTCGTAGAGAGCTTTATTCAGTCCATTTTAAATTCTGATAGATATTACCTAAGAAGTTCAAGTAATGCACTAGAAATCTGCGCTCATTTAAGGGACGGAGAGAAAGCACTGACACCTGCAGGATTTCATCTGACGGTACTTTTTATTTAACACTAAAAAGTTAAATAAGCATATTATAGTCCATCTGTTCTGTAAGATCAACAAATGTGAACGAGTGTGGCCTCTATATTTTAGACATTTTTAAATCTGAACTCCAAAAAGCAACGAAATTGTCAGACATTCATGAGTGCATGTTCACAGAGGAAAACAACTGAAGAACAGCGCTGGTCTTTCGATACTCGACAACGACGGAATCCAACGGCGTGGGCGAAGGTATAAGGCGTGTATTAAATTGTATGAAATAATCCCGAAAAAAGCACAAACATGGCAGAGATGGCAAGTTTAGCAGCTGGAATCAGCTGAGGTGACATAACAGAGCAGACAAACGGCTAGCAGCAGCGGCAATCCACCTGTCACTCAAGTGACCACACCCTTGATTATGCAGCATTTTAAGGCTTAATATAATTTAAACGGATGAGTTCTAAAAAAATTCACCCCCCTCACAGTTGTCACGAAGGGCAAAATTAGCTGTATAGACCAAAACAACTTAAGACACCAGGCTGTAAACATATTTGTTTCTGCGGTAAAGTTGGGCATTTTAACATGGGGGAGATACAGATTTGACTCACTTTTGCTGCCAGCCTCAAGCGGCCAGGCGATGAATTGCAGTTTAATTCACTTCCGTGTTGGTTTCAAGAGAGAGACAGGGAGGTTGCCGCTTGGTAGTACCCCAGAGTGCAGTCTGGACGATGGGGCGGGGTGACACATGTCGCTCCGCCCATCCCCAATTTTATTAGTTTATAATACTGGAATCTTATTGGTGTAGACGATTCAGGTCTGAGCATGCACATTCTTTTATGTAAGATTTTGTGAATGATTTGACCGTATTAAAGGGATAGTTCACCCAAAAATGAAAATTCTGTCAGTATTTACTCACCCTCATGTTGTTCCAACCCCGTAAGACCTTCGTTCATCTTCGGAAACACGAATTAAGATATTTTTGATGAAATCTGAGAGCTGGATCACTCCTCCATAGGCTTCTTCAGGGATTGAACTTGCAGGCCCCGAAAAGTTATTAAAGACATCGTTAAAATAGTCCAAGTGACGACAGTGCCTCAATCTTAAGTTTATCAAACGACGAGAATACTTTTTGTGCGCGAAAAAACTAAAATAATGACTTTATTTCAACTATTCATTTCCTTCTCTGTGATGATAATTCACTGTAAGAATGTAAGCAGCTGATTTTAAATTCTAAAGCACGACCGTTTTTTGTTGTCATTTTTTTGACAAGATTTGTTGTCCAATGCTTGCATTATTTGGTACAAAGTGCAAATAAAATGTTTAATGGCAAACATGTTTCCAGGTTGTTTACCTGTTCATACAATATGAGGGCCTATTGGTTCTGCCCTATGTTGTAGTTTTTAAAGATTCATGTTTTCTAATAAGTGTCAACCGGTTAACATGTACTACTGTCTATCTGTGACTGTGACATCAGGTATATTAAAAATCTAATTGTTTCATCCACCATCGCATTGCGTGTTCATGTTTTAATCATTGTATATGTAGGCTACGGGATAAAAATGGTTTCAAATATTAACACTCACATAGGCTAGCTGCATAATCATAAAAAAAAACACTGCTGTAAATCTGTGCAATTATAATATAATAAAATAAATAAAATACCCAGCAGAGAAGTGATATGAACATAGGACTATTGCTTAAATACGCTCTTGAGCACATATATTATAATATTTGCTATAGATCAACATAATAACATCTGTTTTAGTAAAAAAAAAAAAAAAAAAAAATATTTATTTATTTTCACATTGCAGCGCTGCACGGATTTTATTCCCATTGTACACACAAAACCCAATGGCCAGGGCTTGTATGCTATTTGGTAGCCTATTATTGTCTTATTTGTCACCGTGGTTTTGCTTTAAAATAAAATAAAACACACTTTCGGATTTATCCGATGTTTTACTGAAATACGGGGAATTATCATCATTTGTGTAAAATCCAGAGTTTGTGTTTATTCACTGATCCTAATGGAACGAAGAAGCATAAACGAATGATGTAAAATTACCTCAATCAGACAAAAATATTGTCTAAATCAGCCTATATAGAAATTATCTCTCCTTTGATATACCAGTAATTTCATGCAGTCATGCTCATTGCCCACCAAAAGTGGCACTGACTTATCTGCAGGGTAAATTAATATAGTATAGCTAGGCTAAATCTCAAACAGTGTATAATTTATCAGCAACATGTGATATCACCAAGCCATAAAACTGCTCAATATTAAAGCTTACAATATTACTTTTTGTAAAGCTGCTTTGAAACGATGTGAATTGAGCGCTATACGAATACATTTTGACAGTAACTTCATCTAACTTGATTCATAAGTTCATCAAAACATTATCCAATTGATCGTTACTGAAATCGCCATGGTTATCACTTAATATAGTACAGCCAAACAGAAAATCGGGTGTGGGCGGAGCGACAAGTGTCGCTCCGCCTAAAAGTGTCGCCCCGCCCCATCGTCCAGACTGCACTCTGGGGTTACTCGCTCGAGTTCCCTTGAGAGGGAATCGCATATTAGATATGTGTATTAAGGTGAAAGCAGCGTAATATACAGTACCTACTGCTGTATATGCTGTTAATATGAATCAAACAACGAAAGAAAAACAGAAAATGATTAAAACAGCATTTTCAAAACAGAAAACTCACTGCTCTTGACTGAATAAATTTAGTAGCTTTAATAAGAATACATTTCTTGAATGCTGCTGTTAAATGCTCTGAAGAGATAAAAATGGCAGACTGTGTACAGCGCAATCAGGATGGGGTCTATGCTAAGAAAATTATTCATATTTAACACGTTACAAAGTAAAATTCTAGCTTCCGGCCAAACGGCCATACGCAGTTTACTTAGCCTAAAGCGCAACTTACGCAACTAGACGTCGGAAGTAGCGTAGTGCGTCATGGCGTAGCGTAAATATCAGCAGTACGTTACATTACTCGCATAAGTTGTGCTTTAGACTTAAGTCGAATCCATATGTTCGTTTGGCCGGAAGCTAGTTATTTTACTTTATAAAGTTTTAAATATGGATATTTTTCTTACACAAACACATCACTTCACTTCAGAAGGCCTTTATTAACCCCCCGGAGCCGTGTGGAGCACTTTTATGATGGATAGATGCACTTTTATGGACTTGGCCATAAATGGCCATTCACTGCCATTATAAAGCTTGGAAGAGCCAGGACATTTTTTAATAATAATAATAAATAATAATTCGTTACATTTATATAGCGCTTTTTCTGGGACCTCAAAGCGCTTTACATAGAAGGGGGAATCTCCTCAACCACCACCAATGTGCAGCATCCACCTGGATGATGCGATGGCAGCCATATTGCGCCAGAACGCCCACCACACACCAGCTTACTGGTGGAGAGGAGACAGTGATGAAGCCAATCAGTATATGGGGATGATTAGGAGGCCATGATGGACAGAGGCCAAGGGGCAAATTTGGCCAGGATGCCGGGGTTACACCCTTACTCTTTATCGAAGGACATCCTGGGATTTTTTATGACCACAGAGAGTCAGGACCTCGGTTTAACGTCTCATCCGAAGGACGGTGCTTTTTGACAGTATAGTGTCCCCATCACTATACTGGGGCGTTAGGACCCACACAGACCACAGGGTGAGCACCCCTGCTGGCCTCACTAACACCTCTTCCAGCAGCAACCTGGTTTTCTCAGGAGGTCTCCCATCCAGGTACTGACCAGACTCAGCCCTGCTTAGCCTCAGTGGGCAACCAGTCTTGGGCTACAGGGTGATATGGCTGCTGGAATATAACTTTTTTAATATAACTTTTTTAATATAACTCCAATTGTATTCGTCTGAAAGAAGAATGACCTATACACCTAGAATGACTTGAGGGTGAGTAAATCATGGGCTAATTTTCATTTTTGGGTGAACTATACCTTTAATCAATGATGTCATGAATTCACACACCATTGTGTGATGTAGTACAAATTCTTGAAACAGTAGATGCTCCCTGCTCCATATTCCGGGTATTTTTTCATCAGGACAATGACTTTATACATTCTCCCAAGGTAAAAAATAATAAATATATATAACCTTTAGTGGACAATTATTTCATCCAACCTTAACACTGCTGGACAAAACACTCAAAACACTCAAATGAGGTCTTCCTCCAGAAGTTTAACAAAAAGGTCATGACAAAAACATTTGTCATGACCATGTACACACGTGCCTAGAAGGGTCAGAGCAGTATACTTAAAGTTACTGAGGGCATACTATGTACTAGAGTATTACAAGTTTATTGAATTTAATCAAGGGTGTCATTATTGCAACCCTTCATTTGAGCAAAATTAGCTAATTGTTTTACAGATTTTGAGGATTATATTTTTTTCTTTGTTTTATTAAGTATATGTTTAATACATTTCAGTTTTGTCATCTTTCCATGAATAGTGATAATTAAGAAATAGGAAAATATCTTTTGTTCAGAGGGGGTGTACTCATTTATCCTGAGTACGGTAAATGTATTGTGAATTGTGTTGTAGAGGTTATTCTAGTGACATGTTGCCATTGGTTGATTCACTTCGGGACACAACAATAAAAATGTTACAATGTATGTTATAGAAAAACCAAAAGCAGGATTCTGTGATTTCACACACTACTGTAACATAAATAAATAAATTGCTGCTTAATATATTCATGGGATTTGTTCTGTTTCCTCTACAATACTGAGCATAGCCTGCATTTGAAGGCTTCAATTTGTAAGTGCAGTGGTTGAAATGGAATAGCAATGTGTTTGCCTGTTTCATGAGAGATGTAGTATTAGAGCTGAGGCCTCAATCTATTGAAGGGCCAGTGCTGCTATATCTCAACAATTGAGTTAGCTCAGTGCAATTGCTGTCCATTCAAAGGCTGAGAAATTGAGTTTCAAGCTTGAAGCACTACCATTGCCCTGGAGGAGGGGGTGGAAGGAAGAGAGAGTGAGACAGAAATGAAGAAAGGACAAACATAAAACCAAACCATACAAACTATTGACCAGAGACAATGATACAAAGAATGCATATACTTGCTCTCTAGAACATTGTGAAGAAAACAGCAGTTCTACCAGAAAGACTCAGGAGATAGAATGATGTAACAAAGCATTAATTTATTGACAGCCCAGCAAGCAATTATTTATAAAATTCTTTGGCGTAGGCCCCATCCGTAGTGCATAATCCGAGGGTAGCGGATCTGCATTTCCTGCCTGAAGACGAAGGCAGGGGCGCAGCTGACCCGGGAGGTATGGACAGGACCATCCTGGTGGTGGTGGGGAGGGTGGAGGTAATTGCTTGCGTCATCGTCTGCGAACTCAAACATGTGTAAGTACCGATCTTTTATACAGCAAGTATTAGGACATGATTGGATAGATGTGAAGGTAATAAGTGACGTAGTAATTGAGTCTTCCTGGCAGAACTTATGCTAAAGCTTTCATTGCTGGCATCATGTCTCACACGTAAGCTTGGGGCCTGAAGATTACTATAAGACAAAACAACTTGACAGTAAAAATTATGCGGTAACAGTTTAATTTTGTTCAGTCCAGCAATGATTCAAACTTCATTTTCTCTGTTTCCATGTAGATCTGGTCATATAGGGTCTCTGTTTTCAGAAATATGTATCGAAAGAGACAAGACAACCCTGCAGGCTTCTGGGAGTTCATTAATTCAGACAATAATTGTTTTGGTGTGGTATTGACAGTCATCATTTCTGCAGTAATAAACAGGGTTTAATATTTAATTAATGATTATGTTTAGTTTATTTAACTTTAAGGTGAAACTAATGTGTGATGTTTTTCTGTATATTGCCTTATTGTTTTTTTTTTGTATTGCTTGGTAGTTGTACACTGAAGGACACTGAACTTGTGAAGCAGAAACCAAAATTTAACCAGAGATGGTGTATAATATAATAGCAACAATTAAACTGTAGTCCCGCTTTTTAGTTAAAAGAGCCAATCACCCTTTTCTATTATCTAACTGTAGAATTCACATATGCTGGACTACACTGAACAAAACATTTTTTACATGATATGAGCTTAAGAAGCTAAATATATTACATTGTTATCATGTTTTATTGTGGATATTAAATTTGATTCAACTCACTCTCCAGTCAATCTTTTATGAAAGACTTACTTAGACTTAGTTCCTCCTGCGCCAAGGTCTTTGATGAACGTGTTGCGCCAAATGTTTTTTGGACGTGGATCTTTTATGATACACTCTTCAAAATAAAATAAAAACTATTGGCATTGATGGTTCCATTAAGAACCTTTGACATCCATGGGACATTTATATTGCACAAAAGATTCTCCAGACTATTAAAATAGTTCAAATTCTTCAAGTCAAGTCAAGTCACCTTCATTTCACCTTCACAGCCCAGCAAGCAAATATTTATAAAGTTCTTTGGTGTAGGCACCGTCCGTAGCGTGCAATCCGAGGGTAGTAGAATCTGCTTTTCCTGCCTGAAGACAAAGGCAGGGGCGCAGCCGATCCCCTGGGAGGTATGGGAAGGCACCATCCTGGTGGTGGTGCGGAGGATGGAGGGGAAGGGACCATCCTGGTGGTGGTGGGGAGGATGGAGGTAATTGTTTTCGTCAGCATCTACAAACTCAGACATGTGTAAGTACCGATCTTTTATACTGCAAGTATTAGAACATGATTGGTTAGATGTGAAGGTAATGAGTGACGTAACGATTGAGTCTTCCCGGCAGAACTTATGGATACGGCCTGAATACGACGGACTGCGGTTAACCTCGGGATAAACAGAGAGACATTGAATTATATAAGTTTATAATGTGTTATGTGTATGCTAGGTCAAAGAGATGTGTGTTTTAACTGACAGAGTGTGTCTGCTTCCCGGACAATGTTAGGAAGACTGTTCCAGAGTTTAGGTGCTAAATAGGAAAAGGATCTACCGCCAGCAGTCGATTTTGATATTCTAGGTATTATTAACTGGCCAGAATTTTGAGAATAGACTCGAAGGACTATAATGTGTTAAGGGCTTGCTCAAGTACTGGGGAGCTAAACCATTTAGTGCTTTGTAAATAATCAGCAATATTTAAAAATGTATACGATGTTAACAGGGAGCCAATGCTGTGTTTACAGAACCGGGCTAATATGGTCATACTTCTGGTATGAACTCTAGCTTTGGACCAGCTTTAGTTTGTTTATTAAGCGTGCAGGGCAACCACCCATAATAGCATTACAATAATCTAGCCTTGATGTAATGAACACATTAACTAATTGTTCCGCATTTGTCATAGAGAGCATATGACGAAATTTAGATATATTTTTAAGATGGAAAAATGCGGTTTTACAGATAATAGACACGTGACTTTCAAATGAAAGATTGGTATCAAAGAGCATTTACACCAAAGGTATTCACTGTCACGGTAGACGTTTTCTCTGTCCCTTCTTGTCTCGTGTTTATGTTGTTGTATGAACGCACGTGTGTGAGGGGCGTGTCTGTATGGCATTACCTGATCCGCTCCAGCTGTTCATCATCACATCACCAGCTGCAGTTGATCACCACCACACTATTTATACTCACTGCTGTTCTCTCATCTTTGTCAGATCTTTGTTTGGTGTGTCCCTGTCTGGTTATCCTGTTCCTGATCCTCTCGTGTTCCGTGGAGTTTATCGTGTTGGATTGTGTTCTTCGTTCACCTGGGATTCGTCACTTCGTTCGTCTTCACTCATCGGGTTGATCATCGAAGTCCCTGCGTCACCGTGTCTTCTGGCTACTGCTTTTGTGTGGACTGAGTTCTAATAAAGATCCTTCACTCGCTTTTGCTTCCTGTGATCCATATATCATGACAGAAAGATCTGACCAGGAGATGGGAGCAGCGAGTGCGTCATCGTCCATGGAAGGTTTTATACACCACAGCATTCAAAGAATGAATTCCCAGGAGAGGGAGATCGGCGACACGAGTCGCGCAGTTCAAGCCTTGGTGACGCAGGTGTCTGAGCTCACCCAGCAGATCCAGCGCCTACGTGTTCCCGCTGCGCCCCCCATACCTGCCGTTCCCCCTGCACCACCTGGAAGCCCCTCCCAGTCGGAGCCTCGGTTACCGGTTCCCGAAGCCTATTCGGGTGAGCCTTCACATTGCAGAGCATTCTTAACCCGTTGTTCCATGCACTTTGCTTTACAGCCACGCACCTTTTTCAACGAACAAACAAAAGTGGCATTCGTGCTGACACTGTTGACTGGGAGAGCGGCACTCTGGGGAACGGCGGTGTGGGAGAACCAGAACCCATGCTGTTCCTCGTTCCAGTCCCTCGCGGAAGAGATGAAGAAAGTCTTCGATCGGGCAGTATCAGGAAGAGAAGCGGCCAGGACATTGGCTGAACTCCGTCAAGGGGAAAATTCAGTTTCAGACTACTCGATCGAGTTCAGGACCCTGGCGGCGGAGTGTGGCTGGAACGAGGAGGCGCAGTGGGACATGTTCCTGCATGGGCTGGCTGACCACGTCCAGAAGGAGATCTATGCCCTGGATCTCCCCACCAATCTCAATGGCTTGATCGACCTTGCCCTGCGGGTGGACGCTCGACTGTCCAGAGTCGAGCGCAGAACAACTTCCACCCGCTCTCTCGGAGATTTCGACGGCCGGCGATCCAGCGGCAGGGGCGTGGTCAGCCCCGTCGACGATCACGAGCCCATGCAGGTGGGTCGAGCTCGGCTTTCCCGAGAGGAGAGGGAGAGGCGGAGGTCCCAGGGCCTTTGCCTTTACTGTGGAGGGACTGGTCACTTTGCATACAAGTGCCCGGTAAAAGGCCAAGCCCGATAGTAAACTTGAGGCTACTATCGGGTGGGATCTCCGCCAGGAAGACCTCATCAGCTACATCTACCTCCACCCTCCTCTCGGTAAGACTGAGATGGTCAACCAACCAGCACGATTGTTCTGCACTGTTGGATTCCGGGGCGGAAGGTAACTTTATGGATTCTAATTTCGCACGCACATTCCAGATTCCCCTTCGACCCCTCACTCACAGGATTTCTGTTCATGCATTAACTGGCCAAGAACTTCCCACCATTTCGCACACCACTGAAGACATCACACTCATCACTTCTGGCAATCACACCGAGACTATTTCTTTTTTTATTCTGGACTCACCTTTGGCACCCGTTGTTCTCGGACATCCTTGGCTGATCAAACACAACCCCCGTGTGGACTGGATTCATAAAGCTGTGCTGGAGTGGAATAAGGAATGTCATAAGTCTTGTCTTGTGTCTGCTTGTCCGTCTGTACCTGTTTCTGTGTTGCAGGAGGAAACAGGGGATTTGTCTAACGTGCCCGTGGAGTATCTGGACCTGAAGGAAGTGTTCAGTAAGTCTCGTGCTGCTTCTCTCCCTCCGCATCGTCCCTATGACTGTGCTATAGATTTACTGCCAGGTAAGTCTCCGCCTAAAGGCAAGTTATATTCACTTTCGATTCCTGAAAGAGAGGCTATGGAGAAATATATTTCTGATTCTCTAGTAGCCAAATTCATTCGCCCTTCCTCTTCTCCAGCGGGGGCGGGGTTCTTTTTTGTGGGGAAGAAGGATGGATCTTTGCGACCTTGCATTGACTACCGAGGGTTGAATAACATCACGGTAAAGAATACTTATCCTTTGCCGTTAATGTCTTCAGCCTTCGAGAGGTTGCAGGGAGCATCTATCTTCACAAAATTGGACTTACGTAACGCTTATCATTTGGTTCGCATTAGGGAGGGAGATGAATGGAAAACTGCTTTTAACACCCCTAGGGGGCATTTTGAATATTTGGTCATGCCGTTCGGGCTGTCCAACTCCCCAGCAGTTTTCCAGGCACTGGTCAATGACGTGCTGCGAGACATGATCGATCAATTCATATATGTCTACCTGGATGACATTTTGATTTTTTCTTCGTCTCTCCAGGAGCATGTGCAGCACGTCCGACGAGTGCTTCAGAAGTTGCTAGAGAATGGGCTTTTTGTCAAGGCGGAGAAATGCGATTTTCATGCACAGTCTGTTCCTTTTTTAGGCTACATCGTGTCGTCCGAGGGAATGCGGATGGATCCTGAGAAGATCAAGGCTGTGGTGGATTGGCCAAGTCCAGATTCTCGCAAGGCCCTGTTGAGGTTTCTGGGGTTTGCCAATTTTTACCGGCGTTTCATTCGCAATTTCAGCCAGCTAGTCGCGCCTCTGACTGCCTTGACCTCCCCCCGAACTACGTTCAGGTGGTCCGAATCAGCCGAGGCTGTGTTCGTTAAACTGAAGAGCCGCTTCGTTTCAGCTCCCATTCTGATAACCCCTGATTCATCACGTCAGTTTGTGGTGGAGGTCGACGCGTCAGAGGTGGGAGTAGGAGCAGTGTTATCCCAGCGTTCACCTGTGGACGACAAGATGCATCCTTGCGCGTTTTTTTCACATCGATTATCCCCAGCCGAACGCAATTATGACATTGGTAACAGAGAGTTATTGGCAGTCAAGTTGGCGTTGGAGGAGTGGCGCCACTGGTTAGAAGGGTCGGGGGTACCTTTTATCGTCTGGACTGATCATAAGAATCTAGAATACATCAGAACTGCCAAAAGATTGAACTCCAGGCAGGCTCGGTGGGCACTTTTTTTCGGTCGATTTGATTTTACTCTATCTTACCGTCCGGGTTCTAAGAACATCAAGCCGGACTCTTTATCTCGCATATTTGATTTTTCCGAACGCCCGTCTACTCCCGAGTGTATTTTACCCGAGACCATATTTGTTTCAACACTCACATGGGAGATCGAAGCGAAGGTCAAGAGGGCCTTAGAAGGGGTAACGCCTCCGCCCGGTTGTCCACCGAATCGTTTGTTTGTGCCGGAGGGATTACAGTCGGACGTCATCCAGTGGGGTCACAGTTCCAACATTGCTTGTCATCCAGGAGTTAATCGCACTGGTTTTTCATCAAGCAACGGTTTTGGTGGCCACGTATGGCTCGCGACATTCACGATTTTGTGTTGGCTTGCTCAGTTTGTGCCATTGGTAAGTCTTCCAATCGACCTCCAGATGGGTTACTTCAGCCGCTGCCGGTGCCTTCGAGACCCTGGTCCCATATCGCTCTAGATTTCATCACCGCCCTCCCACCCTCTCAGGGGAACACAGTGGTTTTAACTGTGGTGGACCGATTCTCGAAGGCAGCACATTTCATCCCCTTACCCAAATTACCTTCAGCTAAGGAGACAGCGGTAACTGTCGTAGATCACGTCTTTCGGTTACATGGCCTCCCGATAGACGTGGTTTCCGACAGGGGTCCCCAATTTGTGTCCAAATTTTGGCGAGAATTTTGTAGATTACTGGGGGCGACGGTTAGTCTGTCTTCTGGGTTTCACCCTCAGAGCAATGGTCAAACTGAGAGAGCCAACCAAGATTTGGAAAGAACGTTGCGATGTATGGTTTCCAAGAACCCTTCCTCTTGGAGTCAGCAACTGTCTATGGTGGAGTACGCCCACAATATGTTACCAGTGTCATCTACGGGCCTATCTCCGTTTGAGTGTAGTGTAGGTTACCAGCCACCTATTTTTCCTAGTCTGGATTCCGAAGTCGCGGTTCCCTCCGCTCACGCCTTCGTCCAGAGGTGTCAGCGCACTTGGACTAGAGCCCGTGAGAATCTACTCCAAGTGGGAGCTCGCACCAAGGCCAAGGCCGATCGCCACCGGCGGAGGCCTCCCGTATACGTCGTCGGTTCCAAAGTGTGGCTTTCTACCAAGAACATTCCTCTCCGATCCGTCTCGAATAAACTTGCTCCCAAATTTATTGGCCCGTTTGCTGTTACCAAGATTGTTAGTCCGGTGGCAGTCCGCCTTAACTTCCTCTTGCGTACAAGAGAATTCATCCCGTGTTCCATGTATCCAAAGTCAAGCCCGTGTTTTATGCTCGCATTAATCCGCCAGTCCCGGTTCCCCCACCGCCGCGACTCGTAGACGGGGAACCATCCTATTCGGTCAATCGGATTCTGGACTCTAGACGGAGGGGGCGCGGATTCCAGTACTTGGTGGACTGGGAAGGTTACGGTCCGGAGGAGAGAAGTTGGGTTCCTGCTAGAGACATTCTGGATCACTCTCTTATCGATGATTACAATCGACAGGTAAGGGAGTCTGAGAACGCCAGGAGGCGTTCTTAGGAGGAGGGGTACTGTCACGGTAGACGTTTTCTCTGTCCCTTCTTGTCTCGTGTTTATGTTGTTGTATGAACGCACGTGTGTGAGGGGCGTGTCTGTATGGCATTACCTGATCCGCTCCAGCTGTTCATCATCACATCACCAGCTGCAGTTGATCACCACCACACTATTTATACTCACTGCTGTTCTCTCATCTTTGTCAGATCTTTGTTTGGTGTGTCCCTGTCTGGTTATCCTGTTCCTGATCCTCTCGTGTTCCGTGGAGTTTATCGTGTTGGATTGTGTTCTTCGTTCACCTGGGATTCGTCACTTCGTTCGTCTTCACTCATCGGGTTGATCATCGAAGTCCCTGCGTCACCGTGTCTTCTGGCTACTGCTTTTGTGTGGACTGAGTTCTAATAAAGATCCTTCACTCGCTTTTGCTTCCTGTGATCCATATATCATGACATTCACACACAAAGAACTGTTTCTGAAAGGTTCTTCGGGAAACTTAAAATGGTTCTTCTGTGGCGTCATTGCATTCCTTTTGGAACCTTTGTTTTTAAAAATGTTATGTGTGATTTGTCATGAAATAGTCCTCCATTTACATATTTACAAGTAAAATGAGTCAGAAATATTTAGTACATCTATTGTAGTTTTGTTCTAACAGATCTTAGTTAGGTGTCCTTAGGTGGTGGAGAAAGGGGAAAGTACAGTATAATGTCAGTTAGAGGAGCCATCAGAATAACAAGACATTGACTTACTTTACAGTTCAGATATATGCAACGATTTTTATAAAGGAGTAACCGTGTCCTTAGGTGCTGGAGAAAGGGGAAAGTACAGTATAATGTCAGTTGGAGGAGCCATCAGAATAACAAGACATTGACTTACTTTACAGTTCAGATATATGTAATGATATTTATAAAGCAGTAACCGTAGGAACATCATGATAGCTACATTACATTGTATTCAAGCACTCTCACTGCAACAACATATAAGTAAGCATTAGTATCTGTACACACTACTACCCACACACACGCACACACACACACACACACACACACACACACACACACACACACACACACACACACACACAATTTCAAACAAAAAAAAACTCAGGGGAAAAGGCAGGGAAAAAAGTTCAGTGAGAGAGAGTATGAAAAAGGGATTGTGAGGATTATGTATGTCTTTCTGTGAGTTGCTGTGACCTCACCACTGATATTTCATGCAAATAGACTGAGTCACAGACTCAAATTGTGTATTCATGTCAGAATAATGCAACCATGATAAAATATAAGACATTTAGTTTTTGCTGTTTTTATTTTTAAAAATGTGTTTGTGTGTTGGACATCATGTGCAATAATAAAGAGATATGAGTGGGATGTTGAAACAGCACTTTTCAAGGTTTTGTTCTTTTAGAGGAGAGTGACTTATAAGTCTCCAAACTGACTACATTTAAAATATGTAGCACTCAGTAGCAATGGGAATAAGAGGAAATACTAGATTTCTGCCTGGGTTAGACTGCAACCACTGTGCAAAACAACGACTAAAAACAAGAAAAGATAATGCTGAACTCTTTACTTTCTTTTTACAATTCCATTACATGTACTGGTCGGCCTATTATTATATTGTTTACATTACTCCTTGAGGAAAAAGATATAAAGTGGGTGATTGTAATGACTGAATTGTTATTTTGGAAAAGTTAGACAATAACAGTTGCTATTTGTTCCTAGTAAAAACAACATTTCCTTCCTCTGCAATAGCTGCGTAATTGTTGGCCACTGTTAACAGAACAAATAAAAAGAAGATCTTGTAGCGTTTATACGCCCGTATAAATATAACTAATTATTATTCATAACGGATTATGATCAATAATTAATAGTTTAATTATTTTCAGAATTTACTGCAGCAGAATCAATAGTATGATCATTTTATCAGTTCATCCAATGAACGGAAAGCATAAACAATTATTAATTCTAGGAAATAAAACATCTTCCTGGCCAAGAAAGACTAATTCCCAGCTAACAGCTAAATTAAGAAATAATCAAGGGTAAAAGCATAGGTAGCTTTAGATCGCAGTTCAAGACAATAAATCTGTAAGCACACAACACAAGTAATGCTTCTCTTTTCAAATACACACAATACTTTATTGATTATAAGACTAAGACATAAAACTAATAGTAATAATAGTAATGGTAACAAAACTAACACACACATGCACACGCATTCATACAAGTTGAAGAAAGAAAGAGAGTGAGGAAGAATGGGTTTTAGGAGTCAGATGGTGAAATCCCAAGTTTCTATGCACTTATAAGACATGACCTGAACGAACCATCAATCATTAATTTACCCTTCTATCGTTTCTTAGGCGAGTTATGCAATTTTATCAATATACACCAGTTCAGCAAAGAGTCTGGAGGCTACTTGCTTGTCCTTGAGTTGCTTTTGGGGTTCCCTTTCCTCGGCGTCAAGGGGGTTTCCCGGTCAGTTGCGTGGCTGGTCTTCTCCTGTGCCTGGATAGATCTTGGACAGCCAGTCACGTGGTGTGTTGGCGCGGATGAATAAAAGTCTTTGAAGTTGGAAGCTGGATTTGCAGTTGAAACGTTAAAACGAAACTTTGCAGCAAAACTTAACTTAGAACCGAGACTTTTAAGGAGAAAATAAAGAAAAACTTAGGAAAGAAAGAAAATTGAGACGAGAGTAGATGGCTTGATTAAAGCTGTTGAACCCGTTCTTCTGATCTTAATTTGGGTTCTTTGTCTCTACGCATCTACATGGTTACTACCATCGTCTGCTCCACCCGACTTGTTGTTCTGCTGAGACCTTTTTCGAGAGAGAGCCCGCTCGACTTCTGTTCTACCAGAAAGACTCGGGAGATAAATTGAAAAGCTGTATACATTTATTGACAGCTCAGCAAGCATGAATTTATGAGTTCTTTGGCGTAGGCCCCGTCCTTAGCGAGCAAAGCGAGGTTAGCCGAATCTGCATGTCCCGCCTGAGATGAAGGCGGGGGCGCAGCCGACCCCCTGGAGGTAAGGAAGGGACCATCCTGGTGGTGGTGATGGGGAGGATGGAGGGGAAGGTACCATCTTGGTGGTGGTTGGGGAGGATGGAGGTGAATGGCAGCGTCAGCATCTGCGAACTCAGACAAGTGTAAGTACCAATCTTTTATACTGTGACTGTTAACACCTGATTGGATAGGGATGAGGTAATACATGACGCGCTGATTGAGTCTTCCTGACAGAACTTAAGCTAAAGCTTCCATTTCTATTCTTCTAGCGCATTATTCTACTACAGTCCTGTTCGGGTCTAAGGTTTTAAACTCAATTGTTTTGTCCCGCCTCCTGGAGGAATTTGGAATTCGGACAATAAGATACTATATGGTTATTTGAGAAGGGTTTTTTTTCTACCCCCCCCCCCCCCCCCCTTCTCTCATCGTGAATCATGTGTTATCTGTGGTCTGCTTACTCATCTGCTCGAACAGAGGATTCAGTTTAGACATAATTTCCATTTTAAGAACATAAACATTTTTACACAGATTTCAAACAAGCCATCGTCTGAATTAAGAATATGTTGTCGCATTGATAGGAGACACGATGCACTTTCATTCACACAGGTAATAGTTACAACAATTAGATGACTTATATGTGATTAAGCATAATAGACACATACAGGGGTCATAGACACAATATAGAATTATGTAGTTGAATGATGTTTGATTATAAGTTCGTCAAGAATTGTTTTGTGATGATTGTATGCATTTTTATATGAAAAGTCTCTTGTCTCTGTGGTTTTTAAGAGGTCTCAACAAAGAGGTCATTCAAAGGTCTTCAAGAAGGGGGAAGTCTGTTTTACATCTCTGTCATGGGACCTTGGTCCTTAAGAAATACGTAGTCTGTTAGTCGCAGGGGTTGGGTGACCTCTTGTTAGGGCCTCTTGTTTCACCATTTCTGAACAGATCTGTTTTGCCAAATTAGAAAACATTGACAACGTTCTTCCTTTAGTTAAAAAGGTCCTTCCGGTTGCAGATTCTCCGGAGCCTATGGCTCTGGGTCTGGTGATTTGATTTGGAATGTGAAGACTCTTTGTGGGATAATGTATGAACAGTCACCTAAAAGCTTCAATTGTGTTTGGTTCATTCTCGTTGTCGGTACATATCCCCCCTTCGTTAGACGATGTGTTGAGAAGAAGACATCGGTGAACGCTGGAGAAACGGGTAGAGGAAGCAAACACACACAGCAAACAACAAGACAACACCTCCATGACTGGTCACTTTACTGGTGCAGGGCATTAGATTATCTAGGCCTAAACAGGTTCACTCTCTCAATATAGTCAATCACGTTGAATAAAGTTTAGTTCAATTTTAGGACCGTTATTCTAGTTTGTTCTGGTACGGTGATTGATCAACTTTGTGACTAAATTTGATTTGTTTGTTTTATTCTTTTCTAAATTGTTCTAGGTTTAGACCAATCTACCTTTCAATTTGTGATACGAATGATGCAGGGAGTTCTCTGGCTCACATTCGTTTTAAGGTGACTTACAAATATAGGAGTGGTGTGTCAATCCTATTATTGTGACCTTGACCCTTATGGGGTGGACAGGCATTTTACCTAATAAAAGAAGAAGGAAAGGAAGGAAGAAGTAAAACAAAACAAAGCAGTTGAGTGTTCCTGATATGACTTATAACTACGGTTGCACAGCTAAGGTGTCAGGTATCATGATGTAGTGAGAGGTGTTCTCAGGTGTACTTGTTGGATGAGTAGTTACCATGTTTCCTATGGTAAGTGTAACTAAGTTGTTAAACTAGTTTCTGAAGTTAGTTTCTACCTGTGGGGGAAAACATGTTTGTTGAATGTTTTGCACGGTAGAGGTGGTTAACTTCTGTATGTTAGTGAATATGTTAGGGGTGTCGTGTAGTGCATGCATGTATGGTCAGATCTGTTTCAGTCTGTTTTGCTCCCGCTTTGCTTGATGGCTTAGCTCTGATGAGCTTGTTGCATCTTTGCCTTGGAAAAGGGATCTTCTGTGATCTGCTGGGGGTCAATCCAGTAAGGCAGGAAGTTCTCTGGCAGACATTGGGAGGTAGTTTGGCAAGGATGTGTGAAGATGTAGTGCAAAACTTGGTCTCCGTTGTTGCATTCCTCCTATGATGCCTTCTGGTTGTGACAGACTTTCTGACCTTCTGTGCTTACTGTTGTTGCTGTAGCACGCACGTGGTTCTTGAGTTTGGAGCTCATTTGGTGGTTTCTTTATGGGTAGCCAGGATGGTGTTTTCTGGTACCTCTGGGTGTTTGTCAGTGGTTGACTGTGAGAGACCACTTTGTTCTGTGTTGTTGTAGAACAAGTGGTCGTCATGTTCATTATGAAGGTGTATCAGATGAATCAGTGGTCTTCCGTTCCATCGCCATCCTGTTCGTCATCCATGTTTAACTCATTTCCGATGAAAACTTTCAGTTGCCTCATTAGTTGCTCCATGTCTTCTGAAGGTGAACTTCCTGGTTCTTGGGCATACTCGGTGCTGTGTTTAACTGAGTGGTGCCAAGGTGCGTTTTGTTGTTGAGTACCCACATGGAGTGCTTCTGGATGTGTTGGTTGGTGGCCTTTGTATGTCCAGTTAGGTTTCCAGTGGTTTCCTTCGTGTGGGTTACTTGAGAAGCGTGGCTGGTCCCATGACTTTTCCATGCGGTTGGTGTGGTATCTGTCAGCGGCATAGGAGTCACGTTCTCTGTGCTTCTTACGAAGAACTGTGCTGTCATACCACTGGTTGTCTTCCAGTGCAAGACTTGTGTCTTGGCTGAAGGAGTTTGAAACTGTGGATGTTTTCAAACCTTTCTTTGAGGACATCTTTTGTTTGATGTAGGCCTTGTGTGTCAGGTCACGTAGCTGTTGGATTGTCATTGTGTCTGCGCTGGCCATGACACCAAGATGATAACTCAATCCAGGATGCAGGTTTCTAAGGAAGAGGGTTTTGAAGTTCACATCCTCTTCATGTTCAGGTTTGTTATGTGCACCAAAGTAAGCTTGTCGAAAGCGGTGGTAGTAGGCTTGGGGAGTCTCTTGTCGACCTTGTTTGGTTTCCAAGGCGATTAACACACCATGTTCCGACTCTGGGCCTGTGAATTCTTTAATCAATGTCTCACATAGCAGCTGGTAGTTTGACTTGATATGAGCAGGTTGTCGGTCTAGGAAGCTTCGTACCTCTGGACTGGATGTGGATCTGAGGAGGTAGAACCTGTCTCTGTAAGTCATATGTGGTCTCACCTCTAGGTGGAAGTTGATATCTCGGATGTAGGTCTGGATGTCGGGACCCTCTGTGGAGTTCGGGTTGAACTGAGTGATATTCTTAACCAGCTGGTTGAGATCTTTAAAGGTCATCCCCTGGGCAGCTTTAGAGTCTGCCTGGATGAGCTCTCGTTGCTTGTTGGCAGTTCTGTAGTGAAGGCCTGTGACGTTTTGGGTTGTGGCCATTCACTTCTTTCACTGTATGCCAGTTCTTTGATGGGAGACTCTGTTCTGCTCAGCAGGGGTGATGCTGAGGGAGGTCTCTCCCTTCTTGGCTCTGGTTTCTGTTGGAAAATGTGCTGGAGTTCATCTCTGACCGCGTAGAGCTCGTCCTTGGCGTCATCTCGCTGTTGGGTCAGATGGTCCATTTCTGCGCTGCACCTTTCCAGGTGGTCTTTCAGAGCATTCATTTCAGAGTTTTTATCTTTAGTGTCAGCTTTGGCTTTCTCTAGCTGATGTTCAGCAGACTGGAGTTGGTTTACCAGGTGCTTTTGGACAGTCTTTAATTCTAGGTTGTCACGTTCAGTGACTGCAAGGGCTTCTTGGAGCTTATCAAGTTGTTTCTTTGTTTCTTGCTCCACTTCGTCAGGCACTTTGAGTTTGTCTTGAGCTTTTGCTTTGAGCTGGTCTGTGCAGTGTTGAGTGTGCATCAGCTTTCTCAGGACCTCAGCGGTCTGACGCTTGAAGTCGTCCTGGACTTTCACTTCCAGCTTGTCTATGCGGCTCTGGGCACGTGTCAGCTCCTCCTGAAGGTGGGCGATGTGTTTAGTTTAGTTCGCTTAGTTTCAGCTGGGCTGTGAAGGCATTACTTAGGGAGCAGGTTATTTTGGTTAGTTCCACATGGTTGTGGTTCTGGCTTGAATCATGTGTCAGGAATCTTCTCAGAATTATGATTATTATTAAAACTAATAACAGTTCAATTGTCTTTGGTGTGAGGCAGTCTGTAATGCCTCTGAGCCAGGCGTCCACGTCGTCCCTTTGGGCAGTGGGGTTCGTCGTCCACGACATGTTGGTACGCTGGGGTGAAGAGACTGACGCCCTGGCCTTCGCCTCGTCCTGCTCCGCCCTGGCCTGCTCCGCCCTGGCCTTCGCCTCATCCTGCTCCGCCCTGGCCTCCGCTTCGTCTTGCTCCGCCCTGCCCTCCACCTCGTCTTGCTCCGCCCTGGCCACCTGTTGAGTCAGGCCCGCCCACGCTCCACGGCCCAGGCCCGCCTTGTCTATGTCCAGGGTCCGTTCCCCTGCATGGGCCTGGCCCTCCATCCCTCCCCCAAGACCGCCTGTGCTTCACCGCCCTCCTGAACTTTCTTGGGTTTTTTTGGTTTTGTTTGGCATCAGGAGCCGCCCTTAAGGGGGGGGGGGGGGCGGGGGGGGAGGGGTTATGTCATGATGTGGGTTTTGTGTCTTGTCTTTTTTCATGTTCAGTGGTTCCCTGACCTGTTTATTAGTTATCCCAGGTGTTTCTTATTATCCACGCCCCCTTGTTATCCTGTTAGCTCGTTTGTCTATGATCATTTAAGCCCTGTGTTTTTGCCTTGTCCTGGTGAGTTGTTGAATGTTTGATGTCAACGTTGATCGCTTCTGATTCTGAGTCCTGTATTCCAGTCTGAGTCTTTGTCTAAGTTTGTAGTTTGTCTAAATAAAGCCTGTACACTGCGTTTGGATCCAACCTCCTTCCTGCTTCTACCGCACCACATTACCAGCGTCACAGTAAGCCTATATGTGGTTGAACAGCTAAGTGTCGTTTCAGTGACGGTACACCAATAGTGAAATGTTGTAATGTCTACGTGTTGTTCTCAGTGTAGACAGGTAGGCTAGTGATGGGGAAACTTCGTCACTCAACTGAGTGAGGGAAAGAGAGAGAAAAAGGTTAAAACAAATCTCAATTGTAAGGTTGTTTTTTTTGTTCTTTTTTTATAAAATATTTTTTTATGAGAAATATTTTTTATAAATATTTTCTATCAATGAAAAGCTGGTTTCAACTCGTGATGTGAGGACTATGTCACTCAACTGAGTAAGGGAAAAAGAGAGAGAGAGGTTAAAATCCAATTAAAAAAAAAAAAAAACAAGAGAGAAAATTCTTAACTAGGAGAGATATTATTTTTCTCGTAAATGCTTCCTATCAAAGAGAATCTGTTTCCAGAAAGGTAAACAATATTATTGTTTATGTTTACAACGAAAAGTAATACAACAATAATGCTGATACCTCTTTTCTGAGTTTGACAGAATTGACACCACACACCGTCAGTTGGACCGCTTACAGCAGGGATGCTTTGAAGGCGACGGTTGCTCAACACTTGTCTCTGTTAATTGATCTTGGATAAGATGTCAAATTGTAAATTGCGTTTTCAAATGCAGGGAGAGTATGGAGAACAGAGGGGATTTGATTAAAAATCAAATACCTAATGATTTCTTTGGAAAGATTATCTTTCTCTTTCTTTTGAACCAATTGATGGTTCTCCCAGGTATGTTCCCTACAAGTGCGAAGAATGGGATTGAATAAAGCAGGACAGCACAGGAAAGATGTGAGAAGGGAAGGAGGGAAGGAGATTGGATCCACAAATGGCTCCTGGAGCCTTTGTCAAACTACGAGTATAGAATTGACAGTTGCCAAACAACTAAACATTCACAAATAAAACTTTGTAAGAGAGGGTTATCTCTCTATTTGAAGCTCTTAGTGAGATACCAATGTCTCCTATTGAGGCTCAGGTGTGTCACTTCCAAGCAAAAAAAATAAATAAAAAAAATAAGGAGGAGGTAATAAGATGAAAGAAAGTAATAATGATAGTGGACAAAATAAGAAAGGGAAATTAAATAAAGGGGTAAATGAATAAGTAAAATAGAATGGTTAAGTTTATAACCACAACTGAAAGAAATGAGGACAGGAGGATACAACGCAATAACAATAAGGAGGAAGTATGAGTCTAACAATATTTTGTAATAGGGAAAATGTTGGTGGAATATGTTTCTTAACTTTCAAAGTTTAAGACTTATTCGCTGAAGTGATTAGATCTAAAAGAGAAATTTAGAAATTATGAAATTAGATTTATTAAAAATAAATCGAGAAATCATTATAAATTACCTGTTTAGGAAAATAAAATTTTCATTTTCATTTAATATTTCCTCTTTTAACTCAAATTCAAATTTGACAATTAATAATCATAAACCAGTATTTTCTTTTTCAAGTAAAATGCAGGTAAAGGAATTAATAATTGCAAACGACTTCCCTTTCACGGAAAATATGAGTTAAGATATGAGAAAGGTAAAAAAGAAAGAAGAAAAGACCAACAAGTGTAGAGTGAAGGTGTTTAAATGGTTAAATCCATTTAACGTTGTTCACACAGACACTGTGTATACCACTGAGGTTAGTACTGCTGATAACCGTAAATAATGCTTAAGGCTATAGCATATAGGCCTCACTGTAACACCTGCTTAGGTTAGCTTAGCAAAGGGGTAGCTAGCTTAGCCACCAAAGGGTTTGTTTACACAGTGGCCAGATCATGCGAGAGGTCAGAGTTCCCCGGAAGCGTTGGTTAAGACTTCCGTGTCACGATCGTAACTAGGGCGACCAAACAAACGCTAGTGGGCAAACATGTGAATTGCAACAGTTTGTAAACAGTTACGCATAACATGAAATGTCGGCGCATTTCAACAATGTTTAAAGAATATGCACGTACAGTCGATCATATCACGTGAAATGTCGGCGCATTTCAAGCTGTACAAATAAGGCCGGGACACCACTCGTAGCTGTTCTTACGACGTGGGGCATCACTCAGTTTTTTGAGAGTGAGTTTAACTTTAAAGGATAGCTTTGCGCTGTAATATAGATGGGAAAATTATAGCATTCTCGGGTGGATCGTCTCTGTGCAATGTTATCTGAGCACACAAAACAACAGGGTTCTTCACTGTTGGTTAGTTTCAACGTCAAGCTTTACTTGAACACAATAAAAATAACTCTTATTCAACTACACTCGGACACACGCAGTGTTTGCACGATAATTCATTGAACAGACAACCATACAAGCAAACATAGACAAACAGCTGTTTATTACTGGGATTGCAATGGAACACGCATTGACAAGCAGATAAATATAACTGATTCTATGTTTATCACGGATCGCAGTGGAACACGCACTGTGAATCAGATAAATATAACGTTAGATGAGGAACACGCTCATCGCTCTGTGAGGAGAATATTCGTTCTTATATGGTTATTTTAATTACTGCAGTATAATTTCGTTAAGCTCTCTGGCTGATACACACACACTTATAGCTTTGAAAGACGCTGGAACACGCAGACGTCGGCAAGCTATAATCAAGGTATTTCATAAATTGAGGAACACGCTCAATTCTTACCTTATTGTCGCTCTCCATACATCACACACAGACGCTCGAGGTTCGGATCTCTCATCCGCACAAAATGAAAAGATAAATTAATTCGTATATGCTTACAATTTAGGTTAAACTGCCCGCATTCTCCACCAATAATAATGTAGCGTTTATACGCCCGTATTAATATAACTAATTATTATTCATAACGGATTATGATCAATAATTAATAGTTTAATTATTTTCAGAATTTACTGTAGCAGAATCACTAGTATGATCATTTTATCAGTTCATCCATTGAACGGAAAGCATATACAATTATTAATTCTAAGAAATATAATATCTTCCTGGCCAAGAAAGACTAATTCCCAGCTAACAGCTAAATTAAGAAATAATCAAGGGTAAAAGCATAGGTAGCTTTAGATCGCAGTTCAAGACAATAAATCTGTAAGCACACAACACAAGTAATGCTTCTCTTTTCAAATACAAACAATACTTTATTGATTATAAGACTAACACATAAAACTAATAGTAATAATAGTAATGGTAATAAAACTAACACACACACATGCACACGCATTCATACAAGTTGAAGAAAGAAAGAGAGTGAGGAAGAATGGGTTTTAGGAGTCAGATGGTGAAATCCCAAGTTTCTATACACTTATAAGACATGACCTGAACGAACCATCAATCATTAATTTACCCTTCTATCGTTTCTTAGGCGGGTTATGCAATTTTATCAATATACACCAGTTCAGCAAAGAGTCTGGAGGCTACTTGCTTGTCCTTGAGTTGCTTTTGGGGTTCCCTTTCCTTGGCGTCAAGGGGGTTTCCCGGTCCGTTGCCTGGCTGGTCTTCTCCTGTGCCTGGATAGATCTTGGACAGCCAGTCACGTGGTGTGTTGGCGCGGATGAATAAAAGTCTTTGAAGTTGGAAGCTGGATTTGCAGTTGAAACGTTAAAACGAAACTTTGCAGCAAAACTTAACTTAGAACCGAGACTTTTAAGGAGAAAATAAAGAAAAACTTAGGAAAGAAAGAAAATTGAGACGAGAGTAGATGGCTTGATTAAAGCTGTTGAACCCGTTCTTCTGATCTTAATTTGGGTTCTTTGTCTCTACGCATCTACATGGTTACTACCATCGTCTGCTCCACCCGACTTGTTGTTCTGCTGAGACCTTTTTCGAGAGAGAGCCCGCTCGACTTCTGTTCTACCAGAAAGACTCGGGAGATAAATTGAAAAGCTGTATACATTTATTGACAGCTCAGCAAGCATGAATTTATGAGTTCTTTGGCGTAGGCCCCGTCCTTAGCGAGCAAAGCGAGGTTAGCCGAATCTGCATGTCCCGCCTGAGATGAAGGCGGGGGCGCAGCCGACCCCCTGGAGGTAAGGAAGGGCCCATCCTGGTGGTGGTGATGGGGAGGATGGAGGGGAAGGTACCATCTTGGTGGTGGTTGGGGAGGATGGAGGTGAATGGCAGCGTCAGCATCTGCGAACTCAGACAAGTGTAAGTACCAATCTTTTATACTGTGACTGTTAACACTTGATTGGATAGGGATGAGGTAATACATGACGCGCTGATTGAGTCTTCCTGACAGAACTTAAGCTAAAGCTTCCATTTCTATTCTTCTAGCGCATTATTCTACTACAGTCCTTTTCGGGTCTAAGGTTTTAAACTCAATTGTTTTGTCCCGCCTCCTGGAGGAATTTGGAATTCGGACAATAAGATACTATATGGTTATTTGAGAAGGGGTTTTTTTCTACCCCCCCCCCCCCTTCTCTCATCGTGAATCATGTGTTATCTGTGGTCTGCTTACTCATCTGCTCGAACAGAGGATTCAGTTTAGACATAATTTCCATTTTAAGAACATAAACATTTTTACACAGATTTCAAACAAGCCATCGTCTGAATTAAGAATATGTTGTCGCATTGATAGGAGACACGATGCACTTTCATTCACACAGGTAATAGTTACAACAATTAGATGACTTATATGTGATTAAGCATAATAGACACATACAGGGGTCATAGACACAATATAGAATTATGTAGTTGAATGATGTTTGATTATAAGTTCGTCAAGAATTGTTTTGTGATGATTGTATGCATTTCTAGAAGGGCCTGTGCTACCACCACCGACTCCGAACGAGTTTTCTGTGGAACTTACAACAAACCTGTGACGGAGGAGGACACCAGTGTCAAGAAACTTTTCCTCCAAAACCAGTTAGTCACCATATTTTCACCTGCCCCCACGCAATGCCCATTCAACGATGCGTGACCTAATGCAGAAGGCCTCTAACACAGAAGGCCTCCTCAGAAAGGGTTCCTAAGACCCCATTGATTCTGAACTGCAAAACCAGAAGGCACACAACATGAACACAATGCAAGACTCTGCTAAAAAGTCCCTGGTCAGCATAGGACATAAAACTTTTAAAGTAGATGAAAATGTGTGCTCAAAGAGCAGCAAGACTCTGCATTAGTAAAACTAGAATTTTACTGATATAAAGAAAATCTTGAATGGACGTGTAAGCCTCACCTGCCAACAGACTATGCATGACTCTTTTGAAACAAACATTTGCTACATGCTGGTTGAATTGGCACTGCTAAACATTAGTTTCCATGACAATGAAGGGTTACAGGAAACACTAGCTCCAAATAGGGCATACGTCACCTTGATGCCAGAGTGTAGGAAAACCACCTGAGCTTTAAACTACTGTTAACCTACAGGCGTGCATTTGACCATTGCGGTCCATATGGAACACAACATGCGATACGCATTTTGATCACTGGTTGCTGGCTTGTCTAAATGCAGATAAAACGATAGCTGGAATTGACATCTCTACTGTAAGTGAAAGAGTCTTAGATTTCTAACTGGTATCAGTTAGTTCAGCATTAAAGCGTAAGTCTGTTTGACAAAGGAATCTCATCTCAGCAGCTTGTAAACTGTATCGATATCTATCCTGCTTTGGTTAAAGAAATCCAAATTGCAGTATTGCTAAACCTGTTTCTGACAAAGAAAGCTCAGGACAGTGTTATATATACGTAGACCTGGGTGATGCTCCCCTTTCTACAATGTAAAGGCCTTACAAATTATTGTTAGATTGATGTAATTCACCTAAATTTTTAGCTGCATCTACAAGCAGAGAGCTACCTAGCGATCAAAACTGTTCATTCGCTGAAAAGTCAGCATTTATGCATGAGAGGGACGTAACTATATAGGCTTAGACAAGCTTTGACTTACAGCAAATCTATTTCCTTACTCTGTAAACAAATAGAATAAGTTGTGTAAAGTAAAAAGAAGAGTTCCATGAGTAAAATTAACAAATGCCAAAACACATTTGCATTTTACTGAATGTAACATCAAGTTCTTGAAAGACTTAAAGTATAGGCGCCCCCTTTTAACCCGTTTAAACATGCATAACTCAGTAAAATGTGCAGACATTCTTCAGGTACTGTTGAATTGTTCTGACATGCTCTGGTTCCCATGACAACAACTGGTCACAGGAAGTGCTAACTTGTGATGTCACTTTGTAAACAAACCAGCCTAGGTGGCTAAGCTAACCTAACCTAGCATTCATCCAGCTTAGGCTAAGCTAAATAATAACTTCTACAATTAGCAGTTAGCATCATTCACTTGAAGCCTTAATTACAGCTTTTGTTTACACAGTGCAAAGTATTCTAGAATACTTTCTTTAACCCCAGTTAGGGTTTCTAATTCTTCACTTTCCGTACTTTCAGTTCTTCTCAGCTAAATTTCACCTTCACTAGTTAGGTATAGTCCTGGCTGAGCGCTGTAGGCTAAATTTGCAGATGCCCTGTCAATTAAACTTAAGTTTAACTACATGTAAACTGTGTAGCTAGAGAAGAATTCGTATAGTAATGAGAATTTCCATCAGCATGTTGATTAAACCTTTGGAGGGACACACACAGTGTGGTCTTGAACACGCAACCGCTGTAACCCACTATGGAGTGTTGGTCCAGACAAATCCAAAGTTTAGTCACTAGTGCTACTGATTATTCTCACATTCAGATCATTACCGCTGTTTTGATTACTTTATTTTTTTTTATTTTTTTTATTTCCACTTTGATAATAATGGCAGTCAGCTATTCCCTTGTCTATTCGGTCATCTATATGATTTAATTCCATTTCCTCTCTTGTTCGAATGTGGTTCCATTTCCCATTGGGCCCAGAAAGGAAACAGAGACAGCTTTATTTGTGATTGTATTTATTTTCAACAAGTGCACTCATTTTTGTGACCCTGCAACACAAGTAATTTCAACAATTACTAGGGCATAACTATAGTCCTGAGGATTGATAATAAGCATAATTTGAATAGGAAAGCTGTCTCTTTTCCTCCTATCCTTCACTTCGTCAAGCCGTAGTGAACCACCATTTAAGTCCAGAGAAATAATTTAGTCATAAGAACCATCTTAAGTCATTTATTTCATCTCGGCTATGCCCTTTCCAGGAAACACTCTAGGAACCACACAAGTCTTAGCCTCCTAACATCCACAGCTAAGATGATAAAGATACAAGAGACACATCACTAGCTAGATACACATGAAGCACCTAACTTTATGCTACATATCTAGCGAACCCATTAAACAGTGGTTCTGAACTTTTAGGGTCATGCATTAGTCTCTCACCACAAGTGTGCCAAAGTGTCACAGAGCCTCTGCTTAACCTGACCCCAACCTTCCAGCTTACCAAAGACTATGACAAACCAATGGACACTATGAGAAACCACCTCTAACCCCTCCAACCACCCACGAATGCCGTCTGCACCCACCGACAACCGGTGCCCCAGACAACTGAAATCAACAAGCACACGCTGCGTTCACAGGACAACACTCTGTGTTATGCACCTGATGACATCGCTGCGCCAAAGCTTGTGGTTCCACAGTGCAAAAGGGGGGGGGGTCATGCCAGTGTATGCCCATGACGCGCAGCACCAGAACACCGAAGCAAGTGGCATACCGGCGTCCTCGAAGCGGAAAGACTGTCCTAGCCAACAAAGGACGACAGTCGCTGAGATCTTTCCTCCCTTTCTCTCTCCCTCTCCCCTTTGTCTGTTCCAGGATGCTGCTGTGGTTAGTCTTCCTGTGCCTCCAGCCAACCAGAGGACAGCCGCAGTCGGTCATCTCACCAGGTCCGGTATCAGGCAGCGTCCCGAAGGAACAACCGGGACTCCTTATCACCAACTGCAGGACCCACACCCAGAGAGTGTATGTTCGACTCCACTCCCTCGCCCACGCTGAGGCCAATGTCGAACACATGCTCAACCAACTTGAAAAAAAACCTGTCACACAAGCAGAGCTAGATGGACACAACCGCCGCTGCCGTCGGAACTCTGTTAACATTGGCATGTCCAGTGCCAACGCACTGAACCTAGCCACCGTGAGACAACGTGTGGCTGAATTTCAAACTGAAATCCCACAGCTAAAAGGGCAACTCACAACACAGAGTGCCTCCCTGCCGTCCATCGGCAAGGCATCGAAGGGAACTGTGGTAATTATCAACACCCACAGCGTTCGGCTGAACCAGACAGTGAACTCCATGAAACAGCTGTTTACTGTCTTCCAGAATGACTTTACTCAAACTCAGCTGGTCTGCAGTCTCTGATCCAAGACACACGCTGCCCTGCTGAGGCCAAACCTGAATCAAAGCTGGAAACCTCATCCTTCTTCAAGAACCACAATTTCACCCTAACTCCAGAATGACAGGTGATGCCCAGTCAAGGCACCTTCTGCCCCAACACCTGCTGCAGAGACCTGTACTGGGCTACTGTCCACATCAACCGCCGTGGAACGACCACCGCTCCAGAAGACGTGAGCCACCAGAGGCCACCATGGCCTTCCAGCCTTCTATGACAAAGGTGTGTCTGATCTCTCGGCACTTTCAACTTCGATCATGGTTGTCCTTGAGGGGGACAACAATGGTCGAAAAGGGGGGATGTAGGGTCTGGACCATTCAGACACACACTAATTATTCATATTCACTATATTTAATCAATATAAAGGTCTATGAAACTCTCCCCCAAAACTAACCTCACAAATGAAGTTACTTTGTCAGCCGGGTGTCCGGTTACAAAACACTTTAAGACTAATAACAGACTTTTACGACCTCAAAGGAATGTGGCCACGTGCGCCACATGCTGAAGAGAGAGAGACAATCTTTAATTAAATAAAATTTGCGGTATTACTCTGATCTATGAAGGAACATGCCTCACAGAAACTGTGATGATTTACTGTCTCATGTACTATTAGGTATAACAACATGGTATGTTTGATTGGGGTGTATGTGGTTGCACAATGACCCAACTGTCAATATAACTTCACCTGTATCATTCTTCCTACCTAATTAATCCTCATTTAATGACACATACTTTGATGTACATCACCTTCTCTTAGAATGAAATTTGAATTTGTTATGTCTATTTGAGCTTGAATGAACAGTCTAAGCACGCTGGGGACAAAGACCATAAATCAACTAAGAGCCGCTTCCCCTCTTGGACATGTCACCTTACTCATAGGTCCATTCAAACCTTAGGGGTGGTTCTTTTTCAGACTATATCAGAGACAGGCAACAGTGACCGCCCTCTCTTGGTTTTCCATCCTGCCGCAAACACTGTCTCGGGTGATACGGGGAAACCCCCCCTCCCCCCTCCATGGGGGCCAAGAGGCCTTCCAGCAGGCCTGGATCCCAACCAGATCCGGCCTCATGGAAAAGAGAGGAGACTCTCTCACAAAGAACCAAAGACAATCTCAGGAGTTTTGGAACAAAGACTCCAACCAACAACGACTCCAATCACCCATCCTTCCGACTTCCTCACTTCTCCTGGGTACTCGGCGTGGCCTCAACAGAGTCCCAGGCCTTGACCAAACCAATCATGCGTTCCTGGAGAAAGAGAACGCTCAACCAACTTCCACTTGACACTGCCGGAACCATCAACGACTTCAATTTTCAACAACTTCAAGAATTGTTCCCATTACAAATGCAAGTATTCAATTCAATGAAATGTGAAAATGAAATTCTGATGGTTCTTCTCATAGACCCTCTTCCGGTTTCCAATTTCATCCTATCACTAACCTATTTATGTATTCATGTGTGTATGTTGTTTAGTTTATTTATATTCATATAAATATCTATATTTAGTTAATAAAACTTGTACATAATATGTATTTGGTTCTGCTTTGTTTGCAATACAATGTCACTTTATGATCACGGTTTTTGCTACTGGCTCAACGTGCGGTATATGCGAAGAAATAATTATTCTTCTGTGGCCATGGAAGATACCCTTTTATTAGAATAAATTAATAATCAAAAGAGTTCGTTGGACGAACTGATTAATTGATTGTAATATTAATTCAGCCACATCAAGTTAATCCAATTAACTGACCCAAATATTTATAATCAATAATAACAAGATATTATTGATTATTAATATTCCAAAAAAAAACTGAGTTCCTTACATATATGGTGGAGAATGCAGGCATCGTATTAAACATTGTATGCAAGCAGACAGTAATCAATCATATGTTGTCCCATAAGTTGTTATTAACATCTCATACATACGCACAAGTATCTGAAATCAGCAAAACTATAGCCTGAATATGCCTTCCTACGAATGGCAGAAAGTTTCTCAAATGCTATAATGCATATTTAAATCGTACGATAAGAAACTCCTGATATTAGCGAAGAAATCCTAATTTCAGATAGAAGTCGAGCGTACGTTAAACCTTCTCTGACGGAGAAATCTCAGATTAGCCGCGCGTATAAATGGTACCAGAACAAATTAATCTGATTATGGACGAAGAAAACTCCATTCTCAGCATTTTGAAGGTGATCTGAGCGATGCTCCTCAGTCACCAATCAAGGCCTTGTTGTTCGTTACTTCATTGTATTCATATTAAACCGCCGAAGTGCTCATATGAAACAATCGCGTCGAATTAGTGGTATAAATTCTAGCCTAACTAACTAGTAGGCTAATTTGCCATTGTCTGGGAAAGAACGGTGCTGTTTGATTTGTGAAAGAGTCACTCACATGCAATGTCATGTGCCTAAGCGAGAGACCCAGTGCAAACTTTCAGCACAGCTCGTCCGCTGCTCCGGCCGATCTGTGTTGTTGGTTGGCATTGCGTCCGGAACGCGAGCAGGCGTTCCTATCTAGTTTTTCTGACAACAGCACCAATCTCACAGACCCTCGTGTAAACAAGCGACGGTTGTAGCCAATAGCTCCCTCAATCCTAACTTACACGCATAACTTACAAGTAAAACCCTCTACCTCGAGTTTTAGCACTGCCTAAAAACTTAGACACTTTAGAGCGTAAAGTGTAACCTTAAACCAAAGACTATAGATTTTGCGTGATTCGAACTGAGTGATTTGAACACGAGTAATGAGAGTCAAAGCTCTTCGAGGCTTTGAATCAAAGGAGTCAACTGCGTCATAGATGATTCTTTGTTTGAAGCGCCCTCGCTGGCGACCCCTGCTGGTCAAAACAGTGGAAGTGTAGCGGAAACTCAAATCAACGGAACACCTTTTTCAAACCAATCGCAAAGGTTTTATCAAAAGGTGTAATCAGGTAATGGCAATCCGCAAGCTACCTAATATCGTTTAATATGAGGTGTCTTTCAAGGCACAATATCCTAGTAAACTGTAGGGCTCATTTAATGAAAGCTTGACTTGAAAGTCAATCAGACCCTTTATCAAATGCGTCATTAAATGTGTACGAATCTATAAAGTGATACAAGATCACATAGAGACCAGATACACACTGGTTCACGAACCGTTGAAATTTAAAACAATTTCGAAACAGCTATTACGCGTAACGAAGCCCAGTTTAATAAAATCACGTGACCTTAGCAGTGATACCCACTCCGAATGATTTGAGACGAATGATTCACCCTGGTGTCAGAGCTTCACGAAGCACGTCTCATAAGAGGGTTAAACCACTCTCTTCTCTCTCTCTTTCTCTCGCTCGACCCCTTCCTCTTGGTTTCACTTTCAGATTGAAACCCAGATACTGTGGTTTTCATTTGTGTTTCTTTTATTTCGACCCAAACCTACCCCTATCGAATTCTGTGTCTTCACACCTGTTGAGCCTGAATATTCCTATTCGGTTAAGTTGAATTTAATTTAATTTGCGATTTAATTAAATCAATTTGCTTATTCAATTTCCACTCTAGTTACCAGAGCTATGAGAACACTCGATGTTTAATTTTTATTTTTTGATTTTATTTCAATTTATTTATTTACTTTTGTTTCAGCCTGAATTCTTATATTCAGCTAAATAAAGCTTAACTAAATTTGGAATTTAATTAAATTACTTGATATGCTTCCCTTTCCCTTTTAGTTTCTTAGAGCTATAAGGACGTTCTTACTTTACCTTTACCTTATTTTAGATCACTAGTCACTATCCTCATCTTCTCTCTCTCTTTAGGATTACAATATCTAGCCACTGTTGTTTCCTTAGCGAGTTACACAGGTCATTAATATCCTACTTCCTGTCTGTGTTTACCCATCCTCACTCCTTAGCACCAAGCTAAGTACATGAAGTATGGCTAAACACAAACGCACAGTAGGCCCCAGACAGAACTGGAAACACTTCCCGTTGCTTCTTCTTCTTCTTTTGGACTGTGAGATGTTTGATGTGTCCCTGCTAGCTTGGTCTAACAGCAGCATAACCCATAAGTGACTCCTGTTTACCTATGTCTCCTAGCTAAACCTAAATAGGTAAAACACTCCTTTCTTCCTCTTCTTTTCTGGTTTCATCCTATTGTTGTATTTTGGTTTTGCTCTATCTGTTACTCTCGTAGCACAACATGTGAGAAGAACCATCAGCATTTTTGAGTAATAGGTTATGACATGTAAGAGCCCAGTCATCAGTCGATGCTGCTTAAAGCACGTCAAAGATACTCAAATTTTTATTTTTTTTTGTGTGTGCTCCCCAACACTAAATTTTAGCTGCTCCACATAGCCGTTCTCCCACACAGATAGCTCACCACCTCTGTAGAAACTTGCATTTGCCTTTGCCATTTTTCTCTTGTGTTCCCACAAGTGTGCCAGTAGGCCTCAGACACCCAGCCCTGCCACCAGGACCACCTGGAGACCCGGCAGAGCAGTGTCATGGACATCCTTTAGCCGGAAGCAGGCAACGACCTGCCACGGCAGAGAAAGGAACAGTTAGACGACAACGAAAGCGGACGTCCGGCCTGAGCCACCTAGAGCTGACCAGAATCATCTTCTCCTTGGCCGCGCTCCCGCAGGCCTCAAACAGGAGGTAAATGAACTAATGCTGCCAGCCACAGAATTCCACAGAGAACAAACCCTGCTCAGCGTGAGAGGACACAGGACCGATGCAAGGACCCTGACAGAGCAGAGCAACTGAAAGAGATCATCAGTTTTCGGGCGGACGACAGCTCTGAGCACCTGCAAACCAACGGGTAAAGAACTTTTTCACTCAAAGAACTTAAAGAAATGGTTGAACTCAAAGAGAGCTAAAGCCATCAATGTGCAGCGGAAGTCCGAACACTGACTTAGCGATGCTGTAACATTATTGACGCACTCCATGTGGTCCAAAGAGAGCTGCAACAGTCCAACCCACTGCAAATGGACCACACAAGAAAGACGTACCCTGCTGACCTTCACATCAGCAGCGTAAGCTTCCCCAGCCCTGCACAAAGGGGGGAGGAGCCAAAGCCCTCGGCTTAACACTTCACCAGCCAGTGTCCTGAGAGCCCCTGCAACTGCAGGAGGAAAAGGTAACTCAGACAAACCCTGAAATGGCACATAAAGTGACACTCAACAATCTCAAGTGAAAGGTCAGAAACATCCCTGCCAATCTACAAGACATTGATTTTCACCTGCAGTCTCCAACCGGTGTGGCACACCGAGACAGACTCCATCTGATCTGGACACATCCAACCCAGCTGGGCCATGCCCAGACCCCAAGCAGGACAGACCTAGAAGGGCCTGTGCTACCACCACCGACTCCGAACGAGTTTTCTGTGGAACTTACAACGAACCTGTGACGGAGGAGGACACCAGTGTCAAGAAACTTTTCCTCCAAAACCAGTTAGTCACCATATTTTCACCTGCCCCCACGCAATGCCCACTCAACGATGCGTGACCTGATGCAGAAGGCCTCTAACACAGAAGGCCTCCTCAGAAAGGGTTCCTAAGACCCCATTGATTCTGAACTGCAAAACCAGAAGGCACACAACATGAACACAATGCAAGACTCTGCTAAAAAGTCCCTGGTCAGCATAGGACATAAAACTTTTAAAGTAGATGAAAATGTGTGCTCAAAGAGCAGCAAGACTCTGCATTAGTAAAACTAGAATTTTACTGATATAAAGAAAATCTTGAATGGACGTGTAAGCCTCACCTGCCAACAGACTATGCATGACTCTTTTGAAACAAACATTTGCTACATGCTGGTTGAATTGGCACTGCTAAACATTAGTTTCCATGACAATGAAGGGTTACAGGAAACACTAGCTCCAAATAGGGCATACGTCACCTTGATGCCAGAGTGTAGGAAACCACCTGAGCTTTAAACTACTGTTAACCTACAGGCGTGCATTTGACCATTGCGGTCCATATGGAACACAACATGCGATACGCATTTTGATCACTGGTTGCTGGCTTGTCTAAATGCAGATAAAACGATAGCTGGAATTGACATCTCTACTGTAAGTGAAAGAGTCTTAGATTTCTAACTGGTATCAGTTAGTTCAGCATTAAAGCGTAAGTCTGTTTGACAAAGGAATCTCATCTCAGCAGCTTGTAAACTGTATCGATATCTATCCTGCTTTGGTTAAAGAAATCCAAATTGCAGTATTGCTAAACCTGTTTCTGACAAAGAAAGCTCAGGACAGTGTTATATATACGTAGACCTGGGTGATGCTCCCCTTTCTACAATGTAAAGGCCTTACAAATTATTGTTAGATTGATGTAATTCACCTAAATTTTTAGCTGCATCTACAAGCAGAGAGCTACCTAGCGATCAAAACTGTTCATTCGCTGAAAAGTCAGCATTTATGCATGAGAGGGACGTAACTATATAGGCTTAGACAAGCTTTGACTTACAGCAAATCTATTTCCTTACTCTGTAAACAAATAGAATAAGTTGTGTAAAGTAAAAAGAAGAGTTCCATGAGTAAAATTAACAAATGCCAAAACACATTTGCATTTTACTGAATGTAACATCAAGTTCTTGAAAGACTTAAAGTATAGGCGCCCCCTTTTAACCCGTTTAAACATGCATAACTCAGTAAAATGTGCAGACATTCTTCAGGTACTGTTGAATTGTTCTGACATGCTCTGGTTCCCATGACAACAACTGGTCACAGGAAGTGCTAACTTGTGATGTCACTTTGTAAACAAACCAGCCTAGGTGGCTAAGCTAACCTAACCTAGCATTCATCCAGCTTAGGCTAAGCTAAATAATAACTTCTACAATTAGCAGTTAGCATCATTCACTTGAAGCCTTAATTACAGCTTTTGTTTACACAGTGCAAAGTATTCTAGAATACTTTCTTTAACCCCAGTTAGGGTTTCTAATTCTTCACTTTCCGTACTTTCAGTTCTTCTCAGCTAAATTTCACCTTCACTAGTTAGGCATAGTCCTGGCTGAGCGCTGTAGGCTAAATTTGCAGATGCCCTGTCAATTAAACTTAAGTTTAACTACATGTAAACTGTGTAGCTAGAGAAGAATTCGTATAGTAATGAGAATTTCCATCAGCATGTTGATTAAACCTTTGGAGGGACACACACAGTGTGGTCTTGAACACGCAACCGCTGTAACCCACTATGGAGTGTTGGTCCAGACAAATCCAAAGTTTAGTCACTAGTGCTACTGATTATTCTCACATTCAGATCATTACCGCTGTTTTGATTACTTTATTTTTTTATTTTTTTTTTTATTTCCACTTTGATAATAATGGCAGTCAGCTATTCCCTTGTCTATTCGGTCATCTATATGATTTAATTCCATTTCCTCTCTTGTTCGAATGTGGTTCCATTTCCCATTGGGCCCAGAAAGGAAACAGAGACACCTTTATTTGTGATTGTATTTATTTTCAACAAGTGCACTCATTTTTGTGACCCTGCAACACAAGTAATTTCAACAATTACTAGGACATAACTATAGTCCTGAGGATTGATAATAAGCATAATTTGAATAGGAAAGCTGTCTCTTTTCCTCCTATCCTTCACTTCGTCAAGCCGTAGTGAACCACCATTTAAGTCCAGAGAAATAATTTAGTCATAAGAACCATCTTAAGTCATTTATTTCATCTCGGCTATGCCCTTTCCAGGAAACACTCTAGGAACCACACAAGTCTTAGCCTCCTAACATCCACAGCTAAGATGATAAAGATACAAGAGACACATCACTAGCTAGATACACATGAAGCACCTAACTTTATGCTACATATCTAGCGAACCCATTAAACAGTGGTTCTGAACTTTTAGGGTCATGCATTAGTCTCTCACCACAAGTGTGCCAAAGTGTCACAGAGCCTCTGCTTAACCTGACCCCAACCTTCCAGCTTACCAAAGACTATGACAAACCAATGGACACTATGAGAAACCACCTCTAACCCCTCCAACCACCCACGAATGCCGTCTGCACCCACCGACAACCGGTGCCCCAGACAACTGAAATCAACAAGCACACGCTGCGTTCACAGGACAACACTCTGTGTTATGCACCTGATGACATCGCTGCGCCAAAGCTTGTGGTTCCACAGTGCAAAAGGGGGGGGGGTCATGCCAGTGTATGCCCATGACGCGCAGCACCAGAACACCGAAGCAAGTGGCATACCGGCGTCCTCGAAGCGGAAAGACTGTCCTAGCCAACAAAGGACGACAGTCGCTGAGATCTTTCCTCCCTTTCTCTCTCCCTCTCCCCTTTGTCTGTTCCAGGATGCTGCTGTGGTTAGTCTTCCTGTGCCTCCAGCCAACCAGAGGACAGCCGCAGTCGGTCATCTCACCAGGTCCGGTATCAGGCAGCGTCCCGAAGGAACAACCGGGACTCCTTATCACCAACTGCAGGACCCACACCCAGAGAGTGTATGTTCGACTCCACTCCCTCGCCCACGCTGAGGCCAATGTCGAACACATGCTCAACCAACTTGAAAAAAAACCTGTCACACAAGCAGAGCTAGATGGACACAACCGCCGCTGCCGTCGGAACTCTGTTAACATTGGCATGTCCAGTGCCAACGCACTGAACCTAGCCACCGTGAGACAACGTGTGGCTGAATTTCAAACTAAAATCCCACAGCTAAAAGGGCAACTCACAACACAGAGTGCCTCCCTGCCGTCCATCGGCAAGGCATCGAAGGGAACTGTGGTAATTATCAACACCCACAGCGTTCGGCTGAACCAGACAGTGAACTCCATGAAACAGCTGTTTACTGTCTTCCAGAATGACTTTACTCAAACTCAGCTGGTCTGCAGTCTCTGATCCAAGACACACGCTGCCCTGCTGAGGCCAAACCTGAATCAAAGCTGGAAACCTCATCCTTCTTCAAGAACCACAATTTCACCCTAACTCCAGAATGACAGGTGATGCCCAGTCAAGGCACCTTCTGCCCCAACACCTGCTGCAGAGACCTGTACTGGGCTACTGTCCACATCAACCGCCGTGGAACGACCACCGCTCCAGAAGACGTGAGCCACCAGAGGCCACCATGGCCTTCCAGCCTTCTATGACAAAGGTGTGTCTGATCTCTCGGCACTTTCAACTTCGATCATGGTTGTCCTTGAGGGGGACAACAATGGTCGAAAAGGGGGGATGTAGGGTCTGGACCATTCAGACACACACTAATTATTCATATTCACTATATTTAATCAATATAAAGGTCTATGAAACTCTCCCCCAAAACTAACCTCACAAATGAAGTTACTTTGTCAGCCGGGTGTCCGGTTACAAAACACTTTAAGACTGATAACAGACTTTTACGACCTCAAAGGAATGTGGCCACATGCGCCACATGCTCAAGAGAGAGAGACAATCTTTAATTAAATAAACTTTGCGGTATTACTCTGATCTATGAAGGAACATGCCTCACAGAAACTGTGATGATTTACTGTCTCATGTACTATTAGGTATAACAACATGGTATGTTTGATTGGGGTGTATGTGGTTGCACAATGACCCAACTGTCAATATAACTTCACCTGTATCATTCTTCCTACCTAATTAATCCTCATTTAATGACACATACTTTGATGTACATCACCTTCTCTTAGAATGCAATTTGAATTTGTTATGTCTATTTGAGCTTGAATGAACAGTCTAAGCACGCTGGGGACAAAGACCATAAATCAACTAAGAGCCGCTTCCCCTCTTGGACATGTCACCTTACTCATAGGTCCATTCAAACCTTAGGGGTGGTTCTTTTTCAGACTATATCAGAGACAGGCAACAGTGACCGCCCTCTCTTGGTTTTCCATCCTGCCGCAAACACTGTCTCGGGTGATACGGGGAAACCCCCCCTCCCCCCTCCATGGGGGCCAAGAGGCCTTCCAGCAGGCCTGGATCCCAACCAGATCCGGCCTCATGGAAAAGAGAGGAGACTCTCTCACAAAGAACCAAAGACAATCTCAGGAGTTTTGGAACAAAGACTCCAACCAACAACGACTCCAATCACCCATCCTTCCGACTTCCTCACTTCTCCTGGGTACTCGGCGTGGCCTCAACAGAGTCCCAGGCCTTGACCAAACCAATCATGCGTTCCTGGAGAAAGAGAACGCTCAACCAACTTCCACTTGACACTGCCGGAACCATCAACGACTTCAATTTTCAACAACTTCAAGAATTGTTCCCATTACAAATGCAAGTATTCAATTCAATGAAATGTGAAAATGAAATTCTGATGGTTCTTCTCATAGACCCTCTTCCGGTTTCCAATTTCATCCTATCACTAACCTATTTATGTATTCATGTGTGTATGTTGTTTAGTTTATTTATATTCATATAAATATCTATATTTAGTTAATAAAACTTGTACATAATATGTATTTGGTTCTGCTTTGTTTGCAATACAATGTCACTTTATGATCACGGTTTTTGCTACTGGCTCAACGTGCGGTATATGCGAAGAAATAATTATTCTTCTGTGGCCATGGAAGATGCCCTTTTCTTAGAATAAATTAATAATCAAAAGAGTTCGTTGGACGAACTGATTAATTGATTGTAATATTAATTCAGCCACATCAAGTTAATCCAATTAACTGACCCAAATATTTATAATCAATAATAACAAGATATTATTGATTATTAATATTCCAAAAAAAGCTGAGTTCCTTACAGTATGAACAGTCATCTAAAAGCTTCAATTGTGTTTGGTTCATTCTCGTTGTCGCTACAATCTGAATAATCTTTCCTAACACAGTGTTCACAGCCTCAGAGCGTTTGAACTATTTAACATAATAAATTAGGTATACATTGGTATTATAATGTATGCAAAGTATTCTTATTCTCTTCCAATCGTTACTTTTTCTGTCAAAAGTCGCTGTTAAATAAACTTGAAGGAGGGAACGGAGACGTAGTCGGCGTGTCGACTGATTGGGATCACGCTTAGGGAGCCTGTCATCTTCGAGTACTGTTAAAATGAGCCAATGCACATTGAAGTGTGAGATCTGCATCTCACACTCCGCCCACGGCGCGGGTATAAATATGGATGTGGATGCACGCACCATTTATTTTTCGCTGAGGAGCTGAGCGGAGCCCGGAGTCAACGGTGGTCCAGCACGGGACTACGTCTCCGTTCCCTCCTTCAGGGAACGAGGGTTACATATGTAACCGAGACGTTCCCTTTCAGTCGCTCACGTTCGATGTAGTTGACGTGTCGACTGATTGGGATCCCAATTAAAACGCCACTAGTGCTGCCACCTTCCAGTGCCTAGACAAAAGCCTTCTGATCCCCCCGCATTATTTGAAGCGGAGATGGGACAGGGCTTCGGCCAGGGAAGTCACTACTGTTCCACAAGACCACTGGGAAAGCGTTCTCTTTCATTGGAAAGAAATACACTGGGGAAGCCACATCCTGCCCGTAGGGAGGTAACATGTGGAGGATACACATATGGACTGGGCGGAAACCGGTCAGTACAACATATGGAATGTCACTGGGGTGGCTCCAGCCTATAACAGGGTGGAGACTCAACCGGTCTATGAGGGCAGAGCAAGGCAGAGCAAGCCCTCTGCCAAGGCAAGACACGGGCTCGCCGCAAGGAGCCGTACCATGGAAGAATACACATATGGGATCGCCATAGGGATCACAACATATGGATCCAGCCTAACACAGGCTCCACCAGTGCATACGAGTGAAAGACCTGGCTTCGGACGCTCCGCCACGTCCGTAGCCGAAGGGTATGGAGGAACTCAACAGGGTTTAGCTAAAGAGGAACTCACTGGAGCAAGAATTGCGCAGGTATCCAGTCCATAGGAGGTCCGTGTCCAGTCCACACTTCGAACCGGGCTTACAGTGAAAACTGTCTTCATGAGAAGGGAGCCCACAGGAAGCAGCGGTTCGTCACATAGGCTATTTTTCTAGTGAACGTGATAGGTATCGCCCAGCCAGCAGCTCTAAAGCATCTGTCAGCGAGGCACCTAGGCAGGAGCTATACTCTCTCTTTAGAGGAGCTCAATACCCAGGGGGCACGTGCACCTTGGGATAACACACCAAGATGATGGCAACCACTATGCAGTGGGCCAACTTCTGCTTGGAAACAGCCTTCCCTCTCTGGGGGTCTCCGTAACAGACAAGAGCTGGTCTGAGGTCCTGAGGCTTTGCATTCTGTTCAGTTATAACCGCAAGGAGCGGAAAGGGCAGAGAAAAGCCAGGGCTGCATCTGCCTCCTCCGGGGCAGCACTTTCAGACTCACCACCTGGTCCCCTTTTTAAGGGAGAGGTAGGAACTTTGGGCACACATCCAGGCCGGGGTCTCAGGATATCATGAGAGTTGGCTGGCCCAAATTCCAGGCATGATTCGTCGACCGAAAATGCGTGCAGGTCCCCTACCCTCTTGATATAGGCCAAACAAGCAGGAGAACTGTTCTTTTATAAACTATAATTTAAAAACAGCTGCCTGTAGTGGCTCAAGGGGAGTTTCCTTTTTCCTCTCCGGAACCTGACAATTAAGTCGTGCAAGTCGTGCTCCCTGGACTTAGCACAGTGCTGTGCAAGAAGGCTCACTGGGGGAAAGCATTTCTGCGGAGACCCCGGGGCCAGCTGTGAGCCAGTGTCTCCGTGCCAAGGGTTGTCCGCTCACACAGAGAGTAAAACAAGTGGCAATGGGACGAGTCTGAAGAGGCAGACAGATGTAACTGTGTGACCCCGAAGTGGTCCCAGAACAGCTGGACCCCTGCGTATGGAGTCTCCACTCTCCCTGGGCCATAAGCTGTCATGAGGCCTTCCCGGCGGCATGAAGCAGGCCAGAAACGTAAGTGGAATGAAGCGACCTCAGAAGCTTCTGACTCCACAGAAGGAGGTGGCGGGCGAGTTGCAACATACGAGGGAAGAGTAGCACAACGATCGCAGTGTTTGTACAGACCAGAACAAGCTTGCTGAGCAGCAGTGTCTCAAAGCAAGGTGTACTGCCAGCAACTCGAGGCAGTTGATGCCAATGCAGTCAGAGGTCCGCCCAGACCCCCGTTATGCATGCCCATTGTACGTGGCCCCTCAGCCGGTGTTTGGTGGACATTTGTTCTAGGGGCGGCTGGCCCGGAAAAACAAAGGTCTGACCATGGGCTGAGGGTTTGGCAGTAGGCCAGGTGATTGTCACACGGAGCGTGCCGCTCTGCCACGGCCACCTCGGGACGCAGCCGTGAAGCCAGTGCTGAAGCGGCCATCATATGGAGGAAGCCTTTGCGGCTGCGGCTGCCATATGCCCCAGGAGCCTCTGAAAAGGTTTCAGTGGGACCCTTTCTCACTTCTGAAAGCACCGACCATACACGTTCCTGCTGTGAGGCGTGTTAGACCGAGTCCAGTTCCTTACCGGAAAAAGAGATCCTCAGCCCGTGGGGCAAGTTTGCTCTTTTCCCAGTTGACCTGAAGACCCAACTGGCTATGTAGCACTCAAAGGGTAGGATTTGTACTGAGACTTCGAACCCTCAAATGCAAAAACACAAGATGGCCTACGTTGCGGAGGATAGAGATATAAAGTACGCTTCCTTCAGGTCGAACGCTGCAGACCAATCTCGGGGACGGAGCTTCGGAAATGCATCTCTGCGTTACCAACTTGAACGGAGGCTTGTACAGGGCCCGAATCAAGAGTCTCAGGTCCGAGATTGGCCATAACCCACCACCTTTCTTAGGTTATATAAGCTGGTTTCATAACGGCTGGAGGAACCGGTTCAATCGCATCCTTCGCCAGTAGGAGTGCGATGTCCGCGCGCATGACAGGGCATCTTCGCTCAACACTGAAGTGTGGTTGTGTCCCTGGGTGGCCTGTGTCAGGGTTCAGCGTCTGACACAGGCTGGGCGGCCTGCCTGCGTCTGACTCCACGCTGAGGCCTGGGTGGAGGCTGCTGCGGAGGCTCAGCAGGAGCAGGAGTGGTGGCAGGGGGGCGCCCTCGGCGACGAGCAGGTGGAGGAACTACCACCAGCGACGGACTGGAGGCAGTAGCGGGCCGCTGGGGCATAATATACCGGATGGTCTCCGTCTGCGCTGGGGCGGCAGAGAACTGTTGGGCGCAATTCTCCACCGCGTTGCCGAACAGCCCAACCTGGGAAATTGGGGAGTCCAGGAACCGAACCTTGTCTGCATCTGCCATATCAACCAGGCTGAGCCAACGATGGCGCTCCTGGACCACTAAAGTGGACATCTCCAGACCGATCGGGGACCGAATTTTTTTTTTAATATATATATATATATATATATATTTTATATATTTATTAGTATATATTTATTAATATATATATATATATATATATATATATATTTTTTTTTTTTTTTTTTTTTTAAACATGTGATGCAATCATTGTGACCATCAGAGGGGGACAGGGAATGACCGCATCCAGAAATACACGGATGGAATGACATCTTGAAAAAGATGCAAACGCACCCGTGTTGCTCTTTCAGGAAATGGGACCTGTCACCAGTGCCGGAGCACACAGGGGAATGACTGCAGCAACACGGAACAGTGAAACTGAAACAGTGAAACACTCACTTCTTTGCCCTCTAGATCTGAGATGCAGATCTTGCATGCCAATGTGCATTGGCTCGTTTTAAGAGTACCTGAAGATGACAACTGAAGATGAACTGTTGATACAATGGTAAATATATGTAGGGGTTCTTGTATTAAGTGCTATTAAGGAATTAGTATTGAATCTGCTATTTAGATCAACTGTGTGACTGTTTGTCCATAATGGAGAAGTTGAGATGAAGTGCTGTTAATGTAACAGTAGCTTAGCAATACATAAGTACCTGAAGACAGGTGTGTAGTGAGATAAAGGAGTGGAGAGTATCTAGGTCTGTTAGCAGCTGTGTTTGTCTTGTGTAGCAAACAAAAGAGACTGCCATAGCCATCATGATTGATGCTCAGATAGTTAGCAGCATTACATGCCTGGTAACTTGACGTGACATAGGGTCCTTTAGTCCTCAGACATATTGGTAACATCAGTGTTATTTTAGTATCACTGTCTGTTTTGGCGTTTGTTTCATGGTTCATGGCTGCATCCGAAATCGTATTATCTCTTGAGTAGGTATTTATTTTGAATTACTTCATGGCCACTAAAAAAGTATGTTCTCTATAGTATGAAATGTGTGTAGTATATGATTGTAATCTGGACGTACTACATTCGCCATGTTGTCATTATCATGTGACATACCCAGGGGCGTCGGACTGGGGGTAAAACCAGTACTGATTACCAGGGCCCCAAGGGGAGAGAGGGCCCTTAAAAAGTCTGGAATATATTTTATTTGGAACATGGGGGCCCATCGGGACTGCCTATACATAGGGCCCAGGATCTTGTGCTACACCCCTGGACATACCAGCGTCAGTTGTGTATGTGATTTTGGATGCAGCCATGGTTCTTTTGTTTCCTGGTTTTTTTCATGTGATCCCGCTTTTCCTCATGTGATCTTGTCATTTGCTTCCCTTGTTTATATATAGCCCTCATGTTATCATTATTCCTTGTCTAGCTTTGTCTAGTCTAAGTCTAATCTAGTCTAGTCGAGTCAAGTCAAGTCTTTGTTTTGCTCTCTTTGGATTATTTTCAATAAACTTCACATGGGTTCAAGTTCATCTTGCCTTCAGTCAACTTATGTGACAATTATTTATAATTCATTATTGTTTATTATTTTATTAAATGTAGCAATGTAAATTATTAAAATTTTAGAGTTTTATGTGCCTTTGGCATTTTTATTATTTTTTAAACATTTCTATTTAGCTTTTATTTATTTTTCTATTTTAGTCATTTTGTACTTTAACATATTTTATCTCAGTTATTTGCCAAGGTAACGTTTCTAATTTTCTTTTACGTTTTTGAAGGTTACGTTTTTCATCTAATATTTATTTTTTACATTTTATTTCAGTTGACAAAAACATTTTTAATAGTTTTAATTAACTAACAACACTGAGTAACCATATGGATGGATGGATAGTTAATCAATTCAAATTATTTTCCTTTCAGCTTCATGAATATCAGCCACTGAGAATGAGTCAGAAGCAGAATCATGATGTAATATTTTCTGCCATTTTTGCCTCTTTTATTGATAAAAAATTCAAGCTAATAACTGAGATAATAACTGAAAATGTATTTGTGTGTGTGCTGACAGATCTGAGATGTGCTGGCCCAGCAAGAGTTAATCAGTGTGTGTGTGTGTGTGTGTGTGTGTGTGTGTGTGTGTGTGTGTGTGTGTGTGTGTGTGTGTGTGTGTGTGTGTGTGTGCGTGCGTGCGTGCGCGTGAGTGTGTGTGTGTGTGTGTGTGTGTGTGTGTGTGTGTGTGTGTGTGTGTGTGTGTGTGTGTGTGTGTGTGTGTGTGTGTGTGTGTGTGTGTGTGTTGATTTGAGAAGCAATGAAGTGCCTATTCTATTCAAACACTGAATAATGGGGTTGACAGGTTCATGTCTTTGGGTTCAGAAAACAACTTCTCCCCCACCTCCTCTTCTGTCCTCTATTCCCTTTCCCTCCCTTACTCTGTCCCATCCCCCATGCAGTCCATTCTGCGCTCCTTTCATCAGCCATTTCCATTCCAAGCACAAGCAGCATTTTTATGCACTGATGAACAGAAGTAGTAGGCCTACCCTTCATTTCATGTCATTTCTGTCATCCTTTCCTTGAAAAAAAAGTGCCTTGCTATCTGTAAACACACAATTAATAATCACAACATAATGACTAGCACTGAAAGGCAAATAGGATACATTAGTGATTTGAATGGTAGTAATCCTCAGCACTGTTTGATTAGTAATGTCTAAGCTGTGTAATAGTGGATTGTATTGCTTTTCAAATCTGCTCTGGAGGGCCACCGTCCTGCAGAATTTTGCACCAAACCTAATCAAACCTGAACAAGCTAATCAAGGAGGTCTGTAATACCTCCAGAAAGCAATCCGTTAGCATTACCATCAATCTCAATGGAAGTTCCTTTGCTGCTGCAGGATGGAATTTGAAATCTGCCGATTTTGTTCATGGGACCACTTTTTTTACCCAATCACATGAGCCATAACTGCGAATGACACAGCGAAATGGTCTCATGATCTGGAAGGCTCTAATCTCTCAAATCAAACTTGATTGAGGGCTGTGAGCTGAATCAGTACGTTGCATTATATCTGACTATATCATGACACACACACACACACACACACACACACACACAAACAAAAACAACAACAACAACAACAACAACAACAACAAACTGTAGTTAGGACACATTTTTCAGCTTAGATGGTTCCTGTCTAAGTGTCCGGTTGTTAGCACCTTGAGGCAGTGGCGTGCACAAGGGTTGGTCAAGCCCCTGCCCCTTTTGTCTCAAAATGTATTGTGCCCCTCTCTGATAATTGTAAATAATAATAATAATTATTATTATTATAAATAGTATAATAAATAACAATACACTTATACACTATTGCCACTTACAATAATAATACAAAAAAATATTATATACATTTTTTTTTTTTGGCGGAAGCATTTGGCGGAGGTGAAGTGGTAGGCGGAGTTTCCTTTGCAGCGCCTCATATGCAGCAGTTCGCCGCGAGCCTTCAACTACACGAGCAGCAGGTGAGTCATTCCACGAAACCGGTACGATTTGAGTCCCTCTGACCTTTTTAAGTGTATTTTACCTATTGGGTCACCAAAATCTATTATTAAAAGCTTTTGGTATCAATTGAAATGTCTCCTTTAATAGAGTTTAAAAATAATGACAAACATTTTATCTTTATATTAAAAATTATCTTGTTTTTTCAGTTGACGCCACCTATTTTGTCATGTCCCTCATGGCCTTCTATGAAAGTGTACTTGGAATATGAATAATAAAATTAGAAAGAAGTCCATATATTTTGCCATTCCCATGAATATCTATCTGTGCTTTTTTGCTGGTAATGTTTTTTTTTTTTTTTTTTTTTTATAAATTCATTATTATTCATTAAAATCACATTATTTAGTTCCGTAACTCAGTAATCCCTCAACCCCGTTACACACATCATTCTCCTCCATAAAAATAATGAACAGATCCTTATGTGACATCACCAACAGGAAGTAACATCATAGAAGTCTTCTGAACAACATTGTGTGCAGACACAGGCAAGTTACCAACTACTTTTATAACTATAACTTATTTAGAATTGTGATATTGTGGTTGTCAAGCTCAACGACTCAACCCCGTTTCATCAAATAAAGATAGAATTCTATTACTTGTGAAAATGATCTTTGTTATTTCAAAAGCATACATGATTTCTTAATATCATGCATTCCATGTGCTCTCCTGTTATTCACTACATATAGAGCAGTGGCCATTTTTAGCAAAAAAATCACAACCCCGTCACACTCAACCCCGTTACTTCTTTGCCACGAAGCATGCGCACATGTAAAAAAAACACACACACACACACACACACACACACACACACACACACACACACACACACACACACACACACACACACACACACACACACACACACACAGACACACACACACACACACACACACACACACACACACACACACACACATACATCAAAAAAAGCACACAAGTTATATGTTTTATTTTGATGACCTATTCAGTCATTTTATAATGTTCGAATGTATACTACGTTATTGTTGTTTTTCCTGCAGTCGGGTTAATAAAACTGAGTTGCAATTGCAATTTTTATCTGTTGTTTTTCTTGGTAACATAATAAAATACAGTGCTTATAGAAAATCTTACAGTGAATTTGAGTAAAAAAAACAACTACTCATATGTTAAGCTGTATTTGTCTCTTCAACCCCGTTACCATCTTCAACCCTGCACCATAGTCTCAACCCCGTCACACCTACATTTTTATGATTTTTTTTTTACGTTTATGAAAAAGTAAATTATTGTTTGTTGAACTCAGTCTGAAATGTTCAGAGCAATCATAAGAATACTGATTTTAGTTCAAATTCTGAAGTTAAGCCACATCTTTGATCAAAAATGATGAGGTTGCTGTCACAAAAAGTGCCCATTTCAGGCTTTAGTATAGCATAAGTGTGAAATGATATGTACATTTTACATTTGCAATTACTGAATTAGTGTGAGGGACATCTGACTAATAGTAAAATGTTGATTTCATTACAAATATATTTTATAATTATATTCAGAGAGCTCCCATACTGTCCATAACGGGGTTGAAGACTAATAGCGCCCATATCTTAAAATAATTACCAATAATAATAAGTATTTAATGTCTGAGGTGGGAAAATATGTTTTTCTGGAAGTTAAATGTGTCATTAATGTTGTGGGGTGTTCAGAAAAGTAATACATGTTGGTAAAAAATCCCAAAATGTGTAAGTCCAAATCGTCGTTCGTGGAATGACTAAGGTAACGTTAAGCTAATATGGAAAAGTTACATTTATCCAACCATGCTACTGTAAAAGTTGCGGCAGCATGCAAGTTATGCTTAACTAAAATAAAAGTATAACTCGTTTCCAGCCGCATTCTGAGTCTAACAATGTCATTCGTTTTTATCCAAGACAAGGGTTATTAGCTTGGGGAAATACTCTAGTGAAATTAAATCTTAAGTCCATGTCCAACTCTAAATTGTAAGGAATGTATATCTTTAACACTTTACAATAAGGTTCATTTGTTTATTATTCATGTATTAACTAACACGAACTAACCATGAGCAACACGTTTTGTTACTGTATTTGTTAATCTTAGTTAATAATAATACACCTGTTAATCGTTTGTTCATGTTATGTCACTGTCAGTGCATTAACTAATGTTAACACATACAACTTTTGATTTTAATAATGTTTTAGTAAATCCTGAAATTAATATTAACCAAGATTAATAAATACTGTAGAAGTGCAGTTCATTATTAGTTCATGTTAACAAATTTAACTAATGAAACTTTATTGTAAAGTGGTACTGATTTCATGATAGCTAACACTACATGCATATAATACATAGGCCTACATAAAATTGACAACATCAACAAATCTAAACATGAATTCCTCATTTACCTTCTTGATTCTCGCTGTTTTGTTTAGTAAAGTACATGATGCAACAATTTGTAGAGAATCTTGTTGAGGAAATTCACTAAAATCAATAGTGGTGCAGGGATGTAAAATTTTGTTGGCCAAAACCCAGAAACAGGAGAGTTAGCATTTTAGCACTTTTGGTTCTACTGTCTTGAAGGCAATGGATTTTTGGTAAATGTTTGAAATTAGGTCTGTGGCGAGCACAAGCTCAAGATATTTTCACTTTTTCTTATGAAATACATCAGTAATTCTCTCTTGTGATTGTTTTTAAAGCTTTCACTTGTCTTGTAAAAGGCGGTTGCTAACAAGTTGCTAAAAAAGGCTACAGAGGTTGTCGTGGACATTAAATGTCATTAGCCGAACAGGTAAACTCATCTACTCACTAATCGGCCTTCACAACCTCGTTGTGTTTATAATCACGCTCTTGAAATCATTTCTAGCTTTAACTTTCAGGGAAAATGTTTTTAAACAAAGACTGAGGAGCCTTTTACATGACACCGTTTTCAACTAAAACGTTTTGGCCGTTCATTTACATGACAATGGCATTTTGGGGCCCTGAAAATGCAAACTTTTGAAAACGGGTTTCAAAGTGCAAGATTTTGAAAACGGTGATGTTATGCGCAAGCGTATTACGTGTTCAGTCTATAGGTGTGTAGTGTTTCTTCACAAAGTGACATTGCCAACTACTGGCCTGCAATATATACAGCATTTTTAGTCCTTTCGCAAATCCTTGTGAAAGGGGATTTATTTTTTATGTTGTTGTCTGTTTGTGAAAACTTCTGTTTTTAGTACATCGTTGTCATGTAAACGTACCCTGAAAGAGTTGTCGGAAGCTTAGTGATGGAGACGTTGAAGTCATGTTGTTCATACGCTTCAAAATTCATAAAAGTTGTGTTCTAAATAATATTTAGTAATATTATAATAATTTCCCTATTTTCGTTTGATGTGTTATGCATTCTATTTCTATCAACATCTTTTTATAGAATGCCAAGGAAATAAAGGATAAAAAAACAAAAAAAACCAAGGAACTCTTCTTTTTTTTTTTTTTTTGTGGCCTTTTTGGTCCTTCAGCCCCTGCCCTTGAGGAGGTCTGTCGTGGACGCCACTGCCTTGAGGTATTGTGTACAATCATACACTGCTGGATCGTGATAAATATGTGGTATGAATGGCTGTACTTGACTATTTTTTCTCAACTCTGTAAATGCTGTGGTTCTTGCTCCAGGCAGTAAAATAACACTATAAGCCACAAGAGGCCATACATTACAGTGATTTTACCACAGTCACTACATTAAGCATATTATATAAGAACCTTTACTCCTGATGTTCACCAGCATATTGAGGGAATATGATTCATGCTAAATCAAGCAAAGTTAGCAACAGAAATGCCTATCTTTTCATGTTGTTGCAGTTTATACAGAATAAGTATTAGATGATATAATGACATCATCTAATAATTTATTAATAATTATCAGAATAATAATTAATTTGATGTCATGAGATTAGAATGATAATTTTTCAACAAATTAGAAACCTGTTACTATTTCATGTCCTGTGAGGAGTAATGAGATGCTTTTATCTCATGTAAGATCCATGCAGTAAACATCTTATATTTTAGGGTGCTATGCTAGAATTTACAGTTGCACTGATTTCAGTGAGTCTTGATTTTTGATTCATCAAGACATGTGTAAAAGTTTATGAAGTCTTTATGCATAAAAAGGACACTAGTTATGCCGACTGAACATAATTAATAGTGGATTCAGACTGTAAGCGCTGCTATCTCTTTCTGACTCCAGGTGTCTGCCTCCGGAGTAATCAGTATGCATTAAATCTCTTGCAGTGTTATTGATGTGAGAGGAACAAAAAGACACGTATCACTCAGATTCAAAATTGAAAAGAGAAGATACAAAAACCATTTTAATTTTAATCAGTGCACATTTATCTGTCCTATTCTTTCTGCTTCCACTTTGTGAAGTGACCCGAGACTAATATATAAATAGCATCTTCAAACTGTCTGATTGAAACACAAGCTTCTCTGACACGTTTCAACCTGTGTGACAGGCTGCTCAGAGTCAAGCATCAATGAAACATGGCAGATGGGCTCACCACATCGCTGTCCTTTATGAGTATGAATTCTGTATGAACTTCTGTCCAACAGCACGAGAGGGAACAGTTCTGTGATTAATAAAGCAGTTGAGTTGAATTGTAAAAGAAATTAGGTTTTGAAGACACATTATCTGCTCCAATCTCTTTTGTTCAACACATGGGCTTTTCGCTCCTGTTTCTTTCTGGCTCATTCCAGTACAGAAGTGCATATGCAGCGTTTGAAGTTCACAGGCTGCATGATGAGAAACCTAAAGTGTTTTTTCTGTAACCATATACTGTATGTTTTTTGTTTTTGTTTTTCTCAACAAGTTACAGTTTTATAATTCTGAGGAAGTTCATACATGGAAACAGATCTTTCATCTCTCATAAATGTCTTCAGTTGTCTATGGAGGCCGTTTTTGCCTCAGTATAAAATAACATAAAAAAGGTATCACAATTTAAAAATCTCACAACGTGACAATATATCTTGCAAATGCAACTTTATTTTAATTGCAACTTTATTGTTGCAATTAAATTTCTTATGTTAAGCTTTCTCACATTTAGCTTTTTTTTTTTATTATTTTCTCTGAGGTAGAACAGGCTTCCAAAGCTACCTGGCTCTTGGATGTTAGTTTATTAAATGTTTTGTCTAAATTAACACGTGCTTTAACACATTTGAATTCATTGCTCAGAATTGAACACATTTTTCCTCCAGAAGACATAAAACAAAGTCAGCGATTTAGTGTGGGCATATTCGTTTTATAAATGAACAGACACTGCACAGGCACATACAAATCCATGAGAGTCTAAGTTATTTTTGTTTATTTACATATATGAAAGTGTTTTCATATACAGTCAGGTTCAAAATGTCCTGTGCAATCAGAGGATCTCTGAAAAATGTATTCAATAGATTTGACACTTGGATGAACTGCGATGTAGTGTATTTAGCTTTAAAATGACCCAACGACCCTTGAATGGACAAAGACCTGATCTCATGTTCTGTATGTCTCCACTACAGAAAAAGGCTATTCATTCGTTACAGTTACACACTCTCTCTTTATGGAGGATAACAAACACTCATGTGTATAGACTGAATTCTACAAACAAGTCAATTGAAAAATCAGGCATGATAAACATTTGAAAAATTCAGTCTATTTCACTGACCTTAGAACATCTCTCATATATTTGTACTGACAAGCTTCATGCAGTTATATAATCATGCAGTTGAACCTCTGAACCAATATAAGTGTGACCGGTTTTGTTCAAAAACACTGCCATATCAATCGTGTTTTAGACCGCAAGCAACTACAACAGATCTCAGAGAGCCACTGTGGTTTGATGCTGTTGGAGCTGTTTAAAATTAAATGGAATTTGTGGTTTGGTTTACCGGCAGTGCCAATGACTAAATGAGTTGTCATTCACAAAAGTTGAATTAATCCCAACCTAAGCAGCCTTTGGGCTTGTTGTTTCTCATTCATGTTATAAACCACAGGAGCAGTGCATAACTGAAAACCTTTCTCCTTCTGTGCATACAAGCACAACCAACACCTCACCTCTCATAGCTAGCTCCGAGAAGCAAGAATTGACATGTCGGACTCTGGGAATGTTACAGTGAGAAGGTCTCATTTTTATGAAATTATAATTGCTGCAGTGCAGAAAAGGAGCAGGCAAATTATTCAGTTCTCTTAATCTTCAGTGTTGGCTGGGCTCCAGCAACGGTATATACTGTATAAGAGGCCTGCTCGAGCGATTTCTCGGTTGCTAAGCGCAGCTACAGCAAACAGATGTATACTATGAGAAGATCGCTGACAGACTGGCTGACAGATAAACACAGCTGTAGGATCCTGAACATTCTATGATTCTTTGCAGTCAGCAGATTATACATACTGCGAAAGTGCCAGAATCAGTCAATTAGGCTGGAAGTGAGATCATTTGGTGTGAACTTTTTTACATTTCTTCATGTTGAGGTGGGTATTTTAGATAGGCTTGCCAAGTTATATGTTTATTAGTCCTGCTTTAAGAATTGATTACAGTAATTCAATTGAAAAAGTTTGAGATAGCTTGAGGGGCTTTTAGTGTGCTTGAATTATTAATGAATGATGTTTCCTTACTTTTATTTCTTCTCTCTTGAGGCCACTGCAGAAGCAAACGCAAAAGTGGGAGACGTCAGCATAGAAAGTTGGTGGTGTAAAAACTATAAGTGTCATGGTCACCAGCCTAGTTACCACCTCCTTCACTACATTTCCCAGCATTCTCCTTGGCCCACAACGGCATCTCCTTCACAATCACCTGCACCTGTCAGTGATCTCCCTCATTAACTTCACCATAAAACCACTCACCTTGTATTCCCTCATCATACAGTCCCATTTATCCCAAGTGTGTGGAAAATTTGGACCCATACCTCCCGTATCTTTTCCTGTGCGAATCCCCAGCATCTGTGTCCTGTGCTCTTCTCTACCTTGTGTTTTCCATTTACCTGTTTGTCTGCCCACTGCTGCTAAATAAACTCTTTCACCTGCTCTTCTGTTTCCGGGTCCCTGTTCCGTAACAATAAGACTTCCGTTAGCTTTTGTTTTGTTCATGTTAATAACATCTCACAGCTAATATGTTTACTGGTACCAAAAATGTTTGCCCTGAAACGTATTTGTCTTTCTCTCTTTTTCTCTCCTCCTTTTGCCCACAGCCTCTAACTGAATTCACTTCTTGCACATTTGAATGAAGAAAGAAAATGGAGAGCAAAGTGTGTCAGAGGCACAAAGAGGGAAGCAGCATTGCTCTTCTAGAGACTGTAAATGTAGAGCGGTAGGAATGAATCACTCTAATGGCTCAGCTGACATCTCCTCTTAATATTATGACTTTTGAAAACTTCTCTTGAAGATTGATTATATAATACTCTATTTACTGCCTGGAACAGAGTGTCCCTAATCTGAAGTCTTCTGGAAACAGAAGAAGTCTACAAGAAAAGACAAAAAGGCAGAGGGAGTGAAAGATGGATCATTCATCTTTGAGTGGATAGATGCTTAAAAGCATGACATATGTTTTAATATGCTGAAAACTGTCATGAGCTCAACCGTGTTAGTGGGAGAATATGTGACTCTTGCAATTGTTCTGTGTGTGTGTGTGTGTGTGTGTTGCCTGAAATCAAACACCTGTCTGGAATGTGTGATTAAGAGAGTGATGCCAAACAACAGATGTTTATCAGTTTCTACTCAAACAACCTAAGGAAAATGAATGAGTCTCATAGTGCTTTAAGCGTGGGTGGAGGAGGTAATGCAGAACTCTCATTAACACAACTGTTTTATAATGGCACATTAAATATGGGGTCCACAGCAGCTGCAAGTGTTTAGAATCAATTCACAGGGACCTTAATAAACAGACATAAACACAAAAGACCAGCTCTCATCACATTTTCTTTAATAACTATAATGAAGATTTCTACATTTCCAGAGTCCATGTTTTTTTCCTTTAAGAGAATACTTTCTAACTGCATCAGTCGACACACACACACACACACACACACACACACACACACACACACACACACACACACACACACACACACACACACACACACACACAGAGACAGACAGACACAGTAATAAATGACAGTTCTTTTGTACTTTGATATTCATCAAAGGATTCTGAAAAAATTGTATCAATGTTTCCACAAAAGTTTTTAGCAGCACAACAGTTTTCAACATTTATAATAATAAGCAGCACTAAATTAGTATATGAGAAAGATTTCTGAAGGATGTGACTGGAGCTGGGGCGCGTAGCGAGTGTTAAAATTAGGATGATTTTCTCTATTTTTGCTGCCTTAATAATAATGCCGCCTTAGTGAGCAAAAGAGACTTTTTTCAAAAACATTAAGAAATCTTTTAAAACCGATCCCAAACTATTTCCTCTGGTGTGACTTGTACAGAAATTTTATTTAAGGAATTGTGCTCTAAACAAGTTTCTTCAGATAAACAGAATTAAGAACATACTGCCTGACTAGTGTTATGCTAGCTCTAATAGGAGGCACACAGTTAGTGAGCAGCAAACTGTCGTTTGGTTACGTAAATAACTTCATTTCAACTTTATTTTAAGGGCCCTTACTACTAAAAAACACACACATGATCATAATATTAGTGCTCTTTAACCTTTGTGGAAGTGCTAGTCATTATGAAGAAGGGCAAAATCAATGACATAAAGGTTAGTTTAAAGACTATTCAAAGGTCACAGAAACTGAGAATTCACTGGGAGTAGTTTCTCACATTTGTCACAGCTTTTTAGGGTTGTGCTACATTATGCTAATTATAGTCTGAAAGCATCTGTACTGCAGATGAGTCGCAAGTGTGAAGCTGGATAAAAATGCACGCTTATATCTGGGGCAGAGTGCTTTTTAAAGCATGCATTGTTTATTACCTGACAGCTCATTGTTATTTTTGTTACAGATATCTGTGTGAATAATTTATTATACATTTGAACAGATGTATATTTGAACAGATAACACTGGAATGTGTACTCCATATTATTGCCTTCATTTTTAAGTTTGCACAAAGTGTGTACAGTGATACGGTGATCTGTAGTCCATCCAACAAGAGAGAGAGCATGACACAAGAAGATGATTTGAGATACTTTTTATAAACACTAGGAACAAACAAAGCACTACACACTAGAACCTAACGTTAACACTGGACCAGGAAATGAGGAAAACTTATGTCAAGTCAAGTCACCTTCATTTATATAGCGCTTTTAACAATATGGACTGTTTCAAAGCAGCTTTCCAGTGATAATAGGAAATTAAAGTAACAGAGATTGTTTTGGCTTTACAGCAGCTCTAGAATAAAGTTATTGTCCAGCTAAAGTTAGTTTTGATTGATTCACTTCCGTCGCAACAATCATTAGTTATTAACTTAGGGTCCGCTAACACGACACCGTTCTAACAGATAACCTTTAATGCGATCCGGCCGCTCATTTGCATAAAACAGTGCCTGGTGGCTCTGAGAATTTTTTATCGCTTCTGCATAGCCACGTGAATCGGAATTATCCCGACAACGTTTTATCAGTACAAAGGTAAAGAGAAGGAGGCCTTCACAAGGGAGAGACTAGTTGACACTTCAGTACTACCTGGATCAGGCGGACTGCGGTAAACCTCTGGATAAACAGAGAGACTAATATTAGCGTAGACGCCATCCTTCTTATGATGTACAAAGTACATCAGGATTTATGTGAAGTGTTCCCGTTTCCGGCTGATCTAAACTATGCAGTCTAACATTGAATTATAGAAGTCTATAATGTGTTATGTGTATGCTAAGCCAAAGAGATGTGTATTTAGTCTAGATTTGAACTGATAGACTATGTCTGATTCCTGGACAATGTTAGGAAGATTGTTCCAAAGTTTTGGTGCTAAATAGGAAAAGGATCTACCGCCAGCAGTTGATTTTGATATTCTAGGTATTATCAACTGGCCAGAATTTTGAGATCGCAATAGACGTGAAGGACTATAATGCGTTAAGAGCTCGCTCAAGCACAGGGGAGCTAAACCATTTAGTGCTTTGTAAGTAATCAGCAACATTAAAAAATGTATACGATGTTTAATAGGGAGCCAATAGACGTGAAGGACTATAATGCGTTAAGAGCTCGCTCAAGCACAGGGGAGCTAAACCATTTAGTGCTTTGTAAGTAATCAGCAACATTAAAAAATGTATATGATGTTTAATAGGGAGCCAATGCAGTGTTGACAGAACATGGCTAATATGGTCATACTTCCTGGTTCTCTAAGAACTCTAGCGGCTGCATTTTGGACCAGCTGTAGCTTATGTATTAAATGTGCAGGACAACCACCCAGTAGAGCATTGCAATAATCTAGCCATGATGTCATGAACGCATGAACCAATTGTTCTGCATTTTTCATTGAGAGCATATGATGTAATTTAGATATATTTTTAAGATGAAAAAATGCAGTTTTACAGATACTAGACACGTGTCTTTCAAATGAAAGATTGGTATCAAAGATGGGTTAAATACACAAAGGAAGATCTTCAATATGTGACTGGGACCTGCTCAGGTTAAGCTATAAATGCCCCTAATAGGGAGCCCAAATACAAAAGCCTCCCCAATAGCAGGCTTCTACTTAATGAAATGCAATGCCATATGAAATGCAATTGCCACAAGTTTATTTCTCAAAATCACTACTTAAAGAGATTGAGCTCATTGTACTTATTTACTTATGAGTTCCAAGGATCCAAGCATTCAATTTCTGTGCACTGTGCTACAACACTATGTGCCAACCCAATGGCTTAGTTTTAGTCAGACCAAATGAACTGGCCACCCCTACACTTACACACGCACACACACGCACACACGCACACACGCACACACACAATACAAACAAACCCCCAAAACATTAATAACATTAATAGTAACATATGGAGAAACACTGGAGTATCCAGCCCTTAGGGTGGAATGTTTCAACTCCAGGGGTGGCAAGGCGGCTTGCCAAGGGAAAGACACATGCTCAGAGAGGCTTACAGTGGAAATACACACGTGGAGGTCGCCCGGAGGGGGAACCATGCACATGGAGGCACCTAGCTAATGCGAAAGCTGCAGCAGGCATAGACTCTGGCGTTGACGTCAGCATTGCTGGAGTAACTCAGGGCTTCAGGGAAACTATCGAGAATATCGCATGTATCCAGTCCGAGGAGTGGAATGGCGAGCAAGCGATGACACCGAGCAGGTCCTATTACTGGCCACTGGGGGCGAGTACATGAGAGGACACTGGCTCCACTCGGAGATTGTAGAATCTCGCAAATGTGTTGGGTGTCGCCCAGCCTGCAGCTCTGCAGATGTCTGTTAGCGAGGCGCCATGCACTAGAGCCCAAGAGGAAGCCACACTCCAGGTGGAGTGGGCCTTCACACCAAGGGGGCATGGTCGACCTTGCTGCTGGTATGCCAAAGTACGCCCTTCCCACCATAAAAGACAAAGAGCTGGTCTGAGGTCCTAAAACACTGCGTTCTGTCTACGTAGGCACGGAGGGCGCGTACTGGACAGAGCAGTGCCAAGGCTGGGTCTGCCTCCTCCAGGAGCAGTGCTTGCAGGTTCACCACCTGATCTCGAAAGGGAGTGGTGGGAATCTTGGGCACATATCCAGGCTCAGGATCACGTGAGAATAGGCCGGCCCGAATTCTGGGCAAGCTTTGTCAACGGAAAATGCGTGCAGGTCCCCTACCCTCTTAATGGAGGCCAATGCAACCAGGAGCGCTGTCTTAGTTGACAGAAACTTAAGCTCCACTGATTGCAGAGGCTCAAAGGGAGCACTCTACAGGGCAGTTAAAACCACTGAGAGGTCCCAAGAGGGAACGAGAGGAGGGCGAGGAGGATTGAGTCTCCTCGCTCCTCTCAGGAACCTGATGATCAGGTCATGCTTTCCCACGGACTTACCTTCGACTGCGTCATGATGTGCGGCGATAGCGGTAACATACACTTTCAGGGTGGAGGGAGACAGCCTTCGCTTCAACCCATTTTGCAGGAAGGAAAGCACGACACTGATCGGGCATTTCCTGGGGTCTTCACGGTGAGAAGAGCACCAGTTGACGAAGAGGTTCCACTTCAACGCGTAGGCATGTCTCGTGGACGATGCTCTAGCGGAAGTGATGGTAGCTGATGGTAGCTGGTGGTAAACCTGCCTCGTCCTGTCTAGGAGCCACACGTGGAGGTTCCAAAGCTCGTAAGCTGCGCGGACATGGCGACCGAGTCGATTTCCATACCGAGAAAAGAGATCCTCTGCACGGGGCAAAGTTTGCTCTTCTCCCAGTTGACCCGAAAGTCCAGACGAGTTAGGTGCCGGAGCACTAGTTTCCTGTGTTTGCAAACCTGGTCTTGAGAGTGAGCTAGGATCAGCCAGTCGTTGAGATAGTTCAGGACGCGAACCCAGTGTTGCCGTAGCGGCACAAGGGCTTCCTCGACGACCTTCATGAAGCAAACACGCAAACATTAGAAAATGCTTTTGGCCGTGAGCATCGCCCGGGAGGCGAGCAGCGGGGAGTGGAGAACAAAAGATTCACCCCCGGCCCTCCACCGGGGGACGGAGTGGCCCTGCTACTAGCTCCTGTGAAGAATTGACCAGCATCTCTGAGCAGCCCGTCTTAGGAGCGCCGCTTAGCCTGCCGTTTAGCGGGGCACGGGGCTGGAGATGGCTGGGGCGTCTTCCTGCAGCTTCCTCCACGGTGCGGCCTGGGTGAAGGCTGCTGCTGGGGCCGAGCAGGATGGGTGGGAGCCGCAGGAGGGCACCCTCGGCGGCGAGCAGACTGAGGGTCCTGTGCCGACAGCTGGGTGGAGGCAGCAGCGGGCCGTCGGGCAGAATATGTTTATGCCCCATCAAGGGGAGGAAAGGCGGAGAAGGTCGCTGAACGATCACGGGAAGACAAGGGTGTCTTCCAGGACCTCGTGACCTCCTCATGCACATCCGGAAAGAAAGGCATTGGGGTTGGACGCCGACGAGGATCAGCGGCCGCACCCAAAAACCAATCGTCCTGCTGCGAGCGCTCAGGATGGGGCGGAGGGATCCACTCCAACCCCATGCTCGCGGCTGCCCGGGAAAGCATGGCAGTCAACTCGGGATCTGACACAGACAATGCTGGCACACCCAAAGGCGGCAGCACAGCCGAATCATCATCTCCAGCGGACTCCTGCCCACCTTGTAATGCAGCAATCAACATGGTCTCCTCGTCTGGAGCGCCGAAAGACACACACGGGATCTCCGATGATGGTCCCGAAGATGGCGGGCAGAGGACAAATCGTCTGCGGTTGATTCCACACCATCACCCTCAGGTCAACCTGCCCACCAGCCGATGTACAACCTCTCATGGAGGGGGTAGATGAGGGTGTGGATGAGAGGACCCTCCCTCTGACGAGGTCATTGAGTCTTGACTGAAGTGTTGCGATGGTCATGTTCCCGCAGTGAGAACATTAAGCATCCACAAACGCTGTCTTAGCGTGATCTAAGCCCAAACACGCAAGACCGCAATTGTGCCCATAAAACTCAGAAACCTGCCAACCACAACCAGAAGTGCATGGGCGAGACATCTTTAAAAAGACGTGCCACGCACAAGCTCTTTTGTGAGAGGAAAAAACTCTGTGTTGAAGCGACCGGGGAGAAAACACACACACTCTAGCAGATCACTGCACAGATCAGCAGGGAATGTGCACTCACTGGAACTCACCGTCACACCAACATCTGGAGAGAAGCTCATCTCGAAGAGAGTGGAGATGAAGTCGATCTCGGGATGGCTTGTGGAGTGAAGTGATACACTTGACTCCGAAGCGAAAACATATCTGCATGTTGCCAGCTTACTTCCTTATATACCCATGAGGTGGGGCGGAGTTATGCTATGCAAATTCCGCAGACCCATGGCATTTCTTTGCCATTGGCTCGTTTTGTAATACTTGAAGTTGATAGGCTTTCTAAGCGAAACCCCATTCGTCGTCATGACGTAACTCGTAGTGACTATGAAAGGGAACAGGGAAAATGTAATTAAATCACAATGAATCTAAACATAACCCTTACAGTAAGAGAGTTCACTTCATTAGTAGTCATTTGATATGTAAAACTGTTTACGATGCGTATTTCAGCTTGTCGGGCTAAAATAGATGTGAACTTTGACCTTAGGGCTAGGACCTGCTGTCTGTATTATTGAGCAGAGCTAGTACCCAAATTGTTCGCCTGAGCAGTGATATAAATGCACAGTCACACAGACAATAGTCACTGGAACAGAGCCGTTTTTCAGAGGTCTTAGAAGCCCCATTACTCCGTATTTATCTGCACACATAAGTCTGGGCTGGGAATCCACTGGAATAATACATGTGATTCTAATGATAATTGGCTCAAAGTGAGAAAGAAAATGTAATTCAAACAGATCTCTGCTGTAATTTCATGCGGGGGAGATCAAAGCCCCTTCCCGTGCTAAAGTTATTCAGATACAGTTGTCTCAGACAGCTGCCTGATAATCACATTTCAGCAGTTGTCAAAGGAAGGGCTCTGATGGGGCTCAGCCTAGAGTCAGGTCATTATTAGATCCCCATTGTGCTAAATGTTATTTATTGCTGTCAGAGAGCATTAATGTTTAATGTTTAATTCAGTAGTGGAAAATGGGCAGCTCAAACAGTCACAGTCTGATAGGACAAAAGAGCTGACTGAACCAATGCCAAACTGTAGAGAGGGAGGGAGAAGAAAAGGGGAATGGTAGAGATTCAAACATATGGCAAGGGAGTGAGAGAGAGAGAATGGTGGAGGTGAAGATGAATGGATAATCACTAAGATAATGGTTTTAATTTACATGTGTTGTAAAGGGTAATGATGTAATATAATGTTTATCTTGTCTAAAGAGTTTAATTTCCATCGGCCTGACCCAATGCTCCATGACACAACGCTTATAAGACATCTCAAATGGGCCTTATAAACAACACAGCAGCTGTGTGTGTGTGTGTGTGTGTGTGTGTGTGTGTATATGTGTGTGTGTGTGTGTGTGTGTGTGTGTGTGTGTGTGTGTGTGTGTGTGTGTGTGTGTGTGTGTGTGTGTGTGTGTGTGTGTGTGTGTGTGTGTGTGTGTGTTAATCGTAAAAGGGGAGAGAGTCCATGATGCATGATTAATTCATTAAGATCTGTTTTGGCCAACGATGCTCTCAATGATTGAAGGAGATTTGATGTTTCAACTCCTTATTCTTCTTTCGAAACTCCAGCGTGTTTGTTTTTAACTGCTTTATCTGTTTCTTTCCCAAATTCTTCTTATTATTTTCCAAGAAACAAGAGCTTTTGTGCAGCAGCGAGAGAGAGGAAAACAGCATCCTGCTCCTGAAATACACTGCTGATGTAAAAGGCTCTGATGTTTGTCTTTTAGCCTGTGTAAAGCTCATTCATTATGTAAGAACACATTTATATTCAAGCCGTACACCTTGAGACCTGAAACCCTCATACACACACACACACAGTTAGATGTGCTTATAAATGCCGCCGTTTATTTTTGCTTGTTCACCTCCCGTTCCCTCCTCATCTCATCCTTTAGCTCTTATGATGAAACAAAAATCAGCAGACTTTAAAGGATGCACATTACACCTTTCATGTCCCAAGCTCAAAGAAAGTAGCAGAAAAAAACTGTTTTAAATGTGCTGAATTAATATTACAACCGCTTTAGTCCAGTGATCACTCATACTTTTTACTTTGATAATGAAATTGATCCTTTTGCCAGCTGTACAAGCGTGACCTTACTCTTACGATGAAAGGAATTTCAATATGGAATCCGGTGTGTGGCGTAATATCATCAGAACGAGCGAGTACTTTGCATTTAAAATGCTTCAACAGTCATCTCAGTGTTGTTTTTATGCTTTCACAGAGGCCGGGCTGCTAAAACATGTCAAAGTAGTCAAGTCATCCACTCAACAACATCGTCATGTCTAAATCTTTAATACACTTGATTTCAAAGGCATGTGTGCAGTACTACAGCACAAACCATTAAAGTTGGAGTAGGGAGTTTTGAGAAAATGTTGACTTAGCCTGAAAATTTGAACAAGCACAACTTCCAGGTCCAACCCCCTTGCTCTCTGCTGCTCTACAGCCCTCCCTCCACAGCTCCTCCCCCACAGCGGAGCCTGCCGTGAACGCGCAGACTAGTAAACAGGACCACCGATGACGGCAGATTATAAACAGTTATGGAACATTCACTAATAGGGACGAAACATCAACAATATGCTTTACATTGACTATGGCCTGCCCATACTTTGACTACAAACTTGGTCCTCAAATCATTATGTATTTTGCAATACATGTAACTTTATAACGTTGCACTCTTTCTATAAGTTATAAATAGCTAGTAAGATAACGTTAAAGGATTAGTTCACTTTAAAAAAAACTTTTGCTGATAATTTACTCACCCCCATGTCATCCAAGATGTCCATGTCTTTCTTTCTTCAGTCGAAAAGAAATTAAGGTTTTTGATGAAAACATTCCAGGCTTTTTCTCCATATAATGGACTTCAATGGGACACAAACGTTTCAAGGACCAAATGACAGTTTCAGTGCAGCTTCAAAGGGCTTTAAACGATACCAGACGATGAATAAGGGTCTTATCTAGCGAAACGGTCATTTCAAAAATAAATAAAAAACTTTAAGTTTTATAAGCACAAATGCTCGCCTTGCTCTGTTCTGTGATGCACGTTCGTGACTCTCCTGTTTGAACTCGTTCATCAAAATGAACAAATCTTTTTCGAATCATTTCGTTCGTTGAATGAACGAAATGACTCCGAAAAAGACTCGTTCGAAATGAACGAATCTTTTTGTGAGTCATTTCGTTCGTTGAATGAACGAAATGACTCGGAAAAAAGATTCGTTCATTTGGATGAACGAGTTCGAACAGGAGAGTCACGAACGACGGTACGCGCTCGCGCTGTGCAAGAGAGGGGTGATCAGCGCGTACACGAGCGTGATTGACACTGCTAAGACATTCCTCCTGGCTCTGATTGGTTGTTTCTGACCGGGAGCGGTGTATTTCTGCAAATGGCAATAGGACCACAGGGAGGAGCCAGAGGAGCTCGATTTTTTCCACAGATTATCTGTCTCATATTCTACTGTGAGGACATAATGACAGTTTTAACAAATATTTGTTTACAAAAGCTACCTACTGGAGCTTTAATGTGGGTAATAATTGTACAGAGAGACAAAGGGAAACGCACAAGGAGTCGGAGCAGCAAACACATATCAGCGTGTGATAAAGGTGCTTGACATCATCTAAGCAGTGCTGTCCATTTGTAACCAGGTTACCATCTATACTTCATCAGTAATTGAGAACATGTAGCCACAGCCTAGAGTGTATCAACAATATAAAATGTTGTTAGCCTTCCATCAAGTTGGTGCAGACAAGAATTAATAGCTGTCATCGGAAAGGGAGAGAGAGAATCTGTGCTGTTTTACTGTGTGTGAGAGATTGAGAGGCTCAGTTCATTATCACTGCTGTCACATTGGTGTCTGTGTGTGTGTGTGCGCGCGTGTGTGTGTGTGCATATGTGAGCGCTCTAACCTTCATATATTCATCTGCGTGCAAAATCAAGTGAAAGGTCACTGGTATAACAGACAAATTCTGTTCACATAAGTATGTTGGTTGTATTGGTATTTGACATTGACGTGATATTAAATATACCAGCAAACCATCCATTTTCTTCTGGATTTATATGTTTACTGTATTTGTGTGTTTAAATATGTAATTATACATCCTACATTTCTTTTCTCCTTACGCATATATATATGTATATATTTATTATGTTTAGCATAAGTGAACAGACCCATGCTAAAGTTGACTAAAAAGAAGAATAAAAACATAATCTTTTGGAAATTGATCTTAATGCCTTAATTAAAAAAAAAAAAGGAAAAATACATCCTTTCAGGACACCAATTTTCTTTGTGAATGAATAATGTATCATAAATAAATAAATGTTCTTCCTTAAAATACAGGGTGCATAAGTCAGGACACCCGTCTGTTAAATTCTCATAGAGGCAGGCAGATTTTTATTTTTAAAGGCCAGTTGTTTCATGGATCCAGGATACTATGCATCCTGATAAAGTTCCCTTGGCCTTTGGAATTAAAATAGCCCCACATCATCACAAACCCTTCACCATACCTAGATATTGGCATGGGGTACTTTCCATAAGATCATCTCTCAATGCAAATCAAACCAGCTATTAGGCTAACTGAACTAAAACATCCCAATCTCTAGTTATGGTGAAGGGTATGTGATGATGTGGGGCTATTTTAATTCCAAAGGCCAAAAGGTTCACTTATGCTAAGCACTGTATATATATACACTGTTCAAAAGTTTGTGGTCAGTACAATTATTTTTAAGAAATGGATACTTGTATTCAGCAAGCTCATTAAATTGATCAAAAGTGACAGTAAAGACATTTATAATATTACAAAAAAAAATCTGTATCAAATAAATGCTATACCTTTTAACTTTCTGTTCATCAAAAAATCCTGGGGGAAAAATTTATTAATCTATTAGGGTTTCCACATCAAGCAGCACAACTGTTTTCCGCTGTTTTTGATAATAATAAGAAATGTGTCTTGAGCACCAAGTCAGAATAGTAGAATGATTTCTGAAGGATCATATGACAATGAAGACTGAAGTAATAGCTGCTGAAAAACTCAGCTAGAAAGACTAAAATAGTATTTTCTTGTAAGCTGTTTTACTTTTCTTGTAAAACAATGATCTTTGTTTTATTTACAACTTTGAAAAAACATTTTTACAGTGTACAGGGCACCTGGGTCACCACCACATCTCAGGGTTACCCTTCCTACAAAATCCCAATTTACCCATTATCTGGCAAACATATGTGCTATATTTCTAGCAAAACCAAACAGTATGGACCTTTTTAATATCACAATTTAAACCATGTAGATTAATGAGTGAAACAATAAAAGAAAAAGATCACAATGAGAGAGAGAAAGGATAAAATGTGTTCCAGAGGCAGCATGACAGAATGTGTTAAGTATTTGTTTGTGTGTGTGTGTGTGTGTGTGTGAGAGAGAGAGAGAGAGAGAGAGAGAGAGAGAGAGAGAGAGAGAGAGAGAGAGAGAGAGAGAGAGAGAGAGAGAGAGAGAGAGAGAGAGAGAGAGAGAGAGAGAGAGAGTGTTTGATGTGTATGTTGAATGATCACTCAGCTCTGCTTGTGTGTGCTCTAATTACACTGCAGATTAGAGAAGGCAAATTAAACTGCTCAGTGCCACTGGCAGTAATGACTGCAGGCAAATGATTGTAATTATGAACAGATTGCTTTACTGTCGATAATTAAAACAACAACACAACTTACTTTACGACTGCCTGCCGATGGCTCTCTTAAAAAGAATGTGTTCTTGTCTGTCGAATTCTATATATCTCTGTGTTTATTTATACCAAAATCTTTGTTTCCGTCAGTGGTTTTATGTACTCTTTAACACCTATGCAGGCTATACTGCCATCTCAGCCCTGACCATCCTGCGGTTACTTCCTCTTCACCTCATGTTTCTTAGAACAGGAGGTATATATTTATCCTGCTTATTATGTAACTACTTATTATAAATAAATAGACATCAAAAATTGATTTGTGGCTAAATCATTTTGTTATTTAGGAAGAAAGAGACTGCACAGGCCAGGTTTCCAATCCAGTTTGGAAAAGTATGGGATTTGATTTGAGTAATTTCCAGGTCTGGATAAGTATCGAAAAAAATGTGTGTTTCAGGACTATTTCCCCCAATTCAGTTTTCTGAAATATAAAATGAAGAAGTAAAAAAAAAAACGTTCGCTTTGGGAACGCCCCCACGTGATTGTGTCTGAAGCACGTATGTCAGCTAGTCCAATGGCGAGAGTGAGCATCATGGGCGGATGACGTCACGACCAGGAAAGGATAAAAGCACATCCGGTCTGACCGGCATTAGCTTCTGTGCCTCAGCAAGCGCTCTATGTCGAAACTGTCTGTCTATTTATTGTTGTCTGTTCACAAGCATTTAAAAGAAAACTATGGCGAAAGAGATATTTAAATTGTGTGCTTCTCACGCTATTTAATGGGTGGGGATACACACGATTTATGTGTCTTGTGTTTGAGAGCGGAGCATGCTATGTTAGCCTTCGAGGGGGCTGACTATCAACATTGTGAGAGGCTTCCACTTCGCACACTCTGCTCTCACCTGTTACTTTTTGAGGAAAGTGGCCAGGGTCGCGATCCTCAGGGATCCGGACCCACTGCTGCTGAGGCAGCACGGAGAAGGCATTCCTGGGGATCGCAAATGGCTCTCTCTGCGGGGTTAGAGACGGGCTCCGCCCTTTCTCTTCCTTTATCCAAGCGATCCAGCCCTCTCTCGCGGGTGTCGGAAGCTGGCCAGCGGCTTCTTCCGCCGGCAAGAGAGCCAAATGCTTCAGTGCTCTAGTTCTGAGGAACTTGATGTATTGAGCATTGATGATGAACAAGATAAGGGGGGAGAAGATTCGCCACCTCTTTCCCCAGCATATGAGGAGCTGGTGGAGGTGGTAACTCGTGCCGTGGCATAATTAAATATCGAGTGGTCGGCCGAGAAAAGGGGCGCTCATCGTAAAAGTAAACTAGACGAGTGCTTCCTATCATCTAATGTATCACCTCCATCAAGGGGCCTTCCATTTTTTCCCGATCTGCACAGGGAGCTGTCTAGATCGTGGAATAAGCCATATTCATAAGTCCATGAATATTCATATATAAGGGGGCTGAAAGAATATGGCTATGGGGCGATGCCCAGGGCTGAACAGACGCTAGCTAGCTATCTGTCCCCTGGTTCAGCATCATCCCTGAAGGCCCCAGTGCCACTAAGGCACTCAAAACAACATCTAATTTAGTGGGTAAAGGTCAGGCCGGAGCATGCCTCTACACAATGGCATTGTTACAGGCATATCTGGCTGATCTGCTGGGGGACTTGGATAAGAGCGAGGGAGTTGGACCCGATGAAATACGAGAACTGCGTTGGGCTACAGATCTGTCTCTCAGGGCCACAAAAGAGACCGCCAGAGCAATAGGGCGGTCTATGGCAGCCCTGGTGGCCACTGAGAGGCATCTTTGGCTGAATTTAACTGAAATCAAGGACAAAGACATAGCCTTTTTATTAGATGCCCCGTTAAAGCCTTCTGGCCTCTTCGGCGACTTGGTGAATACGCTCATTGAGAGGTTCCAGGTGGTCAAAAAGCAATCTGAGGCATTTAAAAAATATCTCCCTCGCCGCACCCAACCCCCTGGGGCTGCTGGGCGTGAGCAGCTGCATCAAACTCGCACCCTCTGAGAGGGGTTCAAAAACAGTCAGTTCGTTTGGTTCCTCCCAGTATGCTTGCATCAAACTCGCACCCTCTGAGAGGGGTTCAAAAACAGTCAGTTCGTTTGGTTCCTGCCAGTATGCTTCAGGCCACCGAAGTGGCTGTTCCAGTTATACCAGAGGCCAGTCTTGAGAGGCTGGTACCCTTAGTAGATTATCTGACAGAATGGAAGAATCTGCCAAACATATCTCAATGGGTCCTGCAGATATTAGAAAGAGGATACAGAATTCAGTTTGGTTCTCGTCCACCACGCAACAGCGGGGTGTTGCTCACGCTAGTGCATCTCGAGCAGGCTCTGGTAATGGAGCAAGAGGTGAAAGCTCAGTTAGTGAAGGAGACTATAGAGCAGGTGTACTCACTCGACAGAGAATCGGGTTTTTACAGCTGCTACTTCATTGTTCCAATAAAGGATGGGGGGTTGCGTTCTATACTAGATCTTCGTCAGTTGAATCATACAGTCAAGAAACTCAAGTTCAAGATGCTGACACTCAAACAGATCGTGACTCAAACCAGGTCCGAGGACTGGTTTGTCACAATAGATCTAAAAGACGCATACTTCCATGTCTCCATCCTCCCTCAGCACAGGAAATTCCTGAGGTTTTCTTTCGGGGGCAAAGAATACCAATATCGGGTGCTTCCATTCGGTCTAGCTCTATCACCCTGCATGTTCACGAAATGCGTAGATGCAGTTCTGGCTGCAGGGCATATGCATTCTGAATTACATCGACGACTGGCTGATTTTAGCGGGATCAGAGCAGTTGGCGGTTCGGCATCGAGATGTCGTCCTGGCACACATGCAGAAATTGGGGCTGAGGCTCAATGCCAAGAAGAGTGTGCTTTCTCCAGTACAGAGGACCACTTTTCTTGGTGTGGTCTGAGATTCAGTCACGATGCGAGCCGTCCTATCGCCCGCTTGTGTACTATCCTCACAGCCACGAAAGAGCTAAAGCTAGGCCAGTCACGCACTGTGAAACAGTTCGAGAGCCTGTTAGGCCTCATGGCAGCGGCGTCCAATGTGATACCCTTTGACCTGCTGTACATGAGACCTTTGCAGTGGTGGCTCAGGACCAGAGGGTTCTCCCTGAGGGGAAACCCACTTCCTATGATCAAGATCACAGCGCCTTGATTATATGGAGGAAACCTTGGTTCCTATCCCAGGGTCCAGTATTGGGAGCTCTTTGCCATTGAGTTGCGATCTCGACAGATGCTTCCCTCACTGGCTGGGGAGCGGTAATGGAAGGCCGTTCAGCTCAGGGTCTCTGGAGGAGTCATCATCTTTTGTGGCACATAAATTGCCAGGAGATGATGGAGGCCTTCAAGGCATTGAGACATTTCCTCCCAGACCTGAGGGGCCATCATGTGCTTTTCCAGTCAGACAACACATCGGTGGTCTCTTACATAAATCACCAAAGGGGTCTGCGATCGCGTCCACTATGCAAACTGGCGCACCAGATCCTCCTGTGGTCCCTAGGGAAGATACTCTCCCTGAGGGCAGTGTATATCCCAGGGTGCCAGAATATAGGAGCAGACATCCTGTCGAAGCAGGGGCTGATGCCAGGTTATTGGAGACTCCACCCCAAGGTGGTGGAGTACATATGGAAAGTTTATGGCAGAACGGAAGTGGATATGTTTTGCGTCTCAGAACACGACGCACTGTCAACTCTGGTTTTCCCTCACTATTCGCTATGGTACAGACGTGGCCGAGGCTGCGACTGTGCACATTTCCCCCTGTTGCTCTACTCCCCGGAGTTCTGGAGAGAGTCCGCCGGAATGGAACAAGCCTACTGTTAACCCTCTGGGGTCTGAGGGGTTTTCTGGGTCCTGGAGGTGTTCTGACATGCTCTGCCATTTGTGCTTTTTTCAGTTATTTATAAACATGTTAATGGAAAAGGTGTAAATTCACTCTATATAGCACAAACGGGGCTACCGTAATATGTGAGCAACATATATGTACATGTTTGTATTTTTGAGAGAATATTGTTTATGCATGGTTATTGAAAAAACTAAAACTTAAAGTGTCTGAAATAAGGCCACAAAACACACACTAAATATGTGTCCACAAGACTTTTGACTAATGGGCATTGTTGCCTAGAGTTTTTGCTTCAAAATGATCTGAAAATCATCCTGCCTAATCATTTACACAAAACAATACATTGATTTAAATTTTATAAGACACCTTTTGTTTGGAAAGGCAATATGCGTGGAGGCGTGTTCACACCTGAGAAGACAAAGGCCGGATAATGTGCCACATACATAATGAGCTGGATATTAATTAGCCTCACACACAGATGTGTCACAGGGTCCCAAAGAATGCAAGGACAAAAGAAATTATCTATATATACATATTTTACAATTAGAAATTGTAACCAATTACAAATAGGTTACAATTACAACAACAATTAAAATTTTAACAATATTTCAAGTGTATTCTTTCTTTGTAAAAAGTATACATTTTATCATACGTATTTAAAAGGTAAGGATTCATTAGTTTAAATATTGGAACAAACACTATAATAACATCTTAGTTGATAATATACCTAGTTTATTTTTGTCAAAACATCATACTATAGTATATTTAACATGAGCAGAAATTGGTGAACAAAAGCTTACCTATTTAATGTGACAGTAGTCTTTTTTTACAGTCAAAACTTTATAATCTATCCAAAACTAATCACAAAATCTTGTCTAAACATTCATATTTAGTCTGTAACATATTGTGTATGATATATTAGCATATACATGTTAATTTGCAGTTTGTTGCTTATACAGACATTTTATTTCAACATATTTCAGTCTATTTTTACTCATCTTAGTAGGCTATAGCAATATAGTTTGGATGTGTTCATGTAAAAATAACATGTTTACTAATGTAGATGCGAGAGTGAATGAACGGCACAGACACGCGCTGTATAACTGTAGTAAACAAAGCGCGTGCGCCTGTGCCGTTCATTCATCATTTAGCCTACACACAGACACGCAATTCATATTTAAACAGTCTTTTTGTGGTTTATAGACACTATTCAATATCGCGATTAGAACAAAGAACTTAAGAATAAATGACTTACTACATCAGCTGGATCCGTTGCTCCTCGAAATGAAACTACCAGCACTTCTGGTACATTTTCCAGGGTTATTAGATAGTATTGTTCCGATACGCTGTGTTCACAGCTGTAGTAAGAAACTTACTATACATGATGTGTCTTATAATCCAGCTGGTGGGCATGGGCATGTTTGCATGGCTTGCCTTAGATCATTTGCGTTTGAATACCACGCGCTCTCCGTGGGCGTGGCACATTAACGCGTAATGAGGTATAATGAGCTGGAAAGAAAAATGGACACTTAACAGGATCGAATGATGTATAACACAAATATGTAAAATCAAAATCAACAGAGTATTTTGAGTCTCTTTTGCACTGATAAGAAAAAAAGCGAGACAATCGCGCCGGCACGATAGCTGACCTCAGAGGGTTAATAGCACCAGGCTGGCCGAGCCGGATTTGGTTCATGGACCTTATATATCTCCTCGATGGCTCTCTCCTGGAGATTCCGGTCAGGACAGACCTTCTGTCTCAGGCGGGGGGCACAATCCTTCACCCCCCACCCAGAGATTTGGAACCTGTGGGTTTGGCCTCTGAGGGGGCCCAACTCATATATGCTGGTCTCTCAACTGAGGTTGTAGAGACCATCTTACACTCCAGAGCTCCATCTACGAGGAAACTTTATGCCCTGAAGTGGAGAGTTTTCACTTCTTGGTGTCATCAGTCAGTGGGATCCGGTTAACTGCTGAGTTGGTTCAGTGCTTGAGTTCTTACAAGATCACTTTTCATCAGGGTTATCTCCATCCATAAAGGTTTGCGTGGCGGCCATAGCGGCTTACCACGCCCCTGTGGGTAATGCATCTTTTGGTAGAGACCCCTTGATTATCCGTTTCCTTCGTGGTACTCTGAGGTAAAGGCAACTCGAACACGGGTTCCGGCTTGGGACCTGGCTATAGTCCTAGAAGGCCTAGCTCCCTTTAAGCCCATCGAATCGGTTTCAGAAAAGTTTCTGACCTTTAAGACCATCTTCCTTCTAGCTATTTTGTCCCTTAAGAGAGTTGGAGACCTACAGGCCCTTTCGGTTTCTCCCACCTGCCTTGAGTTTGCACCCGGGATGGTCAAGGCATTTCTATTTCCTAAACAGGGCTATGTCCCTAAAGTGCCAACCAATATACAGAGGCCTATTGTTTTGCAAGCTTTCTGTCCTCCTCCTTTTATGACTCCGGACCAGGAAAAGCTGAATCTCCTCTGTCCAGTGCGAGCACTGGACAATATGTCCACAGAGCTGCCCCGTGGAGAAAATCAGATTAGCTGTTTGTCTGTTTTGGATCACCTAAGAAAGGTCTCCCAGCTTCTAAGCAGACGGTCAGCAAGTGGATAATCGAGGCAATTTCTCTTGCTTATGAGTTCTCTGGCCAGCAGTCTCCTTTGATGGTCAGAGCTCATTCTACTAGGAGTATGGCGGCCTCTAAAGACTTAATTTCAGGGGTTTCCCTAAAAGAGGTGTGTGATGCGGCGGGCTGGTCTTCCCCACTCACTTTTGTGAGGTTTTATTGCCTGGACCTGGACGGTGCCCCTGGGTCTCAGGTGCTTATGACTTAATTGCCAACAGTTTCTCATACAGGCAATTGTAAGTACGGCGTTTTGGTATTGTCGTTCATCAATGCAGCGGGAGTTCCCTCGAAAGGGAATGTCTCAGGTTATGACTGTAACGTCTACGGTTATGTATGTAACCCTCGTTCCCTGAGTAGGGAACGGAGATGTTACGTCGGATGACGACGAATGGGGTTTCGCTTAGAAAGCCTATCAACTTCGAGTATTACAAAACGAGCCAATGGCAAGGAAATGCCATGGGTCTGCGGAATTTGCATGACGTAACTCCGCCCCACCTCGTGGGTATAAAAGGAGGAAGTCTGCAACAGCAGTTTATGTTTCTTCGCTGAGGAGCCAAGACTGAGCTCAGGCGATCCCCGCGGTACAGCGGAAAGTGGCAGGCAGACGTAACGTCTCCGTTCCCTACTCAGGGAACGAGGGTTACATACGTAACCGTAGACGTTCCCTTTCGTTGTCACTCCGAGTTACGTCGGATGACGACGAATGGGGTTACCAGTCTAATCACGCCACCTTCTCAGCTGTCTTCCAGTGCCCTGCGTAATCGAGATCCCTGTCATAGACTGGACGAAGGACTCCATTAACACAGGAATACCAAGGTACACTGGGAAGCATATCCCAAGCTAGGGGAAGTATGCAATTAATGCCAACCCAGAGAGGGGGGGACTTAAAGAATACACATATGACCCGAAGGATGCATATGGGGAACACTGGGGTGTCCAGCCGCAGGTGGAATATTTCAACCCCAGGGGTGGCAAGGTGGCTTGCCAAGGAAAAGACACATGCTCAGAGAGGCTTACAGTGGAAATACACATGTGGGGGTCGCTCAGGGGAGGGACCATGCACACGGGAGGCACCTAGCCGACGCGCAGGCAAGAGACACTGGCGCCGACGTCAGGAGTGCTGGAGGAGCTCAGGGCTTTCGGGGAAGCTCACCTGAGGAGAATATCGCACGTATCCAGTCCGTGGAGTGGAATGGCGAGCAAGCGAAGACACCTGAGCAGGTCCGGTACTAGCTAGTTGAAGCGAGTACATGAGAGGACACAGGCTCCACTCGGAGATTATAGAATCTGGCGAAAGTGTTAGGTGTCGCCCAGCCTGCAGCTCTGCAGATGTCTGTTAGCGAGGCGCCATGCGCTAGAGCCCAAGAGGATGCCACACACCGGGTGGAGTGGGCCGTCACACCAAGGGGGCACGGTCGACCTTGCTGCTGGTAAGCCAAAGCAATGGCGTCCACTATCCAGTGAGACAACCTTTGCTTGGAGAGAGCCTTTCCCTTCAGCTTCCCACCATAACAGACAAAGAGCTGGTCTGAGGACCTGAAACACTGCGTCCTGTCTACATAGGCGCGAAGAGTGCGTACTGGACAGAGCAGTGCCAAGGCTGGGTCTGCCTCCTCCGGGGGCAGCGCTTGCAGGTTCACCACCTGGTCCCGAAAGGGAGTGGTAGGAACCTTGGGCACATATCTGGGCCGGGGTCTCAGGATCACGTGAGAGAAAGCCGGCCCGAATTCCAGGCACGCTTCGTCGACGGAGAATGCGTGCAGGTCCCCTACCCTCTTGATGGAGGCCAGTGCAACCAGGAGTGCTGTCTTCATTGACAGGAACTTAAGCTCGACTGATAGCAGGGGCTCAAAGGGAGCACTCTTCAGGGCAGTTAGAACCACTGAGAGGTCCCAAGAGGGAACGAGAGGAGGGTGAGGAGGATTTAGTTTCCTCGCTCCTCTCAGGAACCTGATGACCAGGTCGTGCTTCCCTACCGACTTACCTTCGACCAGGCCATGGTGTGCGGCAATGGCGGCAACATAGACCTTAAGGGTGGATGGAGACAGCCTTCGCTCCAACCCTTGCTGAAGGAAGGAAAGCACAACGCTGATCGAGCATTTCCGGGGGTCTTCTCGGTGAGAAGAGCACCAGTCGACGAAGAGGTTCCACTTCAACGCATAGGTGTGTCTCGTGGACGACGCTTTAGCGGAAGTGATGGTAGCCGCCACCGCTGGTGGAAGGGTACTCAAACCTACCTCGAGCCGTCCAGGAGCCACACGTGGAGGCTCCAGAGATCGGGGCGAGGGTGCCACAGGGTGCCCCGTCCCTGATAAAGAAGGTCCTTCCTCAGAGGAATGGGCCAGGGAGGTGCTGTCGCGAGGAGTACAAGTTTGGGGAACCAGGTCTGGTTGGGCCAATACGGCGCGACCAGAATGACCTGCTCCTCGTCCTCCCTGACCTTGCGCAAGGTCTGCGCAAGAAGGCTCACTGGGGGAAACGCATATTTGCGGCCCGGCGGACAGCTGTGCGCCAGTGCATCCGTGCCGAGCGTGCTCTCGGTCAGGGAAAAATACAGGGCGCAGTGGGTCGAGTCGTGAGAGGCAAACAGATCTATCTGTGCGTCCCCGAACTGGTCCCAAATCAGCTGAACCGACTGGGGATGGAGTCGCCATTCTCCAGGGAGGGGCTGAAGCCGTGAGAGCTCGTCGGCTGCACAGTTCAGCGCTCCGGGAATGAAAATGGCTCGAAGCGACCTCAGATGCTTCTGACTCCATAGGAGGAGGTGGCGGGTGAGTTGTGACATACGGCGGGAGCGTAGACCACCTTGATGGTTGATGTACGCAACAGTCGCGGTATTGTCTGAACGGACTAGTACGTGTTGACCCAGGAGCAACGCCCGGAAGCGGTGCAGGGCAAGGCGTACTGCCAACAACTCGAGACAATTGACAATTGACAAAGCCGCTGGGGTCCTGTCCAGGAGCCCGCAGCAGCATGTCCATTGCACATGGCGCCCCAGCCCGTGGTGGAGGCATCTGTCGAGACAACAACATGCCGGGAAGCTCGTACCAGGGGGACACCCGCCCTGAGAAAACTGAGGTTCGACCACGGGGTGAAGAACTGACGGTAGGTCGGAGTAACTGGTACTCGGAGCGTGCCTTGTTGCCATGCCCACCTCGGGACTCGGTCGTGAAGCCAAAGCTGAAGCGGTCTCATATGAAGCAATCCGAGCGGCGTGACCGCGGCTGCAGATGCCATATGCCCCAGGAGCCTCTAAAAAAGTTTCAGTGGAACCGCACTCTTGCCCTCGAATTGTCTCAGGCAAGTCAGCAGTGACTGCGCGCGCTCGCTCGTAAGCTGCGCGGACATGGCGACCGAGTCGATGTCCATACCGAGAAAAGAGATCCTCTGCACGGGGCAAAGTTTGCTCTTCTCCCAGTTGACCCGAAGGCCCAGACGAGCTAGGTGCCGGAGCACTAGGTCCCTGTGTTCGCAAACCTGATCTCGAGAGTGAGCTAGGATCAGCCAGTCTTCGATATAACTCAGGATGCAAACCCCGTGCTCCCGAAGGGGAACAAGGGCAGCCTCGACGACCTTCGTGAAGATGCGAGGAGACAGGGCCAGCCCGAAAGGGAGAACCGCGTACTGGTATGCCTGCCCCTCGAAAGCAAACCGAAGGAACGGTCTGTGTCGAGGAAGAATGGAGACATGAAAGTAGGCGTCCTTCAGGTCGATCGCTGCAAACCAATCCTGGGGCCGAACGCATTCGAAAACGCGTTCTTCCGAAGCATCTTGAACGGCAGCCTGTGAAGGGAGCGGTTCAGCACGCGCAAGTCCAGGATTGGCCGTTACCCACCGGTTTTCTTGGGGACAATGAAGTAGGGGCTGTAGAAGCCGGACCTCATCTCGGCTGGAGGGACAGTCTCAATTGCACCCTTCGCCAGCAGGGTGGCAATCTCTGCTCTCATGATGGGGGCATTGCCACCGACCAAAGTGGAGCGGACTCCCCTGAAGCGGGGAGGAGACCGTACGAACTGAATCGCATAGCCGAGCCTGATGGTGCGCGCGATCCAGCGGGACAGACGGGGAAGCTCTAACCAGGCTCCCAGGAACTGAACCAGCGGGATCATGCGGACGACAGGCGTCCCCCCGGAGGGGCAGCGAAGCGGAGTAACTGGCCCAGACGTGGACGGCATAGCGGCCCGGTGTGGGGGCACAGTTAGCAACCGCGCACTGGCAGAGGGGGCCAGGGGAGGACCAGGCTGATCGTCCCGCGGGGGCCTGCTCTGCCAGGGGTCTGGCGACAGAGGGGGACAGGGGCGAAGCGGTCCGTGGACGGCACGCCGTGTCAACCGCCTCTGGAACAGAGGGAGGCGAGGAGAGCACGGCTTGTGGGCGGCGCTCTGTGTCACCCGAGAACTCTGTGGGCTCAGGGAAGAGAGGGTCGTTTCTGTCTTTAACCACTTTAGGGTGCTGCCCACCCGTGGGTGAGCAGCGGGGAGCGGAGAACAAAAGATTCTCCCCCGGCCCTCCACCGGGGGAAGGAGTGGTCCTGCTACCATCTCCTGAAAAACGACCATCTTCCCTGAGCAGCCCGTCTCAGGAGCGCCGCTTGGCCCGGCGTTTAGCGGGGGGCGGGGCGGGAGAGGGCTGTGGCGCCTTCTTACGGCTTCCTCCTTGACCGGCCCGGGGTGGAGGCTGCTGCGTGGGCCGGGTGGGAGGGGCGGGAGCCGCAGGAGGGCGCCCTCGGCGGGAAACAGGACGAGGCGTCTGCCCGGCCGGCTGGGTGGAGGCAGCAGCTGGCCGGCGGGGCAGAATGTGTTTGATGGCCTCGGTCTGTTTCTGGGCGGTTGAAAACTGTTGGGCGAAGTCTTCAACCGCACCGCCGAAGAGGCCGGCCTGGGACAAGGGGGCGTTAAGCAGACGGGTCTGCTCCGCGTCCCGCATGTCAGCCAGGTTCAGCCACAGGTGTCTCTCCTGGACCACAGCTGTGGACATCACCAGACCCAGGGAGCGCGCGGTAACCTTCGTCGCCCGTAGAGCGAGGTCGTTAGCGGCGCGCAGCTCATCAAAGAGCCCTGGGTCTGTCCTACTCTCGTGCATGTCTCTGAGCATCTGGGCCTGGTAGACCTGCAGAGTGGCCATAGCATGCAATGACGCAGCCGCCTGTCCCGCCGCTCTGTAAGACTTCGCCACCAGGGTCGACGAACATCTACAGGCTTTGGATGGGTGCTTAGGCTCGCCACGAGAAGAAGCACTCTGAGGACATAGTTGCATGGCAACAGAGCGTTCAACGTTCAGAGCGTTCAAGAAGAATCAAACCCACCTTGTGATGCTGCAACAGACATGGCATCATCCTCTGTAGCTTTAACCGAAACACGCGGGCCACCAGAGGGTAGACCCGTGGGAATCCACTTTGATAAACCATATGGGTCAGACATGGGCAAACACAATCAGTCCCATATAGGCTGCATACATGGGCCCAAGGTAGTACCCACATAGGTAATCTCTATATGGGTTATGACTTGGAAAAAACATATGGGGCCTACTTTGATAAACCATATGGGTCCGACATGGGCAAACACAATTAGTCCCATATAGACTGCCTACATGAGCCCAAGGTTGTACCCACATAGGTAATCTCTAAATGGGTTCTGAATGGGGAAATAAATATGGGGCCAGCTTGGCCAAATCATATGGATCATACATGGGCAAACACAATCAGTCCTATATAGGCTGCATACATGGGCCCAAGCTAGTACCCACAGAGGTAATCTCTAGATGGGTTCTGAATGGGGAAATAAATATGGGGCCCGCTTGGCCAAATCATATGGATCATACATGGGCAAACACAATCAGTCCCATATAGGCTGCATACATGGGCCCAAGCTAGTACCCACATAGGTAATCTCTATATGGGTTATGAATGGGAAAAACATATGGGGCCCGCTTGAACAAACCATATGGGTCAGACATGGGCAAACACAATCAGTCCCATATAGGCTGTCTACATGGGACCAAGGTAGTACCCACATAGGTAATCTCTATATGGGTTATGAATGGGAAAAACATATGGGGCCCGCTTGAACAAATCATATGGGTCAGACATGGGCAAACACAATCAGTCCCATATAGGCTGTCTACATGGGCCCAATGTAGTACCCACATAGGTAATCTCTATATGGGTTATGAGTGGGAAAAACATATGAGGCCCACTTTGATAAACCATATGGGTCAGACATGGGCAAACACAATCAGTCCCATATAGGCTGTCTACATGGGCCCAAGGTAGTACCCACATAGGTAATCTCTATATGGGTTATGAATGGGGAAAACATATGGGGCCCACTTTGATAAACAATATGGTTCAGACATGGGCCAACACAATCAGTCCCATATAGGCTGCCTTCAAGCTAGAACCCACATAGGTAATCTCTATATGGGTTACGAATGGGAAAAACATATGGGGCCCGCTTGAACAAATCATATGGGTCAGACATGGGCAAACACAGTCAGTCCCATATAGGCTGTCTACATGGGACCAAGGTAATACCCACATAGGTAATCTCTATATGGGTTATGAATGAGAAAAACATATGGGGCCCGCTTGAATAAATCATATGGGTCAGACATGGGCAAACACAATCAGTCCCATATAGGCTGTCTACATGGGTCCAAGGTAGTACCCACAAAGGAAATCTCTATATGGGTTATGAGTGGGAAAAACATATGGGGCCCACTTTGATAAACCATATGGGTCAGACATGGGCAAACACAATCAGTCCCATATAGGCTGTCTACATGTGCCCAAGGTAGTACCCACATAGGTAATCTCTATATGGGTTATGAATGGGAAAAACATATGGGGCCCGCTTGAACAAACCATATGGGTCAGACATGGGCAAACACAATCAGTCCCATATAGGCTGCCTACATGGGCCCAAGGTAGTACCCACATAGGTAATCTCTATATGGGTTATGAATGGGAAAAACATATGGGGCCCACTTTGATAAACAATATGGTTCAGGCATGGGCAAACACAATCAGTCCCATATAGGCTGCCTACATTGGCCCAAGGTAGTAACCACATAGGTAATCTCTATATGGGTCCTGAATGGGGAAATACATACAAGTATGATTGTGAATATAATAAGGAATTATGTAATAAATATAAATTGTGCATCTGTAAATTACATCATAAACTATACACTTGTAAATAACATATCTGTACAATCATTAAAACAAGTAGTGAGGAAATTTCACAAATGGACTTATTACACAGGTGGGAACCTGGTACCATGCTTGAATTCAGTGAGCTCCTGAAAGCAACCTATTCTTTCACAAATGTTTGTAGAAGCGTCTGCATGCCTAGGTGATTTCATACAACTGTGGCCATGGAAGTGATTGAAACACCAGAATTCAATGTTTTGGACAGGTGTCCCAATACTTTTGGCAATATAGTGTATGTGGGTACAGTATAGGCCATGGGTCTTCAAATCCAGTCCTGGAGTGTTGGTGTTCAGCAGACATTAGTTCCAACCCTAGTCATTGACATTAAATATTCAAAGTGTCAACTTTTAGTTGTCTGATTTTGTCAGTTACTGCAAAATGCTTATCTCCATATAGTTCTTTTAAAATCTATACAAATGGTTCAAAATATCCAGAAAATGGTCACTGTACAATATGAAGAACGGGTTACAGAAGCTAATTATCTATCAAAATAATGGAATTATAATGGCTTAGAGATGGGTAGAAGAAATCAAACCCTGCAACAGCCATATGCCCTTTTTCAATGGAGATACTCCAGAGTTTTCTGGTCAGTCGGTTAGTGACAATGTAATTCTAGAGATTTTGAATATTGGAGTTAGGGTTAGGGTTAGGGTTTGATTATTAAAAGGGGCACATCAGTTCAGATGATGAAATAGCCCAAGTAAAGAAAAAAATAATGAAAATTCATGATTTGAAAGGAAAAATCCAATGTAGATTCAGAAATCATATTTGCAGCATATACAGGAGTACAGAATAAAGTGCAGTTCTCTTACGAGAGGTTCTCTCGTATTGCGTAAGCTAGCTTACGCTACGGGAAAGATTCATCTTTTTTGAGAAATTGAAGCCAAAAATTATCCTATAATTTTGTATCTATTCACAACGCAGTTCAGCTGCAGCAGAGCATGAGCAGGCTAGCTAGCAGCTCATTGGCTCGCTCACAGGGAACTGCTTAAGCCTATGAGGAGACACGAATGAACTCTCGGCCAATGAGAGTTTGACCTGCTCTCATTGCGTCAGAGCCCGCCGAAACGGGCGTGGCCAGAGAGTATAAATTCGCCTCTCAGGCTGTAAATTCTGATTTTTCATATCTTCAGCGAGGCTACACGCATCTGCTGATCCTGAGAGAAGCCGCCGTTGTGGAAAAGGCACCTTCTAGCGAGCATCTGGGAGTCTGAGGAAGCCGGCCGTCTTCGCCACCTTCAGCCGTCCTGCAAGCTAGCGCCATCCGACGGATTCATATCCTTACCAAAAAAGCTTCTTGTATTGTGTGTGTGTATCTAAAAGAGCAGCGAGCGTCTTTTTTAAGATGCCTCGTACACCTGCGGCTCATGTCGCGTCCCTCTCAGCGCCAGAGCCCGCCTTCTTCTGCGCTCTCTGCCTGGGACTGGGACACGCAGAGTTTTCTCTCGCCAACGGCGGATGTTTCCTCTGCGATTGGGCTTCTGTTGTTGACCCTGCGGGCTCGACTCGAAGCGTTACGCCGCCTCCCCCTCTCACCGCCTACGAGCGCTGAATGGGGGACGAGCCGCTTACAGCTGTGCCAAACGCGGCTAGCTTTCTTTACTTTACAAGAGAGCTAGCCCGGCCCCATGCATACACCGGCAAGTGGGTTTATAGTGCGTTAGTTCCGTCGAGGCCGAACTAGTCGCTGCTATCACACCCTCTTATCTGCTCGCGCTATTAAACCTGTGTCTTCCCCCTAGCTCAGTGGTGGAACACAAAGCTTTTCGCGCCAGAGACCCGTGTTCGATTCCGGCTCTCGCAGATAATTTTTTATGCAGCTCTGAGCTCTCGGCTAGCTTTCTTACGTTACAGAAAGCGGCCGCGCTCTCCCGCCTGCATATAACGCCGCTACATAAAGGGTTTATAGTGTATCAGTTCCGCTGAGGCCGAACCTGTTTCTGCTATGACGCCCTCTTATGTGCTCGCGCTGTTATGTTTGTGTCTTTACCCCTGGCTCAGTGGTGGAACACACAGCTTTTTGCGCCAGAGATCCGTGTTCGATTCCGGCTCTCGCAGATAATCTTTATGCAGCTCTGAGCTCGCGCCCAGCTCTTTTACGTGACAGAAAGCGGCCGCGCTCTCCCGCACTCATGAGAAACGTTCTCATTTCCGAGCATAAAGCTGGACAAATGGGTTATAGTGTGTTAGTTCCGCTGAGCCCGAACCTGTTACTGCTATCACGCCCTCTTATCTGCTCGCGCTACTGTGCTTGTGTCATTACCCCTGTGGCTCAGTGGTGTATCACAAAGCTTTTCGCGCCAGAGACCCGCGTTCGATTCCGGCTCTCGCAGATAATTTTTATGCCGTCACAAGTCCAGCCTCTGCAGGCTAAAAATAGTCTCGTGCCCGCTTGCAGCGCTCACGTTTCTAACACGCACTTGCACGCGACGGCGCGTCACAAGTGCAGCCGATTTCAGGCTATATATATATCCCGCTGCAGGCCGCTCACGTGACCAGCCTCAGCTGAGAAAAGGACGGCTATTTCTCACCATGGCTGAACCGCCATCAAGGTTTCGCCCTCTGTCAGTCCCCGTTCACACGGCTACTGCAGCAGTGTACACCGCCATCAACAAGCCGGTCTCTTTTCCCGCTTGCATGTGCACAAACGCCGTTTTCACCGCGTCCCAGAGATATCTCAAAAAGAGCATAAAAACCTATTGTGTAGATAATGTGCCCACAACACTGTGTTCACTCATACACAAAACACTGCATGTGCACAAACACCGTTTTCACGGCGACCCAGAGATATCTCAAAAAGAGCATAAAAACCTATTGTGTAGATAATGTGCCCACAACACTGTGTTCACTCATACACAATGCACTGCATGTGCACAAACACCGTTTTTCACGGCGATCCAGAGATATCTCAAAAAGAGCATAAAAGCCTCACGTGTAGAAAATGTGCCCACAACACTGTGTTCACTCATACACAAGAGCTTTTCAGTTCCCGTGTGTCTCACAGAGCCCACTCTCATAAAGCGGTTCCAACCCGCTCGAGTTTCAGAGTGCATAAGCGCGCCCACGAGCCCGTGTGCGCGTCCCACCTCTGCTCACTCTGTTACACGGCCCTTAAACTCCTCTCTGAGTGTAAGTCCCGCTGTCATAAACACTATGAGCGCGCCAGCGCGGCCCGCTGTGTGCAGCAACGGGGACCATGTAGCCATTCACCCCTTAGCGTTACGCTTCAAGCGTGGGAAGCTATTCCGGGAATTTCCCAGTGGGTGCTAAACACAATAAGGCTAGGCTATCGCTTACAGTTCCACCGCCGCCCTCCAGGTTTCCGAGCGCGGCTAGAAACTATTGTGAACCCAGAAGCAGTGACTCTGCTCCGTTCAGAGATAGCAAAACTATTGTGCAAAAGGGCTATAGAGAGAGTTCCTCTATCTATGAGCGAGTCGGGGTTTTACGGCCGTTATTTTCTGGTTCCAAAGAAAGACGGCGGCCTCAGACCAATCTTAGACCTCAGATTTCTGAACAAAGTTCTCATGAAGAGACCGTTCAAAATGCTCACTATCAGAAAACTCCTCGCGCATGTGCGCCAGGGGGACTAGTTAATTTCACTAGATCTGAAAGATGCCTACTTTCAGATTCAGATAAATCCCCTTCACAGGCCATTCGTACGTTTCGCCTTCGAAGGCCAGGTTTATCAATACACGTCCTCCCGTTCGGCCTATCCCTAGCACCCCGCACGTTTACGAGGTGCATGGATGCGGTGCTCGCCCCCCTGCGGAGTCAGGGGCTGCGAATACTGAACTATTTGGACGACTGGCTGATTTTGGCACAATCACAGAGGGAGCCACTGTCTCATCGTACAGTTCTCCTTGACCATCTGAAAAGTTTGGGCCTCTCTGTCAACTGGACAAAGAGCGCACTTCAACCCAGTCAGACTATCTCCTTCTTGGGTATAGAGCTAGACTCGGTCTCAATGACGGCTCGTCTGTCTACACAGCGCGCGCGCCGTGTGCAGCGTCTCGCCGCATCTTTTCAGATGAACAGACTCACACCTCTGAAAACTTTTCAGAAGGCGCTGGGTTACATGGCCTCAGCCTCCGCAGTGCTCCAGCTGGGGTTACTGCGCATGCGCCCGCTTCAGTTCTGGTTGAAGAGCCGTGTGTCTCACCGCGCGTGGACCACGGGCCGCCAGCTGATAAAGGTAACGCAGACCTGTATCACAGCTCTGCAGCCATGGACCATGACAGAATGGTTTCAGCGGGGCGTTTCCTTGGGGACCTTTTCTCGCCGAAACATGCAACATGGGTTGGGGTGCGGTCTGTGAGGGCTCACCGGCCTTCGGCCCCTGGTCAGCTCAGGAGAGTCTCCTCCACATAAACTGTTTGGAGATGCTGGCGGTCGAGAACGCGCTCACGCGCTTTCTGCCGCGCATTCATGGTCACCATGTGCTGATCCGTTCGGACAATATGGCTGTGGTCTCCTATCTAAAACCGTCAGGGCGGCGTCAGATCCAGAATTCTCTTCCAGCTGACAGAACGCATCCTAGTTTGGTCCCAGTGTCACCTGCTCTCGCTCAGAGCGACGCACGTGCCGGGCCATCTGAACGACGGTCCAGACAGTCTGTCCAGGAACCCCATTCCCCCTGGCGAATGGTCCCTGCACACTCTTACAGTCCAAAAGCTGTGGCGAATATTCGGCAGAGCAGAGGTGGACCTCTTCACCTCAGAAGAAAACACCCACTGCCCAATATTTTTCTCAAAATGCGAGGACGCGCTAGCCCAGACCTGCCCAGCCGCCCGCTTTATGCATTCCCTCCGGTGTCTCTGCTACCACAGGTGCTTCAGAGAATCAGGGAAACACGCCACTCGGTGCTCCTCATAGCCTCGCGTTGGGAAGGTCAGACTTGGTTTCAGGAGCTCACTCAGCTGTCACAGACAGCCCCGTGGCCCATTCCAGTCAGAACAGATCTCCTCTCCCAAGCTCGCGGCACGATCTGGCATCCCCAACCAGAGCGCTGGGCGCTTCATGCGTGGGTGATCAACGACTACCCGTTGCTTTGCCAGAAGGAGTGTTAAACACGATCATGCAGGCTAGAGCGGCTTCTACTAGAAGGCTCTATGCGTCTAAATGGTCTGTGTTCTCTAAGTGGTGCACCGACAGAAACTTGGACCCACGGTCATGCGAGGTTCCTTCCTTGCTAGTTTTCTCCAAGAGATGCTGGATAAGGGCAGGTCCCCTTCCACTCTCAAGGTGTATGTGGCAGCCGTCGCGGCGTTCGCTGAACCCCGGCGTGGCCAGTCACTGGGCAAAGATGGCTTAGTCATCCGCTTCCTCAGGGGAGCTAGAAGGATGAACCCCTCACGCCCCCCCCGTCGGTGCCGATTTGGGACCTTTCCATAGTTCTCGAAGCTATGAAAGCCCCCCCCATTCGAACCGTTAAACACCGTGGAGCTCAAATACCTTTCGCTCAAGACTATCTTCCTGCTCGCGCTCGTGTCAGTGAAGCGTGTGGGGGACCTTCACGCGCTGTCCAGCAGCGCTTCCTGTCTGGAGTTTGGGCCCAATGACTCCTTAGTCGTTCTCAAACCTAGACATGGTTATGTCCCAAAAGCGATTGGTACCCCATTCAGGGCACAAGTTATTTCTCTATCGGCTCTGCCTGCATCCGATAGCGAATCTGACTCTAATCTCCTGTGTCCGGTCAGGGCCCTGAGATTATACTTTACTCGCACTGCTCCGGTCAGACGAGCTGAGCAGCTTTTTGTTTCGTTCGGTGGGCGCACCAAGGGGTTGGCCGCCTCGAAACAGACTCTGTCCAGATGGATAGTTGATGCCATTGCAGCCGCATACGCGTCAAAAGACCTGCCATGCCCTCTGGGCATCAGGGCCCGTTCCACTAGAGGCATGGCCTCATCGTGGGCTTGGTCCAGCGGAATTTCCATTCATGATATTTGTGTGGCAGCGGGATGGGCTTCCCCCTCGACCTTTATCAGATTTTCCTATCTGGAATTTCCCGCCTTGCAGGCTAAACTACTAGCGGTCTAGTATGTTACAGCTCTTCTGGTTGAGCTGCACTATAGGGAGTTATTCACGCAGACCGGTCTCGTTCTGTCCCTCCTTATTATGTGCTTATGTACTTCACAAATCCCCGGCCCGCTCCGCTAGCCTTTGTCACATGTACATATTTTATTCCCACTCATAAGGGTTCCCCGGGGTCCCCCCTGGGACTCATAGTGGATGCTTAGCACGCACGGCGTTGACCAGGTGTTCCCGTAGCGTAAGCTAGCTTACGCAATACGAGAGAACCTCTCGTAAGAGAACGAATCGGTTACCTAACATATCCTCGGTTCTCTCTAGATGAGGGAACGAGTATTGCGTTCCTGGCCGTGCTTGTGCTACTAGCGTTCTCGCTTCATTCTATGAAAACCATAATTAACAGCCTGAGAGGCGAATTTATACTCTCTGGCCACGCCCGTTTCGGCGGGCTCTGACGCAATGAGAGCAGGTCAGACTCTCATTGGCCGAGAGTTCATTCGTGTCTCCTCATAGGCTTAAGCAGTTCCCTGTGAGCGAGCCAATGAGCTGCTAGCTAGCCTGCTCATGCTCTGCTGCAGCTGAACTGCGTTGTGAATAGATACAAAATTATAGGATAATTTTTGGCTTCAATTTCTCAGAAAAGATGAATCTTTCCCGTAGCGTAAGCTAGCTTACGCAATACTCGTTCCCTCATCTAGAGAGAACCGAGGTTACGTTAGGTAACCGATTCGTTTCATTCATTTAGCATACTGTGTTTTGTGTTCAGTTTTCTTTTGAGGTCAACAATACAGACTTTTCTTTTCAGTTGTAGTTGGCACATGACTGGCCCTCAAAGTTAAAATATGGTTGAAATAATGTCAGTTGTTTTTTTTAACGTTGACACAGTGTAATGTTTAATATAACGTTTAATGCTAAACAGTTGAAAAAGGTTTTTTTTTCAATGTCATGTCTTCAAGAAATAGATAACCTTTGAATTATTATTATTTCTAATTATTATTTTGTTATTATTTTAGCATTGTATGATATTTTGATCAAAACACCACTTCAAAAATCTAAATTTATGTGAAAATATAATCATATTATTTTTAAGAATAATAATAATAATGGATATCATTTTAATCTCAAGAGAGAAGTGCAGCAGAAACTTTTTTGCTCTGTGTGATTTTGTCTGGATTTACAATTGTGTGTGTGCCTAAAGCGCAGGATTGCATTTTTATTCACACGCTGTCATCAAAACACTATTTGACCAACTAATCAAATATAGTCTACATATAAAACTAAAAACACATTTCTTTAAAAAAAAAAAAAAATAGAAAGAAAAGAAGAAAAGTAAACTTTTCCATTACCACGCTGAAACAATTTATATTGGTCGTTTCACCTTCTTTGATCATGATTGGTTAATCTGACTGTCATCTAAGTAACTGGCCAATAACAACTGTGCGCGCCTTTTTACTGGTCATTTTTGAAAATGTCGTCAGTTTGAGTTGATGACGACGTGTGTGTGCTACTGCTCGGCAAAATGACCCAGTCTTTCCTTAATCCTTATGCCTGTTAAATTCGTTGTGAAATGTAAACGGAGGAGAACAGAAGCTGAAATGTGAACACAGAGGAAGGTCGGACTGGATGTGTGAGGTCCTGCAAACATATTGGCATATCAGGTAAGATAAACATTTTTCACTATCATTTTAGACTAACAGAGATCAATTCATATATATTTAAACGATTAGTTATTACAATAAGTGGATGAGAGTGTTAATATAGTTCAAGGTAGAATATATAATACAGATAAACAAATTGTGTGTTAATGGAGTTCATTAATTTCCCAGAAATGTTCTGTGTACACACGAGAGTTTTATAACGGACATACTACAACCTGCAGCTGTATGTGTACCATTGACAGTAAAGGTGTGCTTCATCAAAGCATACCTTTGATTATAGCTAATCGCGATTAGCGTATTAGCACATATTTAATGTTGTAGCCTCTGATGTCAATGTTGTCAGCTAGTTTAAAATTCAAACACATGAAAACCCTAGTGAAAAAAAAAAATGTACTAAAATATATTTGAAACATTTATTTTATGCTAAGTTTACTACAATGACATTTACATATTTATGTACTTAATATAGCCTAAATACAATTGTACTTTGGTATCCTAAATTATACTTAAAGTCAATAAGAACAACAAATGTTGTACTTAATGCACTCTAACTTAGTTATCTGGAAATAGTGCTGAGATTAAGTGTATTTGATTACTAAAGTGAAACTATTGCAAGTATACTTTAGGTACACTTTATTAATAGTGATAGGCCTATTTAAAAAAATATTTGTCTTAATATAAAAAAAATGTGCATTGTGTACTAAAGAAATGCTCCAAATAAAGTTTAATTATAAATTCAATATAAGTCTTAGGTGATGTGTCAATAAACATGTTAATGTATTTGAAGTATAATAAGTATAAAATAAATGTGTTTTAAATATATTTTTGCATAGGTTTGTTATTTACTTTATTTTTTACTAGGGAAGAAGCATCCGAATGAGTAAAGTGACTGATAAAAAAGTCATTTACACTCTGAAACACTGGAATCTACAGAAGAGTTAAGAAATATTATTGGTCTAAATCTCTTATGTTTTTGTAGATACCAGTTTCTAAGTATATATATATATATATATATATATATATATATATATATATATATATATATAATCAAGCACTGGAAGAAGATTTTTTGTCGAGAACAGGCACCCAACAGAGACAAATCCACCACTATGATCAACTTCAGTAAGATGTTAGTCAATTTTAACCATTGCTTCTAAACCTCACATTGGGATTAATATATTGTTTAGTTAAAAGTATTATTCTCATCATCAAAAGTCATTTCCTCTACCAGTGACAAATCTGAGTAACTTTTTATCCTTTTGTCTTTCTTCCTATAAAGTGACAAAGAAAGGAGAACATGTCACCATCATCAGTCCTTTATTTAGTTCACTGAAGAACATCAAGGGAAAGACCCTCAGACGTGTCATAACAGGATAAATGTGGCTACAGGTAAAATTATTAATTGCAATTGTTTGTTTGATTTTGGTGTACCAATTAGCTTTTTTAAAGCTACAATTGTGTGATATGACGAATTTGTGCTCTTCATTTCACCCATTCAAGTGCACACAGACACACACACACACACACACACACACACACAACAGTGAGTATTGAACACACACACCAGGAGCAGTGGGCAGCTGTTTTTTCTGCGGAACCTAGGGAGCTATTGGGGACCAATTGTTCATGTTGTCTGAATGTTTTATAATGGCAAATGTTTGTAAAATTTAAATACGCTTTGTTTAATATTGTTTAAAGGAATGGTACAAATTAAATCTTTCTTTTTAAGGACTTATCAGCCCACTGCACTCCACCCCAGATTGACCAAGGATCCAGATGATTACTGGCAATGCGGTGGAGGATTGTTCTTTATCTGCTACACTGCACTGTCACTTATGGTATGGATCCATTGACCTTTTGTTATGTGTGAGGTGTTTTGATTTTACTTAATTTAATAAAATTTAAAACATTAGATTTTACATAATTTACTTAGAGTAGTTCACTTTAAAAATGAAAATTAGCCCATGATTTACTCACCCTCAAGCCATCCTAAGTGTATATGACTTTCTTCTTTCAGACGAATACAATCAGAGTTATATTAATGAACACCCTGACGCTTCCGAGCTTCATAATGGCAGTGGATTGCAACCATTGCAACCATCAGATTGAAGCTCAAAAAAGTGCATCCATCCATCATAAAAAAACTCCACGCGGCTCCGGGTGAGTTTGTGTAAGAAAAATATCCAGATTTAAAACTTTATAAAGTAAAATAACTAGCTTCCGGCCAAACGGCCATACGCAGTCTACTTGCATATAAAGCGCAACTTGTGACGTCAGAAGTAGCGTAGTGCATCATGGTGTAGCGTAAATATCAACAGCACGTCGCATTACTTGCATAAGTTGCGCTTTACCCTTAAGTGGAATCCGTATGTTCGTTTGGCCGGAAGCTAGTTATTTTACTTTATAAAGTTTTAAATATCAAAGTTTTAAACAAATCTAAGCTCTGATAGGCTGCATTTTAGGCAGCTACGAAATAAATGCACGGTGGCGACCAGAAAGGCTAAATCAGATTATTTCCTTGATAAAACTACAAAAAATGTAACCAACTCTGGGAAGTTTTGGAGGAATATTAAGTACTTAACTGGTAGTAAAACTACAAACCTTCCTTATAGTATAACTAAAGACTCCATTAATATCGTAGATAAAAAACAAATGCTTAATAGTTTTAATAAAAATTTTATCGCATCGGGGTCTTTATTTGAAACAGATAATTATATCAATTCAAACTTAGATTTCCTTGAAGCAGAGCGTAATCTATGGCAAAGTGAATTTGCTTTTAAACAAATTATTTGCTCCGATGTCTGTTTAGCTTTAAAAGAACTAGACGTGAATAAATCGCCAGGTCCTGATCATATTGCTCCGTTGTTTTTAAAACTAGCGGCTGATCTTATTTCTCCCTCTCTGACGTATTTGTTTAACCTTTCTTTATTAACAAACAAAATTCCACAGATCTGGAAGTCAGCATTTGTTGTTCCTTTGTCCAAAGGGGGTGATCCTTCTCAAATGGACAATTATAGACCTATATCTAAACTTTGTATTATTTCGAAAATGTTGGAAAAATTTGTAAGTGAGCAATTGACACAGTATTTAAATACTCATAACATTTTGTCTACTAACCAATCCGGATTTCGTAAAGGCTACAGTACGTGTACAGCTGTTTTAAAAGTCTTAAATGATATAGTGGAGTCCTTAGATGATAAGAAACACTGTGCATGTCTTTTTATTGACTTATCAAAGGCCTTTGACACTGTGGATTATGATGTGTTACTAAAAAGACTTCGATCAGTAGGACTATCGGAAACTGTTATTTTATGGTTTAGTTCTTATTTAAAGGGAAGAACCCAACGTGTTCAGGCGGAAGGTTTTTAGTCAGATCCATTGGAGGTCGTTAAAGGGTTAGTTCACCCAAAAATGAAAATTATGTCATTAATGACTCACCCTCATGTCGTCCCAAGCCCGTAAGACCTCCGTTCATCTTTGGAACACAGTTTAAGATATTTTAGATTTAGTCCGAGAGCTTTTTGTCCCTCCATTGAAAATGTACGTACGGCACACACTCTTTGTCCAGAATGGAAATAAAGACATCATCAAAGTAGTCCATGTGACATCAGTGGGTTAGTTAGAATGTTTGGAAGCATCGAAAATACATTTTGGTCCAAACATAACAAAAACTACCACTTTATTCAGCATTGTATTGTCTTCCGGTTCTGTTGTTGATCCGCGTTCACGATTCCGCAGTGACCCTGCTGACGTAAGACGCTGATGACGTGTTATCTGGAGATTAGGACATCCGCGACATGCACACCTACGCACCATTTTAAAAAAAAATATAGCAATACAAAAATACAAACAATGTAGAATAGCTTGAATACAGCGCCCGTCTCCCTCAAACTGTAAACGAAGCTCGGGCGCACCAGATAACACGTCATCAGCGTCTTACGTCAGCAGGGTCACTGCGGAATCGTGAACGCGGATCAACAACAGAACCGGAAGACAATACAATGCTGAATAAAGTCGTAGTTTTTGTTATGTTTGGACCAAAATGTATTTTCGATGCTTCCAAACATTCTAACTAACCCACTGATGTCACATGGACTACTTTGATGATGTCTTTATTTCCATTCTGGACAAAGAGTGTGTGCCGTACGTACATTTTCAATGGAGGGACAAAAAGCTCTCGGACTAAATCTAAAATATCTTAAACTGTGTTCCAAAGATGAACGGAGGTCTTACGGGCTTGGGACGACATGAGGGTGAGTCATTAATGACATAATTTTCATTTTTGGGTGAACTAACCCTTTAAGGGAGTCCCTCAAGGATCTGTGCTAGGACCGTTATTATTTAGCATACATATAAATTGTCTGGATTTTAATATTAAAAATACAAGGTTTCACTTTTATGCAGATGACACAATTATATATTGTTCAGATTCCTCTAAGCAACAATCTGTGGCTTTCTTACAGTCTTCTTTCGATATATTTTCAAACTCTAAAATTTCTACTGAGAATTCAATCTCTCTTTTGACTTTTCAGGGTAATCTGATCACATTAATATCGGAGTACAAATACCTTGGTATCATTATCGATAACACATTACGTTTTAGGTCACACATTAAATATCTAAGGCAAAAACTTAAGAAAAAATTAGGATTTTATTTCAGAAACAAATCATGTTTTTCATTTAATGTGAGAAAGAAACTAGTGTCTGCTACCTTTTTATCAGTTCTTGACTATGGGGATGTAGTATATCAGCACGCCCCCTCTTACCGTCTTGTCTCTCTTGATGCTCTGTACCATGGTGCTTTGAGATTTATAACTGACTGCAGATTTTCGACACATCATTGTGATCTTTATAAAATGGTTGGTTGGTCGTCGTTGAGTATTAGAAGGAAAAAGCACTGGTACCAATTGATTTACAAAGCTATATTGGGTTATTTACCCCCTTATCTCTGTTGTCTTATTAAACAGAAGTCACCTGGTAATTACTCATTACGTTCTAAATCAACCTACAATTTGTGTGTGCCTTTTGCCAGAACCGAGATGGGTAAAACCTCTTTTAAATATGCCGCAGCATCGGATTGGAATCTTCTCCAGACTGAGATGAAGTTAAAAGATTTAGTATCTTGTGGTCAATTTAAATATTTATTAGATAATCATCAGAGTAAATTAACTGTGTGTAAATGTTTGTAACCAGATGCATTTTTATTAGGGCTGTCAGTTAAACGCGTTATTAACGGCGTTAACGCAAACCCATTTTAACGCGATTAATTTTTTTATCGCGAGATTATCGCTTTTTGGCCTAGCAAACTTTGTATTTTTTTTTCACATGCTTTTGCAACAGGACGCGGCATGCGCGAGGACGTTTTGTTGCTTCATCGACCAAAGCGCACGCGGATCTAGCTAGACCGGAAACACACTTGTTGCGAGCCGGCCAAATAGTAGGTTAACGTTACGTTTTGAGTGGATGACGAGCGCGAGACGCCGAAATGGATGCCAATAAGATTCTGAATTGAAAGTTTCTCTTGACAAGACCAAAGTGATTTATGTGTTTTGTCATTGTGAACTGAGCTGTCATCGCAGCACGTCCAGTCTGAAATACCACTTGATGGACAAGCACACACACACACACACACACACACACACACACAGCCAGCTTATGCAAATTCTGGTCAATATCAGGACCTCGTCAGTATTTCTTTCACCCTTTTATTGATGGACAGTGTTACATTGTGTGAGAGATTATTTGCTTCAAGTGAGAATGTTTTAGTGTGAAATTGAACACAGTATTGTCAATGTTGTTCTCAATAAAAAACATTTGCACAAAGCAAGCCAATCCACTTTTTTATGTTGATAAGAGCATTAAAATTTGAAAAAATAATGGGACAAAAAGAAATCAAGAGACATTTAGAATAGATAAAATGTGCGATTAATCGCGAGTTAACTATGACATTAATGCGATTAATCGCGATTAAATATTTTAATCGTTTGACAGCACTAATTTTTATATTTTTATCTATGTAATGAGATTTGTTTATGTTTGTGTGTTGTAACTTTGATGTAAATTGTCTATGTAAACTTAGCTGCCTATCTTGGCCAGGACACTCCCGAAAAAGATTTTAATCTCAGTGAGTCTTCTTTCCTGGTAAAATAAAGGTTATAATAATATGAATATTTTTCTTACACAAACTTCATGGCTTTGCTTCAGAAGGCCTTTATTAACCCCCTGGAGCCTGTGGAGTTCTTATATAATGGATGGATGCACTTTTTTGAGCTTCAATCTGATGGTTGCAATCCACTGCCATTATAAAGCTTGTAAGCGTCAGGGTGTTCATTTATATACAGGGTTCCCGCGGGGTCTTAAAAAGCCTTAAAAGCATTGAATTTATGAATTTGGAAATAATACCTTAAAAAGTCTTGAATTTTGTTGTCTGGGTCTTAAAAAATGTGTTGTATGTCAGTGTTCATTTCATTGACTAAAATAATAACTTTTCTTCAACGACATTTTTCACTGACGAAAACGAGACGCTACCTAAATAAAACCTAGTTTTGAATGACAAAAACTATGACGAAAATCTATTTACATTCGTCAACGAATAAAAAGTAGATGAAAATGTTAGATAGTGTCGATCTGGGAAGCGATCCAGTCAGAACTGATGTCCTGCGTGTGTGGTAGATGCACACATTTGTACAGTAACGTGCTGATCTACCCCACGGTCTCATAAAATGTTCAAAATGTAAACCAACCACGGACCAACCCGAAGCGTGGAGCCATGCACATATTCACCTATAAAGCGCGCGGGTACTGCACTGAGCTCTCTTTCGTGTCTGAATGGACAAATACACACAACATTATGTCTAAATGTCTGGTTTGGAGAGTATTCATGTAAACTATGTCGGTTATGTCTTAAACAATTGAATCGGGTGTGCATCAGTGCAATCGTATCCGCATGTCATTGGACATGAGCCGATGTCTTAAAGTGACAGTGGCAATAAACATAATGCGGTCTGTGTCATTAATTTTGATCAAGCAACAAAAGAAAAAAGAGAAAAGCATTTACTGTTTGTTAATAGCTTTAATAAGGATTAATTATATTTAATTCATCCAAATAATTGTCTGCTTGAAAGAATAAAGAATTATGTATGTAAGTTGTTATAAAGAATGCATATATCATTATTGAAAAGAAGTCTTTTACTTTAAAAAAAGTTTTTGTTTAAGTCACAGTAGTTAAATCTGTATCTGTATTGCTTGTTGAAACTTAAAAATCATTCATATTAATAGGTTAATATATGTTTTCTCCAGGAGTATATGGGTTTGGAAATTTTAGAGAAATTCTAAATTGACACATTACAATTTAAAACCCATTATATTTTAGTCGACTAAATCTACTGTAGATTTAGTTTACAGTAGATTTCGAAAATCTAAAAAAACTAAAATCTTATTGTATTTCGTCAACTAAAACTAGACTTAAACTAAAACAATTCAGATGACTAAAATATGACTAAAATTAGTTTGTCATATTTTTAGTCAAAAGACTGAGACTAAAGCCTCGTACACACCGGGACGAATATCGGCTCGCGTTATTCCTCAGCGTTTTTCAACGCGTTTTTTGTGTTCACACCCAAGCGATTTTCGCTGACGATAAGCCGAGTGAACATGCAAATTTATTCCCTGACATGAGATGGCGCTTAATGTAAAACAGAAATACCCCGGTCCACAAAGTGCTTCTGACACTCGCTTGTCACTCAGAAGAAGAGAGCAAGTTTGTCGTGTTTGTCATATAGTTCTTTATTCTCGTTGGTGTCTCTTTATAAAGACACCAACAAGACCAGCAGCTCTACATTCATCTGGCCTTGCATCTTCCTCGTCTTATTTCTTCCCGGCAGAGTGTAGTAGACGCTGTATATCTTCTTCGCCATTACGTATGTGTGCTCGGCAAGACCGTTTTGTGTTTGAGCGCCCCCAAGTTGTGTTTTACTGTAACTTCAGAAGCTCCAGACACGTGAGCAAAAGCGCCAATCTCATTGGTCGGATAGTTTTTGACGCAGCGCGTCAAACCAAAAAAACGAACCCGAGGTGTTTTAAAAAAAAATGACGCTTTTATGCGTGGCGTTTTACGCGTCGGTGTGCACACTCACATTGGCGCCCATTGTTTAGTCACGAGGCGTTAAACGTTGCCGAATATCGCACGCGAAATTCGACCTGGTGTGAACAGGCCTTAAAACTAAATCAAAATTTGCTGTCAAAATTAACACTGCTGTATGTAACTTCTCTGTATTGTATTTTTCCTCAAAAGTTTCATTTGTCAACCACGATTATTATTATTATTATTTTCGATGTTTATTGTTCAGGGGTCTCTCAGTTCCCCATATTCCCAGCATAGAATAAGTAGCTAGCTAATGTTAAAACACAACTTAACATTGTTCGGCAAACTTTCTTGTGGCCTACTGAAATGTTTTTATTTTTCACACCTGCTTGGCTTATCATCTTTTACCCATTCCATATTTGAAAAATAAATGAACACAAGTTGAAGGATTTAGTTTTTCTTTGCTGGTAGGGACGTGAAATAGGTATTATTTTTTTTTATATAAATGGTCTTAAAAAGGTATTAAAAAGACTTGAATTTAACTTGAAGAAACCTGTAGGAACCCTGTATATAACTCTGATTGTATTCATCTGAAAGAAGAAAGTCATATACACTTAGGATGGCTTGAGGGTGAATTAATCATGGGCTAATTTTCATTTTAAAGTGAACTACTCCTTTGATACAATGTGTAGTTAGGATTTTGAATTAAGCTTAATGTTTCTCTAGCTCTACATATCAGAAATATACAGAGCCACATATATTATCAGAAATTAGAGCTGCAATTGTTGAAAGATTTGGATCTTGATACAAATACCCACGCAATATTTTCCTAAATGACAACAGTTTGTCTTAAACCTTTGTCAAGTAAGATCATAGTGAACATTTATATCTGAATTGGCGCTGTCAGTAGCCACTTTACATGGACATTTTTTTGTTTTGATCAGAATGAAATCATTCTGATTGATGAATCTGAACATAGTTTTTACATGAATGCTAAGTCATCGGATTGATGTGCATTTAAAAGTCACAAGCTTAAAATCTATTTTAATCTTTTGCCGTGCACACACTGCACGAATATGCAGATTCCTGCTGTTGTCACAAACTAACCATCCTCCGTTGTTTTAAAAAGCAGACTTAAATTTACTTATTTCAGGTCCTGGAAATTTAAGAATCATCCACACATGTGATCACCTCAATTATTTTCCAAAGACACAAAGAATAATATTTTTATATTTTTACGTTTAAAAGCAATCATAAATCATTTGCAATCAAAATAATTAAAATACTTTATTATGCATCATTTTGTCTGCCCATTCATTCTATCATGGACTGAGAATCTGATTGTGAGAAACTACCTAATATTAAAATGACAAAAGTCTTGAGACAAATAATGTATTATTATTATTTTTGTTTATACATTTTTTTAATGGTTAACTTGGATCATTGAATGAATTGATGCTTTCAAACACATCGCATATTCATACTTTATAAACTGGTTTTATTAATACAAAATGAAATCAGAATAATCTGAATACATAAACAGTAATTCTCTATTGATTTCCCAAATGCCCTTCCAATGACATTCCAATTCCAAATGAAGTTTTTTGCTGTTGTTGTTTTTTATCCTGAGTAAAAGTTGTTATTCTTTCATAAGGTATTGTGACGTGTAAGTAACATGATTTCTCTAAAATCATAATCTCTAAAAACCCTCTTGTTTTGCAGAGTCTCTTAAGAAGACTGCACAGATCAACTGGCAAGAAACACAAATGACTGTCTGCAGTGTAAGCTGTACTGATAAATGTATAGTTGCTGCTTCCTTTAACTGTCCCCTTTTATTTCCTGTTCAAATGTTCAAAGATTTCAGTAAAGACTGGGTCAAATACAGGTTCAAAATATGTATTTTGACAATTAGGTATATAACTTTAAAGAGATACTCTTTAATCTGACATAAATCTGCTTCTTTAAATATTGTCTCTGGAATTTCACAATATAGCATAATATGATGGGTAATTTCAATAAAATTAAAATTTGAAAAGATTTATATCTCATTGTGTGCTCTAATGCTTTAAACCCTGTTTGTGTGGTGTTGCTACTCATTTAGATGGAACCCAGATGATCCCTAGTTGGGCCAAATGCATATGATTCCTAGTTGGGCCCCACCTAAAGCCCTGTGAAATCCTGCATAAAACCTAAATGAGTAAGTTGCTGGGGCCAACATGGAACCCATGGACAAACCCACTTACAGCCCATTTTTCAGCCCATGTAGTAACCTTGTAGTACCCACAAAAAAACTAAAGCTGGGACCAAGATGGGTCTTGTGCATGTAGCCCAGTTGGGGCCCACCTGTTTATAAGTGTCATCGTATATGAAATCCATGTGGGCAGTTGGCATGGGGCCATTATGGTACCCGTGGACAATCCCATACAGAGCCCATTTTTCAGCCCATTTCAAACCTACATGGGCCCCCACATACAAATATTAGCAGCTGGGACCGAGATGGGTCTTGTGCATGTTGCCCACTTGGGTCCCGCCTAGTACCAAGTGCAATCCTACATGAAATCCACCTGGGCAATTAACATGGGGCCATTATATAACCCGCGGACAATCCCATACAGAGCCCATTTTTCAGCCCATTTCAAACCCACATGGGCCCCACATACAAATGTCAACTGGGTTAAAGCTGGGACCGAGATGGGTCTTGTGCATGTTGCCCACTTGGGTCTCACCTAGTACCAAGTCCAATCCTATATGAAATTCATCTGGGCAATTAACATGGGGCCATTATGTAACCCGCGGACAATCCCATACAGAGCCCATTTTTCAGCCCATTTCAAACCCACATGGGCCCCACATACAAATGTTAACTGGGTTAAAGTTGGGACCGAGATGGGTCTTGTGCATGTTGCCCACTTGGGTCCCACCTAGTACCAAGTCCAATCATACATGAAAGTCATCTGGGCAATTAACATGGGGCCATTATGTAACCCGCGGACAATCCCATACAGAGCCCAGTTTTCAGCCCATTTCAAACCCATATGGGCCCCACATACAAATGTAGAGTGGGTTAAAGTTGGGACCGAGATGAGTCTTGTGCATGTTGCCCACTTGGGTCCCACCTAGTACCAAGTCCAATCATACATGAAATTCATCTGGGCAATTAACATAGGGCCATTATGTAACCCGCGGACAATCCTACATGGGGCCCATTTTTCAGCCCATTTCAAACCCATATGGGCCCCACATACAAATATTGGCTGGGAAAGACATGGATATCTTGGATGACACTGGGGTGAGTAAATTATTAGGAAATTTTCATTTTGAGGTGAACTAATCCTTTAAATAGAGACCTGCTATGGGCTATGAGTTTGTTAATTGTTAGTATATGGTTTTGTTGAAGCCATCATACTGAATTATTTCAACTTATTGTTAAAATAATCATGTTTAACAGTGAAATTCCCAGTGAAAAAACTACATTACCCATACATTACTCCATCAATCATAGAATCATAAAAAGCAAATTGTGCCAAAAGAATGTTTTGGTCCCCACCCTCTCCAAGAACAATTGGGATTCTTCATGATAATGTAGTTCTTTCCATTATTAAAATCATTACGTCTTCTACCTTTGTCCTTTTGTTCAATTTTCAAAAACTTTTTTGAAACTTTTTAAATCAAATTTTGTAATAATTAGTTTCACCTCATATTTGGTTGATTAAGTTCATGGTTTAAAATTAATACTTTTAAAAAAAATCCCTATGGGAAAAATGAATGTGAAAACTATTTCCTAATCCAAGGTAGGTGAAAAAGTGGTTTGGCATTATTGCACTCTATTAAGAAATATCTGATTGCTGAATGCCATGATTGACCAATCAGAATCAAGTTCCAGATAATTCCAGATGATAATAATAATTCCTTAAATGTAGCGCATTTCTGGACACGTTCACTCAAATTGGTTGTCAAAAAAAACAACAACAACACATATTCCATGTAGTTTGGTGCCACATGTATTTCAGAGCTGTGATGTTATTACTTTTTACTAAATGCTAAATTACTAAATGCTTTTCCTCAAGACACCCGTCAAGCATCCTCCCTTCTATATTTCAAAAACCTGTTAAAAATATTTTTCTATTATAATATTACTCTTCAGCTCTTGGTCTGTGTATTATACTCTGAAATGGATGTTTGCTATTTATCGGTATTCCTCTAACCTAACTTTGTAAAGTGACCTTGGGCATTGGAAAGGTGCTATAAAAATACAATTATTATTATTATTACATATTAGGAATGTTTGTAATCCTACACCTGCTGTGAGAGAGTCTTTTATATGATGTGACACTCAGCAGTGGCAGCATCTTTACTGTGGGTGCTCATTACTAAAAATCCTATAAATGTCTCAGTCATTTGATCTTGTGTTTTTTTTTTTTTTTTTTTCGTTATGAGCCAGCTAAATAAAGCTGCGCGTGTAAGTATAGATTTGGTTTAAAGCCTTTATTATTAGTGTCAATCAAATTTGCCTGGACGGTGTAAAATTATCTTTATGTGCATGTGTGTATAGAGCAACAACATGTGATGCCAAACACTAATAATTCAAAACAAAGGAAGAAAACATGTAAATTGTCACTGAAATCATGAAGGAAATCAGTGGAAATGTTTGTGGTTAGTCAATAACAAAAAGAAGTGCACCTTAATTGTCATTGCCTCTCTCTTTTGTGTTACAATAAGGCAGGTTTCACATGATAACAGATGGTAACTCATTTTACTTTAGCCCCCTGAGCTGCATTTGTGTGTAAGAGAGAGACAGTGAGTATATGTGAGACAGATTTGACTCGGGACTGCTGCTGTTCTCCTCTTCTACTGTCCCTCATCTGTAGTAGAAAATGAAAGTGTGATGAAATGTAATATCATCCCCCTTGGGTAACTCAAGGGAGACAAGCAAGCAGAACACAATATATATAATGGATATTACTGCAGTTCAGCACACACACACACACAGGGACATTTACACATACACAGTACAAGATGCTACAAAATAAACACACAGTTGCTTGCATACAAACACAAACAGATACTCGCATGTACGCATGCACACACACTGTTATTTTCAGAGGAAGATTAACGTTAACCTCAGTTACCTTTTTTTTCTCTTATGTCCATGAAATTCACTTATATTTACCATCAGTCTCATTTTCCATCTTCCTAATGGATTTCAATAACAAGCCTTGAACTTTTGAGCCTCTGAAAGTACCGCGCACAGCCATGACAAACCCAAATCACTGGATAACATCTATTATTCATTATCTAAGCCATGTAGAAATAAATTGCTTTTTTTCCAGTCAAGGTTGACTGGGAGAGATGAGGGAAGGGGGTTAGAGGGGTGGGGGGAAAGAAGGACGGAGTAGACAAGGAAGAAAAAAATTTTGTGTGTTTGTGTGTACATTGTACTGTGGACACATTGGATCTGTCAGGGTCTTTGTTATAATGTCAAGTTATAGCTGTAAAAGGCTCTTAGCTCTTAGCACTAGTGTTAGCAATATTTCTCTGTTCAAAGAAGAGCTTGTGTGTGTATGTGTGATTCTTTAAAATAGATATGATGGATGTTTGCAGTGTGACCTACTAATGGATACTGAAAAAGAACAAAAATGTTCTTCATCTGAATGAAAGTGTACCAGTCTGTCTATATATATATATATATATATATATATATATATATATATATATATATATGAATAATATATTTTACATTTATACATAATGTTACAAATTAATATATATTGAGGCAACTGAACATTAATTACATTTAATACAATATATATAATTTTTTACATTTTGTTATATTTATACATATTCATATTTATTGTGTCCATATATGTATGAATATATTGTAAATACCTTGAGCCTCTTTTGATGCTCACCATTAATATGAATATGTAAATGCACTGTTGTCCATTAGCAGGTGATGGGTGTCCTAGTCTTTTCTTGCACGTCATAGCTATAAATATAGGCTCATGGATTTTAATTTGGCTGGCATTGCTAATGTATTTAAACAGATGGCAGCACACATATACTGCATTAGTCAACTGCTCTTTTGTTCTCTCAAATATTTATAGTACACACACTGTGGATAACCTGAACAGCTATTATATAATAAAGTGAGATGGAACTTTGTACCTTGAGGTTAAACACTTACACTCGCTCGTGATGAAATCCTGTTATATGTTTGCATGTGAGTTTCATTGAAGTGAAAGTGGTAATTGGTAATTATGAAAAGTATAAAGAAATCTAAGTCCCTTGATATACACAAAAACACAGACTCCTACACACTGTAAGTACATCACAGCTTTTATAATAATGTGTTAATTAATAACAAGACTATCTAGTCCAACGCAATTGCTGCAATTCACTTGTGACTATTTCCACAGCTCGGGTTTGTCTGTGTGAACAAAAGTGTTTGTGAAGTTGTGTGTGTGTGTCTGCTCCTGCCTCCCTCATGTTATAGGTTGCTATGGATACAGCTTTTGACAGGCCCTTGTCAAATGCTTAGTTCGATACTCTGTGTCCACAGAGAGCAGTTTCTTTGATCATAGTTCAGAGCTAAGGGATCTTAAAAATCAGGGCAAGGGACGATACTTTGAAGACAAAAGTATAAGAAAAATCCATTGGTTGACACTGTTTGGAGTGTCTATTTCAGTGCATTTTCTGAGTCTATCCATAACGAATATCTCAGACAGTTCGAAGATGAAATTATCATGTAATCAATGATTCACTTAAACTTAGCTCTTAATGTAAAATCCTGTATAATCATTATTCTATGGTAGTTAACCACACTGTAAAAAATTTCTTGTCAAATTAACAGTAACTTACTGGCAACAATTATCCAGTAGTTGCTGTATTTCATTCAACAGTAAAATTACTGTAAAACTAACTACAGTAGTGTTAAGCATACTGTAAAATTAAATACATTATTTTACTGTAATTTTTTATCATGTTGAACTACAGTATTACACCGTTAATTTTTAATAATACTGTATAGTATTATACAGTTATGAAATGTCATTTTATTTCTTTTATAGTGCTACTGTGTAACCTGTAGAATATGTAGAAAATCCGTAGAAATATTATTTTAACTGTTAATGGGAAATAGAAAAAAGAACAATTGAAGTTTTAACAGCACAACCAGGTTTATTGTGTATTTTCAAACAATACATTAGTAATAATAATGTAATATAATACAACAATAAAAATCTGTTTTAAAAAAAGACCAATGAACAATTTATCATTAATAATTAAAATCAGTGAACAATTCATGTATTTCAATTCATGCAAAAATTATCCTGAAGAGGTAAAATAGAAACTTGAAAGCAGAACAGGTGAGGATGAAGGCCAGGTGAGGAAAAAAGTGGAAGAGCAGCGACAGCACTTCTGATAATCCTGCAAGAAATGATAAGCACAAATCAATCAGAGGCTAAACATACAACTAATTAAAAAAAAAAAAAAACTAAATCACATTATCAACACCTTTTAAGGGGATTTTTTTTTGCCTATGGTATCCACCTTATTTTTCACAGAAGAGTGGTCCGGTTTCATTCGCTTACAGTTATTTCTAGCTGTACAAAAAAGCTTGTTATGCTTCTTGATATTGCGAACTGGTATTCCTTACCCTATTATTTTAATGTATTGAATTTGTCATAATTGTAAACACTAGTTTGAGGCACAAATATTTTTATCATTTACAGCATTTGTTATTCATCTCTTATTTCCTTATACCAGCTAATGAACCGGAAGTCTCGCACATTCAAAGAAAATGGCTTACTTCACTTTTGAAGTTGAAAAATAAGGTGGATATACTGCTTGCATGTTGTGTGGCATACATGGATATACATATATCGACTATATTAGGGGTGGGGGAAAAAATCGATTCACATATGAATTACGATTCCATCTTCTGCGGATTCAAACCGATTCACACATTTCAAAAATCGATCTAAATGTTTAATAATGTTATGATGTTGTTTCAAAGAAGGACAGTTTAGAGAGTGCACAAGCTTGAAACAGAGGAAGCATTATGAATTAAGCTTATACTTGACTACAGAAGTTCATATCAATATCTTAACAAATAGAAAATAGTCTTAAATAATGTTTAGTTTAGTTAGCCGAGCACACTTCAGGCTTTTCTTGTGATCTTTCCATGTACAGGTAGGCTACTTTGGTTTTTACATCCAAGAAACACGTTCAACATGGACACGCAAACGGTTTTCTGTGGTAACGAACAAATACCGCCTACAGTATAAAAGAGCATGAACATGTCCTGTATCAGAGGCTAAAGTAATAAATATTGAGAATGCAATGGCCCTTATTCTATATCTGACTCCAAACAATCGGCCACTGATGAGGGCTGCGTTTCCCCAAAGCATTGTAACCTTAAATTAATTATAGAACAATTACCACCAATGGTCTACAATCAATTTAGGCTTACGATGCTTTTGGTAAACGCAACCCAGATCCTAAAGGATAGTCAGTTCCTTTCATAGATATGTCTGTCGACTTGATGCTCACTAATTTGAATGATGAAAAAGATGCGTGTATGAATGCTGAGCGGCATTCATACACTAGCGGCATTCGGGCTAGATTAAATTAACGCAGATATGAGGTGTGTATAATTTAAACTAAATAACTCCCACTCGATTGGGAATAACAGTAGCTGCTGTTTATTTCTATGCTGTTCGATTTTGAATCAAATTTAAATTTGATATATGCATAGAATATATTTAAAATCTATGATCAAATGTAAATCTATGCATATATCAAATTTAATTTGATTCAAAAGAGAATTGATTTTTGAATCAAATCGTGACCCCAAGAATCTATTTGAATCGAATCATGGATTCAAAAAAATTACCACCCCTGTTACATTTCATTCTATTTTTACTTAACCTGTTGTCTTCATTATTTAATGCAAGTTTGAGAACATTTAAACCTTAAAAGAAATAAATATTTGAAATTGATTGTGATAATTATCAATACTGACTGATACATTTTATCAAGATAATTTTTGACCTTATCACCCAACCCTATGGAACACAAATGAGTATAAACTCCATGAATGAAATTCACAACTACATATCAAATAGCCGCATTGCCGTTTCTGTGTCTTTCAGAAATCAGATATTTTTACCATTTCATGTTTTAATTAAAACTTATTTAAAGAGATGTTACAATTATAATAAAAAAAAAAATTTGAATTCTTTGACTTATACAAGGCATATGTGTTAAATGGAAACTGTGAAGGGAACATAATTACATATACTTTTTTATTTTTTTAATTTGAAAAATGTATGGTTTAAGTCATTTCCGCCCTTTTTGGATTTTTCTAAATACAGATTCAGACACAAATAATTTCTACCGATATGGGCTCCGCTGCACATCCCTAATATCTCTTACCTTAATGATTTTGCCAGTCATATTCTGCAAAGTCCCTGATGAAAGATGTGTGGATTCAAAGACATGTTCTTCCTCCGAACAACCTTCCCACTCTTTCCGCTCACCTGGAACTGTGATGTGCATTTAGAATTTTCAGGATTTATCCTGACAAGAAACCTGTAAATAAATAAAAAAATACTTTCCAACTGAATAAAAAACAACAACTCTTACGGACCATTTCTTTAATTAAAGTCATTCTAACTGCATTCTAATAGGCTTCATCGCGCAGTTTAAATGGATAGTTCACTTCAAAATGAAAATTCTGTCATCATATACTCAAGTTGTTTCAAACCTGTATACATTTCTTTCTTCTGCTGAACACAAAGGAAGATATTTTTAAGAATGTCAGTAACCAAACAGTTAACTGGGCCCATTGACATCCATAGTATTTTCTTTATCCTACTATGGAAGTCAATGGATCCAGTTAACTGTTTGGTTATGAAAATATCTCCCTTTGTGTTCAGCAGAAGAAAGAAATGTATACAGGTTTGAAACAACTTGAGGGTGAGTATATGATGACAGAATTTTCATTTTGAAGTGAACTATCAAGCTTGACTCTCAAGGCGTCGTTTTTTTCTTTCTGCAAATGAGTAACAAGTCAGTTTGCACATAGTTAAAACAACAATTACGATATTATAGCTGACAATACTGTAAATTACATACCTAGCTTTGTCTTTGGACAAAAATGCACACTTTTGAGCGCTTCCATCAGATAGACTGAGGTAAATATGAGCGCGCAACTGCACAAGGTAACTTTACTGGCTGATCGTCAGGTCCTCACAGACGAGTAAAAGAAAATAGTGATTTACACGAAAATAAGCGCGAATAAATCGATAAGAGGAATCGAAATGTTAATTTTTATAACAATAATCCGAATCCTAACCTTGGGTATCCGATTTCAGGATACATTTATCGATTTTCAATTCCCAACCACCCTATGAAAATGTACGTTACCCGCAGGCGCTTCCACCGACTTAAAATGGTAAATAACTAAATGTTTTGATCATTATGACCGTATACGTGGTCAGCAAATAACTGTAAAGTTAATAATTAGCTAGAATCCATCTATACATACAAATAATAAGATTTATTACTTACCAGATGACGAAGTTCCACAGGTCGGCAGAAACAGACACGATCGATGCACTGACATGACAGTCACAGAAAAACGTCTCAGGTTACGACTGTAACCTATGTTCCCTGAGAACAGGGAACGAGACAATACGTCAACGACGTTATGGGGAACGCCTCAGGCGTGACAGGTGTCTGAAATCACTATCAAATCACGTCAATCATATTGACCGGCGACAGCCCGTGAATCATTAGCGTGAATGATTAACGTGCGACCTGGAAGTATAAAAGGGCGCCTTGCAAACATGACAAATCACCTTATCGTCTGAAGGGACTGTACGGTAGGCAAGCCCCGAGGCATGGCAGGGAGACGTATTGTCTCGTTCCCTGTTCTCAGGGAACATAGGTTACAGTCGTAACCTGAGACGTTCCCTTTCGAAGGGAACTCAACAATACGTCAACGACGTTATGGGGAACGATATACCAACTCCGCCATGCTAAGGGGAGTGCATGCCAAGTGGCAGTGACAACTGTCAGAACCAGCAACTTCAAATGAAACGCTAGAACCACTCACCCTCAGGTCACACTGGGCTGTCAGTGACAGCATTCCCTACGATCATAGCCCAAGCTACAGCCTCACAGAAAAACCTTCATAAACATGGTTAAATGAAAGGTCTACCTGGGCAGGCTCCGGGCCTGGAACCACAGCTTCCAATTAGAAGGGGTCCCTTCTAGGAAATGTGGCTAGGGAACCCGAAGGAACCCCAGCCAGTCACTATTCAGGGGAACGTACTCACCCCAAAATGCCACCAGGACGGCCTGACCTGGCGTCAGTACATAGACACTTAGTCTGGCCAAATCCTGTCTGTCTGAAGACAGAGCCTCTGGACAACAAAGCCTTAAGTAAGGCATCCAACCCGAGGGACTGCGAAGCTAGCAGTGAACCACTCGGCCCGGATCTCAGAGACGGGATATCCCGGAGAGTATGACTCAGCATAGTGCTTTCCAACCCTTGCTAGCGAGGGGAGTTTCTCTACTCGATCCATGGATCAACCCAGTGTCTGTGTTTCAAACCACTGAGGAGGCCTGTGAAGGCCTAAGGGCTGATCTAACTGGGAGGCCTCACGAGAGGCCTTCGACCGTCTGACCAGACTCAGGAAGCCACATGCTCATAGAGACCCTCGGTGAGGGGAGCACAGGTCTGCCTGGTAGGCGAACCAGGCTGTAGGCAGAAAAAGTTCCGAGAGGGAACCAATAGCAGAGAATGAACACTTTAGCGAGCCAGGGCGCAAGCTCGCCTTCAGAAGCTGCCTATTAAGGCTAGCTGAAACTGATAGCAAGAGACCACTAGCTTCATAAACCCAGCACCACTAGGGAACGTTACAGGGAGGCCCGGAGAGGCCTACTACCTGATAGCCAACGTAAGTGGGAATTCACCTTCAAAGAGGCCAAGAGAGGCCTACTACCTGATAACCACAGTACGTGGGAACTCACCTTCAGGGAGGCCCGGTGAGGCCTGCTACCTTACAACCACAGTATGTGGGGAGCTCACCTTCAGGGAGGCCTGGTGAGGCCTACTACCCAACCGTACTCATCCAAGGAGGCCTGGAGGAGCCTACTACCTGATAATCACAGCATGTGGGAACTCACCTTCAGGGAGGCCTGGTGAGGCCTACTACCTGACCGTTCTCATTCAAGGAGGCCTGGAGGAGCCTACTACCTGATAATCACAGCATGTGGGAACTCACCTCCAGGGAGGCCTGGTGAGGCCTACTACCTGACAGACAAAATATTTGGGAGCTCACATTCAGGGAGGCCCAGAGCGGCCTACTACCTGACAGCCACAATATTTGGGAGCTCACATTCAGGGAGGCCCAAAGAGGCCTACTACTTGATAGCCAACGTAAGTGGGAATTCGCCTTCAGGGCGGCCGGGTGAGGCCTACTACCTGATAACCATCTTAAGTGGGAATTCACCTTCAGGGAGGCCTGAGTGGCCTACTACCTGAAAACCACTGGTAGCTTCGAGCCCTGAGTCCGGGTGATAGTATAAGGTGGCCTGCTAAGGCCAGCCAGCTGGGGACTCGCCTATCAGGGAGGCCTGGTCGGGCCTACTAGCTAATAGCAAGTCATATTCTGCCATAAAGTACACTGTTGGGAACCATACCACACAAGCATAATTTACTAATGGGCTTCCAGTAGCGCTATAAGGTATGTCCCACAATGTTGGGACTCACCTCCGAGGAGGCCTGTTTAAAGGCCTACTACCCATCAGTGAGTCAACTGCCCGAACCACCAAGGCCAACCACGTAAAGTGAGCTGGCCTACAGTGCCCTCTAGGGGGCTGTCCAATCAAGGAGGCCTGCTGAGGCCTACTACCTAATGGCGCAGCCTTCGTTGGCAGAAAAGCTGTTTACACAGCGCCTACAGCATCCTGGTGCCTAATCACATTGCCCATGGCAGTGTACTCCGCAAGAAAGCTAGCACCCTCAAAACAAGGGGAGTACAACAAACGCCACTCTGCCTCAACGGAGGCCCCAGTTAGTCAGGGGCCTACCATCTATGCATGGGCGTCAGCTCAGGGCAATGCTCTGGCTTCAGGGGAGCGTACTTCGACCAAAGAAGAAGTGAAGCTCACTTCATACTCGACCCGAGCCATAGTGGTGCGAGGTAGGATAAAACAGAACTGGGAGTGAAGTGCTCAGACCTACCCTGTATCACAGGGGGATACTCACACCTCACCCTGAGGTTACCACGGTGCGGGCCTGCCAGCGGCTCTAGGGGTGACAGAAATGTATCTATGTGTAACCCGGGTGATCCAGGCTACCAGTAGAAGAGTTGAGAGAGATGTAAAAAGATGAGAAAATTAAGAAAGAGAATAAGAGAGAAAAACGAGTGCTTTAGAAGAGAAAGTGTCTCGTCCAGTCATGGATCGCGCTGCATTGATTGACACTCCAACGAGCCAATGGTAGCAGCGCACTGAGACTGCGCCGGCGACACTGACGCTGTCAGAGACACTGAGAGAGAGAGAGCGAGTCAGACGAAACAGATGCACATTGAGTGATCTCTAGATATTCCGCATCAAAATATAGATATTGAGAAAAAGAGACTTGAATGCAGTCAAAAGATTACATTTTTGAGTGAAAGTGATTGAACTTTGAAGAGCTGACGTCGAAGTGAGAAGACGACGAGGCAGAGAATCGAGAATAATAACCGATGTACATACACGGGGCACCAAAAGCACCGCAAATTATCTTCTTATTGGATAAGATGTCAAATTCTTGCCTTGGTGAGTTGCGTTTTTTTGATACTGACTGTTGAAGACTCAGCGGCAAATCAGTAGTGTGATATTAGCGTTCATATAGGCCGCTTATGCATAGTGTGTGAGCTAGTGCTAATTTGCACGTTGGGCTAAAGCTAATCACATGTGAAGATGCAAACGAGTCAATGAAGAGTGACAATGCCGTGTGTAAGTGTCAAGATATTGAGTTAATATGTTGTTTGAAGTGTATACATGATGTTTGTTAATGAAAGTGTTTGAATGGAAGATTAATTATTGTTCTGCCTTGTGTTTTTGCAAGGCTGGGTTTTTTCCGTTTTGTTTGTTTTTCTTCTGAGAAATTGTGATCACCATCCTGGACACGTGAGACGCACATGAGCGTATGTAAAAGGCGAGCCACCCACGGAGACCATTTGATTGTTGAACTTTGATCTCTATTTCATCGAAACTGGTATGAGACATCTTTTCCTTTTGCTTTTGGACAAATGGGACTGAGACTTTGTTTTTTCATATTTTTTCCTCGAGCTTTGAACGGAGAGACATTGATTCTGAACTGAACGATTCTAAAGAGTCAACAACTCTTTTGATCCGAGTCATTTGATTCTGAACTGACATTAACTGAATCAATTCAGTAAATCTTAAATATTTGATTCATTTGGTTGAAAAGACTGTTGCATTTTGAAGGGAAAGAGTGATTTGAGTTACTGAGCTGTAATATTTTGTTTTGAGAACATTGTTTATTGTTTCCTTCCAACTGTATTGGGGTATAAACAAACTGAGACTGAGTTTTCTAAGAAGTTTTATTTTATTTCTTTTTTGTACAAAGTATATGACAATTGTTGTCAATTGAGTTGAATTGAGCTAATGAGTCCAACTTCCTGAAATTTGGAAAAGAGAATTGATTATAAGCATTATCATACATTGTATGTTGTTAAATGAGAGTATTGAGATTTACATGCTCCAGATGAATCGCAATTAAGAATTGTTTCCAATGAATGCAAGATTCCAATCAGTAAACAGAGCTCTTGGTTTTCACCTACCTGCTGTGTTGCTTCCCTCTCTCCAGTAGCCGCTCCTTACCTTCTGATCAGTTGGCCCATATTGAACCATATACGTGTGACACATCAGACCTAGCACCTGTGCCACGCTACAACCTTGGCGAGCCAGCCAGGAGAGGGGGCACAGCAGCGACTGAGGTGAATAATCATCGATACAAGTACGTACAGAGAATCTGACAAAAATGGATGTTGTGGAACGGGAAGGTGTTAATGTGCAAAATGCAGTAATCGTTAGTGGCATAACACTGACTGAATCCGATCAAGCACTAGAGACATGCCTCTTGAGATTTGGCTCCATACGACGCAATCTACTGATTGACGATCCACAATCTGAGTTTCATCGTAATGCAGTAGTGGAGTTCAAGCACAGTTCAGCCATGTGCGATCTTGAGCCCCAGCTGCCTCTAACCTTAGCGAGCCCTACTGATGCAGACACTGTGTTCCATGTGCGCGCTCTGGGTACGGTTTACACCCCCACCACTAGTAGCGCCACCGCTGAGTGCTTGGAGAAACTACAAGCAATTGCAAGCGCCAATGGGGAAACCCTACGAGATGTCCTCCAAAGAGAATTGATGAAGGTCAGTGGAGTGAAAGCTCAAGCTGATTTGTCATGTAGAGCAGGACCTGGGCAAGAGCAAGGCCCTCTAGAGACAAGCCCCTTGACAAGCGCGACTAGCACTCCTTCGCGGTTGGAAGGATTCAAGTCACTCTCTGAACTGACAATAGAGCCTGAAAACCCAGTCAAGGTAAACATAGGCGCAGCGTCGCCTCACTTTTCGAACGATGCAGACGCCAACTCTGCTGAGACAATATCAGTGAAGCTTCCCATGTCTGCTATGAACCCTTCAGGCATCCAGAGAATAGTGATGGAACACATTGTGAGGACGAGTGATCCCGTGTCCCCACACAGTGCTTCATTCCGCCTGAAAGCTTTCTCTGGGAGGAGCCCTCGTCCAAACAACGAGCCTGACTTCGACACCTGGAGGGCAAGTGTTGACTACTTACTGAATGATCCATCCCTTCTTGAGTCGCACAAGACGCGGAAAATCCTGGACAGCTTGTTACCGCCTGCTTCAGACATAATCAAGCATGTGAACCCGAACGCTTTATCGTCAGAGTGTCTTAGGCTGCTGGAGTCCGTCTATGGGTCGGTGGAGGATGGAGACGAATTATTAGCCAGATTCATAAGCACCCTGCAGAATCCTGGCGAGAGGTCGTCCGCCTACCTTCACAGATTGCATGTAATTCTGAGTGCTGCCATCAGACGGAGCGGAGTTGCAGAGAATGAACGAGACCGTTGTCTGTTGAGGCAGTTCTGCCGGGGGTGCTGGGACAATGCCCTGATAGCTGATCTGCAGCTCGAAAAGAGAAAAGCAGACCCACCTCCTTTTGCTGAATTAGCCATACTCATCCGTACAGCGGAAGATAAGCAAGCATCAAAGGAGGAGAGAATGAGGAAACATCTGGGTACGAGCAAGCATCCATCAGTTCCCCTTAAACTGCGTACAGCAGCACACCAACAGTCTGCTTATTGCAACACATCGGAGGAAGACACTGATTCCCCTGCTCTTGCTGCTCCCAAGCCGAAAGCCTCTAAGCAGAAGAGTAAAGTGCAACTCCCTGAAATGGTTGAAGTAGGCATTCTGAAGAAAGAGATTGCAGCTCTCCAAAGCCAAGTTGCAGCAATTAAAACAGCTACTCATTGGGAAGTGAGAGAGCAAGCAGGGATGAGTGATCTTCAGGAACTGAAAGAACAAATAGCGGGGCTTAAAGTTCAAGTTGCTGCTTCTGGAGCGCAGATATACCAGTCTGAAAGATCCCTCAGTCAGAGAGGGAACCTGAGTAGACCTGGCACTGAGGAAAACAGCAAAGAGAGACATGCAAGACCAAAGCACACTGAGATTAAGACCAATCGGCCTCGGCCATGGTATTGTTTCCGCTGTGGGGATGACGGCCACCTAGCCATCAACTGTGAAAGTCCCCCAAATCCATCTAGAGTTGAAGATAAGAGGAGGAAGCTGAGAGAAAGGCAGGCTGAGTGGGACCTCCAGCAAGGACTTACCACAGAGTCTTTAAATTAAAGTCAGTCTCTGTCACAGGGCTGATGGAGACTGAGAAAAACGGACAATGCCCTAAGCATCAACGAGTGTTTGACAAGCAGGCCGATAGCAGAAGCCCCTTGAAGTTACCTGCTGGACTGGTAGGAATGAAATGCACTGCACAAATTAAAGTAGAAGGGAAGAAAGTGAACTGCTTGTTGGACACAGGATCTCAGGTAACGACAATCCCCCTGTCTTTCTACAACAGTCACCTGTCACAGCATCCCATGCAACCGTTAAAGCACCTGTTAGAAGTTGAAGGGGCAAATGGACAGGCCGTTCCCTATCTAGGATATGTTGAATTGACTCTGAAGTTTCCTCAGGAGTTCCTAGGAATTGAAGCTGAAGTTCCAACATTGGCCCTAGTGGTCCCAGATCTGACGTATGCACCCCAGATCCTCATAGGCACCAACACGTTGGACGTCCTGTATGCTGATCATGCACAAGCAACCATGCCCCAAGTTAAGTCATATTACCATGGGTATCGAGCAGTGATAAGAGTCCTCGAAGCAAGACGACGACGAGCTAGTGCAAGTGTCTTGGGCCAAGTGAAAGGAGGCGGTACGCCTGAAGTTATAGCAGCCGGAAGTACCGTAGTTCTCGATGGTTGTGTCAACATCATTGGGCCGCTGTCGGAGACTTGGGTGGCAGTGGAACCGTCAGCATCATCTTCCTTGCCTGGTGGGCTGCTAGTGGCTAATAGTCTGCACTCCTTACCTCCGAAGCACAATGTCCGGATACCAGTAGTGCTGAAGAACGAGACGCAGACTGATTTAATAATCCCTCCAAGAGCAGTACTGGCCGAAGTACATGCCGTCCGGCATGTGATTGAAGGAAGACACCCCATGAGTGTCCCTGAGTGCAAAGCTGCGAATCCTTCACAAGTCAAGGTTGTTCCTGACTTCGGTGACTCTCCCTTGTCATGTGAATGGAAGGAGCGGATAACGGATCTAGTGAACTGCATGCCAGATGTTTTTGCACTGCACGAGTTAGATTACGGCCACACTGATAAGGTGAAGCACCATATCAATCTTAATGACAAGACACCCTTCAAGCAGCGTGCTAGACCTATCCACCCACAAGATGTGGATGCAGTAAGAAGACACCTCAAAGAGCTCCTCGATGCCGGTGTCATAAGACAATCTGAATCCCCATTCGCTTCCCCGATAGTAGTCGTGAGGAAGAAGAACAACGATGTGCGCTTGTGTATCGACTTCAGAAAGTTGAATTCCCAAACCATAAAGGATGCGTATGCTCTGCCGAATCTGGAGGAAGCCTTTTCTGTTCTAACTGGATCCAAGTGGTTTTCAGTTCTTGATTTGAAATCGGGTTTCTACCAAATTGAGATGGAAGAGGCTGACAAACAGAAGACAGCGTTCGTATGTCCATTGGGGTTCTGGGAGTTCAACCGAATGCCCCAAGGTATCACAAATGCACCGAGCACTTTTCAAAGACTAATGGAGCAGTGCATGGGCGACCTTAACAGGAGAGAAGTGCTAGTTTTCATTGATGATCTTATAGTCTTTTCTGAGACTCTTGAAGAACACGAGGCCAGACTCCTTCAAGTTCTAGAACGGTTGAGAGATTACGGACTGAAGCTTTCTCCTAAAAAGTGCAAGTTCTTCCAAACGTCAGTCCGATATCTGGGCCACATAGTGTCTGAGAATGGTGTCGAAACAGATCCATCCAAAATTGAAGCCCTCAAGACCTGGCCAAGGCCTAGCAACCTTAAAGAGCTCAAGTCTTTTCTCGGGTTCGCAGGATACTACAGAAGGTTCGTCCAAGACTTTTCCAAGATAACAAGACCTCTCAACGACCTTACTGTTGGTTACCCCCCTCTGCAGAAAAACCAGAGACGAAGCCCAAAGCAAAGTACACCGTACCGAGATCCTAAAGAGCAATTTGGAGATCGATGGACTCAGGAATGCCAAAGAGCCTTTACCGCTATCATGGAGAAGTTGACTTCAGCCCCAGTCCTCGGATTTGCAGATCCCAGCCTTCCCTATGTGCTGACTACGGATGCGAGCACCACTGGACTTGGGGCTGCCCTTTATCAAGAACAAGAAGGCCAAATGAGAGTAATTGCTTTCGCCAGCAGAGGCTTAACCAAGAGTGAAACGAGATATCCAGCACATAAACTAGAGTTCCTCGCGCTCAAGTGGGCAGTTACGACCAAATTCAGTGATTATCTGTATGGAGGAGAGTTCACTGTGATAACGGACAGCAACCCGCTCACCTATATTCTGACATCTGCGAAGCTCGACGCGACCAGCTATAGGTGGCTGTCCAGCCTGTCGACATTTAACTTCAAGATTCAATATCGTGCAGGCAAGCTAAACCTGGATGCAGATGCGCTCTCGAGACGTCCTCATGACAGGCCTCTGGATGACTTAGTCTCTCAAAAAGAGTGTGAACGAATCAAGCAATTCACCCTTCACCATTTAGCAGAATCAGATCAACCAACGATACTGCCCGTAGCGGTGAAAGCTCTTTGCGAAAGACACCAAGTGTTTCAGAGCTGTACTGATCCTGACATGTCGTATCCCCAACCTACCGTGTTTGAGTCGCTGTCTCTCGGCGTTGGTGCAATACCCCAAGAGTTCCAGCAAGAGGACGCCCATGGTCTTCCAATTCTTCCCCGAATGTCTGAAGAGGAGCTGAAGGGACACCAAAGGGCTGATCCAGAACTCAAAGAAGTTATCAAATATCTTGAGTCTGGTAAGAAACCAGTTGGGAAAGTAGAACCTGCGGAAGTAGCCTTATGGCTAAGAGAGTGGAGCAGATTCGAGTTCAAGAACGGAATGTTATTTAGAAGGAGGCAGGACCGAGGAAGTGTGCTATATCAGTTGGCGCTACCCGTGGATCTCAGAGAGATAGTGCTAACGAGCTTGCACAACGACATGGGCCATCTAGGGATCGAGAGAACCCTGGACCTCGCTAGATCTCGGTTCTACTGGCCAAGGATGGCGACAACTGTAGAAGAGAAAATAAAGACCTGTGAGCGCTGTGTGAGGCGGAAGACTCCTCCTGAGCGAGCTGCAACCCTGGTGAATATAGTGACAAGTAGACCTCTTGAGCTAGTCTGCATGGACTTTCTGTCACTTGAACCTGATCGGAGTGGTACAAAAGATATCCTAGTGATCACCGATCATTTCACCAGGTATGCTGTAGCGATCCCCACCAGAAACCAGAAAGCTGAAACCGTGGCCAGATGCCTGTGGGATAACTTCCTAGTCCATTACGGATTCCCGGAGAAACTCCATAGTGATCAAGGGCCCGACTTCGAGTCAAAACTGATTAAGGAGCTGTGCACCATAGTAGGAATACGTAAAGTGAGAACGACACCTTATCACCCTCGCGGCAACCCCGTGGAACGTTTCAACAGGACGCTGCTTCAGATGTTGGGGACCCTGGATGATAAGGGAAAGACCTGCTGGAAGAGTTTTGTGAAGCCGTTGGTCCACGCGTATAACTGTACTCGTAATGACTCAACTGGGATCTCACCATACGAGTTAATGTTCGGGAGGCAACCCCGACTACCAGTTGATCTGGCCTTTGGATTACCTGCTGATAAATCATCACAGTCTCACTCGAGTTATGTGAGGAATTTGAAGGATCGACTGAAGGAGAGCTACAGGGTAGCAAGAGAGAATGCTGCAAAAGTAGCTGTGCGCAATAAGCGGAGGTTTGATGAGCGAGTGGTTGTTTCATTCCTTGAGGTTGGCGATCGCGTTCTGGTGAGGAATGTCAGACTAAGAGGAAAGAATAAGTTGGCAGATAAGTGGGAAAAAGAAGTTTACGTTGTGATCAAGAAAGCTGCCGACTTACCAGTCTATACTGTTCAACCTGAGGACAAGGATGGGCCGCTCCGTACGTTGCACCGTGACCTGCTATTACCCTGTGGGTTTCTGCAAAAAGAAGATAAGCCTGAGGAACCTGTAGTTTCAAATAATCATCGCAAGCCCAGAACTCGAGCAAACCTTGTGTTAAGAGAGTCTGAGAGTGAAACCCAGGATTCTGAATCTGAAGATGACTTTGCAAGTTACGTACCTGGGTACTTACCAAGCATTGAGAGCAGAATTCTTTCCAACCATAGACCTGAGGATCAGTCAAAAACTGGGGTTACGTCAGAAGTTTCTCCTAAAATGAAACCTGCAACTAATACAGACGTCAGGCTTTCTACCTCAGTGGAGTCACAAGGGAACTTACCTGATCTACCTGATGATGAAGACGGATGTCTGCGTGATGGACCTGAGAAAGGCAGATTGCAGTTGAAAGACCCTACAGGATCTGACATCTTAAGTGACATTCCTGTGCAAAATGGACAGCAGGACCAGGAGTCTGATAAACCCCCATCTGGGACTCTCGAGGGAGAAGATGAAAAGAATGATGGCTTGACACAGAATGAATCTGTTAATTTGAGGAGTCCCCAAGGCAGCGTAATGGAAAATGGCCAGAGCTTGGAAGATGTTCCTAGACGCTCACAAAGGCATTGTGAACCGCCAAGAAGGCTACAGTACCCCACGTTGGGTAATCCCCTTTCTCTGGTTGTGCAGTCATTACTGCAGGGGCTCAGTACAGCTTTCACTGTGTCATTGGGGGAGCCCTACTCTTTTGGAGATAGTCCTCAGAAAATGTGCAGTGGGAATCCTACTGCAGTGACTTTGCAGCCTAAAGGATGCAGCGGGACCTGCATATCTTCAAAGCGGGGAGAGTGTAACCCGGGTGATCCAGGCTACCAGTAGAAGAGTTGAGAGAGATGTAAAAAGATGAGAAAATTAAGAAAGAGAATAAGAGAGAAAAACGAGTGCTTTAGAAGAGAAAGTGTCTCGTCCAGTCATGGATCGCGCTGCATTGATTGACACTCCAACGAGCCAATGGTAGCAGCGCACTGAGACTGCGCCGGCGACACTGACGCTGTCAGAGACACTGAGAGAGAGAGAGCGAGTCAGACGAAACAGATGCACATTGAGTGATCTCTAGATATTCCGCATCAAAATATAGATATTGAGAAAAAGAGACTTGAATGCAGTCAAAAGATTACATTTTTGAGTGAAAGTGATTGAACTTTGAAGAGCTGACGTCGAAGTGAGAAGACGACGAGGCAGAGAATCGAGAATAATAACCGATGTACATACACGGGGCACCAAAAGCACCGCAAATTATCTTCTTATTGGATAAGATGTCAAATTCTTGCCTTGGTGAGTTGCGTTTTTTTGATACTGACTGTTGAAGACTCAGCGGCAAATCAGTAGTGTGATATTAGCGTTCATATAGGCCGCTTATGCATAGTGTGTGAGCTAGTGCTAATTTGCACGTTGGGCTAAAGCTAATCACATGTGAAGATGCAAACGAGTCAATGAAGAGTGACAATGCCGTGTGTAAGTGTCAAGATATTGAGTTAATATGTTGTTTGAAGTGTATACATGATGTTTGTTAATGAAAGTGTTTGAATGGAAGATTAATTATTGTTCTGCCTTGTGTTTTTGCAAGGCTGGGTTTTTTCCGTTTTGTTTGTTTTTCTTCTGAGAAATTGTGATCACCATCCTGGACACGTGAGACGCACATGAGCGTATGTAAAAGGCGAGCCACCCACGGAGACCATTTGATTGTTGAACTTTGATCTCTATTTCATCGAAACTGGTATGAGACATCTTTTCCTTTTGCTTTTGGACAAATGGGACTGAGACTTTGTTTTTTCATATTTTTTCCTCGAGCTTTGAACGGAGAGACATTGATTCTGAACTGAACGATTCTAAAGAGTCAACAACTCTTTTGATCCGAGTCATTTGATTCTGAACTGACATTAACTGAATCAATTCAGTAAATCTTAAATATTTGATTCATTTGGTTGAAAAGACTGTTGCATTTTGAAGGGAAAGAGTGATTTGAGTTACTGAGCTGTAATATTTTGTTTTGAGAACATTGTTTATTGTTTCCTTCCAACTGTATTGGGGTATAAACAAACTGAGACTGAGTTTTCTAAGAAGTTTTATTTTATTTCTTTTTTGTACAAAGTATATGACAATTGTTGTCAATTGAGTTGAATTGAGCTAATGAGTCCAACTTCCTGAAATTTGGAAAAGAGAATTGATTATAAGCATTATCATACATTGTATGTTGTTAAATGAGAGTATTGAGATTTACATGCTCCAGATGAATCGCAATTAAGAATTGTTTCCAATGAATGCAAGATTCCAATCAGTAAACAGAGCTCTTGGTTTTCACCTACCTGCTGTGTTGCTTCCCTCTCTCCAGTAGCCGCTCCTTACCTTCTGATCAGTTGGCCCATATTGAACCATATACGTGTGACACATCAGACCTAGCACCTGTGCCACGCTACATATGCCCAACCTAGGGGAGTGGGGCTTGAATGAAAGCCAACCACCTACAACCTAGTGCTCGAGCAGTAGCTCAGCGAGGTGAGTGAAGCCTAAACTGGCGGCCTAAATCCGTAGGCCAGTTCTGCATGGCAGAGTCGGGCAGGAAACCCAGTCTTCTTCGTGAAGCGAAAGACGGCCTAACCCTGCTCAATAAAGACATAAATACCACGGAGGCCTGTTTGAGGCCTACCATGTCCTTACAAACCATCCTTTGCACCACGCTGCATTACTCTAGTCACCCCAGAATGCAGAGAAGGGGGCGGGCCTTGGCCTAACGACTCCCATGGGAGGAGGCTGTTTATACAGGGATGCTAGAAACCTACATTCACAAAGTGAAGGTTCAGAGGAAGCAATGCTAAATTTTTAGCAGAGCGCCTTTATTATCCCTGGCACAGCCTAGGCCAGCTACAGAGGCGGCCCTGGTGAGGGCCAGCCTGCAGGCATAGATCTATCTGAGGGCTCGGAGGAGCCACAGCCTTACTAAAGAATATAGTCTGTATTATTCCATACAAAGGCTGTAGATCGCTCAGCCTAATGAAAACCCAAACAGAGCTCAAGGGGCAAAATACTCAGTCGAAGTCAAACGGACCCGTGGGCCGGACATAAGATCTATCTGAAGCTCTAGCGTCAGTCAACACTCTAAGTAACAAATTCTAAGAGAGAGACCAACTACTCTACCCTGAGGTGGCTAACAGCCCGAAGGCTAACATAGTTATCGTTCTGGCCACCTAATGGGGAACTTCAGGGCCCTAATAATCCAGGAAACTCTCTTACCTTATTACCTGATGACATGGCAAATGACATGACCCCATAGCTCTATACAGGGAACGAGGTCTGTAGAGAGATACATTTCGGAATTTTAATTCACAAAAATTTACTCTTGAAAAGACCAGTCAGCTCACCTGCGGCATGCGGAGTGAAGACTCGCCAGATAGTTCTTTATGAACCTGGGGTCCCCACTTTACATGCCTGAAAGAGGCGTTTCTACTAACCAAGCCTAGGCGGGCCATTGGAACATCGTTCTTATCACAGGCCCAGCCCCAGGCCTGATGTAATGAACGTCTGGGGAGTCAGAAGAGAGGAGAGGGCTGGATTTCTTTTTAATGAAGCCCTCCGGGGAGATTATCCAACAGCGACGCTGTATGCGCTTGTGCTGGATAACCTCCCTCAGATCCCTCTTCTTGCGGGAGTCACGCCTTTTCTGCGCCCTGTTCCTCCACGGAGGGGGCGCACGAGAGGCGACACTGGCTCTCTGGCCCTGTCTACGGTCCTCAGACCGTGAAGGGCCAGGCCCTCCCGCCTGCCTGGGCGTGGAACCGGATCTCAGCGGTATGCAGGGTCCTAAAAGCAGCTGAGCGCGCCTTCGCCTCCCTGAACTTCCCAAGCACCGCCTCCACGGAGGGGCCAAAGAGTTTAGAGGGCGAAACCGACGATTTGAGGAGAAAGTTCTTCTCTTTCTCCTCAACGTCGGCCAGGTTTAACCAAAGCTGTCTCTCCGTGGCCACCATCGCCGCCATCGACCGACTGATCGTGGCAGCAGTTTGTTTGGTGGCCCGGAGCGCAAGAACCGTGGTTCGGCGCGGCTCAGTAACCGCCTCAGGGGACATCCCTGCCCCCTGGTCGAGATCCTGCAGCAGGTCGGCCTGGTATGCCTGCAGCACCGCCATGGTGTGCAGGGAAGCACCAGCCTGAACTGCTGCCGTGTATGCTCTGCCATTCAAACGCGCTGTTGTATTTAGCGGTTTGGATGGCAGAAATGGAGCTCTCAGTGTCGACGCCTGCCCAGACACGAGATAGTTCGCAAACGACATGTCAAATGGGCGGCATCGACACATACCCATGCTCTGCGATCCCCTCAACATCAGCGAAATTAACCCGCTGATGTCAGTGAATACGGGCAGAGTATGGGCTCTTCCATGCCCTCTAGATCTCTGTGTGAAGATCAGGAAGGAATGGAAGGCTCACCTGAGCTGGTGGTGTATGGCCGGGGAGAAACCGATCGCCGAGCCTACCGCGAGCGGTCTCTCCTCTAGCGCGTTGCCATGGCAGGTTTTTTTTTTTTTTTTTTACAGCCTGTTGGCGGCTCGCTCCACAACATCCACCAGACCTGCATACACGGGGCAGGGTGGCTGAGAGGGTTCAGGATCTACCTGATTATAAACCTCCTCAGCCATCTCCTGCTCGTCCTGAAGAGCAGCAACTGCAGGAAACTGTCGGTGAAAAATCCTCATCATCGACCTGCAGTTCGCCCTCGTCAGCCGTCTAATCATCTGAGAGGTTTACAGCACTCTCAAGATGATCGACGAGCTCTATCTGGAAGCCCATGATGCAAGTCGCCGCTCTGCCTCGGCACGAGCGGGACCACGAGGACCAGACGTTGAACCCCCTTCACTCGAGAAGAGGGCCAGACGAGAGCGGAGCGTTTTAAGAGAAAAACGCTCACAGTTCACACAGAGGATTCCCTCGAGAACCTCCCGTGCGCGCTCTTCTCCCAGGCAGAAAAAGCACACTCGTGTGCTGTACATTTAATTTTCTTACCGTTTCATTGAGTAGCGTTTTCAAACAGACAGTCCCTGAAGACGATGAGATGATTTGTCATGTTTGCAAGGCGCCCTTTTATACTTCCAGGTCGCACGTTAATCATTCACGCTAATGATTCACGGGCTGTCGCCGGTCAATATGATTGACGTGATTTGATAGTGATTTCAGACACCTGTCACGCCTGAGGCGTTCCCCATAACGTCGTTGACGTATTGTTGAGTTCCCTTCGAAAGGGAACTCGTTCAAACTCAAATGGGCTCTAATGCACCCCCCACTGACAGAAATTAATACTGTCATGGTCACCCCATCCTGAAAATGTTTTATGTAGCCTAAAAATAACGTTGCTATAGGCTACCAATTTTTCCTGCGGAATGTGTGTGTTTTTTATCGCGGTCAATTTGCACTGCTGTATTTAGATTTACAGTAACTGATAATTTCCCAGAATGCATTGCAAATCAACAGTAACATACTGTCAACTGTGTGCACAGTACATAACTGTTGAAAATACAACATAATACTGTGACAACTTCTAAATCTACTGTAACTTACTGTACATAGGTTATACAGTAAGAAACTGTTGAGAAAAACAGTATAATCCTGTGAAAATAACAGAAATCATTTACAGTGCATGTTCAGTCGATCTACAAAAGTTAAAAGCAACCTAATTGAATAATAATAAAAAAAGTCTCTTAGACTTTCTTTTAAAACATGCTTAAGAGAAAGTGAAGATAGTCCTATTAATCCTGTTAGATAATGTATATGACATGCCTGACTGAGTTGTTTGATTATTGATTGTTCTCATACATGAGTATTGACGAAGAAGTAAATTAAATGGCTTCCCGATCAATTATCTTTTCAGTAAACTCTAAAGGAATTGCCAATTGGATCTTGATGCCTTTCTGTGGCCAGATGAGATTTAGTGTGTGAGCAAATCAAAATCAATAAAGCCAAACTGGAGTTAACCCTTTAATTACTAGCAAAGCTTGCTTTAAGACTAACAATGAGTAGAGGTTGTTTCCTAATGGTCCAATAAATTAAAACCAAGATGACATTACAGAGCGATCCATCTATGGAAGCATTCATTTGCTTTTCTGCTAAATTACTGGTGTATTATTTTTTTCTAACCAACCTCATTAATGCTCTTTACTGGGTTATCTTTTGTTCATATAGATTGCCAGTCAAATTTGCTGTTTCAATAAAAGATGAATAGCAATGGTTGCTGTAAAATAAACCTCTAACCTCAAAAAGAACTCAGACATGTACAATACAAAGGGAATGTGAAAAATATAGCTTGACAGGTTTGATAGGCAGATGCTTTGATTAAAATATCAAAACACCACCCATAAACACAATGAAAAAAAAAATGAAAAACAGAAAAGAGAGAGAGAGAGAGAGAGAGAGAGAGAGAGAGAGCACCTGCACATCATTGGCACTGGTGATTCATGAGTCCAATAGCTCTCATTAGAGTTCAACATAAGCCCTATTCGGACAGGATTAACTTTACAAGGGTAGATGGAGTAATGTAATTTTACCACAGGACTTCTGTAATATTAATGACCAATTCGCAGGGGATAAGATATCTCAGTAAAACTAGCAGAAGTGGGAGGGGTAACTCGATTTGCGCATCGCCTTTACCCCCCTGTCGTCATGTGCGTATTATCCTGATATCACGTGCGCAAACACATATAACCTATATTTTAATTATATACACTGTTAACTGTCGCTGTAGATTTAGCAGCGCAGTAGGCTACTGTAAAAACCTACAGTACAATACTGCATTTCTATATATATAATACCGTAATTTGCATTGCATTCTGGGCAATTTTGTTTGAGCGGGAACATTTTACAGTACATTTTAGTGTTGCTGTAACCTAGCTGTAACCTGGCTGTAATATGCCAGGCAATAATACAGGGTTGCTGTAAACAGAGAGCGCGCGCGCCGCCTGAATGACGTCAGAGCACAACTGCGGCAGAACACTCACTGGATGGATATCTTACTCTGCGGATATCTGGAAATTTGGTAAGTTAATTTTTACTTTTATAATAAGGTTTTAGGATTTTACGCTATAGTGTACATGGCTTTTAATGTAAAATGACAGTGGAAGTTTAGCCATCGACGGTTTAGGATTTTACGCTATAGTGTACATGGCTTTTAATGTAAAATGACAGTGGAAGTTTAGCCATCGACGGTTGCAAAAACACAATCTGCTCTTTTAACGCTGCTTGTGCTGACATTTTCAAATCTAACTCCGTGAATTAACATTACCTTACGGTTTATTTCGACCAAAACAGACTTGATGATTGTTGTAACGGTGGAAAGACAAATCGAGGGGGTCTTTTGTGAGTTTTATTTAGTTTCTGTCGAGTTTTAATTAAATGTGTTTTACGATGGTCTGCGAGATAACATTGCTGCATTTGACATAACGTTAGCCTATACGGAGGACATACAAACAAGGTTTGAAGGATCTTATAATAACAAAAATATCTAACTGTTATCTCTGTAGGGATGCTTTCCGTAACATCCGAGCCTGTCAGTGGTAAAAACAAGCACTTATAATAGACATAACGATTTTGCTCAATCTGCGTTGCAGTCCGTTTCCCGGATGACGAACTTGATGATTTTATGACTTTACGAACATGATCAATACTGGACCAAATTGATTAAGTCATTTAGACACACAAACGCGTGAAAATAAGGCTTAAAAATACTGCACTTTCCTTTGCAACGCAAAATGAGCGATTTGGGCTTAGAGAGATTGGCTATTGGTACCAGTTTAGCCTTTTAAAGTTACTTCATTTCTATTTAGGCGGGAGACACAGTTATAATGATTATTATAATAGGGCCTAATTAAAAATATGAATAAAGGTGTAAATTGTTGAAAAACTTTATCAGAGTTAACGTTAATGATCTATTAGGCAACAAAGACAAGTAAAATGCATGCCAAAAAAAGCAAGTTAGAATATATAGAGGTCAAGTGAAGCTTACTTTTTATTAACCTAACTTAGATGTATTGTAAGCAGATTTATGAGATATATGTCCTCAACAAGCAACACATAACATTTTGAGTCACTGTTCTTTTTACCCAAATATGTTGTGTTAAAGTAACACACATATATTTGGGGTGGTGATGGCGCAGTGGATAAGACACATGCCTTTGGTGTGAGAGACCCGGGTTCGAATCCACTGTAAGACACCAATGTGTCCCTGAGCAAGACACTTAATCCCTAGTTGCTCCTGAGGCGTGCGACCTCTGACATATATAGCAATTGTAAGTCGCTTTGGTTAAAAGCTTCAGCTAAATGAATAAATGTAAATGTACATATATTTCTTTTACCACCAAAACAATATTGTATTGCGTTTAATTAACTTAACCGGTATAATTTTCCACTTTACTTAATTATCAATCGTTAAACTAATGTAAAGGATTTAATTTCGCGATAAACAAAAACTTAATTTGATTGTGTTCAATCTGCTTAAATATGTAAAATTAAAGTTTACTTAATCCGTTTGTGTTGGATTACATGAATGATTTGTGTTGCATTAACTGAAACTGGGCGGTGCTTGTTAGTTCCTAGCATGCTTTGCATGTAGCTGAATTAAGACAGAATAAATGTTGAAATGAAGTGTTATTTTATGTGTTTTTTTAGAAAATGAGGAAAGGGGAAGACTTTATAGTGTGTAATTGTGTTTAATGTTCAATTACATTGCAATTATTAGAACCATTTAAATTACAGTGGGTTACCATTTTGGAGAAGAGTAGAGCATTTGGTTAGGATGTGGACTGATTCAAATAGGTTTGGTCTTAATGCTGAAAGAGCTGTTAGCATTTAGTATGTTAATAAGTGCTATTATCAGCTAATAGCTAGCTGTAGTCTAGTAGTTCATTTGAGAAATCATGTAAATCCTACATACAGTTCTTTTTCAGTGCAGTTTTAAATAAAGTAAAGCATGTTCACTAAACTTAACCGGTTTAAGTTACAGGGAAGCAATTCCATTGATTTGTTTGGACTCATTCAGTTGAGTTGAGTTGTCACAACACAGGGAGCTTACATAGATTCAAAAAATGTCATTAACATTAATACAAAGTAATTTGCTTGTGTGGAACCACTGTCCATAATTGAATTAAGTTAGTTTAAAGAGTAATTTTTTTGAGTGCAGTTAACTGAATAATATTTATTTTGATTTCTTACAGCTCTACAGTGTGGGGCAATTTTATTTGCAGCCTGGGAAGGAGTTTTCTGTAAGTATTAGCCACAGTGGTTAAATTGGGCCGGGGCTCTCCGGGGCTCAGCCCCGGCACATAAACCTGCTCTTTTCAGTTGCCTACTGGAAATTATGTCACATAAAATTTGATGAAAGTGATGCTTTTGAAAACATATTTCTGACAATAAATTAAAGATTTTTTAAATGGCATGTCTATTTTGTCTCGGCGGAGCTGAGAACAATCGGAACACGGCCGTATTCTTGTTCAGCTGCTTAATCTCGTCTCGTTGTCAGTCGACCATGATCGCGCACCGCTCGCATACGCATCTGGGTGACACGGATAAATGTATGCCGTAGTTGCGCGGGATGTGGAAGCGCGCAAAAGTTCCAGAAATGTACAAAAAGTGCCATGGCCTTGAATGACAAAGTGGGGAAAATAAGACTAAATCAAAATTAAATAACCAAGACTAGGTTGACCATGTGATTTTTCTCAGGAGATGTTTTGAGCATTTTACTTCAGACACCGGATTATCAGCAAACTGCCAAGAGAACTGCTAGCTGGCTACTCAAAATAAACTAGCAATATATTCAGCCAGCATATTTGTATTTGATCTGCGTGAATTGCAGAAAGACTTGCTAGACCTACATTTAGCTATAAAGCAACCTTTCCACAAGGATAGATTGATTTTATTTTTGTGACTTGTGCATATCTTGATGAGAAATGATGCAGAGTAGGATGAGTGTGTGAGTGTTGTAGTAGTAAAGAGAGAGAATGGGAGAAGGAAGTGTGTGTGAGGTGGACCTGGTCACCACAGACCCAAATCTTCTCAGCTGTTGCTACTGTCATATGCTGCACTGTCTCTTCATGTGGCACATTATGTTTGGCACATTGTATGGGTCACTATATATCATAACAAGGTAGTACAAAGTGTAATCAAGTGATGACTGATTAACAGTAATGTAAATGCTAAATGTCCTAATACCTGTTGATACTACAACAATGCAAAGTATATGCTCTTAACCTTGCAGTTTTTCACATATCATGTAATACTCAATTTCTCCATTTCCTTGCACAAAACTCTCCAGAAAGTGATATTTAATGGTTTATTTTTCAAAAGAAAATTGAAACCCCCCCTTGTCATCATGTAACAAAAGACGAGAAGCAAATGCAAGTAAACAGTGGGTTTATTGATGATGATGATGATGATGATGATGCAGTACAGGCAGATGTAGAACGGGTGACACAGGGACTTCGGTGGTCAGGATCCAGTGGTGAAGAGACGATGGTGCGGTGACGGTGAAACAGCAGACGAAACCCAGTGACGAAGACGGAGAACAGGAACTGGAACACAAGGCAGGAACTGGACACTGGAACACCAACACGAACGACATCAAACAACGATCTGACAAGGATGATAGAACAGTGGTAAGTATAAGTAGAGTGGTGAGATTGACTGCAGCTGGTGAAGTGAATGAGGATCAGCTGAAGTGGATCAGGTGATGTCATACATTCACGCCCACTGCACACGTGCATTCAAACCACAACATAAACACGAGACGAGAAGGAACAGAGAGTGTGTCTACCGTGACAGTACCCCTCCTCCTAAGAACGCCTCCTGGCGTTCCCAGACTCCTTACCCTGTCGATTGTAATCATCGATGAGGGAGTGATCCAGTATGTCTCTAGCAGGCACCCAACTTCTCTCCTCCGGACCGTAACCCTCCCAGTCCACCAAGTACTGGAATCCGCGTCCTCTCCGCCTGGAGTTCAGTATACGATTAACCGAATACGTGGTCTCCCCATCTACGAGTCGCGGTGGGGGAGGAACCGGGACAGGCGGATTAATATGAGAATGAAACACGGGTTTAATTTTAGATACATGGAAGGCGGGATGGATCCTCCTGTATGCGGGAGGCAATTTGAGGCGGACTGCCACCGGGCTAATGATCTTGGTGACAGCAAACGGGCCAATAAATTTGGGAGCAAGTTTGTTAGATACGGAGCGAAGAGGAATGTTCTTGGTTGAAAGCCACACCTTTTGACCAACGACATATACGGGAGGTTTCGACCTGTGGCGATCGGCCTTAGCCTTAGTGCGCGCCCCCACCTGGAGTAGAGTCTCACGGGCTCTAGTCCAGGTACGGTGACACCTCTGAACAAAGGCGTGAGCGGAGGGGACCGCGACCTCGGATTCCAGACTGGGAAAAATTGGTGGCTGGTAACCTACACTACACTCAAACGGAGATAGGCCCGTAGCCGACACTGGCAACGTGTTGTGGGCGTACTCCACCATGGAGAGTTGTTGACTCCAAGAGGAAGGATTCTTGGAAACCAAACATCGCAACACTCTCTCCAAATCCTGGTTGGCTCTCTCGGTTTGACCATTGCTCTGGGGATGAAACCCTAAGGACAAACTAACAGTCGCCCCCAGTAATCTGCAAAACTCTCGCCAAAATTTGGACACGAACTGGGGTCCCCTGTCGGACACCACGTCAATCGGAAGGCCATGTAAACGAAAAACGTGATCTACGACTGTAACCGCTGTCTCCTTAGCTGAGGGTAATTTGGGTAAGGGGACAAAATGGGCTGCCTTCGAGAATCGGTCCACTACAGTCAAAACGACTGTGTTCCCCTGAGAGGGCGGGAGGGCGGTAATAAAATCTAGTGCGATGTGGGACCAGGGTCTCGAAGGAACCGACAGCGGTTGGAGTAACCCATCTGGAGGTCGATTGGAAGTCTTACCAGTGGCACATACCGAGCAAGCCAAAACAAAATCGTGAATGTCGCGAGCCATAAGTGGCCACCAGAACCGTTGCTTGACCAAAAAGCTAGTACGATTAACTCCTGGATGGCAAGCCACGTTGGAGTTATGACCCCACTGAATAACGTCGGACCGTAATCCCTCCGGCACAAACAATCGGTTCGGTGGGCAACCGGGCGGAGGCGTTACCCCTTCTAAGGCCTTCTTGACCTTCGATTCGACCTCCCATGTGAGTGTGGAAACGAATAGAGTTTCGGGCAAAATACACTCGGGAGTAGACGGGCGTTCGGAAAAATCAAATATACGGGATAGTGAATCGGGTTTGACGTTCTTGGAACCCGGGCGGTATGAAAGAGTAAAATCGAAGCGACCGAAAAATAATGCCCATCGAGCCTGCCTGGAGTTCAATCTTTTGGCGGTTCTGATGTACTCTAGGTTCTTGTGATCAGTCCAGACAATAAAAGGTACCCCCGACCCTTCTAACCAGTGGCGCCATTCCTCCAACGCTAACTTAACTGCCAACAACTCTCTGTTACCAATGTCGTAATTGCGTTCGGCTGGAGATAAACGATGAGACAAAAACGCGCAGGGATGCATCCTGTCGTCTGTGGAAGAGCGTTGGGACAACACTGCGCCTACTCCCACCTCTGATGCGTCGACCTCCACCACGAACTGACGTGAGGAATCAGGGGCGACAAGGATGGGGGCTGAAACAAAGCGGCCCTTCAGTTTGGAGAACACAGCTTCGGCTGTGTCTGACCACCTGAACGTAGTTCTGGGGGAGGTCAAGGCAGTCAGAGGTGCGACCAGTTTGCTGAAATTGCGAATAAAACGCCGGTAGAAATTGGCGAATCCCAGAAACCTCTGCAGGGCCTTGCGGGAATCTGGGCTTGGCCAATCTACCACAGCCTTGATCTTCTCAGGGTCCATCCGCACTCCCTCAGACGAGACGATGTACCCTAGAAACGGGACCGACTGTGCATGGAAATCGCATTTCTCCGCCTTGACAAAAAGCCCATTCTCTAGCAACCTCTGAAGCACTCGTCTGACGTGTTGCACGTGTTCCTGGAGAGAAGAAGAGAAAATCAATATGTCATCCAGGTAGACATATATGAACTGATCGATCATATCTCGCAACACGTCGTTGACCAGTGCCTGGAAAACCGCTGGGGAGTTGGACAGCCCGAAAGGCATGACCAAATATTCAAAGTGCCCCCTGGGGGTGTTAAACGCAGTTTTCCATTCATCCCCCTCCCTGATGCGAACCAAATGATAAGCGTTACGTAAATCCAGTTTTGTGAAGATGGACGCTCCCTGCAACCTCTCGAAGGCTGAAGACATCAACGGCAAAGGATAAGTATTCTTTACCGTGATGTTATTCAGCCCTCGGTAATCAATACAAGGTCGCAGAGAACCGTCCTTCTTCCCCACAAAAAAGAACCCCGCCCCCGCTGGAGAAGAGGAAGGGCGAATGAACTTGGTTGCTAGAGAATCAGAAATATATTTCTCCATAGCCTCCCTTTCTGGAATAGAAAGTGAATATAACTTGCCTTTAGGCGGAGACTTACCTGGCAGTAAATCTATAGCACAGTCATAGGGACGATGCGGAGGGAGAGAAGCAGCACGAGACTTACTGAACACCTCCTTCAGGTCCAGGTACTCCGCGGGCACGTTAGACAGATCCCCTGCTTCCTCCTGAAACACAGAAACAGGCACAGACGAACAGGCAGACACGAGACAAGACTTATGACATTCCTTGCTCCACTCCAGTACGGATCTATGGTGCCAGTCCACTCGGGGGTTGTGACGGATGAGCCAGGGGTGTCCGAGGACGACGGGTGCAAGGGGTGAGTCCATGATGAAGAATGAAATAGTCTCAGAATGGTTGCCGGAAGTGGTGAGGGTGATGTCTTCAGTGCAAAGGGAAATGGTGGGGAGTTCTTGTCCATTGAGTGCGTGAACGGCAATTCTGTGAGTGAGGGGTCTGAGGGGAATCTGAATTTTCTGTGCAAAAGTGTGGTCCATAAAATTACCTTCAGCCCCAGAGTCCAGAAGTGCATGGCAGTCGTGCTGTTGGACTGACCACCTTAGTCTTACCGGAAGGAGTGTGGAGGTAGATGTAATCGATGATGAGGTCTTCCTAGCGGAGATCCCACCCGATAGTAGCCTCAGTTTTACTATCGGGCTTGGCCTTTTACCGGACAGTTGTATGCGTAATGTCCCGCTCCTCCACAATACAGGCAAAGGCCCTGGGATCTCCGCCTCTCCCTCTCCTCCCGGGAAAGCCGAGCTCGACCCACCTGCATGGGCTCGGGATCGTAGACGGGGCTGACCACGTCCCTGCCGCTGGATCGTGGAGGGTCGGTCCCTGCGAAGGTACGGGTGGACGGGACTCGGCGCTCGACCCTAGACAGCCGAGCGTCCACCCGCAGAGCCAAGTCGACCAACCCGTTAAGAGTGGTGGGTAGATCCAGGGCGTAGATCTCCCTCTGGACGTGGTCAGCCAACCCATGCAGGAACATATCCCACTGCGCCTCCTCGTTCCAGCCGCACTCCGCCGCCAGGGTCCGAAATTCAATAGAATAGTCCGAAACCGACCTTTCCCCCTGCTGTAGTTCCGCCAGTCTTCGGGCTGCCTCTCTCCCAGAGACCGCCCTGTCGAAAACTTTCTTCATTTTGGCGGCGAGGGTCTGGAACGAGGCGCAGCATGGGTGTTGGTTCTCCCACACCGCCGTTCCCCAAAGCGCAGCCTTCCCCGTCAGCAGGGTGAGTACGAACGCCACCTTCGCTTGTTCCGTGTTGAACGTGCGGGGCTGTAAAGCGAAATGCATAGTACAGCGGGTCAAAAATGCTCTGCAAAAAGTGGCCTCACCGGCATAATGCTCTGGCACTGGAAGACGGGGCTCTGGCTGGGAGGGTCCTTCTGGTGGTATGGGAGGAACGGTCGGTGTGGGCGGCGCAGTGGGACCCTGTAGGCGTTGGATCTGCTGGGTGAGCTCGGACACCTGTGTCACCAAGGCCTGTACTGCGCGTCCCGTGTCGCCGATCTCTCGCTGCTGCGAATCCATCCTCCTGATGCTATGGTGAATGAATTCCTCCATCGATCTCTGCGACGCACTCGCTGCTTCTCTTTCCTGGTCAGATCGTTCTGTCATCATGTAACAAAAGACGAGAAGCAAATGCAAGTAAACAGTGGGTTTATTGATGATGATGATGATGATGATGATGATGCAGTACAGGCAGATGTAGAACGGGTGACACAGGGACTTCGGTGGTCAGGATCCGGTGGTGAAGAGACGATGGTGCGGTGACGGTGAAACAGCAGACGAAACCCAGTGACGAAGACGGAGAACAGGAACTGGAACACAAGGCAGGAACTGGACACTGGAACACCAACACGAACGACATCAAACAACGATCTGACAAGGATGATAGAACAGCGGTAAGTATAAGTAGAGTGATGAGATTGACTGCAGCTGGTGAAGTGAATGAGGGTCAGCTGAAGTGGATCAGGTGATGTCATACATTCACGCCCACTGCACACGTGCATTCAAACCACAACATAAACACGAGACGAGAAGGAACAGAGAGTGTGTCTACCGTGACACCCCTAGGGAGAGGAGAGCACCCCCACATAATAAATCCCAATTTAACCCCTGATTAGCCATGTTAATACAATGGTTTAAACTAAAAGTTTTAAAATCTAAAGGTTAATTTTATTTTTTATTAAATTGGCTGTTTTTGTTATTTCTACAGAATTTTATTTTACAATTTCTCTCTTCCACTGTCTGTCTGCTCATCTTTGGTGCTGTGGCTAACAGGCTTTGTCATATGTGTTTTTGTGTGTCATGTCTTTTTCAGTTTTGGTCATCAGTCCAATTTTCACCAGGTTCCAGTACCACCTCAAAGTCCCAGCCAACCCTTGCACTTTTAAGAATTTTCAAACTTTTAAGTCACATATGTATCGACACCATGGCAAGGCAAGACTAATTTATTTGTCTAAACCAATCCTGAAGTTCACCCAAAAATGAAATTTGTCATCACTTACTCACCCTCATGTTGTTCCAAACCTGTATGAGTTTCTTTCTTCTGCTGAACACAAAAGAAGATATTTTGAAGAATGTTGGTAATCAAACAGTTGATGGTAGTCGTTGACTTCCATAGTATTTTTTTTCCTACTATGGAAGTCAATAGCTACTTTCAACTGTTTGATTACCTATTTTCTTTAAAATATCTTCTTTAAAGGATTAGTTCACCTCAAAATGAAAATTTCCTAATAATTTACTCACCCCAATGCCATCCAAGATATCCATGTCTTTCTTTCTTCAGTGGAAGAGAAGTTTTTTGAGGAAAACATTTCTGGATTTTTCTTAGATTAATGGACTTCAATGACAACCAGTGTTTTGAAGTCAAAATCAATGCAGTTTTAAAGGTCTTTGAAGTGCTTGAAACGGCTGTGCACGATCGCAGCTGAGGAGGGGGGTCTTATCTCGCGAAACGATAGGTCATTTTCAAGAAAAAAAAAAATATATAAATACTTTTTAACTACAATTGTTCGGATTGAGCTGATCTGCAACGCGCCGGGAACTACATCATCACGTTGAAAGGTCAGGCTCAATATCGCCGGCGTAGGCGGAAGTACCGCCCCACTGTTTACAAAGCAACCAATACAATTTGAACTATCCTCCTTCGCACGGTCGAGTGGGGCGGTACTTCCGCCGACGCCGGCGACATCGAGCCTGACCTTTCAACATGATGACCTAGTTCTCGGCGCGTTGCAGAACAGCTCAATCTGAACAATTGTAGTTAAAAAGTATATATATTTTTTTAAAATAACCTATCGTTTCGCTAGATAAGACCCCCCTCCTCAGCTGCGATCGTGCACAGCCGTTTCAAGCACTTCAAAGACCTTTGAAACTGCATTGATTTGGACTTCAAAACACTGGTTGTCATCAAAGTCCATTATTTAAAGAAAAAAACAGAAATGTTTTCCTCAAAAAAATTAATTTCTCTTCCACTGAGGAAAGAAAGACATAGATATCTTGGATGGCATTGGGGTGAGTAAATTAGTAGGAAATTTTCATTTTGAGGTGAACTAATCCTTAAAGTATCCCTTTAAAAGCTGTTTATACCTGTAAACTGCTGGTGTACTGGACATGCAATGTTCTGAAATGGTTTTAATAGTGTAATTTATGAATAAAAAACATTTTTGACAAGAACATTGTTTGGATTGTCTTTTGATTTGCAGTTATTCTGAAGTTGCATTATAATATGATTACCTATAGATTTATATACTGTAATAACTACATATTATTTATAGTATCATTATTAGTAATTTGAAAATTATAATATTTTGCAATAATGTATCAATATAGATATTACAGTACAATACCGTATAATTAATTACAGCAGAAGTAGACACAAATTACAAAATACAGTAAAAATACAGTACAGTACTGTTTTGTAGTTTACAGTACTGTTTATGTGTACTGTAAATTGAATTACAGTACAATTACTGTAAATCAAAATACAGTAACTTGCTGGCAACCTTGCTTCCAGTACTGTACTGTAAAAATACAAGAAAATTGTTAACAGTGTATATAAAACAGTTATCACCGGTCGAACGTTGTATTAATTAACTTAAGATTGGATTGTGTTGATAATAGGCACTTACCTAACGCTAAAAGATGTTTCGTGCCTTCAACAAGTGCTTTCGATCTTCTTTCTGATCTGAATGGTATGTAAAACACTTGAGTTTTGCCACAGACTTCCCAGCATCTAGAACGCAACGGAATGCTTTTTCAATCGTCTCCCTACTTGAAAAACTGCGGAAAACGTCTCGGGTTACGACTGTAACCCCTGTTCCCTGAGAAGGGAACTCAACACTGCGTCGTTGAAAACGACTCTTTGGGGACACTTCCTTAGCGTGCGCCTCTGAAGTATGAATGAAACTAATCCAATCCTGATTGGTGTTGCATCATGACGTAACATGTGACGGCATAACCGGATGTATAAAAGGAGACGCCGGACACACACACATTAGCCTCGCGATGAAGCAAGCCGCTCCTAGGTGTATAGGGGCGTGGCAGGACGACGCAGTGTCTCGTTCCCTTCTCAGGGAACAGGGGTTACAGTCGTAACCCGAGACGTTCCCTTTCGAGGGAACTCAACACTGCGTCGTTGAAAACGACTCTTTGGGGAATGAATGCCCACTAAGCCACGCACCGAAACCTGTCCTAGAGTGAAACTGAAACATGCACTAGCTAGGACGAGAGCACTTGTGCGCCGAGCGTACTAGGGAGGTGCAGACTATAGAATTTACTGAAAGTGTGAGGAGAGGCCCAACCGGCCGCCTCACAGATTTCATGAATGGGGACTCCTACATGAAGGGCCCTAGAGGATGCTATACCTCTAGTAGAGTGCGCCCTAATAGCCAAGGGTGAAGGTAAATCACGCACCCTATAGGCCAAAGTAATAGCCTGAACTATCCAGTTGCTAATAGTTTGTTTAGAAGCAGGTAATCCCTTCCTAGGTGATCCAAATCACACTAGAAGTTGGTCCGACCTCCTCCAGGAAGAGGACCTCTCAAGGTAAACTCTCAAAGCTCTGACAGGACAGAGCAAATGGAGCCTTTCCTCTTCTGCCGACACATGTGGTGGAGGGTGAAAAGCCTGAAGAACTGTTGACTGTGCCACATTAGATGGCACCTTAGGCACATAATCAGGCCTAGGATGTAAAATAGCTTTTACTCCGCCAGGGGCAAACTCCAAGCAGGCCGGCGTTACTCCCAGGGCTTGGAGATCTCCTACTCTTTTTATAGAGGTAATAGCTAGCAGAAAAGCCAATTTAAAAGTCAAGTCCTTCGGTGAAGCCGACTGAAGTGGTTCGAAGGGGGCCAGGGATAACCCTTCGAGAACCACTGCCAAGTCCCAGGATGGAACCCTGGACCTGGTTGTCGGTCTCATCCTCCAAGTACCACGGAGAAACCGTATGACCAGCTGGTGCCTCCCCAAAGGCCCATCGTTTAAAGGTGCATGGAAAGCCGCAATGGCAGCCACGTATACTTTTAAAGTGGATGGGGAGAGACCTGCAGAGAAGCGGTCTTGAAGAAATTCCAGAACTGAAGCTACCTGGCAGTTGACTGGATCTACATTATGTTCTCTACACCAATTAGAGAACACATTCCACTTGAGGCCATACAATCTCCTGGTGGATGGAGCCCTAGAGCTAAGTATGGTTTCAACTACTCCAGCTGATAGACCAGCATCTAAGTACTGAGCCCCCTCAGGGGCCAGACCCACAGTTTCCACATCTCCGGGCGAGGGTGGAATATTGTGCCCTCTGCTTGGACAATACATCAGTGGTAGCTTATCTGAATCGACAGGGGGACCATAAAATCGGGGAAAAGCGTACAGGCGAAGCCTCGGCCAAGCTTGTACCATCGCATCCAACCCCAGTGGGGTTGGATGAGTGAGGGAAAACCAAAGTGGACAATGGGACGTCTCTCGAGACGCAAATAGATCCACTTCCATTCGTCCGAACTTCTGCCAAATTAACTTCACCACTTCTGGATGAAGTCTCCATTCCCCGGGCCTCAGCCCCTGCCTCGACAGGATGTCTGCTCCCTGATTCTGAACCCCAGGGATATATATTGCTTTGATGGATAAAATTTTCCCTTGGGACCATAAAATTATCTGATGCGCCAATTTGGATAGAGGGCGCGATCTGAGTCCCCCCTGTCGATTCAGATAAGCTACCACTGATGTATTGTCCAAACGTATCAGGACATGGTAACCCTTGATGTCTGGAAGGAAGCTCCTCAGAGCCCTGAAAACAGCCAACATCTCTAGGCAATTTATATGCCAAGAATGATGATGGTCCTGCCACAGACCCCTGTCAAAGCGGCCGTCCATGACCGCGCCCCAGCCAGTAAGGGAGGCGTCTGTCGAAGCGGTTTTCCGGCGACATGACGCCCCTAACACTGGCCCTTGGGACAGGAACCAAGGTTTCTTCCATATAAATAGGGAACGAAGGCATCTGCGCGTAACCTTTATTATCCGGAACGGATTCCCCTTGGGGGAAAACCCCTTGGCTTTCAGCCACCACTGAAGGGGCCTCATGTGGAGAAGGCCCAAAGGTATTTTTTTAGGCCCAGCAGTCTTTGAAATTGCTTTACAGTGATGGCCTGGCCTAGTCTTATCCCAGAAACCATGGTTAGGATAGACTCAATGCGTGCGGGAGACATCTGTGCCCGCATCGTAACGGAATCCCATACCACGCCCAGAAAAGTAGTTTTCTGAACTGGTTCTAACACACTCTTTTTTATGTTGAGTCTCAACCCTAAATTCTGAATATGAGCAAGGACGACATCTCGATGCCGAACTGCCATCTCCCGCGACTGAGCCAGTATGAGCCAGTCGTCGATGTAATTTAGTATACGTATGCCCTGGAGTCTCAATGGAGCCAGAGCTGCATCCATACACTTCGTGAATGTTCGGGGAGAGAGTGCTAGGCCGAACGGAAGGACCCGATATTGGTATGCTTTGCCCCCAAAAGCGAACCTTAGGAACCTCCTGTGACATGGAAGGATGGAGACGTGAAAATAAGCGTCTTTTAGGTCTATCGTGACAAACCAGTCCTCGGACCTGATTTGATTCACTATAATGGGAATGGTGAGCATCTTGAACCTGAACCTCCTCAGAGCCAGATTCAGATGCCTTATGCCTAAAATCGGCCTCAGTCCTCCATCCTTCTTTGGAACTATAAATTAACGGCTGTAAAACCCTGACTCCCTGTCTGGTAGGGGAACGATTTCTATGGCCCCTTTGACCAGGAGAGTCTGTACTTCCTGTTCCATAACCCGAGCCTGTTCTGGAACCACTGTAGTCGGCACCACCCCTGCAAACTTGGGGGGTCTGTGACCGAACTGCAGTCTGTAACCATCTTTTATTATATTCAGGACCCACATAGATATATTTGGAAGATTTTGCCAATTTCCCAGAAATTCTACTAAGGGAACCAGTCTCTCGAGACTGGTCTCGGGTATCTTTTGAGCACTGTTCTCGACTTCCTGAAGCGGTAGAACGGCAGGAGCTAGATGAGAAATATTTTGTGACCATAGTGGTTGCTCTTTTAACCACTTTTGTGGCAGACACCACGTTGGATGTTCGCTGGAAATTGATGTGGCCCGAAGAATCAGAGATGGCGGGATAACATCTTTTTCCCGAGGGCTCCGCTGTGAAAACAACCTCGGTTGCCCCACAGCGGGGGGGACAGCCCTCTGAGGTCCTACCACCTCGGTTAGGACCTCTTCCCCGCTCTCTTGGCCTGAATGACGGCCCTCAGATCGCCTTTCTGGTCGGCGGGTTTCGGCTGAGAGCGTTTCCTCTGTTGCCAAGCTCCCGAGGGAGGGGCTCTAGAGGTAACGCTCTCCTTTTGTTCTTGCCGATATGAGGAGCTGGTTGACGGCTGTGGCTGGCCACTTGGACCAGCCCTCCTAAAAGACTTAGAGCGGCGAGGGAGAAACTGATGGAACGCCGCAGATTGTTTCTTCGCCTCCTGAAACCTGTCGACGACAGTAGAAACTGCGTCGCCGAACAAGCCAGAAGGCGAAAGCGGCGCATCCATCAGGAAGGATCTATCTTCATCCTTGATACCAGATAAATTTAGCCACAGATGCCTCTCCGTAGCCACCATAGCTGCCATAGAACGGCCGATGGCGCGTGCCGTTTCTCTAGTGGCCCGGAGAGACAAATCTGTGGCCTTCCTTAACTCCGCGATATCTGATGGAGTGGGACCCTCGCCTTCATCTAAATCTTTAAGGAGGTCGGCCTGGTACGCCTGCAAGATAGCCATAGAATGCAGAGACGCACCAGCCCGACCAGCCGCCATATATGCCCTACAAACCAAAGCTGATGTTTCCCTACATGGTTTGCTGGGCAGCGCCGGGGTTTTAAGCGAAGATGCCGCTTCAGGAGAAAGATAACTCGCCAAGGCTTCCTCCATCTGCGGCATCTTGCCATACCCCGCCTCCCTCGCACCCACCACATTGCTATAATTACACGATGTGTTAGATGAGATGCGAGAGGAGTGGGGTTTTTCCCAGGATCTAGAGATCTCTTTGTGAAGATCTGGGAAAAATGGCAAACCCCGGCGCTGAGGCTGTGACATGTGCTGCAGGAATCTCTCGTCTAATTTACTTTGACGAGAATCTTCCTGCTTATCTTGTGGCCAGCTGATGTTGAGTCTGGCCACAGCACGTGTCAAAACCTCTACCAACTCCTCATATGCGGGAACATGAGCTGGCGAGTGTGACTCATGTCCCTCACTCCCAATGCTGAGCACATCCACGTCCTCAGACGCGGATAACTCAAGCACCGGGCACTCGTCACGGGCAGAAGAAGCCACAGCGCGGGCTTCTGCACCGTGAACAAGCGTTATAGAATCCGCAGATGATGAACGAGAAAGTGCCTCGGCAGTCTCGTTCTCATCTGCAAGATCCTTTTGCGATCCCCACGATTTAAGCCTCCGCTCCCTCAACAGACGCGGGAACTGAACCGTAGGGATCGCGAGCTCGGCCATCTTTATTAAAAATAGCCAAGCGGGAGCGCAGCACTCTCATAGATAGTGCTTCACAGTGTTCACAGGCAGATCCCTCAAGAGCTGCCTGTGCGTGCTGCGCTCCCAAACAGTTCACACAAAGTTGATGTGTGTCCCCACCCGTGATAAATCTTGGGCAGGGGTGCACACATCTAACAAACTGTTCACTCGCCATAATATTTCTTGTAAATCAGACAAACAACACCAAATAGACAGAGACAGTTTCAACACAGAGCGCTTGCTGAAGAGCGAAAGCTAATGTGTGTGTCCGGCGTCTCCTTTTATACATCCGGTTATGCCGTCACATGTTACGTCATGACGCAACACCAATCAGGATTGGATTAGTTTCATTCATACTTCAGAGGCGCACGCTAAGGGAGCGTCCCCAAAGAGTCGTTTTCAACGACGCAGTGTTGAGTTCCCTCGAAAGGGAACTACTTTTAAACACGAAAATATACGAAATATTTACATACATATTTACAGCGGGTCTATTCGCACAGGTATTAGTATTACCTGAGATAATTTTTCCAGACCTTTTTACTGAAGGTAAAAGTCGCCGTAATCTTTACTGACATTGTCCATATAATGATTACTGAGATGGCACATTCGGACAGGACTAAAATCACTGAGAAGCTCTGGTAACTATTACTTTACCCAACCTCTCCATAGGGCTATAGACTAGCATCACATCTCTCTGTTCTGCAGAATGTGGCTAGTGGCATTTTAAAATTCTTTGAAGCAAAACTGCTTCCTGTTCCAATAAACTAATCTGTCTCAATTTACCACATTATGAATGTGTTATCACAAAGTTTTCTTCAAACCTACAGCAGCGTAAATTGATGCATGAAAATAAAAGTTCATTAAGTATCTTACTTAATTCTTCCTTCATAGCACTGCATTTTGTGTTGCAGTTCAGTGTTTACATTTTTTTTTAATAAAATATGTATTCCACAATCTTTAGCACCACTAAATTCTAATTAGTAAAAATCTAACTGAAGTAAGTTCACCTTAGTGATCATGAACACTTAAGTTATAAGTCATGACTTCCTGTTTCGCTGGGTTCTAAATATGAAGTGACATGCAGGACAAATTCCTAGTCATCAAGTGTCTGTATTGGCCCCACACACTCTGAGGAGGATGATTTGAGTTGCCAAACAAACTTTAAGGATTGTAAGTCGAAGAATTGCAGATGCTAATTGTGTCCTGTTGGTCAAAAAGTCTCTAAAACTATGATCAGACTTCACCTATATAACCACAATTTGTTTGGGAAGATTGCAATAAAAAATATTTTGTGTAACCCCTCCAGTTCTATTCCTACCACTCTGAGCAGGATTCAAACCGGCTTTTCTGGGATGGGAGGTGGGCACGCTAACAAGGACGCTAACGACTGCATCCTCTAGGGCCCTATTTTAACGATCTAAGCGCATGGTCTAAAGCGCATGGAACAAGTGTACTTAGGGCGTGTCCGGATCCACTTTTTGGAAAAGTGGAAAGGCTGAACGTGTCTCCATGGAGGAAACGTATCTGCTCGTGCGCGAGGTTAAAGCATGCAAGCAGACCATCTACGGGACAAGCCTGATTCCACCATATCTTTATGTACACAATAATAATCTTTTACATTGTAATCCATTTATTTTTAAAATGTGGCATGTTTGTGTGCTGCGCATCGCTGTGTGTGTAATAAGCGGAGTGTATGCGCGTCATGGACCCGCCAATAGGCTCATATTACTAATGCGCCCTTTAAATAACAAAAGATATACTGCGCCATTGACTTTAGACCAGGTTTTTGTTGGTCAATGGCGCAGTCTAGTTCAGTTGCCTCAAAATAGAAATTCGCTAGCAATGCGCCTGAACACACCTCGTTTTCAGACCAGCGCAAATTTGCGTAAATGGGCGCAAATGCATTTGCCATTTAAACAACATGGTGCAGGATGTGAAAATGATAACTGCGTCAGGCTAAAACTAGCAAAAAACACTCACGCCTGGCGCCGTATTGTGCCAGGTGTATGATAGTGTCAGGGTTCTGTCACTTCTGTCTAGTCTATTTCTTGGTTTTGTGACAGAGCCTTGACACTCCTGTTTTGTCTTGTTTGTGTGCCTTGTTTCATGTCATGTTTTGTCTTGTGCTGTGTTGCATGCACCTTGTGTTTATCACTGGCTGCGTGCTTTCATGTTGTCATGTTTTGTGTGAACACGTGGCTTATGAGTGTTCTCATTGGCTGCGTGTTCATGTCTCGTTTTGGTAGGTCATGGCTTGTGATTTATTTACTGGCCATGTGCTTGTGTTTTAGTCATGTTTGGTGTGAGCACATGGCTTGTCATGGATGTTTCCTTGTGCCATGTGCTTTCCTGTCATTGTCTAACCCCGCCCATCTTGTTACCTGATTGATTCATTTGCCCCACCTGTCCTCCCTCGTTACCCTCTTTTGTTTGCGTCCCTATTTATTCTCCTTTTGTTTTCAGTTCTGTGCTGGTTCGTCGTCGTATCTACACCGTGCGTTTCCCTGCCGTCAAGTCCAAGTCTGTCTGGTTTTCCCCCTCGGTAGTTTTTGTTTGTATTTTGTTTTATTTTTATTCTTAAAATAAAGCCCATTATCTCTGCTCCTGAGTCCTCGCTCCTTTCACCACCCGCACACCTGACAGATAGGGCCCCAGTGTCAGTTGCTAGTGCACCTCTTGAGGCCAGTGTTTTGAGGTTTACTTGCACAGCTCTTATTACCTGGCCGTCGTTACATTTGGTGATATCAAACAGCAATCTCATGCACCTACAGTTTGCCAGGCTTTTCTTGAACTTACAGTGGGACTGGATGTTATGGTCAGATGAGACCAAAATCAAACTTTTTGGAAAAAACACTAGAGGTGGGTTTGGCAGAAACATACATACCCATGTAGAACCTAATCCCCAAGTATGAAGTATGGTGGTGGATCATAAACTCCACCAGACAACTCCAAGTACCAGCAGTTATTAAATCAACACCTGACTGACCCTGTCAGGTAGCCTACTCTGGGCCATAGCTGGATCTTCTATTATGACAATGATCCAAAGCACATCTAAAAATAAACAGAGTAGTTCACTGACCACAGAATGAAGGTTTTGCCATGGTCATAGCAGACCCCTGACCCAAACCCCATTAAAAAACAAAACAAAACAAAAAATCTGTGGGATCAGCTCCACAAGCATGGACTTCTGAATCTGAAGGTTCTAGAGAGATTATGTATGGAAGAATGGTCTCATAACTCTTGCCATATGTCCATCAACCTTATTACGCATCATAAGAGAAGATCCAGAGCTGTTATCTTGGCAAAGGGAGGTTGCACAAAGTAGGGGTACCAATAATTGTGGAAAATGTTTATTTTAGAAACAAAAATATTTTATAATTTTTTACTAAGAGGACAAAATTGCAACAAAAAATGTTCAGTCAGTTTTGCTCATATTCACCAAGGGTGACAATATTTGCAGAGCCCACTGTATGACTTGAATGCACACACATCTGTAGATATCAGGAATAAAAGTACAGTTTGTATCTACATTTACATTTTGTAGAATTGGTGGCTGAATTGAATTTGTACAATCTGCACTGATGGGAGGACCTTCATACTTTTTTCTCTAAAAAGTCTTGTTTTCATACAAATCACATTGTATAAATTCATGAAAAAATCACCATCTTGTAAAATACTTATTTCCCATGATATTGTGTTGTGATCCTCTTTAAAATTAAAACAAATGATAAAACTATTTTTAAAGACATTCATTGTAGTAATGGTTACATTTTATTTTACAGTACGTGCACTTTCAGTCTACTTACAGTGTAGTTGCCCACGAAAGTACTGAGTAATGTAAGGTAACAACATGGGTTTAGGGTTAATACCTAGTTATTACCCAGTTAGTGCCATAACTACAATAAGTACATAGTATGTGAGGAACATGACTGTAAAATAAAGTTCTACCGTAATAACCATTAGAATCATTAAAGCAATGTAAACATTTATGATTAACTTTTCACTTGTTATGAATAAATAGAACAAAAAAAATTACTAAATAAAGAAAATGATTTAGATTGTTTTGTATTTTCTGTTACATTTGACCTACGTGTTGCACAGGATAGAAATCTGGTAATGTAGTTCATACTCCCTTGCTTGAGCTTAGTCCAATCTTCCATTAAACCTTCTCATAATGACAGGATGTTATATTATTTGTGCAGAATTTCCCTGTGTGGGTGTATATAATGTGAAAGCCTCAAAAGATAATGAGGGATTGTAATGTTATCATTGGACTTGTTTTTCTTGTTTTTATCAAGCATGACCTCTGGTCTGGGTTTTTTCATTAGTTTTGATTCAATTTTATTGTCATTGTTTAGAGTACACGTGCCAAGGAAAGAGTTAGCATTTAACCAATGCAAATAGCAAAACAAAATAATAATAATTATTATTATTATTGTTATTATAGCAGATAGTGCTATCTTGTATTTTCTGGTTCAGTGATGTTACAATGCAGTATTGTTATACTTTTCATACTCTCAAACAATACAAGCAATTCAAAATGTGCTTTTTTATTAATTCAATTGAAAATATCCTATATAGCTATACAATATACTTGACTGATGTGAAGAGAAACTGTATGTTAGACAGAGTTGGTTCATGACCAAAGGGATATTACAACCAGAAATGAAAACTCTGTCATAATTTACTCACTCTGTCATGTTGATCCAAATATGTTATGCATAAGACAAAAGAAGATATTTTGAAGAATGTTGGTAACCAAGCAATTTTGATGACCATTGACTTGGCAACAAAAAAAAAAAAAACAATGAATAGGCATTTTTTTATATTCCACAGAATAAGTCATACAGGTTTGGATCAACACGAGAGTCAGTAAATGATGACAGAATTTTTTTTGTGTGTGTTAAATACATCCCTTTAAAAATGTAACTGTGAAATATTCCAGTTAAGGTCTAACATCAGCTTTCTTTACATGTTCATTATACAAAACATTTTCAAGAAGGAGCTCTGTTTTCAAATGAAAACAGCCCAATAATTCTAAAAGTAAAGCCAGTTGTCAAAGTCTATAAAGTGTCCTTTCACATGTGATGAATGTTATATGGTTGGATTCAATTCAAGAGAATTGCTGACCACACAATTTACTTAAAAATTTGCAGTTTGGACCAATAGATCTTTAGAGTCTTTGTTATGGGCCTCATTGTGTGGTGCTGACCTGTAGGTTGTATGAAGAAAGCCATCCCACATCCTGGTTAAAGCCTCATTAGAGTTAAGACCAGCTGGGTAAGTGGGTGGGACACTGTTCTTAAATCCATTTACCCACAACTCCTACACAAGCCTCTAACCGCTGAGAAATTGTGTGGTCACTTAAAACGGTGGCATTTTGTACACCATTTTCTCACAACCAGTTCATTATTTAAGATGTCAAACTAAGTCATCAGCTCACTGGTTTACTGGGAAATGATTACCATCTCAAATTAGAGTTGTTAAATGACATTTAAATGTTATGTGTTAAATGAGACCTGGAAATCAGTCTGCCGTTGGCCTTTTTTGCATTTAGCTATTATTTTTAGCTTCATATGCATTGTGCTTTTAATGATCAAATGACGTATTTGGTTCACAACATGCCTACGTTTCCATTTTTACCTGTTCAAACAGGATAGCTAATTGTTTAAGCAATTTAGGATTAATTATCAAAATGGCAAAAAATAATTAACAATTTTTTTTATATTATACAAACATATATTAACCCCAGCCTTTTGTCGCTTAAAAACTCACTTGTCGTGTAGACAACTTTGTTGATTATAATTATAGCAATCTATAATTGTCGCATTGCTCACTAGCAGTTTAGACACTGTGTAATTCACGACATGAAGTACATCATATCTGCAACAGCAGCCACATGACATTTTTAGACATTCATGAATAGAGGCAAGGCTGTATAATGATGCTCATTTTCCAGCACTACAGCAGAGCAAGACATCATTTCCACTGCGTCTTTGAACAACAAACGCATGCTGGGAATCCGTTGCTGCAAACTGTATTACATATGTTGCATATAAAAGTACATTTCTGATTGGATTACATTCCCTCACTGTATTCAGTATAGTTTTATAGAAACCACTGACAATGCATCGGCCCATCAGTTACAGTCAGTTTCTTTGGATACACAGCAGAGTGCCAAGTGCCCCAACTGTAGTGCTTGGTTTCATGTTTAATATGCTTAAATAAACTTCAGATATTCTCTGCTCAGCAGACATTCTGCTGAGTTTATCATCAGTAAAGATGCATCATACAACTGTAGCAGCTGCGGTGGTTAAAATAAATGTTTCTCTCTGTATCATTCTCTCTGTATCTCTACCCTTAAAATAAATTCATTAGAGGTTGCAGCTGAAAGTTACAATAAGCAAAAAATAACAGACATTTACTCAAACTCGAATATATTTTGAAATTACTTTTTTATATTAATATAAAATAAAACTTAAATTAGTTTTTGGCCTTTTGGAACAGGCACAACAGAAATTATCACATCTTCACATCTGAACAAACAGATGGTTAACGCTTTACAAACAGGTCCAGTTCGTTTGCATTAGTTAAAGGACAATTCCAGCCAAAAATTAACCTAGGTCTAAATAACACATGGGTACCGAGTCGACCGTTCTCTGGGATGCGTTTTCATGATAATCGAATGTACCCAGTTTTTACGTTAGTTTTAGTTTAACCACATTTCCCTTTCAAGGGAACTCGAGCTGCGTCAAGCTGTGGGAACGCCTCTCCGTGTGTGCGTCATGAAGCACGTATGGAATCAGTCCAATGGAGAGACGGAACGTCATAAGCGGGTGACGTCATCGACCAGGAAACTATAAAGCACCCCCAAAACACAAGCGCGACAGCTTCTATGCCTTCAGTAAGCGCTATATGTGGATCTGTCTCAAGTGTTTTTGTCTGTCACTAAGCAGGAGTTTCACTATTTCAAAAAACTATATATATATATTATATTGAGAGACAATGGCGAGCGAACAGCAATTTAAGAAGTGTGTTCCTCCCTGCTCGCGCTATTTAACGGGCGGGGATACACACAGCTTATGTGTTGTTTGTTTGGGAGTGCAGCATGCCCAGTCAGCTCTCGAGGGGGCTGATTGTGAGCATTGCGAGCGTTTGCCTCTTAGAACGCTCCGCTCCCGCCGATCACTCTTTGAGGAGAGTGGTTCGGTTCGCGATCCCCGCGGATCGGGTCCCGCTCATGCCGAGGCTGAGCGCCGACGTCATTCGTGGGGATCGCAGATGGATCTAACAGCGGGGCTTGAGACGGGCTTTGCCCTATCTCAGCCCTTACCTGTTAGATCCAGTGCCTCAGTCTCGGGTTCGGAAGCACGCTCTGCGGTTTCTTCCCCCCGAACTGAGGCCCCAGTACTGCAACTATCCAGTTCTGAGGATCTGGATGTTGTTAGTCTGGATGCGGGAGATGTCGATGATTCGCCATCTCGCTCTCCCGAAAGTGAGGAGCTTATGGAGGTGCTCACTCGTGCTGTTTCTAAATTAAGCATCGAGTGGCCAGCTGTTAGGCAGGAGTCTAGAGAAAAATCTAAACTAGATGAGAGATTTTTGCCTTCCCGTTCCCAACCTCCACGCCGGTGCTTGCCCTTTTTTCCTGATTTACACACAGAGGTTTCGAGATCGTGGAAAAAGCTGGTCTCTTATCGTGTTTTTAGCCCTCAAACGCCCACTTATTCGAATATCGTGGGGGCTAAATCTCACGGTTATGGGGCGATGCCTAAAGCAGAAGAGGCGCTTGCTAGTCACCTTTCTGCTGAAGCTGCATCTTCTTTTAAAGCACCACTTTTACCCTCTAAACCCCTCAGAAGTACGTCTGCTTTAGTGGGTAAGGCGTATTCGGCGGCCGGTCAAGCCTCGGCGTGCCTGCATACTATGTCCATCTTGCAGGCATACCAGGCTGACCTATTAAAGGACGTGAGTGATTCTCAAGAGGTCAGCACTGATGTAGTTCGCGAACTGCGTCAGGCTGCAGATTTATCTCTGCGCGCCACCAAGGAGTCGGCCAAGCTAATGGGCCGTACTATGGCAGCCCTTGTGGCCGCAGAGAGACATCCATGGTTAAATCTCTCTGGCATGAAAGAAAAAGATAAAGCTTTTCTTTTAGACGCTCCTCTCTCTCCTCATGGTCTGTTCGGTGATTCTGTGAATACTGTCATAGATAGATTTCAGGAAGAGAAGAAACAATCAGCAGCGTTTCAGAAATGTATGCCTCTTAAAATTCATGTCCCCGGTACTGCTGGGCGGGAGCAGTCCAGGCCGTCAGTCAGCTCCTCACATAGGGCGCAACAGAAGCAGAGTGTCGCGTCTCGCGCTCCCCCTTCCAAACAGTGGGACCAGACGCGGCACTCTCAGCCGAAGTCTTCTGGCAAAACTGATCTGAGGACAGTTATTATGGCCAAGAAGGCTTCGGCAAAGAAGAAGTCCTGACGCCACTGGCGTCAGGATGCTGAGGGTGGTCCCTGCCGTGGGAGAGAGGTGTTCACCGCATTACACGTTGCCCGCTCTTCTTCGGTGCCCTCAGGGGCCCGTTCTGCCAACCCCGCCTTCATGCCGGGGCACAGACGGTCCCAGCGAGCGCTTTCCCGAGGGACGCTCGCCCCCTCTGAGGAGGGTCTCAGAGCAGTTAAGCCAGTCGTTCCCTGCCGGTGCGCCGTTACAGGGCGCTGCGTTTGCTGCTCAAGTTACACCAGAGGCCAGTCTCGAGAGACTGGTACCCTTAGTAGTATTTCTGGCAGAGTGGAAAAACCTTCCAAAAATATCTCAGTGGGTTCTGCACATAGTAGAAAAAGGTTATGCTATCCAATTCAGGTGTCGTCCACCAAAATTCAGAGGGGTTCTGCCCACAGTGGTGGGCCCCGAGCAGGCTCTGGTAATGGAACGAGAGGTGAAAGCGCACCTTCAGAAGGAGGCTATAGAACGGGTTCCTCCTCCCAGTTTGGAGTCGGGTTTTTACAGCCGATATTTCATCGTTCCAAAGAAGGATGGGGGGTTGCGTCCAATTTTAGATCTGCGCCTGTTGAATCGCGCGGTAGGGAAGCTAAAATTCAAGATGCTCACTATCAAGCAGATTGTGGCACAAATCAGATCCGAGGACTGGTTTGTCACGATAGATCTGAAGGACGCGTACTTCCATATTTCCATCCTTCCACAGCACAGGAAGTTCCTGAGGTTCGCCTTCGGGGACGAGGCGTACCAGTACAAGGTTCTTACATTTGGCCTAGCTTTATCTTCCCGCACTTTCACGAAATGCATGGATGCAGCTCTAGTGCCCCTGAGGCTTCAGGGCATTCGTATCCTCAATTACATCGACGATTGGTGTATTTTAGCTCAGACGGAGCAGATGGCGGTTCGGCATCGAGATGTCGTTCTCGCTCATATAAGAAAGTTGGGGTTAAGGCTGAACGCGAAGAAAAGTGTGCTATCTCCTTCTCAGAAGACCGCTTTTCTGGGCGTCGTTTGGGATTCGGTCTCGATGCGGGCGCGGCTCTCCCCGACCCGCATCGCTTCGATTCTCGCAGCCGTGAAACAAGTAAAGCTAGGCCAGCTACTCACTGTAAAACAGTTTCAGAGACTGTTGGGTCTGATGGCAGCAGCGTCCAACGTTATACCTTGCGGCCTGCTGTACATGAGACCACTGCAGTGGTGGCTCCGGACCAGGGGATTCTCCCTGAGGGAAAATCCCCTCCGCACGATCAAAGTCACGCGGCGCTGCCTTCGTGCTCTGGTCATGTGGAAAGAAACCTGGTTCCTATCCCAGGGGCCTGTGTTGGGGGCTCTTTGTCGTCGCGTAACGCTAACGACGGATGCTTCCCTCACAGGGTGGGGGGCGGTCATGAGTGGTCGTCCAGCCCAAGGTCTGTGGCAGGACCATCATCTATTATGGCATATAAATTGTCTAGAGATGTTGGCGGTGTTCCAAGCTTTGAAACACTTCCTAGCAGACCTCAGAGGTCATCACGTGCTAGTTCAGTCAGACAACATGTCGGTGGTCTCGTATATAAATCATCAGGGGGGCCTGCGGTCGCGTCCACTTTACAAGTTGGCCCGTCAGATCCTCCTGTGGTCCCAGGGGAGATTACAGTCTCTGAGAGCTATGTATCTTCCTGGTTATCTGAATGTGGTAGCAGGATCCCTGTCGAGGCAGGGGCCGAGGCCAGGGGAATGGAGGCTCCACCCCGAGGTGGTGGAGCTCCTTTGGTTGAGTTTCGGTCGCGCCGAGGTGGACCTATTCGCTTCCAAGGAGACAACGCACTGTCATCTGTGGTTCTCCATCAGTCAGCCAGCCCCTCTGGCGTTGGACGCTCTGGTACAGCCGTGGCCGAGGTCACGTCTGTATGCTTTTCCCCCGATTGCTCTGCTACCAGGAGTTCTGGAGAGGGTTCGCCGGGACGGGGTCAGCCTACTTCTAGTAGCCCCGTTCTGGCCGGCCCGTGTATGGTTCACGGACCTAATATCTCTTCTGGACGGCTCTCCCTTGGAGATTCCGATCAGGAGGGATCTACTCTCTCAGGAGGGCGGTACGATATTTCACCCCCGCCCAGAGTTGTGGAAACTGTGGGCTTGGCCTCTGAGGGGGCCCAGCTCATAGAAACTGGTCTCTCAACTGAGGTTGTTGAGACCATCCTTCACTCCAGAGCTCCGTCCACGAGGAAGTTATATGCCCTGAAGTGGAAACTTTTCACTTCTTGGTGTGCAGAACACCGGCAGGACCCAGTTAACGGCCCAGTGGGTGCAGTGCTGGAGTTCCTGCAGGAGCGTTTCTCTGCAGGGTTATCCCCCTCCACACTAAAGGTGTATGTGGCGGCACTAGCTGCTTACCATGTCCCTTTCAGTGGAGTTTCTCTTGGGAGACAGCCACTTATAACTCGCTTCCTTCGTGGTACTTTGAGGCTGAGGCCTGCAGTTCGCATGAGGGTGCCGACTTGGGATTTGTCCATTGTATTAGAGGGCCTCTCTTTGGCCCCCTTTGAACCTATTGAGGAAGTTTCTGAGAAATTCCTCACATATAAGACTCTCTTTCTGCTTGCAATATCCTCAGTTAAAAGAATCGGAGATTTGCAGGCTCTGTCGGTTGCACCCTCGTGCCTGGAGTTTTCGCCTGGTATGGTTAAGGCTTTTCTATACCCTAGACCAGGTTATGTCCCTAAGGTCCCTACTAATGCTGTTAGACCTACAGTGCTGCAGGCTTTCTATCCTCCTCCTTTCGTGTCATCAGATCAGGAGAAACTTAACCTTCTCTGCCCTGTTAGGGCGTTAGACGCTTATGTCCACAGAGCTGCCCTGTGGAGGAAATCAGAACAGTTATTTGTGTGCTTTGGGCCACCCAGGAAGGGGTGTCCCGCGTCTAAACAGAGAATGAGCAAGTGGGTGGTTGAGGCCATCTCACTTGCTTATGAGTCGGCTGGTCAGCCTTCACCTTTGGCTGTACGAGCCCACTCTACTAGGAGTATGGCTGCCTCTAAGGCATTATTGTCAGGAGTATCGCTGAGTGATGTTTGTGATGCGGCTGGGTGGTCCTCACCGCATACATTTGTTAAGTTCTACGAATTGGACTTGAGTTCCACTCCTGGGGCGCAGGTGCTCTCGTCCTCTGTGCGCTAGTTCCCACATGACGGTCATTTGCTCCTATGGCGACGTGGGTATGGGCGTTCCCACAGCTTGACGCAGCTCGAGTTCCCTTGAAAGGGAACGTCTCGGTTACGTATGTAACCCTAGTTCCCTGATAGGGAACGAGACGCTGCGTCGTTCTGCCATACTCCCAGCATGCCCATTAGCGCTTCCTTCAGGCCTATCAGAAGCTGTCCTGCTTGTGTTTTGGGGGTGCTTTATAGTTTCCTGGTCGATGACGTCACCCGCCTATGACGTTCCGTCTCTCCATTGGACTGATTCCATACGTGCTTCATGACGCACACACACAGAGGCGTTCCCACAGCTTGACGCAGCGTCTCGTTCCCTATCAGGGAACTAGGGTTACATACGTAACCGAGACGTTTAGCTTATACCGCTAGTGAATGGGGCATTGAATAAGTAAAAATAAAAACCGCTAGTTAATACCACTTACAAGGCTCAAAATATCCCCACACTAACACGGTAGCATAATTAGGGTCTCTACCTGCAAACCGAAGCATTGAGAACTTTGTAAGTGTACCGACAGTTTAATAAGAAAATACTTTATAAAGACAGTACACTTTGCGTATATAGGCAGGAGCCATCTTTGGAAAACAGTCTCGACCAGTCGAACCACGAACACCGTGCTAAGTGATCTGAACTGTGACTATCGACCAGCACGTAGCACGGCGTTCGTGGTTCGACTGGTCGAGACTGTTTTCCAAAGATGGTTCCAAAGAAATGTGGTGTCCATGAAGATGTGAAAAAATAGGCATAAATCTTGCTTACACATTTACCCAAATTATTATACGCCTGTTTAACCAAAGCTAATTTGGGTGGGTTTCTCCCATTCTCATACAATGTCACTTCTCTGTCTTTTACGGCCCTGATGAGAACATTGATCTCCTCGGCTGTGAACGGCTCCTGCCGTGCGCCTGGCAAATCCGCCATCATAATAGCAATCCATGGAACAAGAGTGCCTGCTTTTAAAGGGAATGTGCGATGACGCACATTCCCTTTAATTGCCTCACATACAGATAGAGTCTGATTTATTTCACGTTACACCCAAACCACACCTATGAGTAATGTAGCTACTTCAGACCAAGCCATTTTAGATTCTAGATTCCGAGATCCGCCCACAAAGTTACTTTGTGTTTTGTGTTTGATACTTGCGTTTCAGATCATTAAAATAGGGCCCTAAGAGTTAAAATTTATCACACACCAATCAGAACCTTCAATAGATAGATAAAAGGGCCAGAGTCGGTTCATTGGGTTTTGGAACAATGGATCCAGATAGACATGAAAGGAAAGGTTGAGGACACTGGAGAGGAGGAGGAGGAGGAAGAGTAGATGGGAGTGGAGGAAGAGGTGAAGGAAGAGGAAAAGTAGGAGGTGGAGGAGGAAGGAAGAGCAGTAGGGACTGGAGGAAGAGGTGAAGGAAGAGGATGAGGACGGTGAAGGGGAAGGGCAAGGCCAAAGAAACAAGCATTGCCACTCTAGTTGCCCATGTCTTTGTCCATGGTATGACTATGAGGGATGCTGGGCAATGAGTACAGCCAAACTTGAGTCGCTTTACTGTTGCCTCGATCATAAGAACCTGCATGGACAAAAACAGGTACAGTAGATGTACTTCAGACTGCTTTCTACTGTAACTTTTGAGTGCAGTACACTGTCCTGTTACAACACATACAGTACTGTAGCTGTTGCCCTATACTACTGTAATAAAAATAAAATCAAATTGCCTCACATACAGATAGAGTTTTCTGAATGCTTCCATTTTGTAAAAAGGATGTATTACAGTTAAAGTAATCACTTCTATTTTTCTAGGACACAGAGACGATGAAATGGAAGAAGCCTGCCAAATATTTCAGTTGATGCGTGCCAGCGGGGAACAGGCATGCAAGAGGATTTTACCCCCGCTGCCTGGTTAGGGCCAGTATAGCCTGTGATGCTGACAAGATTCTCTGGCCTGGCCCAGACGCGATGCTGGGGCAGAGAATTTTTTTTTTTTTTTTTTTGTGTATTGTACTGTACAGAACATTAAGGAATACAAAAATGTGCCAATGTATCCATTGGTTGTATCTTTTGTGTTACAGTTTTTCTCGCTTTCGCTTTGGTGCATTTCTCAAATCATCCTTAATATTTGCAAAGAAGTATGTGCATTCTCAAAACAATTTGTACAAACAGCACCACTCATTGGATTACCTGCAAAAGCCTGTAACTTCCTCATAATCTTTAGTTCATCTCTCAACAGTAAGTATTTATGTCAATTAACATATCAGTGCCATCAGAATGAAAAGTCCTTGTGTCATTGTTTACAAACAAGATAGTCAAAATGCTTAGTCATATTGTCAATAAAACACTGCACTAGTATTACCTGATGTAAACTAGAGAAACAGTTTGGATGACAGTTACTGTATTGAAATGTACAAATCTGTGCCACTTCTGTATGCCATATCCATTTCAAAAGTACAAATTGACACACTACTGTAGGCCTACGTGAGTTATTGATTGAAAGAGACTGGATAGGATTCAGTTACACTTTTACTAGTGCTCTGACAAAAAAAAAACTAAAAAAACATTACAATATTATTGTGATATAGAAAAGAAAAAGAAATAAGGGCACAAAGGTGAAAATACAACATTAGAAAGGCAAACACAGGAAAGACCCCTTAGGCAGAACTTTGCTTTTGCATGCAGCACTGTATATATGCTTGCCAATTGAAGGTTCATGAGATGCAACTTTGAGCTATTTCAGAGAAATGAAAGCTTTAGCTTAAGTTCTGCCAGGAAGACCTAATTACTACGTTTAAGTTTAATTATTTATTACCTTCACATCTATCCAATCACGTCCTTATACTCGCTGTATAAAAGATTGGTACTTGCACACGTTTGAGTTCGCAGATACTGACGCGACAACTCATGGTCTCGCTCAGTCGGCAACCAACATGTTTCAGGACACGCATATTGTTTACGATTATCAAGTTACAACGATGAATATGTCCTGCCGTCTCTCCTGCTGCACGTCAAATTTCCCGCATTCAGTGCCGCATCTCCCCATGGGCACAGCGGACTTCGGAGAGTTTGATCAACCATGGCTTCTCAAGAGAAGTCCTGCTCCTTCTAGGCCCCAAACACTCTGGATAACCCATCAGTTTCCATTCCCACGACATCGAAAGCCTCAACATCGTCAGCTCAGCCAAATAATCAGGCAGGAAGAAAACTGCAAAATCATCCTCAACGTGTCCAGCAAAAAGAACCTAGCTGTCTGCATGGGTGCCATTTGTTCCGGCTTTCAGGTCGGGTTTTCACTGTTAATATGAGAACCCTCTACCATGATTAAACGGAAACGCTTCGTTTTACAGTACAGTACTTACAGTGTACTTACCTAGAAAGTACTGGGTAATATAAGGTAAGTACATGGGTTAAGGGTAGGTTTAGGGGTAGGTTCAGGGTTAGTACCTAGTTATTACCCAGTTATTACCCACTTATTGTAATTACTATTCAGGTAAGTATTTAACTTGGCTACTCCGCTGCTTCCTACAACAGCGGCAAAGTTCAACTGATAACTACGGTGACGTGACGTGTTCCTAATAACTGCTGATATGCAGACTGCAGCGCATACTGCAACGCTTTAAACAGCAAGGCCGGATAGCTAGCCTTAATGTTTGTAACAAGTGTAAGCAAAGATTTGCGTTACTGATATTCCACAGTGCAATGGTAATCTAATAATACCAGCGTCGTCGATCCCACGCTCACATGGGCGGTTTGCATTCTAACAACTGCGCAAGTGAATAGGAATAAAATAAGCTTAAGAGTAACAGAATATTAAACTGGCTTTAAACGCATGCCATATTCACCGGTCACGCTCCTCATAACGTCTGCTCTCACCACTGTTCAGTAATGTGTGTAAAAAAAAATAAAAAAATAAAAATATATATATATATATATATATATTTTTTTTTTTTAATTCTGAAAAGGAAAGAAGCTAAGCTAAAAGAGAGCAATTTGGTCATTGCCTGTTATGCTGTAGTAGATCTCTCTACAATGGCAGTAAATGACATATTTACACAAGTGTTGTAATTTCACAAACAACTATTTTACACCATATTTACTTAAAATTCATGCTATTAAGGTCCTTTTATACTTGAAATTTAGATCTACAATTTTAGAAATGTGTACAATCGCTGTAACACATAACCTTTCCAGGTGACTTCCAGATGGCCAGTGATCTCCCAGCCATGAATAAAACTATTTCTACAAAGAGCAACTTGGGAGCCATGTCAGGCATATGCTGCACATCTGAGAAATGGATTCTATGCTCAAGACAACAGATTATCAAGTATCATTTGAGGTATTGATAGTAGCTTCTTGATGGGATGCCGTCACCTTACTTCAGGTAAGTATCGTATTAAGAAGTCAGTTTCAGTTGGTTATATTCATATTAAGAATTTCCATGACAAAAAAAAAACAACAAAAAAAACCTCCAGCTAGACGAAGGGTGCATGTCCGATCTCACATTTGGATACCTGGATCAGTAAAGGCCCGATTAATTTACCAAGCTCACTCAAGCTTCGTTTCATCTGTGCTTCACCAAAAAATTTTCCTATAGCCATCGCAGCGTCTTTTGGGGTTTGACGTGGTCGCTAAACGTGTTGCTTGTGCTAACGAAGCAAGGTTGTCATCATTAAGGAGCATCATTTGCAGCGATTTTTGTGTGAGCATATCAGTGAACACCCCAGACCACTCGGTGAGTTTCACGTCTTTGTAAACTAAAGTTTAATGCGTTTTATGAATGATTGTTCCAGTGCCCCTATGAAACCATTGTGGAGGTGGTGGGGTGCTACCACAGAAACCGAAAATTCTCGGGACAGCAGCATTTGTCCAAATTTCAATCTTAACCGTTCTATTTCATCAGAAACGATCTTAAAACAGGGCTTTAAGTGTAAAATACCGAACTTGTCCTTTAAATATTCGTGCATTCATAGATTGCTCGCAGGTATTTGAGTAATAAGCGAACGAAAGTTTGCAGTGAAAAGACTTGGGGAATTAGGATTGATAACTTTACGTAAAATCAAAGGCATAGCTAAATCCTCTACTACCTCCAGATAAGCAACTGCCTATTACCTTGCTCTTTCGCGATTATTAATCATCTCTATCCACTATGATCTCTTTTCCTTATATACATATCCTGCTAAAAGCCGTGTCTGCTTTTATGGCTTCATGTGTCTGGGGATTTCAACTCAGAAATGTAATATTTCGATCCTGCCTGTGGTTTTTCCTTTCTATTATGCTTCTCACCTATTTTCTTTAATATTCTTTAGCACTCTAAGAATGACGCTCAACGCTCCGGCGTCACCCTAACACTCCAAAAATCAATAACAATTTTTGTCCCTTCACATCTCTGTTTAAAATTCTTAAAATCTGCCTAGAACTTCAAATCACGCACCGCTATTCATATTACCTAATGGAGCACCTCTTTCTAAGGCCTGGCTCAGGACTCATTTCACTATTGTTATTAAAGCTGCAGTCTATCCCCCTCTCTCTATACCGGCCATTCCTTCAGAATCGGGGCAGCTATTACAGCAGCCGAACAAGGAATCTCTACACCAGCTATTAAGATCATGGGCGGATGGCCTTCCTCTGCATCTGAATCACATATCAGACCCGATTCAAAACCATTCTTGAAGCTCAGCAAGCTCTCCAGTAACAAATCAGGTAAATACCTATGCAACTACTGGTGGTGGTGTTATGCTATCCCATTTCTCATTATTCTGTCAATAGTCTTTAGCTTGCATTCTACAAATGGCCAATGGGTCATCGTCTATGTGTGGCCTAGTGGCCTTGTCTCAGTGTGGCCTTGTCTCTATGTGGCAGTAATAGCCCTTATCGTCTTGTCCCGTGTGGCCTCTATGGTCTTAATAAAAAAAAATTTTAAAAAAATTATGATAAGCAAGGGTAAGATATATGTTCAGTGTGATCTACTGTGACCATGTAGCCTAATGTGGCATTGTGGCCAGTTATGGCATTGGTTCTGTGTGGCCTAGTGGCTGTGTCTCGTTGGCCTTGTATCCGTGTGGCGTAAGCAGCCTTGTGGCCCAGTGGGCCTCGTCTCTGTGTGGGTCTCAAGGCCTTGTGGCATAATGTTGCCTTGTCCTGTGTGTGGCCTACATGGTCTTGTGGCCCTTACGGCCTTGGTTCTGTGTGTCCTTGTGTGTCCTTGTCTCAGTGTGGGCTCACAATATCGCGGCCTCATTCTATGTTCAGTGTGGTCTACTGTGACCGTGTAGCCTAATGTGGCTTGTTCCGTGGTCTTGTGGCCAATTATGGCATTGGTTCTATGTGGCCTAGGGCCTTGTCTATGTGTGGTTCTGTCTCTGTGTGGCTTTAGCAGCCTTGTGGCCCAGCGGGCCTCTTCTTTGTGTGGGTCTTTTGGCCTAGTGGCATATTGTTGGCTTGTCCTTAAAAAGATGCCTATGGTTGGCCAGTGGCCCTTCGGGGCATAGGTTCTGTGTGGTCTACTAAGACCTTGTAGCATTCATTGCTTATATTTAAAAAAAAATTAAAAAAGGCTGGCTGGCCTTCGTTTTACATGTTTCGTCTAGTCCTACCTTGTCTTTATGTGGCATTAGCGGCCGTTGTGGTTCATCGAGGCCTTGTCTATGTGGTCTATCATGGCCGTGTGGCTCATCGGGGCCTTGTCTCTGTGGTCAATCATGGCCGTGTGGTCCAATGTGGCCAGTGTTTGCAGTCCAATGAGGCCTGCTCTGTGTGGCCCAATGTGGCCTGTCTATGTATGGCCCTAGGTGGCACTGCTCTGTATGGTCTAATGAGGCCTGTCTATGTATGGCTCAATATGGCACTGCTCCGTATGGTCTAATGAGGCCTGTCTATGTATGGCTCAACGCGGCACTGTTCTGTATGGTTCAATGTGGCCTCATCTCTGTGTGTCCTCAGGAGTGGAACTGGTAATCACGTTAAAAACTACATCGAATTCTACGTAAGTCGTTTTGGATAAAAGCCTGCTAAATGCATGAAAGAAAAAAACATAACTTACCAGTTTTGGAAATGTTGTTTTGAATTTATTGCACCAGTGTGTTAGACTATGTTGTAGTGTGTGTGTTTGTGAGGGCTTGTGTGTGGTGTGTGATGTCTGAGGGCAAAGTTTGGTTTTTCAGCAAGAGTGAATGGTTTTGAGTGTAGAGCTTCATTTTGACCTAAAAATAGGATGTTTTGGGTGAGACGTTATGGATTTTTGTTTACTGTTTTGAGAATATGAGGCATAGTTTCAAGAAATGTGTTTAAGCAATCGAGAAAAACTGTAATCGTTAAAAGATGGCGATCTCGATTCAAACACCCACCCAATCCGCATGACAGCTATTCGGTCATTAAACCTTTGACAAGTTTGATCACACCGATTAAGATCTGAATTGGCGCTTCCCCGGAGCCAGAGAGAGCAGTTGTCATTTAGGTATGAAACAGCTTTGCAGTCTTTTCAACCACACAGTATCGCTATTTCTTATATAATCATTTAAATGATCACAGAAGTGATAAGTTTATAGTTCGAATATAAACACTGATGTATATGACATGTATATGGTATGGCCATCAAAAGAGAGTAAATCACCTTTTGATAGTAACTTGATTCTTCAAATAAAGAGTATCAATTACATTTTTACACCAGTAGGTGGCGACAAGTGACTGTTAAAAAATGTATTTGTCATTGAATCAAGAGATTTGTTCAAAACGGCTGATTCATCCTGTAGTGAAACAAGTCTTTATGAGTGAGTCATTGAATCATTCATTCAAACCGATTTTTTTTTATTCTTTCAAATCAATTAAATATTTTTAAAAAGGCTGCAGTAATTAACATTTTGTTAGAACATCTAGTTAATAACATGTTATTTTGTTCAGTTGTCTATTCATAACCGATTGAGAATCGGGATCATATTTAAAAACAATGTGATTCTCAATTTATGCAGAATCGTGCAGCTCTAACTTTAGTAAAAACGTTCATATTTATGTTAATTCACAGTGCAAGAAAACAAAACACTAAAGTTGTATGTTAACAAATACAACTTTTGACCTTAAAAATGTAGTAGTAAATGCTGAAATGAACATTAACTAAGATTAGTAAATGCTGTATTGTTCATTGTTAGTATGTTAAAGGGATAGTTCACCCAAAAATTTAAATTATTTACTCATCCTGAAGCCATCCTAGGTGTATATGACATTCTTCATTCAGACAAATACAATCGCAGTTATATTAAAAAAAGGCCTGGCTCTTCCAAGCTTCGTAATCGCAGTGAATGGCTATATGTCTTTCGAAGTTAATCAAACTGCATCTATTCATTATTAAAGTGATTCACGCGTCTCCGGGGTTAATAAAGGCTTGCTGAAGTGAAGCGATACATTAGTGTAAGAAAAATATCCATATTTAAAACTTTATCGACTAAAATAACTAGCTTCCGGCAGACGGCTGTACGCATCGATTTACGCAAAAGACTAACCTTTGAAATTGAAGCCCAACGTAATGACGAACGCGGTTGCCCAGCCCTGTTTGTTTGAACCACGAGAGGCGTCAATTGCCGTCATTACGTTGTGCGTCAAGTTCAAGGGTGAGTAAATCATGGGCTAATTTTCATTTTTGGGTGAACTATCCCTTTAACAAATGTAGTTCTCGCTCTGTCGGCTCTTGGGCAAAATAATACGTGTGGTCCTACATTTGTTCAAATTTCACTACTAACGTTACTACTACTACTACTTATTCTTTGTGCGTATTCAACGTAGTGAGGGTGCAAGTTGCCTCTAAAAACACCAATGAAGAAGAAGCAAAAACAACAGAGTGATGAAACGCGCTCTGTAGAGAAGTTTGTCCGTTTAGGGCTATTGTAGAAACATGGCGGCGCAAAATGGCGACTTAACATGTAAGGGTTAGCACTGAAGTTCATGGTTGCAGCAACAACAGACACCACGGGAGTGCAAAAGGAGAAGCTCCTTGTGGAAAGTAGAAAGCGGCGCGGCCGCTCTTTCCACGCGTTTTTAGACGCGATATGTGAATGGCCCCTAAGGGGACCGTATGTATGTAGATAGAAATGGCTCATTCTAAGGTAATAAAAACATAACGGTTCATTTTGTAAGGTCTTTATACACCACTCAAAACATAGTTATGTATATTATAATGCATTTCTGACAATAGATCATCCTACATTTTACACACTGCACCTTTAACTAAGATTAACTAACTAAACCATATTGTAAAGTGTTACCAGTATATTTATAAATTAACATTAACATAAATAAATGTAATTTTTTTTACTGCCTTAGTTCATGACACATAACACATTTACTATGTAAATGATTTGAATCTTATTTTGAGGTGTTACCAACTTACCATAAAATGTTTCCATGTTGACAGTGCTTTACAAGGTTTCATTTGACTCTGTGTTATCAGCTAACATAATCTGGAACAAAGCAAACTGAATAAGTATTAAATTGTACCGGTCCTGACTGTTCTTCCTAGTATTGACTAGCTCTACATGCTTGGATTATGCATTTGTCCATTCAATTAGGCAGCTGTGGAGGCTAAATCAAATGGAAATAGTGTGAATTGACAACGGTCTGGATTTATACCGGCCACAGTATCATATATTCCAGCTGATGTGTATTGATTGAACTCCATGCAGGCTCAAGAAGATCGCAGTCTGTATGTATCAGACGAAATACATGCATTGAGGAATTGGTGTGTGTGTGTGTGTGTGTGTGTGTGTGTGTGTGTGTGTGTGTGTGTGTGTGTGTGTGTGTGTGTGTGTGTGTGTGTGTGTGTGTGTGTGTGTGTGTGTGTGTGTGTGTGTGTGTGTGTGTGTGTGTGTGTGTGTGTGTGTGTGTGTGTGTGTGTGTGTGTGTGTGTGTGTGTGTGTGTGTGTGTGTGTGTGTGTGTGTGTGTGTGTGTGTGTGTCTGTATGCACACCATCTTGCCTCTTGAGTGTGATACATAACTGTACTGATTAGGAATATGGCATAAGTTACTGTTTGTATATTTGTAGGATACTAATGATAAGGCAGAGTTGAAAATAGGCTGACAGATGAAGATGACCTGGCAAATAATTTGCAATAATTAAAGGGTTAAATTGGACATCGCCAGAGACTTGTTGCTTGTTGTTTGTTTTAATGTTGTCCATATTATCTATATTGGCCAAGATATTTAATTGTTCATGCTCATTTCCTCTATTTGCACATTTAGATAACCTTTTCCATCATTTAACACTAAAACTCTAATAGTTTAATAACACTGTTAAATGCAAATAAAATAAATTGTTCATACTTTACATTATAATGTAATGTATGAACAATTTCACTAATATAACTTTAAATTATTGCTTTTTGCCTAAATTCACTAAAATAACTTTAAATGATTATTTTTTTTTTGTTTTTCTGTTTTATTTTTTTTTAACTTTGACAAAATAGCGTAGAACTTAAAACTGTCCATTTCTCAGTTATCAGCCACAACATGAATTATCAATTGATAATTTTAGCCAGAATATTAATCTATGTATAATTAAATTATTTTAATTTCTAATATGTACACACATGCATTTTTGTGGTTGTTTTTACTTCCTTGACCCTACTCTAAAGCCCAGGGTTGACAGCACATCAAATACAAGTACAATTAAAGCTGCAAGCAGCATTTAGCGGTGTTCAAGCAGTTAAGGCATTTAAGATTTTTAACCACACAAGCATCAAAAGACATTACGTTTTATGTAGCAAGCATTTAACCACTGATATCATAGATGGAATAGACCATGTTTTAGCATGATTTACCATGATATACCACATTTTAGTGTGATTTTTCATGATTTACCATGTTCCAGTATGATTTACCATGAATCTAGCATGATTTACCATGATTTACCAAGTTCTAGTATGATTTACTACGTTCTAGGATGATTTACCATAGAGCAGTGGTTCCCAAACCTGTCCTGAAGGACCCGTTTTCTCTGTCTCTCTAATCAATCACACCTGATTCAACTCATCAGCTCATTAACCTATGTGATTATGAGCTGATGAGTTGAATCAGGTGTGTTTGATTAGGGTTCCCAACACTGCCATAGAGTACTGTGATTCTAGCATGATTTACCATAGTTTATCATGATTTACCACATTGCTAGCATTGATGTGAAGTGTCAGAACAAATGAAGTGATAAACTCTGAGAAAATATGATTGTGTTATAATAGTAATTGTTATACAAGTGATTTTATAGTGTCTAAATATGAATGCACCTGTTAAAAGACTTCATTAATAAGTAGAATGAGCCAATAAGTGGTCTTCTACTGCCCTCTGCAGGCCACTTTCATTTTGACAGTTTTTCCATTTTAACTCCTTTATGCAAGCTTACACACACACACACACACACACACACACACAAAATCATTATGAAAATATATTTGAATGTTATTTCATACATGTCTTTGCAAACTATTAATCAGATTATTCAGAATTTATTCAGAAACATAGGACTACACACACATTCTGTTGTAGATACAGAGATTTGAACTATGTCTCATTCAGGATTCACATTTGTCAATGTGACAGAATTGTCAATAGTGATACTTCAATAGATGAAATTTGACTTAATGTGATTGTAAATGTTAAAATAGTAATTTTATAAAGTCTAAATAGTAATTTTGTCACACTACTCAAGTATAATTCATATTTTAAACAGCAGGGGGCAGTAAAATACTACTTATTGGCTTAATATGCCATTATATTCATTTAATTTTCCCATTTTTAACTGTTATAGAGGCAAATTTTGTCCGATCTGTCTGAAATTTTTCATGATTGTTTGGAGTCATATGGCACATGTTCTGACTTGTTTTTAAGAAGATCTGAGCATTCATTGAAGAGATATAAGCTTTTGGGGACACTAGGTCATGGCTACATTGTGAAGTGACCCTATTATAGCCATCCAAATGAAGTTGTTCAACTTTTTCTGATAATTATTGATCTAGAGAGTCCAGAGAATTGTACTGCACTGGTTTTGAACATTATGATATGAACATTACATGATAATAAATGCAAAACACCATTTACAGCAAATACAGGCAATTTACCATAGGAAATACATTGTTTCAAAGCTTTTTAACAGTTATAGCGCCACCTATGGTCCGATCTCCATAAAATTTGGCATGCTTTTTAAGGATGTTATGTCACATATGCTCACCAATTTTTGTGAAGTTCTGAGTTTTCGTATAGGATTTATAGGCTTTTGACTATATTTTGCCACGCCCATTTTATAAATGACCCTGTTATAGCCAACCAAATGCCAAATTTCAACTTTTTTTTGATAATTATTGATCTAGAGAGTCCAGAGAATTGTCCTAGACTGGTCTGGTTCCGATCGGGCGAAAATCCTAGGACTAGTTCGCAAAAGTAGGTTTTAAACATATTTGTGAATATTTAATGAACGATTTGATTGACAGCAATGGTTCTAGAGGCAAAGTTGTTCAGCATGAGGAGATCTATCAAATGATATGCATTTTGTGGGGATGTGTGCCACACCACGTGATTACAGAGCCGTAAAACTTGTTAGCGCCAACTAGTGGCCGATTTCTTTCAAAACTCTTACAGACCTCTTGGGCCATGAGTCGAACATGCCCATCGAGTTTCGTTCCGATCGGCCTCCGTTAACCTCGTCTCACAGGTGCTCAAACTTCATTGGCCGATGGCGGCCATGTTTTTTGAGATACGCCAATGTCCTTTTATACATACATGGGGCCTTGGACCAAGACACTGCATACCAATTTTCAAGTCAATCGGACCAATGGTCAGGTGGTCACAGCCCTATTTATGTTTTTTTAATGTTATAGCGCCACCTAGTGCCCAATCGTCGCGATTTTTTTACTGTGACCTCAGAATGAACTTATTCACATGTGTACCGAGTTTGGTGAAGCTATCTCATTTACTTCTTGAGTTATAGCCATTTTAGTAAAATAGGCTCCGCCCACAACGTTCATTTTGCGCCCCCTAGCGACCGTGAATCAAAATTTCAACTTTTTTTCGATAATTATTTATATTCAGACTCCAGAGAACATTTTGGCACTGGTTTGGTTCCGATCGGGCGAAAAACCAGGGACTAGTTCGCAAAAGTAGTTTTTCGACAAAATTCAAAATGGCGGAAAATCTATCATGGCGGAAATGAAATCGGAGATATACGTTTTTTACTTCAGGTTTCCAGCTTTCCAGAGATATAAGACACTTGAGTCTACGACATACGGTCTAGGAGTTATGAGCAGTTTTGCGCAATTGGTTGCTATAGCGCCACCTATGGGCCAATCGGGCTCATAATTTGATAACCTCTCCTCGATTTTTGTACTACCATCTGACAAAGTTTCAAGTCTCTAGCACTTACGGTTTGGTCTGCACGATGCGTTTTACGGCAGAATAATAATAATAATAATAATAATAATAATAATAAAAATCAGCACAAATACAATAGGTTTTCAGCACTTCGTGCTTGAACACCTAATAACAAGAAAGACTATTCATATCCTCACCAAAGAAATCATTTTATGGCATTTGCTATAACGGCATGAAGGACTTTGTGATCTGTTTTGATGGCAGGATCATGATAAATTATGTGTCTCTTTGCTTCTGCAGCAATCCCTGAGACGTCTGATGGAAAGTCTGTTTTTCATTTTGCAATTCTTTCAGCCTCACAGTGTAGGGCCTCAAAATGTCTAGAAGAGGTGTATGAGAGAGAGGACGAGTCTTTAGGGAACACTGCGAGTAAGATGAATGAGGTCCGTTTGAAAGTCAAAGATGACCACCCTCCCATCGCACACCACCAGCCACATCACTATTACCATACCTGACAATGTCTGCACACAAAGTACTTTAGCACTAATTACAGCCCTAGTAATGGGAAATATCAACAAAAGAGTCTCCATACTAATAAAATTATAATAAATTATTCAATAATTATAAACTGTATGCTTGAATTTGTGAAAAATATTTGCTTTATTATTCAGCTGGCTTCAGCTCAGAATATGGTGATTATTTGTTAATAGTCAGAAATCTTTTTTGAATATCTGAATCGCCATTCTGAAATGTCATTATTAGCTTCTTAAGCCTCTGTTTTTTTTTTAACTATGGCTGCTATTTGTTATGTAGTTTTCTCTATTAACCCCATGTAAAAGAGTTTGCATGTGTGAATGTGAAGGAAGAGAGAGAGAGAGAGAGAGAGAGAGAGAGAGAGAATGCCCCTAATCTCCTCTGATTCACTTTGACATGTGAATGACACGGTGAATGGTTACCATGGAAATAAATGTGTCAAATTTATGCATGCACCTTTTTTCTGTCTCAGCCAAAAAGAGGGAGATTTTGCTAATGGGGTGTAAGTGCTACTGGTCTCTCTCTCTCTCTCTCTCTCTCTCTCTCTCTCTCTCTCTCTCTCTCTCTCTCTCTCTCTCTCTCTCTCTCTCTCTCTCTCTCTCTCTCTGTCTGTTTCTCTTTGTGTATGTATTTAAATGTGTGTGTGTGTGTGTGTGTGTGTGTGTGTGTTTGTACAAATGTGGGTGTGTGTATCTTTCTCTGGGCTTAGTGGCCATTGTATTGTGTTGTTCTTAGGCATCAAAGCATGTTAGCATGATTAACGGTGATGCCACGGTATGAAAGCACAACAATGTAAAGGCTGGCTTTTAAAACTCATTTGTATTGACATACACTGGATTTAAAGTAAGGAATACACAAGAAAAAAATAGCTAAATAATAACGCACACACACACACACACACACACACACACACACACACACACACACACACACACACACACACACACACACACACACACACACACACACTCATGCACACACACTCATGCACATAGGCAGTGAACAACCTCCAGGGTGCAATTTTAGTATTTTGGTTTCCTGCATGAATTCCAGGAATTGTGTAAGTATGTGTATGTGCTGGTGAAACAATGGGCATTACATCCATCATTACATTTTCTAAGGGCATTATTTCAACTTCTCTTAGCCACATTTAACGGCCTTATTTTTACTGCCACATTCTTAGATTTCAAAGTCATAGCTCATATCCAAAAATGCTTCTCTAAAGTCCTGCACATCATAAAATAAATAGTTTATGCAGCAGTGCAGGACGAAATGAAATTCTGTTTATGAAATCTGCAATTGTGGTCAGAAATTAGATGTTCTCTTACGAGAGGTTCTCTCGTATTGCGTAAGTTTAGCTTACGCTACGGGAAAGATTCATCTTCTCGAGATACTGAAGCCAAAAAATTATCCTTAATTTTTGTATACCTTGTCAACGCAGTGCAGCAGCTAGCAGACCTAGAGCAGGCTATCTTGCGTGCTCATTGGCTGCTCTGCAGGCAACTGCTGCAGCCTACCAGTGAGCAGGGCGTGACATCACGCCCAATGAAGGGCGCCCGCGCCTTCATGGCGTCACAGCCCGCCAGAATGGGCGTGGCTTCAGCCTATAAAGGAATGGGCTGTAGGCTGCTTCCCTGATTTTTGTCTCTTCAGCGAGCTCTTCGCATCGCTGGATCTGAGAGAAGCCATCGCCGCCGTCGAACAGCGAACAGCCAGCTTAGGACAGCGCTGAGGAAGCCGGAATCTTCGCCACCTTCAGCCATCCGTGCGAGCTACCCTATCCGGCGACGTATCCTTTTGCCTTGCATTAGATTGATTTTCACATCTCTAAAAGAGCAGCGAGCGTCTTTTTAAAGATGCCTCGCACTTCCTGCGGCTCGTGCAGAGCCTCGCTCAGCGCCGGAGACCGCCATCTGATCTGCGCTCTCTGCCTGGGCCTGGAACATGCCGAGCTCGCCCTCGCTTCCGGGGGTTGCGAGCTCTGTGAGGAACTTCCGTTGGCGACCCTGCGGGCTCGCCTCGAAGCTCTCAGATCTACAGCAGTCACTCCGCCCTCTGTGGGACCGCGCAAGAAGAAGCGCCGTTCCCTGAGACAGCCTAAACCTGTGGCCACAGCGACGCGCTCGCCGGAGAACCTCCCTCGAGCCTCGCTCTCGCATTCCCCGCCTCCCCTCCCCGACGCGCAGTTGCCGTTCATGAGCCTCACTGCCGTCGCTTCAGAGGATGAGGCCGAGGGACACACCACGAGGGACTGCTGCTCTATCCTGGCATCGGACAGCGAGGAATGGTCGCTTCATTCCGACGCCTGGTCGATCCAGGAATCCACCCGTACCCGCGCTGGAGCTGACGCTGAGCTAATGCATTTGCTAACCCAGGCCGTGGACCGCCTCGGGCTCGAGTGGTCGCCGCCTGAGGAACCCGCACTGAACAGGCTCGACGGCTGCTTCCTTCAAATCCGCCGCCGCGCAGCTTCAGCAACGAGGCCCGCTCCATTCCTGCCGGAACTTCACGCGGATTTGACTAAGTCGTGGAATTCTCCTTTTTCGTCGCGACTACAGTCACCAGCCTCCGCGTCGCTCTCCCGAGTGGACGGCGCCGCCGAGAAAGGGTACACGGTTATTCCACCGGTGGAAGAAACGATTGCAGCGCACCTTTGCCCGCCCTCCGCGAGATGGCGGTCACGGTCAGCGCTCCCGTCTAAAGCTTATGCTGCCTCCGGCCAGGCCGCGTCTGCTTTACATTCCATGGCTGTCCTTCAGATCCTGCAAGCCGACCTCCTCCGTGAATGGGACGAGAAGGGCTGGGATCCAGCTGCTGTTACAGATTTGAGAAGCGCAACGGATCTTTCTCTCCGCGCTACCAAAGCAGCAGCCCAGGCTATCGGACGAGCTATGGCCGCGTTAACCGTTATGGAGAGGCACCTTTGGTTAAAGCTCGCGGATATGAGGGAGTCTGAGCGAGCCACATTTCTCAACGCGCCGCTTACCCCCTCTGGTCTCTTCGGCCCAGCGGTTAACGGGATCGTTGATTGTTTTTCTGAGGTACAGAAGACCACGCAGGCCATGAACCTCTTCCTGCCGCGACGCTCGAGTTCCGCCACAGGCCGCTCTCGCGAGAGACAAAGCCAGCCTCCTGTGCGAACCAGCACCCAGCGTCCAGCACAGCCCCAGCCTCAGCCTTCGCAGCGACGTCAGGGCGGCCGCCCTAGGTCGCGCTCAGACAGCCGTCATAGACCGCCGCCTCCCAGAGGGCCTCGGCAGAGAATCACGCTGAAGTCTGAGCACGCGAAGCCCTCCTAACAGTAAGAGGGAAAAGACGCGCGTGTCCCGCTGCGGCCGGACCGCCGTCAAAATTCATTTCCCTGTCAGTCCCCTTCAAACAGGCTACTGCAGCGGTCCATTTAGCAGCCAACAAGCCGGTTTATTCACCCTCTCGCCTGCACACAAACGCCGTTTTCACGGCGACCCAGAGAAATCTCAAAAAGAGTGTAATGTCTGGTCCGGCTCATGCCGTCAATGTTTTAAGTGTAGTGAAAGTGCCCACGTCCCAGTGCTCACCCCTACACATAAGCACTCAAAATCCTGTGTCACTCACAGAGCACACTCTCATAAAGCGCAGAAAAGCCGCTCGAGTGTTGCATGTAAGAAATGTGTCCACAAGTCTGTGCCCACTATCTGCCCGCTCTGTTACACGGTCAAACAAACAGGTTATAAACGTAAGTCTCGTGCCCGCCGGAGAGCGTTCACGCTTACTAACACAAACCTTTCCCCGGGCCCCGCCCGCGCACTTAAGCATTATCACGAAACGCAGAGCGTTAATAAAACGCTCCCCGTCTATTATGACCGGGGCGTTAGATACAGTTGAAAGTCTCGTGCCCGCGCCCACGAGCTCACGCTTACAGAGAGCTCTGTCACCCAGAGCACGGCTCGCGCATCAAAATGTGGTAAAAGTGTGTTCCCCATCCCCTATGATCAGGACATCTCACATAAATCAGCCGGTTTCGGCTGTCAGCGAGCCGCCATTGCGCGCGCGCGCTCTCGGCTCCGGTTCAGTTTCACAAGCCAGCAAATGGCGGTCTGAACACGGAGGCCATTCGCCCCCTAGCGGCTCGCATAGCCGCGTGTGAAAAAATCCCAGGGATTTTAGAATGGGTGCTGAGCACAATAAAGCAGGGCTATACACTACAATTCATTCACCGTCCCCCGCGCTTTCGAGCCCGGACCGCGACAATAGTGAATGCGGAAGTAGCACACCTACTTCACGCAGAAATAGCAAAGCTGCTGTGCAAAGGGGCTATAGAAATGCCTTCTCTAAGCGAGTCAGGCTTTTACAGACGTTATTTTCTCGTGCCCAAGAAGGACGGAGCCTTCAGACCCATCCTAGATCTGAGACATTTGAACAAAGTGCTTGCGAAAAGACCGTTCAAAATGCTTACGACCAGGAAAATCCTCGTGCACGTTCGCCCGAGGGACTGGTTTATCTCTCTAGATCTGAAGGATGCATATTTTCAGATTCAGATAGTACCCCGTCACAGGCAATTTTTGAGATTCGCCTTCGACGGTCAGGTATATCAATACACCGTCCTGCCGTTTGGCCTGTCCCTGGCACCCCGTACATTTACAAAGTGCATGGACGCGGCGCTCGCCCCCCTGAGAAGTCAGGGGCTGCGTATAATGAACTATCTGGATGATTGGCTGATATTGGCACAGTCAGAGACAGAACTTCTATCTCACAGAACAGTGCTACTCAGTCATCTGGAAAGCTTGGGTCTCACGGTCAACTGGACCAAGAGCTCACTACTGCCCAGCCAGTCAATTTCCTTCTTAGGAATAGAACTGGACTCGGTAACCATGACGGCTCGTTTGTCGACACAGCGCGCGCGCCGTGTTCGCCACTTGGCCGCTTCTTTCCAGAAGGGCAGCTTCCTCCCTTTGAAAAGCGGTGCTCCAGCTGGGCCTACTGCGCATGCGCCCGCTCCAACGCTGGCTGAATGCTCGCGTGCCCCCCCGAGCCTGGGTATCTGGCGGTCGGAAAATCAGAGTGACTCAGACCTGCATAGCAGCTCTGCAGCCCTGGTTAGCGGCCAGCTGGTTCCAGCAGGGAGTAACGATTGGAACCGTCTCTTACCGGAAAGTTGGGGGTTGCGCTGGGGAGCGCTGTTCGAGGGCAGACCGGCCTTTGGCCAGTGGTCAGACCGGGAGAAGGAGTTTCACATAAACTGTCTGGAAATGATGGCGGTCGAGAACGCACTGCAGTGCTTCCTCTCGTTCATACAGGGCCAGCATGTTCTTGTCCGTTCGGACAACACATCTGTGGTTTCCTATATAAACCGTCAGGGCGGTGTCAGATCCAGAAAACTCAGCAATCTGACGGAACGCCTCCTTATTTGGTCTCAGACACACCTGCGCTCGCTGAGGGCGACGCATGTGCCTGGCCATCTGAACGACGGCCCAGACAGACTCTCCATAGAGACAATGTTCCCCCAGGGGAGTGGTCCTTACACCCCCAAACGGTCCAGAAACTGTGGCGCCTATTCGGCAGAGCGGATGTCGACCTATTTGCGTCAAAAGACAACGCTCAATGCCCGATGTTCTTCTCGAAGGACGAGGACGCGCTGGCCCAAGTTTGGCCCAGCCTCCCACTATATGCTTTCCCTCCGGTCTCTCTGTTACCACAGGTGATCAAGAGAATCAGGGAAACGCGCCACTCGGTGCTCCTCATAGCGCCGCGTTGGGAGAATCAGATTTGGTTCCCGGAACTAGCACAGCTGTCGCTTACAGCTCCGTGGCCGATCCCGGTGAGGGCAGATCTCCTCTCTCAAGCTCGCGGCACGATCTGGCATCCCCATCCAGAGCGCTGGTCGCTGCATGCATGGCTGATCAACGGGTACTCGTTACCCTGCCAGAAGGAGTGATGAACACGATCACACAGTCTAGAGCCCCTTCCACGAGAAGGCTCTACACGTCTAAATGGTCGGTGTTCTCTGGCTGGTGCACCGACAGAGGTCTGGACCCGCGGACATGCGGGGTGGCGCATCTGCTCACTTTCCTACAAGAGCTGTTGGATAAGGGAAGGTCCCCTTCCACGCTCAAAGTGTACGTGGTGGCCGTATCAGCGTTTGCAGAACCAACACAGGCCAGCCGCTGGGGAAACATGAGTTGGGCATCCGCTTCCTTAGAGGAGCTAGAAGGATGAATCCGCCGCGCCCCCCGTCGGTTCCTATGTGGGATCTTTCACTGGTCCTCGAGGCCCTGAAAGCTTTTCCCTTCGAACCACTGGACTCCGTGGGGTTGAAATATCTATCACTGAACACAGTTTTTCTGACTGCGCTGTCATCAGTAAAACGCGTAGGGGATCTACACGCGCTGTCTGTCAGCGCGTCGTGTCTTGAGTTTGGACCAAATGACTCTAAAGTTATTCTCAGACCTAGACACGGCTATGTCCCTAAAGTGATGGGCACTCCATTTAGAGCGCAAGTTATTTCACTATCTGCTCTCGCAGTGTCTGACAGTGAAAGCGATGTAAACCTCCTCCGTCAGAGCGCTGAGGAGCTACATTACGGAACAGCTTTTTGTTTCGTTTGGAGGGCGCACCAAGGGTTTCGCCTCCTCGAAACAGAGCCTGTCCAGATGTATAGTAGACGCTATAGCGACCGCTTATGCGTCAAAGGATCTGCAATGCCCTTTGGGCATCAGGGCTCATTCCACGAGAGACGTCGCCTCTTCGTGGGCATGGTCCAGCGGGATTTCTATCCACGACATATGTGTAGCGGCGGGCTGGAGCTCCCCGTCTACCTTTGTCAGGTTCTATAACCTAGAAGTTCCCGCCTTGCAGGCTAAACTACTGTCAGTCTAAACGAGAGATGTATTCTGCCCAGATCCCCTGCTCAGATCACTCTCACATGACTTAGCTCTCCTGGTTGAGCTGCACTAAAGGGGTTATGCCATGTGCCTATACAGACCCGCGCCCGCGCTGCTCTGTATTCCCTATGTGTGCTTATGTACAAGTGATGGCCCGCGAAGCGGCCGGCCACCTTATTTTTCCACTTATGGCGTTCCCCCCTAAGTTCGGGGTCTCATGTGGATGCTTGGCGCGCACGGCGTTGACAAAGTGTTCCCGTAGCGTAAGCTAAACTTACGCAATACGAGAGAACCTCTCGTAAGAGAACGATACTTGGTTACTAACGTAACCTCGGTTCTCTCTAGAAGAGGGAACGAGTATTCCGTAACCGGCCGTGCTCGCGCCACGAGCGACTTCGTTTCAGTCGACAAAAATCAGGGAAGCAGCCTACAGCCCATTCCTTTATAGGCTGAAGCCACGCCCATTCTGGCGGGCTGTGACGCCATGAAGGCGCGGGCGCCCTTCATTGGGCGTGATGTCACGCCCTGCTCACTGGTAGGCTGCAGCAGTTGCCTGCAGAGCAGCCAATGAGCACGCAAGATAGCCTGCTCTAGGTCTGCTAGCTACTGCACTGCGTTGACAAGGTATACAAAAATTAAGGATAATTTTTTGGCTTCAGTATCTCGAGAAGATGAATCTTTCCCGTAGCGTAAGCTAAACTTACGCAATACTCGTTCCCTCTTCTAGAGAGAACCGAGGTTACGTTAGTAACCGAGTATCGTTTTACTTGCTGTTCAAACCTGTCATTGCAGCCTTCATAATGCTGAATCATGCACAAATGATTCAGTATCGTCTAACTGCAATAATATCTCCTTCCTTTGCAATACTCAAGTATTTCAAACATGTTCTGCTCCTCTCTCTGAATTTATCAGCTTGTTAACCTTTAGATCAGCAGTCAGTGAGAGAAGAAATCTGATCCAGCAGTTCTGTACACAGGCTCTTTCTTTCTCATCCCCAGGCAAGTTAGTCTCTTCATATATAATGGACACAGCAGTAGCGTAATATAATTCTTAGATATTTATTTTATGATATAATCTGCTGTGTGAATAGTGCTGATCTGAATTAATAATAGTTCTATTCTAAGGGTTTTTATAGGTATTTCAGTAGTTTGTGGCTCGGTTCACCATTGTTTTTTAAACAGAGTATGAAATGTGCAAGATTTCTAATTAATTAAGAGTACAGTCCATCTTATACCAGAAATTATTATTGGAAAAAATAATATGAGAGACATAGAAAGGCATAGAGAGGGAGAAAGGGAGATATGGATAGAGAGAGTAAACCAATGACTGTCCAGAGCCATTAGAATGAGGGATATTTCAGCTTGACTGAGCAATTCATTCTCAGCATGTCACATTGAATTTTCTCAATTCTAAAAGCCCCCGTACTCCTCACTATTTCTTATCCTTTCAGATGCTGAAATATTGCTTCCAAACTCACTCACACAAATATACGCACCAAATATTTCTGCTTGCTTAGATTGTTAATCACAGTGAACATGAAAATTACATTTGCATATGTAAAGCATATTTTTAAGACGTTATTTATGATACATGGACAATCATGGACATCTGAATGAAAGTTCAAGAGGAGCATGTTCATCTAATCCTGCCAATCACAACCCAAGGATAACCATAAATAAAAGTTTGCTTACATCGCTCCAAGTGAACCACCAGGGTTATTAATATTATAGTTTTGAATTTAGTTTTATGTAGGCTGTAGTTTTATTTTATTTTTCATGTACACTATATGACTGTTAGTTTGATGTTTTTCAGCATTTAAGTTTTAATTTATTTAGTTTTTTTGTTTTAGTAATTTGATGCTGCTAGAGTTAATGTGTTAACTGATATAATTCTGCATTAAATTACTCATTGCCATCTAGTACCTATCATTACTAATATATTAGTGTCATCTTCATGTTTAATGCATTTTTAATGGTTAAACAATTAAAAATCTTTACAATATGTATATCTAACAATAATTCATGGCCTTTTTCTTTTTTTTCTTTTCTTTTTTCACATCGATTTAATTATGGTTTAATGTGTTTTTCATGAGTCAAGTTATGGAGCAAACTAAAAAAATGGCTTGAGTGGCTTGCACTCTACAATATAATATCTCCTATCTCTCTTTCTCTTCCTTATCTGACTTCCCTCTCTCTCCCGCTCTCTTTTTCCTCCGGGCAGTCGGACAGTTGTGACAGGCCTGCTTCTGTCTGACTGATGTTACTGAGATGCCAAATGGGAGAGAGAATGGCAATTATGTCAAACTGCGCAGAAACATGTGTCTGTGTGCACCAGCGCCGACCCACCTCGCTGCACCTGATCACTCTAAATAACTCTGAACACAGGTATTCTGTGCCAGTGGCAGTGAAAGAGATCCTGCAGATTTGTTTTCCTAACTCTCCCTTCTTTTTCTTTCCCTCTGAATTTTGTTTTGTTTTTTCTTTACCCCTATGGCTCTTCAGTCCGCAGCCTTGAACTATCAGAATAAATAACCCACATTGTTTCTATTTGCGAGAAGCTTTTAAAGTGTGGTATGAGAGAGGACTGCATTGATACACCACTATATGTATGATTATATGTATGATTGTGTGTGTGTGTGTGTGTGTGTGTGTGTGTGTGTGTGTGTGTGTGTGTGTGTGTGTGTGTGTGTGTGTGTGTGTGTGTGTGTGTGTGTGTGTGTGTGTGTGTGTGTGTGTGTGTGTGTTACATGCTGTCTCTCAGAACGAGACAACAGCATTCAGTGCTGTACATTTAAAAATAGCAACCTGCAAATACATAGTTATGCTCCAACCACAAAGTGGAACAGCGGACTAAATGAGATCTAGAGCAGATTGTAGGAACATTTCACAAGAGAGACACACCAAGTGGAGCACAGGGCAGAGCATTTATATTCCCTTAAGTGCTAGAAAGAAAGAAAGAAAGAAAGAAAGAAAGAAAGAAAGAAAGAAAGAAAGAAAGAAAGAAAGAAAGAAAGAAAGAAAGAAAGAAAGAAAGAAAGAAAGAAAGAAAGAAAGAAAAGAAAGAGTACTGTATAGAATATAGTCTGGCAGTGGTTTCCCAGTAGGGCATGTCTGTTTTTACAGAAAATGATAATAAAAAAATAATAATCTCAGTGCTGATTTTCTTGCAGATCCACAGGCTGACAGCACTTCCTGGCACTTGGCCAGTAACATGTAGGCTTTAGGATTTGTTCATTTCTGCTACTTATTATTGGGTGGGGGTGTGACAGAATTGTTACAGAGGTTTTGAACACCACTTCTTAAGACTGAATAATTGCTACTAAGCAACAACACAAAAGAAAAACAGTAAAGGTTTGAAAGTTTGGTTTAAGGAACTGAGTGAATGAAGAAAAATGCTTGAAAAAGAAAGAGTTTGGGTATGAGAGAGAGAGAGACAGAGAGAGAGAGAGAGAGAGAGAGAGAGAGAGAGAGAGAGAGAGAGAGAGAGAGAGAGAGAGAAGAGAAGAGAAGAGAAGAGAAGAGAAGAGAAGAAAAGAAAAGAAAAGAAAAGAAAAGAAAAGAAAAGAAAAGAAAAGAAAAGAAAAGAAAAGAAAAGAAAAGAAAAGAAAAGAAAAGAAAAGAAAAGAAAAGAAAAGAAAAGAAAAGAAAAGAAGAGAAGAGAAGAGAGAGGGAGGTTCTCTTTCTGAATCTTGGCTAACATCCAGCTGAAGGTAATCTCTGTTTCTAACCCGCTCTCTCTTCAAGACATATAAAGACTCGAGAAAATTACATTTTTGAGATTGTCCTCTTGAAGTAAATCACATAGTATGAAATAGATAATTTGCAAACTGTGTTTATATTTAGATCAAATCATCCTGGTGGCCTGTTACCTTTTTGTACAATATTTGTTTTAAATCTCATGACCAATTAGTGTCATCAAAAAAAAGCACCTGTTACCATTTGTTATTTTTGGTCCTACCCTGGGACATGGTTAATTTTAGTCTGTTTTGCTACATCCTGCATTGTGTGTTCCTGTCTTTTATATTTATATATTTACAATAAGATTTGCATACACAATTTCTACATTATTTCAACAGTACATTTCAATGTAATGACATCATGTCATATTAAGCTATGAAATGTACAAATTGCTGAAAATTATGCATTAAATGGCACTTAAAATATAAAATATGTTTACAGCTGTGGGAAGGCACTGTTATTTTTCTGTGATTAGTATATATTAATGCATCTTACATTCATAAATCCAATATTTCATTGCGTGTTAAAATTGCCTTCTTTGTTAAAAATAAATAAATAAATAAAAATATAAAAATTTCTCACATTCCCATATATACATACATATATATATATATATATATATATATATATATATATATATATATATATATATATATTTAAACACCTGTGGTTGTACTATGGAAGCCAGAGTCTGTCATTTCAGAAGAAGACTAATGAGAGATCACTTTAGCCTTTTGATTGATAGTGAATATGATCTGTAAGAGCCAAATATTCCCCTTGAGTAGATCATGAGCATCACTGACTGCGATTCTTTCTGAGCACTGGCCCAGTTCTCACAGCCCTGCACAGTGAGGCTGCAGTGTAAAATAAACACAAGGTCATTTGGAAGGATTTATGACATGTTTATGGGGCAAGAGACTTCACATTCCTACTTCCTCTTCTTCTACTGTTTATTCACTGTGCTAACCTAAATGCTGCCACATCTCACATTCCCATTTCCCGTCTTATCTGATGGGATTTCCAAAAACACTTAGAGCCAAGGCTAGTGCAAAAACAAACACACACACACACACACACACACACACACACACACACACACACACACACACACACACACACACACACACGCACACACACACGCACAAATCTTTGGAAACAAAAGGCCAAAAAAAGAAAATCTGTCTGTCTGTCTGTCTGTCTGTCTGTCTATCTGTCTATCTGTCTATCTATCTATCTATCTATCTATCTATCTATCTATCTATCTATCTATCTATCTATCTATCTATCTATCTATCTATCTATCTATCTATCTATCTATCTATCTATCTATCTATCTATATATATATATTTTAATATATATATATATATACTTCTTATGACAATATCACATAAAAAAAAATAATGTAATGATATATAATATAATTAAAATCCAAGTTTAAGGCAACATAGAGAAATAAAGTCATGGCAGAATGAAACACGTCATTATATGCTGATAGAAAAGCACACTGAGGCATATAATGTAATTACTTCCCAACTTTCACAGTGTGTCAATCACGCAACTATCTGCTTATGCTTTAATGGGATATTGAAATGTCCTCTCAGCTGAGAGGCAATGAAGGCTCCTGCTAATTAGTATGAACGAGGAGCGTTAAAATGAGTAATGCTGTTGAGGACAGGTTTTAATTGAGAATAATATAACGCTCTATCCCTCAAATTCATCAAAGCCACACACTAATTGCTCATCAGACTAATGTTGCCACAGACCATGTTTTACTTCCTGTACGTTTTTGGACCAAGAAAGTTTCTTTGCTCTAATTAATGTTAGATAATTACAGTGACATTTTAGAGTAGGGTGACTTACACATTTTATAAGACAGTGTTTAACTGAAATTAGGAGATAAGTAAATTACTAATTAAGTAATTACCTGTGGTGTGGTAATGACTCCTCGTGTGTCAGTAGGTGAATTGAAGTCTCAGGGCGCTTATCTTAGAAATGGGCAATGATTTAAATCTATTTATAATCAACAAAATATCAAATTTCTATCCAAAAACTACAACTATAACTTATGCAATGTTTTAATGAATATAACAATGCACAGCCTGTGAAATAGTAATTTATTCAGAGCTGTATTTTGCAGTAACAATAATGGTTTTTGAGGACCAAACTGTCTCAATTAGAATGGAAATATCGATCATGAGCAAGTAACAGTCATAAACATAGTACATAGTCAAAGGACTTGAATTGGAGAATCTGTTAATTTACATGATTTGCCCAAACGAACCAATTCACTTGAATCAGACTTGCGGATCTTGAATATGAGGGTGGACCATTTAGGGGACTTGCTCAGATAACCGAATTCATATATGAATCAGACTTCTGGCACTAGCACTACATATGGGAAGGAGAGCAAGATGAACGCTTAGGTGAGCATGTTTGATTATTTCCAGCAATGTAGTAATTGGTTGTGAAAAAGTAACCTTTTGAAAAAAGTCAAATTTACAGTACTTTGAAAATAGCTGAACTATTTTCACTATTTTCTACTGTACCAGTTTTATTTGTTTTAAAACCTTGCTCGTTATAAGTAATGGCAAGAACATTTTTAAGGAATGTTGCCTTATTTTGTAGAGCTATAATTGAGTCAGAAAACACAACTAATTCTTCAATCCATATGAGATCTCTCTTATGTATGGCCATTTCACAGCACAGATGACAACATTGCAGCAAATTATTACCTACAGTGCATTTCAGCAGTGCAAATACAAGAATACAACTGTGATGGCAGAGAAAGAGAGTGAGCGAGAAAGATAAATTAGGAAAGGGGGTAGTGAGAAAAAGAAAGCACTTTTATCTTTTATCTCTCTCATCATTACTGAATGCTGTAATAGAGGTGATGGCCCCTGAGGCCTCTACGTAAAATGCAAAGACAGCATTTCCACACTGCATATTGCAGTATCAGCCATGATGTAGAAGGGAGGGGGTGAGGGTGGTAGAGAATCAAATCTCATGAAAACAACATTTGTATAGGGTAGAGTAACTTTATCCTCCTCTGATCCAACATAGCCTTGTTATTCTTACAGACTATAACATTTTTTTTTCTCAATCGCTTTGTCACCTTTTTCGAAGCAGTCTTAAAATTCTCTAAACTGTAAGTTTAATTGTCACAACTGTTTGCTGGAAAATCAGAACTCTATAGCATAATGTAGTAACTGCAGTAACTCAACAAGAACATGGAATTCGTGCTTCAAAACATATATTGTGGCGGTAAATTGGCTAATGCCACCAAAATAAAAAGTAGTTTTGTCATTGTGTGAGCCATACTGATCAAAATGTTTAGACGTTTTTCCACCATGGAAATATTTGCTATATTCAAATTTCAAGTTTTTTTCTACTATTTTTGTTGACTTTCCATACTATACCAAAATGTCAGTTTTGTCATGCTTTTGTGTATCAAACTGAGATATTTAGACAGTAAAATTTTACTATAGGAAAAGTCAATACAGTACACAAAAAGAAAATGAACATTTGTCTTCATACAAAAATATTTTACATGTAAACTGAAAATTCACAGTTGCTTGTTCATTTTTACACACTCTATTATGTCTTCCCCTAACACCGTCTAACATTCTTTCATATCATTCTATTTATCTTCCATGGCTAGGAACTGTGCATTTTTTTAGTTTACATGCAACACATTTCTACAAAAATGTACTGTATGAATACAAATGTATTTAAACAGTACTGCTGTAGCTGCTGCTGTTTAGGATTGCAGTTCCTCTATGTTCAAAAATTGTGATGGGCAAACTCCATATACAGTATATGCTTCCACACTTAATTGGCTGATTAGTAGAATGTGATTACTATTAAATACAATGTCGGTTATTTGCCAATTTAAAGGGGTGGTTGATTATGATTTCACTTTTCTAACTTTAGTTAGTGTGTAATGTTGCCGTTTGAACATAAACAATGTGTGCAAAGTTACAACACTCACAGTTCAAAGCAAAGGGAGATATTTTCTTTTACTTTTTAAGGACTAGCCTACAACAAACAGCTGGTAGGGACTACACAAGCTTCCTCCCGGGTTAGCCCATATCACAAACCCTAAAATTTACATAAACATGCTAATCAATGACTAGAAGATAATTACACATAAGCTACATACATTCATCAACTAACCATACAGAAATGTCCTGTTGCATTCTACATGTTGTCACTTCTTCTTGTCTCTCCATAATTGTCTGACTCCGGTTTGAACATCAAAGGCTAAAAGTTTTAGAAATTTCCAGTGCATGTGTGAGGTAAAAGGACAAGCTGTTCCATGCAGGGAGCAGCAGCCAATTTGCATTTAAAGGGACAGACACAAAAACAGTGCGTTTTTACTCACCCTCAAAAAGTGACAATTTTAACATGCTATATAAAATATCTGTGGGGTATTTTGAGCTAAAACTTCACATCTAGGGACATCAAAGACGTATTTTACATTTTGGGAAAAGTGCATTATACCACCCCTTTCACAGACATTACAAACATTCAATGTCAGATTTTTATGGAATATACATGCATGTCTGACAGATTTTGATAACTAAATGCATAATTTTGCATGTGATGATGGCTCGATGAAAGAATGTTTAGAAGTTGCGAACAGTTCACTGAGAATCAACTCATGAGTTTTGATAAACAAGTGCATTTAGTTATTATGAAAATCGTAGACAATATACTTACTCTTATGCACACATGTGCCAAAACACATGCAATGTGCTTAAATCAATAAGAAATTCAAATCTGATGTAAACCAGAAACTAATTGTTCCTTCGAGAATTGAGCCAAAGCGATTGAGAAAAACTGTAAGATTCAAATGCATCAGTTTAGAAATAGAAACACTCAAAACTCAGCTACACCCAAGCACACCAGTGATCTCAGTGATATGGGAGATACATCATTTAATATTCAGTTACTTTTTAGATTCTTACTCAACTCTGCAGTGTGCCCTTATAAAATAAACATGGTAAATATTTTAGACGCTGCCTTTGGTTATATGACTGCGTTGATGATAGCAAATGTATCAGACTCTTTTTCTGAAGGACTTTTGGACATGTGACACCAGCCGAACAACACTTTGTTCAATGACAATTCGACTTTATTGCATTACAAAGGGGAGAGAGATCAAAGACCTCTGTGTCTGATAATGAAGACTGAAGGCCAAGCCAATCGCACAGACCCAACAGCCTGAGAATATTACTGATATGAATCCATGTATAATTGGAAATAAGCTTGATCTCTAAGAAGACTGTAGCTGAATCTTGAGTATCTGTTCTATACACAGAGCAGCAAAACCGATTTGTCAGTTTGCCAAGGTCACAGCAGAAGACGCTCTTCTTAAGATTCATAGCAGAGAATAATTTGGAGCTCTGGGTGGAAAAGTAATGCTGTGGGTCACAGGTCAGAGGCCCAGATGACAAGAGTCATTTTTAACAAATGCAAAAGAATATGTAGGCTGCTATAAGATAAATAACAAGAAAATATACAGTACATGATTGACTTTATAACTATATTGTGAAAGGTGTCATTATCACATCATATTAGGTTGACCTATAAAAATGCAGCTAAAAGATTTGCATTATTTGAAGTCTTTGGCCTTGTTTTATAATAAGCACAGGAGAATTGAATATTATTGATGCCACTGATGCCTCTTCTTCTACATCCACAGTTGTTCAGTCTAATTTAGAGCACACCGCCACAATGGAGAGATCACAGGCTTAATATGAGGGGCGCATAAATAAAGATTATTAGGTTAATTAATTATTTTGCATTTATTATTCTTTTATACCTCCACATAATTACTGTGGGCTGCTATAATTGAATTTGAACTTGTGCCAGAGTGAGATAATTTGTTTTCAGGTTACCAAATGGTGACAATGTTGCCGGGTGTAGAGGAAATGACATGAAGTGTGAGTGCGGCATAATTCATCTGTGCACGCTGACACCAAACCCACAGAGAGGAAATTAATTCAGTTTCCCTCCTGCTACATGGGCAAACAGCATTACACACACAAATAAATAATAACAGAGAATCAAAGATGCCCTGCACACATCAGATCGGGCGCATTCATCACCACACGTATCAAACGTAATAACAACAACGTGGAATGTGGAACACCCTCCTTATCTGATCGTCAGTGTGTATGTGTGTGTGTGTGTGTGTGTGTGTGTGTGTGTGTGTGTGTGTGTGTGTGTGTGTGTGTGTAGATAACACGCGCATGTGTGTTTGTCTGTCTGTTCATGCATCTGCATGTTTATTGTATGAGTGTCTGTCTGAGAGGGAGAAAGAAGAAGGAATGATATGCGTATTATGTGCATATACTGCATGCATTTCTTTCCCTTTTGTAAAATCCTTGGGCCTTGTAGATAATTTGAAATGTGAAAACTCATCTTAATTAAATATTTGGTTGTGTTGCGTAATATAGGATTATGCTTTGGACAAGACTGAACATTTTCAAAGGGAACACTGTGAATGCAAATGCAATCATGATTGCCACTTACCTTCCAGCTGAGCCTCTGTTTTGCTGGTGGAGTTACTTTCATCTATAGTTCTCTGATTCAAACCCATGGGATTACAGAACTCATTCTAGCCCATAATGCACTATACATGCATGTAATTTTCAAAAAAAGATTAAAGTAACCTTTCAGAAATAAAATATTTGTTTGTTTTAGTTGTGACACTGCATATGACAACATATAATTTGGTTTTAATGCACAAAACTCAGAATTATTTCCCAATCATAAACGTATTTTTGTCATTGCATCATATAAGTTTATTAATGCTGTAAATCCATATAGCAAGTCTAATGACGGCTTCAGAGTGAGATATGAGAAAGAGTAACAAATAGCTTTTAAAACATTCAGATTACTGTTCTAATTTATGCAGTATATAGTCTGTAGCCCCTGGTGGTCATTATTGAGAATGCTACAGCTGCTTCAACAAAGTATGTTCGATTTGGCTACAGGAACATATGACAGGTATTTTACTTCCTCTCTGTTTCCAATTCCCCTACAGTCACCTTGCATTTAGTAAGAACACTACTAAATCTAGTACACTACTATTTTCATAAAGAATTGCTTACTCATAAAAAGATCACGAGAATAGCTGAGCAAGAACGCTGCTTATTCACATGCAAATAATGTGCCTACCATATTCTGTTCAAACCCCTTCTGCTCCTTTTACATGATGCTGAATTGCACTGAAAGAAAGTTCATATGGTTGTCTTTACTTAACTATTTATATTTAATATGACCCAATAAAATTATGTTTTGTTATGTCCTTGTTCTAATTCATTATCTGTTTTGGTTTAATTGAACTACTTGCTTCAGATCAAAGTGCAGTTTCGTGTTCCCGTTTGAGCCTGGAACTGGCCAGAGGATTTCGTGTTCCCAGCATGCATATTTAATGTTTTAGAACAAGATGAGAAAAGGAGAAGACTTGTTAGTGTTTTATGTCCTGTTATGTTGGGATTTACAAGAGATTCTGTGATGTTGAGTTTTGGAGTCAGTGCTTAGGATGAGGTTGAGCTAATGGAAATGAAGATCATCATGAACGCTGCAGGCTTTAAACAAAGAGAACATATTTAATAGAACTGTTCAGCCATGATGTCAGTTTGTCAACTCAGAAGGCCAATTCACCATGAGTTCTCTCGGGAATCTCCTATGGGTTTTTAGAATAGCAATTTTCTGAAATGAAAAAAAAAAAAAAAAGAATGTATGTGGTTAATTAGACAAACATGAAAGTCTCTTCAGGTAAAGGTTAGCATATTTTACTACTCACAATCCCATTGCCTCAAAATGCAAATTCTTCCAGGTTTTAGGACTACAAATTCAACAGACAGTGAGTATGAGATGGTCTCCTTTTCTGTGCGCTTCCACCAACATCATACACGTGTATATGTATATATATATATATATATATATATATATATATATATATATATAACAGCACTAACATATATACATGTATGTATGCTGCTATATATATATATATATATATATATATATATATATATATATATATATATATTAGATTAGTGCTGTTAGATTGATTAATCATGATTAATCGTATCTAAAGTAGGTTTTTGTTTATATAATGTGTGTGTGTGTGTGTGTGTTACAGTGTGTCATTTAAATGGCATATATGTATATATATATAGCATATATAAACAAAAACTTTTATGTTAGATGGGATTAATCACGATTAATCGATTTGACAGTATATATATATATACATGTGTGTGTATATAATTGTATGCTCATAAAACATTTAAATATAAGTTCAAACAAAGAACACACAGTGGCATATGTACATATGTTATTTTTGTGATTGATTATGAGTTTTTATTATTGATTGCTTGATTATGATTTTAATATACTGGCTATATGTTGTCCATCCATGTAATGTACGCCTGGTCTTTCTTTCTGGGGCTGCTAGGGGAGTGGCGATGGGTGTTCGGGGAGTGGTCGCAATGAGCCCCACTCTCTCCCATACTCCTCCATCACAGCTTGATGTTGGCTGAAGTAAAACAGAAGACCATTGGCTGTTCAGAGTCCCTCAAGCGCTGTAATGAATATGTAAACACCGCTTCCCAAGTTTCTTGGACTAACGGTGCCATCGGACAGTATTATCCATGTGTCTGGAGGGCTTAATTTCATTTAATTAGCCAAGCTTTGAGAGGTCAAAGTGTGTTCAGATCTCCCAACTGACCGGCAGCGCTTAATTTGAAACGCAAAGTGTGGATTGATGGAGGTGTATTTGAAACACTGAGAGCGGGAACAACAGTGTTCAAATCCAGCATCTGAGTGTATCTGTGAATGTGTATCTGAGCGGAGAACATTGTAGCGGAGTTGCTGTTTGCCGGCTTTCTTTGTGTTGCTCTTCTCCAAGCATGCTTGAACCTCGCGGCGCAGGAGCAGTTTGAACATCGCCAAACCTTCCTCAACATCCAAAAACTATGGGCAGCGACCACTGCTTATAGAAGAGGATTACTAAAACTACCTAAAACATCCCTTTTACCCTTTCTCTGTCTCCCGTGAGCTGCATTAAACCCGCGTTGTTCACCACGTCCCTCTCATTCATCGGCCAGGATTGTTGAAGGACAAGTAAAAAATTGCGCCCTTTTGATAGAGCAGCGCTTCGCCGAGAGGAACCATGGATGTATTTTATCCGTCTGCCGGAGGGAATTCTATTCCTGGAGATCCACAGAACCTGGATTTTTCCCACTGCCTGGGATACTACAACTACAACAAGGTGAGATGCGCTGGTAAACCCCTGAGCTGATGTTTCCAAACTAGAAGCGCAAAGTTTATTCTCTATTTGGTTCAGTAGATTTTAAATGGCGAGCGGTGTTGTCATTTTTTGCGACTACATATTGTTTAAACCAGTTTAAGTACGATACGGTAACTTTTGAGTGGTTTAATGAAAGGGTGTTGATGTTTTCAGTGATTTTACTTTGTAAAGCACCATCATTCAGAGCAGGTGGAAGAGCTACAGCTAAACACGCTTACTTGTGGCAAGCCAATTTAACATGTATTCCTTAAGAATAAACCGTAGGCCTGCCTGTTTTTATATAGGCTAACTAGTACTTTTCTTTTTTTTAAAGAACTAGTAAGTAGTCCAAGAGTGATTTATGACTAATATTATCTCAGTTTTGCAAGTAACTGTTGTTTATTAGATCCTTACTTTGTTACTCGTGATGAAAAGGAACTTAATTGCTTCTAAATAAAATCGCTTTTTTATGTTGTATACTATGACTCATCAGAGGGTCTACTTTATAGATAAAATAAAATTGTAACAATTTGAATGCATTTTAGTGTCTATTCAGTTTCTACTAGGTAAACTGGTGATTGATAGCGAAGGGAGGATAGTGACGTAGCATCTAATGAATAGCTCTAGTGAAACTGACAGAGATAATAGTCATTATTAGATTACTTGCTAGGAAGTTAAAAATAGCGACACAAAAAATATAGGTTTAAAGAATACATGTTAAAATGGCTTGCCATATTCTCCACTCTTTCTGTTCTCAGTTTCTGAGTCCTCTGTATTTTCCTTAAACAGTGTTTTGGCAGAGATTTGGCACTAGAGACAACCCCACTGTTTCTTGTGTCATGTCCTTTTTGACTGTAAGTTAGTTTCAGAGTCTTATAGGTCGATAGATTTAGTAATGACTCTAATAAAGCAGAGGGATACATGCCTTCAGCAGTTAAAAAAGACTTTCAGACAAAAGGCTGTCAGTGTTACAGGACAATGAGTGAATTGTGCTGTCTTACAGACTCTGCATGATATGATAGGAATGTTTTTATTTGTTCCTAGGGAAATAGTTCTGTGATTCCAAGATTTTAGCCCTCCCAACAAATGTTGTTTAGTAATTCACAAAACTATAAAATCACATTTTACAGTTTTTTAGACTGGCAGGTGTTGTCTGTGTTAGAGGATCTTGAATTTGTTTACACAGCTTTACCATCAGAGACTACATTATTTTGACCATATACTGATAGTGTCAGAATTGTCAGCAAAGTCAGTAATAGATTGCAAATCTGCTTTATTGTAAAAAATAAACAATATGTTGTATACCATAGTTTGCAAAGAAAACAAGGGTTTGTGACACCATATTGTTTTAATTTTGATTGTTGTTTTAAATGCATTAGGACAGTCATCCTACCCTTAAGCTCCTGTTCTTACTTTTATTCTAAACGTTCTGGTTGGTTCAGTCCAATTTGAATTAAGTCCACAGCACACTAACATTGCTTTCAGTTGCCACATCTTTCTTTATATCTATGTAAAAACAAAATGACTGACATAAACTTAATTTAGTACTAAAATAAAGCCAGAAACTATGTAAGGATGAGATGGAAAAAAGTGGCAGATGGGAGAAAGAAAAGGGGCAGGACGATATAATCATCTCCACTCTGAATGTTCATAATGCAGGTTCAGGTGTATCCAAAAAGAACAAAAACAGTTTGAAACGTTGAAACTGAAACCACTGGTTTTGGAAAGGTCAACGATCACAACTGATTTGCAAACAGTCAAAAAGAGGTGTGTCCCATCAACAGTTCTAATAAATGAATCATTTTAGTGCAGTAACAGATCCGGGTCTGCAGATGTTCTCAAACTGATCTTTAGGCTAACCGGTTAAAGGCCTGTATCCTTAAGGCAGCTATAAGGCGTCTTGATTTGTGTCTGCAGTCACACTGTATGCAGTGGATTCTGGGTAATGAGTGTGGTTTGTGCAGGAGCATTGGGTTTATGAAGCGAACACATGTGTTAGCAGTCAGTGAAATTTACTAGAAAAGTGTTCCTGATGGCTTAAATAAACTAGTGCTTACATTTTGCCGAATGCAATGTGATTTTTATTTTTGGCTTTTTATTGTAGTTTATAGATTTGTGGAATTTTAAATGACACATTTAAATTCTGTTTCTGTTCTGTGTTTGGTCTAGTTTTGGTTTGTATTGGTGATGGCGCAGTGGATAAGACACATGCCTTTGGTGTGAGAGACCCGGGTTCGAATCCACTGTGAGACACCAATTTGTCCCTGAGCAAGACACTTAACCCCTAGTTACTCCAGAGACGTGCGACCTCTGAAATATAGCAATTGTAAGTCGCTTTGGATAAAAGCGTCAGCTAAATGAATAAATGTAAATGTAAATGTATTGATCAATAGTACTTAAATATCACAAACAGATCTGTCACACTGAACTCCCTGCATGTGCTCGCTTTATAATTTCATGAGTTTGTGGTAGTATTTACATAATGTCAGGTAAGAATAATTTGCATCCTAGGTCAATAGTTGTATTTACTCTGATCATTTACAGATGTCCAATAGTGTAATAGGAGTGTTTTTTATTATTATGCAAAGGCATTACATTTAACTGATACTTTTGACTGAAAACATTTCAAGGTTGTTGTTAAGGAGATAATTTAATGATTACATGGATAATGAGACTTCACATTTTGGCAGGGAACGTCCGTCTTTCTTTTGGTGGTTGTCAGCATTCCTAACCCTATTCACTCTCTCTCTCTCTTTCTCTCTATCCCCTCTCTCTCATGAAAGACATCATTCAGTTATGCAAGGGATGGATGATTTTCTTTGTCCTGTTGTCCTGGAAATGTTTGTGTGTGTATGCATTTTGAACTTGACAAACAGATCGCTTTAGAACTGCTGCAAAGTTTTGCACACTAATTCACTCATTGTTTACATGTAAAAGACTCAATGTATGTTGTGCAAATTATACAACTAAACACTGAGGTTTTTATTATACAAACACCCTGCATGGAATGACAAGTTGTGTGGGTTTAGTCAGACTGTTTATAGAACAAATCAGAGATTGTTTTGACATACTAAGTTATTGCAATTTCAAATGACATTTACTTTCCTTTGATAGCCAACTATCAGTGTTTACTCATAATTATCTGTCATAACAGTCAGATGTCAAATATCTCATTTCTCCACAAGAATTGCTCAGAAATGCACACATTTCTTAAAAAGGAAACTCAGTGAGGATAAATTCATTGAAATAGAAAGTCTGGGTAAAGACAGAACAGGAAGGAAGTGTAGTTAAATGCATATTTGCAGGGGCTGAAGCTGTTATTATAAGGAAATACTGATGATGATGGGTGACTTAGAAAAATTGCATATTCACTGAAATATTGCTTTAATTTGCTTTTTTTAAACTAGTATTTATCTTATGTTACATTTTGAGTTATACTCTTAATAAAGATATAATTGTTTCCCATATGAGTGAAGGAAATAACTTTTACTAAGCTATTTTTAGGAGCTGGCACTGATCTGATTTATCAGGATAAGTGTGCATGTAAAATGAGATACAACATCATTTAGCAAACTGTAAAGAGTTTTAAGGATGTAGGTGCTGTTTCATGATTCTGTGCTGAAGACAAAGGCTAGAGGAAATTAAGTGAAGCTAGCAAATGACAGCGTTGTCTGCATTCAAATGCATGAACTCACTAGTTTACCCAAACATAGACTCTCGTCCCTCAGGTATATAGCTTTTCAATTCAGGCCTAGTGTTGATCCATATACAGCAAGGGTTAAATTACTCCCCGAACACATTCTTACATTCAGATCTGTGTACAGTGATACAATGAATGTACACAGTAGGTGTCATTTCACAGGAAGCAGCATATATCTGATTCATGCGTTTTAATCGATGTAACATAATCCCTCTTTCTAGAGGAAGTGGATACGTGTGTTTGTTGTGATTCTGGGGAATTTTTTTTTTTAAAGGTTTCTGGAAATGTTTTGTCAAATGTTGCTGCTTGCTTAGTGTCAGAAATAAGAAGATTTTGGGGGAAAAAAGAGAGTCTAATCATTGTTGAAAGATTACAAGTGAAGATGGTTTGAAGGATGTTTCAACTGTTTGTGTCAATGAGGCCCAAAAAGAAAATGTGAAGAAGAAAGAAAATAGCGACTATTAGCTGATATGTGAATGATATAGTTTGACTTGCAATCTCCATTCAAGCAACTGAAAGGTTTTTCATTGCTTTTGCCAGGAATACTGATGTATTTATTGAAAGTGGACAGCTTTCATCAGGATACGAATTCTGTGTTATGTCCTAAAAAAGCAAACAGATGCAAAGATTGGAGTTGTGGTGTTTGTGGCAGGGTACACGTAGGGTACACGTAATCTGCTACTGAGTGTTCAGATCTTGTACTGACACTCAACAAAATGATGTGCCAAATCTGCCAATCACATTGTGTTTCCTTCATTTTCATCTTTGCATAAGTACTGACCCCTCTCTCTCTCTCTCTCTCTCTCTCTCTCTCTCTCTCTCTCACGGTCGTCTTCTCCCTGTTTCTCTTTTCTTGTTCTCTTTTTATTGATCGATTTCTTGAAGTGAACTTAGTCTTAATGTGATTTTGCCTCCAGGACAAGAAGTCACTTGATGGTAGTCGCATATCACAGTGTTGTATAACCTACATGGTTATTCTCATTCTGTGCGTGGGAAGTGTCATCATTCAGTGTAAATAGCAATGTAATTCACTCGAGTCCTTCACAGCTAACCATGACCAATGGCCATCTCCGATGCATCAGTGATTGATGGAAGAAAGTTAACCATGCCAGTACAAGCCCCAGGCTCAAGAGCTCATTTCCACTAACCCCTTATCAGCAGACTTTTTTAATAGTGGCTATGATTGATTTAGTAGCTGGCTAATATGATGTTGTGTGCCTGGGCAAATATGTAAATTTGTAGCTGACACACACCTTTAGCCAGGCTACATCACGCTCTAATAAATCATGTCTTAATCCAGAGGTGGGGGACTCGAGTTACATGACTTGACTCGAGTCTGACTTGAGTCACACATTTAAAGAATCAAGTTTTTAATGTTGTTTATATGTTTATGTGGTTGCTTTAAGAAAAACCATGTGCAAAATCCTAAGTCAACACCATTGCTGAGTATTTTCTCCTTAAAACTGCAGTGAACTAAAGACAGTCTCAAAAACAGGGTTTGAAATCGCCAGTGTTTCTTACGTCATAAACGACCTTGTAACCAATCATGTACGTGCCGGCGGGCTTTAGCATATCATTAACTGTGAAGCAGGGGAGTCTCGAGAAGCCTGGTCACCCCGATAGATTTACAATTAGCAATATTGCGGGTGAATTATGTATATGATGTATATTACGATGTTATGATGAATGTTACGTTCCCCCAAAACGTTAGATCCAGGGGAAGGGGAAGCAACAATAATTTAAAATAACCAGGGCAAAAGAGAACCGGAAGTCAGAGTCATGTGCAGTTGAAATGTGTATTTATTATAATATGGACAAAGAAAAACCAATACAAAATTACTCTCTCACAATGAGACAGCAAACAAGCAAGATAAGGCAAACAATAAACACAAACTAAATAACTAAGAACAAAAACAAGATTCAACATTAACTGGACTACTAAACAATCCTCTCTCCACTGAGGAGGTTAACACACAAACAAACACCAAACACTGTTCTAAACTCACAACACGATGCAAGTTGGTGTTCAACCCACAGGTTGAATAAAGTTGGTCTGCAATTTGGTCACAACTGGAAGGAAGAGAAATGAACAGAACCAGCACACATCTCAAAACAACACTCTCAAACTGTGCTAAGAACAGTCTTCTTATCCTCCAGGTACTGAGTGTTAATCAGGCACACCTGTTGCCACTCACGCATGCAGCCCAGACATGGAGTGGGAGGGGCCACCACCTGAGAGAGAGAAGAAAGAAATACACCCCAACCAAATACATGACCCTTAGGGTCGTAACAATGAACTATATGCCTTTCTGTACATTGTGACACAGTGAAATGATAAGTGAAATGTAGGGTGGAGACTTTGTTTTATTTACCATTGATTGGATGAAGGCAGATATGAATATGAGTTAAAGTGGTTAAAAAAGGTTTACGTGGACTAATTGATTGGAGAATTCCTGTATACGTCACCTGAGAGAGAAGTCTGTTTATTAATTAGAAGATCAATTTATGATTTTTTTTTTTTTATCATATTTTTATAATTTGTCACTCCTCTATGGTGATATTTCATTGGAAATATATATGGGTCATTCCGTGTCAAATCAACCAAATATTGGAAATTTCCCTGGCTCAAATTTTTGATTTTGTTGTTATTTTTTTTCTGTAGAAAGATAAACGTATAGTGATGAAAGCCAAAATATTAAATGTCACAGATGAATATTTACTGAGTTATCCACTATTTTTTGTCGAGGGGGTCAAAATTACAATTTTCACTTGAGATTTGGTGCCAAATTAGAGGGGTGTAAAAATGATTTAAGAAAGATGGCAGCACCATTATTTTATTTTTACACAGAGATTGGTAGGTATGTTAGTAAAATCGGTTGACTTTAGCAATGTTTGTAATATACTTTGTTCGATTGTTGCTGTCACGTCCGAGTAGGCCCTACTTGAGTACTCGTGCCCATCCACTCTGGTTGAGTTGACATTGAATGACCCATAAACAAAGTTAAACAAATGACCACTATAAATTTACTATAAAACTAAAATAATGTTTATGCAACACACTTGTGCACACACTTTTTTACTTGGCATATTTGCTCATTAATTTGCTTGTTTATTTAATAATTTATTTATTTATTTGCTTATTTTTATTATCACTGGAAATGACGTGCGGAATGTGAATCGTAATTTTGCGAGCAAAGATGGAGTTGGTGATAAAGAAAAATGTCATGTTAAAATATTGAAAATATTTTTAGTTTTAAATCATGAAGGTGAGCCAGTGGGTATCACACAAGCAATGTGCAAGCAATGTGCAAACATTGCGAAAGAGTTACGCCGGTGAAGAAGTCTCAAACCTTAGTCAGTTATTCACTATAGAAAGTGAAAGTAAAAATTGTCAGCTTTCGGTATCTGATGTTAAATTAATGGGATCTACTTCAACATATGCTGATATGGTATATAACTTTTCTTTATATTTTATTTTCTTAATATTTCTCTTGTGGCCCATACGTTTCTGAAAAAAATGAGAAGAGAAGTATTTTGTGTGAAAGTTTATGTTTGAAATAAAGCTGCTTTTCTTTGATGACGGATTATTGCAGTGTTCTGACTTATTATAGACCGTCATTATATCATTTTAATTATATAATTAATTGGATAATAGACCTAAATGTTTTTAAAACATTTTCAATGAGGAGTAAGCTAATCTTTCTAGTATTTTCCTTCCAGCACATCGGTTATGCGGTGATGGGTTATGAAATTTTCAGGGCAAAGGAATTGTAATATTTATTTAATAATAATAGCAGCCGTATAATAATAATAATAAAACATTCATTGGAAATGCCATATTTGACGATATCTGGCTATCATCGATATAAAATATCATCATCTATCGGCACAACCCTAAATCCTCTATACATGCTGTTTCCTGAAAATCCTCTTCATCTCATTTTCTCCAATATTACCTTTGTGCCTCATTTGGATGTTGTTCTGCTTTAACTGATGGAGTAAACATCTGTTTTCTAACGCAAGTGAGAGATGTTTGTGAATTTGTTTGATGAAAGAGTAATAAGTAAATGAAGTCCAAGGCGATGTAATCTTGTATTTCTATATGTGTGTGTAACTGTGTGTGTTTGTTTTTTATTATTGGGAGAGTGAGACAAAGAAAAAGAAAGGCATCATTGATCCTGAGCTGCTGAAAACTGTCACCAAATCTTCCCCTGAGATTGTGTTGAACAAAGGTTTGATGGCTCCTCTTCAAGACAGGAATGTGCCCCAGCATGCTTAGGGCACAGTACATCTGACAACACATTGTGCCCATGCCAGTTAGCTATGTGGAGAGGGTTTAGCATGTCCTTTTTTTGTTTGGAGCCCAGACGAAATTCTGATTCTCATCCTGTTCCAAAACTCTTCTCAAATCTTGTTGCGGGCGGCTAAACAAAGGGTGCCAATCTGGAATGGTGATTACTCAGAAGATATTCCAGTTATGACAATGACTTCCGATAAGAGAGGAGGGAAACTTTTCTATATATTGTTTTAGTTTGATGGGGTCACCAAACATCTCTTTCATGATGAGCAAGGCAAGTCTTAGAAAGTATTGCTACATTTCCCACTTCTTTTGGGGTTTTATTTGTTCAGAGAGAATATTCAATGGTCACATATTATTGTATTATGTACACAGATCTCTTGACTAACAGCTTTGTATATCACTTTAACTTTTCTAAATTGCTCCAAAAAAAGTCACGTTGAAACTGAAGTAGCGGCAGGTCTTTTCTTCTGTATTGTGTAGTATATGAGTGAAAAAGACTACTGGAAAATAAAAATAATCTAGGGCGGGTACTTAGTTCTATTCATCAGATATTGATTAGATGGATAAGAATGCAAGCTTGCATGCAAACCTTTGTGGTTAACAAAGGTTTAAGTGGACAAAATGAGTGGAGAAGTCTGGTATACACCAGAGAGAAGTCTATTGTTTCACTAAAAGAAAGAGTTAGGTCATTTTAATAAAATATTACAAGGTCAAAAATATGCATGGATATAATTTATATTTTATTGATAATAAAATTAAATAACATGCTTTTAGAAAATAGAAATGAATTAAATTTCATGGTGACTTGATCTGAGAGGTTTCCAGCAACACAAACACCTTTTCTTTTGAAGATGAAGTGTGCTGTGTGATGTGACAGTAACAGCCAATAAAAACAAATTTAATGTACAGTTACGTGGATTTTGGACCAACAATATTTCATAGTGGGTGGAGCTCACCTGCAAAGTAGAACATTTTTTGTTGCTTGTCATGGTTGAGGTTGGTTAGACAGAAAATTGTATTTACACTAAAGATAACTTTCATCTCTTGTCGATTTATCACATTAGGACACCGTGTACAAGAGAACATCTGTCTGAATTTAAATTGAGCTTTATTTAGATCTTCAAGTGTAGTGTTTCTGAGATTATAATTGCACTAATGATTGCTCCCATTTCCTTTGACCTTTTATACATCATTAAAGCTAAAAGGATGTAGAGGAAACAGACTATTTAAAGAACAGTCTGGAAAGTGTATGTTCATGGCCCTACAAAGTATATTTTGGTCTCTCAAAGCTCTCACAAGCTTTGTCCTGCTTCTCTGAAGTTATCGACCTCTCAGGCTTATTGCAGGGATATTTTCAGTGACCTAAAAACAGCTTTTGCTCTGAATCAAGCTGTTTCTAAAGATCCACTTGGTGCTTCATAAGCGCAGCGCAATTAGACTGGTTTCTTACTTTATGGTTAAAACAGCTTTTTATTTATTTATTTATTTTTAAGTTTCTCTATATATAGTTGGGATGCACAATATATCGACCACCATATCAGTATTGGCCAATATATGTTCATTTTTAACGTTAGCGTTATCAGCCCAATAACAAAATTTGGCCAATATAATAAAAGCTGATAAATAATCAATTATTTCCTTCAGCTGAGATGCTTCAGATGTGCACTATTCGCCATGATGGTTTTGAATTGCTTAAAATATGATTGGAAACACTTTGAAAAAGAAAATACAATGAAGTGCAGCAAGTCTGTCATATACCCCTTTTCCACCAAAGCATTTTGAGAGCCGGTTCGGAGCCGGTGCCTGCGCGCGAACCAGTTCTTTGAGTTTCGACAGTCAAAGAACCGGTTCTCGGCCAGGAAAACTGGTTCCAAAGCGGCACCAACTCTTTGCTGGACTAGAACCGTTCTTTTACCACGTCATGCTTACGTCGGGGGCTGGGGGCGGGTTTAGATGTGTTCTAAACATCTTTTCTGACCATAATATAGGATCGCAAAGCCCGGAACATGTGCAGAAACACGATGTAGTCCGCCTTTGTAATTGTTATGCTTGAAGTTGGCGCAAGCGTTTCTATTTTTTTATTTTTTTGAAAACATTATAACTAAGCAAAGAAGAAAACTTTCACAATATAGAACAAATAAATGGAAAGGGAAAAAAGACACAAAACAGGGGTACATAACTAACCAGAAAAGATTACATATCAAAGGAAAAGATTAAAAGACTTACATATTTCAATTGTTTTTGAAGCCTTCTTGGTACACAAGTTAGAGATAATCCCAAAGTAATGTTGTACTTGCAAGCGTTTCTAGCTAAGACGTATGGCGACGTACACAGTGACGTAACGACGTCGTTCGCTGGGCGCTCTAGTCAGTGGAAAAACAAACAGGTTCTGAAAAGGTTCGCAAGTTGAACCAACTCCGAACCAACTTTGAACCAGCACCAGTTCCGAACCAGTTCTTTTTTGGTGGAAAAGGGGTAATATTGGCTTATAAATTATAACAAAAATATATAATAAGAACACTAACAGAATGTTATGAATTCTTTGTGCTTCGTGTTTTAGCATGAGGTTACAGGAAGAGCGCATCCACAACACTTACACATTCATGACTAGCTGAGTCAAGTTCGCTTGTGCATTCACAGCCTTTTGTTTTGTGCAATTGTAAGTTTTAATATTATGTTTATGTGAGTGTGTGTATATATATATATATATATATTAGAGCCCGACCGATATGGATTTTTGGGGGCCGATACCGATATTAGGGAGTATAAAAAGGTCGATAACGATATATTGGCCGATATTATTTATGTGTGTATTATAAATACAGTAGCAATATTATTTATGCGTATATTATAGTACAGAACCAGTCAAAAGTTTGGACACACTTTCCCATTCGTGTGTTTTGACTGGTACTGGACATATAATACAGTACAGAATATATGTATACATATGTATACACATATATATATATATATATATATATATATATATGTGTAAATACACATGTTTTGCAATAATCACTCAAATGTTGTGATCAAACACTTGTGTGACAAAGATATGTAATGGAGGCAGGGTGAATGATAGAATGAGAATGATACATTTGAGCTGTAACCAAACTAGTTTGCATTGCATGTTCTAAATACTGTTGCATAATCTTCACTAGTGACTTTATCTTTTTATTTAGTCACGTTATATAAAAAATAACTAATAAATAGGCTATATCAAAAGTGTCACTGGCAAAACCGTATCTTCTATTACCAGTGAAGGAAGGAAGTAATTAGATATTTTACTAAAGAAAAAGTAATAATACCATAATGAAAACATGTTTAATTACATAAGTATAGTACTTTTACTTAAATAATATTTTAAATATTAGTCAGCAAACTGTAGGCCTACTAAACGTAAAATTAGTTTGGATTAGTATGTTACTTAGTTCAAGTTTACTTGTGCGTTTGTGTCATTTTGTGCAGATGTAAGTTGTAATATTATGTTTATGTCATATAAATATCTGATTAATCTTTTGGATGTTTCTTTTTCAAAAACATTGATGCATTATTTATAATAACTAGCACTTTATTTTTCTCATATTATTTTCATCAATATGGTTTAATTAAAATCATTATTGTCCGTGTGAAGGCTATTCAATTTTATTTATCCATGGCACATGCAGTTTAATTCTTTATTCATAAGTAATGTTGTCTAATTACTTTTGTTGCGTTATTTTGGCATTATTGTATTTATTTGTAAGACAATAGATTTTTTTTTTACTTTTTATAGAGTTGGCCATATGAGTGTAAAATTAATTTAAAAACTCACACTAGTTCAAACTAGGCTACTGTAGGGGAGAGCAGGGAGAGTTGTAACACTGTTGGTTTGACAAGTCAGAAAAGAGCTGTGGTGATGTCATCAATACCATACTCCCATCACCCTTTTGAGCTCACAGGAGAAATGGCATGTGACTGTGAGCAACATTGTAGATTTTATGACCAAAAAATGATTATCAGGAAAGAAAGCAATAATAGTATTTTTCCTTAAAATGATTAAATGTACTTAACCTACAGTACCCATTTCTCTAGTTATCTAGATAGTTGTAACAAACAGTTCATTAAAATGTTATAACCAACCCCTTATGAAGATTCCAATGTGTCCTGTGTCATCAATCTCCTCGCTTGTGGCAGTCACATGGGTTTTTATTGCGCATCAAGGGATTTATGTGGTAAATGTGTTTCTATTGTAGTTTGTCTTGGACTAAAAAAAAAATCACTTCAATTGAGTACATAGTTTTATTTTTTGTGCAATTTTTTGTCACTTTTAAATTGTTCACTTTATTCAGAATTGATTATCCTATTCTTTGTTATTCAATAAAGTTCTTAGATAAATTAGATGGTGTGTGTGTGTGTGTGTGTGGACCTTGTTTCAGCAAATTACCTCTCATTGTTATCTATCCCACCCTGTGTCACAACTCACCCCAGTAGAGGTAGCTTGTAACAATGGAACTATTTGTATTTGACTTTAATTTACATCATCTCTGATTGTGTACACGTCCAAGTGAGGTTTATTTGTAGTATACAAATGTGGCTACTGTGTATCTAAGTTTGAGAGGTCTAGCACAAACAACCACTGATGCTCGAACATAAAGTGTTACTTCCATCCCCGGTCTTATAGTTCCTACTGTATATGTTTGATTTATGTTGAAGTGTTTGGGACATGGCTTTTAATGGTGAGACTTTTGTTTTTTAGTAATCAAACTCTCAAAAATTATATACAAATATAAAGATTAAAAGATTTATATTTTTATTTGTCAGCCAATATATCAGTAGTTGGCTTTCAAATAAAGAAATATTAGTGTCGGCAAAACATTTCACAACATTTTCATCACTAATATACTAAGACTACTATCTTATCTAAAACAGTGGTATAAACCCCACTGTAATCAGTGATGCTTTCTACACACAACTTGACAAATCCCCAACAGTAAACTGATACGCTGCTCTGTTTTTTATGTACTCCTGCACTCTGACTCAAAGGACAAATGGATTTGCAACATTCACTATGTTGCGTCCAGTTCTGTGTCACATCCAAGCTGTTGTGTGGCATGCATGGCCGTCGAAAATATCAAGCCCTCATATTCACCAGGACAATTGTGGTTAATGAAGAGAGACCACAGTGTGTTGCTTACATCAAAAATATTAGCTTCTTCTGACAGTATGAAGCCGAACAAGTTAAGATGACACTTAAAGGAGCCGTATGTAAGAATGTGTCCAAAACTGGTACTGCAATCACTTTCAAATTACTGTAGAGCGGTGTATCCCCTCTCCCTCCTCCCTGACTCGAGGTTGCCAGATACGCTGCAGGATACAGCAGGAACGTAGGCTGCTACAAGAAGCTTTTTCTGTTGATTATGTTTATGCTTCAAATGAGAGATGTTTTGCAAAGTAATTATATATCTCGTATGTGACAGTACATTGTTAGAACAGTAGCTGTTAGTCTAACTTGTAACGGTAGGTATCTGTCATTAACGTAAGTACAAGCACAAGCCTCTGTCACTGTGTGTAACCGATATCAAAGATGCAGCTATTCATTTAGCTGACGCTATAAGTGAAAGCGACCAGCTGTATTTTTTAACTTACCCTGCAGTACACGTCCATAACGCTAAAATATGTGATGTGAAAGATTACGTGTCATTCTATTATTTTTGGCTGTAGAACTTGCATGATAACAAACAATAATGGGCGTGTTAATGTTGTTTTCCTCAGCGTCTCATCATAATGACAGAGAAACGGGCTCTGATGATGCATTGCTAATGTTAGTAATGACGACTCGCCGTTTTTATTACCTAAACAATTCCTTACCTTTTCAATTCGATGACCCACCTCCTCCATATGAGCTAACGTAACGTTACTTTGCACGCGCATAACTTTGTTCGACTGTCATGAATATTTGAAATGTCCATTTACATCAAGTACAAGTTAGCCAAACATAGATGAATCTTACCTGTCCAGGAGAAAATTAGCAACGTTGGCGTCTGTCCGTTTTCAGCCGTCTCCATCTTTCAAAGGCATCTCCTATACAAATCCTTGTTTTATTTCGGACTTTGTCACGAAGTATTTCGGATTCATAACAAGTTTTTTTTGGTTTCGCAACGATAGACATTTTTTTTTTTATCCGATTCGGACACGTTTGTAGCTGCAGCTGTGATAACTAGCAGAGCTGGCAACCCGGATGCCGCAACACTACTGACTTCGTGATTGGTAGATAGGGGGAGGGTGGCGCATCAGACCAAAACACAACATGACAACATCAACATCAGTTGAGGGCTGCAACTTCACTTTTTAAAAGACAATATCCTGGCCGGACTACTGTTGTCAGTGATATAAGTATTTGAAATGAACATGATTTCTTAATGTCTAGTGACATATCAGGGCCATTTTATGATTAATTGAAATAAATTTCTTACATACAGCTCCTTTAAGGCACTTATGCATTACCAGTATCAGCTCAACTCGACTCAGCTCGCTTTTTGCTCCGTGTTCCATTACAGATAGTACCTCCACAATAGTACCTGGTCGTCATAGCAACACCACAGGAACTACGCGACACACACCCGCTACCCACACACACACAGGACAATGGAGGAAATCGAGTGTATGCTGTTTTTGATCCTCGGAATGTGGCTATTTCTCACAGCAGGAAGACAAACGTTGTTTCAGGAGAGGCCGAGGGCAGCAAAACGAAACACTGCTGAAAAAAATTGCTCCGTCTGGCACGTGCAATGATGACGCGGTGAATAGTGACGATTCTCTCTGACCAATCAGCAGTCTGCAGTGTTTTCACGTCACATTTTAGTATCGCCTCAGCCCGCTTAGAACCTCGCGGGAGGTGATACGAAAAAAAAATTACCCGAAAGCAGGTACAGGTACAACTTTTACACAGTGGAAAACCAAACAAAGGCGAGTCGAGTCGAGCTGGTACTGTGTAGTGGAAAAGCGCCATTAGAGACTTCACATCACAAACACAAGGAGAAGCCTGTTGAAGTTTAGAGCTGCACGATTAATCGTTGGAAGATCGTGATCTCGATTCAAACACCTAGCGATTTAATTCCTAAATGACAAAGAATTGCCTGCATCTATTAAACCTTTGAACAAATCACACTGGAACATTCAGATATGGGTTGGCGTTGCCGCTGATTCAGATAGAACAGTTATCATGTGTAGGTGCGAAACAGCTTCACAAACAGTATTTTCAACCACATAGTATAATTGTTTCTGTGTAATAACAATTCTGATTATCACAGAAGTACTGGGATAAAAGTTTATAGTTCAGATATAATCAATAATATATCCGGTAGCAATCAAAATAGAGCAAATCACCTTTTGAAAGTAACTTGATGCTAATAACGATTGTATCATTTTCATCATTACACCACCAGGTGGCAACAAGTTACTGTTAAAAATATATTTGTCATTGAATCATTCAGTAATGAAACAAGTGAAATCTTTATTACTGAGTCATTGAATCATTCATTCAAGAGATTTGTTTGAAGATGCTGATTCCTCCAGTAACGAAACAAGTGAAATCTTTATAAGTGAGTCATTGAATCATTCATTCAAATGATTTTCTTTTCAATAATTCATTTATATTAGTACAACATTTGAAATAGATTGTAACATTTTATTACATGTTGGTTTTGTTTAGTTGTCTATTCAGAATAACAGGAATCGTGATCCACGTTTGAAACAATAAAACCGTGATCTTAATTTATCCAGAATCGTGCAACTCTAGTACTGTATTAATTAAAATGTTTCAAATAAATCCTATAGGATTTTGCAAGCAAGATCATGTCTGAGAGTGTCTTCATGGGTGCAGGTATATTCATCAAAGCATCCTGAAAAAAAATTGTTTCCTCAAAAACATGAAGCAGCACAACGGTTTTCAACATAGTAAGAAATGTTTCTTGAGCAGCAGCAAATCTGCATATTAGAATGATTTTTGTAGGATCATGTAACCCTGAGACTTAAATTGTTTAAATTTCAGTTTTGCCATCACAGGAATACATTTTTTAAACATACTCAAACAGAAATAAAGGGGGGCCCGGCAGAAAAAAAATGGGAACCACTGATCTAAAACAATCCAGTAGTCTCAGTATTTAATCAACTTAATTTACTCTAAACAAAGATGTTCTTTTACAACTTAATCGACTAAAACACTTTTGATCGTTTCTTCATTCTGAGATTAACATAAGTCTCCACATATTCAATAATTTGTGACAGAGGTACAGTGTCAATTATTCATTTGATGACGACATTGGTTTTCATCAAACTCCAATTTTTTATACCCTGTTACAGAAGTGAATAGTGACAGAAAAAGGGGAAGAGAGGAGGGAGGATCTCATTATTATAACTGAAGAATGATGCTTCAGATAACGCGTGTCAGATGATAATATAAAATCATACTGCAGTGGATCTATTAGTCCTTTGTCAGGTTGCACCACACATTCCCAGAATGCCCTGTGGCTCCCGGTTGTCATGTATGAACTGACAAAGACAGCAGGTGTGCAAATACTAGTAAGGCTCACTGAGCAAAGAGTTCAGATAGTGGGGGTAAACAAAAGACTCATTTGAATGAGCAAACAGAACACATATTGAAATGACTCGTACGATTAACAACATACATAGACATAGAAGACTACCTTTAGATTTGTTTAATTATTCTTTCTTTCTTTCTACCTATCTTTCTTTCTTTCTCTCTTTCTTTCTCTCTCTGTCTGACTCTTTCTTTCTCAACTTGAAATTCAGTTGGATTTTAAAACCAGTAAGGTGATTGTAAGCAGCTGGAGACAGTGTTATGTAAATTAGGGACCAATGTGTGTTTGCTATTAGCTTAAAAAGGTCATCAGTTACTGATATTATGCAGTGTACTCTCTCCCTCTCTCTGACTCTTTCCTTTTTTCCTCACTCTGCCATCCCTTTTCAGAATGGATTTGTTTCTTTTCTTAGGTTTACATTTAGCACTTCACAAAAATCTGATTGTCAGCATGTTGATTCACAGTCGTTCTTTTGGACCTGCTCGCTCCCAGTTACTTACTTTGTCAAAGCCGAGAAGGAGGACCCGCCATTGTCTCCTATGCCTGAGGCGGTACAGGAGAATGGTTTTGTTCAGTAGCAGCGCATTGCTCCAAGGGCACTGATTTCCAAAGGCTGGCAGCTTGTGCTGACATGCCGACTCATTTAAATCGTGCTTGACAGAACAACCCAGGGCAATTAATCATTTGACTAGCATGTGGAATGATGCTGTATCACAGGCAGAGGAGAGAGAAAAGGACCTCTCGCACGTTTGCTCTTCCTATCCGATTCGCCAACCATGAAATTGTTATCATGCCCATGACAGCGTATTTTTCCTTGTAATAAAAATCTGCTCCGTACAGAGGATCTGTTCTTCTCATTAAGACAGGGCAATGTACATTCATTTGCTGTCACTTATATCGTAACACATTAAGACATATGTTCTCTGTTTGATGCTAGATGAAGACAAGGCTCTGCCAAGGGGAAGAATGATTAAAAAAGAAATAAAGAAAAGGAGGTAAAAAAAAGTTTGATGCTGTTAGTTTTTCATAGCCACCAACCATATGGTTTGCCTCACTACTAAGCCAGCTGCTGATATTTATTTCATATGCATATTAAAACTGGAGAGTGAATGCTTTGTACACGGTTTCCAAAAATTGTTCAGTGATTGCTTCATTGCTGATGGGTCTTTTATAAGCCTCAGAGGAATCCTTGAGAGAAACACCAGTCTGTACTCTCCGCTAAAGTGTGATTGAATGTTGCATTTAGCCTCTAATAAAGTTCTATTGGAGACTTCAGCAGCTGGCTTCCATCTGGAGTTTGTGGAGAGGCTTTTAGTGTGTGTGTGTGTGTGTGTGTGTGTGTGTGTGTGTGTGTGTTTTGGGGGTGAGGGGCTTTTATTTAAATGTATTTAGGTAGGCGTTAAATGAAGCACCTCCATTTTGCTAAATGAAATTTATAGTGGAATATTGTGGTTAATATAGTGTTGCATGAAAAGCTTGCAAGGTTGAGTTGTGCCACAGAAGCCGGATGGCTGGAGAACCTTCAAAAGGTTCAGTGATGTCTCAGTCATGGTGTTTGGTTGAAACAAATGTTTTTCAATGAAAAAGAATAAACAGTGGAGGTTTGGGTTCTAGCTAACAACGCAAGCTCACTGGAAAACGTGCCTGTGCAACATTTCTGCAAAATGATTTTACGTTTCTTCTTGGACTTTTCATGACACCTTCATAGTAAAATGTCCCATGAGTGGCGCTAAAAATGTTATCCAAAGCAGATGAACGTGGACCTGGCAATGCTTTATTATGTTAGTTGTTGTACGTATTGTGGCAGTTCAAAAATGAAATGTCTGATGAGTGGCACTAAAAGGGTTAATGCTCTATCATGTTTGAAAATAAGTAACGTACCACATACACTCAACTTAACCAATAGTGTTAACACAAGCAAACACAGAATAAAAACACATTTGCTGAAGCAACCATGGAATTTTAGCTTGCATCATGAGAACCCAAATCCTTCCCATTGCAAGTGTATTGCTGTACCATATGAGCTACTGAGCAAGGTTGCTTTGTCAGAAAAGTCATATGGTCTTGGTTATGTGATCCTAATGTCAAAATGTATTAGTTTACAAATCATGCAATATGGTTAAAGTGTCTTGAGGTCATAACATAGTATCATTCAAGGAACCACTAGAAAATACTTAATCAGCAATCTGCCTCTGTAGTTATAATCTATCTGAAAATTGAATAAAATTGTTGTTTTACTGCCACTAGACTTTATTTAATCTGGAAACTTCAGTGAATTGTTAGTATATCTAATCTATATTTTTGAAATGTTTAAAATTGTAGGTAGTAGAGGCATGTTTTCCCAAAAAGCCTAGGTTTTCCCAATGAGCCTAATGTGTAAAGTTGTATGATTGAATAATGAAATAGAATGTGGTCTTATTTCGAACATGTTCACTTCAGTTGTTCAGCATACAGATGCAGGTGTTTTTCTCAGATGCAAATACTTGAATATGAAGCCTTTACATGCATCAGTAGGAAGGAGAACAGAGGGGTTAAATGGGATGATTCAGTGTGTAACTCATGCAACTAAGCACTTTAACTATTTTAATGCACTTAATCTACTGTTGTACACTTTTCATTCTTACATTCTTAGCTTAAATACTTTTTTCTATAGCTGAGGTAATATTTCTTCATTAGTTGAACTTGATATAGAGGAGCATTGTAAACATTTTTGTATTGTAAGTTAAGACAAATTACATCAGAATTATTTAAAGTTAACAGCTCATGAAAGTGTTTGGAAAATAGTCCAATGACTTGAGTAGTGCTTTGCTCAGTGTCTAGGTGGAGACTCTGTGGCTTCCAGAGTTAGAAGACTTGTCTTGTTTCAATAAGGATCCACATGTGATTCAGTATGGTTTTGGTTCTGTGTAATATTCTTAATTACTTTTAATAAAATTAACTTGATGGTTTACAGTTTAAACAAGCATTTCAATTCAGTTTCAAATCCCCTCTAAACTTCCACATGTAAAAATGACATTCTCAGGATTTAATTGCACTTTTTTGGAGCAGTTAACACATTTAAACGATTCAACATTATTACTGTTTCATTCTGTTCTTTGTGGTTTCTAAAAACTGACCTTTGAAGCATATATTGGAACTGATCATAGTTCACGCTCACAAATATCTCTAGCAGAGCATGCATTCCTAAGTGAATGTAGATGGATAATCTTTACAAATAATGTGTGACACTTTGGCTTCGTAGCACTTTCAATATTGCTCTATTTCTTTGAGTGTTTCAGCATAGCAGCCAATGTCTGAAATTTAGGAATTTTAGATTGGCGGTGTGTTTGGAGAAACTTCTTATAAAGTTGCTGCTAGTTGTGCATAAATTAAACACTTCACCTTCAATATACTTCCTTTCTGCTTCCATGTGTGAGTTTTATATGAACACACAGTTGGTCCACTTGTGCGCTGCTGTAGGGGTCACTAGATGTTGCTGCAGCGTTAGCATCTGTTCGCTTAAACCGCTGGACGGTACACTCTAGAGTCTTACACTCTGTAAAACCCCCATTGGTAGATTGTTTTAGGAACATTACCCTTCTCACTCACCCTGATAAAGTCGGTATGAGAGCATTCATCTCCCCATGCTCCTCTGAGCCACATGTCAGAGCCCCGGAGACTGGAATCTCCAAAGCTCTGTTTACACAGGGGCTCAATCCACTCCTAAACTCAACTGGCCTCACCGAGCACCGCGGTGTAAAAGAAGGCCATGATCACTACTAATTGAGCATCGGGGTGGAGTCTGATCTGTTTGACATCCCCCGGTTTGAACAGCCATTTTGCTCTGCTCTAGTAGGGAGAGAGTGAATTGTTATCAGGGTAATCTTTGTGGGTTGAGCATATAAACAATGTCTCTTCAGTATAGTAACATTCTGTGCTGCTCGGTCTGTGTTAAATGACAGGCAGCGTTGTGTTCATATAGGGATCTGATTTAGCCATATAGATTTTCACTGCCTTGGCATGCACGACCTCTATGTTTAACATCTTTGTTCTCAATCCAGCGGTGCCGTAGGATACGATCTACTTGTGCGGCGTTGCTAAGCTATCTTCTCTTCATACGAGAGAGCTAGAGAGTGTTTGGTCCCTGTCTAACTGAGGCTAAAGGGCTGCAGAGGAGAGCTGTGATATTTGAAGTAATTCACAAGTGCATGTGTTCGCACATTAGTGGGATGCAGTCGGACAGCCACAAGGTTGAGAGCTAATTACAGCATTTAAAGCCTATCAGTTCCATGTGATTGCTGCTTGTGCTGGGTAAACGGGCTTTTATTTGGTATGCTGTGGAAGTTTCCCCTCACAGCGAGGGCTCTGTGGCAGCAAATTATTTTCATCTTAATTGCATGTAGGTGGAGACATGAAATAATGGGGCATATTTGTGTTCAATCTGCTGTGTTTTCATTACATTGTGGAGGAAAACATTGTTAGCGGGAGTTAATTAACAAATATGAGTAATTGCTCCATGCTCATATTTATCACTAGTGTGTTCGCAACAGGCAGGCCTGAAGCGCTAACGACAAAGTGCTACATAAATCAAAGTGCTTTTCTTTGCCAAAGCAGAGCCCTTGGGAGGTACCTTAGAGCTTAATTAGAATCTAGAAGGATTTTGTTTTAAGTGTGAGGTGAGCAAGCACTTGAATAACAATGATAAATTAGGCCCCAGAGCATTGCCTGTATGTTTTTGACCATGCGTGCAATGTTATATCTTATTTCTATATAATTCATAAAGCGTGATGGCAGAGGTGCTGCTCCAGACGTTCTGCCGGCCCAGTCGATTTGATGAGAGAGATTAATGCAGGTATTGCTGTTACTGGCAGGAAAGTTTACTGAAACAATGCCAGTGTTCACTGCATAATTACCCAGATGGGATTACGTGGACTATTCAGGTTTTAGGAGGCCGTTTAGAATACTTTTCTTGTCACATAGTAATACGAAGTGATGCTTAATGTTGTGCTTCACTGTCAGTCATAATTCAGCTATTTGGCAGTCCAAAATATTTTGTCATCCAACATGTTTGTGGTCAGCCAATATAGTGTTCATTCCTGATGTGTAATTACTGTGTAACTTTATATAGTTTTCTGTTTCATCAGTTTTTTTTTTCAGTTGTTTTTTTTACTATTTTTAGAAAAAAAAATTTAACCTTGTCGTGCATAAAACTTATTTATATGTGAAAAAAAGCATGAGGATATGTAGGCAACCTGTTGTTATCAAAGTCAAATAATTTTATATTGTTATTGTACTGAAACAGAAGATTAATTTATCATCTGAAAAATATTTACTTTTTATTTAGTGTGTTTTTCCTAATTCTAATTCATAAACCTATTAAATAAAAAAATAATAAAAAAATGTATAATGCTTTTCACAATAAATGTAATTCCGGAGCAGTTTACAGTGAACTTTGACTAAACAATACATAATTTTTTTCTCATATTTTCTGCAGACCCCCTAGAATCTTCCAGTTTGAAAACCCCTGAACTAACCAGTCAGGTCACCACCAATGTAGAGCACTCGTGGGAAGACGACTTTCATCATTTAGCCACTGAAGCGGAGTTCTCTTATGCTCACATACAGAGAGAGCATGTTGCTGATGTGAAGGACTGTCTATTGCCACGAAATTCCAATTGAAGGCTTCTTTTGCACTATTGCAGAAGGCGCACTAAATGTTGTCTGCGGATTAAAAAAAATAGTATGCTGAGTGAAAAGACTTCTCTGACAGACACTTGTGTGATTCTTGATTACAGTCATACTGATATTCTGTGGACATGCATATGGACTGCCTGTCTGTCTTGGCACCAGATTCAACCATCTGGCCTCAATTATGCTTTAAACATGCTTTGTTGTACATGACAAGTCCACATTGACAGCGAGTCTGCCAGTGTTTAAACGTCATGCCTCTGGCTACGATTATACTCAATCAGTCACTCTGATTTTAATTGGAATGGTTGAGGATGAGTGGGAGACGTGAATGAAAATAAAACTGTCTTCATCACTGCTGTGGTCAATTTGGAGGTTTAAAGAGTAGCTGTGCAGTAGAAGAAAAGATGCTCAAGCTGATTGAAATTGAAATGTACTCTGCAAAGAAGAGTGTCCTGCATTATCCTTTGAAATGAAACCATTTTTTATCTGTTTATCTTTGCGAAGTCCCTCTGAAATGGTTTGTTTTAGATCAGGGGTCGGCAAACGTATGGCACATGGAGGGATCGTTACAGAAGCGTGCACCTCCGGTCGCACATATGGTTTGTTGGATCGACACGCGCAGGTTATAATATCACAGTTTAATAGTATTTATAGCTCCTGAATGAATAAAACAGGCTGTGTGACTAGGATAAATGATTACCTCAAAATGTACAGCTTTATGCTAGTTCGAGGGAATACCAAGTTCTGTCAGCCAATGAGCTATAAACATATAAATAGTTGGTCAGTGTTTGCTGTAGTAGTCTGCAGTGCGTTTTCAAAGTTCCTCTGAAACCCTCCACATTTCCTAGCTCCACCTGTATAGATCTGCTACAGGTAATTTCATATATGCTATTTGTGCAGCAGCAGTATGTCTTACTTGCTCACAGCAGCGTGTCTGTGTATGTATTGGTAGTAGCAAGTCTCTGTACTTGCTAAGGATGCGCAGTATACCGGTACTGCAAAAATACCGGTATATATTATATTTCAAACGGTACAATATCATAATTTTGTTCAATTCGGTATTTGATGCGCTGCTGTTTCGAAGTTCACCGCTAGGCGGCAGTGCGCTATCTAAACTGACGCGGGTCATGCGAAACCGGCAAACGGTGACCGAGGAACACGATGGATCAAACCGGATCAAACGAAGCTCATTCGAATTTCTACACGCCCAAAATTAATAAATAGAGAGAGCAGTATGAGTGAAATAAGGCATTACTTTGCCTACAAAAGTCATGAGAAAAGTAAAGAAACAGATCTCAATGCACCACTCTGCAAACGCGGAGGCAACACATCAAATCTGCCTCACTTGACTTAGGGCTGGGCGGTATATCGAGTTTGTACAATATATCGATATTTTTTATCCCGATATGGAATGAGGCAATACCGTTTATATCGATACAGTAGTTTGATACGAGCACATCTGAAAAATAGCGGAGGACGCAGTGTGAGCTCCTGCAGTGAAAGTACATGGTAGCCTACAATTTGTCCTAAACATGACACAAGCTTATATTAAGCGTTTTAAAATAACTGGTTAGATATAGTTAACAAGTTTAAAGCAGCTTGCCCTGTCAGATGCTCTGACAGAGACTGTTGCTGACTGACAGATAAATACTTGCGCTGTTTAATGCGTTTGAGACGTGGTGCTTTCCTCAGGGCTTAACTTACATTTCACAGGTATATTCTCCATCTGTAAATGTTAGAAAATCAAACAAATATGTCCATTTCACTGTCAGGAGAGGACGAGCTTCTGAACATGAATCTACGCTAAAATTCAAGCTTCCGTTAATGAGCGCCGCCGCGCGCATGCGCGCCAAACAGACGAGCACAATAGAATAGTAGCGCAATAATTCTGACTAAAATATACATAGGCTATTGCTAAAATATTTGTTGTTGGAGACAATAAATGTGCCATATGTGGAATTTTAAACCTACAAGTATATTTTTATGAAAGTGACCATTATAATGGGGTAATCAACTGCAGGCTAATATAATTAGTTTGTGCTTTTGTTTTTATTTTCATTTTTAGTTTTGCCTTAAGTCATTTTAAAAACAAAAGAATTATATTTGTTTTTAGTTTGTAATGTTACAATGTAATGTGATTTTAACCACCTTTTTGCACATAATATATTGCATAGCCTACATTACATTCACTATATTTGTTTCCATATCCTTCAATATCAACATTGTTTGGAAATCATTGAGCAGGATGTGAAATAATTTTTTTTTTTAAATAAATACAGATTTTCTTTATCCAAATAGAAAAACGAAAAACGTAGAAAGTACCGAGATATATATCGTATATCGCCATTTAACCAAAAAATACCGAGATATGATTTTTTGGCCATATCGCCCAGCCCTAACTTGACTCGTCAGTTGCTCATCTTGACTTGTTCAAAGAGTTCAGAGATCGACAGGTTAGTCCATCATTCAACTGATTTAATTTAGACTTTTATTGAACACTGAACAGCGCACACACGTAAGAGCTTATCAATTATATGATACGGTAAACACAAAAGCTCAAATCTCCTTGCATGACACGCTAGAACCAATTCAGTTTAGGTCTCATCATTGTTATACTTTCAAACAAAATTAATTGAATTTGAATGAATAAAGAATAAAAATTTGAATAACATTAATTTTAGTATTAGTGATAGTAAAATGAATGGCATATTAGTGCCGCTGTGGCGACCAAAGCAGAGAGAGAGAGAGAGAGAGAGAGAGAGAGAAATAGAAATAGTAGTAATATGAATATTACTAATGTTACAATTAAGCTACATTTGTCAACATTCATTAGGTAACCTGACCTAACAGTATTATAGCATTTATTCATCTATATCAATCAGTAATTAAATGACCTAAAAAATTTAATATACTAATACATGTTTAGCATGTTAACATTACTTTATGCAATGCATTAAACTAATATGAACCCAAACAGTAACCAAACCAAGATGAATAAATGCAATAAATGTTGATAATTCTCTGTTGATGCATGACAGTTATGGTTTACATGTCATTTCATTATTCTATTATTATTATTAGCCTATATGTGAATCTATTATTATAGATATTAACCTATTTTAATTGTATAATTTCAGGGGTATTTTTTTTACTAAATCAAAATTTAACCTACTGTATGTTCCCTGACTGATTTTTTTTTTTTTTTAAATGTACATTTTGATACCTTTTCTTTGCACATTTGGTAGTGGAGAGTTTCAAGCAGTGTTTTTTTTAAGTATCACTTAAATTGAGACTTTTTTTTTTTAACCTGTGGTATCGATTTAGTATCGATACCGAGGTATTAAATTCTGGTATCGTACCGAAGCCAAAATTGTGGTATCGAGCCATCCCTAGTACTTGCTCTACTGCAGCAGCAATAATCAGCAGCAGCTTAGCAGATCTATTCCGCTAAGACCAAATACATTAACATTGCCACACCCATTACCATGCTAAACTCTTCTGAGAGTTGTCATCATGATAGACCTTATTTAAATTAATGCATACACCTCTTTACTGTCATGTGCCAAGTGATAATCCCTTTGTGTGCCAATGTTGCCCTGTTTTAGATCAATGTTTATGGATATCAGCCAGAAAATGAGCCTTGATCTCTTTTGTCCAAATGAATGACATTATTTATATTCAGTGTGTTTTTTTATCAATTACATCTCCTATTATCTCTTCAGCACCCTAGAGAAACAATGTAAGCAGTCTATCTCTCGTTTCCCACCATCCTCAGATACGTTCCATGCCATAACTTTCATCTATCTCTTTACTCTTAGGCTCGGATTAGCCACTTGCCATTGTCTTCACCGGACCTGCTGTTGCTGTAAATTGGCTGGCTGTGCTGTTGTGAGGTTATTGCTTTCAAAATATCCACGATAACAGTGTTAGGAGTACACAGGATGTCCCTGAAGACCTCTTAGATGCAGAGAAACGGGTCAAACACTGACCTAATGAAGACAGTTGGAGGTGGACAGTGTCTACATGTGCTGTGGATGATGTCGGCCTGTGGAAATTTTTCTTGTGTTTTGGCAAATCTGTTATTTTAGTAAAGTATTTCTCCTTTTTGGCCTGTAACAGAGGTCAAGACTCAAATATAGGATCTGTTATTGACCCTCTTTTCAGACTTTTCACAGTAAAATGGTGTAATATTGCACGATGCCTGTGTGCATTTTTCTGGACCCTGTCTATAATGGACAAAGACAAAGCAATATGTCTAAATTATTTACATTTTGATTACATTATATTGTACTTAAATATTTTGTTGGGATCAGTTTTTTGCCATATACTTTTACAGTATATTGTGTGATTAATGTGTACATTGATTTCTCCAGTTTATTTTGTTGATGCTGTAGAGTCTGAATCACTCAAAATATGATTTCCGCCATCTCTTCCATTCTCTTAAAAACCTCTTTGCTGCTGAAGATAAGTTATCTCTCCATCCAAATCACATGAAACCCTTTTAACAACGGCACAGTTTCAGTAATTCACAGTTTTATTTCAGTATCTCTTTGATCTCTGTGCTGTCGCCCTGTCTTCAAGAGTGGAATTATTTTAGGGCATATATGTGCAAATCCGTAGTGCTCTTTTGTTCCTGGGCTCTTAAAGTGTCACCATAATAACCAAGTGAATAGAGAAGATTAGGTATTGTAATTGTGTGATACTTGTGGGATCCCCATTGATTTGTTGGATTGGCTCTAGTGGCTTGTTTTTTCATAAATTTCCTTTTTTTAGCATGCTATGAAGCCTGGCTCACGGTTTGTCTTTCATATATGAGCAAGACCTCTCTTTCCATATAGCTGTGTGTGAACACAATAGGTGTAAGCAGTCTGTGTGGCACAAAACCTATAAACTGTTTTCATTATTCAGGCTAATTTATATCAACCACGCTGTTAATCTTCCACAACCTGTTGATTGCTTTGTTTCTCGACACATTTCTGGAGGGCAGCCATAACTGTGTTTTCAGAAGGACTCCTGTCAGTGGCGCCAGGCTACACAGCCACAAATTGGAATGTGGCACTGGCCCGGGAATACAGCCAAGATTTAAATTAGACAATAACCTCTGGCCCCTCATGCAGGCTCCTTTCTGCAGCTGTAGGCTGATCCATTTGTTTAATATGGCGGAGTATTCTCTAGAATAATAGGCTGATGTATGAGCCGGCTCTTAACAGTTTGTGTTTCACAGACTTGCAGAGACTGAACAACTGGCAGGCAGTGCACCCACTGCAGATGTACCCAAACTGCAATAAAGAAAATGTACTGTATGTAACACTTGGAGAAATTAGTCATGGAAATGATGAATACAAAGAAAATTCTGCTTTGGAAGTTTCACAGAGAGTTGCTTGGTAATAAGAAAATGCATTTAACATTTTTATAGGGTACACTTTTTATTGCGTTATTTTTTTTTGTTATTATACAGAGCTTGTTGGTACATTCCAAAACCTGAAATGAAATTAGGTGCTAGTCAGGATACATATATTATAAACTGTGTTCACTTGCATATGTGGGGGCGTTATGTGTGTGTGTGTGTGTGTGTGTGTGTGTGTGTGTAACTGGATGTTCTGTTCTATTGTGGGAATCTCTGAAGCCATATCCAGGGTGTTCGCTTTACTGTGGCACAGAGCCAGTGATGTACCCAGCGAGATCAAAGATTAAGCTTCAGCTAGTCAGTGGTTTCTTTAAAGGTTTTCTGTAAGGATTGAAATGGAATAACTGACCTATATGACTCCAATACCGGAAGTTACAGGGGTTGTCATTAATCAGAGGTATTTAGACAAGACAAAACAGGGCTGTTTTGATTTTAATCTAATTAGTATATAAGATTATTATTATTACTCTGATACTGAAAATGTTACTATTAGTAAAAGTAATAGTAGTTGCAGTACAATAGTAATGTTGTTGTTGTTGTTGATGATGATTATTACTACTTTTAATTCAGCATTTTGTAACATGCTGAGATTAATAGATTATACTCAACCCACATTTTTCTGTCGAATCTATTAATTTTAATTTGCATTCAGTCATCCTTCTTTATGCATTACAGTGATATAATGCCTGTCGTGCTGAAAGCTCAGTGGATGGAAACTCAAGGACATATAAATGGATCCATTTCATATCTCTCATCTGGTGGGAAAAATCTCAAGTAGCTCTCAGATTTCATTGTTGCCACTTGTAGCTCTTTTGGCAATGGTGCACTAGTCCAGATCTTCTCTTTATCTCTCTTCCTGATGTTTGTAAAAGGCCAGCATCTACAGCAATAAATGTCATGTAATGCAATTGTTTTCATTTATAAATGGCACTTTATACACCCAGATGCACTTGTTTTTGAAGAAACTGAAGTATAGCCGAATGCAATAACAGAACGAAAAAGCACAGATGAGAGAAATGAAAGAAAGCAAGGGAGAGAGATTGAGAGCATGAAAGAGAAGGATGAGAGGAAGAGGTGACTGTCTAAAGAGAGTCTCTGTCAGTGTGATTGTATTCTCTCTTTGTGCAGTGCTTTCATCTAATGATTTTAGCTTTAAACTGACTTTTAGAGATTGATTTCTCCTGTGGATCAGAACGGCCCTGCTTTAGGCTCTTTGTGTGGGCCTGCTGGACAAAGATGTCAGTTTACACATCTCCCTTCCTGAACTGTGTGTGCTTATGTCTCTTTATATTTGTGTGTATCGCTTATATTATATTGTGTGTATATGTATGTGTTGTTCATGCCATCTTACATGCTAGTTTTACTGTGTCCCTTAAAGCACCGAAGTATTATATTTTTATAATAAAGTAATCTTGCATATGCGTCATACTGCAGTATGTTTGTTCAACTCACCCATTTGTAGATGATGACCATGTGACCTCAGTAATTCTTCAAACAGGCTGTTGGTCATGGTCACATTCTTCTCAAATGGATTGTGTTTGGGTTGTGCCAGGTATTAGTTCTGTAATATTGTTTTTTCCCCCCGGGATGATTGAATTCACTCTGTTGTAATAATATCTTATTTCCCTTTGGAAACACTTGCATAAGAATATACAAACACTCAGGTTATGAAATCCAGCTCAGTCTGGACGCTGGTGTCCAAATCCAGTCAGGAACAGTTTTGTAGTGCTGCCACGATTAGTCGACGGCAATTTTTTTAGTCGACGTGTCGTTTTACTATTGACCGCCTATTTATTTTTGGTCTCCCGTCTCAAAAGGCTCACTATAATTCACCTCCACACACCAGTCTGTGCGCTGTGCGCGCCCTGCTGGTTAATCTGCTATCCTCTTCCTTCACGTTCCCGCCCCGCCCCGCCTTCACTGCTTTGATATGAAAAATTGCGGAGGCAGGTGACGCTGCTTTCACAGTGGGCTCGTTTGCCGCGGTCCGAGCCCGAGCGCGATTGTTCCCGGCGCCCCCCGCAGCGATGATCTGGTTTCACACTTAACTTAATTCTATCGAACCCTAGTGCGTTTGCGTGCATCTTATGCCATCGCAAACATACACGCCGCATGATAGAAAACAACGCTGGTCAATATATTGTTTTCTTTTTATTTATCCTGTGCTATATATGCGCAGCTGAGTGAACAACACAGGTTTACTGTGCGTGTGTCGCATAAAACGACCTTCTGCTGCTTGCAAACGGACTCTTTTGAGGAGACAGTGGATTCCACGCGATATGCGCGAATACACTGCAGGCTCACTCTCGCTCGTATCCAAGGTAAATCATCAACACGGTCATCCCTTACATGTGTGTTATTTAACTAAATACATCATAATCATCTAAAACGCATGCGCAAGTTACTTTACTTCCTGAACAAGCGCACACCCGAGTCCGTGTTGCTTCTACATTCACGCACGCGAACCGCGGCACGGGCCCGCCATGCACGCAAGTGTAAACGCGAGCTGCATAGCTGCGTGCCTGCCTGCTTTCAGCGCGACTCATTATTAGGCAGAGCTAACCGTAGTGGGCTAGTCCAGACTCTTTCAATTCAATTCCAGTTTATTTGTAAAGCGCTTTTCACAATATCGTTTTCAAAGCAGCTTTACAGAAAATGCATGCATTGCATCTACTTTGCAATTCAAAGTGATGTTATCAGTTATGCATTTCAGAAATGTACATATAAAAATGTAGGCTACAGTAAGCTAATAATGAATTAATTTAAGGCAGAACAAAGAGCTAATTTAAGTAATACATGTTTGTTAATAGAGGATTAGATTAGGACTCTGACTAATATGGTATAGCCTAATGGAAATGCAGATACTTAATGCTTAAATTGTTAATACATAATGTTTTTGAACAGGGGACATTTTATGTTTTGGCCCTTCAGTTTAGTTCAAAATAAAATGGACAATGAAATAACAAACACTTGATTTTTTTTTTTAAATTAGTCGTGTAGATTAGTCGACTAATCGAAAAATTAGTCGAAAGATTAGTCGTTAGAAAATTAGTCGTTAGTGGCAGCACTACAGTTTTGTGTATATAACAACACTAACATGAAGATTGTCTAATGGGACCAAATTTATGTTTTTAGTCAGTATAGAGGTTAGACATGTAAAACTACATATTTCCAAAAAGTACAAATATATATGTTCATTAAAGCACTAATGCTAGTAAATAAACACTTAGGAAAAGAACTAAACAAATGAGAATAAATACTGAAATTTACTTCACTAATCTGCTGGTTGGTTGTTAAATGACTAAGTTGACTAGTCATCCATTGTGACTCATGCCTAATATGGGTGTGTTTTGAGCTCGTTACTGTTCACTAACGAGGCAGAGGTATAGCGTTTGCATTGCTTCTCTCATCTTGTTAATTACACAGGCTCCATTGTCTGATCTGACCCATTTACAGCATTCTCGCTTTCATTCTTTCAGTTTGTCTCATCCTCCCATCACGGCTAATCTCATTTGGCATCTGGCTCAATCCCACCCTGCCATGAACATGAGAGGGTCTGCTCTCTCACTGAAGAGAGCCAAGAGCGACAACAACACCCCGTGTCCTTTTCCATTCACGCTAACTTCTGTTTCCTAAAAGCTCTCTTATATGTTATTTCTGTTTATCTGCATCAGTTGTTAAATGTACAGCTGACAAGTGGAAGGTGATTTAAAGCAGCACTTCTTGTCCTTCTGTTATATTCATTTGAGAATAATGTTTGTTCAATTAATATTCATGAGTTGTGGATCTGCATGTGTCAGTGATGCGAGGCAGAGAGGCAGGTAATGGGATTTAAAACAGGGTGAATGCTGATGGTGTGAACGAATAACTTCAAGCCTGGAGCAGTGCTAGTGTATATACACACTCTCTCTCTCTCTCTCTCTCTCTCTCTCTCTCTCTCTCTCTCTCTCTCTCTCTCTCTCTCTCTCTCTCTCTCTCTCTCTCTCTCTCTCTCTCTCTCTCTCTTTCTCTTTCTCTTTCTTCCCCTTTGCTGTTTGTATTATGTAGACCCACATTAGTGATGAAATGAGCCATGAACTTTTTTCCATCTTCTCAGAATCCACTTTGTGTTCTCTCTCAGTCTCTCATTTGATAGATCTCTCTCTCCCTCCCTTTCTTTCTTCTTTTTTTAACTTTCTCAAAAGATGATATTTAGCAAATTCATTGGTAAAGTCAATATGAATTGCTGTTTGCTATCTATTTTCCATAATGTAACTATTTAGAAGTGCAACAGGAGATTCAATGGTAAAAAAAAGTGTGTGGTGGAATTATTTGGATCATAATAAAACATCATATACCAGAATATAAATAGTCCGAATGCAAGTTAAAACAATGCATAAATTCATACTTGACTATTCACTCTTGAAAATAAAGGTATTGGTATCTATGGTTCCATGAAGAACCTCTATCATCAATAGAACCTTTCCATTGCAAAAAAAGTTCTTTATTGTGGAAATAGTTTTTTTTTTTGATTATTTTATTCTTCACCCTAAGAAAAGTAGTTGTTCGATGGCATCGCTGTGAAAACCGCCTTTTTAAGAGTGCTGATTAACATTTATCCAATAGCCTGAGTGGCCTAAGTGATGTCAGCTTAAGAGGAAACTTTATTACATAAAGTTTACTATTAACTATTTTTTCCTTGGAATAGCATGATTCACTGATGAATCATTCACAATAATACACATTCACTTAGAACATTTCTACTTTTTCAAATCTTTTATTTCATGTTGACTCCAAACAGTGCTGCAGTAATATTAATTTTTTTATGTGATTTTTAAAAAAAAAATTTTTTTATAATTATTCTTCATTTTTTACGGAGCCCCTAAAGGGACCTTTGCAAAAAAAAAAAAAAAATAAGACTATCGCGTGCGCACGAGAAACGTATCGCGTGCGCACAAGATACGTTTCTCGTGCGCGCGCATTACAATTTCCGCTTTGCGTACAATTTGAGTCACTTGCTGCGTCCCAATTCGCATACTATCCGTCCTAAATAGTATTCGAAAATAGAACTAGTACGTCCCAAATCGTAGTATGTTGAAATGAGTGTTCCAAAGAGACCCGGATGGTCTACTATATCCGGTCAGAATCCGAAGTGCAGATCGATGCACACTCTGGCCCTGTCCCAAATGGCACACTCTGGACTTGTGGACTTCCTCAGAGTCCACACTTCTGTGACGTCATGTAGTGCAGACCTATAGGGCCCTTAGCGCGCATTGAGAGGTATTTTTGGGACAGACTCGATCGTCACGCCGGAAACAGGAAGAAGGTCTCAGCTCAGACGTCGAAGCTGAATAAACTTAAAGGTCATCTCATCAGTCCCTTTATTAGAAAAATATCACAAATATCATTAAAAAAAATTACAGTCTTTAGCATCGAGAACAGGATTTATGTCCATGTGAACTATACAGCGTGCTTTTACAGTTCTATAATTGTATATGCCACCTGGGCATTAGAATAGATGTCATGGTTATGTAAATGATAAATACAGTTGTACATAATAATACATAATGTTCAATTTTAACACAAAATTAAAATATAAATGAGTTTAAGAAAAATGTATAGGTTTCAATATTCATACTACGTTTATATGACTCAGTAAAGCCATGACATTCGGTTCTATTTATGTAATGAATCATAATGCGATCGTATTATTTAACACGCTATTATTATGTTTGAGATATCATCCACTGGTCGATAATGTTTGTATAAACTGTAAGTAACAAATGGTAAAATGTACGCCTATATCATAAAGCCATGTTAACAGTCCGTGAGCAAAATCTCCTCCCATCCGTTTTCTGATTGCCATTTCGCAAGGATTCCTGGGTAGTTAAAGTGCGTGGAGCCTGCATCTATGCGGGCTTCGCTGAAGACCGCTTCAAGGGTACAAAAGGGGCGCTGCTGAGCACACTTCAGAGCGTTAAAATGCTAAATGTGACGACCTACGGACTCGTAGACTCGGCGTGCACGCGCAATTTAAGTCCACGAGACCGAAAGTCCGCATGAACTGCGCCATTTTGGACAGGGCCTCTAACGGCTGATATTGCCCACAACCCATCGCGCGTTGGACGAGGATTCGGTTAGAACTACAAACACGAGTGAAAAGTGTTAAAAAAAACTACAGACATGGAGGACGCGCGCGAGTCCGGCGGTTGTGTAGAGAGGTTTAGATAAAGGGGTTTAAGTGATTAATTATCAGTATCTAACCTGACAAATTTATTTATTCAATGTTGGCTACGTTATATTGCATCTGCAGCAGCATTGTGAACTTTTGTAAAGATACGTTTAGCCATTAAATTTTAAATGCATCATTACATTCAAATTGCAAACACATGAGGAGAGTCCGCATGAAAGACCCACGACTGGCAGATGAACGAGCTACTACATTTCTCTCCGAAACGGTAAGAAATTATATTAGATTGAATGGAGGATTTTAACTGTGACGAGATGATTGACAGGGCAGTTTACCGTTAAAGATGACGAAGTAGTATGTCCCAAAGCTTGCCTACTCTTTTGCTACACACTCAAAAGTATGTACTTTTTCTTCACAAAAAGAGTACATACTTTTAGGGCGTAGTATAATAAGTAGGCAAATTGGGACGCAGCAACTGTCATTACTATGTCGCCGGTGGACACGGGAGACCTGCTGCTGACCCGCAGCACCACCAGTTTCAGAACCCCAGCGCCAGAACCAGAAGTGAAGGAGGGGCGGAATTATTATTATTGCATTATAGTTATTTTTGCAAGAATGTAAGGACAAAATGGGCCTGAGAGTGAGTTCCTCATTTGATACATTGTAAGTTAAATGTATACAGGATTGTCATAATAAAATGGGCCTAGGGGTGAATTGGTGATTTGTTGTATCCATTTTTATTGTTTCTTTTAAAACAATGCCGAATTTTCTCTCTCTTTTTTAGATTTTTGACATTATTTTACATAAAGAAAAATGCATGCTGCACATGTTCTTGTGATATAAAGTATATTTTATATCCACATTATTCCTACGCATGACGCTTTGCGCGAATTATGGGTGTAACTTCCGTTAAGCTGTAAACAATCCGTGAAAGACTAGCAATAATATATATTTTTAAACTGTGTACAATGACATTACATTATTCTACTCACCCTTCAACCATTGAATATTAAAAGGGCATTTAAAAGTGTAAAAGCATCTTTCCACCGCAAAATCGGACGGTTAAATATCACTGTGGAAATGTATATAATGTAACATATGTTGCCTTTATAATAATAATAAAAAAAATAATACTTCAGCATTGCGTGATACTATTTCAAAGTGATTTCAATCATTTTGACAGATAATAAATTGTATTTACCTGTGAAACCAAACCTGGAAAGAGACGTGAGGATTTGGGGAGAAAAAAAAAGAGATTCTTTGTGCATTCCAGTGAATTATTAATGGTATTATATCGTAAATTAAATCGAGAGAACAGACCACAAATGTGCAGTATACTGTATGTTGACCTTTTTCATACTATTACAGCGGAATTCAAAAGGAAAAAATAAAATAATCATGAGGAAAAGATATGCAGTGACTGAAAAGAGCTCTTGCCATATATATTCTTGTTATAACATGCCACGTTAAAATACCAAGTGTTACGTTATTCTCATGTTATTCTTAAATAAAACATGAAAGAAAACTGATAACTCATTGAGTCAAACTGACAGATAAACTTTATTTGTAGGGTAACCTTATGATTTGAAATGATTCGTTTCAGTCTTTTTGAATGGAAGTTCCCCAAACCGGAAGTGCCACCCATAATTCAAAACGCAGTAAGCTCGTCAGGAATAAGGTGGATAAAATGCCCATAAGTTTCAAGCATTATTTTTCACCATCATGATCAGGAAGTAACTCTCATAATACAATGAAACGGATAACTATATACAATTATATTACACAAAATCAATGTTTTAAAATGCTTATTGTACTGTACCTTAATGTATCATTATAACATACTTATAAAGTAGGCTGACGTTTTGTGTGTAATAAAAGCATGCTGTTTCGTGTCTAAGCAAATTACGCTCCAAAACGTTAAGTGGCTTTACTCGGTTTAGAGCGTAAGCTCCACCCCTCACTTCCGGTCATGGCGCTGGTGTTAGAACGTAAGCTCCGCCCCATACTTCCGGTTCTGGCACTGGGGTTCTGAAACCGGTGGTGCTGCGGGTCTGCAGCTGGATACTATAGGGACAGAGTGCTCCAGCTGTGCAAGACAGAATGCTCATTTCGATCGTCTACCATGTGACAGTGATGTATTTGAGATTTGCAATACTCTTATGATAGAAGCTCACTTTGAGCTGCTAAAGGACTCTACCAAGCAATAGACTTATACTTCAAGTTCAAGCTCAAAGTACTTGCATCTAAGGAATGAGTTATTGGCCTTATTGTAACCTGTGCTCAGGGTGTAGATAAATAGTAGATAATAGTAGATAAATAGAGGTGGTATTCAAGATATATTGAATGAATAAAATTACAGTGCATAAGAAACTCTGTTTTATTTATTTCACAGGAATATATTTTCTTTACTGTTTACCTGAAATGTATAAACATGTAAAACATTTCTAAAGTCTAAGTCGAAGTATTTAATTTTACCTGAAATGTACAAACATTGTTTTTGTTTATAAAACATTTCTAAAGTCTAAGTCGAAGCGCTAAACGGCTCTCAAACACATTATTTAACAGGGTATTTAATTTTATATTAATATAATTGCTACTGCCTTGTAACATTAATGAATACAAACTATAAACTCATGTACAACATAGCTATTCTAGACATACACTTTCTTCTTTCAGTTCAACAATGTCATTTTTTTGTATAAAACTCAAATTTGATCCTGTCTCTTTAGAATAAAATTTTAAACTAACTTTAAAACCTTAAAACATAATTTAAAACCACTCAATCATTTCAAAAATTCTAAATTAAGTTGAAAAACAAATCATAAAATAGCAATAAATAATAAATTCTTCTTCCATGTTGCGATCTGCGATTATTGATGAAAAATAAGCTCTGTACATATCATTCCTAGTTCCACATTTGCAATAAAAATGCTATAGACCTTATGTAGCCCCGCCCCTTTTCAGCTCTGCACTCGTTGTCTTTTGTCTTCCGGTCTGTATTTTCATAGCGATCTTGCTTATTTATGAATGAACGGCTCGTTTTAAAATCTTCCCAGTCTACTGACATTTGTTAAGACATCTGCTTTAAACATTACAATCCTCATGATAACTTTCGTTAACTTTAAATTAAGTAAATCCACTTCAAAAGCTAATTACTCCTGGACAGCAATGCCATAGAAATAGCCTACAGCAACCATAAAAACGGAAGTTCAAAGACAATATTCTAAAGATGGCTGCGCCCTCCTTTCTCCAAAGAACGTATGACGTTCTTCTATACTCTTTGCTTTCTCTGGCGCATAAGGTCTATAACGCAAACCGGAAATTTTTATGTATCTCGTGAGCACGCGATACGTTTCTCGTGCGCACACAATAGTCTTTATTTTGATTTTTTTGCAAAGGTCCCCTCAGGGGGAGCGTGGGATGAGGGTAATTATTTTCTTTAATGAGATGTTTAGTCAAAGACCGCTCTTTCTGTCTCTCTCCCCATTGGTTGCTCCAAAAACTTTGGTTGCTTTTCTCATACTACTCTCAACCAGCTCACACCAGTTCACCATCATGGTTTGGACTAAATGACACCTAAACTGCAGCCTTGACAGGCAGCAGACTTTTCCTGATATGATCAGAATGCTTTTAACAAAAAAATCGCACTACATGGAAAGAATTGTCATTTTTCAATGTTTCTATTTCCAGAGCCATTATACCGCTGACATTATGGTGCTGTATTGTGCGAGACAGTGTGTTGTTTCTCTTTAGTGTATATGCACCAAGTGAGCTCTCCAAAAGGCCTCCTCAGCCCAAAACACCTGCTCTTCAAGTCCTGCAGCTGCCGCTAGGCCTGTGTGTGTGTTTGTGTTGTGTGCTGTTACACGTGTATATGTGCTGGTTAGACTTTTAACATTTCAGCTAATTCTTTTTCTTTCCCCCACCACTCTTTCTCTTGCTCACTCTCTCTCCAGGGCATAGACTAATTAATGGATACCATTCGCAGTTGATTAGCTACAGTTCCTTCGGTAATTACATTCGCATACTAACCACTCAGACAAAAAGATGAGGGGGGGAGAGAGAACAAAGCAAGGGAAAAATAATTTAATGCTCTTCTCATTTTGCTCTGATCTTAATTTGTTCCTGCAATTGTTTGCCCTCCACAATAAGATAAGAAAGCCCTTTTCCCCTCTTATTCCGACTCTTCTGGTTGTGTAACATCTGAAGGAATCACTTTGTTTAAACAGACAAAACTTGCTGTTGGATGCACCACTGAATCAGGGCCTTGAGGCTGTTGTGAAGACTTTTTCTGGCTGTTCTAGTTGATGTTTGTGTGTGTGTGTCTGCGTGTGCGTGTGCGTGTGTGCGTGTGTGTGTGTGTGTGTGTGTGCGTGTGTGTGTGTGTGTGTGTGTGTGCATGATTTGTCTGGTTATAGAGGGCCCTCTGTGCTGGCCCTCCAGCTGCTAACCCATAATTCCTCATTTTGCTCTTCTATTGTTCCTACCTGTCAGTGTGTTTGTGTCTCAGAAGAAAAGATAGGATGCCTGCCATTTCAACAATTTGCCATCATGTTTGATTTAGAGGGGTACAGATAGAATAAAGGATCAGAATAAAGAAAAGAGCTCCATTTAGAAAGGAAGCTGTAGAATACTACATGGATATACTGTAGAATAAACAACACCACCATCCCATCATATTTTCACATGTAAAATAAAGAAAATGACCTGAATATGAATGTAGCTTCAGTTTTAACATGTATTTTTATTTTAAATGATCAGACCATTGTGTGTGGGGGTTGTTTTGCAGTGCTATACAAGATGCTTTGTGTTCACCTGCTGTAATAAACGGTGATCTTTCATCAGCCTGTGTGGGCATTTCATATTATTTAGACGACTGTGTGACTCCCCCGCTTCAAATGCAAAGTTGCCACACCTAGCAGCTCCACTGATGTATTACAGTATATGCGAGGTGCATTAGTAACTGGATTACTTTCTGTCATTATTATTACCCAGTTACATGAGGGGTGAACTAATCAATGAACCATTTTGGTACTGCTTTGCAAGATAGAAGAAATATTTCAGATAACATACAGGCCTGTCAGTATTTTCTATGGCTGTTTGATTCCAGAATATTTGGAATCGATTCTGAAATTCAAATTCAAGTATTGTTGTTGTTATTATTATTATCATCCTTTAAAATCTGGATTTTAAATGACTGTGTTCTGTGACTGTTTTTATGTGATTTTTTTTTATTTTTTTTTTATTGTTATTATTTCAACCAAACATTGCATTAGATTCAAAGTATCTAATGCAATAAGTTTTTACGTTGTTTCAATCACTTGAAAAATGATTAAATTTGATTATTTTCATTTATGCAGCAATATTAATCAACAGCAGTATTTACCTACTTATATGTTACCTAAAAATTGTATTACATGAAAATGCAACGCAAACACTTGTAAGACACAAATTGTAAAATAATAATAATAATAATAATAATAATAATAATAATAAATTTAAAGTTATGAATAGATGCATAAAAACAAACTGAAGTCCTGTTGAATGATTCAAAGATTTATCAGACTGCCCCGAATAGAGTCGACCCCCCAACTCCTCCTCCTCATTTTGGATTCAACTCCCATCCCGACTATTTTGAGCATAAAACAAAATTCATTGTTATATTTTGACTGAAGAATACAACTACAGTGAATTAGAAAGAGGTGCAACTGAAATGACAAATCAATTCTTGTTTCTTTTGCAGTTTGGGAATAACAACAACTACATGAACATGGCTGATGCCAATGGATCCCTGCTAGCAGGAGATGTGAGTACATTGTTGCAGATAACCTTTACATTTCTATGGATGGTAAACCATTGTTAGTTCATGCCATGAGCAGTATTATTCTGGAATCACTAAACAGTCATTTCCATGTCTAACCATTTATTGTTTCAAAACAAAGTCAATTCATTTAGCATGCTTGCCTCTCTCTACGTTCAAATGAAGTGATTAATTTCAGTGGCAGGTGTACAGCTGCTGCATTTACATAAAACATGATTAGCTCCCTACATGCCTTCCTGAACTGCTTTGGGATTTTCCTCACCCCAAACCCTTAAAGCTTAGAGCTTGTTACGCCAGCAGCTACGTGTAAATTCACCGTTATAATCTGACTGATTGATTCCTCAGTGGAGCCGATAGGTTTACCAGCGCTAACAGTGCAAATGACTCAGTACTGACCAGAGGTTGAGGAGCACAGGGGGCACTGAGTGTTGAGAAGGGATTAGGGTCACTTTTGCTGGGGGATATACCACAGGTTTTAACATCCTGCTGGTATGCTCCAGGTGACGGCTAAATGAGCATGCATGTAAACACCTGTCCCCATGATCATTTAAAGATACCATCAAGCTAGAAAGGGAAATAAAAGTGGCACCTCTCACAAAAGTCACTCTTTCTCCATCAATTTTTATCCTCTGTCAGTGAGTCTGACAATATACTGCAAATCACAGGTTGTGTATCTCAGGCTGGCCCTACTATCTGTGTGTGATTGAATACAGGTGCTTTACAGTATGTGTTGTCACTCACTGTTACACTCACTGTTGCCACTGCCTGATTTCCATCACATTTCCAATGCAAATCTCAACGGCATCAATAGACTCATGCTGGCTAAGCAAAGATAATGTCTTTGAACATGAAGTACGTTTGTTGCACATTTGTTGGTAACGATGGGTTTGCGTGGGCCTCTCGCTTCATTTTCATTTTAAGTTCAGGTGGTCACAGGCAGTTGTACCCACATTTGATGGAGTCGGTTGCAATCTCCATAAATTCTTCTGATAAAAGTGTTTCTTTGTTGAGGCCAAGCTCCAAGTTGGCACCTGCAGTGGAAGTAGGGCTGTCGAGTGTTGACGGAAAATTTCCCCTAGTTGAATTTTTCCCTAAGAAATAATGTTTCCTCCTTCGCACTGCAGCTGGTATTATGACACAATAAAATTAAAAGCATTAACATTTAAATTCCTCTTTCCCATACCTGAAATATGTGTAGGGGGGTGGAAGGGGGATATTGTTTCTTGTAACTCAAGCTGAAGAGAAATTAAAGGGACTTTACCCTAGTGAGTGCTGTAATTTCACAGTGTGATGGGTTTTCCATGAGCTTTAGCTCTTTCATTAATCTGCTTAATATGTCATCTTTAGGAGAGAGAGAGAGAGAGAGAGAGAGAGAGAGAGAGAGAGAGAGAGAGAGAGAGGCTAAATATCTCAGAGCCTGACACTCTGCACTTTGTATACAGACCTGAATATACTGTATATAACATTAGTTTAGTCAGGTCTTCATATACAAATCATTCTGTTATATTTTTAAATGGACCTTTGACGATAGGATAAATACTATAAATTTAACAGAATATTTATTTAGTAAATAATGGCAGCTATGTGGTTGCCAGAAATTCATTGTAAAAAAAAAAGTGACAATGTTTCAGATATTATGGGATGGAATAACTTTACAACTTAGAAGTGTATATTTCATTAAGTGATATAATCTTAATGTACCAATCTACTTGAACTTCAAAAATCTGCTTTTTACCTTTAAAGGGACAATGTGTAGTTTTTTAGGTATTTTATTATCTAAAATCAAATTTTTATTCATAAATATGTCCTCAATGGTGTACAAATACCTCTGTCAATTATCTGACTTATCCTCGTAAACGAAGAATTTATTATCTTTATATACATGTGACGGGTAGGTCCATGGAGGCTTCCATGTCGTTCCGCCATCTTGAAAAACTATAATAGCAGAGAGGGTCAACAAGTACTAGGCCAACGCGTTTCCAAAGCGCGTTTTCGTTCAGAGCCAGCGTCACGTGACTGAAAGCAGCAGAAACGGAGGAGCAGAGCAGTGAGAGGCGCTTGTCACTGCCCCGGCAAGTCAGTCAGTAATTCATACTTTAACATTCGTTTGTTCGTTGTGTCAAGTTCCAGTTTGTTTGAAATAACAAACCTGTTCACTCGACGAAGTGCTATTAGAAGACATCCTGTCATAGCTTTTTGGTACATAACAGCTACCGTAGATGCAACACGCATTTGAAAAAGCGAAGCGCTGGAGAGCACAATTCGTTTTAATGCAAAATACAATTTATCCGCTAGATGGGAGAAATTCCTACACAATGTACCTTTAATATGATAATACAGATGCTACAATAGTTCTTTGTATGTGGCCTGTCCATAAACACTTTATCTACTTCAAAATTGCATGTTTAATTCAAGTTTAATGCAATCTGTTTCTTTGCAATTTTTTTGTGAAATTTACCAGCATTTTTTGAGTGAAAATCGTTCCTACACTAACCTCTTTTCAGTGCTGGGTAACACTAGCCTGGATGCTAGCCCGAACCCCACCCACAAAACTTTTTGGTCGGGAAGTTCGGTCTGGACTCGATCCCTTGAGGAGCTATTATGCCTGAACAGAAAATTGTTCGGACCAATCAAATTGTCAGGGCGGGCTTTATACGATGATGGACAGATGAGCAACGGTAACATAACCATCCACGTCATCAGAGCGCTTGGGTTGAATTCATGGCTGCCCCTAGAGAATTGAGTTGTGTATAGTCCGCTATTGCGTGTGTTATAGAAGATATAGACAGCACATTCATTTTAGAAGAGGAACAGAGAACCGTGAACAAGGCATTTGTCGATGGGAAATATGTTTTTGCCGTCCTTCCTACGGGATTCGGAAAAAGTTTAATCTATCTCTCAACATACGTCACTTACTCCGTTGCTCTGATTGGTTCTAGGTCTATCCAAATGAGTGCAGAGGCCTTTTATTTCCTGGTTCGGTTGACACGCCCCATAATCACAGCCCAATGGAGCAGTATCAGACTCACATTCTGACTATAATCTGAGTATGACGACGTCAGGCTAGGGTAACACATAAACACTTCAACTTAAAACATTCAATAAATATGGACTAAATAACAGTAGGGCTGCAACTAATGATTATTTTCATAATCGATTAATCGGACGATTATTTTTTCGATTAATCGATTAATCGGATAAAATTTCAATTTGATTTTTTGTTTATTACAACTAAATAAAACCCTTAATCATGGTATTTATGTGTAAAAGTGTACAAAAGCCACACATTGAGTTTTACTAATATCAATATTTGCATTGTTTTTAATGATAATTGCTGATGGCAAGTTGACAACCATGAAAAACAAAAAAATCTAAATTATATACAACATTGTTTTAACATAATTTTTGTTAAAAACTAATTTACACAGACATGTTCAGATGTGAAGATATAAACCAAAAACATGTAAAGTACATAATTCATTTAATTTTTATTTAAGATTCAATTAATTATAAGGATAAATTGCTAAAATAAATATAGAAAGACTGAAAAAAAGCGTGTGAACGTAGTAGAGCCGCAGTAGATCGCGTTTGTAAAACAATTAAAACTTAATAGAAGACAAATGCTATAAAAAGAGAACGGAATGGAGACGCAGCAAACAGGCTTGATTAAAAGGACAAGAAAATGATGCATTAGTGCACAAGCATTCGCTGAAAACCACTGACTACAGTGACTAAAAAACAATCTTTTACTGCTGCTGTTAATAACTGCCTTTATATTTAGTGCTTCACTTTCTAAACACCGTTTTAATTTAGCCTATTTCTGCGTAGCGCTATTTTAATCCATCACTTATGTTGCCAGCGAAATAATTGCACAACCTGATGCCCGAGACAAAATACAGACATCCCAAGTCTCCCGGAAGTTCCGGGAGTCTCCCGCATATTGATAGCGGCTCCCTGATGCCCGCAAATTAGTTCAAACTCCTGGAATCTAGAGCGTGCAAGCAAGAGAGCGCATGCGAGACAGAAGAGAGTGCTCCAAAATCCAAACTGTGTAGCGCGCGCACAACAGAGCGGCACAGGGAGAGAGACCTTGCGTGTGTGTGCGTGTGTGCCGCATCATGATAGGCCTGTTTCAACCAATCACCAGTAAATGCTCCCCGTGACGTAAGCAGAGCAACTAATCGATAATGACATTCGTTGACAACGATTTTCATAATCGATTATTATCGATTATATCGATTAGTTGTTGCAGCCCTAAATAACAGAAAATATAACACAAAATACCCTAATGTACATTACTGATTACATAAATGAGAAAACAAACATGTGATGTGTCACGTAGGGTCTTCTGGGAATGTCCTTTTACTGTTTTTCTCTGTGAATTACATAGTAAAAAAACATAAATTGGCAGTTTTTACAGTAAAATTACATAGTTTTCACATTATATAGTTAGAAACTTACAGTTAACCAATTAACAAGTTTTACTGTTGCATTTTTTATTTTCCTGTAAAATGAATCAATAATGAATCAATAATTCATAAACATTGATCACAAGAAATATAAATAATATTTCATACATGATAATATATGTAAACCACATTATCTTGAGCATTGTAATGCTACATGATATGGAAACCATATATCACAGTGCTTGATAAGGTGACCTCTTCCTTCCTGCTGTTGAACCGAAACTGATACGGCCATATTCAGTTCCACTTAGTAATATCACTTATCACACACAATCTCATTACACACACATGTAATCACTACTGTATATGTAGAAATGGATTTGGAATGGCTGCTATTGGACTCTGAGAGTCTTTGCCACTGTCATCTGAGGAGAGCTTTTCTCTCTGCTGAGTTGATATTAGGAGCTTTGCTCTATCGATCCTTCTAACCATCATGCTCAGTAATTGTGATTCACTGCCTTTTAACAACTGCTGCTTATGTCTCTGCTGAATCAGTTTACTAAATCTACAAAGTGAAAGGGGTTATTGCTTCATAATCGGTGCTATTGGTTTACCTTGGCTATCTGACTTTAGCGTATTAGGGTTGATGGATGGTTTACAATGCCTATGATAGCTTTAGTTAACTCTACAATAAGTAATTCCACTAGCTAATTACTCTTCAACAGTGATGACATAGAAATATGCAATATTCTATAGATTGCTGCACACTTGTTTCTCTGACGCATAAAGTCTATTGAAGAGCACAGCTGAAACGGTGCTGGAGGATCATCACTCATAAACCAGGATATTATTACTAGTTCCCTTTCGAGAGGTCTCTCCTATTGCGTAAGTAGCTTACGCTATGGGAAAACTCCTTTTCTCGAGAATATTGAAGTCTTTATGTAAAACGCATTGCAGCTGCCCAGCTGACAGCAATGAACGAAGGAACTCGGTCATTGGCTGTGCTGCGGCAACTTGCTCGAACCAATGACGGGGCGACTCTGAATGCGCGACCAATGAGCGCGCTTCGCGCCCGCGCGCGTCAGAGCCCGCCAAGATGGGCGTGGCCAAGCTATATATTGGGCGCCCCGTCATGAGAGTTCTTTAGATTTAATCTCCTTCAGCGAACACCTTCTTCGCTGGATCCTCCGGATTATTGGAAGCCTTCGCCGCCGTGGAAAAGCATACCAGCGGGATTGCTACGAGGACGTTGGCACCTTCAGCCGCCTTCAAGCACCTCCTACTGAGCCATCCGGCGCGCCATATACGCAAGTATTTTACATCTGTCCGCCCCGCGACATTTGTGAAAGAGCAAATTTCCAATAAGGCGTTGTTTCAAATGCCTTCCTGCGCGTCGTGCAGAGACCTTCTCCCGGACGGGGATCGTCACATCATCTGCGCTCGCTGCCTGGGCCGTGACCACGCAGAAGCTGCATTGACCAAGGGCGGATGCCCGGAATGTGATGACCTGGGTCTCTCCGCACTACGGGCTCGCCTCGCCGCTTTCGCCGTGAGCGAGCCCAACGCCACCCCTCTGTTTGAGCCGCGCACTAAGAAAAAGCGCCGCTCACAGAGGCTTCCTGAACCTGAGCTCAGTGACGTCACGCCGAGCCAGTCTCCGCGTGCTTCACCGCCGCTCTTGCCTTCCCCACCGCCGGTTCAGTTCACCCAGCCGGACCCACACCCCTCTAGCAGAGCGGTGGGCCTTGTGACTTTCGGCGCGTCCGAGGACGACGGGGGAATGGACGACAGCTTGTCCATCGACGCTGCATCGGACGACTGGCCGGGCTCCACTCTCGACCCCGCCCCGTCGACGCTAGCTAGCACGAGCGGGGGCTCCACTATGGATACTGAGATTATCCGTGTCCTCTCTAAGGCCGTGGAAGACCTCGGGCTCGATTGGTCTTCTCCCGAAGAACCAACCCGGAGCCGACTGGATGAGTGGTTTCTGCAGGGGCGCCAGCAGGCCCCTCGGCAAAGGCCTTCTCCCTTCTTCCCGGAAGTTCACGACGAACTCACCAAGTCGTGGAAAGCCCCCCACTCTGCGCGCCTAAAGCCTTCTTTTTCTTCTTCGCTCTCCTCAGTGGACGGCGCGAAGGAAAGAGGCTACGAGGGAACGCCGCCCCTCGAGGAGGCCGTGGCCAATCATCTCTGCCCGCCCTCCACCACCGGATGGAAAGCCAAAGCTTCCCACCCCTCGAAACCCTGCCGCACTACCTCTGCTCTCACCGGTCGCGCCTACGCTGCCGCCGGCCAAGCTGCATCAGCGCTTCACTCAATGGCGGTACTTCAAGTGTTCCAAGCCAAGCTTCTCCGCTCTATGGACGAGTCTGGCCCCGAACCCGAAGCCTTCAGGGACTTACGCAGCGCGACTGATATAGCTCTGCGAGCCACGAAGGCCACCGCCCAGTCCATCGGCCGTGCTATGGCTAATTTGACTGTTCTCGAGCGCCATCTGTGGCTGACTCTGACTGAAATGAAGGACGCGGATAAGGCGCCATTTCTCGATGCGCCTATCTCCACCAGCGGGCTGTTTGGACCGGCGGTTAAAGGTTTCGCCGAACGCTTCACTGAGGCCCAGAACGCTTCACAAGCTATGCGTCATTTCCTGCCAAAGCGCTCCAGCTCATCGCAGAGCAGACAGAGACCGCCACAGCCGCAGCGGGCTAGAACAGCCCCCACCGCCTCTCAGCCCGCGCCTCAGGCTGACGCTCAACGCCGCTCGCGCTCTCACAACCGCAAGCCGCCTCCTGAGCGACGGGGTCCTCGGCCCAAGATTGTGCTGAACCCTGAGCCTCGAAAGCCGTCCTAGCCACAGAAATGAGAAGAGAGAGTGCGTGTCTCGCAAAAGCCGGACCACTCTCTCTGCAAAAGCTCAAACATTACCCAGTCCCCTTACAGGCGGCTGGATATGTCCATACAGCAGTCAATGGGCCAGTCACAGAGCTCGCTCACCTGCAAACAAACGCCGTTTTTACGGCGACGCACAGAAAACACAAAAAGAGTCTTTTTCTGCCTGCATCACTAAGGGTTCACATGTCCACAAAGTGTGCATTCCCAGATACTGTCAAAACAGTGCCAAATTCATTCCCAGCTCAGGCTGCGCTTCCCATGAATGTAGATCACGTGCCTACGGTCATGTACGCACCACTACACACAAGCACTGTTCACACAGTTATAATTTCATCCCCAGTAAAAGCGGGAAACATTATAAAAGTGACGCGTGTGCCTACCACTGTTTATGCACCCCCACTTATAAACACTGCCCTTACAGTGTCAAACAAAACCTCAGCTCAGGCTGCGAGTTTTACAAACACAGCGCGCGCTGTTGTAATCACACACGCGCCCATTCACTCAGCTGCTCAGCGCGCGCCCGCGCCTCTGAGAGCTATGAGCTCAGGCGATTCGCTAGCCGGGTCCCTACGTCACAGCGGCCCGCCCCTAGCCTGTATTCAGCCCATATCTGTACACGCAGCGGGCATGGGAAAACATTCCAGATATGCCGAAATGGGTATTGAATATAGTAAAGCACGGATACTCGCTCCAGTTCGCTCGCAGACCACCACGTTTTACGACTGTGGTCGAGACGAAAGTGAGAAAAGAGTGTTCACATGTTCTACGCACCGAGGTGCGCAAACTAATAGAAAAGGGCGCTGTGGAAACTGTTTCCCCCTCTCTGAGCGGGACAGGTTTTTACAGCCGCTATTTTCTCGTCCCGAAAAAGGATGGCGGTCTCCGCCCCATCCTAGATCTCAGACACCTGAACAAAGCACTAATGATTCGCTCGTTCAGAATGTTAACAACCAAGCATATCCTCGCGCAAGTGCGCCCAGGAGATTGGTTTCTCTCAGTGGATCTGAAAGATGCTTACTTTAACATTCCAATAGCGCCTCATCACAGGCCGTTTCTGAGATTCGCTTTCGAGGGACAGTCATACCAGTACACAGTACTCCCGTTCGGCCTGTCCCTGGCTCCCCGTACATTCACGAAATGTATGGATGCAGCACTTTCCCCCCTAAGACGAAGGGGAGTGCGAATACTGAATTATCTCGACGATTGGCTGGTTCTAGCACAATCAGAGAGTCAGCTAATAACACACAGATCTTGGATTATCAGCCATTTAGAATGCCTGGGTCTAAGAATCAATTTTGCAAAAAGCATACTATCTCCCAGCCAGAGAATTTCCTCCTGGGAATAGTTCTAGACTCGATGCAAATGACAGCGCGTCTCTCATCGGAGCGCGCGCTCACCATCCGGCGCCTTGCAACATCATTCAGAGCGGGCGCGCGCGCGCCCCCGTCAAACGGTTTCAGAGGATGCTCGGTCTCATGGCCTCAGCATCGGCCGTACTCCAGCTAGGATTGTTGCATATGCGCCCTCTCCAACGCTGGCTCAAGAGCCGCGTCCCTACTCACGCGTGGCGTTCGGGCCACTTTTTAATCAGAGCGAACCACGGCTGTATAAAAGCCCTGACGCACTGGAAAGCCGCCGACTGGTACCAGTCAGGCGTGAGTCTGGGTGTGAACACAAGGAGAAAGATGATAACGACAGATGCCTCCAAAATAGGTTGGGGGGCCCTTTACGAGGGCAGGCCTGTCTCCGGCTTTTGGTCAAACCCGGAGAAGCGCCTACACATAAACTGTCTGGAAATGAAAGCGGTCGCTTTGGCTCTCAGAGCCCTGCTCCCACATCTAAAAAACGAACATGTCCTGGTCCGAACGGACAACATGACGGTAGTGTCGTACATAAATCGCCAGGGTGGACTCAGGTCGAGCTCCATGCATTCAATGGCCAGGAGACTCATTTTATGGTCCCAGCACAACTTGCGCTCACTGAGAGCAGCGCATGTGCCAGGCGCCCTGAACCAGGGGGCAGACATGTTATCCAGAGACAAGATTCTCCCAGGAGAATGGGCTCTCAACCCTCTGACGATTCAGTGGTTATGGAAAACCTTTGGCAAAGCGGAGATCGACCTCTTCGCCTCCAAGGAGAACGCGCACTGCTCTCTTTTCTTCACGAAAAGCACGGACGCGCTCGCCCAGAGCTGGCCGAGCCGCCCCTTATATGCCTTTCCCCCGATCGCGATGCTGCCACAGGTCATCAGTCGGGTCAGAGAGGAGGGAAACGCAGTGCTGCTGATAGCCCCACTCTGGAAGAACCAAACATGGTTTCCAGATCTGATGCAAATGCAATCTGCACCACGGCCGATTCCACTGAGGCCAGACCTCCTCAGTCAGGCCAGCGGGATGATATTTCATCCCCGCCCCGATCTGTGGGCCCTTCATGCATGGCCCCTCAACGGGTTCCCAGGAACCTCGCGAGCGGAGCACTAAAAACCATCGCTGAGGCGCGGGCGCCCTCCACGAGACGCTTATATGCCCAGAAATGGAAAGTGTTCAGTGACTGGTGTAATACCAAGGGCCTGAACCCTGTAACATGCGAGATTACGAGTGTACTCGTTTTCCTACAAGGGCTTCTGGAGGCGGGCCGCACCCCCTCCACGCTCAAAGTATATGTGGCTGCCATCACAGCGTCACACGACCTTGTAATGGAACGTCCATTGGGAAGAAACGACCTAATTATTCGTTTCCTAAGGGGCGCCAGGAGGATGAACCCTTCACGCCCCCCCTCAGTGCCGATCTGGGACCTAGCTACGGTCCTAGACGCTCTTAAAGGGCCCCCGTTCGAACCACTCCGAACCGTGCACCTTAAACAGCTCTCGCTCAAGACGGCGCTCTTGCTGGCACTCGCCTCGGTCAAGAGAGTGGGCGACCTGCACGCGCTTTCAACAAGCGCTGCCTGCCTAGAATTCGGACCTAACGACTGCAGGGTCGTCCTTAGACCGAAACATGGGTATATTCCTAAAGTGCTCACCACTCCCTTCAGAGCACAGGTTATCTCCCTAACTGCGCTTTCGTCTCCAGCAGACAAACACGACGCTAATCTACTCTGCCCCGTTAGGGCTCTCAGAGTGTATTTGGAGCGTTCTGCCCTATTCAGACAGACAGAACAACTGTTTGTATGCTTTGGCGGCCGTACGAAAGGTTCCGCCGTTTCAAAGCAGAGAATCTCTCACTGGATAGTTGAAGCTATAGCTCTGGCTTATGAAGCTAAGGGACTTCAATGCCCCTGGGGAGTCAAAGCACACTCCACCAGGAGTGTGGCTTCTTCCTGGGCATGGTCGAGCGGGATACCGATCGAGGATATTTGTGCGGCAGCAGGCTGGGCCTCACCGTCCACATTTATCAGATTCTACAACCTACAGGTCCCGACATTGCATTCCAATGTGCTATCAGCATAATGCTAGTTGAACTGCGAGTTCGTATCTAGATTATGTATGTGCTTGTGTCACACTGAGCGCCTTCTACCCGCTCTGTATTTTTTCCCACATATAAAGCTCGCCTCTCCCGGCTAGTTGGATGATAACTTTGCTTTTTAGCTCAGGCACCTGCCTCTGGCTATCATAAGGCGAAGTTCAGCACGCACGGCGTTTTGCATGGTGTTCCCATAGCGTAAGCTACTTACGCAATAGGAGAGACCTCTCGAAAGGGAACGACTCGGTTACTAACGTAACCTCGGTTCCCTGAGAGGAGGGAACGAGTATTGCGTAAGCTGCCGTGCTTGTGCTTGGTTAGTTCGCTTCAGTCGTTTTAACCTAAAGAACTCTCATGACGGGGCGCCCAATATATAGCTTGGCCACGCCCATCTTGGCGGGCTCTGACGCGCGCGGGCGCGAAGCGCGCTCATTGGTCGCGCATTCAGAGTCGCCCCGTCATTGGTTCGAGCAAGTTGCCGCAGCACAGCCAATGACCGAGTTCCTTCGTTCATTGCTGTCAGCTGTGCAGCTGCAATGCGTTTTACATAAAGACTTCAATATTCTCGAGAAAAGGAGTTTTCCCATAGCGTAAGCTACTTACGCAATACTCGTTCCCTCCTCTCAGGGAACCGAGGTTACGTTAGTAACCGAGTCGTTATTTATTCTACGTACTTTTATGCTTTTATGTTATTTTATTTACACAGGTAAGTAGTTCATATGTTCATTAAAATCACTTGTTTGGAGGGTTTTTTGGACCCTTTGCACCGTTAATTATGTTTCTAAATAAACGGCTAGCCTACCGAATCCATCGCACGGCTTGAAGACATTAAAGCTGCAGTCTGCAAGTCTGGCAGATTGAGTGGACTTAGGCAAAATTTTGAATGTTTACAACTCTCATGCCCCTCCCCCACTATCAACAAATACCCTCCCACCGAGTTCGTGTTCGTCAGTGCGTGTGCACCAGATTTTCTGTGAACGCGCCCGTCTCATCAGCATCCATCATAAGTCAGTAAGCATGCAAACTGACATGATTTTAGTATGATCTAGCTGCTTCAGATGGTAGATTGTTACGAAATGGATTACCCACCAAGTAAACGTAAATAAACACTACGTCTGTCTGAAACGCTATTATTGCTGTATGATATGCGGCAGACATGGTCATTGTACATTGTTCTATTGCTTATATAACAGAGCTAGTCAGATAGCACATACAATAACAGTAGCTTTACTACTGTTCTTACTCTCGTAAGAAAGATAGAGTAGCATTGATTCTTCCAAAAAGCCGAACTTTATCCCTTTATCTGGACATGTTTATCCACCTAACGTTACGTTCACACGGATTTCAGTGCAAACAAAGCTAACGAACCTGCCCAACAAGTGCTAACGTTAGCTATCCATACCAACACATTTGGGCAAACATACTTAGATTAGTAACATAACACTAAGAAATAAAGTAACTGGTTGATAAAGCACAATTACCTGTCGAGAAGAAATGTTGCAAGCTCTGCATCCAGCTTGAACCCAATTAAATCACGTAATCTCCACCTTTCAAATGCCGATCTGATGTTGATCCTGGTTTTATTACGGGCACGGTTGCTTTCTTTCTTTACTTCTTTCTTTTCAGCAGGTGTTCTCTTTTCCTGTTTTGTTTTTGACCTCCTAGCTCTTGAGGTTAACCGAGGAATTGTAATCTTTTCCGCCATCACTCTTCCTTACTGCGCGAACTTCAGGCATGTGCATGTGATTGTAACGTGCGCGAGGGGTGGCGTGTTCACGACCTGTGATTGACAGTCAGATCTCACACCCCCCTGCGCTGATTGGACCCGATGATCCGGGAGCGGTGGATTTTTGCAAAACAAATAACACGCTCCAGGTGGAGTTAGAAGCTCTGGTTTTTTTCTAAAACCACTTTATTTATGTTGTTCTGTCGGATTATAGTGTCGATTTCACTGAGTATGATAAAAAAAAAATTGCCGACGGCAGCTTTAATACATATAGAGTACGTAACTAACGGTGCACTCTCTGTTTTTTCCCTCGTGTGTCTGCTGCACGTTTTGCACATGAGCCGAACGCACCTTAAAACTATGCACTCCACTGATGACCTTGCTTAGTTTTATTGATTAAATTATTATCGACAATTAATCGATAGTCGATTAATCATTAGCTGCCCTAATTTACTCATTCCAAACTCAGACCTCTCTGGGTGTTTTCACACCGAGTTTGTTTCAGCTGTCTCTTCAACTGTTTGCATAACTTTTGACAATATGTTGATTGGTTCAAATGAAAGCAAAACCTTTGCTTTCAGGCCTTTACAGGTTAGTATATTCATAGTAGTATATTCAAAGGAAATAATGGCAAGCAAAGGAGAAGATGATCTGCTTAATTTATGTCTGTGGAGATTAAATAATAATAAACACCCCTGTAAACTTCACACAGACTCTCAAATGTCATCATTCAGCTTTCTGCACAAATGAACGCTTGAGGGTTGGACCTCATTGCAATGCCAGGTAAAGTGAGGAAATTATAGCCGAATTATAACACAATTACTCTATTGTGTTCTGTGTACGGATGATGTATGTTTAACCTGAGGCTATCTGTAAATTAAAATCAATCCTGAATAATCTCATGATGTTTTTGTAATAAACATGATTAATTTATCCACAATTGGGTTTGCCGAAATTTGCCTCTAAACCATATATTCATATAAAGTGTGTGTTCTGTTTGATTGGAATCATAATCTATTTTAAGCTATAAACTATATGATCATGTTTTATTATCAAGCCTATAGATCAATATTTTTAAAAATTGTTTTATTGAACAAGGACATGGAGTTTGGTGTGTTGAAAAACTACACCTTTTAAGTGGACCAACAAGTGAACCGAGTGAAAATGAACCTGCTGGTACTTGCATTTACACTGAAATTCAAAGTAATGACAGATCTATTTCTAGTCAACTTTAGGGTTTAAAGTGGGTTTTTTGTTTTGTTTTTTCAAATGAGATGTTTTCGGTTTAGTTCACTTTAGTGAGAAATTAGTTTGTTTGATTGAAATTTTCTCATATGAGTCTCATGCAAGTCAAACAGATCCAAGACGACTTATGTAAAAACAAATAACTGTGAACACACTTAAAAACAGCACTTTCTGAAGATTTACACAAATTAACCACTGACTTGATCTTTCAAAACACACACATACACTCTCCAGTGACCTACCACCTTATCCCCCAACACCAGCCTTACACTGACAGCTGACAGCTTCTATACGTCAGACATAATACAACCACATCTCAATTCTCATTCACACACACACACACACACACACACACACACACACACTCACACACACAACCTTACTGTGGTGAGATTAAATTAACATCAGAGCAGATGTTAATTTAATCTCTGCCTTCTCCCTCTCTTGTCTCATTGTGTTCAGTCAGGTATTCAGTGTTTTGGTTTGTTATTTGTAAAGGTCAGTGTCATTTTAGTTATGCTCTGATGTGAAAAAGATGAAAAAGGGACTATATGTACCTCACATTTGATCTTTGAATGTCGTATCAGATCTTACAGCACAGCTGTGTGTTGGGACATTTAAGTCGGGCCTCTCTCTCTCTCTCTCTCTCTCTCTCTCTCTCTCTCTCTCTCTCTCTCTCTCTCTCTCTCTCTCTCTTTCTCTCTTTCTCTCTTTTTCTCTGCGGTATTGTACTATGAAAACATGCTGGCACTGCAGGTCTTATTCATAGATAAAGGTCATGAAGTAAAGTAAATGAAACGAGCACCACTCTCTTCCTCTCTCTTCCTGTTTTCTCTGCTTTGCTATCATTCATTCCCTCCCATTTTATCAATCTTTTATTTATTTTTTTATTTAGTTCTTCTCTCTTCCTCTATTTTACTTCCCTTTTTGGCCCTTAAATTCAGAGTCCGTGATGTCCTGTGATCACTGCCATGTGCATGATATTCGAAGCGTTCTTCTCTCATGACACAATTTTTATTATTTATGCCTCAACACTGCTGTTTTGATTAACACACTGTTAACTGCTGCAATGCCACGGGGATGGAAAATGAGTTTGTAGCTTGTGTGTTAATGGAGAACTGGGAAACAGAGCTGTGCTGGCCACTAATGGCTTTAGTTGGAGGTAATGTGAACATGTGTTAGGCACTGCAAGCCCCTGGCTCTCTCTTTGACAAAACACACCACTGCCTTTACAAGATCTGCTGCTCACAGCTTTGGAAAAAATGCTGCAAGTTAAATGCTGGAATGGAGCCACATAAAAAATGAAATAAGTGGGAGAGGTGACGGAAAAAGAGCTGATTATTAGCCTTACCCCCTTCGACTGGATCTCATCACACAGGCATTGAATGAGCTTTTACTCTCTCTCTCTCTCTCTCTCTCTCTCTCTCTCTCTCTCTCTCTCTCTCTCTCTCTCTCTCTCTCTCTCTCTATATATATATATATATATATATATATATATACAGAGCCGGATTAACGCAAAGGCAAACTAGGCACGTGCCTAGGGCCCGATTGGTGGGATGGGGCCCAGACAGAAGGACAAAAATAAAAAAATAAAAAAATGTACAAATGTCCTATCTACAATTTATTTCAATATTTATTAATTAACTAAAAATAGTGACGATGTTTATCTTAACCATAGACTGTTGCATTACGTCACATTAACGCCAGCCCATCAGGTGCTGCGAAGCAAAAGTCTAAATAGGCACGCAAAGAGGCACAGCTCGTAATGCAGGTGTGTGCGTTGTCGTCATCTATTTTGGAGTGATTGCAATGTATTCTAAATATAAACTTGTACTGTAGATCAGCGTCATTTCTGGAAAAAAATCATTCACCGCTTTATTACGAGTTTAAAAGAGCGCGAGCGTGTTTAACGTGCCCAGACGCGACGCTTTGAATTTGCGCGTACAATGAATAACATCGCGTCGGGAGCTGACTAAAAACGCTACAAAAGTAAAAGACGGGACGTTTGTATTCAAAGTTAAAAAGCCAACACACTACAACATTTTAAATGTTTCAAATAAAGGATCTCATGGGTCTATCTTCTAAATTCTGCTGATGATTAGATTATACCCTGTCTGACATCATCCTACTTACGCCAATAATATCAGTTTAGAATTTTTTTTTTCTAATCAGTAGCGATCGTTTCTTTCTCTTCCACTTGATTTGTGTATAGCATATTTAAGCTAGCAATGCAATGCATAATATCATATTACTTATATTAATAATATGACATTATCTGCAGTCAATATTGATTAAATGGGAGGGGAAAATCCTGCCCATACCGCAGCTATGAAAAAAAGATGATAAAAGCATATATCACTGAAAGTGAAGTGGTATTCTGGAACTGTGAATAAATTGAATAAACAGCAAAATAACAATAACATCTTCATTAAACAAAAAAGAGATTACCTTAGATGAAGTTTGATTAATATGTACATACAGTAGCCTACTGGTAAAAAGTCTGGACCAATTACTATTTTTAATGTTTTTGAAATAAGTTTTTTATTATGCTCTACAAGCCTGCATTTATTTGATCAAAAATACAAACAAAAAAACAGGAATATTCAGCAAGGATGTGTTAAATATATAAAAAGTGATAGTGAAGACTTTTTTAAAACAACTTTTTAATAATAATAAAAAAAATCCTGAAAAAAAGTATCACAGGTTATAAAATAAATATTAAGCACCATTTCTAACATTTGATAATAAATCAGAATATTATAAAGTTTTCTGAAGGATCACATGACACTAAATTCAGCTTTGCATCACAGAAATATATTTTAAAGTATAGTAAAATAGGAAAACCATTATTTTAAATTTTAATAATATTTCAATAGGCCTATATATTATTTTTCTGTATTTTTGATCAAATAAATCCAGGCTTGATGAGCATAAGAGACTTCTTTTTAAAAAACATTAAAAATAGTAATGCGTCCAAACTTATGTACTGTGTAAGTAAAAACATTTAAAATTAAACGTTGTATAAATTAAAAGGTTAGGAATCATATTTGCTTCAAGAGTTTTTTGTTGGGGGTGGGGGGCCTCCAACATGAATATTGCCTAGGGCCTCCAAATGTCTAGAACCGGCCCTGTATATATATATATATATATATATATATATATATATATATATATATATATATATATATATATATATATATGCGTGTGTGTGTGTGTGTTTGTATGCAGGGCCGGGGGGATGGTGGTCAGGTTTTACCTACACTGTGAGGACCAAATGTCCTTGTAAGGACACCTGAAAATACCTACATTGTGACCAGCCAAAGGCCTATAAGGAAAATGGCTTAGTAAATGTACAAAATAATGGCTAAATTAAAATCTAAAATACCAAAAAAAATTTGTAAGGCTTTAGTTTAGGTGTAGGGGATTGAACCTATCATTAGCTCAATGTAAAAATAGAAGTTCTTGGAAAGTCACTGTAGTGTGTGGGACTTTCACTAAAATGAGAAAAACATTTCTAGAATCAAAAAAGAAATACTGTTGGCATATTCCCTGTGCACATAATTCTTTTACAAAAGAGAAGTAAAAAAATGGAAAGAAAAAGGTTGAGAATGAGTAAGTAAGAACATGAAAGACAATATATGAAGTGACAGCAGGGAGAAAGACAAACAGCTTCAGAGGATGAATGATGTGTTGACATGATGTTGATATGTTTTTTCGAGGTAGTGAAGGAAACTCATTGAGAGTATTAAAGTGAAGATGGAGAACAAGATTGAGCATGAAACTAGAGGTTCTGAATACAAACAAAGAGAGGGAGAGTGAGAGGGGGTGAGAGAGAGAAAAACAAAGAGAAAGAGAGAGAGAGGAGTGGAGGTCAGTGAATTCCTAGATGAGGAGGAGCCAGAGCAGGTATTCAACATAAGTAAATTAAGTGTGACGATAATGTAATTCACAGGAAGAGGGATTTGGTCGTTTGATGAACAGATTTGTTGGTGCAACTGAGAAAAACAAAATGTGACACTTCTGGACAGCTAAAATAATCTGTGTGAATATTCTCTAAACCCATCACTCCCTGCACTCCCTTTCTCCTCCAGCCAACATGATCCAGCTCGGATTAAGCAGCTTTAATTTTGTCCTCCTGCTGGTGTGATGATAGCACAATATTGCATTTCAGAGTCAGACATCTTGTTTTTCACACCCTGTTTAATGGAAAATGTAATGGTTTGAGTCTGAATGAACATTTTCTTGTGCAAGTATCAAATAGGTGTTCTTATCTCTTCTTCTTCTCTGGTCTACATGTTTCACAGCTCTGAGATTAAATGTTTTCATTTTATAAGGAATCAGTAGGTTTTGTTTAATTGAATTACAGTGGTTCTGGTTTTTAACAGTATTAAGAATTTGTGTGATTTCAGGATTTCAACTGTGGTCAAATTTTGTGCAAAAATAATCCCTTTGTCTTTTCCTTAGACATTTCATACTCCGAGTCTTGGTGACGAAGAGTTTGAAATACCCCCCATCACCCCTCCTCCTGAGACCGAGCCTGGTATGGGCCTCCAGGAGGTGGACTCACCTTTCCCCAGGCTACCTGACCACCCCAACTCTCAGCGGGGGTCATTCACCCCGCAGTTCCCACCCCAGAGCCTGGAACTTCCCTCGATCACCATCTCCAGAAACATGATGGAGCAGGAAGGACAAATCAACAATGGACATCCAGGGGTAAGTGTCTGGTTATTTGCTTGGGCATCTTAAAAATCTTATTGTTTACAGATGTTGAAGGCTGTTGTTATACAAAGGCAACAAATTCCACAAAATAAATTTCCACATCATCATTCACTGGCAGTTATATTTAGATTTTAGCTTCATCTGTATTTAGGTGCAGATTTAAATCCAGGTAGTTTTCCTCCTCTAAATGCAAATAAGTTTGCCAAAGGTGTTATGTGCAAAACAAATCAAGGTGCCTGGTATTACGTGTCAGTGTTATAAAACTAGTTTGTAGACAAAGCCTTAAAGGGATAGTTCACCCATAAATAAAAATTCTGTCATAATTTCATGTCATTTTCTATGGAATGCAAAAGGTAATATCCTGGCCACTCTTTCCATTTTAATGAAAGTGAATGAGGTCTGGTTCTCTCAAGCTCCAAAATGGAGGGAAAAACACACACACATACACCATTATAATATCATAAAAGTGTTCTCTCTCTGACTCTTGCGCTTTAAATTCCAAAGCTCTTCCTAAGCTTTGAAGGAACAGACTGAATTTAAGTCATTATTCACTGACAATCTTGACATCCCCTCTTGTTCTCCTTGGTAAGTTCATTGGTGAGTTCATCATCGGTTCTCAGGTTCATCTCACTGACTTTATGATCTGGTAGTAATGGTTAACAGCTCACTGGATTAGAAAATTATCATTAATTAACTTCAGTTTTGGTTTGTTCATCACACGAAACTATTGTATGGCTTCAGAAGAATTTGAATACAAGTCAAGTCAAGTCAAGTCAAATATATTTATATAGCGCTTTTCACAATACAGATTGTATCAAAGCTGCTTCACAGTATCAATCAAAACAACTTAATGTTTGTTTATTACTGGAAAAAAGACATCCAAGTTTGGTAGAGCTGATCAATGGTATGATTGGTTAATTAATTTGAATATCCCCAACTGAGCAAGCCTAAGGCAACAGTGGCAAGGAACCGAAAAACTCCATCCAGTGACCTAATGGTGTCCTAACACCCCATCAGATGACCCAATGGAGAAAAAAAACCTTGGGAGAACCCAGGCTCAGTCGGGGGCCAGTTCTCCTCTGGCGTTTATGAACTAGAGGCCGAATTTACAGTAATTGTAAGATAAAAAATTTATATGAATGCCTGGCTAAATAGATGCGTCTTCAGTCTAGTTTTAAACTGGGAGAGCGAGTCTGAGCAACGAACAATATCAGGAAGGCTATTCCAGAGCTTCGGAGCTAAATGTGAAAATGCTCTGCCTCCTTTGGTGGATCTGGATATCCTAGGAATGACCAGAAACCTCGAATCTAGTGATCTTAAAGAGCGCGATGGATTGTAAGGCGATAGAAGATCCGTTAAATAGACTGGAGCTAAACCATTTAGAGCTTTATAGGTCAAAAGCAATACCTTGTAATTAATACGGAACTTTATAGGTAACCAATGAAGTGATGATAAAATCGGTGTTATGTGATCATATTTTCTTGATCTAGTAAGAACTCTAGCGGCTGCATTTTGGACTAACTGTAGCTTGTTTATTGAAGATGCAGGACAACCAGCTAATAAAGCATTACAGTAATCTAGTCTCGAGGTCATGAATGCATGAACTAACTTTTCTGCATCAGAGACTGATAGCATATTACGTAGCTTAGCAATGTTTCTAAGGTGGAAAAAGGCTGTTTTTGTAACATATGAAATATGCTTTTCAAAAGACAGGTTGCAGTCTAATGTAACACCCAGGTCTTTTACTGTAGCGGATAGAGTAAAAGGGCATCCTACTATGTTAAAGTCGTGCTGTGAAAGGTTTTGTGGATGGTTTTTAGAACCGATAAGTATTACCTCTGTCTTGTCTGGATTTAATAAAAGAAAATTATGCGTCATCCAATCTTTTATATCTTTAACACAATCTGTCAATTTGGATAATTTAGCGTATTCATCTGGCCGTGAGGAAATATATATTTGAGTGTCATCAGCATAACAATGGAAACTAATTCCATGTTTCCTTAGAATATTACCAAGTGGCAGCATATATATTGAGAATAATAAAGGGCCTAACACAGATCCCTGCGGCACTCCATAGTTTGCCGAAGTTATAATCGATTTTTCTCCATTTAAGTAGACGAAATGGTAGCGGTCAGATAAGTATGACCTGAACCAGCTTAATGCTTGTCCTTGAACACCAGTGTAATTTTGTAGTCGATCTAAGAGTATTGTGTGATCTATAGTATCGAACGCAGCACTAAGATCAAGTAAAACTAGTACTGAGATACAGCCTTGGTCCGAAGCTAAAAGTAAATCATTTGTGATTCTAACAAGCGCAGTTTCAGTGCTATGATGTGGCCTGAATCCAGACTGAAACTTTTCATAGATGTCGTTTTCTTGCAAGAAAGAGCCGAGTTGAGCGGACACAACTTTTTCTAATATTTTTGACATAAATGGAAGATTCGAAATGGGTCTGTAATTTGCTAGGTTATTTGGATCTAATTGTGGTTTCTTAATAAGAGGTTTTATAACTGCCAGCTTGAACGTTCTTGGAACATGACCTAAAGATAAAGATGAGTTAATAATATTGAGAAGAGGCTCTTCCACTACAGGTAACACTTCTTTCAGTAGTTCAGTTGGTATAGGATCTAATAAACATGTTGTTGTTTTAGATGAAGTGATAAGTTTATTTAACTCTTTTTGTTCTATGGTTGTAAAGCATTGTAATTGTTCTTGCGGGGTGATAATTGCGGCCGAATTATAAGGCGCGAGCAAAGATCGAACGTTTACGATTTTGATTCTGGTGCTTTCAATTTTCTCGGTGAAGAAGTTCATGAAATCATTACTACTAAACTGTAACGAGGTATTTTGTTCAGACGACGTCTGTTTATTTGTTAGTCTAGCCACGGTATTAAATAAAAACCTTGGATTATTTCGGTTGTTTTCTATTAATTTGCTGAGGTGCTCAGCCCTGGCCGTTTTAAGTGCCTTTTTATAAAGTGACATACTGTCTTTCCACGCGATTCTAAAGACCTCTAAATTAGTTTTTTTCCATTTACGCTCTAAATTACGGATTTCTCTCTTTAAAACATACGTAGTATTATTGTACCATGGTGCTATACTTTTTTCTCTGACCTTTTTTAATCTAATGGGTGCAACAATATCCAATGTTCTAGAGAGAATGGTGCTCATAGTGCTAGTTAGTTCGTCTAATTCATCTGTTTGTTTGGGTTCAGACAGCAGCTGAGACAGATCAGACAAGCTATTTGAGAAATGATCTATGGTGGATGGACGAATTGTTCTACCTGGTCGATAACGTGGCGCAGCATGACATATTACAGCAGTGCGTAATATGCAAGTTACCAAGTAGTGGTCAGTGACATCATCACTTTGTGGAACAATATCTATATCGGTTGGATTGGTTCCATATGATATAATTAAATCGAGTGTATGATTAAGACGATGAGTTGGTCCGGTGACGTTTTGCTTGACCCCGAAGGAGTTTAATAAATCTGTAAACGCAGCCCCTAACGCATCATTTAAATTATCTACGTGTATGTTAAAATCTCCAACAATTAATGCTTTATCGACGTTGACCAAAAGATCTGATAGAAAGTCAGCAAACTCTTTTAGGAAATTGGCGTAAGGCCCTGGAGGTCTATATACGGTAGCCAATGCTAGAGATAATAGGGATTTTTTTCTTACATCTAAGAGCGTAACATTTAGCACAAGTACTTCAAACGAATTAAACCTATGACGAGTTTTCTTAGTAACATTCAGGATATCTCTGTAGATTGTTGCAACACCGCCGCCACGACCGATCAGACGGGGCTCATGCTTATAACAGTATCCTGGCGGAGTAGACTCATTTAGACCGAAATAATCATTTGGTTTAAGCCAGGTTTCAGTAAGGCACAGAACATCGAAATTATTATCTGTGACCATTTCATTTACAATAACCGCCTTAGGTGTGAGCGATCTAATGTTTAGAAGACCTAGCTTTAGAAATTGTTTTTGTTCACTAATAGCGAGATTTTTTGTTTTAATAACAATTAGATTTTTTCTAGATCCTGCAGTAGATTTATTATTTGATCTTAGTAAACGAGGAATAGACACAGTTTCTATGCAATGTTCTACACTAGTATTAATATCAATTAAATTGGTGCAGTAGAGACTGTGATTTGGATTTTTGGTTACTAGTCAAATGGTATTTAACATCTTGGAGATGTTATCCGACAGAAGATCTGCCCCGATTCTACTTGGGTGTAAGCCATCAGCGCGGAAGAGCCTTGGTCGCTCCCAAAACAGATTCCAATTATTTACAAAAATCAATTTCTGCTCATTGCACCATGACAATAACCATTCATTTAGAGCGAATAATCTACTGAACTTTTCATGCCCTCGTCGGTACGTAGGAAGCGGTCCAGACACAATAATCGATGTTTCAGGCGATGTGCTGCGTACCGTATCGATAAGGCTCCTGAAGTCTTTCTTCAGAACCTCCGTCTGTCGCAGCCTAGTGTCGTTAGCTCCCGCATGCAGCACAACAGCTCCGACGCGCTCGTCACCGTTCAAGATCTCAGTTACCCGCGCAGTGATATCGAGAACACGAGCACCAGGAAAGCAGTGACTGTGCACCTTACTTTTACCTAACGTAGCATGGACGTGTCGGACGGTGGAATCGCCGATGATCACAGCATCGCGTTCCGTTTCGCGAAGAGGGGAGAAGCGGTTCTGAGTGGAGATCTCGAAAACCGGGGGGGGGCGAAAAGATTCTTGTCCTGGCTCGCGGCTTCCGCGGAACCACCCAGGCTTCGTGGTGGTGTGTTGGAGCCGGAGTGAATGAAATCATGGCTGATCGTGACCTGGACGCTCGGGACCAATGCTGAGAAACGCACGGAGTAGACGAGGTCAGCGTCAGCGGGTTACTAACGTTAATCACTGATCCGTGTGCATCAGCGCGTGATGTTTCAAGAGCTAAACGCCGGTCTCTCAGCTCAGCTTGTCTCTCTAGAAGGTCAAGGATCTGCTTTTCTACAGCTTCTAATTCAGACTGCACCGCAAGCAATTCAGATTTGTTCTCATCTGCACCAAAAGGTAGATAACATACACCTGATATATTCGCCATTTTAACAGATGGACAGTAAGTTAGCAATGATGCAACCAGTGATGCTATTAATATTTATACTAATTTATGACTCAAGTCTTGGGTATAACCGTCTTTTTAGTGGTATGGGTGTAATATAGACGCAGGATAGACGGGAAAACAAACAAACTCACAGCAGGCAACGAGGCTGACAAAAGCAGTCGATCGCAGGGCGAGCAGCAGTGAAGCGGTGTCTCGCTCTACGACCAACAACCAATGTTCAAACCGTATTTGCGCAAACAAACAAACGCAAACAAACAAACTCACAGCGGGTAACGAGGCTGACAAAAGCTGCTCATACAGTGCGCGAGTTTTGTGTTACTTTAATAGTAATTGTTTTTTACCCTAAAGTTTGAAAGCTCCAATACTCATTTACTATAACTTTGTGGAAAAGAGCGACCAGTATATTCTTTAACATTTCTTTTTTTTTTTGCTCCATTGAAGAAATAATGTAATACGTGCTTAGAGTGACATGAGGAATAGAAAATTATGACAGAACACTTATTTTTGAAAAGACAGCAGACTTTCTAACAGACAGTAGATGCAATAAAATTGGTCTGCTTGGCTGAATATATTTATTCTTTAACCTTGTGTCGCTGTGATGACTAACATGTAAGGTAAAATAAAGGTGTGAGCAAGCATTTGCTTCATAATAATCATGTTTTATGATCAAGCTTTTATAGCTGTTAATTCAGGTAGAGAAATGGGTCCTAAATGTCATAGACATGGATTTACCAATAAGGGAAACATTGAAAATGCCATGGCTAGTCTAGATATATTAAAAGCGCTAAAATAGAAATGAAATCTATCAGAGAAATTTGAATACGTAAAAGGACACAAAGTGACATTAGCCAGCAAACAATGTGTGGCAGGCTTTTGATTTTTTTAAAATTCTGTATAGGTCCTCACTCTCCCTAAACATAATGGTATATGTATATGTGGGATAATATATCTTTATTTACATTCCAATATAGATAGGCACCATCACATTTTATTGCTCCTTTCCTGGCCATCCATGCTGCTGGCAAGTAAAATAATTGCAGCTTTTAAAATATCTGTGCTGCATAAGTGACTGCCGGGAGGCTTTTTGCCTAAAGAATTTTCATTTCATGGTCAGTTAAGCTCGTATGCATCTGGAAAAAAAAAAAGAAAAAAAAAACGGAACCTTGACACAATTACAACACGGCCTGTTCTCACTGCGCTGTGAAGGGATTAGATTTGATTCTCCAACATTATTCCTCTTTAGCAGCTCTTTCTGTGGACAGTGGTTCTGATTGTGTCGGGACTATATTAGCGGGTTTGGGGGAGAATGAGGGCACTCTGCTCTGTGCCTGGTGGCATTGTGACGTCTCTCTGATTCTTCTCTATCGCTCATCACTCATTGTCCTCCTCAAAGACTCAGTCTCTCTCCTCTTAATGGAATTGATCTCAGTTTGTCCTCCTCTCTGGGACTGGTACAGACAGTGCCGTGCCTTTGACTCCATGCCTCACATTTATAAAGGACTCGGTAAGGGCTAGCGGAAGTTAGCACTGTAGACTCCAACGTTGTCCTTCAGTCATTTTGATGTGTTTCAGAATTATAATTTTACATCTAATGCAAGAAGACTGACCAATAAGTACAACTTGGGGTCCAATGTATGTCATATTTAAAACAGATAGGCAGTAATGGAATAAAAGAAGAATGTATGTCAGGAGAATTTACACATTACCTCTAAAATCCATTCCAACTCAACTAAAGAGCAACTTATATGCCCTTTGTGTTTCTACTTTGAAGCCAACTATTCATCTAATTTTTTCCCTCTAATGCTCCATGTATGTCAGGAAAAATTAGCCGCATATGATGCTGGCCGAACCCAACTCGGCAAAATCCATTTATCAGCTGTGAAGAAGTCTGGCAGGATTCAGAATGTGAAGTCATTATTTATTTAATCTGTTCTCCTAACAAGCTCCTGCATCTCGTTTGAGTCTCGTTGGAATCTGGGTTCTGACTGGATCTCAGAGTAGACGGAAACTGATGAAGAAGCAAATTATTTGATTATTTGATCAAGTTCAGGGGAGATGTTCTTGGAGGTTGTGCAGAGCAGGTTTAGCATTCCCATTTTATTCTTAGAAGTTATCTTTTTTTAAACACTGGCAGAAACAGTTAATTTAATTTGCTGACATTCTTTTTTTATGCATACATTTGTAAATGTATGTATGATTATATGTATGTATGAATATAAATAAATAGTTAACAGTGAATCAAAAAATATAATTATATGGTCTATTGAATTGGCAGTGAATTTGTATAAAGCAGGTGTAGATTTGGAGCACTCAACAATGGTAGAGCTTTAAAACATGATCCCTCACAAACCGACGTGGATCTGACTGCTGTGTCTGTGAATAAAATGGAAAATCTGACCAGTGTTGCAGAAACTATATTTTTCTTCTCCCCCAACACCAAACAGACACACACGCTACACTTTCCTCTCTCCCCCACTCTTTCTCTTTACACTTTTCTGTTATCTTATCTCCAAGCTGAATAGTTGTGACATCAGTTGTACATCAATCTCTGAAAGTGGATTTTTTTCTTCCCCTTCACCTTCATGTTTTTCTTTTTATTCTTTTTCTTTTTTTTTCTGTCAGACAGCCATTGTGACATATTGGGCCAGTAAGAAATGAAAGATATTCATGCAGGCATGCAATACTTGTAATGAAGTCTTAGCCTGACCTTCTGTGTGATTGATTCTGTAATTTAGTTTTCTCAGCTAGTACTTGAAATGAAATGAAATCATGTTGAACAAGTTTTAAATACCCATAGTGCAACGGGAGAGATGGAGAGAGGGAAGAGGAAAGGAAAAGAGATGAGAGAGAAGAGAGGAAGGTTGTAGGCATTGGAACAATGTTTTGGACCATTTTTTTAGAGGGGGCAATTCGTACAGGGTGCATTGAGTATGAACAGTAGTTGAGCTGTATGAAACGAGAGAATGTGTGTGCGTTTTGTAGATGGAGTGAGAGAAGAGAGTAAGTAGGTGGAGGAGAAATATGAGTAGAAAACAATTTATCTTCACGTTACCATGGTCTCTGCAAGCATTCAAAATTCCATTTTCTTATTTTTTTTTCTCGAGGAGCCAGTTATGCAGGTGCCCATAAATGGTTGAAAAATAAAGCAGCATGTTGGTAAAGGTTCCAGTGCAGCTGTGAATATGTGCTGGGGGCTGATAAACTATTCATAATAGAACTGACCTTTTCACACTGGCCAAACTTGTAAGATTCATCCTTATAATTACCATATAGATGATTTTACTCCTTTTTCTGTTATGGAACATTTCCAAGAGCTCCACAGAAAGATTGAATGAAAATTGAACTTGTTAACATTCTTTTCAGCATGGAACAGCTCATACCCAAGCTGCTTTTAATAAACTCTCCAATTCCTTTCCCACCCCCCACAGAATCCCGAGGCCAGTATCTTAAAGAGCAGACCCGATACCCTCAGCCATTGACACGGCATCTTCAGATTCTTATCCCGATCGTCTGAGAGCAGTATTGGTTATTTTATGGTTATGAACACATGCTGGAAAAAGAGCCCCTCCCCGTTATATTTGCTTGACTGTTTAGTTGCGGTTTCTGCTTTTGATGAAAGGGGTGAGGATACGATTTGAGGCAGAACCAAACAGTCATCCATCAAACGTCTCAGTGTGTTGGACAAGAGGCTCGTTGTATGGTGTAGCTGTTTGGTCAGCATCTCTTTTAATGTCGGAATCTTTTGTGCCTGCTGTAAAGTATGTTGGGGAATAAAGATACGAGGAGGAAAAAGGTTATTTTTTGCTGGAATACAGTCAGCCAAGATGGGCTGATTGCTGGAATAATAGCAGCATTTGCACAAGCACACGCAAACACACAGAGGAGAGTATAGGGCACATCTGGCCTCTTTGCTCTTCAGATAAGAAGTTATTTACAGATTTATGAAGACTATCAAAAGCATCTGTGTAGATGTGAGCTGTGTGTCAGCAGACAATGTTCCAATCAAAATGCAAATGGAGGGTGTGCAGCAGGGACATAAATAAACAGATCGGATACTGACTCACTCATCTTACCAGCTAAACCACTCTGACAGCAGAAATCACATTTCTTTCATTGCCTACAAAGGCTGCTATTAGCGAAAGCTAACTACTGTTTGTGTGGGTTTAGTTTGAATGGTCCATCCATCGTTCTGTCTTTTCTATGTACCGATTATACACATAAATATCTATTTTACACACAATTATCTTGTGGGTTTTTTTTTATCAGATAATGTTGTCAAATCATTAGATGCCTCAAGATAAATCACAGCCTTTTTTCATAATTCACAGTGAGAATTGGTTCTACATCTGTTCTGCTTTGTGATACCGGATCAAAGTGGTCCTGGACTTAAAGACCAGTTCTGGTAGTTTCTGAGACCTTATTCACAAACATAGAGTAAAATCAAATGAGTAAGTGGGCATATGGTTGTCTGACGAATGCTGCATGTTCAAATCATTGATCATGTCGATGTATTCACATGGGGGAGAGAGCCATAACACAAAGACTTTGATAAATATGAGCCCTCAAATGCTGCCTTACATCTCTGTGATTCTCTCCGCTTTTTACATTACTGACGCGTAGAGAAGGCTGTAGTGATTTCAGTGCATCGGTGGCTGTTAGTGTGAAAGTGTTTGACACAGATGTCATGACTAATGAACACAGTAGACCGGTCTGACACAAAGACTACTGCTGGCTCTGTCACTGCATTCTAGCAATGAAACTAATGCAAATATTGTTTTGACGAGGGTGTAATTGCGTCAATGATTATTTCTGTTTTATTTTTTCTTTTACCCATCTCTTTTACTTGATACTTCTTTTGCAGTATGTTTCTTTAAAAAACAACAATACAACAGTGCATATTTTCCAGGATATGATGTTGAAAACAGCTATTGTTTTGTAGATTGTGTTTTTGATAAGGCACAGATTTAATATAAAGCTGTGTGTGCCCAGGGAATTAATACAAAGAGAATGTAATCTGTGTGTGAGGGAAGGTGTTAGAATATTGTACTGAGGGAGAGGGTTCAGCAAGTCTGGCCAATAAGGACAGGTGCACTGCTTTATGATGTGTTGACACATACAGATATTGAGTTTGAGTCTCTGAATACCAGATGGAGAGAAAGGAGTTGATGTAGAATGAAAAAAATAGATATCAAATGAACTCATGGTTTTCTCAAGCTGTTTGAGTTGATTTTGCTCTGTAATCTGGTTGCTTTTGGAGACTGTCAAATGCTATAATTTGACCCTCTGTTCGGTAAAACGCATCAGGCTCCTGCATATCCTACCCTGTTTTGGTCAATAACTGGCAAATGGCCAATTTGTCTTAATAACTTAAAAATAAAATACAAGCTTTTATTATTCACAATCTGCAATATTTCACAATATTGTTATATATTATTACAATTTAAAATAACTTGTCTGTAAGTATAATGTATCATTCAGTGTCGCATGATCATTCAGAAATCATTCTAATATGCTGCTTTGGTGCTCAAGAAACATTTCTTATTTTTATCAGTGTTGAAAAAAGTGCTGCTTAATATTTTTGTGCAAACTGTGGTATGTTTTCTTTCAGGATACTCTGATGAATAGAAAGTTCAAAAGAACAGCATTTATTTAAAATAGAAATATTTTGTAACAATAACAAAGAAAAAAAATCTTGACACCAAATATCTAAAGATATTTTTGTTGTCTGTATGCTCTGCAGGCTATTGGTCAAAGCCACCTCCGTCAGTACCCCCCAAACCCCACCATGGTGATGCGCTCCATCATTAGCATGCACAACCCCAATGGCATGATGTCACAAAACCAGCTTACCACCATCAACCAGTCCCAGATCAACACTCAACTGGGGCTTAATATGACTGGATCAAACATTGCTCACACGTCCCCGTCCCCACCCGCCAGCAAATCGGCCACACCCTCTCCATCCAGCTCTATCAACGAAGACGATCCAGAGGAAGGAAACAGGGTGAGTGCCATTAAATCCATGCAATGTTTTATGCAGTGTTTTCACCATAACGTTTAAATCAACATCCAAATAGCGAGATTTTATAATAAGTTGCCCTCTCTCTGTCAGGTGATTGGTGAAAAGCGTCCCGCCCCTGACGCAGGTAAGAAGCCGAAGACGCCCAAGAAAAAGAAAAAGAAGGATCCTAATGAGCCCCAGAAGCCAGTGTCTGCATACGCCCTGTTCTTCAGAGACACCCAGGCGGCCATTAAAGGCCAGAACCCTAATGCCACGTTTGGAGAGGTGTCCAAGATAGTAGCTTCTATGTGGGATGGACTGGGAGAGGAACAGAAACAGGTATCAAACTGTTGTCCTACGTAATAACCTCACAAAGAACAGTCTGTAATGTGCTGTAAATCGAGCTGTCTGTCTGTCTTTTTTCTTGAGCTAGAATAACAAATGTTCTTAATTTCTACTCACATTTTTGCACAGAATGATTCATGTCAGGTGTTTCAACAGACAGCTTGATATTTCACCCTTTTTAGTTTTTTATTACCGGCTAAGATGAAGCCTGCAGGCTCTCCCTGTTGTGAAACGCATGCTTGCCAGTCAATGTTCTGCTAATTATCTGTTTACAACACCTCATGTATTCTGTTCTTCACAGGTTTACAAAAGCAAAACAGAAGCAGCAAAGAAGGAGTATCTGAAAGCTCTTGCAGCGTACCGTGCTAGCCTTGTGTCAAAGGTGAAGATGTTTTCTGTTTAAACAGCTCTGCCTGTCTGTTTTTCTTTCCTTCTTTCAGTCTACCTCTCACTGTTTCCTTCATTTTTCTCCATTCATTCTGTTTTATATTATATTTCTGTTTACCAGTATGTTAATAATAGTTCAGCTCACTTTCAGGCTCAATGACTTTCATCTTGAGTCCTTAACCACTTTTAAAAGATAAGACCTTCTGCACAGTAAACTTTTCAAAGAAAGCACCAAATGTAGAACCGCTGAAAGCTGAAAGGTGGTTGAAAAGAGCAGTTGTTTTATGTCTAGGAGCAGTGTTTATTCCTTTGTGCATTAGTTAACATTCATTGATTTGCACGAATTGAAACCAACTGGAAAGGATTTAAATATATGATTTTTCTACAAACAGAATTCTCTTGCATACTTAAATGTGTCTGTGAATGTGTTTGTTCCATCACACTAGAGGTGTAAGAAATAGCATTAAATACAGCTAATGAATTAGAATGAGATATTCTTATGATCCATCATGCCTCAGTAACTCGCTGGCGGCCGGGAACATTTGCATATTTGTTGCTTCTTGTAAAAAATTAAAATCATTTTACACACAGTTTAGCACTACTGTTGTTCATGTTTGTTAAAATCTAAGCAACTCAAGAACTGGATATTTATGACACCACCATCACATTGCTCTCGATTCAGCAGTTGACTAAATCTTTTTTTTTTTTTTTTTTTAGAAACTCCAAACTGTAATGTTTCTTATTTTCAGTGTGCAAGACTTCAAGTCTTATTTCAGATCTTTTCCTAGGCTACTAAATAATATAAATCCCTTTCTTGGCAAGTTCTTTAGATCACTGAATGTAAGACAGCAGCAATTTTCTCTGAACAGCTTTTTCTGTCGAGTCAGTCACCAGATCAGCACTAATAAAGGAGAGGGCACTACAAAAGAAATAATCTGTTGAGTACCAGAATTCATCTGACCGATCTCTATTTCTGTCTCAGGCTGCCGCAGAGTCAGCGGAGGCCCAGACGATTCGCTCGGTGCAGCAGACTCTCGCCTCCACCAGCCTGTCGCCAGGGCTCGTGATGCCTTCACCTCTATCCCAGCACCCCTCAATGTCTGCCGCAGCACAGGCGCTCCAGCAGGCCCTGCCTCGAGCCATCGCCCCAAAACCTCTGCAAATGCGCGTCGGCGGCAGCCAGATTGTCACCTCGGTCACGGTAGCTCACCAGAACATGACGCCCGGCAGTGTTCAGTCACAGCTGCTGGGGCAGATGGGAGCGGGTGGTCCTCAGTCGGGCGTTTCGTCACAATTGAGTCCACCGATGCAATCCCGGCACACTTCCATGCAGCAGCAGATGCAGCAGCAGCAGATGCAGCAGCATTTGCAGCACCATCAATTACAGCAGCAGCAAATGCACCACCAGCAGATTCAGCAGCAAATGCAGCAGCAGCATTTTCAGCACCACCTGCAGCAGCAGCTTCAGCAGCACCACATGCAACATCAGCATCAACAGATGCAGCAGCAGCAACAGCAGCAAATGCAAATGCAGCACATGCAGCAGATGCAGCATATGCATCAGCATCAAATGCAGCAGCATCTCCCGCAGTCGCAGTGTTCGCCCGTGCAGCACTCGCCCGGCACGCCGCACTCGGCCTCTCTCGGCAGCCCGCCACCCCCTCCCACACCCCAGCCTCACCCCTCGCAGGTACAGGCTCACGCGCAGGTCCTGTCGCAAGTGAGCATCTACTGAACCAAAAGCCCTCGGACCTGCATTTGCGACTCCACAAGAAAGGCAGAAGGAAGTTGTTATTGAAAAGCATCATTACAAGGTTGCTTTTTTTAAGTTGCACTTAAGAAGTGTGTAAAAAAAAATATGAATGTTATACAAAGAACTGTCCTTTGTTCTAGATGGATATAAGATACGTTTTAAAAGGACAAAGCTTCTTAGCTGGATTTTTTGTCTATAAGATAGGCTGAGCTACCGGGAGGTCTGTTCATAGACTTGAGTGCCCAGTAGTCACTTGTATGTATATTTAGTTCATTTGGTTTTTCTCTCTCTGTTGTGGATTTTAAACTCTGTCGGAGCATGATGACATGGGAAGAACATTTAGAGACGATCACAAAAACACCTGATGGGTTTATTTAACAGCTTTATTTATGAGGTTGGATTCGCTCTCACCACCAGACAAAATGAAAGAAGGAATGGGGAATTCAGAAAGAAGGCACTGCATCACAGAAGGGATAGAGATGAACTGAACAATGCACAGGTACTAAACTGGTCATCAGAGACATGCTGAATGGCTCTTGCACTGTCCGGCCAGTGTATCGTCAAGTCTACATTCTCTTCTTCCCTTTTCCATCATCCTCCTTGCCATTCCTATGGATGAGACTGCTTAACAGTCACTGTCGGGAAGCTTTCAATCAGCTCACCCTGCTTTTAGAACCACGTGGTGTTTGACACTTCTCATACTGTTATCAAACACAGAGTTTTGCTGGACTATTTGACACGCTTCCATAGATTATTTCTGTCATCACATCTCTAAACACTTTTTTTGACCTGCTGTATGTGTTCTGATGAAAGTGGAGAGAAAGTTCTTGGAGATGCTCTTCTCCTCTAGCCAAAAGTTTTTTTTTCTTTCTTTTGTGTAATGAAAACACATGGCTAAATGACTGAATTTAGGCTGTTGGTTTACTGAGTGGGGTATTTGTATTTCATAATCACTTCACTTCACTTCGCAACAAGGACAGTTAAACAGGAATCTTATCAGATGTTTTTTACTATCATAGAAAGGACATGGAAGTATTTTGTGCCAGCTGTAAAATAATCAGTGGTAAGATAAAAGAAAATGAAGTTGTACATTTTTCATACCTCTTGTTGTAAAGTTTTAATATGTGAGGCTTTAAATGCAGATGGCAAGCTGACCTGTCACCTGCTTTATCTCATAGTACTCTTTTCTACTTTTTTATGAGTTACAGTAGCAGCAAATCATTTGTTTGTATGTTTTGCTTACATTTCAAAATTAATTGTTTTTAAAAACCTGACAGTAAAATAAATACAGTTGATGTCATTTGGAAACTCCACCTGCTTTTAAACGTAATCAGTGTCATTTATTAAGTTCTATTTTTGCCACCCAAAAACACATTTAAAAGAGGCATTCCATCATCATCATCATCAATATTATACTAGCCATAATTTTGTATTATATTGTCTCTGTGTCTCTCTGTTTGCAATTAAAATAATCAAAAATATTTATTTCAAGGAACTGATTCATTTCAAAGATTTTATTAGCCATACTTTTGTATATTTCCTCAATGTGTCCTTGTTAGTTCTGAAAGATTTAAAATAAAGACATCAGTACTTAAAATATTCTGTTTATTTCGGATACACAGGTGTATATTTTCTTGTACCAACTCTACTCAAACAGATATTTGATTTCTTTCTGCAAATGCTTGAAAAGTGTTGGTGTGTCCATTATGTTTCTGTTATGCCTGTGAAAGCAGAGTCATTAAGATGGGCATTCACATCAACCTCCTTTTCCACGGCGTTTCACAGTTTAATGACCCCTGAGCCCCCAGACACAAATATTTGTAGGGGGAAGGTAGGATTTAAAAAAGGCTAATTATCATAAATGCACAATAAGCATGTGAGGACAGTGCTGACCGGTGCTGGTATTTTGCACACTATGCCCGACAGAAGGGAAGGAATCTGTGCCTCTGCATATCTTGTTCCACATTAATAGAATTCTCAATCTGTATTTTGTACCCAATTAGTTAATTTTGAGAATGCTTGTGCTATTTGCATGAGAGAGGCTGCCGTGATTGGCTCTCGAGTCGGGTTTTGTGTCACAGAGAAGCCCACACTCTCACTCTTTGATTAATTGCAGCATCTGTTCTGTCAGAGGGTGTAGTGGAGAGGTCTGCTGGAAAACTGCAAATAAGTGCTGGCAACAGTCTTAAAGCGCCTATGATGAAATGAAAATTAAAAACAGAAAGTACCCCACATGCCCTGAATTTCAATAGCAAGAATTGGGGAGAGAGAAGGAGGGAGAGAGTGAAGATTGCTAAGCATAGAATGTAAGAGTGGTGTCCATGGCGACCAAACACATCCTTTAAAAACAGCCAGTAATGAGGGGCCGGGAAATAGCGCTTATTATTCCGAACAGTCTCATGGAGGGCAGCATCAATAATGCATGCAGTACCTTGTTATTTGGTAAACCTTGTTATCCGCATGGTCTCAGTGAGGATAAATATCTCGCAACAAGGGTTGGAACTCTGACACACCCCAGTGATGAATGAATAAATAAAGGTTTGCAGATATTTTCAAAACGTGTATTATGTGTCCTAATAACAGCGGATGATGTTGGCACACCAGTGATTATGAATCCAAGTGTGTGCCGTTTCAGGGATAGAATGAAAACTGGTCATATCTACAAGACCTCATTTAAATTCAAGCAATGCTTCATAATCTTGTGAAAATGTCCATGTTTTAAAATGTAGCATAAAATGTATTTTCCCCCATATAGTTCCATTTAAATGCTTAAAGGAATAGTTCACCTAAAAATTATACTTCTGTCATCATTTACTCACCCTCATGTCATCTCAAACCTATATGACTTTCTTTTATGGAACACAAAAAAAAAGATGCATGACGAAATGTTCAACAGTTGTGTCCATAATATTGTCTTCTGTGTTCCACAAACGAACACAGACGCACAGCTTTAAAACAACATAAGAGTGAGTAAATGACAGAAATTCGATTTTTGGGTGAACTATCACTTTAAGTAAAATGTTAAAACATTCATCAAAGCAAACATAAATTCCACCTCGACTGGAATTACCCTAAAGTAGAGCTTATGCTGTCTATCTATAGAATCTAGTTCAAACCACAGTCACATGATTACACAGTAGTGTTATTGCATATAAGCTAATATTCCACTGTAATGTATCACGTGTGTGTGTGTGTTTTCCGCAAATCCTTGTGGAGAAAAGTTTTGTCCCCGAGGAAAACAGCTTGTAAATCATACTAGGTGATGCTTTTTGAGAATGTAAAATGCAGAAAGTTTTTTTGTGTGTGTAGAAAATACAGTTGGTACAGTATAAAAATAATGATGTCTATGGAAAGTCCCCATAAAACTTGAAAACCCAATGTGTGTGAGCATACATATGCATGCATTTTAATTTAGCCTATGTTAAAGAAGACATAGTAGAAAAGGTCATATGCATTGTGAATGTCACATTTTTGTAATATCAATCAATGATTGATTAGCTATCTTTCATTACCCTGCTGTCTGCACAGATACAATGTGAGCTGTGTGACAAAAGGTCTGTGGCCTGAGGCTGAGACCGTGACCTCAGTGCCAGTTTCCATCAGAGCAAAATGACCATCATTTATATTATTATATTTCATTTAAGATGGATTACACTACCAAATTCAAAGCTGAACAGCTGCTGTTGTGAAGAGACTTATTTTAGTTAGTAATCAAGTATTAGCTGCCTCACTATATTATGCAAATTTGAATGAAACGTTTGTGATCAGTAATTTAAGGTAATCATTAATACAGCTTCTTGGTTTCTGATAAAGTAATCACTGATAGAGCAGCTAAATGACAGATGGTGAGTTTCTGGTTGCGGACATCATTTGTGTAACTTGGCTACAATAAACCATATAGGGTAGAACTTGAATAGGGCAAAGGTCATCTCCAGCAACAGAACATCAGTAACACTGTACAGTAGGCCATGCAGTTTGCCCCTCCATTAACAAAACGAACCCCTTCCCACCCAGCTCCCAAAGCACACATGCAACCTTTGACCTGACTTCAGACACCTGCATGGCCTTGCAGTGGGTGAAGTGTTTCGCTGACTAGCTTTGGGCAAGACCCAGCTTTTGTTTGCACGATGTTGACCTCTCAGTCAGAGAGAGAGAGAGAAGTTTCTTTAGGTGCTGTTGACCTGCTGGTGCTGCAGTGAACTTTTGCATGAAAGATTCCCCAGACTGAATGAATGTCTGAGGCAAAGTAAAGAACCTGATTTTCAAAACTGTTTTTAATTGGTCTTTTATTTGCTTTTCTTTAAGGCAAAATTTCAGAAAATTTCAGTGGCGTATATGTGATATTTATTTAATGAATGGTTTGCTATTGAAATTAAACTTTAAAACTCTAAAGTATTCTATAAAAGTAATATACTATCAAGCACTCATTTTTTCTTTAAAATCTACTATAGTGTTCAAAATGTGTAGACTAATACCAGATATAATATTTAAGGAAGTGTGTACTTTGATCCAGTGGTATTAGTATTATCTATACACTATTATAGTATTTATTAATATTTAGAAGTTTATATTTTAAGTTTTAGTAATCTTATTTGCTTTTGCCATTTTAGTTTTTTTAAAGCATTTATTTGTTTGTTTGTTTGTTTGTTTGTTTGTTTGTTGCCATGCTTTACAGAGTCTTTCTGTAGAATGATGCTTCTTTCCACAAAATATTTTCCATTGTTCCCACAATTAGTCGTATAGTTGTTAGACTTGATAGTGAGATGAGCATCGATTGTTTACTTAGTGCAGTTACAGTAACACTAGCCTTTGCTTTTCCACAGCACTTTATCAAAGCAATAGCAACGCAGAGCCTATTTCTCCCAAGTACATCAAATGGGCTTCAAGCTGTTTCCAGCAGCCCTCTCAGCTCTGGCAGGAAGAGCAGAACTGCACTAAATTGAAGTTTAAATTCCCAGAAAATAGTTTTCGCTAACGCAGGATATTATATGCACTTATTAATGTCAAGTGAGATTATTCTGTTGAGCTATATTTCACGCCTCCACTGCAATGATGATAACAATGAAACTCTCAATATTTTAACTTCAGCATGTTCATTTTACAAAAATTTCTTACATTTTATGAACTTGCTGGATTTAAGGGAGTGAGGATCATTTCAAATTCTATTCATTGTTAGCCAAGGCTACAATAATTGTTAAGTGCTGTCTTTGAATATACTGAGGTTATGTTTGCTGAGAGCAGTTCAGCACTCCAAAAGAGGTTTTTTTTTTTTGTTTTTGTTTTTTTATCTCTCGTTTTCTTAACTCATAAATATTCCATGGACTTAGTCACTTTTTATTGGTTAGATGAATAAAAAATTGTAGTTCCTATTTCATTTTAATTCCTACAAACAAAACAGCATGGCCAAAGTCAAGAAATGCTGTGAGATCTTCCCAAACTACTTAATTCCTTGACCACTCTCAGTGTCCAACTCTGAGAGTTAAAGGTCATCAAACAAACATGATGTGACCTAGCCCACAAATATGACTCGGTTTCACCTTGCAGGAAGTAAAAGGCCAGCAGTTTTAAACACAGGAAATTTCCAAACATACAGTCAGTATTTCCAAAGCCAACACAACCAGTGCTATTTTGGTATTCAGAAACAGTTTGCACATTGCAAGAGATTTCACTCCGTCTCATTCGCTTGCAGAATATAAAACCATATTTTGTTTCCCCTGAGTTGCCTCTTTCCAATTCCTCTTCAGTATTCTATGGACTTTGTGTTCTTTGGAGAAGCCTGACTCTCTGAAATTGCTTTTTATTGTGACTTACTTAGGCTGTTAATGTAAGCTATTACTGAGCTCACATGTTACTATAGCAACAAAGCTGATAAAGTGTACTGGGAGACCAAAGTGATAGATTACATGTGCATGAAATGTCATATCCAATAACTCAAACTTACTATACGCCACATTATTCCAGTGGTCTGAGAGAAATCAATAAATGTGGACACAACCCAACAAGCCATTCTCTCTCTCTCTCTCTCTCTCTCTCTCTCTCTCTCTCTCTCTCTCTCTCTCTCTCTCTCTCTCATTTTGTAGGACAGTAAGGAAGCCGTAGCAGATCAGGCCATGTTTCTATGATGTCTGTGCGGAGCTACAAGGGGCAGGTGCTGTACAGACACCATTCAGAGAGACTCTATTCAGCTCCTCTCCTCCGTTTCTCCATTCATGCAGGGCAAAACGCCATCTGCTCCTGTTGTGCCTGGAGCTCTCACAGCTGACCAAAAAAACCCACCCCAACAGCTGTTGCCAAACAAAAGCCAAACAATGGGGGCAGAGAAAGGTTACACACAAGTTTGAAAGAGAGAGAAAGAGGGTGAGAGGGAGGGAAGGGTGGAAATCCATTGCTCCAATGAAAGGGGAGTCTGAAACAAATCTTTAACAGATTATGAGGAGGAATGCTCTTTTCAATGGGTGCAGTAGAAACTGTTAAATATGAGATGGTAAATCTTGCCTCTTGTCTCTATGAACTTAGTGGACTCCATTACTGCTGTCAAATGGAGAAAGAGGAAACAGCATTCATGGTTAGTCTTTTGAAGTCCCTGGTGAGTCAGACTAATGACAACCAGAGCGGTGAAAATGAGAATTCATGTTTCAATATTAACCAGTACAGGATGCCTAAAAACATATACATGCTTGTAAAATCACCGTTTTACCTTTTCAGTATATTTGACCAAAATAATACAGAGTAATAAATAATACATAATACATCCACCCTACAGAGGATAAGCGGTAGGCTATGGAGAACGCATGGATGGACGGTGATTTCAATTCCACTTAACTATTCCTTTGACTATTATTTTTGTACATTTAAGGAAAAAAATAACAAATGATATACTAAACAAAAATACTAAATACCAAATACCATGAAAATCATTCAACTTTGCTACTTTCTTTTATGTAAACTCAATAAGAGCCGGTCCTAAATTTGTCACCTTAATAAGAAAACCAGAACTGGATTCTGGCCTAGTTCACACAAAGTCAATGGTGTCTTTGCCCATGCACAGACAATGAGTTGTACACTCAGTCAAACATCAGAAGGACTGATGCCATTCAGTAGCACTTCCTGATGCAACAAGGTTAGAGAGACTAATGTTAAATGTGTTCTTCATTCAGTCATCAGAGATTCAATTATTATTTTGCAGAAAAAAATATAGTTACACTGTTACACATCGGGTCATTAGTGAACCTATACAATTTTTACAAAAAATGAATGGGAAAACAGCCATTCTTTTATAATTTGATTATATTTTTTCTTGTTATATTGTGTATTTTGAATTGATTGAGGAATACTAAGGTTGATGTCTTACTTAAAAAAATTAATGAGGAGGAGGGTATAGTGAATGATGTCCTGTGTCACTAAAGACCCGAGGTATGCATATAAGAAAATATACAAAAATATGTTCTCCAGGAGAAAACTTTTGCAAAACCAACAATTGTTCAAATACATTTTGACAGAAGAATTTTTAAATCTATGTATGTTTATAAGTATGTGGTAAATTTTGGCTAACGCATCACATTTACCAGTGTTCATGGATATTCTCTGATGAAATCCAGTCATTTCAATAGGAATCCACCTGATCTGGAATTTCGCATGAGGACAAAAGATTTCCCCACACAGATTTTGCATCGGGTTCAGTTGGTCATGCTAATTTGTTGCATTGATCAACAGAAAGGTGCTTGGTTTGAAAGTGACTTACACAACTCACTCAGAAGTTTTGGTCAGCGCGGTGAATTTGCATGACCAACTTGATCCTTTTGTAAAATCTGTGTAAAAAATCTTTTGCCATCATGAGAAATTCACAATTGCGTGGATTCCTATTGAAATGACTGGATTCCCAGAACAAAGTTAGATGTGACCGCACCTTAAAACGTTTTCATATAGCCTACAGTTCAGACCAAACGCATTCTTGCACAAAACATGGTGTAGTGATCAAAGACATCCATCTTGGGCTTGTTTACATAGAAAAATAACAGAAACACAGTGCGGGTGGACACAAAATCACTTAAAGTTTGAACCGTCACCTATTCACATGGCATGACAGTAGTTGAAGTTACTTAAAGTCAACACGTTGTGTCGTTGTCAAAGTTACCTCTCAAAAATGTAGCCTTTTTTTCAATTGATGGTAGATGAATATTCTCTGCTTTGTTTGTTTTCTGTGTTTCTAAGTATGCTCCAAATGATTCCGTAGCTTTGTTTCCATCCAAAGTTGCAAAATTGGAATATTGCATAAAACATTTGGAATAAAGCAGCGTTTCCATCCCATGTGTTCAAGAGAGCAAAAATGTCACTTCCTGGGAAACTGGCGCAAAATATCTGTAATAAAAACGGAAGTTGCTGTAATCGGGGAAGCCAATGTGGCTCTTTTCTCACTGTCACCATAGTGATGTAAGAACTATTTTATCTCTACTTTCCACAAAAGCACCTACTATGCACAAGTGGTTCCTCTTCAGTCGGTCAGTCGACGCCACGTCGAGACCGACGAATAAGAATCTCGCTAGAGAGGCCAATCTACTTCAAGTGAAACTAAACGAGCCAATGCACATTGGCGTGCAATCATTAGCATCAGCTGTTCAGCCATGCAGAGCAGGTATATAATGAGCAGAAGGTGCGATTGCACTTTAGCTTTTTGCTTCGGAGCCGAGCACTTCAAAGCTCTCTTCAAGTCTACAAAAGACTGTAAACTACAAGCAAGCTTTTCGGGACCTCTCCACATTGGTGCGGGCGACACAGCGCAGCAGCGAGAGCGATCTATCGCTCTCTCTTTCTTTCTCTCTCTTTTGTTTTTGTTTTCATTTGAGCAAACAAAAGCTGTTCTCACAGCTGGTAAGGTGCGCAGTGAGAGCGCTCAAAGGCCGTTTCTATGGCTGGTAAGACCGACTGGCGAAAGAGAGACAGCACACGACAGGTGCACATTCCTGTCTGTGTTCGCTGTGACCGTTCCCCTGCGTGCTTCAGCACCAAGGAGAGCAGTCCCTAAAAGGGCTTACACAGATAGAACGCGTCTTTCTAAAGATTACATTCTATCTGTGTGATTCTGGATGCGGTCGTTACCTGGGATCGCGGGATGGTCACGAACGGTCATGGTCTCGTGTGTCTGGGCGTCGAACACGCTAAGGCAGCTTTCGTGGATGAGTCATGCACCCATTGTGGGAAGATGGCCATCTCGGAGCTACGGTCGAGACTATCGCTCCTGCAAAGGGCTGGAGTCCCCGTGCCTCTGCTGCAATCTAACCCTCCCCAGAGGGTTGCTTCGGGCGGTGGCATCGGAGACCTGAGGATTATGGTGAGCGCGCTTCCTTCGGGGAACCAACCCCTTAGGAACCCTCATCCCTCTCACGCTCCACAGCCAGTAAAGCCACCAACGGAACGTGCTGGACCATCCTCGAGGTGTGTACCACTCGTTTCCTTCGGTGCTCCCCGCGATAAACAGATGACAATTGCTGCATCGGAGGGTGGGTCAGACTTCTCTGTGGATGACTATTCGGCGCCGCTGCCCCCTTCGGGTGTGGCAGCGGTGCTCGAGTCGGACCCGGAGATAATGGCCATGCTTTCCCAGGCCGACAACAGGATCGGGCCCGTGTGGAATCTTCAACCATGTCCCGAGCCCTCGAGGCTGGATGCTCCTGCGTTCCACTTCGCTGCCCCACCGCGGGTACACCTACGGTCCCTTTGGTACCGCTTGACCGAACTTTGCGAGCCTGGTTAGCGCTGACTCATTCGGACCATCAGGCTTGACTATGTTGCAAAATTGCTCTTATGCAATTCAGTTCAGTTCAGTTCACGGCAGGACGCGTTCAAAGGCAGGACGGCGGTCCCACTGAAATTCTTTCAGAGGCTCCTGGGGCATATGGCAGCGGCAGCAGTGGTAACCCCGCTCGGGCTGCTCCATATGAGACCGCTTCAGCTTCATCACGGCATGGCATCACGGCACTCACCGGGTGACAATCACACCGGCGTGCCGCCAGACCTTCAGCCCGTGGTCAGACCCCCTGGGAACAGGTGTCCAGGCATGCTGTGGTGTTCACAGATGCCTCTGCCACTGGCTGGGGTGCCACGTAAAACGGGCATGCAGTGTAAGGGGTGTGGACGGGCCCCCAACTGCATTGGCACATCAACTGCCTCGAGTTGCTAGCAGTATGTCTCACTCTGAGCCGCTTAAAAAGGCCGCTACACGGCAGGTACGTGCTGGTCCGTACGGACAACACTGCGACCGTTGCATAAATCAACTGACAAGGTGGTTTACACTCCCGTCGCATGTCCCCACATCTCCTCCTCTGGAGTCAGAAGCATCTGAGGTCGCTTTGCTGTTTGCCTCCTCAGAGACCTCCCACTGCCAGCTACTCCCTGACCGAGGGAACACTCAGCACGGACGCACTGGCACACAGCTGGCCCCGGGGCCTCCGCAAATATGCTTTTCCCCCAGTGAGCCTACTTGCACAGACCCTGTGCAGTCAGGAAGGATGAGGAGCAGGTCCTTCTGGTGGCTCCCTATTGGCCCACCCGAACCTGGTTCCTAGAACTCATGCTTCCTCTGAGGAAGGACCTTCTGACTCAGAGACAGGGCACCCTATGGCACCCGCGTCCGGACCTCTGGAAACTCCATGTGTGGTCCCTGGACGGGACGTGGAGGTTCTAGGTGACTTACCCCCAGAGGTACTTAACACCATCACTTCTGCACGGGTGCCATCCACGAGACGTGCGTACGCCTTAAATTGGAACCTGTTTGTTGAGTGGTGTTTTCCTCGCCGAGAGGACCCCCGAAGATATTCGATAGGGTCCGTGCTTTCCTTCCTGCAGCAAGAGTTGGAGCAAAGGCTGTCTCCCTCCACCCTCAAAGTACATGCTGCCGCTATTTCAGCATATCCCTACCACATAGATGGTGAAACAGTAGGAAAGCATGACCTGGTCATCAGGTTCCTTAGGGGGGCGAGACGATTAAATCCTCCTCGACCCCCCTCCATACCTTCTTGGGACCTTTCCCCGGCGCTTCGAGCAATTCAGGATGCTCCCATTGAGCCTTTGCAATCAGCAGACTTAAAGCTGATGGCTTTAATCCTGTCTTTCCTAGAAGACTTTGCTGCTGGTTGCACTGGCCTCTGTCAAGAGGGTAGGGGACCTGCAGGCATTTTCGGTCGACAAATCGTGCCTAGAGCTCGGGCCGGGTGACAACCATGTTGTTCTGAGACCCCGGCCTGGCTATGTGCCCAAGGTACCTACCACTCCCTTCAGTGACCAGGTAGTGAACCTGCAAGCGCTGCCCCTGGAGGAGGCAGACCCAGCCCTGGCTTTGCTCTGTCCCGTTCGCGCTCTGCGTCTGTACGTGGACAGAACTCAAAGTCTCAGGACCTCAGACCAGCTCTTTATCTGTTACGGAGGGCAGCAGAAGGGAAAGTCTATCTCCAAGCAGTGGATCCCATATGTGTATTTCTTCCACGGCTGCTCCTAAACGGAACCCCATGTCTTTCCTGTGGGCTAAGTCACCCAGTATTTCATATGCAGAACAACCTTCGGGCTAGTCCATATGTATTCCCCACATAGCTCCTTCGGGGAAGAATATGGGTTCCGCAGTGACCCCCTTTCCCCATAGAAAGGGCACGCTTTCCCAGTGTTATCCAAAAATCTCACTGTGTAGGATTGGCTACAGTGAACAACAATGACAGGCATACTCTGTGTAAGCCCTTTCCTATCATCCTTCCAGGCAAGAAGGGGTAGAGGCGTGCACAGGGCGCTGGATGGGGTGCAGCAGCTGTGGCCCTTTGGTAGGGATTCCTATTCGTCGGCCTCGACGTGGCGTCGACTGACCGACTAAAGAGGAACGTCTCTGTTACATATGGTAACCCTCGTTCCCTGAAGGGGGGAACGGAGATGCCACGTCCCGTCGCCACATCTGCTGCCGCATCTATATACTTGCGCTGCATGGCTGAACAGCTGATGCAAATGATTACACGCCACTGTGCATTGGCTCATTTAGTTTCACTCGAAGTAGATTGGCCTCTCTAGCGAGATTCCTATTCGTCGGTCTCGACGTGGCGTCTCCTTCAGGGAAGAGGGTTACCATATGTAACTGAGACGGTCTTCTTATTCATCACTGTTTTGCAGTTTATCAGAAACAAAGATACACACACACAAAAATAATTATGATAATAATATAATAATATATCATAATGACAATAATGCATTTTGAAATCTATAATATACACTACATTCAAGAATAAAATAAATATAAATAAAAAACAATGTTGTTGGGAAGAAGAGAGAGAGAGAGAGTGAGTGAATAAAGGAATGATAGAGAGAGTAAAGTGATGATGGTCTATCAGCCAAATGTTGGCTGTACTCTTCAACTTCTATATACATACAAATGAGGCAAATACTCACAGAAAATCACTCAGAATCCTACTTAAAAAATCCAGCCAATGATGGATTAAGTGAAGTTGTTTGATTTGGTCAGAGTGTAAGCTGAATTCCAGATGAAGGTGTAGACAGCAATACTGCATAAAGACACATCAACTGAATCCTAATCCTGTTTCAAAACAGTATTGAATTTCATGAAAAGAATGTATTTATGTAAAATAGATTCTATTGAACCTGATGTAAAATATTTGTAAAAAAAAAAAAAAAAAAAAGTATGTGATATTTTATGGGTTTCAAGAATGTATACGTAGTGATGTGGATAAAACATGAATTCCGAATTACACCATTATTACAAAATGCATTTTTACTTAGTGTTGATTTGTCAAAGTTATTTTCAAATATGAGTGGAAATTATGGTAAAATTATGTTAACTGAACACTTTTAACATCTCTGCTCTTCAAACAGACAATCTCTGCATTTATTCTGAAAGGTTGAGCCAGCTCTGCAAAGCTGAACCAGCATAAATACGATTCATGCATATTAAATGAGTTTTAATCAAAATCAGTTCTCAATTGTTTTTCTATGTTTCGACCACCCCAGTGATGTGTGAGTGTGAGTGTGTGAATGCGTGTTTATGTATGTTGCCCTGGCTCTGAGTCTGGTTTATTATGTTTATGGTTCCATTCAATTTGTCATGTGTTTGACTGTGTTCATGAGGCTACGGAGGTGCTGGGGCTATTTATCACACAGCTCCTAATGCACTAATTCTGTGTTCATGATCTTCAGAGGGTTCATCCATCAACATCAGGTTGACAGAACCCCTCCCCACTCCTTGTCCCAAACCCCGCCTCCCCAAAGAGCCGTCTGTAAACATATGGGCCTCATTTTTTCATCGGTGTCCTAAATTTCACACAATCACTCCATCTTATGAATCTAAACTAGCTGGATAAGACATTTGATAAATGGCATAAAAACATGTACCAGACTGCACAGACTAAATGCCTTTGTTATTAAATAAATTATTTCTTTACATTGTTAATGAATATACAAAGAAAAGCACTAAAAAACTAAATAGACAATCCAAATAAAGCCAAACACACACACACACACACACACACACACACACACACACACACACACACACACACACACACACACAAACACACAGTTGAGTTTCCGTGTTTTATGGGAACTTTACAGACATAATGATTTTTATACTGTGCAAACTGTATATTATAATCCTAAACCTACCCATCATTGAAAACTTTCAGCATTTTTCGATTTTCAAAAATCACTTACTATGATTTATAAGCTGTTTTGGGTACAAAAAAAGGTTTTCGGATATTGCCATCTTCGTTGTGGCCATAGCGTACAGTTCACCTGACACGCTCACGCACACACACACACACACACACACACACACACATATATATATATATATATATATATATATATATATATATATATATATATATATATATATATATATATATGTAACGGAGGCCAGCTAGTAAGAGCCGTAAGTAACCTTCACCTTAGCAACTGACGCTAGAGACTGCGGTCTTCAGCCTCCTAGTTAGAGTGCCCACCTCTCACACAGGAGACCTGGGTTCGAGGCGTGCACAGAACAGGGCGAGTAGAACCTGAGGGGGTTACATTGGTGCCGTGACCCGTATGGGAGTGAGGTTTAAGGGGGTGAGTGTAGGACCTGAGGGGGGGTATATATATATATATATATATATATATATATATAGCCTATATATATATATATTGTGTATATATATATATATATATATATATATATATATATATATATATATATATACACTATATATATATATATATATATATATATATATATATATATATATATATATATATATATATACACTATATATATATATTGTGTATATATATATATATATATATATATATATATATATATATATATATACACTATATATATATATATTGTGTATATATATATATATATATATATATATATATATATAGTGTATATTGCATTTATAAATAGAAAAGACAAAATCTAGTGAATCTAAATCTAGTGACCTCAATTATTTATTTAACTGCTTTAATGTGCATTAAACATCCAACCAGGTCTTAGTAAATAGTGCCTATTTGTTTTATAAGTACGGATAATGTTTTAGATAATTCTGATCTTGTATATGTGAATGTACTGGTTCTATGTCCTTTCCCTCCCAGCTGTGCTATGCACAATAATGAGTTCTGAGCAATCAAAACACAATTACAACAGTTTGTAATTAATAATGGATGCTGATAATGATGGTATTAAACATTAGTCATTCGATTCTGTTGCTTGCGAATGTGTTCTTCAGGATATGAGAGGGGAGAAAAATAATCAGGCGGCAGGAATGAAATGGCAGTGCTCTCTGTGATGTTCTCTCCAGAAGTAGAAAATGAAAACAGAGAGGCTGGCTGTGGGGAAAGGTCAGAACACATGTAGTGGAGATGTCTTTTGAGAACGCTTTACCACAGATGGCTTGTACTTAATGATGAGGTGGACCAGGAAGCACGAGAAGATTTTGATTAGACTTATGCTTTGAATGAAAAGTGTAAAAGGAACAGAATCATGTAACAAAACTCTGCACTAACCAAGAGCTGTTTTTTTAAATTATTATTAGACCTTCAAGTTTTACACTAATAAAGCACTTATTTTAGGGAGATAAATTTACACAAAGATAACTCTAAAAATTGCATAAAATTATATTATTCTATATTCTAAAGAAGTAAGTTATGCTGACACAGGCTCCGAAAATACAGTAAAAACAGTAATATTGTGAAATATTTTTACAACTTAAAATAACTGTTTATTTAAAAAATAAAAAAAAGATTGGAATTTTCAGCATCATTACTCCAGTCTTCAGTGTCACATGATCCTTCAGAAATTACTCTCGTATGCTGATTTGCTGCTCAATAAACATTTATTAGTATTATGGATTCTTTGATGAAAGTTCTAAAAAACTGCATTTATTTGAAATAGAAATCTTTTGTAACACTATAAAAGTCCTTACTGATGCTTTTGATCCATTAAATGCGTCTGTGCGTGAATAATAGGTTTAATTTATTAAAAAACGCTTTATACACAGTGCTGGTCAGAATTATTTGTCCCCTTGTTAAATATGATCAAAGATGGCTGTAAAAAATCTGAATTGTTTATCCTTTTGATATATATATATTTTTTTAAGCAGAAATCGAACCTTTTATTGAAGTAAAAGAATTGAAAGTGGGGGGGAAATCACATTATGAAATAAATGTTTTTCTCCAAAACACATTGAGAACAATTATTTGCCGCCTTTTATTAAATACTTTTTCCAACCTCCTTTTTCCAAGATAACAGCTCTGAGTCTTCTCATATAATGCCTGATGAGTTTGGAGTTTGTGTGTGAGAGAGACCCTTTTTTGAAATACTGTAATTCTGAGTATATGTGTATCAGGATCACGTGCTGTCTGAGAGGCGTCTCTGTGCGCACACGTCATATCTGTCAGTCAGCGCAACTGAGATCGTTTACTCGATCAGCATGAGTTTGAAAATCACATTTCATTGGTTCAGACTCATGCCACCGAGAGTTCGCTATGAATTTTCACAGAGTTGGAATGTACAAATAAAGATACTTTTAGATGTTTAAATGCTATTTGGAGCAGTGGGATCGCTAGACGAGGGCTTAATGAACTAATTTTAATAATAATAATAATAATTCATTACATTTGTATATAGCGCTTTTCTCTGCACTCAAATCGCTTTACATGGAAGGGGAATCTCCTCAACCATGGATGATGCGACGGCAGCCATATTCCGCCAGAACGCCCACCACACACCAGCTTACTGGTGGAGAGGAGATAGAGTGATGAAGCCAATTAGTACATAGGGGATGATTAGGAGGCCATGACGGACAGAGGCCACTGCGCAAATTTGGCCAGGATGCCTGGGTTACCGAACAAATTTACCGGGATTTCAGGACCTCGGTTTAACATCTCATCCGAAGGACGGTGCTCTTTGACAGTACAGTGTCCCCGTCACTATACTTGGGCGTTAGGACCCACACTGGCCTCACTTACACCTCTTCCAGTAGCAGCCTGATTTTCCCAGAAGGTCTCCCATCCTGGTACTAACCATGCTCAACCCTGCTTAGCTTCAGTGGGCAACCAGTCTTTGGCTACAGGGTGATATGACTTGTTTTGCCTGTAACTCGAAATTAGCTTGTGCGCATTCCGTCTCATTTTGCCAGCATGGGTCACACACACACACACACACACACACACACACACACACACACACACACACAAGCCCGCATGCGCACATGCACACATGCACACACACACACACACACACACACACACACACACACACACACACACACACACACACACACACACATACACACACACACACACACACACACACACACACACACACACGCACACACACACACACACTCTCACTCACTCTCTCATACATCCTATTTGTCATTGAGGATGAAAAAAAAGTCTTTCTCGTGACTTTCTTATAAGAGCTTGTGACTCACCTGGACCAGAGCACGATCCACAGTTACACAATCTGACCCGGTTCTCATTTCTCTGTGACTGACTAGTCTCTCTGAGAGACACATTTCCTGTTGGGGTTGTGTTGTGTGTTTCTGGGTCAGTGGCCTGGTGTTGGGGGGATGAGGGTCTTTTGTAGAGGACCAGAGTCCTAATACAATAGAGACTCTTCAACAGCTGCCCTGTTCTCAGCCTGCCAAATGAAGTGACCAAGCCCTGATGAACTTTTCCCTATTGTTCTCTTGCTCTGCCATCTTTTTCCCCCTCACTGGATTGGCAAACTCAAATCATTAGGCTTCATTGGAAGTGATGTAGGGTCGGCTTTTGTTTGGGCAGTGCTGTTGTCATATCTTGTAATTCATTAGACACAGCAGAGTGCACAAACACAACTGGGACTGCACTGATTCAACCTCACATGCATGTTGATTATATAATGTTGGGAGTGCATGATGACGATGATGGTGTACTGATTAGTGTTGATAAACAGCATCTGTTTTGCTGAAACCTGCAGAATAACCTTTAATTTCTTCTAAATAAGGTTTCTCTGCACATCACTGGAGAGGGACTATCTTCTGTGTGCCAGAACGTCATGGTTTATTTTTCATCAGATTAAATTATTCTGAGGTTGAATCAAATATTTTGTAGCCTGCATAAATAAAAAAAAATTCCTTAAAATTGGACCTTCAAGAAATATTTATAGTCAAGGCTGTGACATTTAGAGAAAGTTACAGGAATGTCATTCACATCCATTTATTTTGTTTGTGTCACCCTCTGCCACATTGGAGTTGTTTTAATTTAGTCATGTATGACATGTATGTTTACAATACAGTGTTTTGAGGAATGCTGTATAATTTTCTCTCTGTGAGATGTGTAAAATGCCTTAGAGCAAGAGAGAAGCTGGGAGATTGTTGCAGCAATAATGTTATCCTGACAGTATAAATCGGCTCCAAAGTAAGGTAAACATTTGTGTTGCTGTCACATTTAATAGAGTGCCCTGGCATTTCAAGCTGCTTTGAAGAGTTGTTCAGCGTAATAAATAATATATCTAGCCTTGGACTTCAAGACCTCGAATGGAAGCAAACTGTAAATATTAAGAGGAATTTTGTGTTTCGTTGACCGACTAGTCATCAGATTTAAAAACGAAACCTGTAAGGGTCGACTGTGTTCCCAGACATACAGTCCATTCTTCTCCATACTATAAAAAATGAAATTGCCTTGACAAAGTACACAGTCTGTACTTCATACCATGTCAAAAAATGTGATCTAAGTTGGCATGGCAACAAATCTCCAGGGAAGGAAAAGGTCATAGTGGCTATAAATTCATTGCTTCGGTTAGAACGAGGTGGTCTCCTATTATCATCTCCATTCTGCAGTAGCTTTATTCTCTCTCTCTCCCCTCATGCTCTTATAAATGTGGTGATTCACTGCTCTGCAGCTAAACAAGCTGATGATTTTAATTTTCTGTTTTCAGAGTAATAAACATTGACATGAGAATGTGCCTCAGGCTCAGGCTCCTAATGAGAAAATGAAATTAGTTTTTTCAGCTGACTGAACAGCAACATTTTACACGTAATAATCAAACATTTATTTGAGTGTGGGATCTCTCTGCTTATGAATGCTAGTATGTGTTTTGTGTGTCTATATACTGTACATTTCTAAGAGGAAGAAGAGGAAGAACAAAACCCCCTGACATGTTTGTGCCTGGCAGTTGCATTTGTGTAACATTCATAGTTATTCAAAGCACACTAACTCCACTGAGCGCATAAATCAGTGTTTCTTTTTTTTTTTACTTCCTTATGTTGAAAGTTGCAAACTAATGTTGTTTTTTATAATTTATCTTTGTTGTAGTTTTGGGGTAAAAGAGGTGGCCCAATTATCTCTCTGACACAACATTTATTCCATTTACAATCTGTCTGACCTCACATCTCAATGAATAATGCACTCCAGGTGTGTATTTGCTGCATGCGGTGGCATAGGTCTTGAGTCATACACCAATGTCTCAATTGCTTACAGATGCACAATGGCTGATGCAAGAAGCGGTCAATAAGTGAGGCCCTCTTTGCCCCTTTCTGCCCTAGTGTATAAAGGACGGTTGTGTTCTCTCAGACGATTTTATTTGAGAAATTGTTCAGGAATCTCATACACTAGAGAATTGGAAGATTTTCAAAAGGGCTGCTTTTTCCCTAACAGGAAACATTAATTGGAAAGGGGAAGCTAGGATAGACTTATATGGTGCATTGAGGGTAAATGTACTCGACTGAAAGTACTGTCCGCAGAAGTTTAAACTTTACTCATTTGTGTACTTCGCTCCACACTTGAGTGAGCCAAGTCTCTCTATCATTCCGTCCATATTGAGCTGTCTACCTTTGAACTGAACATGCTTTATTAGTTTTATTCCTGCTGTTGGCAGCCAGTGTTGGGGAATCACATTCATTAGTGTCAGTTTCATTGCCCGCTGAGTTCAAAGCATTTATCTGATGAGAGAGAGCTGGCGCGGTTACACTGAGAAACCCACAGCACCTCTCCCCTGCTACCACTTTACATCTGTCACTCAGCTGATGCAAAACACAAAAACAGCAACTTGTTTATTAGCATTGTTTTGTTCGGTTTTCTCTGTAGCGTTCCTCAGAGAAGCACCTGCTGTGATCATTTTTGTTTGATACAAACTTGTAACAAGTTTTCTTGCCCTTGAGGGTTTTAATTAGCAGTAGAGAATAAACAGGCAGAGCTGCATCATGCCCTTGCGGTCAGTTAGCTAAATGAACCGAAAATACATAGAAGTTATATTGAAAAATATAATAAATAAAATGTTACGCCGCTTATTCAATTTAAAATGTGTAGTGTGTAGTCATTTATCAAACAAACATTAAAAAATTGATAAATATGTGAGGGATGTTATACTTGTATTTTACTAGATCAGTCTCCAGATAACTTGTCAAAATAATGAAGTGTCTCAGTTTATTAAAAATGAATCGGAGTTACGTAATAAAATATAAGACAAAATTCAAGTAACCATCGCATGCACTTTGGTTTCAGCCACAGAAACTCCCTCATTAAAGGGATTCGGTTGCTCATTTTCATTTTTGGATTATATCGTCTGTGACTCGCTCATAAATGCCTTCTGACGTAACTAGGGGTGTACCGGTACACGTATTCTTACTGAAAAGTTTAGATGCGGGCCTTTTGGTCCGCTACGTGTCTGTACCGAATTAATACAATTTTTAACCACTTCACGCACAGAACTTCTCTGTGTACGGAACGTAATATTAAAGGGTCACTCCACCCATTTGCATTAAGCTTTCCATTGTTAGAAACCCAGTAACACTATTGAATGGTCCTGAAAAAATCTTTCATTGTCCCCTGAGACGAGAGAAATCCACTATTTACCTTTTTCACTTCCGCCTACAATGACGCAAAAATCGTCAATTTGCGTCATTGTAGGAGGAAGTGTAAGAATGGGGTATTTCTGTAAAGACTACAAGCACTAGTTCCCACCCTTTCCAACCCGCCCATTGGGGGATGGACCTAATGCGCTAACAGACCTATCACAGATCAGTGGGCGGGACTTCACTTGTAGATACTGAAATCAATATCAGCCATCTTGTTTATAAGCTAAGCTAACAAGCGCTGTGGAGATAGGAAGTAACGACAATGACGGAAGAAACTAAACATGATATGGAAGTAGAGGATTTTGAAATTTTGCTGCTCGAATCCGCTGTTCGTGGCTATCTTTACGAGCCGCAATATAGTGAAGAGCAGCTGAGCCTGATGGAGGAACAGGAGGCGGCCGCCTGTCGCGGACGAGGAGCCCGGACTGGCTCGAGCTGGGCGGACTGCTGGTGCCTGTGCTCTCGCTGTGCGCTACGGACACAGATAGAGTTCGTCTGCTGCAGAGAATTTCAACGATAGCAATTTCTCCTGGACGAAATCTCTGAATCAGACGAGCACACGGATGTTTGTGTTGTGATGTTAACCATCCTAGTGTCGCAACGCATATGTTCTGACGGAACATCCAGGTATCATGCAATAATTCACCAAATAGAAAGAAATACAAACGAGGAGTAATTCGCTAATGAGTTTGCCAATGTAACGGGGTTCGTTGTTGTGGGAAGAAGGAGGCGGGAACCGGCGCACATTTAAACATTTTAATAGTAAAATAAACAAATACAAAACAAAAGTATAAGCCAGCTGGCCACACACAACAGAAACAAAACATAAAATCAGGCCTGTTCCTTTTGTGCTTCCGCTCCTCCGTGAGAGATATGAGACCGCTGCGTCTCACAGGTGTCATTCATTATCACTCGCGTCGTCCTCTCACGTCCCTCGCCCTCGTCCTGCTCGCCACAGCCAACTAACTAGACATTTTGTGTGAAATGAATTTAAAAACTCTTTTGGCAGCAAGCCTTGTAGACGGATTTCTAGTTTCGGATTTTCAAACAGAGAGTGATTTCTCTGTTTGCGCTGTTCTGGATTAGTGGGAGTGGATTGCGGAGCTGTGCAACGTGGTGCATTGTGGGAGTTGTTGTCTTACATATAAATGCGCCCTAAAGTTATTTTCTGTCTTTTCTCGGTCAAGAGGGCACCAAATTCAAAATGTATTTTACATTTCGACTACATATATAACCCACTTTCAATAAAGATTAATGTTGAAATGGGTGGAGTGACCCTTTAAACTCAGAATTTCCCCCTAGATGGAACAGTATCATTTGGTGTTGCAAACTTATCTGAAAAATAACAAAGGACACAGAGTGAGTGCCTGCCTGATAAGTGCATAATCCAAGTTATCTTAAACAGGAGACATGCTTTATATTAAGTGCTTTAAACAAAATAATAAAACCATGGCCTTCCCCGGTCACTGAGATTTTGCCAAGTAAGACATGTTTCTGAATCAACATATTTTGTTGATCCTGGAACAACATTCCTGTACGAAGAAATTGTCCTAACCCTATCTCTACCACTAAACCTAACCCTACCCATAACTTATCCCTAAAATCAGAAGGAAATGGTGAATAACAAGGTGAATAACACTGATGTAGAAGCATTTAACCCTGCTTGTAAGCCAAAACTTGACATAAACTGTAAACTTGTCCCTCAAATCAGATTGGTTTATTGAAATGTTGTTCCAGCATCAACAAAGATGTTAATCCAGGAACATGTTGTACATGTTATGAAATCATGTTCACCAGCTTTCCCTATGGTCAGATGCGTGCTGTTTAATGCGTTTGAGAATCATTTTCTTCAATGGTTGTATACTTCCCTATAAGTGTTACAAATTCATGCAAGTATTTTCATTTCACATAAAGGATTATTCTGACAGCAAGCAAGTCTATGTTGCACACACTAGACTTTAATGAACAAGTGCCGGTGTTGTAGATGGTGCGGATTAAAATGGGAGCACAACAATTCAAAATTATTTTGCTAACATATTTTGAATGAAGTGTAAGCATTTCACATTCCTCCCCCAATTACAAAAGCACCATAAAATGCAGTATGTTGCTCCCAGTTGCAACATTGACAGATTTGTTTCTTCATTTAAAGACAGACAGTTTTTTCAGTAAACCACTGTTAATAAAAAAAAACGTTTTTTTTTTTTCAGCTGTACCGAAAACTTACCGAATCGTGACTTCAAAACAGAGGTTACACTGTTACACCCGCCTATAAGTGTGTAATCTGTGTAAAGGTGAAAAGTGACTGCGACAAACAAATAATTAACTTGATTTGGTCAATAGTACTGATTCATTCAGGATCAAAACAGCCAGCTCGAAGATACACTTGACTTGATTTTGTAGTGGCCTTGTTTGGAACTGTTTTCGTTGGCAGAGCAAAAATACATAAAGAACACAAATAATGTGTCTAAAAATGTAAGTTATGCAATTCTTGTTTATTGAACTGCTGTATCTTTGTAGTGCAAAACAGTGGTGCTGATGTGATATTTCCTAATTAAAACCTATCCTAAAGAAAACATGAGTGTCCAGTGAAGTGCAACACCCTGAACTGATTTACAGATTATCTACAATATAGTTTATAAACAGCTTGGAGGTGATCATGACTTATGTCAAATCATGATGAAATATGCCTGTTTGCCGTTTACTCTCACCCTCTGAGGTTGAAGTTAGACAGGAGTCAGGACATCCATTATTATGAAGTGTTTTATACAATTTGGATATAACGAAGATAAAACAAACTACATCCATATAGATTTACTTGCAGGCTGCTCTTTATTTTAAATCAGAATTCAAATATTTAGCCTGCACCTGAGTTTCGGGCTTTTACACTCACTAAAGTATGACAAAAATAGTCAGGAAATGTGCAAGAGTTTGAGAAAACCAACTAAACAAATGAGGCATGAAAGGGTTCTAAGACTTTCTCAGACAGTAGGAGTGCGCATGAAAGCACATTTCATATGTGGGTTTTTGAGTGCTCCCTGCAAAGAAATCATTTTCCTAATAAGTATTTCTTGTATGGCTTTCCAGTAAAAATATTTAGACATCCTTAAAGAAGATGCATTTACTTGAGAAGCAAAATATTGCAAGATCATAGGACTTGTTTTTCTTGTTTTAAACACAAAACTCCTAAATAAATTGTATAATATATATATATATATATATATATATATATATATATATATATATATATATATATATATATATATATATATATATATATATATATATATATATATATATATATATTTATATATATATAAAATAATATATTAAAAAAAATACAATTTAGTTAGGAGTTTCGTGTTTTTTGCTGTAAATGACTTTTCTTTTTACACCACATTTGTATGACTGCTGTCCACTTTTTATGATTGAATGAGGTTTTATTTATTGTGTGACCGATTTCTGTAGCTGAAATAATAACTCACTTCAGCATTTCCCAGCAACCTCATTAAGCTGTTGTTAGACAGATGTGACAAATTTAACACCATGTGCAAAAATCACCTCAGGCTGAAATTCAGTCAGGTACCACTGACCTAAAGCTCAATTACAGATCTGTGATGTCCTATACCAACTCTCAGCGCTGACCCTGCACCTCACCGTGCTTTGGTCTACATAATCTCCCACCATCTGCTTCTGGAAACTACATCCTAAAAAATTCCAAGAGAGATGCTGCTATACGAGAGTGTGACAGGTGTAGTGTGATGATCAGCGAGGGAGAATGGGTTTCAACGGGTAACAGCAAAAACGATTCATTTGAACTGAAGTAAATTGCTTCATGTAGCACAACTGGCTCACAGACAAACACTGCTTGAAGACCAAATGGCCAGAATCCATATGCTATAAGGGCATTAAGCACGCTCAGATTAAGTATTAAAGCTCAATGTGTAATTTGTCCCACACCATTTATGCTACTGCCATGACAGTTAGCCCAAATTGCATAGATTATTAAGGAGAGAAGCTTTTTAATTGCTTTTTAATGCTGTTGCTTTTTTTCAGACTTGCAATTTTCACCTGGTGTTCATAAAAATAGACCTTTAATTACTATTGAAGAAAATCATCAAACCTAACTTCCCGAAATAAAACTGATTAACTGATTTTATTTGCAATGCTCTTCTTAGGTGTCAACTTCACATGTCTTCACATACTGAATGGTCTTCGATAACTGTGAAATTAGTAGGCCTATACAGCCACCTAAGCTAACAACTCAATACTCAAAAGCGAAATATGTACAATATCGTACATGAGTATGGGTGAAAAAAAAATCTCTCTTTAATTGCCGGAACTATTTCAGCACTTCAAACATACATATATATAAAAATCAAGCTTCATACAACATATTGGATGAAACTGGTAATTTCCAAAGCAGTCAATGAGATAAAATTTTTTGTATAAAGGCACCGTAATGTTATAATATATCTAATACATATATTTGTCCTCAGAAAGCATAGCCCACATGCATTCCTACTTCAAATATCATCTGAAATCTGTATTTCCTCAATTCTCTAAAAGTTCTTATATATATATATATATATATATATATATATATATATATATATATATATATATATATATTTATATATTTATTTATTTATTTACTTACTTACTTACTTACTTACTTACTTACTTACTTACTTTCAGGACCTCAAGATTGCTTTACAAGAAATAGATCCTTTTGTTTTTAAATCTGTATTTATGTTAGCCAACTTTATGTGCTTTAATTTGTTGTATTTTGTTTTCTTATATATATATATGGAGTATGCTAACTAATGCTAACTGACAATCTGTGCTAAAATGCTACTGTTTTTTTTTACACGGCGTAACTCTGTTATGTGCCATACAGTATAATACATGTGACTTTCAAACCAAGTAAATATAAAATAAGAATTTCATGGTTTTGTGAAATTGAATAGGAAGGTTCAGTGAGGGATTACGATTGTCTATCCTCTGACTTTTACTCTAACACACACCAACACGGAGTATGCTGAACATGATGTAGTGCAAAGCACAAAATGAAAATTTTCATATCAACTGCAATTGGTTTTACCTAAATGACTGCTCCCCTCAGTGCCAGGTGCACATGCTTTATGTGCAGTTTTACATTATTGCATTTTGTTATTTATTTATCTGCACCAAATTGAATTTTCCAAATGGCTCAAGCTATAAAGCCGTCTTTGTTTGCCGTTAGATCATTACTCATGATTTTACCTTCTTTTTCCTCTCAGGGGACGTCAGGGCCGCTTTATCCAGAGGAGAGAAATACTCTGTGAAACATTGCCCCGTTTCCACAGCGTTAGGGTTATTTCATCCTGCTGTTGCTATGCAACAATGTGAAATGTTGGCACAACATGATTTAGATCTCGCATAACAATAAAATCCTGTGCATAGCGGCGAATGAAACCGCTCTACCTCCACACCTTTAATGTTGCCAGCTGTAGGCGAACACAATATAAAACACTTTTATTATAGATTTCCTGTCTCAAGTACACCACTGTCTGTTTCTCATTCAAAAAGGTATTTCTTTCCCTAATCTCATATTAATGCTTGATGTCTGTATAGATTTGATGTGGCATCACTGATATATTTTGCATGAGACAAAATAAAAAGAGAATGTTGGCTATGTTTCAACTTCCTGGTAACTGTGTGTACGTGTATTTTACACATGCAACTGCTGCAAAAAGAGAGCATTCAAACAATGCTTTAATCAGCCCTGCTGTTGATATGTCCTAGATAGCAGCTCAGAACAGGTGTTATTTAGCTGATAAGATCTTTCTTATGTTAAAACTAAACTGATAAGGTGCAGTGTGGCATGAAATGGGCATAGTTTGAATGTGAGGTTAATGTGTTTAGGCTGAATGTTTGATAAAGATAAAACTCAACTACTGAAGCTTTTATTCACAGATAAGAACTTATGCAGAGCCAATTTAAAGAAGGATGACAACACTGTTTTTAAAAACTGAAGTATGAGATAATGTATTATTGCTATTTTGGCATTAGAAGCAGCCTCCTGTTTCAAATCAGCAAATTTATAAATGAGAAAAAAAAAAAATCATACTCACACATCAGCTGAAGGGATTGATCATCTCAGTTTATTAAAAAGACATGAGCCATCATCTTAAATGGCTTTGAAAGCAGCCTGCAATTTAAGTTATGACATTACCACACATTTTTCAATAATAAAGCTTACAGTAATATGAATATTCCAGACATCATTGCTAGCTGGGAATTCTACTATCTCAATTTAACCTTTACTGTGGCGAGCTACAATCATCTGACATTGTGTCTATATTAAGCAATGTGAATTACAGCATATTAAACACAATCAATGTACTCTATGTGGGCTGTAAAGAAAGAGTCTTGAGGATGTGTGTGTGTGATGGGAGGGGGAGTTATAATAGTGCCTGAAAAAGGAGCAGAGAACATTAATCATGGCTCTCTTTCATGGCCTTGACACATGAGTCACAGAAAAACTCTGTTTATCTGTGCTCAGAGAAAGAAAGTGAGAATAAATATAAACGCTTTATAGATAATTCCCCACAGAGCTGCAGAAAGCTGTCCTCTCTCTCTCTCTCTCTCTCTCTCTCTCTCTCTCTCTCTCTCTCTCTCTCTCTCTCTCTCTCTCTCTCTCTCTCTTTCTCTCTCTCTCTCTCCTGCCATCAGACAGTGCCTCAGATCATCCAATTATTTCCCCCACTGCCACATACCAATTAGTTAAACCACCCCGTCTTTATCTCTGATGGCTGCACCAGGTGTTTTGGTTAACTTCCTGTGAAAGGGTGTTTAAGTTTGAGGAACTCTATTAAGACAGAAGCATATGGGATACTTTCTGCCATTGTCTTGACACCTTTTATTATCAAGAGAATGAACTCTTTGTTCATGCTGACATTTTGATGTTAATGTGTTTTTGTTGTGTGTTATTTATTAAAGATAATTAAACAATGGAAACGTCTCGGTTACGTATGTAACCTTAGTTCCCTGATAGGGAACGAGACGCTGCGTCAAGCTGTGGGAACGCCCCTGCGTTGTGCGTCCTCAAGCACGTATGGAATCAGCCCAATGGAGAGATGGAACGTCATAGGCGGGTGACGTCATCGACCAGGAAACTATAAAGCACCCCATAAACACAAGCGCAATAGCTTCTGATAGGCCTGAAGGAAGCGCTAGCGGGAATGCCGGGAGTATGGTGGAATGACGCAGCGTCTCGTTCCCTATCAGGGAACTAAGGTTACATACGTAACCGAGACGTTCCCTTTCAAGGGAACTCGAGCTGCGTCAAGCTGTGGGAACGCTAATACCCATGTAGCCATAGGACCAAGTGACCGCCATGTGAGAACTAGCGCACAGAGGGCGAGAGCACCTGTGCCCCAGGGGAAGGAATTAAGTCTAGGTCATAGATCTTAATGAAAGTATGCGGTGAAGACCATCCAGCCGCATCACAAACGTCACCGAGGGAAACTCCTGACAATAAGGCTTTAGAAGCCGCCATACTCCTGATAGAGTGGGCTCGTACAGCCAAGGTGAAGGCTGACCAGCCGACTCATAGGCAAGTGAGATAGCCTCGACCACACACTTGCTTATTCTCTGTTTAGACACGGGACACCCCTTATTGGATGGCCCAAAACACGCAAATAGTTGTTCTGACTTCCTCCACAGGGCAGTTCTGTGGATATAGGCGTCTAACGCCCTAACAGGGCAGAGTAAATTAAGTTTCTCCTGGTCAGACGACAGAAATGGAGGAGGACAGAAGGCCTGCAGAACTGTAGGTCTAACAACATTAGTAGGGACCTAGAGAACGTAACCTGGTCTAGGACGCAAAAAAGCCTTAACCATGCCAGGCGAAAATTCCAGGCACAAGGGTGAAACCGACAGAGTCTGCAAATCACCGATTCTCTTTAGTGAGGAGATAGCAAGAAGAAAGATAGTCTTAAACGTGAGAAACTTCTCAGGAACTTCTTCGATAGGTTCAAGAGGAGCTTGGGAAAGACCTTCTAATACGATGGCCAGATCCCAGGCCGGCACCCTCGTACGAACTGCTGGCCTCAACCTCAATGTGCCACGAAGGAAACGAGTTATAAGCGGGTGTCTCCCCAGAGAAACTCCACGGAAAGGGACGTGGTGAGCAGCCAGTGCCGCCACATACACCTTTAGTGTGGAGGGGGATAGCCGTGTGGAGAAGCGCTCCTGCAGGAATTCCAGCACTGCACCCACTGGGCCGTTAACCGGGTCCTGCAGGTGTTCTCCACACCAAGAAGTGAAAAGTTTTCACTTCAAGGCATAAAGCTTCCTCGCGGATGGAGCTCTGGAGTGAAGAATGGTCTCAACAACCTCGGTTGAGAGACCAGAGTTCATGAGCTGGGCCCCCTCGGAGGCCAAGCCCACAGTACTGGGCGGGGGTGAAATATCATGCTGCCCGCCTGAGAGAGTAGATCCCTCCTGACCGGGAGCTCCAAAGGAGAACCGTCCAGGAGAGAAATCAGGTCCACAAACCATACTCGGGCCGGCCAGAACGGGGCTACTAGTAGTAGGCTGACCCCGTCCCGGCGAACCCTCTCCAGAACTCCAGGTAGCAGAGCAATCGGGGGAAAGGTGAACAGACGTGACCTCGGCCACGGCTGCCCCATAGCGTCCAACCTCAGAGGGGCTGGATGGCTGATGGAAAACCACAGATGACAGTGTGTGGTCACCTTGGAAGTGAATAGGTCCACCTCGGCGCGACCGAAACTCACCAAAGGAGCTCCACCACCTCGGGGTGGAGACTCCAACCCCCCGGCCTCGGCCCCTGCCTCGACAGGGAGTCTGCTACCACATTCAAATACCCAGGAAGATACATTGCTCTCAGAGATAGTAACCTCCCTTGGGACCACAGGAGGATCTGACGGGCCAACTTGTAAAGCCGGCGAAACCGCAGGCTCCCCTGATGATTTATATAAGAGACCACCGACGTGTTGCCTGACTGAACTAACACATGATGACCTCTCAGGTCTGCTAGGAAGTGTTTCAGAGCCTGGAACACCGCCAACATCTCTAGACAATTTATAAGCCATGATAGATGATGGTCCTGAGACAGACCTTGGGCTGGATGACCACTCGTGACCGCCCCCCAGCCTGTGAGGGAAGCATCCGCCATTAGCGCCACGCGACCCAGCACAGGACCTTTGAATAGGAACCAAGTTTCTTTCCACATGACCAGAGCACGAAGGCAGCGCCGCGTGACTTTGACCGTGCGGAGCGGATTTCCCCTCGGGGAGAATCCCTTGGTCCTGAACCACCACTGTAGCGGTCTCATGTACAACAGGCCGCAAGGTATAACGTTGGACGCTGCTGCCATCAGACCCGACAGTCTCTAAAACTGTTTTACAGTAAGTAGCTGGCCTAGCTTTACTTGTTTCACAGCTGAGAGAATCGAAGCGATGAGGGTCGGAGCCAGTCACGCCTGCATCGAAACCGAAACCCAAACGACACCCAGAAAAGTGGTCTTCTGAGAAGGAGATAATACACTTTTCTTTGCGTTCAGCCTCAACCCCAACTTCCTGATATGAACGAGAACGACATCTCGATGCCGAACCACCATCGTGAAAGTGCGAGGGAGATAAAGCTAGGCCAAACGGAAGAACCCTGTGCTGGTACACCTCGCCCCCGAAGGCGAACCTCAGGAACTTCCTGTGTTGTGGAAGGATGGAAATGTGGAAGTACGCGTCCCTTCGATCTATCGTGACAGACCAGTCCTCGGATCTGATTTGTGACACGATCTGCTTGATAGAGAGCAACTTGAATTTTGGCTTCCCTACCGAGCGATTCAATAGGCGCAGGTCTAAAATTGGACGCAACCCCCCATCCTACTTTGGAACGATGAAATATCGGCTGTAATAGCCTGACTCCATACTGGGAGGAGGAACCCGTTCTATAGCCTCCTTTTGAAGGAGTGCTTTCACCTTTTGTTCCATAACCAGAGCCTGCTCGGGGCCCACCACTGTAGGCAGAACCCCTCTGAATCTTGGTGGATGACACCTGAATTGGATAGCATAATCCTTTTCTATTGTCTGCAGGACCCAATGAGATATTTTTGGAAGGCTTTTCCCCTCTGCCAGAAATTCTACTAAGGGTACCAGTCTCTCGAGACTGGCCTCTGGTGTAACTTGAGCAGCAAACGCAGCGCCCTGTAACGGCACACCGGCAGGGAACAACTGGTTTAACCGCTCTGAAACCCTCCTCAGAGGGAGCGAGCGTCCCTCGGGAAATCGCTCGCTGGGACCGTCTGCGCCCCGGCATTAAGGCGGGGTTGGCAGAACGGGCCCCTGAGGGCACCGAGGAGGAATGGGCACCGTAGAAAGAGGTGAACACCTTTCCGCCTCGGTGGGAACCACCCTCAGTGTCCAGTGTCCAGGACTTCTTCTTAGCCGAAGCCTTCTTAGCTAATATAACTGTCCTCAGATCAGTTCTATTACTGGGAGATTTCGGCTGAGAGTGCCGCGGCTGAGCCCACTGTCCAGCAGGGGGAGCACGAGACGCGACACTCTGCTTCAGCGCCTATGTGATGAGCTCGCAGACGGCCGGGGCTGCTCCCGCCCAGCAGTCCCAGGGACATGAATTTTTAAAAGGGAGAAATTTGTTAAAAGCTGTTGTTTGCTTTTCCTTCTCCTGGAATTTATCGATGACAGAATTTACAGCATCGCCAAATAAACCCAGGGGGGAGAGAGGAGTGTCTAAAAGGAAAGCTTTTCCTTTCCCTTTTATATTTGTCTGATTTAACCACAGATGTCTTTCTACGGCCACGCAGGGAAAAATCAGCCGCCTGACGCAGTTCGCGAACCACGTCAGCACTGACCGCCTCACTCTCACTCACGTCCCTCAGCAGGTCAGCCTGGTATGCCCGTTTTTTTTTTTTTTTTCATAATAGACATAGTATGCAGACATGACCTGCTGCCGAATACGCTTTACCCACAAAAAATGAAATATTCCTAAGCTTTCTAGGCTTGGTGGGTAATGCCGGTGCCTTAACAGATGACGCAGCCTCGAGGGAGAGAAAACTCGCAAGCGTCTCTACCACGCGAGGCATAGCCGAACAACCATATGAATTATCCCCCACAATATTGGAATATGTTGAAGTCTGGGGACTAAACATTTTCTCTATATGACACCGGTTTTTCCCACGATTTCGACACCTCAGTGTGGAGATCGGGAAAGAAAAATGACGGCACGCACCGGCATGGAGGTTGCACTCGTGACGGCGAAAATCTCTCATCTAATTTTAATTTAGAAACAGACTCCTGTCTAGTCACTGGCCATACAATGCTGAGTTTTTCTACAGCTCTTGTTAATACCTCCACTAGCTCATCGCTTTCGGGAGTGTAAGGTGGCGAATCCTCCACATCTCCCTCATATATACTAGCAACATCCAGCTCCTCAGAACTGGATAGAAGCAACACTGGTGCCTCAGCCCGAGCGGAAGAAACCGCAGCGCGTGCTTCCGAATACGGGACTGAGGCACTGGATCTCACAGGTGAAGGGAGAGATAAGGCAGAGCCCGTCTCTAACCCCGCTGAGAGATCCATATGCGATCCCCACGATACGCGTCGTCGCTCTGCCTCGGCAAGAGCGGGACCCGAACCGCAGGAAGCGCGCACCGAACCGCTCTCCTCAAAGAGCGCCCGGCGGGAGCGGAGCGTCCTTAATGGCAGACGCTCGCAATGCTCACAATCAGCTCCCTCGAGAGCTGACTGGGCATGCTACACTCCCAAACAAACAACACAAAGAACGTGTGTATCTCCACTCGTTAAATAACGCGAGCAGGGAGGGACACACTCCCTAAACTGCTGTTTGTTCGCCATATCTCTCTTAATATATATATATATATATATATAAATTGTTTGTGTGGTGCAGAGTATGTAAGGACAGACAATATTCACACAGGGACAGATTCACATATAGCGCGACTGAAGGCACAGAAGCTATTGCGCTTGTGTTTATGGGGTGCTTTATAGTTTCCTGGTCGATGACGTCACCCGCCTATGACGTTCCATCTCTCCATTGGGCTGATTCCATACGTGCTTCAGGACGCACAACGCAGGGGCGTTCCCACAGCTTGACGCAGCTCGAGTTCCCTTGAAAGGGAATTAGTGTTTACTCTTAAAAGAGGAATCGAACAAACATTACATAATACACCAGCAGGTGGCAAGATTTGTGACTGCCTTTATATGAGGAAAAAAGAAAACGTCCCAATTTGCATGCATGGCTTCCACCGTAAAAATAGATATTATGTGAATCTGATTCAGTCTGATTGCAGAAACTAAACAAAATCATTAACTCAAAAGAATCATTCCAAAACACTGATTTATTCAGAAACTAAAAACCACTGTGTGTTGCCCAGAGTTTTTGATTATGATTTGGCTTCCTTTCTGAACTATTTTGGTTGGTACACTAAAAATACACAATTAACTATATTAATGAGTTTTGCTTTCTTCAAGCATAGCTTTGTGAAAATAACTACTCTCCAGACAGTCCTTTAAAACTGTTCTTAACTGATCAGATAGCAGTTCTTATTTTCTGAACAGTTTTTAACCTGCCGTTGTGTATGTTTATTCCCCTTTTCTTTCTTTCCTGTGTAGTATTCATGAGGAAAACAAGAAAGTGTCAATCACCCTGAGAGGTGGACAGTCTGACAGTTTGTGTGAGTTTACACAAGGAGAAAGCCACAGTTGTTCTCTCACTCTCTCCCATCTCTTGCTCACACTCTTCTCCTGCACTCCCCCTCAGCGTGAGTTTAATTATCCTGCTCATTCTCTTATCTGATTCACACACACATACAATGCTCCATTTTCTCTGCTTTAGGACCCTCACTTCTTCCTACTTTTATTCAGCCTGAAAGGGAAAGCAGAGACTGAGCTGGCAGCATGGTGGATTTTATAATAAGGAGGTTATTGTTGTTTTATGTCCAGGGCAAGCTGAAGAGATTTATTAGTGCTATCTGAGAACGTTGGTACAGTAGCTTTGTCTGTACTGCTTTGCCTGGAATGGGAAATTTGCCTGGTTGGTTTTGGTTCTTTTTTATTTATTTTTTATTTTAAACCTTCAGGACAAAACTAATTTTTGTGTGTTTTCATGATAGATTACGATGTACAGTGTGCATTATGATTAATTAGCCGATGAATTAATAAAAAAAAAAGTAATTGTTAATCATTACAGAATGTATTTCCAAATTCTATAAAAAAGCATTCTTTAACTTGGAAAATGCCACGGCAAATGGTCTGAGTCCTTTTATTGTGTAACTCTCTAAAATGTCAGAATGTGAAAACTCATTCTCCGCCTAAGGATTTTAAGAGCTCATTTTCATTTTATGGGATGGATTTGGTAGTCTTTCACAGAGCTATTTGCATTTACTCAGAACAGCCCTCACCATTACATGCAGTTAAGCCAGTCATGTAAATAGCTGGTTCTTTAGAGAAGCACTAAAGGTCAGGTCTACACAAAGATGGCTTGTTTTCAAACAAGGATGATGGAGGCTGGGACTTCACCAAGCTGCAATTGGCTTAAATCTGAGTGTTTCACATACAGCTCAGTAAACCAGTATGGAACACAAAAGACTTTCAATAACATCATGTCACGACAGAAAAATGGGATTCTAATGGTGCCTTCTCTCCCCTCCCCCAGAAACCAAATGTCTCTCCCTGTCATAATTGATGCACAGATCAAAATCATCTTGGCAATCAGACTAATTCATATCATGAGTAATACAACAGAGCTGCAATAATAACATGTTGTTCAAATGCAACACACTGATCATCAAACGATAGACAAAGATATAATTTATTCAGAAGCCAGTGGCCAAGCCTTTATGTCGATGAAGCTGTGGATTTGACCAGAACCACTAACAGAAGGTTGAATGAAAATATAGTCTCTATGTGAATTAGCCTCAGGTTTTTAATATCTATTTGGCCATAAAAGACATAGCTTGGTGGACCTCTCTCAGAACTGGTCAGCATCTTAAGTGACTTAGGAGGTAAATATTAACATAATGGATGACTATATGATAACATAAACTGCCCACAAGTAAATTAGGTCAATCACAACCAAAAGTCATTCAATTCATTGTCTTTATGCCAACCGAAACTGAGCCGGTTCAGTTAAAAAGAGATAAATGCAAGGTTGTTCCAGGAATGACTGATATGTGTTCTTAGTTACTAATGTAATGTATTTGTGTTCCATCTATACCTCATTGGATACGTTTGCACTTACAATGGACTACACGTACAAGGACTTACAATGATCAAAGCAATACAATGACTGTTTTACAGTCTTTTTGCTTTTTCTGAGATTTAGTGTATTTTAGTAGCTGGATCAATTCTATAAAACCTTGACCCTGAACTATATCAAGCTGATCTACACACATTTTAATCATTTATTTAATCAAAAAGCCTGAGACAGTAACAATATTTTAAGATCTTTGGACTAGAGCCACTGGGTTTGTTTATGTGTATGTAAGCAGTCTGAGTTTGTTTATGAGTAGTGATGCTGAGGGTTCCTGACAGGGCAGAGCGAGAGAAAGAGATGCTGATAAAGGTGCACTTTAGCCTCAAGACAAACACAACATGGGCGACTCAAGGCATACTGTTGCTCTGACTATGTTGCTACTGCAGTTTTAGTTATCCTTACAGATAGAAAGGGAAAATAGATGCCTGTGGGCAGCTGTAGATATAGGTGGATTATCTGTTGTTTGTCAATTAGTAAATAAAACAATTTTCTTAACTAGTCAATGTATTTATAGTTTCCTGTCTCGTATTTTTCAGTAACTCTTTCTGCAAGTTACATTGATTTGCCAGTAGATGGCAAAGAGTGACAATCAAATGAGTTATGGAATCATTCATTCAACCAATACATTTACAAACACTGATTCATTCACAAACAAAACAAGTGACTGTTCACTGAATTACTCATTCAACCAAATGTATGATTGGTTGCATTCGAAAACTGAAAAATGCAGCATATGGAGGTAGGAAGGCAACAAGGCATGTCCGAATCCAATGATCGTGCCATCCTGTCTAGTGAGATACCTTCATCTGATCGATTTTTGAAAGCAGCATAGATGTATCATTGCGGTTGGTCAGTTTGTGTATAAATGTATGTTTTTTAACCAACTTTTTCAAAGTCTGCGCAGAACAGATCATCAGAGATGCATTCCGCTTGGATGAAATCATCACTACATTTCACCCTGCTGGTGACGGCCCTGGCTATAGCTATGCTTTCGAATTACTCCCGCGGTACTTTGATGTCATCTACTGATCGGTCTGAACAGCGCCGCTTCAAGTCGGTTGCAGCCGACTTGGTTACTAACGTAACCTCGGTTCCCTGAGAGGAGGGAACGAGTATTGCGTAAGTAGCTTACGCTATGGGAAAACTCCTTTTCTCGAGAATATTGAAGTCTTTATGTAAAACGCATTGCAGCTGCACAGCTGACAGCAATGAACGAAGGAGCTCGGTCATTGGCTGTGCTGCGGCAACTTGCTCGAACCAATGACGGGGCGACTCTGAATGCGCGACCAATGAGCGCGCTTCGCGCCCGCGCGCGTCAGAGCCCGCCAAGATGGGCGTGGCCAAGAGCTATATACTGGGCGCCCCGTCATGAGAGTTCTTTAGGTTAAAACGACTGAAGCGAACTAACCAAGCACAAGCACGGCAGCTTACGCAATACTCGTTCCCTCCTCTCAGGGAACCGAGGTTACGTTAGTAACCGAGTCGTTCCCTTTCGAGAGGTCTCTCCTATTGCGTAAGTAGCTTACGCTATGGGAACACCATGCAAAACGCTGTGCGTGCTGAACTTCGCCTTATGATAGCCAGAGGCAGGTGCCTGAGCTGAAAAGCAAAGTTATCATCCAACTAGCCGGCAGAGGCGAGCTTTATATGTGGGAAAAAATACAGAGCGGCTAGAAGGCGCTCAGTGTGACACAAGCACATACATAATCTAGATACGAACTCGTAGTTCAACTAGCATCATGCTGATAGTACATTGGAATGCAATGTCGGGACCTGTAGGTTGTAGAACCTGATAAATGTGGACGGTGATGCCCAGCCTGCCGCCGCACAAATATCCTCGATCGGTATCCCGCTCAACCATGCCCAGGAAGAAGCCACACTCCTGGTGGAGTGTGCTTTGACTCCCCAGGGGCATTGAAGCCCCTTAGCTTCATAAGCCAGCGCTATAGCTTCAACTATCCAGTGAGAGATTCTCTGCTTTGAAATGGCGGAACCTTTCGTACGGCCGCCAAAGCATACAAACAGTTGTTCTGTCTGTCTGAATAGGGCAGAACGCTCCAAATACACTCTGAGAGCCCTAACGGGGCAGAGTAGATTAGCGTCGTGTTCGTCTGCTGGAGACGATAGCGCAGTTAGGGAGATAACCTGTGCTCTGAAGGGAGTGGTGAGCACTTTAGGAATATACCCATGTTTCGGTCTAAGGACGACCCTGTAGTCGTTAGGTCCGAATTCTAGGCAGGCAGCGCTTGTCAAAAGCGCGTGCAGGTCGCCCACTCTCTTGACCGAGGCGAGTGCCAGCTAGAGCGCAGTCTTGAGCGAGAGCTGTTTAAGGTGCACGGTTCGGAGTGGTTCGAACAGGGGCCCTTTAAGAGCATCTAGGACAGTAGCTAGGTCCCAGATCGGCACTGAGGGGGGGCGTGAAGGGTTCATCTTCCTAGCGCCCCTTAGGAAACGAATAATTAGGTCGTTTCTTCCCAATGGACGTTCCATTACAGGGTCGTGTGACGCTGTGATGGCCGCCACATATACTTTGAGCATGGAGGGGGTGCGGCCCGCCTCCAGAAGCCCTTGTAGAAAAGCGAGTACGTTCGTAATCTCGCATGTTTCAGGGTTCAGGCCCTTGGCATTACACCAGTCACTGAACACTTTCCATTTCTGGGCATATAAGCGTCTCGTGGAGGGCGCCCGCGCCTCAGCGATGGTATTTAGTGCTCCGCTCGTGAGGTTCCTGGGAACCCGTTGAGGGGCCATGCATGAAGGGCCCACAGATCGGGCGGGGATGAAATATCATCCCGCTGGCCTGACTGAGGAGGTCTGGCCTCAGTGGAATCGGCCGTGGTGTAGATTGCATTTGCATCAGATCTGGAAACCATGTTTGGTTCTTCCAGAGTGGGGCTATCAGCAGCACTGCGTTTTTCTCCTCTCTGACCCGACTGATGACCTGTGGCAGCATCGCGATCGGGGGAAAGGCTTATAAGGGGCGGCTCGGCCAGCTCTGGGCGAGCGTGTCCGTGCTTTTCGTGAAGAAAAGAGAGCCGTGCGCGTTCTCCTTGGAGGCGAAGAGGTCGATCTCCGCTTTGCCAAAGGTTTTCCATAACCACTGAATCGTCAGCGGGTTGAGAGCCCATGTCTCTGGATAGCATGTCTGCCCCCTGGTTCAGGGCGCCTGGCACATGTGCTGCTCTCAGCGAGCACAAGTTGTGCTGGGACCATAAAATGAGTCTCCTGGCCATTGAATGCATGGATTGCTTGCGGTTGTGAGAGCGCGAGCGTCAGCCAGAGGCGCGGGCTGAGAGGCGGTGGGAGCTGTTCTAGCCCGCTGCGGCTGTGGCGGTCTCTGTCTGCTCTGCGATGAGCTGGAACGCTTGGGCAGGAAATGACGCATAGCTTGTGAAGCGTTCTGGGCCTCAGTGAAGCGTTCGGCGAAACCCTTAACCGCCGGTCCAAACAGCCCGCTGGTGGAGATAGGCGCGTCGAGAAATGGCGCCTTATCCGTGTCCTTCATCTCAGTCAGAGTTAACCACAGATGGCGCTCGAGAACAGTCAAATTAGCCATAGCACGGCCAATAGACTGGGCGGTGGCCTTCGTGGCTCGCAGAGTTATATCAGTTGCGCTGCGTAGGTCCCTAAAGGCTTCGGGTTCGGGGCCAGACTCGTCCATAGAGCTGAGAAGCTTGGCTTGGAACACTTGAAGTACCGCCATTGAGTGAAGCGCTGATGCAGCTTGGCCGGCGGCGGCGTAGGCGTGACCGGCGAGAGCAGAAGTAGTGCGGCAGGGCTTCGAGGGGTGGGAAGCTTTGGCTTTCCATCCGGTGGTGGAGGGCGGGCAGAGATGATTTGCCACGGCCTCCTCGAGGGGCGGCGTTCCCTCGTAGCCTCTTTCCTTCGCGCCGTCCACAGAGGAGAGCGAAGAAGAAAAAGAAGGCTTTAGGCGCGCAGAGTGGGGGGCTTTCCACGACTTGGTGAGTTCGTCGTGAACTTCCGGGAAGAAGGGAGAAGGCCTTTGCCGAGGGGCCTGCCGGCGCCCCTGCAGAAACCACTCATCCAGTCGGCTCCGGGTTGGTTCTTCGGGAGAAGACCAATCGAGCCCGAGGTCTTCCACGGCCTTAGAGAGGACACGGATAATCTCGGTATCCATGGTGGAGCCCCCGCTCGTGCTAGCTTGCGTCAACGAGGCGGGGTCGAGAGTGGAGCCCGGCCAGTCATCCGATGCAGCGTCGATGGACAAGCTGTCATCCATTCCCCCGTCGTCCTCGGACGCGCCGAAAGTCACAAGGCCCACCGCTCTGCTAGAGGGGTGTGGGTCCGGCTGGGTGAACTGAACCGGCGGTGGGGAAGGCAAGAGCGGCGGTGAAGCACGCGGAGACTGGCTCGGCGTGACGTCACTGAGCTCAGGTTCAGGAAGCCTCTGTGAGCGGCGCTTTTTCTTAGTGCGCGGCTCAAACAGAGGGGTGGCGGCGATGGGCTCGCTCTCGGCGAAAGCGGTGAGGCGAGACCGTAGTGTGGATAGACCCAGGTCATCACATTCCGGGCATCCGCCCTTGGTCAAAGCAGCTTCTGCGTGGTCCCAGGCAGCAAGCACAGATGATGTGACGATCCCCGTCCGGGAGAAGGTCTCTGCACGACGCTCAGGAAGGCATTTGAAACAACGCCTCAGAAAATTGCTCTTTTAAAAGTGTTGCGGGGCGAACAGATGTAAAATACTTGCGTGTGTAGCACGCCGGATGGCTCAGTAGGATGGCGTTCGAAGGCGGCTGAAGGTGCCGACGTCCTCGTAGCAATTCCGCTGGTATGCTTTTCGACGGCAGTGAAGCTTCAATAATCCGGTGGATCCAGCGAAGAAGGTGTTCGCTGAAGGAGATTAAATCTAAAGAACTCTCATGACGGGGCGCCCAGTATATAGCTCTTGGCCACGCCCATCTTGGCGGGCTCTGACGCGCGCGGGCGCGAAGTGCGCTCATTGGTCGCGCATTCAGAGTCGCCCCGTCATTGGTTCGAGCAAGTTGCCGCAGCTCAGCCAATGACCGAGCTACTTCGTTCATTGCTGTCAGCTGTGCAGCTGCAATGCGTTTTACATAAAGACTTCAATATTCTCGAGAAAAGGAGTTTTCCCATAGCGTAAGCTACTTACGCAATAGGAGAGACCTCTCGAAAGGGAACATTGAGTTACTGAACCATTTACGCAACTGATTAATTCAAAAACACTGAATCATACAGGAATTCCAATGCGGTTTGTTTGGAGATGCGCAACTTGTTTTGTGCTTTAACTTGGTTTGGAATCTGTTGTCTAAAATGTAAATCACTCAATATTTACTTCTTCTGTTTTATAAATTAAAAGCAACATGACACTCACTGCTGTTGTTCTGAATATCAAGCGTATATAAAGTGAATTGTGTATAGTCAATCTTATTTATATAGCGTTTTTGATAAAAACAGACATTTTGTTTCTCAAAGCAGCATTAATAATGGCTTAAATTCTAGATCATAACAGCTCTCTTGCTCATTTGACCTTGTTTAAATATATATATATATATATATATATATATATATATATATATATATAATAATATAAAGAATAACAGGTAATTTTATATGATATGGTCAGACTTTATTTATATACTTGCATTTGCATTTGCGCACAACAACCACACCAGCCCAGTTTTGGATAAACATTGGCTGTTAGCTTCAGAGTGTTATGAAATAAATTACCACCCACGGACCAGAGTGAATAAGACACTGCTGTGATGTTCTGTCTTAACTAGCTAAAGTCTGAACTAACAATTCTGCCTTTTCCCTTCTGACAAATTATTCATCAACTGGTTAATATACATAGGCTAGCTGATGTAAATGAAAAAACGGCTTTCTGTCACGTCTGAGAACAGACATAGTCTACCTGAACAAAGCTTACAGTTATTTTTATGTGTGGAAATAGAGTGCAGAGTGAAAAGGCAAGCAAAGGCCATTACTGTAAACTAAATTATGTATAAATAATGCTGAACATTACTTTTAGTTATATAAGCACAGTTCAGTTCCTGTTAGGTCAAGCATAATGAAATTGTGTGAGATGACTAGTTTCTCAGGAAAGCTATATTATTAAATATCATAGCAAATAAAATACAAAACAGACAAAGCGATAGCAATTTGGTGTGTTTTGTTTGTGTGAATTGTTTGAAAATTGCACACGTTTTAACCAATTGCCATGGGATAATAAATTGGTAATTATAAATACCATTTACAACAGACGCATCTGGCTGTGCTCGTGAAGGATTTTGAATTACCCTTTCCTTATCAGATAGGTTAAAGGTGCTGTTTTTCCTTTTAGTCTTCAAATGATTCACTCTGCTACACTCAGTAGCCCAATAAAAGTCCCTTTTGAAATGACTCCCTTTAACAGCAGGACAGTTATCTCACAGTGAAGCAGTAAACAACATGAGAACAGACAGACAAAGAAAGACCTAATTTCACTGTTAAACATTGCTTTGCTCTGAACATATATATTTTTTGCAAATGTGTATTTCATAAATGGCTGCTTTTGGAAGGCAGCTACACAGGAAGATAATGGTGTAGTTAGAGATGTTTGTGTAGGAGGATTAAACAACAGTCTTTCATTCAGAGCTAATGCATTCAATTACCTGGCCATGCTGACGGCAGTCTCTTCACAGAGAGCTGTGGGTAAGTGGTTGCATTGTTGATTACCTGAAGCGGCTCCAAACACAAAGACCCAGCTGCTTTCTCATGTCTCTGCCAATGACAGAGAGCCCATCGGCCTTGGGAGAAAACAACGAGAAACCATCTAAAAGAGACTAGGGGAAAAGCGAGACATAAGGGGGGACAGATAGAAATTACATTTGTTCCACAAATGTATTCACAGAGATCTGTTTCAGACAATTCACATACTGCTGTGCTGAGTGTGGTTCATTTTATGATTATTTTATTTATTTAATGTTTATTATATTCATTATGCAATACCTGAAATTTTCAGCATTATTATTCTTTCTGCTATGGTCGGAAATGAACATTTTGGCTCTGTAAAATGACAATTGTCTTGGGAACTTGAACATGAATATATCTGTATTATTTCTGGGAGTAGCATCATTAATCTATTCATCAGACAATCATCAATTATTTAGTCACATGACTTGTTGAGGCGAAGTCACATGAATTGATGTAAACTATATTCACATATTGCTGTTTCCATTTAGAATTTTTGTGCAATATATCAAAATTTGCATGAAAATATGTGGATTGAAACCCAGTGACTGTCTGTGGTCACTGTAACATCCACATAAAGTTGATTGTACAGTTAGAAGTATCTACTACAAGAAATGTTTATTTTGTGTTTTCACTTTATCAGAACCATGGCAGCAGTAGACCAGTTTGCTTAGATTAACCTTGGATCTCAAATTTCAGTCTAGTTAAGAAGGGATGTATTGACCGGGAGCAGAACAGACCTTCCCTTTCTCCTGCCACTTCTCCTTCAAACACACCCACTCAACTACACACACACACACACACACACACACACACACACACACACACACACACACACACACACACACACACACACACACACACACACACACACACACACACACACACACACACACACACACACACACACACACACACACACACACACACACACACACACACACACACACACACACACACTAAAACTACCAAATCACTTCATACATGTCTCAAATCAACACATTCTTCCAGAACACTAGCAAAGGTTGACAGACAACAAACACACTTTGTCACCCACAAAACAATGACCTAAAAAACACTAACAACAGGTAGCATTATACAATGTTTTCTTCTGTAAAACAAGCACACCTCTCTACTGTTTAGAATTCACTGCAATATATGTTACTGGAATGAATCAGACATGATGCAGTGCTTCAATATATTTTGTCTTTTTCTTTTTTTTTTTTTTTTCACAGAGTAATTCCAAAATACAATAATTTATATACACACCATCCACCGATACAGATACAATAGGAATCCGATGTGGTTGGTCCAATTGTCCAATTGTTTTTATTGCATTTCATTTTTAGATTCGAAATATATTTCATTACAATATTACTGTAGAAATGTAGCAAATTGCTGTCATATTCAGTTTTGTATTATGTTATTGTTTTGAACATAAGTTTAACAGTTTTGAAAACAGTATGTAAGCATGTGCAAATTGGCCTGTAAACACACAGAGTTTTGGCGGTTGTTGTGTCAAAGTGAGAAACGAATTAATGTAATTTGAAAGATGTAGTCATTGAGTGCATTTTGTGCCAAAGCAATAATAAAAGATCCACAGTTTAGCCCACATATACTTCTGTTGTGCTCACTGTGTGAAGAGTTTTGAAAAAATGACCTAAGTATTAAGAAATGTGTCCTAGTGACTGTAAAAAACTGTAAGGTGTGCAAACAATTGAAAATAACAAAATATGTCATATTTAAAATGAGGAAAAACAGAATGTGTTGAAATTTTAAAGGTTTATTGTCAACTAATATATTAGCAGTTGGAGAGAAAAGCTTTGAGAATCAAGTTCGTGTTGTGATATTGTGTTCTCTTCAAATTAGACAACAATGATTTTGTGACAATGTATGTGGAAAGGGTCAATAAATTACTCTGGACTTGAGTAGATAACTTACACTCTATTGTCCCCTGCCCCTCTCATGAACTATCACTTCCTCCTGCAATCCTTGATGTCTAATACTGTTTAGCTTTCCTAGGCATACTGCACCAGCACAGAGAATGACAAGACCAGGCCTTTCCCTGCCTGCCGCCTGGCCCTATGCAGTCATACAAGGGTTTTACAAAAGCAGGACTGCTATTCCGGGCTGTACTAACAGCAGATGTGATCCTAAATTTGAGCACTGTGCTCAGTGAGCTTTCCCAGGCAGCTGGGAGAGAGATTAATAGAGCTAATGTAGCAGCACCAGATCCAAATGTGCATCGTAATGTAGCTTGGGCTAAAAAAAAACTACTGTCACTCTGAAGACTTGAAGTAGACATGTTCCTTATATCCTACTGTAACAGAGTAGGGATTTCAGCATATGATGGTGGTCAGTAATAGGATACAGTATAAGGTCACGTTTCTCAAAAACAGTGCTGTTTCACTAGTTATCGAAGCAAAACTTAGCATTTAATAATGTATCTATCTATCTACCATTTATCTATCCATCTATCTACCTACCTATCTATCTATCTATCTATCTATCTATCTATCTATCTATCTATCTATCTATCTATCTATCTATCTATCTATCTATCTATCTACCTATCATCTATCTATCTATCTATCTATCTATCTATCTATCTATCTATCTATCTATCTATCTATCTATCTATCTATCTATCTATCTATCTATCTATCTACCTACCTACCTACCTACCTACCTACCTACCTATCTATCTATCTATCTATCTATCTATCTATCTATCTATCTATCTATCTATCTATCTATCTATCTATCTATCTATCTATCTATCTATCTATCTATCTATCTATCTATCTATCTATCTACCTATCTATCTACCTATCTGTCTGGCTATATTGGCTATATATATATATGTGCTCAGTCTTTACCTACTCCCCAACTACACCCAAGTACAGCCTACTTCCCTTACTTACTCTCCAACCTCTCCCACCTACACCCCAACCAGCCCCAAATATTCTCCCACCTCTCCGACTTACTCTCCAACTTCTCCAAAATACTCTCCTACATCCCCTACCTACTCTCCAACTAGTCCCAAGGGCTCCACTTACAGCCCCACTTCTCCAGGCTATAGCCCCACCTCTCCAACCTACAGCCCAGCCATCAGCCCTGACCATAGCGATGAAGAAAATAACTAAAGATGGTTCGTGCCAGGGTTCATGCTACTTCCCTGATAGGCACTCTGACCCTGGGATAAAGACTGAAGGAAAGCCACTCAGCTCGGGTCGTTGTGATCTACATGGAAGGCTGAGGAACCTGGGATCCCACATGTGACATCCTTTTTGATTTTTTCCTTTTCGGAATTCTTGAACTGTTCTTAAATAGTCTCACTAAACCGGCTTCAGTGGTTGCATCTGTTATATCAGAGGTTTGAACTATAAGCCAAACAAGGCTGCCTTTGTATAGACCGTTTTGGTCGCTCTAAGTTTAGAGGGAGAACTGTAACTCCAAATTGGTGGAAAGATGCAGGAGGTTGACTGTTTTGGAAGAGAAAGATCATTCATAGTCCTTTTTCCATTGTCATTTCTATCTACCTTACTTTTTCTCTAAAATTCAGTGTTGGATATAAAGGAAATCTAAGAAGTATAAAGAAGTATGTATATATATATATATATATATATATCTCGCCATCTCCGAAAAGCCAACAAATGTTGATTCTCCTTTTATTACGAACTCTGTCTCGTTCTTATTTTGCCAGCCGACTCTCTTCTATTCAATGTTTTTTTAAACGAGTGATTCCCCGGAGGTCGAAAGATTTAGCGGGCTGCATGTCAGCTTGTCTCGCTCGTCTTGACAACTAACCTTTGCCACTTCCACATCATGTGTGCGTCAAAGCAGCCGAAGCAACTTTTCTCTATTTACACATATATAATGAGACACGCAAGGGCGAATGACGTATGTACGCAATTTCCCGCTGGCACGATGACCGAGGGCCACCTGGGTCAGCTATGCGTCCATAGCAGAGGTGGTCACCAACATGGCCTCTGCCCCCCTGCGCCGAATGGCTACCACTCGACATCAAAAGACCACTCGGCCGCCCCGCAACCCGATGGCGGGACTCGCTCAGACAAGATATCGGCAGAGACTGGATGGGTCTGGCGAAGTTGTTGTGGCCTGTGTCGAAAGACCGAAATACAGGCCGATTGAAGATTCACTTTCTTGCTTATCTTTTTTTAAAAAATGTTTTGCCTTTTTTTGCTTATTTAGTTCTTTTTTATATAGATTGCAGGTTTCTTTTTCATTTTATATGTGCATATGTACAGTTTAATTTTTTGCATCTTGAAATAAATATTTCTATGTTCTGTATGACTCTGTGTTGTGTACGATTCCTTTTTATGTTTAGAAGATAACTGAGCCTTTAAATCTCCTTTAAAGCTTTACGAGGCATAAATAGTCCTCACTTTAGATGAGTTTAAAAATAGTTAACTGACAACTATTTATTAACACACTAAGCAACTATTACTATATGTCTAAATAATAACATGAATAAATGTACATTTTAATAGTTTATAAATAATTTACTTACACTTTCTAAATGGTATTATGAACCACTGACAACTCATAAAGAACTGGTTTGTAAATAATGTAACACTTAATTTAGAAATGATAAATTGATCATTATTAAAGTATGAAAATACAATTATTATAAACATTATAGATATGCTCATAAATCAAGAATAAAGCATTTATAGCTGTTTTATAAACTGCTTACCAATGTCTATCAATGTAGGGACAATGCTTTATAAGTGATCAATTAACTATTTACTAATGCTTAACTAATGATAGAGTGCAGTTATTATAAAGTGTTACCATACTTTCTTACAAAGTTCTTACAAATGAACAATGCCAAAACCAAATGAATCAAAATTGCAGAGCAACTGTCACAAATGGTGCATCAATATTATCTTCAAATTTCACAAAAGTATGTTTTGCTGGGTAGATACTGTGTATATTGACAATTCTTTGAAATAAAACTTGTATGTATTTGTTAGGAGTTAAAAGAGAGTCAAATATAAACTACATAAACACTTATATTAGGCAGGGACCATTGTTGAATATTAATTCTTGTCTGATGTCTAAATAGCATACAAACAATGTTGCATCAAAAACTTTTGCATAGTCTCCTGGTGTTACAGAGACGTTGTAATGTGCCAAAAATTCACCATAGGTGAAAAAGCCATTTAAATTAAATAACTGGTCTACCATGCACATGCATTTGTGAATATAAGAATGTGTAAATTATCTCGTCATCTTTCATCACTGTGAAACAGTGAGACTGCTAATCAGACTTTGCACAACAAATTCACTCCACTAAAGCATAATTAATGAGTGAATGAGAAGATTATGAGACATTAGGCTGACTGAAGTCTTGAGGAAATTCTACATACTGTAATACCCTAAAATGTTTATTAATTTTTTCCCTGATGAGGCTGCAAAGATAAATCAACAGCAGTGAAAGATATGTACTTGTTTCTCATAAAAGTTTGTGCTGATGAGTGATCTTGAATTATTGATGAAGTTTCTTATGGAAAAAGAGTCAAATTGCAGTGGACTACATCTTATTGTTTCGATGACCTGCTAAAGCCACATCATCTATTGTGAAGGTGCAGCAGGTGGCCTATGTACATGCTCTTTGTTGTTTATGAACTTGAGCTGCTTTGGCACATTAGCAGTAGTCTCATGGGATGGCTGATGGGATACATGATGCTAGTCTGGTTCCATTTTGAACTTTAACAAGGCTGATGGGAGAGGTCCTCTATGTTTTCTTTGTGTTTATATATAGAAAATAGTAATGATTATATATATATATATATATATATATATATATATATATATATATATATATATATATATATACATTTTTTACGGTTTTAGGGTCATGGTTTTGGTACAGTTCGCTATATGCTGTGTTCAGGAAAAAAATATTAATCCTTCATAAAGTTACAAAAGTTATTCAGTCAATAGCATTGAGTGATTTCTTTACGAACAAAGTACGAACAACGAACAAAGTTTACAAAGAGTGACTATCCTATTGAAAAATAAATATACCAAAATGTAATTGTAATACATTTATTTTATGCCAAATATACTGTACTATAAATACATTTACATATTCATGTACTTAAAATATATACCATGCAATTGTAATTTTAGTCTATACTAAATTGGTATACTTAATCTCTGCTAAATTGGAACAACTAATTTTGCACTTAATGCACTTTAGTTATCTGGAAATGGTGCTGAGGTCCAACTAAAGATATACTTATATTTGACTGTGCTAAAGTGGAACTATTGCAAGTATGTTTATAGGTACACTTTAAATATCTTGCATTTAAAGACTGGTATTATATAGAAATAATACTGTCCTTACTAATAGTGATATTAAACTCATTTTAGGCTTAATATTAATGTCACAAACTGCTCTGAAACAAGAAGGCTGAAGATCCAAATGCAGTTTATTTAAAGGGTTGTCCACAATCGTAATCCAAATCCAGGCAAGGGTCATACACATGCAAACAATAGCAGTTAAGGACTGAGGCAAAAAGGGGAATCCAAGGAACAGGCAAAGATCAAAAACCAAGAACACCGGAACAACAGACAGAATGCTCGGAATTGCAGTAGAAACACTAAACAAGACTTTGCAGATAATGAATGAGAAAACCAGGCTTATATGGGGTGAGCTAAACAAGATAACGAGACACAGGTGAATGTGATAATGGATGAAGAGTCCAGGCAGTGAGTTATGGGAAATGTAGTTTGTTAGGGAATGACAATAGTCTGATGCACATTTCTTAATTGTAACGGTCACCAGCTGGAGTGCCCTTGAGAGCCACCAGAGGGCACTCCAGCTGGTGACCGTTACAATTAAGAAATGTGCATTGTGCAATAAAGAGGTACTCCAAACAAAGTTTAATTATAATATTTATATCAGTAAGTCTCAAGTGATATGTCAGTAAATATGTTAATGGACTTGTAGTATACTTAGTATGAAATAAATGCATATTTATCATATAAATCATATAAATATTTTAAATACATTTTGGTATAGGGTTTTTTTTTTTCACTTTTTTTGACAATCACTGTTGAAATGTATTGGGCAGTCAGAATGTTTCCAGAGAGGAGATTTATATGATGCAGGTAGCGGCTCTATCAGCGGCTTGTCTCCTTTGCGTGCCATGATCAAACCAACATGCAAGAACTGTAATGTCATTATGTCAGTAACAGATTTACATGCTAACTGTAATGATTTGGTTGTGGTGGTAAGTATTCAGCAGAGAGATTGAGAATCCAAACACAGTTTATTAATAAATATAATCCAAGGTCATAGACCATAAAGCCTGTTTTATGCTTCTGCGTCAAATCGACGGCGTACCCCCGCAGACCCCTCTGCGTCGACGCGAACCCCTCTCCGACCCCTCCGCCGTAGCTCGACGTGCACCTCCAAAAAATTGTAACTACACGTCGAGGCGACGCAGACCGCAAGGGCTGTGATTGGTCAGATGCACCGCGATGCAATGCAACCTGACGCAGAACCATAAAACGGCCACGACGCCGTAGGAGTGACGGCGTAGCTACGCCGTGGAGTTGACGCAGAAGCATAATGAGGCCTTAACAGGCAGAGGGTCAAGTACAGGCCGCCAGTAATCAGTCCGAACACAAATAGAATCCACTGAGGCAGACGGGAACAAGAAATCCAAAACTCAGGAGCAAATAAATATAAACAAACTAAAACTAAAACTACTTTGAAATTAAACACGGTGCAAGTGTGTGCATGCCGAACCATGGGTGGAGTACGGTTCCATTTTATTCCAGAGGACTGACACACACACACACACACACACACACACACAGTCACTCTCGCATGTTAGTCACTGTCGCATGTTAATCACCGTCTGCACTACACATCCCATCATCCTCTCTGGCTCACACCTGCACTCACTCACCATTACCTGCACCTGTAGCGATCATCGTCATCAATCACCATGGATTCTAATGTTCTTCACAGCTGTCTGTCATTGTCTCGTCATCCCCTGTGTATTTAAGTTCCTGCCTGTCTCCAGTTCAGCGGCGGTTATTGTTTGTGTCGAGTGCATACTGTTTATCCATTGCATGCTGTCTCACCTAATGGTTGTATTCTGAGTTCCGTATTAAACTAATTTGTTACCCTTCAATCTTCATCATCTTCATTGGATCTAAATCGTGACACGCACGCACGCACACGCACACGCACACGCACACACACACAAAATACATATTCTCCCAAGAGCAAAAAAAAATAATAATCAGAAATCTTTGCCTAAAATCTTAAAGGCACAGCAGAATGAAATGGCCAATTTATGAAGAGTAAAATAGAGGGTGTAAAATGGTTATGAATTAAGATTTTAGGCAAAGATTTCTGATTTTTTTTTTTTTCTGGGGAGAACATTTGAGTTATGAAAATTATGTTTCTCTTAAAGTAAACTCTTTTATCTCAAAAGATCAATAAAGATTTGATTCTGCATAATATGACAACTTTAATATAAACTTAAGTGAGGCATTGCTCATTAGCTTACTAGATAAAAAATGAACTGTCCTTTTCCTTCAAATTATGAATAGGTTTTCCTGAAAACATTTTTAGTGTCCAAAAAGCTTTTTAGGAACTTGTATATTAAACATTTGACATTTTAAGAAAAAAAAGCATCAAGTGATTTTCAATTTTAATAACCTTAAAAAGTTTTCACATCATTGCCGCAGTAAATGTCTTTTCAGAATAATTGAATGTCCTCTACTGCCCCGTTCAGATTGACTCAAACATGATGGAAAGGCACAAAGGGATGTTAGATCAGTGTTCATTATCCAAAACTCGAAAGCCAACAGAAGCTTTCGCTAGATCAGACAGACATGCAAATATCTCTCTGAACTTGACCAGGCTTGTAATTAAAGAAAATGTTGGCTGATACTGAGTCAGACAAGAGTAACAAAGACATACTGACATGAGCCTGTTGCATGTCTCTCTTTAAGTGGCAGTGTGTGATCACTCCTATTACTGCAGGCTGTTGTGCTGCAGAGGCCCTGGGGCAGACAAACAGCTTTAGATAGGGCAGGCTGAAGGGTTGCTATTTAACTGATAGAACACTGGATAGAACAGGGAAAAGACCCCAGCTGAGTCTCCTTTGCCTTAGGCTCTGCCACTAAGTTCAAATAATTTCTGTGATACAAGATAGAAGGAGAGAAAGAGATGGGGAAAAACAAACAGACAAATGCAAGGCCCTTATCGATACATTTTAGCTGAGTATTGTCTTTTTCTCCTTATGAGTGTCAGTGCTGTCCTGACTGCTGCCTAACATATGCACATTGTTAAATGAGGAGGTTTATTTGTGAAGAGGAAAACTAGGGCAGGTAATATATAGTTATGGGTATTTGTAAATAAATTAATTAATAATAATAATAATAATAATAATAATAATAATAATAATAATAATAATAATAATAATAAACATTTATAGTAAATACTCTTGAGGTAAACACTGTCTGTCTAAAAATGAGTCAAACTCTGAACATGAACATACTAGATGCTTCTATGTAGCATAATAATCACCTACATCTAAGTAAAGCATAGTGTGTTGAACTTAAGAATACACATATGACCCGGAGGGGGATGCATATGGAGAACACTGGGGTGTCCAGCCCGCAGGGTGGTATATTTCAACCCCAGGGGTGGCAAGTAGGCTTGCCAAGGGAAAGACACATGCTCAGAGAGGCTTACAGTGGAAATATACATGTGGGGGTTGCCCAGAGGGGGGACCATGCACACGGAGGCACCTAGCCAACGCACAGGCCTAGGCAAGGCAAGGCAAGGCAAGTTTATTTATATAGCACATTTCATACACGATGGTAATTCAAAGTGCTTTACATAGAAGAAATTAAAATAGACACTGGTGTCGACGTCAGCAGTGCTGGAGGAACTCAGGGCTTTTGGGAAGCTCATCTGAGGAAAATATCGCACGTGTCCAGTACGTGGAGTGGAATGGCGAGCAAGCGAAGACACCTGAGCGGGTCCTGGTACTGGCTGGTTGAAGAGAGTACATGAGAGGACACTGGCTCCACTCTGAGATTGTAGAATCTGGCGAATGTGTTGGGTGTCGCCCAGCCTGCAGCTCTGCAGATGTCTGTTAGCGAGGCGCCATGCGCTAGAGCCAAAGAGGAAGCCACACTCCGGGTGGAGTGGGGTTTCACACTAAGGGGGCATGGTCGACCTTGCTGCTGGTATGCAAAAACTGGCGTCCACTATCCCGTGAGACAACCTATGCTTGGAGAAAGCCTTTCCCTTCAGCTTCCCACCATAACAGACAAAGAGCTGGTCTTAGGTCCTGAAACACTGCGTTCGGTATACGTAGGCACGGAGAGCGCGTACTGAACAAAGCAGTGCCAAGGCTGGGTCTGCCTCCTCCAAGGGCAGCTCTTGCAGGTTCACCACCTGGGTGGGAACCTTGGGCACATATCCAGGCCGGGGTCTCAGGATCACGTGAGAGTAGGCCGGCCCGAATTCCAGGCACGCTTCGTCAACGGAAATGCATGCAGGTCCCCTACCCTCTTGAAGGAGGCCAATGCAACCAGGAACGCTGTCTTAATTGACATGAACTTAAGCTCCACTGATTGCAGAGGCTCAAGGGAGCACTCTGCAGGGCAGTTAGAACCACTGAGAGGTCCCAAGAGGGAACAAGAGGAGGCGAGGAGGATTCGGTCTCCTCGCTCCTCTCAGGAACCTGACATGTGCTTTCCCACGGACTTACTTTCGACTGCGTAGTAATGTGGGGCGATAGCGACAACATATACTTTCAGGGTGGAGGGAGACAGGCTTCGCTCCAACCCATCTTGCAGGAAGGAAAGCATGACACTTCTCGGTGAGAAGAGCACCATTTGACGAAGAGGTTCTACTTCAACGCATAGGCATGTCACGTGGACGATGCTCAGCGGAAGTGATGGTAGCCACCACCGCTGGTGGTAGGGTACTCAACCTGCCTCGTCCCATCCAGGAGCCACACGTGGAGGTTCCAAGATCGGGACGAGGGTGGCATAGACTGCCCCGTCCCTGAGAAAGGAGGTCCTTCCTCAGAGGAATTGGCCAGGGAGGTGCTGTCGCGAGGAGTAAGTTCGGAGAACCAGGTCCGGGTGGGCCAATGAGGCGCAACCAATATGACCTGCTCCTCGTCCTCTCTGATCTTGCACAGGGTCTGTGCAAGACGGCTCACTGGGGGAACGCATACTTGCGGAGGCCTCGCGGCCAGCTGTGGGAGTAATACAGGCGCAATGGGACGAGTCGTGTGAGGCAAACAGGTCTACCTGAACTGATCCCAATCAGCTGAACCGACTGGGGATGGAGTCGCCATTCTCCAGGAAGGGCTGAAGCCGTGACAGCTGTAGGCCGCACAGTTCAGGGTTCCAGGAATAAAAATGGCACGAAGCGACCTCAGATGCTTCTGACCCCATAAGAGGAGGTTGCGGGCGAGTTGTGACATACAGCGAGAGCATAGACCACCTTGTCGGTTGATGTACGCTACTGTTGCGGTATTGTCTGAGCGGACTAGTACGTGTTGACCCTTGAGCAACGCAAGCGAGCGGTGCAGAGCAAGGCATACTGCCAGCAACTCGAGGCAATTGACATGCTAAGGGCGCTGGGGTTCTGTCCAGGAGCCCGCGGCAGCATGTCGATTGAGCATGGTGCCCCAGCCCGTGGTGGAGGCATGTGTTGAGACAACTTGCCTGGAAACTCTTTCCAGGAGCACTCAGCCCGTAGAAAACTGAGGTTCAACCATGGGGTGAAGGTCTGATGGCAGGTCGGAGTAGGTACTCGGCGCGTGCCGTGTTGCCATGCCCACCTTGGGACTCGGTCGCGAAGCCAGAGCTGAAGCAGTCTCATATGAGCAATCCGAGCGGCGATGCTGCGGCTGCGGATGCCATATGCCCCAGGAGCCCCTGAAATAACTTCAGTGGAACAGCACTCTTGCGCTCGATTTGTCTCAGGCAAGTCAGCAGTGGCTGCGTGGAGAAGGCGACCGAGTCGATACCGAGAAAAGAGATCCTCTGCAAGGGGCAAAGTTTGCTCTTTTCCCAGTTGACCCGAAGGACCAGATGAGCTAGGTGCCGGAGCACTAGGTCCCTGTGTTCTCAAACCTGGTCTCGAGAGTGAGCTAGGATTAGCCAGTCGATGAGATAGTTCAGGATGCGAACCCCGTGTTCCCAAGGAGGAACAGGGCTGCCTCGACGACCTTTGTGAAGGCGCGAGGAGAAAGGGCTAGCCCGAATGGGAGAACGGCGTACTGATATGCCCGCCCCTTGACAGCAAACCTGCTCTGCCAGGGGTCTGGCGACAGAGGGGAACGAGAGTGGTGCGGCCCGTGGGCAGCACACACTGTCATCCGAGAACTCTGTGACAGAGGGGGACGAGAGTGACGAGGCCCGTGGGCAGCGCACGCCGTCATCCGAGAAATGAAAGGTTTAGCATAAAGCTCTGCCAGGAAGACTTAATTACCACGTGACTCATTACCTTCACATCAATCCAATCACGTCCTTATACTCACTGTATAAAAGATTGGTACTTACACATGTTTGAGTTCGCAGATGCTAATGCGACAACTACCTCAATCCTTCCCATCACCACCAGGATGGTCCTGTCCAGACCTCCCAGGAGGGTTGGCTGTGCCCCTGTCTTCGTCTTCAGGCAGGAAATGCAGATCCGCTACCCTCGGATTATGAATTACGGACGGGGCCTACGCCAAAGAAATGAAAGCGTAGCGTAAGTTCCGCCAGGAAGACTCAATTGTTACGTCATGTATTACCTTCTCATCTATCCAATCGCGTTCTAATACGTGAAGTATAAAAGATCCTTACTTACACTCGTCTGAGTTCGCAGTTCGTCCCCTTGGAATTATAAGGTTCTATCTGCGTTCTGAGCAGTTTTGAGATATGCAGCTTTAAAGTTTTTGCATTCCATTTGACTGTGTAGAAAGAACCTTTTTATTTTCTAAATAAAAAGTTCCAAAATGTACACAATTTAAAAAACAACATCACATAATGTAAAGAAGTGGTCACAGAATAAGAATATGTGAATAACTCAATTTTGACAAAAATGTCAGATAGAACCTTATAATTCCAAGGGGACGAGTTGCTGACGCTTCACTTTTGCTCTTGTTCAGTCGCCAAGCCAATATGTTTCCGACGATGGATATGTCCCGCCGTATCTCCTGCTACACGTCGCGGTTCCCGCGTTCAGTGCCGTATCTCCCCGTAGGCACAGCGGTCTTCGGAGAGTTTTGATCAGCCTAGGCCTCTCATGAGAAGTTCTGCTCCTCTAGGCTAAAATACCCTGGGTAATCCATCAGATTCCACTTCACGTCATCAAAAGTTTCAACAGCGTCAGCTCAGCCAGGATAATCTGGTAGGAAGAGAACTGCAATGTCATCCTCAACAACTTGCCCAGCAAAAGAACATCGCTGTCGCACGGGTGCCATTATCCCGCAGATCACGATCCACCGTCATGAATCAGCAACTCTGCAAGTCACGAGAGGCGATCTTCTCTCGCTGGTTTCAAGTTCAAGCTCCACTTCCAAGGCTTTCAAGTCGGTTTTTCAAGTTTTTGGTAGACACTTCACCAGCCACTGCTAATATGTCCCCTTTATCACGATTAAACTTCATCCAGGTAAGTATTTCTCCGTAGCTTCCTACACCAGCGGCAGAGTTCAAATTGGTCTCCACGGTGATGTGGAGTGTTCCTAATTACTACTGATCTGCAGACTGCAACGGGGCTGAATAGCTTGACTTAAAGGGGAAATGTTCGTAGCACGTTTCCCGTCACCGATATTCCACAGTATAGTGGAAAGTTTGCAAATACCCACTAACAACTGAGTAACTCATTGAATAAATAAATAAATAAATAAATAAAAAATAAAAAAATTAGCCTACTTAAGAACTGTTATGCATACTGTAGTGGATATCTCTACAATGGCAGTAATTACAAGTGTTGTAATTCACAAACAACTATTTTTTTAACATATTTAGGCCTACTTAATTCATAATAAGTCTCTTAATACTTAAAATTAGACCTTCAATATTGGAAAATGTGTTCAATTGCTGTGATACTCAAACTTTCCTGGTGACTACTTAATCCACTGATATGTGTGGTAGAAATAATTTACGTGATGGGTATTTCCACATTAATGTACAGAGAAATGCAGACTAAGGAGGATGCTCCGGTCAAAGACCTCATGTACTTAACCAAAAACTGCTTTCTCCTTAGAACTAACAGTCATATTAGTTTTATCAAGTCATTCCAATCACCAGAATTAATCAGCGAAGTAGACTCGAGTGACATTGTCTTTGCTCTACTGTATGATTTACATGTTCATGTATCTTTCTATTCAAGAGTCTCAACTGTTTGTTGTGGCCAGCGATCTGCCATTCATGAATGGGGCTATTTCTGCAAAGAGCAACTTGGGAGTCATGTCAGGCATATGCTGTGCATCTGAGAAAAGGATTCTACGCTCAAAAAACAACAGATCAAGTATCATTTAAATTCCACTTTTCGCATCCTGATCAGGGCTGATTGTTCCTTCCTCGTCTTCAATTACGAAAATCGATATGTGGTGGGTCTCCGGTGCGTATGCAGGTTCTGGTTCGGAATGCCCCACAGATAATTTTGAATAGCATGCTGGAATGGTCATTTCAAGGGTGAGTAAGTGTATCATTTTTGTCTATCATTTTGGATGTGGTAGGGCTGCTGCTCCCGGCACAGGGGTCGGAGTTTCAACAGCTCGTTTTGCAGCTTCGATTACCGCTCACTGACAATTTAAAAACTTTTCGCTTTGTTCAACCGGAATCATACAAGATGGAGACTCAAGAAGTTCAACGTATAGACAATATTCTGAATGGTCGTTGATGAATTATGTAGCTCATGCGTAGCTATCTCTAGTCACTGATTGGCTTATTATGTCTAGATAATCTATAAATCATATCCCGTGGGCAGATTCATGCAAAATTAGGGTTGTGAGGCACCAACCCAGGAGGAATGTCGTTTAGCTCCTCTCCTCCCTTGTTGTGGTCTTTAAAAGCAATTCCTTAATGGAATTCTCCCATTGCTTGAACTTTGAGCGTTGTAACCTTGCAGGTGTTGGTTATGCTTAAACGGCAACATTACACACTAAGTAAGAAAAGCAAATCCATCCAACCCCCTTTTATTAACCCCCGTTCGCAATAGTCTCTTTTCCTATTGTTGTATTCAGATTGTAGCTGTGTCTGTTACAGCGTACATGGCTCATGCATCCAGGGGATTCACTCCAGGAGCTTAATACTCCAATTTCCCACATGGTCTCTTCTGATTTAAGTTTTTCACCTCATTTTTACTTGCTTTCTTAAGAATTCTAAGAATGACTCTCAAGGCTCTGTATCACATTATCATTTATAAATTAGTAATAAATTCTGTCCTTTCTCATCTATGATTAAATTCCCCTCTATTTATCCTGACTAACGGAGCACTCCTCTCTAAGCTGGTTCAGGACTTATCAGTTTCCGTCCTCAAAAGCCGCAGTCTATCTCCCTCCCAGTATACTGGTAATTCCTTCAGGATCGGGGCAGCCACTACAGCAGCTGATCGTGGCATTTCTACTTCAGCTATTAAGAGACTGGGCAGACGGTCATCCTCGAAGCTCAGCAAGCTCTCCAGTAATGGTTCAGGTAAATACCTATGCAACTACTGGTGGTGGTGTCATGCGTTATCTATCTGGCGATAGTCTCAGCTTGAATAATTCGTCCTTGCGCCTATCGCTGGTAATACGGTCCTTAGGGGTCTGGCTTCGCGCAGCCTAGTGGCTTTTCTATGCGCGTTTCGTTCATGCGCAGCATTAGCGGCCTAGCGGCTCAGCGAACCTCGTCTTATGCGTGGCTCAGCGTGGCCTTGTCTCTCTGTGGCTCAGCGTGGCCTTGTCTCTGTGGCTCAGCGTGGTCTCGTCTATGTGTGGCTCATCGTAGCCGTGTCTCTGCGTGGCTCAGCGTGGCCTCGTCTCTGTGTGGCTCATCGTAGTCTTGTCTCTGTGGCTCAGCGTGGCCTCGTCTCTGTGGCTCAGCGTGGCCTCGTCTATGTGTGGCTCATCGTAGCCTTGTCTCTGTGGCTCAGCGTGGCCTCGTCTAAGTGTGGCTCATCGTGGCCTTGTCTCTGTGGCTCAGCGTGGTCTCGTCTATGTGTGGCTCATCGTAGCCGTGTCTCTGCGTGGCTCAGCGTGGCCTCGTCTCTGTGTGGCTCAGCGTGGCCTCGTCTCTGTGGCTCAGCGTGGCCTCGTCTCTGTGGCTCAGCGTGGCCTCGTCTCTGTGGCTAAGCGTGGCCTCGTCTAAGTGTGGCTCATTGTGGCCTTGTCTATGTGGCTCAGCGTGGCCTCGTCTAAGTGTGGCTCATCGTGGCCTTGTCTATGTGGCTCAGCGTGGCCTCGTCTAAGTGTGGCTCATCGTGGCCTTGTCTATGTGGCTCAGCGTGGCCTCGTCTCTGTGGCTCAGCGTGGCCTCGTCTATGTGTGACTCATCGTAGCCTTGTCTATGTGGCTCAGCGTGGCCTCGTCTCTGTGGCTCAGCGTGGCCTCGTCTATGTGTGGCTCAGCGTGGCCTTGTCTCTGTGGCTCAGCGTGGCCTCGTCTCTGTGGCTCAGCGTGGCCTCGTGTAAGTGTGGCTCATCGTGGCCTTGTCTATGTGGCTCAGCGTGGCCTCGTCTCTGTGGCTCAGCGTGGCCTCGTCTAAGTGTGGCTCATCGTGGCCTTGTCTCTGTGGCTCAGCGTGGCCTCGTCTCTGTGGCTCAGCGTAGCCTCATCTAAGTGTGGCTCAGCGTGGCCTTGTCTATGTGGCTCAGCGTGGCCTCGTCTCTGTGGCTCAGCGTGGCCTTGTCTATGTGTGGCTTATCGTAGCCTTGTCTTTGTGGCTCAGCGTGGCCTCGTCTCTGTGGCTCAGCGTGGCCTCGTCTATGTGTGGCTCATCGTAGCCTTGTCTATGTGGCTCAGCGTGGCCTCGTCTCTGTGGCTCAGCGTGGCCTCGTCTATGTGTGGCTCATCGTAGCCTTGTCTCTGTGGCTCAGCGTGGCCTCGTTTATGTGTGGCTCATCGTAGCCTTGTCTATGTGGCTCAGCGTGGCCTCGTCTCTGTGGCCCAGCGTGGCCTCGTTTATATGTGGCTCATCGTAGCCTTGTCTATGTGGCTCAGCGTGGCCTCGTCTCTGTGGCTCAGCGTGGCCTCGTCTCTGTGGCTCAGCGTGGCCTCGTCTTTATGTTGCTCAGTGTGGCCTTGTCTCTGTGGCTCAGCGCGGCCTCATTTTCATGTGGCTTAGCGTGGCCTTGTCTCTGCGGCTCAGCGTGGTTTCGTACATAAAAAAAAGGTGTTATATATATATATATATATATATTCAAAAAAAAAAAAAAGTTTAAATAAATAAATCCCAAGCGTCAGCAAATGCGTAAACGTCTCATGTAAATTCAGCAGCCGAAAAGTATCTTTTCATATAAAGCTAAGCATGCTCCACTTTTAGATCGTAGAGTTCCGTTCCCACGACGATATCGATGGAACTCTACTATCTATGGAATTGACACATCCATGTCTACCGCTGTTTGCTAACTCTTTTCTTCTTTTATTTTTAGGAACCACATAACATACGGCTGGTGGGTAAACTTTTCTTTCATGTTCTTTGGGGGTGGGCTTCGTCCAGTGGAATTATTCTTCCACCCATTTTTGGGGGTCGGCTGCGCCCCTGCCTTCATCTTCAGGCAGGATATGCAGAATCCGTACCCTCGGATCGCGAGTTATGGACGGGGCCTACGCCAAAGAACTTTATTGTGTATATATGGCTTTCTGGGCTGTTAATAAAATGCATCATTGTACAGTATCTTATCTCCGAGTCTTTCTGGTAGAAATGAAAGCGTAGCGTAAGTTCCGCCAGGAAGACTCAATTGTTACGTCATGTATTACCTTCTCATCTATCCAATCGCGTTCTAATACGTGAAGTATAAAAGATCCTTACTTACACTCGTCTGAGTTCGCAGATGCTGACGCTTCACTTTCAACCATCCTCCCCACCTCCACCAAGAAGGTCTTCGCTCCATCCTTTCACCACCATCAGGTCGGTCCCTTCCATAACCCCAGGGGGGGTCGGCTGCGCCCCTGCCTTCATCTTCAGGCAGGATATGCAGAATCCGAACCCTCGGATCGCGAGTTATGGACGGGGCCTACGCCAAAGAACTTTATTGTGTATATATGGCTTGCTGGGCTGTTAATAAAATGCATCATTGTACAGTATCTTATCTCCGAGTCTTTCTGGTAGAACTTTATAAATAATTGCTTGCTGGACTGTCAATTAATTAATGCTTTGTTACATCATTATATCTCCCGAGTCTTTCTGGTAGAACTCTGTGTGCTCAGAGATGGAAGTCAGTTCTTAGAAGAAGAGGTTCTCCCCCGGCCCTCCACCAGGGGAAAGAGTGGACCTGCTACCACTCCTGGAAGAACTGAACACCATCTATGAGCAGCCTGCTCAGCGGCGCCGCTAGCCTGGCATTAGAGGGCGCACGGCCGGAGCAGGCTGGGACGCCTTCCTACGACCACCTCCACGGCGCGGCCTGGTGAAGGCTGCTGCTGGGGCCGGGCGGGAGGGACGAGGTCGCAGAAGTGCGCCCTCAGCGGAGAGCAGGCTGAGGATTCTGAGCCGACAGCTGTGGAGGCAGCAGCAGGCCGTCGGGGCAGAAAATGTTTTATAGCCTCAGTCTGCTTCTGGGCGGCCGAAAACTGTTGGGCAGAGTCCTCGACCACGCCACCGAAGAGGCCAGCCTGGGATATGGGGGAGTTGAGGAAGCAGGTTCGCTCAGCCTCGCGCATATCAAGCAGGTTAAGCCAGAGATGTCTGACCACGCATGTGGACATCAGCTGACCCAGGGAGCGTGCGGTCACATTCGTTGCTCATAGAGCGAGGTATGTGGCGGCATGCAGCTCTGGTCGCCACACCAGGTGGAGGCGCTGTGGGGACACAGATGTGTAGCCACAGAACACTCCACGGGGGGAACCCCAGTGTACCCTTGGCCGCGGCCTCTGAGAGGGCAGGGAAGGCAGAAAAGGCTGCTGAGCAGTCGCGTAAAGTCAAAGGAGACTCCCACGATCTCATGACCTCTTCCTGCACGTCCGGGAAGAAAGGAATTGAGGGCGGGTGCTGGTGTCAGCACGCGCCGCCTCCGAAACCAATCGTGCCGGGAAAGCATGGCTGTCAACACTGGATCAGACTCGGCAATGCTGGCACACCTGAAGGCGGCAGCACAGCCGAATCCTCAACTCCAGAGGACTCCAGCCCGCCTTGTGATGCGGTGATAGACATGATTTTATCTGCCGGGGCACTGAATGACATGCTGGGCCAGCCGACGTCCTCTGAATGCGATGGGTCAGCGATCTCATCCGGAAATCGCACGGGTTGCAATGTGAGAGAGGTGTGTGTGTACCGAGGAGAAATTGTGTTTTTTTCCCCACATCAACTGCCTCTGGTCACCCTGACCACCAGCCAAAGTATTTCCTCGTGTAGAGAAAAAAGATGATAGATGTGGATGAGGGGACTCTCGCTCTAATGAGGTTATTGAGTCTCGACCGCAACATTGCGATGGTCATGTTCCCGCAATGAAAACATGACGCATCCATGAACGCTGCCCGAGCGTGATCTATTTTTTGCCCACATGCGCCGAGCAGCGTGCATGCCCAACAGCAGAATCAACCAGACTACCACACCCAGAATTTCATGGGCATTTTCAATGCATCTTTAAAAAGACGTGCCACGTGCAAGCTCTTTTTGTGAGAGGGAAAACTCTGCAGGTTCTGAAGCGACAAGGGAGAAACACTCGACTGGCAAACCACTGCACAGATCAGCAGGCAATGTGAAACTTGCTGGGATTCGCCGTCACACCAACACCTGGAGAGAAGCTCGTCTCGAAGAGTGAAGAGAGATGATCTCAGAATGGCTTGTGGAGTTAAGAATACTCTTGGATCCGAAGCGAAAACATATCTGCATATTGCTGGCGTCCTTCTTTTATACCCACGAGGTTGGGCAGAGTTACGCCATGCAAATTCCGCAGCCCCATGGCATTTCTTTGGCATTGGCTCGTTTTGTAATACTCAAAGTTGATAGGCTTTCTAAGTGAAACCCCATTCGTCGTGACGTAGTAGTGACTACGAAGTAGTGAATTCGTAGTGACTACAAAAGGGAACATGGTGCCGGCAGACTCTCTTCTATTCAGTGTTTTTCAGTAGAAATTCTATTGGGCTATTTTATTAGACACATTTCTACCATTGCATAGTTGTAACAATAATATCTTAGAAACACAGTTTTAACCCAAAACAAAATAAATCACTCATATACTTCTAAGATTCCACTAGATCTTTCTCACATATAAGCAATGAGTGTTGGTACAGTTCAAAGGATTTCCCCCTCCTCTCTCTTAAGATTTAGAGAAACTAGGTCACTCACTAGTTGCTCTGTCAACATGCAAAAATGAGAAAAAGACATTTTACTGTGAGCTGTTGCCAGACTGACAGCATGCTTGTAATAGCAATCTTCTAATGAAAGTTTTACTGAAGCCTCTTATAAAGAACACTTTAAATACTCACTCATTTATTTGTTCAGGCTACATTTAAATCTATAACATGGTTTGGTGCATGCTAACAGTCATACAAAAAAAATAATAAAAAAAATAAAAACGTATTTAATATACAGGCAACACATATTATGTGGAGGATTAACAAACTATTTTTCTTTGCAAATGGTGTATAGTACAATACAGTACCCTGAAACTAAGTAACATGAAAAGGGACATATTGATGAATAATTCTTCTCTGATATTCAGATTGATAATCTTTTGAGATTAGCACATCTATAAATCATGGTTTAGTAATGCATATTGGTAATCTGCATCTGCAAATCTGCATTACGACCATGCATGCACACTACTGACAGCACTGAGAAACCCAAAAGGAAGCTGAAAATGAGAGAAGGGGAAATGTAATTGCAAGCCTGGTGTGCACTTTGTCTTGTATACCTGATATTGTTTATACCTACAATAATTCCATGAACACTTATTAGAGGCTCACTATTGTGTTCCTATATAAACATATAAATGCTGAGGAAAATAATAAACAATGGTGTCTTTTTTCTTTATTTCCCCAAGGACTATCAGAGGCATTTTCAGAAGACTTACGACATGCTTCAGTATACTATTATTCCTATTTGCGTTTTTATCTAATGTTGTTCTTTTTTAATGGAAATGCATTCAGTATGTACTGTTATAGTGTTAAACATGTAAATATATATATATATATATATATATATATATATATATATATATATATATACACAGGTCCTTCTCAAAAAATTAGCATATTGTGATAAAGTTCATTATTTTCCATAATGTAATGATACATTATCATTATCATACATTATCATACATTATCAAAATGAAATCTTCATCTCCATAAAGCTTTTCAGCAGATGGAAGCATGAAGTGCACCAAAATCTCCTCATAGCTAGCTGCATTGACCCTGCCCTTGATAAAACACAGTGGACCAACACCAGCAGCTGACATGGCACCCCAGACCATCACTGACTGTGGGTACTCCAGTGCTGCTTCTCTGTAGCCCAGGTCAGGCACTTCTGCCGCTGTTTCTGGTTCAAAAGTGGCTTGACCTGGGGAATGCGGCACCTGTAGCCCATTTCCTGCACACGCCTGTGTATGGTGGCTCTGGATGTTTCTACTCCAGACTCAGTCCACTGCTTCCGCAGGTCCCCCGAGGTCTGGAATCGGTCCTTCTCCACAATCTTCCTCAGGGTCCGGTCACCTCTTCTCGTTGTGCAGCGTTTTTTGCCACACTTTTTCCTTCCCACAGACTTCCCACTGAGGTGCCTTGATACAGCAATCTGGGAACAGCCTATTTGTTCAGAAATTTCTTGGTGTCTTACCCTCTTGCTTGAGGGTGTTAATGATGGCCTTCTGGACAGCAGTCAGGTCGGCAGTCTTACCCATGATTGCGGTTTTGAGTAATGAAGGCTGGGAGTTTTTAAAAGCCTCAGGAATCTTTTGCAGGTGTTTAGAGTTAATTAGTTGATTCAGATGATTAGGTTAATAGCTCGTTTAGAGAACCTTTTCATGATATGCTAATTTTTTTAGATTTTTGGGTTTTCATGAGCTGTATGCCAAAATCATCAGTATTAAAACAATAAAAGACCTGAAATATTTCAGTTGGCGTGCAATGAATCTAAAATATATGAAAGTTTAATTTTTATCATTACATTATGGAAAATAATTAACTTTATCACAATATGCTAATTTTTTTAAAAAGGACCTGTATATATATATATACACTCACCTAAAGGATTATTAGGAACACCATACTAATACTGTGTTTGACCCCCTTTCGCCTTCAGAACTGCCATAATTATACGTGGCATTGATTCAACAAGGTGCTGAAAGCATTCTTTAGAAATGTTGGCCCATATTGATGGGATAGCATCTTGCAGTTGATGGAGATTTGTGGGATGCACATCCAGGGCACGAAGCTCCCGTTCCACCACATCCCAAAGATGCTCTATTGGGTTGAGATCTGGTGACTGTGGGGGCCATTTTAGTACAGTGAACTCATTGTCATGTTCAAGAAACCTTTTTGAAATGATTCGAGCTTTGTGACATGGTGCATTATCCTGCTGGAAGTAGCCATCAGAGGATGGGTACATGGTGGCCATAAAGGGATGGACATGGTCAGAAACAATGCTCAGGTAGGCCGTGGCATTTAAACGATGCCCAATTGGCACTAAGGGGCCTAAAGTGTGCCAAGAAAACATCCCCCACACCATTACACCACCACCACCAGCCTGCACAGTGGTAACAAGGCATGATGGATCCATGTTCTCATTCTGTTTACGCTGTAGGAACTCAGCTTTTTGGAAATATTAATAATCAATAATAACTTGTTATTATTAATTATGAATATTTGGGTCAGTTAATTGGATTAACTTGATGTGGCTGAATTAATATTAGGATCAATTAATCAGTTCGTCCAACAAACTCTTTTGATTATTAATTTATTCTAAGAAAAGGGTATCTTCCATGGCCACAGAAGAATAATTATTTCTTAGCAAGTACAGCACTTTGAGCAAGTAGCAAAAACCGCGATCGTAAAAGTGACTTTGTATTGCAAACTAAACAGAACCAAATACATATTATGTACAAGTTTTATTAACTAAATATAGATATTTATATGAATATAAATAAACTAAACAACATACACACATGAATACATAAATAGGTGAGTGATAGAACGAAACCGAAAACGGAACTATTGAGAAGTTCCATGTAACTACATGAGAAGAACATCAGCATTTCATTTTCAAAGCATCAAATCAAAAGTATACTTGCATGCCTGGGTAGCGTACACTATTATCAAAGTTGTTGAAAACTGAAGTTGTTGATGATTCTGCGAGTGTCAGATGTTGAAGTCTCAATCATTTTCTTCTTTGTTGGATGAAGAAGATATGATGAACTTGCATGGTGGGTTAGAGTCCTTGTTACAAACTCCTGAGATTGTCCTTGGTTCTTTGTGAGAGAGTGTCCTCTCTCTTCCATGAGGCCGGATCTGGTTGGGATCCAGGCCTGCTGGGAGGCATCTGGGCCCCCATGGAGGGGGGAGGGGGTTCCCCCGTATCACCCGAAACAATGTTTGCGGCAGGATGAAAACTACCAAGAGAGGGCGGTCACTGTTGCCTGCCTCTGATATAGCCTGGGAAAGAACCAACCCCTAAGGTTTGAATGGACCAATGAGTAAGGTGACATGTCCGAGAGGGGAACCGGCTCTTAGTTGATTTATGGTCTTTGTCCCCAGCGTGCTTAAGCCTCGTACACACCGGGACGAATATCGGCTTGCGTTATTCGTCAGCGTTTTTCAACGCGTTTTTTGTGTTCACACCCAAGCGATTTTCGCTGACGATGAGCCGAGTGAACATGCACATTTATTCCCTGACATTAGATGGCGCTCAATGTAAAACAGAAATACCCCGGTCCACAAAGTGCTTCTGACACTGGCTTGTCACTCAGAAGAAGAGAGCAAGTTTGTCGCGTTTGTCATATAGTTCTTTAGTCTCGTTGGTGTCTCTTTATAAAGACACCAACAAGACCAGCAGCTCTACATTCATCTGGCCTTGCATCTTCCTCGTCTTATTTCTTCCCGGCAGAGTGTAGTAGACGCTGTATATCTTCTTCGCCATTACGTATGTGTGCTCGGCAAGACCGTTTTGTGTTTGAGCGCCCCCAAGTTGTATTTTACTGTAACTTCAGAAGCTCCAGACACGTGAGCAAAAGCGCCAATCTCATTGGTCGGATAGTTTTTGACGCGGCGCGTCAAACCAAAAAAACGAACCCGAGGCGTTTTTAAAAAAATGACGCTTTTACGCGTGGCGTTTTACGCGTCGGTGTGCACACTCACATTGGCGCCCATTGTTTAGTCACGAGGCGTTAAACGTTGCCGAATATCGCACGCGAAATTCGTCCCGGTGTGAACAGGCCTTAAGACTGTTCATTCAAGCTCAAATAGACATAACAAATTCACATTGCATTCTAAGAGAAGGTGATGTACATCAAAGTGTGTGTCATTAAATGAGGATTAATTAGGTAGGAAGCATGATACAGGTGAGGTTATATTGACCGTTGGGTGGTTGTGCAGCCACATACACCCCAATCAAACATACCATGTTGTTATACATACTAGTACACGAGACAGTAAATCATCACAGTTTCTGTGAGGCATGTTCCTTCCTAGATCAGAGTAATACCGCAAAGTTTATTTAATTAAAGGTGCAATGTGTAAAAAATTTGAGTATCTATTAACAGAAATGCAATATGACATCCATAACTATGTTTTCAGTGGTGTATAAAGAACTTACTTAATAAACCGTAATGTTTTTATTACCTTAGAATGAGACATTTATATCTACATAGACGCGGGAATCCCCTTCTATGAAGGTCGACATATTGTGACGTAATGTTTCTACCGTAGCCGACAGCGAACACACAGCGCTACAGAGCACGTTTCGTCACTACCTTGAAAGAGAAGCCGCAGAAAGCTAAAAGCTAGCCATAAACACCGTGAGTAGTGACTTTTCCCTTGTCAGTGGTGTAAAATATGTAGTTGGATTGTTTCATGTAACTTAGTTCTTCTCCCTCGCATGGCTTTGCTATGTGGTGATAAATGTGCTGGTTATGTTCGTGAGACAGCTGATTAGTATTTCTTCATTGACCGTAAAACAGTAACGTTACAGGAATCACCAACCCGTCGATCGCGGTCGACAAGTCGATCTTGGAAGCATTTTAAGTCGATCGCGAAGAGTTTTCAAAATCAGAGAAAAAAAGCCTATTGTGTGTAAGAAACGGTATCTAGGGGATGCGGAGGCGCGCGCGCTGTTACAATCATGCCATTTTTGCCGCGCGCACCTTTGGGCTCATGCGGACGCGTCGATTTTAAACAAGGCTTTATGCTTTAACCAGCTCAGCCACAGTAACAGCTCATATTTAGCCAGCTAAACTTTTACTACCCTGTTAGAAAAAATATATAGTTGCATATAGTTTCATGTGTTTCTTCTCCCTCGCTGTATTATGGGTTTGCTATGGGGGGGGGGAAATGTGCTGGTTGCGTTTGTGAGACAATCAGCTGATTACTATTATTATATTATATATTAAGACCCTTGATCCTCACCTGACTATGGCTTTGTAAACTTTATCCATGATGTGGTTTATAATGGACTGTGGTACAGAACAGTGACAATGTTACACACTCTTCTTGGCTTACTCTGGCTATTCTCTGCTGTCTCAGACGACGATATGTTTGTCCAGTTTCAGGCACCGTAGCTTCTTCGAAAGGGAGGGGTGAGCAGTGGGCTGAGCCATTAGTGCAACTCGCAACCGAACCGCTAGATGTCGCTAAAAATCACACACTGCACCTTTAAAGATTGTCTCTCTCTCTTAAGCATGTGGCCACATTCCTTTGAGGTCGTAAAAGTCTGTTATCAGTCTTAAGGTGTTCTGTAACCGGACACCCGGCTGACAAAGTAACTTCATTTGTGAGGTTAGTTTTGGGGGAGAGTTTCATAGACCTTTATATTCATTAAATATAATGAATATGAATAAAATCAGTGTGTGTCTGATTGGTCCAGACCCTACAACGCCAAATTCTGACTCTACCATCTGAATGTCTCAACGGAAATCGAGACTCATCAAACCAGGCAACATTTTTCCAGTCTTCAACTGTCCAATTTTGGTGAGCTCTTGCAAATTGTAGCCTCTTTTTCCTATTTGTAGTGGAGATGAGTGGTACCCGGTGGGGTCTTCTGCTGTTGTAGCCCATCCGCCTCAAGGTTGTGCGTGTTGTGGCTTCACAAATGCTTTGCTGCATACCTCGGTTGTAACGAGTGGTTATTTCAGTCAAAGTTGCTCTTCTATCAGCTTGAATCAGTCGGCCCATTCTCCTCTGACCTCTAGCATCAACAAGGCATTTTCCACCACAGGACTGCCGCATACTGGATGTTTTTCCCTTTTCACACCATTCTTTGTAAACCCTAGAAATGGTTGTGCATGAAAATCCCAGTAACTGAGCAGATTGTGAAATACTCAGACCGGCCCGTCTGGCACCAACAACCATCCCACGCTCAAAATTGCTTAAATCATCTTTCTTTCCCATTCTGACATTCAGTTTGGAGTTCAGGAGATTGTCTTGACCAGGACCACACCCCTAAATGCATTGAAACAACTGCCATGTGATTGGTTGATATATATATATATATATATATATATATATATATATCAACCAATCACATGGCAGTTGTTTATATATATATATATATATATATATATATATATATATATATATATATATATATTTGTCATTTTATTCAAAAACATTCTCCTTTGTGTATTTTGGTGTAATTAAGACGCATATAAAACACTTCAGATTATCTCGTTTTAATTCAATGTTTGAAAAAAAAAAATACTTTGAAGGACAAAAATACCATTCACAGAATTTAAACTGTAGTTGCGTCTTCATTATTATTCCTATCACAGCAATCAGTGGAATTTAATAGCAGGACACAGATTTTAATTAACCTATGCAAATGAATTGTATGCAGAATATTTATAATAGTTTATTTAACATAACATGTTCCTCTTGATAAGGATTAGCGTTTTTATAATGAAAAAACTGTGAACTCATTCTTGTAACCCCCTATGTCTGCACCAATCTGTCAATAGAACATTGACATTGACATTGTAAGATGTTCTGTGCTTTGTAGCCAGAGCTGAAAGTGTTTACCATTCAGCAGAGTTTAATTGGAACAGCCTTGTCAGGTAACAGAGAAGAAGAGACAACAACAAAGAGCAAGAAAACAGTTTTCATGTGTGAAAATACATTTAGCAAAACATTCTGTATACAATAAAATTGCATTGTAGGCTATATTTTGATCCTGAAAAGGTAAAAGTTGCAAAATACTGTGATATGGCATTTTTTGATTTACCATTAACTGAGCTCTCAGTGTGTCTTTTCCAAAATTCATCAACAACCTTGTCAATAGATAAAGTAAAATTTCTCTTTTCAAATATTGTGAGTACATTTCAAATAAATATTGTGTAAAAATGTATATTTCCACGCCTGAAAAATCAGTGTTGAAAGCTGAACATCGTGAATAAAATGTACTAGAATTCTGAAATGTGTGTTTTTAATTAGTGTAAAAATGCTTTACATGCAGATTTGTACATAATGTGCAAATAATTTGTACAAAAAATAGTAGTGGTTGTTTGCTCATAGTGTTCTAAATATATAGCCTTATAAGTAAATATAGCAGTCAGAATAGAACACTTAAAGCAACACCAAGGAACTTTTCCTCTGCGGTCGCCCTACAGGTTGGAAGCGGAATTGTCCATTACCGCTGTCGTAAATAATTTAGCCTACCGCAGCCTACTGTCGAACGCGCACGCTCGCTGTTTATCCAGCACCGGCTTTGGAATCAACAATGGCCACAGACAAGGTAGAGTATGATGCATGATTTTATGAAAGACATCACAAACGAAGAAAAACTATGTATGCCGTAAAGCAGTCGAATTTTGTAGTTCTTTTTGTGCTCCGGTTACTACCCGAAACCCGAAGTTACATAGTGCCAGTAAAAGCGATACAGACCACGTCAGGCTATGGCAGACGTGTCATTTAACCTATTGTAAGTCGATGTACCATCACAAGGGTCTTGGAAATATGTGATGAAGGTTGAAAAACGACATAGTGTTATTTTAAGTACAGTTTAGTAATACAAACGAGAATTGCTTTTGTTGTGTTAACCAGGGGCGTCGCTAGGCCCTTTTTAGGGGGGCTTCAGCCTCATTGGTCTGTCACTGCTCGTCAATGTCAGAATATTTGAGATGACCAATCAAATCAAAGTAGGAGGGCTTTATGTTCACAGACGCTGCTGAGCGCTAATTTTAACAGTGCGACTCGACGCGTACGGTCAAGTGCGAGATAAGATGTAAGTAGCTAACTTAACATTTTATATTTGACATTTTTTTAGGTCAGAAATGTTAAACGAAAGACAAAAAATAATCAGGCAAACTAATATAGTTTTGTCTATTTTCGCCATTTTGAACTGAAAATAGGCCTATTTAACGTGTAATGTAATAATTAGTTTACTGTCATTGTGAGGGGACAAGAAACATTAACAAAGCCGTTTTCATCATGTTAGGCACACAATTAATAATGAATGTGTACATATTGAGAATATAATACAAATTGTAGCCTTTAGTAAATTAAAAAAGCTCAGCTTTAGGAGGGGAAGAGAAAGGGATGAAGAGACTGAGAAAAAAAGAAAGAGTGATGGAGATGAGGAGAGAGCTGGTATTGACAAATAATCTACTGCCCACTGACATGGTTTTAAAGCTATTTCTTATCCTTTTTTTGGTCTTAAAATCGTCTTGAAATGCACATATCAGAGAAATAAAAAAATTGAACCCCCTACCAACCTCAAATTTAGGACCTCTTTGATTATAAAGCCCTGTCTACGTCCCTGTATTAGGCATAAGATCAATAATGAATGTGTAGCCTACATATTGTGAATGCAACCTATCAGTTGACCCTATGTTTACTTTCTTCACTGACAGACAAAAATGAAAAGCCTATATCTGTTATGTCCGACTGGGAATCGAACCCGGGTCTCCTGCGTAGCAGGGCAAAGCACTACCTCAGTGCCACAATGTGGTGTATTAGACTCAAAATGCAGAGGCAGAGACAAGAACTCAGTTCAAAGGCTTTACTTGAAAAGCAGGGCAAAAGAATCCAACAAGGAATGGCAAAAACAAAAAGTATAATCCAGGCAAAGGTCAGAGTCCACTATCTTAGTCAAAATCATTGAACAATCCAAAAACAGGAGGCAACCTCATAATCCAAAAAACAGGCATGAACAGGTCAGTAACGAACAAAAATACACTGGAAAAATAACTCCCGGAAAGGTATAGTCAACCCGGTGTCAACTCAAGACTGAGCAAAGAACTCAAGACAACAGGGGTTTTAAATAGGCAACTTAACAAGGTTCAGGTGAAACTAATTAATCAATAATGAGAACATGTGGCAGGCATAAAACAACAACAAAAGAACACTGAGGACCTCACATGGCCAAAAAAACCCAGGATCGTTCCTCTGGGCCATACCCCTCCCAGTCCACCAGATATTGCAGACTTTGTTGAACTAGACGGGAGTCCAAGAGGCGGTTAACTGTGAAAACCGGCTCACCGTCAATGACTCTGGGGGGCGGTGGAGGTCTTGTCGCTGGCACTAGTGGGCTGGTGGTAACTGGCCGAAGACGGGAGACGTGGAAGGTAGGGTTAATCCGCATGGCCCGGGGAAGTTGAAGACGGTAGGAGACCGGATTAATTTTCCTCAAGACCTTGAAAGGCCCCACGAACCGAGGCGCCAGCTTGCGGGACGCCACCCGCAGGGGAAGGTCTCGTGTCGACAGCCAGACTCTTTGCCCAGGGCGTAGTGGTGGAGCAGGTCTGCGGTGGCGGTTGGACTGAAGCTGGTATCGTCGTGCAGACCTTTGAAGAGCTTTGTCTGCACAAAGAGACCTTTGTCTGCACCGTCGGACAAGGTTCTGGGCTGAAGGGACCCCAACATCTGCCTCTTGGTCTGGAAACAGTGGGGGCTGAAACCCAAACTGGCACTCAAAGGGCGAGAGACCTGTAAAAGAGCAACACAGGGTGTTATGAGCGTATTCTGCCCAGATGACATACCTGCTCCAGGACGAAGGGTTAGTGGAGGCCAGGCATCGGAGAGTGGTCTCGAGATCTTGGTTGAGCCTCTCCGTTTGACCATTAGACTCTGGATGAAAGCCAGAGGAGAGACTGACAGTGGCCCCAATCAGTTTACAAAAGGCCCTCCGGAAGCGAGAAGTGAATTGGGGCCCACGATCCGAGACTATGTCTAGAGGGAGACCAAATGTTCTGAAAACCTGCTGGCACATAAGCTCGGCAGTCTCTTGAGCGGAGGGGAGTTTGGGTAAGGGAATAAAACGGCAGGCTTTGGAAAAACGGTCCACAATAACCATAATGACCGTGTGTCCCTGGGAGGGAGGAAGTCCCACAATAAAGTCCATAGAGATGTGGGACCAGGGCCGTTTGGGTATGGGCAGGGGGTGAAGCAGTCCATGGGGGCGGGTGTGGGGGCTCTTGTTTCGGGCACATACAGGACAAGCAGCAACAAAGGACTTGACATCAGTATTCATCCTGGGCCACCAGAACCTCCTCTTCAAAAACTCTAATGTCCTGCCTGTGCCAGGATGGTTAGTTAAGGGAGAGGAATGTCCCCATTGGAGAACTGGTGTGCGCACAGAGGTAGGAACAAAAAGTCGTCCCGAAGGACCATTACCAGGATCTGGCTCGCTCCTCTGGGCTTGTTGTACCACCATCTCAATTCCCCATCGCACAGGAGCCACAATCTTGGAATCTGGAAGGATTGTTGCCGGTGTGATTTCCTGGTTAGTGTTCTGAAAAAGTCTGGACAGAGCATCTGGCTTCTGATTTTTAGAGCCAGGACGATAAGACAGCACAAAATCAAAACGATTGAAGAAAAGGGCCCACCTTGCCTGTCGAGGGTTGAGACGCCTGGCTTTCTGCACATACTCCAAATTGTTATGGTCCGTCCACACCAGGAAAGGGTTCTGGGCCCCCTCAAGCCAATGCCGCCACTCCTCCAAAGCCACCTTGATTGCTAGAAGCTCCCGATCACCCACATCATAATTCCTCTCAGCAGGAGAGAGACGAGAGGAGAGGAAGGCGCAAGGGTGGAGCTTGCCATCAGCAAGACGCTGGGAGAGGACCGCACCCACTGCCATATCTGAAGCATCTACTTCAACAACAAAAGGGAGACAAGGGTCAGGTAAGGTAAGGATTGGAGCTGAAGTAAACCTCACCTTAAGTGCTTGAAAAGCCCGCTCAGCCTCTGGAGGCCAGACAAAAGGACCCGGTCGCTTCTTGGTTAGGTCGGTCAGTGGTGCTACTACTGAACTGAACCCTCTTATGAACTTCCTGTAGAAATTAGCGAACCCAAGAAAGCGCTGGACCTCCTTGACAGAGCTGGGTTGAGACCAGTCACGTACAGCTCGAGTCTTCTTGGGATCCATGCAAAGATTCCCCTTGGACAGGATGAATCCCAAAAAGGACACCTCGGGAATGTGAAATTCACACTTCTCTGGTTTAACGAACAGGCTGTTGTCAAGAAGACGCTGGAGAACGAGTTTGACATGATGAACATGCTTATGAAGGGACTTAGAGAAAATGAGGATATCATCCAAATAAACAAAGACGGACCTGTTCAACATATCCCTCAGGACGTCGTTAATGAGTGCCTGGAAGACAGCTGGAGCATTGGTTAACCCAAAGGGCATAACCAAGTACTCGTAATGTCCTGTAGGGGTGTTAAAGGCTGTCTTCCACTCATCCCCCTCTCGGATACGCACCAAGTGGTAGGCATTGCGAAGGTCTAACTTGGTTGAATATTGTTGCCCCCTGAAGCAACTCAAAAACTGAGGACATTAGGGGTAAAGGATAACGGTTCCTCACAGTCACTTTGTTCAGCCCACGGTAATCGATGCAGGGCCGGAGACCGCCATCTTTTTTACCAACAAAAAAAACCCCAGCTCCTGCAGGAGAAGATGATGGGCGAATGATTCCAGCTTCTAAGGAGGCTGTGATATACTCTTCCATTGCTTTGATTTCAGCGGATGCGAGGGAGAAGATTCTACCACGTGGGGGAAAAGCACCCGGAAGGAGTTCAATCGCACAATCGTAGGGTCTGTGAGGAGGCAGTGATGTGGCTCTCTTCTTACTGAAAACCTCACTTAGGTCATGGTACTCGGAAGGGACAACTCGAGAGGGCTAAGAGACTTAGGAGCAGGGGGCAAGACTCTGGAGAGAAGACAGGTAGCTTGGCAAGTAGGTCCCCACTCAACCACCGTCCCTGAAGACCAATTAATGTGGGGACTATGGTGAGACAACCAGGGAAAACCAAGCACGACAGGGAAATCTGGAGACTGAATGAGGTTGAACTGGACCTCTTCATGATGCTTTTCACCCACAGACAAAAGAAGAGGAGTAGTAATACGGTCAACCGTACCCTTTCCCAAGGGTTTTCCATCAAGGGCAGTCACAGTGAGAGGGTGGTCCAGGTTGGTTACAGGGAGATGAAGGTCACTTGCTAGGGAGGAATCCATGAAGTTACCAGCAGCACCAGAGTCCACAAGGGCTTGCAGGGTGTGGTGATGTTGATGTCCCCAGGAAATTGTGACTGGAATCTGCAGGCAGGAGGTAGAAGTTGTGGGAGTAAGAGTCGCTCCCGTCACAGTACTCCCCCCCCCCCCTGGACGGAGCTGTACTTTTCCCGAAAGCTCAGGACAAGACGAGTGAAAGTGACCCGGCTTCCCACAGTAGAGGCAGCATCTCTCCCTCATCCTGCGGTTTCGTTCAGTTTGAGAAAGTCTAGTGCCTCCTAGCTGCATAGGCTCCTCGGAACAAGGGGACAAGTTCCGGACCTCTTGTGACCACTGCAGTGGACTCGAGACTGGGGCACTGGCTCCATGGGTCGATGGAAGCTCTGGTTGTTGTTCACGTCACCTCTCTCGCATACGGTTGTCAAGCCGAATAGTCTGGTCGATCAGGGACTCAAGATCTGTGGCCGGGTCTTTTGTCGCCAGTTCGTCTCTAATGCGATTAGACAGGCCGTGATGGAAAGCGGCAATGAGCGCTTCCGTATTCCACCTACTCTCTGCCGCCAAGGTGCGAAAGTGCACAGCGTACTGGCTGCCTCCCTTCCTCCAATTGGATGGTCGAACACTCGCCGCATCTCATCAGTAAAGTTCTGGTAGCTGTTACAGGAAGGACCTTGCTGTTCCCAAATGGCGGTAGCCCAAGCTCTGGCCTTTCCTGTCAGGAGGGTGATGATGTAAGCAATCCTAGCACGATCAGTAGGAAAGGTAGAGGACTGGAGCTCGAAGGAAAGTGAGCACTGGGTCAAGAATCCTCTGCAGTCTCTTGGGTCTCCATCAAATCTCTCGGGAGTAGGTAGACGAGGCTCACAGGCAGGCTGAGCTGGAGCGGGTGGAGCTGGAGGCACAGAAGGAGCTGGGGCTGGGGCTGGTCCTGGGGCTGGAGCTGGAGCTGGAGGTGGAGAAGGACGATTAACTAAGGTGGTCAGAGTCTGGTGGATGTCATGGAGAAGTTGTTCATGGCGGCTAAAGGCACTCTCATGAGTTCGCAGTCGCTGCTCATGGCGAAGTACTGTAGCATCATGACTGACCACCGCTGCATACATCTGTTCCAATGATGGAGGACGGGAGAAGGTCTCTGCTGCGTCTCTGCTGAGTCTTCTTCCATGGCTCAGTCTTGCTGTTAGGTAACAGAAAGACTGAGAATCCATGGCTCAGTCATGGCAAGAATCCATGGGTCAGTCTTGCTGTTATGTCCGACTGGGAATCGAACCCGGGTCTCCTGCGTAGCAGGGCAAAGCACTACCTCATTGCCACAATGTGGTGTATTAGACTCAAAATGCAGAGGCAGAGACAAGAACTCAGTTCAAAGGCTTTACTTGAAAAGCAGGGCAAAAGAATCCAACAAGGAATGGCAAAAACAAAAAGTATAATCCAGGCAAAGGTCAGAGTCCACTATCTTAGTCAAAATCATTGAATAATCCAAAAACAGGAGGCAACCTCATAATCCAAAAAACAGGCATGAACAGGTCAGTAACGAACAAAAATACACTGGAAAAATAACTCCCGGAAAGGTATAGTCAACCCGGTGTCAACTCAAGACTGAGCAAAGAACTCAAGACAACAGGGGTTTTAAATAGGCAACTTCACAAGGTTCAGGTGAAACTAATTAATCAATAATGAGAACATGTGGCAGGCATAAAACAACAACAAAAGAACACTGAGGACCTCACATGGCCAAAAAAAAGAACAACAGCCACATAATTCATGACAATATCAGTCAAAACTCAGCTTTAAGACCTGTTCACACCGGGACGAATTTCGCGTGCGATATTCGGCAACGTTTAACGCCTCGTGACTAAACAATGGGCGCCAATGTGAGTGTGCACACCGACGCGTAAAACGCCACGCGTAAAAGCGTCATTTTTTTTAAAAGGCCTCGGGTTCGTTTTTTTGGTTTGAAGCACCGCGTCAAAAACTATCCGACCAATGAGATTGGCGCTTTTGCTCACGTGTCTGGAGCTTCTGAAGTTACAGTAAAACACAACTTGGGGGCGCTCAAACACAAAACGGTCTTGCCGAGCACACATACGTAATGGCGAAGAATATATACAGCGTCTACTACACTCTGCCGGGAAGAAATAAGACGAGGAAGATGCAAGGCCAGATGAATGTAGAGCTGCTGGTCTTGTTGGTGTCTTTATAAAGAGACACCAACGAGAATAAAGAACTATATGACAAACGCGACAAACTTGCTCTCTTCTTCTGAGTGACAAGCGAGTGTCAGAAGCACTTTGTGGACCGGGGTATTTTCTGTTTTACATTGAGCACCATCTAATGTCAGGGAATAAATTTGCATGTTCACTCGGCTTATGGTCAGCGAAAATCGCTTGGGTGTGAACACAAAAAAACGCGTTGAAAAACGCTGACGAATAACGCGAGCCGATATTCGTCCCGGTGTGTACGAGGCTTTAGGAGGGGAAGAGACATGGCAAGATAAAAACAAAGAGAAAAAGAGTGTGATGCTGATGAGGAGAGAAAAATAATCAGCTGTCCACTGACATGGTTTTAAAGCTGTTATCCAATTTTTTTGGCCTTCAAAACATCTTAAAATATGGAGATCAGAGAAATCAAAATTTTCTCGGGGAAACCCCAAACCCCCCTGTCTACCCTACCTCACATTTGGGACCACAGTGATTATAAAACCCTTCCTTTGCATGGTAATGAAATTGATAGTGAGCATTAGATCCTAAACTAAAGTGTTAACTTTTTTTTATTATTTAAAAAAAAAAAAATCATACCCTCATTGGGGGCTTAGCCCCCCTAAAATGAAAATCCTAGTGACGCCCCTGGTGTTAACTTTGCAATTTTTAAAATCATCTATTTTATATTGACTTGTATCTTTAATTGGCTGCAATGTATTTTCTCATTTGTTTGTGCTGTGCACAGGTCTTTAAGAGGCCTTTGGGGACTGCATTATTGGTGAAGCTGCTGGTAAATGTGGTGGCTAATCCCAAAGTATCTAAACAATTAGCTGACTCTAGGTAAACATGGTTATTAATACAGGCAGCTGTCACCCTGCTCTGCCTCTGTTTAGGGATTTGATCTAAATTCTGGCTCTGTACTACCATATTTTTCTCTTAGGACTGGAAAATGAAGATAATCACTTGTGATAATTTAAGTATCTACTGCAAAATGCACAGTAGCTGTTTATTCTTTCTCATGCTATCAGACGCAATTGTGTACAAAAGATTTGCCAGACAATATTTGCATCCTTAACTTTGTGATTATTCATATTATCACTGACTACTCCATTTTGTGAAATATTGTCTGAGTGAGTTTTTTTGTCAGTTGGGAATACTGTATGTGATAAAATAGCTCAAAGTAACAACAATTCTCTCCAGCCAGTTTGCCATTATTTTGCAGTATTTTGAGACTCCCAGACTTTTTCTACTAAAGGCTTTACATTCCCCACTGTGAATAAACATTGCTCTGGCGTTTCAGAGGATATGGGTTCAAAATTAAAGACAAACAGTTGGACAGCAGAGCAGTCATTTACACCGCCACTCCTGCATAGACATCATTATAGGTTGCAACATGTCAGCATGCGGTACATCCTGATTTCATCTCTCACCACAGAGACACAATGAGCAAAGAAGCTCAGGGACCAATGAGTAGGGTTTCAGGATCATTGTATGAAGCATTGGATGTGGCCTTGTTTCAAAATACTGGTTTTGATTTAGCTGCCAAAAATCTTTCCTGTGGATTGCAAGGCCTGAAGCTGGATGGTTATAATAATAATTGTGGGCCTTTACGAGACCCGCTCCTTAGATACTTCCCTTTGTGCCCAAACAACAACCCTTCCCCAAAAGAGACATACAGATTATTCTTTAGCAACAGTCTGGTTTATTGCACTTCCTGATTGAATTCATTTTGACAATCTGTTGTTTGAGGGAATGGTGACACAAATGCATTTCCAATCCTTGGCTCTGGGATTTCTATTAAGATGAGTACAAGAGTTGTCACGAAAAGCACAAGTCAAGTGTAAGATTATGTCTAGATTGCTTTGTTTTGTTTAGGGGGTGTGAAAGAGGAAGCTAAGTTGTATGTGTACGCTGTCCAGCTTGATTCCTCTGGGCAAATCTTTGGCTTCCAATTTCATTTCCTATACCTACAGTACTCAACAAATTCCTGCTATTGAAAAGATTCACTTTCACAAGAAATTGCATCAAAAAGTCCTGAAGTATCCATAGATCCATCAAATTGCTACATTTTACACTGGAATAGTTCAGAGCAAGTTTTAAATTTTGTTTCATTTCCAAAACCCTCTATCTATGTCTATTATTCATGACACTAAATAGGAATGTAATAAAACACTGCATAAAACAGAGCAAATGAATATAGTGAAAGTTACAGTGGATTACTCACACCAGAGAGCAGACTTTGATTGGATTTTATTTTATGCAGTGAGAAAAAGGTAAATGTACATGAAGATGTTTTTAGAACTGTGTATGCATGCCTATACATTTCTAAAAATTAATTGGTGCATTGAAATTAGCTCTGTGCCTGTAATCACTTGAAATGGTTGAAAACAGCCATTTCAGAGTTGTTTATGGATTAGCAGGGTTGATATGTGTTAAGTCCACCCCTAGGCATGATTACTGAATGAGAGTCAGTACATACTGTTGTAATCAGTATAATTGTGGCATTGGGTAGAGCAAAGTGGTGTGGGGAGCTGGTTTCATGCATCACTTTTGCTCTTTTACAATCAGACATTTAATACAATTCCCTCTCTGTAGACTGTGAAAAGTTAGCACACACACTATCAACGGAACTTCATTGGCATGCACAACGCACTACTGAGCAAACATTTACAATGTGTTCCTCTTGTGAACAAATGAGTGAGACTAATGATACGCAGCCCATGTGTACCACTCTGGTCCTTTTAACACTGACCCAATTTTACTTTTCTCACAACTTAGCAGATGGAACAAGCTTTGGCTACAATTAATTAAGGATAATAAGGAGCATTAATTAGAACAGAAATGACGAGCAACTCATTAGTCTGATATGGATAACACAGAAAAGCAATGGGGAGAGAAAGGCAATTGAACCCCTGATGATAAATAGTGTTGAGCTAACAGAGGAAGGGGAAAACATTCTCATTCCAGCTAAATTGACTGAGCAGAGGACCCACTTTATTGTTACAGCATTTTTCACATTTAAATTACAACCCCATTTCCAGAATAGTAGGGACATTTTGTAAAATGCAATAAAAATCAAGATTCTGTGATTTGTTAATTCTCTTGAACATTTAACTGACAAAAGTACAAGAAAAATATTTCCAATGTTTTCACTGACCAACTTAATTGTATTTTGTAAATATATATATATATATATATATATATATATTTTTTTTTTTTTTTTTTTTTTTTTTTTTACTATTTTGATGGCTGTTACACACTGCAGAAAAGTTGGGACAGAGACATGTTTACCTCTGTGTCACATCAGCTTTCCTTTTAATTACACTTTTTAATTTATTTGGGAATTGAGGATACTAATTGTTGAAGTGTTGCAAGTGTACTATTTGCCCAATCTTGTCTGATACAAGACAGGCGCTCAACAGTCCGAGGTCATCACTGTCCGATTCTCCTTTTCATGATGGGTCATACATTTTTAATAGGAGACAGATCTGAACTGCAGACAGGCAATAGTCACATCCCTTCTATGGTGCATAGTGTCTATGAACCACTCAGTTTTAGCATGTGCAGGCCTGGCATTGTCTTGCTTCCTAGGAAAGATGTCATCTTGATGGCAGTTTATGCCTCTGTACAATCCAAATATATGCCTCAACGTCAGTGGTACTTTCCTACATATGCAAGTAACTCATGCCGTTTGCACTGATGAGTGCAATGATTCTACCTACACAGACTGAGATTTCTCTGGATTCCCTTAATCTTTTCACAATATTATGTATGGTAGATGGTGAAAGACATAAATTCTTTGCAATCTTGCATTACGAAATGTGATTTTTGAATTGTTTGACAATTTTCTCATGATATTTGGCACAAAGTGGTGAGCCATGACCCATCTTTGCTTGCAAAGACTGAAAAGCTCTTTTACACTCAAACACAAATCCCTCAGCTATTATCAATTCATCTGCTCATTGTGGACTGTTTCAAAAGAGTTGGATAATCTAACTTAGATAATCTTTCCACTTTTATTTTGCCTCTGTCCCAGCTTATTTGGAGTGTGTTGCAGCCATCAAAAACAAAATTTGTTTATATTTACAAAATACAATTATGTTGGCCAGTGAAAAAATTTTAAAACAAATATTTGCATGCCATCATGTGACATTGTGTAGCTCTTCTTTGCTAGCCATACGGCCTCTGTCTTTGCGTACAAAAAGGAAAACATCATAACTGTCACGTGTTAAGTGTGTTTTGATTCATGTTTTATTTCAGTTCTAGTTTTTGCTGTCAGTTTGTTAACTAGTTCAGTTCTCTCAGTTTCCCTGCCTGTTTGTTTCCATAGTAACAGATTGTGTTGAGTTTAAGTTCAGGTGTGTCTTGTCAATTAACTCGTTAGTCACTGTGTATTTAGTCCTGTGTTTTCCTCAGTTCCTTTCTCCATCAAAATGGAGGTTGGGGAGATGCCCTTGTATTTGAGAAGAGATCAGCTTGTACTAGTGTATTGGGCTAATCTTATGGGACATAATGATGATCACATTGCACAGCTAGTCTTAAGAAATTGTCAAGAGTGACTGAATGAGGGAGTTAAAAGCTTTGGGTGGTCTATCAAACAGAACGTTGAGAATATGGGGTTAAGTGAACTTAATATCTGTACTACAGTACCATACTCTACAGTTCCCCCTTGGACTTTTGATGAACTAAAAGTGGATCCAGGGCTACTTGAATAAAAGCAGGATAATGAAGTGGACAAATGGAGAGTTAGTAGATCTATAGCAGAACAATACAGGCAGGACATGATCATATTTACAGATGCTTAGAAAATAACTGGTAAAAGGGTGGGAGTGGTGCATGTGGTGCCTGAATTGGGGTTGGCTGAGGTAAAAGGCTAAATGATGATTTGGCTGTATATACGGTAGAGCTTGTAGCTATATTGTTTGCCCTGTTATGGGTATAACGTTATGGGGGTAATAAGTAGTTATAGCATCTGACTCTAGTTCTGCTCTTCTAAGTATCCAGAATTCCCACTCAGGGTCCAGGAAAGGCATTCTTCTTGATATTGTACAGTTGGCGAGTGTATTGCAAAAGGTGGGTTTCAAATTTTACTTCTTATGGGTTCCAGCCCACATAGGGGTGGAGGGGAAGAAGCTGGCTGATATATATGCCAAGAAAGCAGCAGGTAAAAACAACATTGATGTGGAGATAGAATACAGCAAAGCAGAGGTTAAGAGCATTATTAAAACAAGAACTTATGAAAAATGGCAATTCTTTTGGGATAATGAATCCTTTGGGAGACATTGTTTTAGTATACAGCCTAAAGTAAAAAAGATTGTAGGTATTGTCCAGGCTGAGAATTGGGCATACCAGACTTAATAGTACCTTATTTCTAATGAAAAAGCATGTTGATGGTAACTGTGGGTATTGTCTCTGGCGTAGCCCAGAAACAGAGCATGTATTGATTCATTGTAAAAAAATATCAAGATAGGCAGAGGCATTGCTCAAGTAGAAGCCAATGAAATTATCTTTGAATACAGGAATATTTTACAAAGAAATGCTGGGAAGATTTTTCATTTTCGAAGAAGATTTTTGAAGATTCTTCATTTAAAGAATACAGGGCTTTTAAAAAGAATAATTCTATAGAAAATATGTAACTCCTGTTGTACACTCCAGTCCAGCGGTGGCGGTAATGCAACACATAGTTGTCAACCGCCATTTAAAAATAGAAGAAGTTCCTTTGTCAGCTCATATAGGTGTAGGAGATAATGAATTGGCAGACAAATGTGTGAAGAAAGCAGCAGAGAAACCTGATATAGAGGTGGATATAAAATACAGCAAAGCTGAAGTCAAAAGTATAATTAAAGCTAAAGTTTATGAAAAATGGCAGTTTTTATGGGATAATAAACAGTCTGGGAGACACCTGTATAGTATTCAAGGAAAAGTGGAAAAGAACAGGAATACATAAGCGAGAAGAAGATGTGGTGTCCAGAATGAGGCTAGGACATACAGGATTAAATATAACTTCATCTATAATGAAAAAGCATGTTGATGGACTATGTGAATATTGCAATAGTCAAGAGAATGTAGAGCATATAATTATGTATTGTCCTAAATCCCATCAAGCCAGACAAAGATTGATTTCACAACTTGGTGAGAACCAGATGACATTAAATTTATATGATATACTGCAAAGAGGATCTGGTGAAATGTTTTCTCATTTTTTGTTTTCTTTTTTGAAGATAACTGGGTTATCAAAAATAATTTAAGGAAGTGTAGGTTGACCGGTTGACCACTTGATCCACACTCGAGTCCAGATGGTGACGGTAATGCACCAAAAATTGTTGCCAACCGCCATAGAAAAAGAAGTTCTTTTGTCAGTCTTCTTTAGATATTGTTGCGTTGTTCTGTTCTGTTCGTGTTTAGTCTGTTCTAGTTATCAGAGTATCTTGTTATTTTGAGTTTTATATTAATTAAAAGTATTGCTGCACCTAGATCCTCACTTTATCATCATTGCAAAACGCAAGTTGCATCACAGAACGCAAGTTGGTTTGATTGACAGGCTATCTGACCAATCATAATCCGCCATCCGCCAAATCCGCCATTTTTGTCCGACAAAGCAGTCAGGAGAGATAGTAGATTAACGTTAGAAGGATTTGAACTTGAAAAACGGAGTGTACTGACATCTTTCTGCAATTAAAACTACATTCCTTCTTATGTTCATTCATGTTTATTTGATGCTAGAAATTAACTAGAAGGAAGAGATGATCAGTTCACGAGCAGCTTTAACTGAGGCTCTACAACGATCTGTCAGACACATTAAAGAGCCACAAAATGGTATTTATTGTTTACATTTCTTTAAAAAATTACCAAATTTGAAAGGTGAGACTTTGTTTCATATCAAAAGTAACCTGGTCTGTCCTTTCTATCAGCGCGTTGTCAGTGTCCTCTCTGCTCCGCTATGTATTTTTTTTACTGCGTGAGAACATGGTGTGGCTTGTCGGACATAGCAACAGTAACTAAAGGGGGCGGCTCTTTGAGAACGGTCAATTTGCACGACAGGTATGATCCAGTTTACAGTACTTCTCATTAATATCTATGGTATCCGCAAATAGTAATTGACTATTGTTAGTAATTGACTAACAAAATCCAATGTTGTAATGTGATTAGTTATCAAGACACGCCGCACATGTTATCCAAGTTAGCTGTTACGCTTTCATCATCGGTAGAGCCACAGACCCTCTTATCTCCCAAAAATAATATCATTGCTGCGTCCCACTTCACATACTATCCATCCTAAATAGTATTCGAAATTAGAATTAGTGTGTCCCAAATTATAGTCTCTTGAAATTAGTATTCCAAAGATACCAGGATGGTCTACTTTTTTTCTGGTTAAAATCCAGTGCAGATTGATGCACACAATCCATTGCGCATTAGACAGAGATTCGATTAGAACTACAAACACGACGGATTCCTTCTCTGATTGGCGGATGTGCGAAGCAGACAGTTAAGTATAGAGGTTTAGATAAAGGGGTTTGAAAGATTAATAATCAGTATCTAACCTGGCGAAAATATATTTATTCAATGTTATCCACTTTATATTTCTTCTGCGACAGCATTGTGACCTTTTGTAAAGATATATTTGGTCATTAACTTTTAAATGCATCATGATGCAAACTCATGAGGAGAGTTCTCCGCATGAAAGACCCACGACTGGCAGATCAACGTTTCTCTCCGAAACAGTAGGAAATTAAATTAAATTGAATGTGGAGGATTTTTGTCCGTTAAAGACGCAATAATGACAAAGTATGTCCCAAAAAGTTTACCTCCTCTTCTGCTACACACTCAAAAGTATGTACTTTTTTTCCACAAAAACAGTAGATACTTTTAGGGCGTAGTATAAGTAGGCGAATTGGGACGCTGCACATCTCTAGCAGCACAAGCTTCAAGCAAGACCCAATAAGGTTTGTTCCTGTGCTTCAAGCAAGTATAGTTGAGCTTCTGTCCTGTTTAAGTTCGCTGATCAATATTTATATGTGAATAAAAGCCTAAATTCAATCTGTTTGTCAAATAAAGTGAACATGTCTCTTCAGAATTTTTTTACTAAACCGTTCCATTAATATGGATTATTTTTACAATCTCTTTATTAACTTTTGGAAGCATCAAAGTGGTAGATGAGTAGACTGTCAATGGAGGGAAAGAAATCTCTCAGATTTAATTAAAAATCTTCATGATTTTTGAAACGATATGAGGGTGAGTAAATCATCACAGAATTTACATTTTTGAGAGAACCAACCCTTTAAGTGAAATCAATTAAATGCGAATAACACAGTTAATATATATATATTTTTTTACACATTGCTTCTTGTTGAATGCCAGTAGTGTGCTTTTTTCCGTGTATTCTTTAATGGAATTTATCGGTAGAAAACCGATAGAAACTTGTGACTGTCAAACTGTAAGCTCTTAATAAATGACTGTCTCTGAGCTGCCTAGTATCCTTCAGTAATTGTCTCAAATACAGATTGGAAAGATTAAAAGAGTTGTTTTTGTTACTGTGTTTGTTTACTCTGTCTGTTTTGACAATTTTTACATAGTAAGAGGCCAATATGGAAGAAGAAAAAAGGGAGGTAAATGGTTCAGGTATCGGGATTTTATCTGCAATTTCATGTCTCAACTTTGCTTAGCTTTAACAGATGTATTGCAATGTTGTGGAAGCTACTTTGAAACTGTGTCTTACCAAGACAAACTTGAAAGATCAAGTCTGTGGGACTATCAGTTACATTTTGGTGCAGCAGCTTTGTTTTCCGTTTGTTTTTCCTCTTTTCTGGTGGATGGCAGGCACTTCAATGATTTTCAGGTCTACAGGAGGATTTTTATACTTGTTCAAAGTTGTACTTCAGCTTACCGAGGTCCCTACAAAGAACCAAAAATTCTGTTAGTAATGTTATTAAAGTGATAGTTGTGAACTTAAAATAATTTCCTCAGCCTTGTGACATTCCAAACCTGTTGGACTTTCTGTCTGTGGAACCCAAAAGCAGATCTCAGGCATAATGGAACCCCAGTCACTGTTCGCTTTCACTGCATGAAACACAAGCAGAAAAAACTTGTCACTCTTGCCTGTCTTCAAAACTTGAGAGCTCTGGTAATAAAGTACTTGCATGTGGTGCAGGTAACTTACTGTAATTCAATTGCCTCTGAAATTTTCAGATTATTTTAGAAATGTATTGGTTGTTCTGGGGAAACAAAAGAACAAATCTGATTATATCCATTCACAACATAATATTTATTGGCCAGTAAAGGGCTTTAAAATGGTATTTGATAGAATGAGGACACCTGTTGTAAATAAACAAAAACAGGCCAAACTATATTAACCACTTGTGTTATTCATAACAAACGCCAATGACGACAGCAGGAATCAGCTATTAATTAGTTATGGCAGCAATTTGAAGACACAGTTGTACAGAATACGTTGAATTGAATGATTAAAACAATCTAAGACAATAAGTCAATGATTTCCATTTGTTCATTAGTTCATTAGATTAGTTAGCATTGCAGCTAAAACCTTCATACCACATACTGTGCAATAAACGAGTGGTAAACACTGTAAAAACGTAGTAATGTATAATAAATTTAGTTTATATATGTATGTGTTTGAATATATTGAGTAGACTCTGTATTTATATTTATTTGGCGAGTTTACAAACCTTGTAAAGGAGAGGCGAACAAACGGCTGAAGCTTTGATGAGAGAAGCCGTTACTTTCAAATCCGATGATGATCAGTTGAGCTTTGTTGCACGCCAGCAGCTCGAGGATCACTGAAGCGATCTCAGCAGAGGAATAGCAGCAGTTTCGTGACAGAATACAACTTTTCTCCTCCTGCTTCTTCATATTATTATTATTATTTATTGTTGCTGTTTAAGGTTTAAATTAATCAATAAAATAGGCCTATACTAAATAAATCTAAGCCTATGTATAAAGAATCAAACTTAAATATAATAATAATAGGATAATAATAATCTTATTCTGGCCTCACAGAACCATTGGGTTGCTCCAGATGCTGGCTTTAATATAAGAGATCTTCAAGGAACCACTTAAATGTTAAAAGATCTTACAATAACCCTTTTATAGCATTCAAGTTCCTCTAATTTCCCCCAAAGCACTTAGATGTCTCATGGTAATGAAAAGGTGACTCTAGAACCTCTGAACTGAATACAAAGTGCTTAAAGGATCCCATAAGTTACAGCAAGAACCGCAAAGATTGTCAATGCTCCACCAGTAACCCTACTATAGGAGAAAGAGCTTTGAGGCACTTAAATTACATTTTGAAGTTCCTTAAGTATCCAACAGGATATTTGAGGCACCTTTAATTTTTACAGAGCAATTCAGGCAGAAAAAGCTCAACCATAACCAGCCGTCCACTCTCTCATCAAGCCTAATTGTGAGAGATTTTTTACTCCTATTCTTTTTTTTATAAATCAATCATTTTATATTGTGTTATTTGATAATGTCATTCACCGTGCTTCATGACGTAATCAATGAAGCTGCCTACACTTTTTAAAATAATAAGCTACTTGATTTTTCCAGGAACTTGTACACCCCCTTTGCAGTATATCTGCACTTTGGAAAACCAGTTCTATGTAAAGATATGAAGGGACAGATGCATACATCACACACATTCACAGGGTTAAAGGACTCTTTGAATTGCTTACAAATTCAGTTTTATCACAATTATGTTTGCATAGTTTGTTTATAGTGCTCTTGCTCTAATTTTGGTGAGAGTCATGTTGATTTTCTGCCAAAATGGGGTGTTGCAGTACATGACAGAGAATTGGAGAGACATGTCATATACTCGTTAAATCTTTCACCTCCTTTCCATTCTTAATCGTTGAGTGTGACAGACCTCCATCAGAGGAGGGTGAGATTTCAGCAACAGCAGCCGCGGTAGGTGTTGAGTTGGCTAGTGTGACAACAGCTTAAAGGGATAGTTCACCCAAAAATGAAAATTCTATCATCATTTACTCACCCTCATGTTGTTCCAAACCCGTATGTAACACTTGTGTGATACTGTAATGCAGTTAACAGTAAGAAACAGGTAAAAATGTTCCCTGGCGATTTCACCTAATGTGCTGCTTGTATAGCAGTGTACATTTGCTGTCCTCTGAATATAACTCAACATACAGCCATTATTGTCAAAATAGCTGGCAACAAAAGTGAGTACACCCTTAGTGATAACAGCAGTATGTTGTTTAACCATGCAAAGCTACATGTCCTATTCATCATTTTCATGACTCTATTCATCCTCGCAAGGCTCAGTCAAAGAAGTTGAGTCCTCGTGCTGTGTGCCAGGTGCAGAAACTGGCTTAAAAAAAAACAGACGCATGAGTGCTGCCAGCATTTCTTTAGAGGTTGCAGAAGCGGAAGGTCAGCTTGTCAGTGCTCAGACCATACACCGCACACTGCAACAAGTCAGTTTGCATGGCCGTCGTCCCAGAAGGAAGCCTCCTCTGAAGCTGGCTCACAAGAAAGCCCGCAAACAGTTTTCTGAAAGCAACCTCTCCAAGAGCATGAATTACTGGAACCATGTCCTGTGGTCGGATGAGACTAAGATAAACTTGTTTGGCTCAGATGGTGTCCAGCATGTATGGCGACGCCCTGGTAAGGAGTACCAAGAAAATTGTGTCTTGCAAGCATGGTGGTGGTAGCATCATGGTCTGGGGCTGCATGAGTGCTGCTGGTACTGAAGAGCTGAGCTTTATTGAGGAAAACATGGATTCCAACATGTACTGTGACATTCTGAAGCATAACATGATGCCCTCCCTTCAGAAACTGGGCCGAACGGCATGATAACGACCCCAAACACACCGCCAAGATGACAACTGCCTTGCTGAGGAAGCTGAAGGTGAAGGTGATGGAGTGGCCAAGTATGTCTCCAGACCTGAACCCTATTGAGCACCTGTGGGGCATCCTCAAGCAGAAGGTGGAGAGGCGCCATGTGTCTAACATCCAGAAGCTCTGTGATGTCATTATGGAGGAGTGGAAGAGGATCCCAGCAACAACCTGTGCAGCTCTGGTGAACTCCGTGCCCAGGAGAATTAAGGCAGTGCTAGATAACAATAGTGCTCACACAAAACATTGACACTTTGGACACAGTTTTGACATGTTCACTTAGGGTGTACTCACTTTTGCTGCCAGCTATTTTGACAATAATGGCTGTATTTTGAGTTATTTACAGAGGACAGTAAATATATACTGCTATACAAGCAGCACATTTACTACTCTAAAATCTATCGAAGTTTCATTTCTATAGTATTGTCCCTTGAGAAGATATATTAAAATGTTTGCTGAAATGTGAGGGGTGCACTCACTTTTGTGAGATACTGTATAATGTGTGTGTGTGTGTGTGTGTGTGTGTGTGTGTGTGTGTGTGTGTGTGTGTGACGATCAAATAATGGAAAAAACACAAAAACTGAACAAAAACTTCTAGCAGTATACAAATTTTGACCCTTCAAAATCTGTAAATTGAGAAAAATAACTAAAAAAAATAAAAGCACATAACATTTAAATTTTGGAAATTTCCCTTTTAGAACACCAGTTTCTACTCTTATTTCACCAGTATTATATTTGTGCTGTTGCTGTTCTACCAATTTAAATCCATGTTTAATACTCTTAATTTGTAGTTTTCTTTTCTTCCCTTCAAATTTATAACAAGGAACAATTTTTTTTCCCACATTATATTAAAGTTCCTGAATGTTTATGTTGGACCATTCAATCTCTCTCTGTGGCACAGAAATGTTCAGGTAAATAGCCTACCACACACAAATGAAAATAATCAGCTAATCAAATCTCACATATCAATGTCAGAACAGATCACATGAGCAGGGAATAGAATTATAAATGTCCATACACTGCAAATGAGCTAAGGAAGTCTCTATAGGAAACAGAAGAATTAGTAGATAACATCCTTTTTTAAAGCGCTCAGTTCATTCAGTGAGCAAGCGTTAAATGTTCTGTCCACTCAGTTGTGTAATATAGTGCGTAAAAAAAAAAAAAAATATATATATATATATATCCAACCAGTTTATCCGACGCGAATCCAAGAAATTTCAGTCCATTCCGCTCTTTGGGTGGCCCACCATGTTTCTCTCATTTACATTTACGCATTTGGCAGACGCTTTTATCAAAATTATCCACATTGCATTTCAAGGTACACATTTACATTCTTATCAGTTCTTGCTTTCCCTGGGAATCGAACCCATGACCTTGGCATTGCAAGTGCCAACGCTCAACTGTTTGAGCTACAGGAAGGCTCTCAACTCTCAAATACGAGTTCAGCGTCAGCGATTTGATAACTCGAACACAGTCCGAAATAGCACAAAAAAACCCGGCCTGCACATCACCGGATAGCACATTTAATTCACTTACATTAAATCATGACAAGCTTGAAATGATTTTCGATTCAGTATGGTTCACGACACGTAACAACTCAACAGATCACAAGTTAACATCATACAAGTGATATTACGAATACGAACAAATCATTCACAAAACAAAATACATCCATTAGTCTATACAGTAGGTTAGTTCAAACAAACAAAAAATTATTCAGTTTGAATATTGAACTCACCAATTCCCTTGAAAACAACTCAGTTAATAGCTATGTTGTTTCCTCCATGTGACGCAGCTGAAACTGTCACGCAGAGCTGATAAGCTGATCGATTCGATCTCAAAGTCTATAACTCGGTACAAAACTCACTCAAAACAGCAAAACTCATTCATTATATATTCCTAAACAATTCATGTCTTAGTTTTAACTAATAACTTCTCCAATATTCTTATTTTTCAGGGTTCTCAGTCAGCATAAAACAAATATTTTCCAAGTTCAACCAAACAGTCTCCGTCTAACTTGTGAGCGGATTTACTGTACCATCACTGAATCAACCTAATTGGTTCTACCTCCACAGTGCGATTTCATCATTTTACGGGTAAGGTTTTCTTCAGTATAGCTTAATTATATTTTAATATTATTGCATTTTATTAAATCAAAACAATTTATTTGATCATCTAAGAGATTTTTATTCATTATTTTTTTCTTGGAACTGTTAATTTGACCCTATTTTGGCCCTGGGCTAGACTGGGTAAACCCAGCCTGATCTGCTGGCGATTTGATTTTGCCCTGCAGCTCAGGCTGGAAACCTGTACATTTTTCTGTCCTGCTTCCATTACAAAGCTGCAGGGACCAATCACAAACTGGCTTATCCTGATGCGCTATTGGCAGGTTTAACACGATGACGATAGAGAAGTGACCGTCAATCCAATTCCTTTTAACCTCAAGACGATGCTCAATGGCTTGTTTAGTTTAGCAAACAAATCACTCGAATGGGTGTAAATACCACTCACTTTAATGTTTCTTGCACAAACTGCAAAAATCACTCGATGCCATTGCTGCTTCTGCAAACAGATGCTTAATGCTATAAACCAACACGTTTGTTGACACGTTTCCTGACTGGAGTTTTCACGTCGCTCTGCAAAGTATGTCACCTGGATTGTTGGTCTGATTGGTTGAAGGACTATCCAATTGCGTACAGAGTCATTTGAACATTGCCCGTTAATCACGCCTCTTGTGCATTAGAAAATACAGAGCAGACTCCCCAGACTAATGTTCAATCTTAAAAGATTGAGCTTGGTCTGGTGATAGCCAGACTAGCCGTGGGCTACTTGTAAGACGTTTTTGTTCTTGTTAAAGCTCAGACGTACTGTGTAACACACGAGAATGAACCTCATTGGTTCTCACACTTCAAGCAAGCATGCCTAACTTTCCTTTACCACAACTTATGTGTGAGTTGATTAATATTTATATGTGAATAAAAGCCTAAATTAAATCTGTTCATCATATAAAGCAATCATGTCTCTTCAGAAAATTTGGACTAAACAGCTCTATTCATTTGGATTATTTTTTACGATCTCTTCATGAACTTTTTAAAGGGGCAAAGTGGTAGTACATGTCAATGGAGGGACAGAAATCTCTCAGATTTCATTAAAAATAGCTTAATTTGTTTTCCGAAGCTGAACAAAAGTCTTACGAGTTTAATGTATAGTTATATATATATATATATATATATATATATATATATATATATATAAACAAACCAACCATCGAGTTCTGATGCTGGGCAATGGGTTCTGTGAAATGTTCTCAACTTTGTTAATGTCAAAGGAATTTTATTCCTTTTTGACATCTCTAGCTGTTTTCTCTTATCTCTTAATTGGATATCTTTTTGATATACTTAGTTTATGGCAAGTAAGATAAATGGAATCCATCCTTTCATCAGTTTGCTCATTCGTGGTTTTTAATGCTGCTTTGTGACTGATTTTATTTAGACGTCTGCACAACATCTGTTTCTGCAAGCGTTTATTTCTGCAACAATTTCAGCTGACAGCACAGACTAAATGCCAAACATGTCTTTTCATTACCTGCTACCGTCTCTATTTCCCTCATGCTCTGAAGAACTACGATTGTTTTCTGACTGTGAGTTAAATATGGAGAGCATTGATTGTTTTGGACGGTGAAACATCCGAAATAGAAATCAGTGGGGGGGTAGGGGGTACTTTACTGCTGTTCCTGGCAAACCCAAGTAAATCAGAGTCTGAGCCACAAAAGTGTCTGTATACATGATTGTTTTGCTAGCCGTGTCACTTACTAAAATCAGACTGTACCCAAGACCAAAGGGAAAGGCAAAAATAAAATAATGAGTAGCATCATTCTAGACTGTAGACTGCAATGATTTTTAATATGGGTTACTGCAGTTAAGTTATTGATTGTTTGTAATTATGTTTTTTTGTGATTACAGTGACAAGGGTTTGATTAAAATCAATCAAGCAAGATGTCATTTTTAAAAATATGCCATCTTCATAAATGTACATCTATTCCATTATTGCAAGAATGATTGAACATAGATCAATTGCTTTACACATTACAAGGATAATTATTTACACTAGGCTATAAATGTACAAATCTGAATTCAAAGTCTATTGAATTCAATAGAAATGTATAGGGAAAAAAACAAACCAAAAAGACAATTTTTTTCTGAGGAAATAGGTCACAGATTCAATTACAGTCACTGAAGCGTGCACCCAATCTATCATGCCAAATCAAGTGCATTTTAGCAGCCTAGTTTTCTCTGAATTTAATAGACGCATTTACTCTAGTGAAGATTCTGCAAAAAAAAAAAAATTACTGGCTTTGTTCCTCCTTTAATATATAGCTGTTTTAAATGTTATGCACACTGGAGAAATATTTTTCCTCTGAAGGTAAAAAAGAAAAACTGCTAAATCTAGCTTCAGGCTTTATATGTTTTGGAAGCAAAAACATTTTCACTTTTTCTTGATTCTCATTATACGTTTCAAAATTGCTTCTACACTGATGCAATTCAACTGTATCACCTCAACAACCACTGAGCGCTGAAGTGAGAGAGAATGAATAACATTTAAAGCAATGTTGAGAGCTAACTTTATAGTAAAAAGTAAAATGACTTGAATTTACAATTAGTGCATGTAGGAGTAATGTTAATTAATGAATAAATTAAAATTGCCATATTTAATATAAATGGTTTATTAACACAACTAAAGGTCAGCATGAATAAGGACAGCCCGAGGGGGAATCATGGTGTTTGTTGGATGATTCGAGGTTATGAATTCCTCCCCATCGGCTGCCTGTCATTAACTGTGTTGCTGTACATGGCTGAAGAGTTTTCTCGTAGACCTCGTTCACTGTTGGATCTCTGGTGTTGCTACATTACCTCAGGGCTCATAAGAGGCCAATTCTCATATTGTATTTCCAGATGACTGATAGTACAACAGACTTTATTTTCCTTGCTGTGTGAGTGGGGAAAAATCCAACCAGACATCAACTTGTCATCTAATCTCATCCTGTTAACTTTTTCATTTCCCTGTGTAGTTTCTCGTAGCTAGGTGGTTGCCATGGACATTACTAACACTGACCATCTCAAGAGGGCCTAATCTTTGTGCCTTGTCTTCACACTTTGACATCTCGTACCCTTGCAAGTTCATTTTTCATTAAAACTGTGTGCACACCATTTTGAACTTTTTTTTTTTAGTAGAAACTAGTTTTAACATTAAATTTAGCTCTTATTATCCAAGTTTGTGTTTGATCTTAGGCTTGTACAGAGTTTCATATTCAGCAGTGGAGAAAGCTCCATAAAGAGTCTTAAATAATTCATGACACCAGATTTAGATTTGTGAGCTTCGCTGTTCAGAAACTGCAAAATTCCACAGTACATTACTTTGTGGAATTGCCATGGTTCTGCGATTTAGGCTTTGCTACACTTCAGCAAGTTTGACATTTTTCTTATTTTTTTCTTGTAGTAACACCGTTTTGTACTGATATAAATATATTTGTCTTGATTTAGCTTTAATGAAGAATGTGTAGGAATAATTTTAACATTTAATGTGAGCATAAAGAGCATCATGTCCATTTAAACATGGAATGAATTTAAAAATATCAAAGGAACACTTGCCTCTGTGAGTTAATGGTTATATGATGTATTATACTCATATTCCATATCATACAATGCACAGACAGTTATTCTTGAATGTTAACCGCAGATAGCATGAAATATGTCCTGTCCACCATTCTGTCCTCTTCTGGTGTACATTAAGGACTGTTGGCTTGTCCCAGTTCCATTTTAATAGGACAGACATGAGTGACGAATGGAAACAGCCATCTGAGTGCTCTAAACACTAATGCAATGCAAATGGAGCAAGATAATGTGCTGTGAGTAGCATCTTTTTACATTTTCATCATGTTTATTGTATTCACATGCAAATGTTAAGCCTGGGTAATAGATTTTACTCAGTTCAGTTGTTGTAATTTGTCTCACCTAAACATGAAAGGTGATGATATATTGTTGCTTATTCTGTTTTGTCTCTTTTAGTATGCCTATCAGTTGATGTACATTATGCCGGAAGTGAATAATCAAAAACAAAATAGACAACAGAGGTATTTTGGAAAACTTGATTGTATATTATAAACAAGCATGAATCACCTTTTTATATTATTTGAGAGATTAAAATTAATTTGCAACACTGGCAAAATGACAAGCAGGTTAATGGGATAAATTAGAGGGAGTAATAACAAAGGAGCTCATGAAAAGATATCTGGTAGCATTCCCCATCATCTCAATGGCTACTTGGCTGGAGCAGGACCCCTCGGAATTGTCACAGGAAAACCATGTCCTGATACTGCTGATTGGCTAATGGTACCATGAATCTCAAGGCCTTCATAGTGGCTATTCTGAGCTGTGACGTCCAAGACAGCAGAAAGAGAAAAATATAAGTCTTGAGATGGTGTAGACTAATGTAACAAATAAAAATAATACTTTGTTACAGTAGCCTACTTAAGTATTTTTTAGGAGAATCTGTACTTTAGGCCTACTTGAGTTTTATATTTGTCAAATTTCACTTTTACTCCTACATTTCCCCAAAGCATATTATGGTGCATTCAAGTCATGTCGTAAATATCGTTACGAGTTCGAACGCACTAACGTCACCACAATGTCGTAATTACGAGTGGGAAGCTCGGGATTTTCTTTAAGCCCCGATCTTTACGAGTTGGGGGCGTGTCGGAATATAGGTATAACAGTCAGGCTTTTCTATTTACAGCGAAGTAGCCTAAGCTAATTGTCTGCAAAAACTATAAACTATAATAGCATTAATATAATAATATGTAACAATAAAGTTTACTGTGGCAGCATCATAAATTAATAATAAAAAAAGCAAAAATGAGAGGGCCTCTAGAGGCGAAATAAAAATGATCATGTTTGTTTTGACACGCGAGAGGCTGCACGCTGCACAAAGCTGGACACTTCAGAAACGGATTTAAATATAGACAACAAAACGGTATGACTACAGTACATGTGTTTTCATGTCATTATAAAGTAATTAATTTGTTGCTATGCTGCATTAGTGCAGAACAGCAGTATATTGATGCTGAGAGGATACATTACCTCAAGCTGTTATATGGAAGTAAAATAATACCAAGTGTTTTTGAAACAAAAAAGCCTGTTGAATTGTAGGCTACTACTTGAATAAAATATGCATTGCATTAACCATGCTTGTATTTTAATGCATTGTATTTTAGGGCTTGCATTTTTATGGGCTGAAATTTAGCATGGTTGAATATTTAAAGGGGCATTCGGCAACTATTTCAACTTAATAAAACTGTTTAGAAATCATTTGGATGGTTTAATAACCTGTTCTGGAGAGAATGGTGACTTTCCCCGCTCCCCCCAGCATTCCTAGGCGGAAAACCAACCTTGCAACATGGGGACTAACGTCCCGGTAAGTTGGAAATAGGAAGTCTCGTGAGAAGCGAGAACGAGCGAGAAACACAAACTGCTTTACGGCAATTCGACAAACACACACCGCCCTCAATGTGTATGATATATGACCCACCTCGGTAGACATAGCTCCACACGATAAAGTTGGCCGGCTCCGATAATAACAAATGCACATGAGCAGCGGTAGAAAGGGGAGGAGGGTGCCCAAGTGAGTTTTTTTACGACATTGTGGTGAAATATACGCCTCACCGCTGTAGGGGGAGCTCGTTGAGAAAACATGCGACAACAAAAGTGAAAATCAGCGAAGAAATAGCTAGAGTTGCCTAATGCCCCTTTAAGCTGTGAATGTTTCAATTCAAAACATTTCAAACCAGGGGCGGATCTACAGGGGGGCAAGGGGGGGGCAGGTGCCCCCCCACTCTAGAGCCTTGCCCCCCCAGCTGCCCCCCTAACTTTGATGATCCAAATACTGTACCTGTAAAAACAACCCGCAAGCTTCTCAAAACAGTGAACTAAACGATACATTTACCAAAAGTGAACAATTTAATTTTTATTAAAGCCCCATCCCCCTCCCCCTCAAATACTTAGTACGTCCCTGATTCAAACGTAGAGCGCCGTTCGCTCAGTCTGGCTCACACACACACACACACACACACACACACACAGCGAGTCTGCTGCGGTGCGGTGGCCCTGCAACCCGACTGGAGAGACTGAGCTGCCCCAGAGCCTCTGAAGGTGAAGTGAGTTTCCCCAGGTGTAGTTAAACACACGTTTGACTTAAAGGGGAAATGAAGCAGTCAGTCAACGCCACGATATCACGATCCATCTGCTGTCAAGACGCTGATCTTGACCATGTATTGCAACCATGGTGTTGACAAGAGACAGGAATATGATGGCAGACATCGCAAACAATGTTTCCATGTGCAGTTTGTTAACGTTAGACGTCGTCTTTTTGTCTGGTACTAATAAAGTTCACTAGCTAAACACTAAGTTAGCGTTAGCTAGTTCATGCTTACAGCTGTTAGCTAACAATGACTGTACCTAACGTTAGTTGTTCGCTGGTTCGACCTGCTTACATGCATCTTTCACTGTATTTTACTGAACTCAGCACAGAGCAAACCCACCCCGTGACGTCACAGGTTATAATACTTCACAATGGCGGCGCCCTTGCCGCGAAAGATATAACGGTGTTTCTTTTATATGTTAAAATTTGTCATGTTTCTTATATAATTTTTGATAATAGTGGACATCCATCTTGTAAATCATGTAAACTTGACTGACTGCTTCATTTCCCCTTTAAAGTTACATTTGTAATGAATGTATACATGCTAAAGACGATTCAGCATCAGCAAAAACAGCGATTCTATTACGTTAGCCAAAATCAGCGGTCAAATCGCTCCCTCGTGATTTGTAAGAGCACTCTTCACTTTGATTAGCCTAATTTTGATTTTAGTAAAGACAAGAACAGCTTAATAAAAAATCTAAATTGTTTGTATCCATAATGCTTACTGATGGTCGCCGTTACGCCGACGTTACGTTACAACACACAATACAGTGCCAGTTAGGAGATCGATCATTTGATTAGCTAAGCAAATCCAATTCCTCTCAGATATCACAGCAATGAAACCAGGTTACAACTGGGGAAATAACAAATACAATTAGGATTATTATATTAAGTAGTCTAAACATAACTGGTGTGTGTGCATGTGATAAATCTTTCTGATTTTATATTTGTTATATAGGCTATTATTAGCTACATGGCCCTACAGTGTAATGTAATACAAGGATAACCAGAGGTTTTCACATATTGACTTTTGCAGGCAAGAGTAGTTGAAGAAAGTAGCTGGAGCCTAACCATTAAGGCTAAAAGTCCTTGGACACAATTATTGTACTTTTTTTAATATTTTCATTTAGCTTTTTATACTTTTACTTTTTAAAAGATGTACTGTTTTGTTTTGTTTGAACACTGCACTGGGCTTATTCCTGTTGTGAATTAAAAACCTTTGTAGTGTGTAAGGGCATGATTAAACAATAACTACTGTGTTTTTGTGTTTGTTTTGTTAAAGCAATTCACATAGGGATTCCCATCGTCTACCCCTGCCACCCTGCCAAGACCTCTTGCCACCCCTTTGCCCCCCCATGTAAAATTTTCTAGATCCGCCACTGTTTCAAACACATTTTCATCAATAAAATTACAATAATACATATTCACCTTTCATATTTCACTTCCAAAATATTCAAACTGATTAAAAATACAACCTATAATATTCAACAGGCAGTTTTCGGTCCATTTTATTTCGCTTTGCAAATTCGCTTCCACAAATTCAGTGGTTCAAATTTGACAGTAAATTCAATGTTGACATCCAGGAACTGCAGGAAAAGCTGTAGATTACCGAGCATAATCTCCATCTGCTGTTAGTCGACCTCACCAGAAGCGAGGCAAGCGCGTGTTGTTGACGAAGACAGAGCAACAGTTAGAGCAAGCCATTCATTCATAAAAACTCATTTACAACAATGTAAGTGTATTTGTGATTATTATGAAGTCTGTTTTATATGAAATTCATTGTCTTCATGGTTACTTTTCCTGTGTAGCCTACATGCATCTTTCTCTACCGTGAACGAGATTATAATGTTATTCCCCGATGCGAATGCACAGATCCAATGTTACATTTGAGTTTGACATAAATTTATCTTGGTTAAAAAAACCCATAAATTTCCTTCTCTGCGGGCCTCGAGTGAATTCACGTAGTGTAACAGCGCAGCGCTTCTGTGTTGTATGTCACACACATCATACACATGACCAGCGCCGGCCAATAGTGAGCCTGACGTACAACACAGAAGCGCTGCGCTGTTACACTACGTGAACTCACTCAAGGCCCACAGAGGAGGAAATGAATAGTTGAATAAAGTCGTTATTTATTAAATTTTTTTTGTGCACAAAAATTATTCTCGTCGCTCGATAAACTTAAACTTGAGCCACAGTAGTCACTTGGACTATTTTAACGATGTTAATAACTTTTCTGGGCCAGCAGGTTTCAATCCCATAGAAGCCTATGGAGGGTTGATCCAGCTCTCAGATTTAATAAAAAAATATCTTAATTTGTGTTCCGAGGATGAACGAAAGTCTTACGTGGTTGGAACAACATGAGGGTGAGTAATTATTGACAGAATTTTTATTTTTGGGTGAACTATCCCTTTAATGTAGCTTAATGGACTAATACAGTGATATAAAAGACCAAAATGGCAGGTAAGCAGATGGACTCAGAATATGAACTTAACGCGCAAAGTTTAGTGCTGAGCGATTCCCAGTTATACTGGCATAAAGTTTGCTTGACATTGGACATTCGCTGATCTCCCTGATGCTGTGTCCATTTCGGTAACCTAAAAAACTGTATTCCATTGTTCCTATGTTTTCCATATGTATCGTGTGAGGTACTGGAGCAGTTTTTAACGCAGCAGTGACTTCCAGGCATGGTAAAACAGTGCGGAATTGCAAGAACCTCCTCTACTACCGAGTTTACAACACACGTAAACAATCATGTTTTGCCTCCGGGATCCTGCCAACATGGCGGAGAGGGGAGGGGCTCTGTACCATGACGACAACTCCTCACTCTCAATTCGGTTGTTAAGTCTGACGTCACGCGTGTCCAATGTCAAGCCAATTTTACATTTAGTAATTTAGCAGACGCTTTTATCCAAAGCGACTTACAGTTAAACTAACAATATAGGACAACAATACACTGTAAAAAAATGGGAATGGCGTCAATTCATATTTAATAATCAAACATTAGTAACATATGCATAATAAAAAAGACTATTTGTAGTTTGGAATCACACTGAGCTGACTTCAACAAATTCTAGTTATTTATTAATAACATTTTACTCAGTTTTGTTTGAATAAAATCAGCTGTGAATCGTTAAGTAGAATTTAATTATATTTTATCAGGAAAGTCAACGATGCAGAAAATTGGTAAATGTTACTCATTGGGAGGTCTTTGGATTTAATCACCTTACACTTCCGCTCCAGCTATTTTCAGCCACATGGATCGTCAACATTTCAGAGACTGCCATTTTCCCAAAGGTAAGACTTGTATAAGTTAATAATCATTTTACAAGGAGTTGCTGTAACAGTTAGCAGTTGAACATTGTTTTGCATTGCTGCAATTATCCAACATTCCAACTTTATTGGGTGAAAGTAAAAATAAAGATATGTTAGCCTAACTTAATGTAACGTAACAGTGATTCTGCCTACTGTTTCGACTAAAAGCGTGGTAATTAATGACTGAAAAAGTAACCTAGTCGTTTAAATATCACAATTTTTTTTCAAAGTATAACGTTATAGATAATGGCCTTTAAGATACCAGCTATGTTAATCGACTTTTGCCAATTTTCCTGGCATCGGCCTGCACCTCCACCCCTCCCCCACCCCAAACTAGCTAACGTTCAGTTCCTTGTGGTTACACATTTTCCCTTTGCTGCTTATGTGTTTAGTATGTTCCTGACAGAAATGTGCATGATCATTTTCTAGTACCTAAGTGACTATGTTTGAATAAAAATAAGAATAAAAAATAAGATTTTATTCATATGTAGATAAACTTTTGGTGTTTGTTTAGTTACTCCTTATGTTTCCTCTTATGTATGTGTAAAATACAATTTCAAATTAAATCTAAGCTCATTTATCATTTCTTTTCAGATGCATGAAGAAACTTTGACTAAAATTTATCAACAGGTATGTATTTGACTTGTATGAAAAACACAAAGCTGTGATACCACATTTCACATGTTGATTATTACTATTTCTTGATTTATATTTTTTTGCATTATGTAACTGTACAGTTTCTAACAGGAATCATTTTAAATAATCTTTGTAAGTGCATGCGAGAAACTACCAACACTGAAGATTGTAGTATGCTGCACAGTCAGATGATTTAACCCAGAGTGTACATGAAGGTCATAATATCATCATCAGAATAAGATTGCTTCTTGCTAGAGTTGTAAGAAGAGGCTTTAAAGCTGGTTTCGTTATTTATATTTTATATCTTTCAGATCCAGGATGAGTTTAACAGAATCACAATGGTGCATCTTGAATCAAAGTTCATGTCTAAGCTGGATGAATACACTCCGAGGCTTCTGAGCATCTTCCACTCCAAAGGTGGAACCATGGGGTTGAGGTTGCAGGCCATCCTACTCAAGGTACCCTTAAATGACTATTATGTTTGTATATTATTTTGTAATCAAACTGCTGGAATATAATGCACTTATTACTTAAATCTACAGGAGGTAATGTTAGCCTATGATTCTCTCTGATAAAGGAATTAAATAATAGCTAACATTTTAAAAAGTTTGTATACACTCAGTGGTCACTTTATTAGATACATAATTATTCAAGTTTATATTTTTCAGTTTTTGTTGACATTGTCAGAAATGTGTACATTCAGTTATATGTTATTGAGTCAAAGTTAAAAGCGGTGCTATAGACGCTTTCAACGGTAACAACATAAACAAACGGTACTGCGCATGTGCATTACTCTGGACCAAACTTAACTTCCGGCGGACTTCCGCAAAAAATCCATAACAAGTAAATAACCTTAGTATTAGCTGGTATTTCTTGCCAGTCGAATTAAAGAAACGTAACTTGGCCAAACTGAAATGTGATAAGGTCACACTACCAGACCCGTTGAGCAAAAATTTGAGACAATAATGTTTTTCTACCAACATGTCTGATTTACCGCTGTGTTTCCCACAGAATGAAACTGGCGAGTGCGGCGTCGGCGGGGTTTTATAAGGTTAACATACTAGCTCTCATTAGCTAGGCTCCTTACATGCTTGCTAATAACCTTTTTTCAAGGTGGGTTGCCGAGATTGACAGCGTGTTGGATGGATATGTGCAGCGTTGTTCATGATACTAACCATTCAATACACAGACTGGTCCGCTGTCAATGTGTTTGCGGGAGAGAGAGAGAGGGAGGGAGTGAATATGCGCTGCATGCAGCTCTGCAGTCAAATACAAATTTTCCCATCTTAAATAGTAAAAAACATGGAAATCAATATTTGGCGATCAGCGCTGATAATGTGGTGGGCTGCCACTAATAAATGTATGGGAAACACTGTAACGATAGCCTACACATATTTGAATACCGCCGTCTCCCTCCTCGTTAGGAAACCTTAACATTTTATTTTCCAAATTGCGTTTGCTCCCGAGGTCAGGCTGCACCCCACAGCGCAACAACCTGCTCATCACCTTAACTTTCACTGCATTTGTAGTCGATGCCATATTACCCAGTAAACACTAATAAACAAACAGAGCGGAAGTTAACTTTGGGCTGGCACATCACCATGGCAACGGGTCCAATGAAAGGGTCTATACTGGACGGCATTGTGCTGAAGTGTTTGTAATTCTTTGTTTTGCATATTTACATACATGTGGGGACATACATGTTGGAATATTAGTAATACCTTCGAATAGTCCAGTAGAAAATCTTTCAAAAGTAATAAGCTCAATGCTAAAACCTATACATTAATACCCAACGCGTTCTCACCCCAAGGCGTCATCTAAATGACAATTTTGACCATGCTTCAATATCCGACGCTTTAGGTACCCTTTAGCGTCAGTTACTTGACGCGATCCTAGGGCGTCATGTAACTGACGCTAAAGGGTAGCGTCAGTTAGATGACGCGGGTAGGTTTAGGTCTGGGTAGGAGGGCGTCATCTAACTGACGCTAAGGGTAAAGCGTCAGTTACATGACGCCCTAGGATCGCGTCATCTAACTGACGCTAAAGGGTGCCTAAAGCGTCGGATATTGAAGCATGGTCAAAATGATTCCCAACGCGTCATTTAGATGACGCCTTGGGGTGAGAACGGCTGTAATACCGCCTCTATGACCCTGTCAACAAAAACTGAACATCATAAAAGGAGACTTTATGCCAATTGTATTGAACTTAAATTGTACAGGTGCACAAATTTAAAGTGACCACTGAGTATACACTATCACTCACAACCAGTGGCACATGTTTGAGACTTGCAAAGTAGTGTATTGGCATAACTGATTATGTTCCATGTTGTTGATTGGAAACCAAAGCCCTCAACCTGCAATGGTTATGTGATTAACAGCCATTTTAAGCATATCTGTTTAGGTATATCTTTTTTAAACATGATTTATTGAAAAAGTCTGCCGCGGTCATCTACAAATTTACATTTATTCATTTAGCTGACACTTTTATCCAAAGCGACTTACAATTGCTATATATGTCAGAGGTCACACGCCTCTGAAGCAACTAGGGGTTAAGTGTCTTGCTCAGGGACACATTGGTGTCTCACAGTGGATTCGAACCCAGGTCTCTCACACCAAAGGCATGTGTCTTATCCACTGCGCCATCACCACCAAATAATGTGCAACATATGTGGTTTACATAACCATATAGCAACTAGTTTAGCGCCAGTTATCACTCAGTTCTGTGTACTTACTGCTTAAAGGAATACGTTGAGGAACAGCTAGTCTGGCTCTGTCCAAAAAATTTGCCTACCAGCACATATAAAGCTCACCGATTGACATGTTATGTCTTGTTTGTTTAATCCATACAAAACCCAAGGTGTAAAAATTGTGTGGTTTTATGGGAGTTCATATGCACTGTTAGTTGACACCTAAGACATTTTGTTTAGCAGTAATGTAAGCCACCTAGTGTTAAAAGTTGCAGCTTTAAGAATGTTTTATGTCATTAAATGATTTTTACACCATGAACTTGAATTATGTTTATGTTTGTCATTTCAGGCTCCAAGCAACCCTAGCATCAGCATGACCAGAGATGTTGTCATTCGGTGTTTGATGGTGTATCTTGGGGAATCCACAGATCACCTCTTAAAGGAGTATGATGTAAGTTGACGAACATGTTAAAATATAAAGAAGGTGATCTGTCTCATCTCTAGGGCTGGGTGTCGACAGCCAAATTGCTTCGACACTTATTAAAAAGTGCCTGGTCATTCTGTACCAAATTTGATAATGAGTAAATCTCATCAGCCAAGCCAATATGCATGCAGCATGCTTGTACTACCAAGATCTACCAAGATGCTGCTCATTGGCTGGCTAAGGTTAACTTAACATCATAGATGTGCACCAGGAAAAAGACTACAGTATAATACTCCCAGAGGGTCACTAGGTGACCAGCCTGTGTCAGTGAATGTAGAATAATATGTGTGCAATAGATCACAAAGTGCACAGACAAGTGCTGGCAAGAAATTAATTTCTGTAGCAATGAATGGATTTAATTTAGCCGATTTAACTGTGACTAAATTAAGACCATCATCTCTGGTGTCACTGAATTGTTTTCATGTGGTGGTCAGCTGATTAGATCCTTTTTAACTTACCTGGCATGAAAATATGCTTATGGAAGTACTTTACCTCTGATTTTTTTCTGTAACTGAAGCAAATCATGTGCAACAGCCATGATAGCCACAGGTTTTCTTGTCCAAAGGGTTGAAAACAATTTGGGAGTTGTTGAATTAGAAACTTCTCCTTTGGTGGTGCAGTCTGAAATACCCAATGTTGTTGCTTTTTCAGGATGCTGATAAAGACAGTGTGTCACAGGACCTTGCTGTACAAAGGATTAAAATCTACAACATCAAGCCTACTACGCCAGAGGGTCCTGATGACATCGGTATCGTAGTAGAGGGCGTGAAAGTTCTGACTGCTCTGGGTAACTTTCCAAGGGCTTGCTCCATGGTCATTGGCTTGGCATATGCAGTGAATCTTGCCTATCCCAAGGAGCTCAGGTACACGCTTGAAGTCTTCCAGAAACTCCTTCTTGAGCTGGATTGTTCAAAGCTGTCCCCAAAAGTGAACAGCCTCAAGAATAAGCTACTAGCTTAAGAAAAGGGACCCTCGCAGAATGAAAGGGGACAATTAAGTCACTGTCAAAACTGTCACACGGTTACCCACTCATTGTGAAGGAACTGCAAACTGTTACTGAAGGAGACCTTTGGACTTTCTGATGAGTTCAGTCGTTAGTGTTCGGACTTGGAATTTGAAGATTACTTTACTCTTCATAAAAGTGACCAAATTAAACATAAAGGCACCATAAAGATTGTTCACGCTGCCCTGATTGTTCTTAACTTTCTTCCACTTGATGAATGTTTGGGCATTTTCTTTTTCAACTGTTAAGTAACTGAAAAATATTGATTTTCAGTGCAACATGGGGTTGTTCAGAAATATCAAACCAACCATACTCATTTGGCATTGTGTTTTTGAATTTATATTGCCACAGGCAGCTGTTATTGTACATTCCTATGTGTACACCAGGGGCAAATTTTACATCTTTTAATTGAGAAATTTGAACAAATTCATGTGATTGTTTAAGTGAGACCTCTTTAAGCAAAAAGTAAAGTAAGGCTAATGGAATTACTTGACCTTATCCCAGGTTCCATGTGATATTTGAATCAATTACTATTAGCCGTTTGAATAACATAATGGCCCTGACGATTTCAATTGGCACATGTAATAAAATATTTTAAATAAAAATGTAAGAAAAATTTGTAGACTAAAAACTGTCATAACTGTCATTGTCATAATTTAAATGCAGTAACAGGACTAAACCTTAAATCACATCACAAATCACTGGAAAATTTAAGCCAATGATGTAGCAGAAATTAAACACCATTAAATGAACAAACATTTATTAACATCCGAATCCCAAATGCCATTATATTGTCCCTATTGTACGCATACATGTTTTCTGCCTTTGTTTTCTTAGCCTCTTTCTGTGTTTTATTGTTGTATTTTGACATTTTGCACTAAACAACTTGAAAAATGTCAGATAAACATGTTTAGAAAAAAATTGACAAATAAATGTTTACCTGCTGTTATGCATGATGATTTATTAACCCAATTTAATTTACCTGTGGCACCAAGAAGGCATGATATTGAGTGTATTATACATAGAAAAATTATGGCAACAAAGTGACATCCAATATAATTGAATAGATTTAAAGCAATGTGATAACAATTAAAACTTCAATTTAAACAATTCATTTAGGTACGGATAAATATGAAACGCAGAATAAATGTGTTGAATTAGGCAAAAATGTGCAAAAATATTACTTAATATAACTTATTTTTATCCAGATATTTAGTAAATCTAAATTCACTTCTAGATATTTAGTAAATCTAAAGCAATTTCTCCTAGATATTTAGTAAATCTAAATTCACTTCTCCTAGATATAGTAAATCTAAAGCAATTTCTCCTAGATATTTAGTAAATCTAAAGCAATTTCTCCTAGATATTTAGTAAATCTAAATTACTTTTGCTCAGATATTTATTAAACATAAATTGCTTTTCCTTGTGAAACTGATTTGGATTTACTAATAATATTTTGGCTTAAAATTTTGCATGCTATTACTAAATTCAACACATTTTAAGTGTTGCTTTTATGAACATGTACTCATTTTTTTTGGTTTAAATTTAGTTAATTTATTCAATACTTTTTAATCAAAGATGTAGAACTTAAAATCTATTCAATTATATTACGTGTCACTTTGTTGCCATAAATTTTTTAAGTAACCATTGGTCACATTTTTTACAGTGAATATGCAAGTGACCCTTCCCAGTTTAATCTAATGCAGTACATGTACGTAGGCATACTTCCCCAATAAGGTGCGAGTTTGGTCTTTTATATCACTGTATTAGTCCCTTAAGCTAAGCGTTTTGTCCCGACGGAAGGGGAATCCTTGCGTATGATGAGGTATTGAGGGAAACCGATTATAATCCCGTTCATGGTAGAGAAAGTTGATAACATGTAAGGCTATACAGGTAAAGTAACAATGAAGTTAATGAAACATAAAAACAGCTTTTGTGCCTTTATCATCTTTTCCGCGACCCAGATAATCATCACAAAAACGTAATGCATGCTCAATTGCTGTAAATGAGTTTTTATGAATGAATGGCTTGCTCTAACTGTTGCTTGGTCTTCGTCAGCACCCCCTTCTGGTGAGGTCGACTAACAGCAGATGAGGATTATGCTTGGTAATCTACTACTTTCCCTGCAGTTACTGGATGTCAATGTTGAATTTACTGTCAAATTTGAACCACTGAATTTGTGGAAGTGAATTTGCAAAGCGAAATAAAATGGACCTAAAATTACCTGTTGGATATTATAGGTTGTATTTTTAAACAGTTTGAATATTTTGGAAGTGAAATGAAAGGTGAATATGTATTATTTAATTTGTAATCATGAAAATGTGTTTGAAAAGTTTTGAATTGAAATATTCACAGCTTAAATATTCAACCATGTTGAATTTCAGAACATCAAAATGCAAGCCCTAAAAATACAAAACATTAAAATGCAAGCAGGGTTAATGCAATGCATTTTTCAAGTAGTGCAATTCAACAGGCTTTTTTGTTTCAAAAACATTTGGCATTATTTTACTTCCATACAGTTAAAACAATGTGACAAAAATACACGAAGTACAACCCAGATGTTTAATGTTACGATTGTTACCATCTATTTGCATTTGCATTTGTCCATCTGTTTGCTTTTAATTTTTAAGCAAGTGACATGAGAAAGCTAACTGTATCGTCATGCAGCCGACAGAGACATAACAAATAAGCATTTGATTGTAGATGTTTTTTACGAGCCCCTGAGGGGACCTTTGCAAAAAAATAAAAATAAAGACTATTGCGTGCGCACGAGAAACGTATCGCGTGCGCACGAGAAAACTATCGCGAGAAAACTTATTTGCAAAACGTATCTCGTGCGCACGCATTACAATTTCCGGTTTGCGTTATAGAGGGAATGCATTAACGTCACTTCCCCGCCGGAACACGTCCCCCTCAGCCGGACTGAGTGGCAGAAGAGCTGCTGCGTGACTGGATTTAATTGACGAAACTGCGAAAACGCGAGTAAAACAAACGATTACCAGTTTAAACTAAAGATTGGACTCAATATAGTGTTCCTTACAACTTACTAAAGATCCAGTGATCCATGGATATTGACATGCAGCCAGGAATCGTGTTTCCTGACATTTATATGTGCCTGATTTCGACACCGGGGAAATACATACAGCAAATTTGCCTGTGAACGCTTTATATAAATACAATATAGGCAGGTCTAAATCCAGGTGATCACTTATATCAATGTTATATATGGGTAATTCCAGCGTTATGGATGTGACATTTGAACTCATAATGACAGGTGAAATGTCTCAGAAAAAAAAAGAAAAAAACTTCTTACAATATTTAAATTGGAAATGCATATTCTCAGAGCACCCAATCTGGGGGATTGACAGGCAAAATATGTTTTTCTAAAATATATTTAAGCACCCCCAAAAAAGGAAAATATGCATGCGTTATGGATGTGACAGGAAATGACAGAGTTTTTGGTATACTGTTCGATTTCCTTTAAAGTCTGTGAACTTTTAAATCCAATGTATAAATATTGCTATCCACATGATGAAGGGGTCTTAGCTGAACATAAAAATATCAATGTTTAAAATATATATATTTTTATGAAGTGTATTATGAGGAAAAACCAACGTTATGGATGTGACAAAAACCCTGTTATGGATGTGACGCGTCTGAAATACATAGAATCTGTTTGGAAAATCAACAATCAAACCATCATGGCACTTTTGTTGACGCATAATGGCGGTGTTTTCACATTAAGAAGACTGTCTGAAATGATTCTGAAGATCCCCCAACCCCCCCCCCAATTATGAATTAGTTATTTTTTTAGCTTGGATCTTACTGTACATCTTAATTCAATATGTAAAATAATTGACATGAAGAGAAGATGAGGGTGAAGGTATTTATTTGATTTATGTATTTCATTCGTTCATGCTTAACACTTTCATCATTATAATTATAATTCATGAAAATTCTTCTTAAATAATGATATAAAGTAGGTTGTTATATTGTCATGGTATCTTATCTGAGGTGATGACTCTGAGGTGACAAAGCTATTTGATATGACACATTAATATAACTAGATTTTTATTCAATTTATTTTCCCTGATTGTGTGCGGTTTTTAGTATCATCTTACCATTTTATCCATCTGTCGTTGTGGTAGGCGTTTAGCTTTAAGATAACTCTATCTTCGAGCTGTCAAAACCTGAGCTTGAATGACAGGAAGCGCGAGCAAATTAGATGGCGCCTGTTTCGCACCTAAACCAATCAGGTTCCTCGCGCAATTGCAGGACGGCTCTCGACTAGGACGTGAATAGGCTACTATAAACACATAGACGGAACATTAAAGCAGAGACTATTACGGAAGACAGTCAAAATGAAAATACATTAACAATTAATGTTTGTCATATAGGAGTTAAAATCACAGGTTTCCTCCACAGTCAGGTGAACCGATGGACATTATTGTCCGTAGATGTGAGTCACTAGCAATCATGTAACGCCTACGTTTTTTGTGTCGAAATGATCGCACGGTTTTCGGCCAGTTTATGGATTTTAATGCACAGTCGCGAGTCAAAATCATCACATTTTATTTCGTATAAAAATGATTTGACAAAATAATTGACACGCAATATTATTAGCCTATTATTATTATTATTTTGTCAGCGTGAACGTACCGAGCCTCTAAAGGGACGTGGTGGTGGAAAAAGCACATACAGATTACACAATCAGAGAGTTGCCTATTTCTTTTCGTTTTGATCTTTGCAATCTTTCTATAGATAGGCTATATTTCTGAGAGGCACACATTGAGTTTCTGTTCAGTTATGAGACGCGCTCAAGTTTACGTGTTGCAAGTGATCGCACCTCCATGCTATATTTGCTTATTTATTAAATCCAGGCAATTGGTTGATGAAACTTTGATTTAAAATTAAAATAAAATTTATACAAAACGAAATTCACTTTAAATAAAGTCTTTCTACAAAACAAAACTTGAAATGAAGTGGCCAAAATCATCTCTGTCTTGAAACAGATCACAATAGTCATATGCATGATTTAATATGAAGCGTCCGTAACGGTCACGTCCGTAACGCATTATTATGGTTGTTCAGAGCAAAGTAGTGAGATGAATTGTCTATCCTAATAAGCATAAACATAATTTAGCTTTGTAAATAAAGTTTCAAGTTATTTGCATTTATAATTGTCATATTAAATAAACTAAACCTTTAAAACGTTATGGACGTGACAGTGCACTGAAGCATCAAGACCTCTTTATTATAGCCCTTATAAATTCAACAGGCAGTGCTGTTATGGCCAAATTAGTATATTTATTTCTCAGGCATGCCTCCATCTTTCTGCAAAATGCTTACTGTTAAAATAAAGTTTAAAAAGGGGGGTCTTTGATACCTTTTTTTGAAAGCATGAAATATGGCTGGTTGAAAATGTAATTTAAGCATTGTTGCTCACCTCATATCTGGTGGATAAACAAGGCAATTTTCTTAAAATTTTTGTTAAAGCACATTAATACAGTATATTACAGACCTAAATGGACAACTTAAAAAGAGTTTTGTTCTTTTGGTTAAAACTTTATTTTTTCGTGGTAAAGATGACCTTTGCATGGAATTGCCCATATATCATCATATCGTCTAGACTTAAAACTTGTATAGTTTTTTGTCAGTGTTTATTTAAAAATGTCAAATTATACAGAATATACAGTGGTAAATATTTGATTGATGAGTTGTCACTACAATATATAACAATACAATATATAGAGAATGATTTTACCACTAAATTCAGCATATTGACACAAAAATGTTAACTGCAAATCCACCTTTCGCTGCCTGGAGTCCAGTTGTTTCTATGAAGTGCAGCGATCTATTTGCTTCTCTGTTCGGTTGCTTTTGGTAGTCTGTAAAAATATACCTCATATTTCTTGTCAAATCTAGTTGTACAGTCAGTCTTAAAGCTCTTTCCCGTTTTAGACGCGTTTTGTGTGTTTTTCCGCAGCATTCACGCTGAAAACCAATGCTGCCGCTCAGTGTTTTTGCCACTTAGTGGGCGTAACCGCAGTCACTCCGGCCAACTGTGACGTCACGTGCATAACCTCTATCCGGTTGTTAAGTCGTGACGTAACCACTCTCCGATAATACTGTTTCCGGGTCCAAAGGCCGGGTCCTCTCTACCTACCTACCGCTTTCGCCCGAGTTTTAACGTGTTCCCATGTTGTTTAAATAGATCGGAGTTAAAAAAAACAAGTGACATTCAACTGTCATTTTACCGCTTTCCCTGTGACGAGAAAGATAAGAGAAAATGGCTGCAGTTGATAAGGTAAGTTACAAATCTTAAACAAATGAAGAAACTTTGGCGCCAGTGGGTGCTATCCCTTAATCCCTAGTAACACCCACTGGCACTGAAGCAAAAAAAGCCCTTTAAGAAAAGGGTTTATGTAGTCTAGGATCTGGAGTGGACGAGCGGAGCGCTTGGGCCCGGAAGAGGCTAAACGTCACGCGTGACGTCAGACTTAACAACCGAATTGAGAGTGAGGAGTTGTCGTCATGGTACAGAGCCCCTCCCCTCTCCGCCATGTTGGCAGGATCCCGGAGGCAAAACATGATTGTTTACGTGTGTTGTTAACTTGGTAGTAGAGGAGGTTCTTGCAATTCCGCACTGTTTTACCATGCCTGGAAGTCACTGCTGCGTTAAAAACTGCTGCAGTACCTCACACGATACATATGGAAAACATAGGAACAATGGAATACAGTTTTTTAGGTTACCGAAATGGACACAGCATCAGGGAGACCAAGTCTCTGACCTGACGAGGAGACGCCGGATTGCTTGGTTGGCTGATGCCTTTGATAAGTTTGTCACAAAAGTTTGTGCAAAAGTGTTGTTTGAGTGACTTGTTCATTACTTTTTTATTTCTTTGAAATAAATGCTTGAAACAACTTGCTATGGCTTAACAATATTTATTGAGAACTGAATATATATATATATATATATATATATATATATATTTTTTTTTTTTTTTTTTTTTTTGGACAAAATAAGTTTCATGGACAACATAAGTAATAATAATAAAATAATAATACTGTTATTCGTGCAAAAGAACAAATATCTTGATGCTGCTTCTCCAAATACCACTGTTTTGCGCTTGGTGTGAGCTTGTTCCTGTAAGGTCCCTTTTCTTTCACCTTATCTTTTTGCATTGCTTTACTTTCTTCCTTTTCTTTCTCGTATTCGTAGATCCGTCTCTGTCCCGCCGAAATAATAAATGCTCGAAAATAATAAATGCGCGAAAATTAAAAAGCTCTGGAATGTTTAGTCGCTCCTCTGTGAAGTTCTGAAGGCGTTGCCCCTAACAACCGATAGCGTCTCCTACCATCATGGCCGACCGGCTCAGACCCCGCCCAAATCGGCACGTGACTCCTCATTCTCAATAGACCTGAAGGCGGCCATACACTGTGCGATGTCTGTGCGATTTCAGCAAGGTTCCTACTCACACTGAACGAGTAAATCGCATGCGATGTAAAGCCAAAGCTCAGGATTTATGTGCTCACACTATACGGTCCGAACGTCGAGCTGCGACTTGACTGGTCACACTATACGTGTGAAATATGTGCGATAAACCCCCGTGCTGGGTAAAACATGCATCAGTTATCAATATCAAGATGATTTAGCACTTCCAATTTATGTATTAAATTATTATTAGTATTATTGTATTAGGGAAGGCTAATTTTATTATTAAATTGATCTGCTATTATAATTAATTTGCCACGCAATAATTTAACAGCACATCACCGCAATGCACTGTGATGATAATACAATATTACATAGAAGCTTACTCCTCCAGGAATAATAAAATAATAATAATATAATTATATGCCTATAATTCATTGTAATCGACCTAAATGTTTTAGACAATTTTCAATGAGGATCCTCATTGAAAATTGTTTAAAACATTTAGGTCGATTACAATGAATTATAGGCATATAACTATATTAAAAGTCTATAATATGTCCGAACACTGCAATAATTAGTCATCAATGAAAATTAAAAACAGGTTTATTTCAAAAACATTGTTTAACAAATTAATAAAAGAGGCACGGTGTCGCAGGTGGCTTGGAACACGTGGGTAATAACTGCACAAACTGGAGGCAACAGTAATTTGTAGCTAGTTTGAACTACAGAACGTCTACAGTTACGTATGTAACCCTCGTTCCCTGAGTAGGGAACGGAGAAGTTACGTCGGATGACGACGAATGGGGTTTCGCTTAGAAAGCCTATCAACTTCGAGTATTACAAAACGAGCCAATGGCAAAGAAATGCCATGGGTCTGCGGAATTTGCATGACGTAACTCCGCCCCACCTCGTGGGTATAAAAGGAGGAAGTCCGCAACAGCAGTTTATGTTTCTTCGCTGAGGAGCCAAGACTGAGCTCAGGCGATCCCCGCGGTACAGCGGAAAGTGGCAGGCAGACGTAACGTCTCCGTTCCCTACTCAGGGAACGAGGGTTACATACGTAACCGTAGACGTTCCCTTTCGTTGTCACTCCGAGTTACGTCGGATGACGACGAATGGGGTTATCAGTATAATCACGCCACCTTCTCAGCTGTCTTCCAGTGCCCTGCGTAAATCGAGATCCCTGTCTAGACTGGACAAAGGACTCCATTTAACACAGGAATACCAAGGTACACTGGGAAGCATATCCCAAGCTAGGGGAAGTATGCAATTAATGCCAACCCAGAGGGGGGGACATAGAGAATACACATATGACCCGAAGGAAGCATATGGAGAACACTGGGGTGTCCAGCCGCAGGTGGAATATTTCAACCCCAGGGCTGGCAAGGTGGCTTGCCAAGGGAAAGACACATGCTCAGAGAGGCTTACAGTGGAAATACACATGTGGGGGTCGCTCAGGGGAGGGACCATGCACACGGGAGGCACCTAGCCGACGCGCAGGCAAGAGACACTGGCGCCGACGTCAGGAGTGCTGGAGGAGCTCAGGGCTTTCGGGGAAGCTCACCTGAGGAGAATATTGCACGTATCCAGTCCGTGGAGTGGAATGGCGAGCAAGCGAAGACACCTGAGCGGGTCCGGTACTAGCTTGTTGAAGCGAGTACATGAGAGGACACTGGCTCCACTCGGAGATTATAGAATCTGGTGAATGTGTTAGGTGTCGCCCAGCCTGCAGCTCTGCAGATGTCTGTTAGCGAGGCGCCATGCGCTAGAGCCCAAGAGGATGCCACACTCCAGGTGGAGTGGGCCGTCACACCAAGGGGGCACGGTCGACCTTGCTGCTGGTATGCCAAGGCAATGGCGTCCACTATCCAGTGAGACAACCTTTGCTTGGAGATAGCCTTTCCCTTCAGCTTCCCACCATAACCGACAAAGAGCTGGTCTGAGGTCCTGAAACACTGCGTCCTGTCTACATAGGCGCGAAGAGCGCGTACTGGACAGAGCAGTGCCAAGGCTGGGTCTGCCTCCTCCGGGGGCAGCGCTTGCAGGTTCACCACCTGGTCCCGAAAGGGAGTGGTAGGAACCTTGGGCACATATCCGGGCCGGGGTCTCAGGATCACGTGAGAGAAAGCCGGTCCGAATTCCAGGCACGCTTCGTCGACGGAGAATGCGTGCAGGTCCCCTGCCCTCTTGATGGAGGCCAATGCAACCAGGAGTGCTGTCTTCATTGACAGGAACTTAAGCTCGACTGATTGCAGAGGCTCAAGGGAGCACTCTTCAGGGCAGTTAGAACCACTGAGAGGTCCCAAGAGGGAACGAGAGGAGGCGAGGAGGATTTAGTCTCCTCGCTCTTCTCAGGAACCTGATGACCAGGTCGTGCTTCCCTACCGACTTACCTTCGACGGGGTCATGATGTGCGGCAATGGCGGCAACATAGACCTTAAGGGTGGAGGGAGACAGCCTTCGCTCCAACCCTTGCTGAAGGAAGGAAAGCACAACGCTGATCGAGCATCTCCAGGGGTCTTCTCGGTGAGAAGAGCACCAGTCGACGAAGAGGTTCCACTTCAACGCATAGGCGTGTCTCGTGGACGACGCTCTAGCGGAAGTGATGGTAGCCGCCACCGCTGGTGGAAGGGTACTCAAACCTACCTCGAGCCGTCCAAGAGCCACACGTGGAGGCTCCAGAGATCGGGGCGAGGGTGCCACAGGGTGCCCCGTCCCTGAGAAAGAAGGTCCTTCCTCAGAGGAATGGGCCAAGGAGGTGCTGTCGCGAGGAGTACAAGTTCGGGGAACCAGGTCCGGTTGGGCCAATACGGCGCGACCAGAATGACCTGCTCCTCGTCCTCCCTGACCTGCGCAAGGTCTGCGCAAGAAGGCTCACTGGGGGAAACGCATATTTGCGGCCCGGCGGCCAGCTGTGCGCCAGTGCATCCGTGCCGAGAGTGCCCTCGGTCAGGGAAAAATACAGAGCGCAATGGGTCGAGTCGTGAGAGGCAAACAGATCTATCTGTGCGTCCCCGAACTGGTCCCAAATCAGCTGAACCGACTGGGGATGGAGTCGCCATTCTCCAGGGAGGGGCTGAAGCCGTGAGAGCTCGTCGGCTGCACAGTTCAGCGCTCCGGAAATGAAAATGGCTCGAAGCGACCTCAGATGCTTCTGACTCCATAGGAGGAGGTGGCGGGCGAGTTGTGACATACGGCGGGAGCGTAGACCACCTTGATGGTTGATGTACGCTACAGTCGCGGTATTGTCAGAACGGACTAGTACGTGTTGACCCCGGAGCAACGCCCGGAAGCGGTGCGGGGCAAGACGTACTGCCAACAACTCGAGGCAATTGACATGCCATAGCCGCTGGGGTCCTGTCCAGGAGCCCGCAGCAGCATGTCCATTGCACATGGCGCCCCAGCCCATGGTGGAGGCATCTGTTGAGACAACAACATGCCGGGAAGCTCGTTCCAGGGGGACACCAGCCCTGAGAAAACTGAGTTTCGACCACAGGGTGAGGAACTGACGGCAGGTCGGAGTAACTGGTACTCGGAGCGTGCCTTGTTGCCATGCCCACCTCGGGACTCGGTCGCGAAGCCAAAGCTGAAGCGGTCTCATATGAAGCAATCCGAGCGGCGTGACCGCGGCTGCAGATGCCATATGCCCCAGGAGCCTCTGAAAGTGTTTCAGTGGAACCGCACTCTTGCCCTCGAGTTGTCTCAGGCAAGTCAGCAGTGACTGCGCGCGCTCGCTCGTAAGCTGCGCGGACATGGCGACCGAGTCAATGTCCATACCGAGAAAAGAGATCCTCTGCACGGGGCAAAGTTTGCTCTTCTCCCAGTTGACCCGAAGGCCCAGACGAGCTAGGTGCCGGAGCACTAGGTCCCTGTGTTCGCAAACCTGAACTCGAGAGTGAGCTAAGATCAGCCAGTTGTCGATATAACTCAGGATGCGAACCCCGCGCTCCCGAAGGGGAACAAGGGCAGCCTCGACGACCTTTGTGAATATGCGAGAAGACAGGGCCAGCCCGAAAGGGAGGACCGCGTACTGGTATGCCTGCCCCTCGAAAGCAAACCGAAGGAACGGTCTGTGTCGAGGAAGAATGGAGACATGAAAGTAGGCGTCCTTCAGGTCGATCGCTGCAAACCAATCCTGGGGCCGAATGCATTCGAAAACGCGTTTGGCGGTGAGCATCTTGAACGGCAGCCTGTGAAGGGAGCGGTTCAGCACGCGCAAGTCCAGGATTGGCCGTAACTCCCCGGTTTTCTTGGGGACAATGAAGTAAGGGCTGTAGAAGCCGGACCTCATCTCGGCTGGAGGGACAGTCTCGATTGCACCCTTCGCCAGCAGGGTGGCAATCTCTGCTCTCATGATGGGGGCATTGCCACCGACCAAAGTGGAGCAGACTCCCCTGAAGCGGGGAGGAGACCGTGCGAACTGAATCGCATAGCCGAGCCTGACGGTACGCGCGATCCAGCGGGACAGACGGGGAAGCTCTAGCCAGGCTCCCAGGAACTGAACCGGCGGGATCACGCAGACGACAGACGTCCCCCCGGAGGGGCAGCGAAGCGGAGTAACTGGCCCAGACGTGGACGGCATAGCGGCCCAGTGTGGGGGCACAGTTAGCAACCGCGCCCTGGCAGAGGGGGCCAGGGGAGGACAAGGCTGGTCGTCCCGCGGGGAGAGTCAGTTCTTTGGAGAATAAGGATTCCTCCCCGGCCCTCCACCGGGGAAAGGAGTGGTCCTGCTACCAACTCCTGGAAAGAACTGAGTCCCATCTCTGGGGAGCCCCTCTCAGGAGCGCCGCCTAACCCGGCGTGTAGCGGGGGGCGGGGCTGGAGAGGGCTGTGGCGTCCGACCGCGGCCTCCAGAGCCGGCCCGGGTGAACGGGCGGGGTGGGAGCCGCGGGGGGGCGTCCTCGGCGGTGGGCAGACCAATGGACCTGAGCGGACGGCGGGGCCGTCGGGACAGAGTCAACCTCAGCCTGCTCCATCCCCGAGGAGCCCGTCTCAGGAGCGCCGCTTAACCCGGCGTGTAGCGGGGGGCGGGGCTGGAGAGGGCTGTGGCGTCCGCCCACAATTCAGAGATGGCTTGTGGAGAGAAGAATACACTTGGCTCCGAAGCGAAAACATAAACTGCTGTTGCGGACTTCCTCCTTTTATACCCACGAGGTGGGGCGGAGTTACGTCATGCAAATTCCGCAGACCCATGGCATTTCTTTGCCATTGGCTCGTTTTGTAATACTCGAAGTTGATAGGCTTTCTAAGCGAAACCCCATTCGTCGTCATCCGACGTAACTCGGAGTGACAACGAAAGGGAACTTAAAGAGTTCCCTCTTTTCGTTTTTTTTTTTGTTTTTTGTTTTTTGCTGCAGATTGAAATGGTTAAAATTCTGTTTTCGCGCAGGCGCAGTGAGGGAAAAACACTGAGTTCAGGGCAATCGGTTTGAGCTCTGCTTCAACTGTGCGATATCGTCACGAGGAGCGACCAAAATTTCCAATAGCGTCTGGCTGCAGACAAGTGACGTCACTCACTTGCACTCTCGGACTTGCACGCTCAGACACGAGCGCTTCCTCTGCAAGTGACGTCACTTGCAATCGACGCCTGCTCTCTATGGAACGCGATCGGGGCCAATAGTCTTTAAACGAAACGCGTGAAATTTGACCGTGTCAACACGCACTGTTTGTCCACGTTAACGCGGCAATTTTTTACGTGCTTCTTTTGAACGCGTAGACACGCTCATTTTTGTTGCGTCATTTGTCAGTTTTACCATGTTAAGAAGACCAATTTGAACGTGTTTCTTAACTCGCACATCCTGTACGTATTGAAGTGTAATATTTTAAAAAAGCAGACTTACCTTTATATGTACCTAAATATTAATCCTTTAGTTTATTGTGCCATTGCTGTACATTACTGACTACTGTGCTAGAGTAAGGTGAAGTAATCAGTTTACAATGTATATTAAGTAAGTGAAGTGCTAATTATCCATATTATACAATTATTATAATGTAACCTATATGGGTTATTATTTGTTTTTTGTTTTAAGTTATACTTTTCAAAAGTATTATAGGCTAACTTACACAGCACATATTTATAACTAAATACACACATACACACATCAATTTATTCACTTTCACATAGCCTCATAATGTTTTGTAATTTGGCGTTTAATTGGTTGTATAGTTTGTTTATGCTGATCTGTCTGTATTGTTTCCAGGAATATCATCTTGGCTGCTGCAAGCTGATGAGTGCTATAATAAAATTACTACATTATATTTAACATGTTTTGATATTCATTATACTTTTATTATTAATCCGTTATTTACCCATAAACTTGTCTTTAGGAATCCATAAGTTATAGTGGCAAGAATAACTTTGTTAAACCTTTAGGGGCGGTTTCCCAGACAGCGTTTATATTAAGACAGGAGTAGGCCTTAATCTACTTAATCATGTTTTAAAAATACAGATTAAGTACAGATTACTAACAAACAGATTTCCAGAATTATTTTCTTTTATTCCAAAGCTGATGTGCAATTTAGTGACACTTTACAATAAGAGTACATTTTGTAACATTAAGGTTAAAGTAATGTTCATTGTTAATTTCAACATTTAGCCTAATAATACATTTTTACTAATGTTAATAAAGGCCTTCTGACGCGAAGCAATGCGTTCGTGTAAGAAAAATATCCATATTTAAAACTTTATCGACTAAACAACTAGCTTCTGGCAGACGGCCGTACGCAAGTCGACTTGTGCCAAAAGAGTAACCCTTGAACTTAACGCACAACGTAATGATGAACGCGGTTGCCCAGCCCTGTTTGAACCGCGAGAGGTACTGATGTAGATGTTAAATGTGATTTCTGTGGGACTGAGAAAGAAAATGTTGTCCACTTATTTTTTAATTGCATTTAGGCTATAGCAAAATGTTTTGGGTGGATTTGGAATGTTTTCTTTGTAAATGCTTAGGGATGAAAGTTTTGTTTTTTTCTGAAAAAGATGTATTTTTTTATTTTAATAGACAAAGTTCACCACCAAATGTGGCCTTTGTTGTTAATCTCTGTTTAATTATGGGGAAATATCATATAAATAAACAAAAATGGGCTAAAGGAAAACCCAAATTTTTGTTATTTCAGATAGAAATGAAAAATTATATTGAGTCACTTGAGTTGAAAAACAGTAAAGCAAAACTTACTAGGTCTTTATGTGAAGCTTTTATAATATTTATATGATGATCTCATACCTGTTCCTTTTTATATTATTTTTCTTTTTTTATTTTATTTTATTTGTATTATATTACATTGTATTTTCTTTTTCTATTTGCTGTAATGTATAACTATTTCAATAATAAAAAAAAATAATAAAAAATTAAAAAAACGCGAGAGGCGTCAAAGCTTACGCTACTCCTATGTCATACATCGTCAATTGTTACTCTTTTGCCATAGGTCGACTTGCGTACGGCCGTCTTTTGGTGGACTTCCAAAAAAATATACCCAATGTCTCCCATTATAAGGCTTGGAAGAGCCAGGCCATTTTTTCAACTCCGATTGTATTCGTCTGAAAGAAGAATGTCATTTACACCTAGGATGGCTTCAGGGTGAGTAAATCATGGGCTAATTTTCATTTTTGGATGAACTATCCCTTTAAGTATGTTTATATAAAAAATATGTTTCATAGGCTACTTAGTACAATTAATATCACAGGCTATACTTTAAAACTTCTTCTTCGTGTCAACTGGATGTTTCACAATCCCTGGGTTTCACTCGAGCACGCTGTCACCTGTTTACCACCGGATCGCCATCTCGTCCCTGCTTCACTGACCATCTGAGTGTTGTCCCCGATCTGTGCCTTCATCATTGCTACATCTGACTATATCCATTAAACTGAGTTTTACTTGCAATTGCATCCTCCTGTTATTTCCTCACAGAACGATCTGACCCACCATGGATGCAGCAAGTTCATCACAGCTCAACGATTTCATCGCTCACAGTATCTCACGTATGGATCAACAAGCAGAGAACATCTCGGGCACAGGTCGTGCGGTGCAAGCACTCGTGAAGCAGGTGTCCGAGCTCACCCAACAGGTACAACTTTTACAGAATCCCACTGCGCCCCCCACGCCGCCCGTCCCCTTACCACCGGCGCCTGCAGCAGTGGAGAGGCCAGAGCCACGCCTACCCACACCAGAGGGATACTCTGGTGAACCGGAGTATTGCAGAGCATTCCTCACAAGATGTTCTATGCATTTTGCCTTACAGCCACGCACTTTCCAGAGCGAACAGACTAAAGTAGCCTTTGTGTTAACCCTGCTGTCAGGGAGAGCAGCACTTTGGGGGACGGCGGTGTGGGAGAGCGGAGACGACTGCTGCACCTCGTTCCAGGCACTCTCCGAGGAGATGAAGAGGGTTTTCGACCGTGCAGTGGCGGGTAAGGAGGCGGCCAGATTACTCGCCGAACTGCGACAGGGAGAAGGTTCGGTGGCGGACTTCTCCATTCGGTTCCGCACCCTGGCCGCAGAGTGCCGTTGGAACGAGGCGGCGCAGTGGGATATGTTCCTGCATGGGTTGGCTGACCGCGTTCAAGGGGAGATATATGCGATGGACTTACCGGAGACGCTGAACGGACTGGTGGAACTTGCGCTGAGAGTGGACGCTCGTCTCAATCGTGTGACCAGACTGACTCGCCACAGCCGTCCCCAGTCCAGCCCAGAGGACCACCAGCCCGGTGGCGCGAGCGCGGTCAGCCCCGCTTTCGACCACGAACCCATGCATGTGGGGAGAGCTCGGCTTTCCCGGGAGGAGAGGGAGAGGCGGAGATCCCAGGGACTCTGTCTTTACTGTGGCCGGGCGGGTCACTTCATCCACTCCTGCCCGGTAAAAGAGCAAGCCCGGTAGTAAGTATGAGGCTACTATTGGGTGGGATCTCCGCCGAGAAGACCTCATCACCATCATCAACCCTCCTCCCGGTAAGACTGAGATGGCGACAGTCGACGCACTGCACCAACGCACTACTGGATTCGGGAGCGGAGGGTAATTTCATGGACTTCAGACTTGCAATTAAGCTTCAGATTCCCGTCACTCCTCTCTCACACCAAATTACTGTCAACGCACTTAATGGTCAAGAACTTCCCCGGATTACACATGCTACTGAAGACATTACCCTCATCGCTTCTGGAAATCACACAGAACTCATCTAATTTTTTCTCATGGACTCACCACTCGCACCGGTGGTTTTGGGACACCCGTGGCTGTCCAGACAAAACCCTCGTGTCGACTGGTGCACTAACACTGTTTCCACATGGAGTAACCACTGTCATGAGTCCTGTTTAGTGTCTGCATGTCCCTCTGTGTCTGGTTCTGTGTTTCAGAGTGAGGCAGCAGATTTGTCTAACGTGCCCGCGGAGTACCACGACCTGAAGGAGGTGTTCAGTAAGTCTCGCGCTGCTTCTCTTCCTCCGCATCGTTCCTATGACTGTGCGATAGATCTTCTGCCAGGTAAATCTCCGCCTAAGGGCAAACTTTACTCTCTTTCTGTTCCTGAGAGGGAGGCCATGGAGAAATATATTTCTGATTCTCTGGCCTCTGGGTTCATCCAGCCTTCCTCTTCTCCTGCGGGGGCGGGGTTCTTTTTCGTTGGGAAAAAGGATGGTTCTTTGCGACCTTGCATTGATTACCGAGAGCTGAACAACATCACGGTAAAGAATTCTTACCCTTTGCCGTTGATGTCTTCAGCTTTCGAGAGGTTGCAGGGAGCATCCATTTTCACGAAACTGGACTTACGCAATGCATATCATTTGGTTCGCATCAGGAAGGGGGAATGGAAAACCGCTTTTAATACCCCTAGGGGGCACTTTGAATATTTGGTTATGCCTTTCGGGCTTTCCAACTCCCCAGCGGTTTTCCAAGCACTCGTTAATGATGTGTTGAGAGACATGGTAGATCAGTTCATATATGTTTACCTGGACGACATATTGATTTTTTCTTCGTCTCTCCAGGAACACGTTCAACACGTCAGACGAGTGCTCCAGAGACTGTTAGAGAATGGGCTTTTTGTCAAGGTGGAGAAATGCGCGTTTCATGCACAGTCTGTTCCCTTCCTAGGGTACATCATCTCCTCTGAGGGAGTGCGCATGGATCCTGATAAGGTTAGGGCTGTGGTAGATTGGCCAAGTCCAGATTCCCGTAAGGCCCTACAGCGGTTTCTGGGATTCGACAATTTTTACCGGCGTTTCATTCGTAATTTCAGCCAACTAGTCGCACCTCTGACTGCCTTGACCTCCCCCCGAACGACGTTCAGGTGGTCGAATACTACCGAGGCAGTGTTCACCAACCTCAAGAGTCGCTTCGTTTCGGCTCCCATTCTGGTCACCCCTGATCCCACACGTCAGTTCGTGGTGGAGGTCGACGCGTCAGAGGTGGGAGTAGGAGCAGTGCTTTCACAACGCGCTTCCTCAGACGATAAGATGCATCCCTGCGCGTTTCTTTCTCATCGACTATCGTCTGCCGAACGTAATTATGACATTGGTAATAGAGAGTTGTTGGCAGTTAAGTTAGCGTTGGAGGAGTGGCGTCATTGGTTAGAGGGTTCGGGGGTACCCTTTATCGCTTGGACCGACCATAAGAATCTTGAATACATCAGATCTGCTAAAAGACTCAACTCCAGGCAAGCTCGGTGGGCCCTTTTTTTCGGACGTTTTGATTTTGTTCTCTCGTACCGCCCCGGGTCCAAGAACATCAAACCCGACTCTTTATCTCGTATTTTTGATCCATCCGAACGCCCGGTGACTCCCGAGTGTATTTTACCTGAGAAAGTTGTCATCTCCACTCTGGTATGGGAGGTCGAATCGAAGGTCAAGACAGCCTTAGAAGGGGTAACGCCTCCGCCTGGTTGCCCACCGAGTCGTTTGTTTGTTCCGGAGGGGTTACGGTCTGACGTTATTCGATGGGGTCATTGCTCCAACGTGGCTTGTCATCCAGGAGTGACTCGCACCAGTTTTCTAGTTAAACAACGATTTTGGTGGCCATTGATGGCTCGCGACATTCATGATTTTGTTTTGGCTTGCTCAATCTGTGCCACTAGTAAGACATCTAACCAACCCCCAGACGGGTTACTTCGACCGCTGTCTGTCCCTTCGAGACCCTGGTCCCACATCGCTCTAGATTTTGTCACCGCCCTCCCACCCTCCAAGGGCATGACGGTTGTTTTAACCGTAGTGGACCGGTTCTCGAAGGCGGCACATTTCATTCCCTTGCCCAAATTACCTTCAGCCAAGGAGACAGCGGTCACTGTCATAGATCACGTTTTTCGGTTACATGGCCTCCCGATGGACGTGGTATCTGACAGGGGTTCCCAATTCGTATCCAGGTGACAGTCCGACTCAAACTCCCTCCTGCGTACAGGAGAATTCACCCCACCTTTCATGTGTCTAAAATTAAGCCCGTGTTTCGTTCTCACTTTAATCCGCCTGCCCCGGTTCCCCCCCCGCCGCGACTCGTAGATGGGGAACCCACATATTCGGTAAACCGCATTCTGGACTCGAGACGGAGGGGACGCGGATTTAAGGATTAACTAAAGGATTAATATTTAGGTACATATAAAGGTAAGTCTGCTTTTTTAAAATATTGCACTTCAATACGTACAGGATGTGCGAGTTAAGAAACACGTTCAAATTGGTCTTCTTAACATGGTAAAACTGACAAATGACGCAACAAAAATGAGCGTGTCTACGCGTTCAAAAGAAGCACGTAAAAAATTGCAACGTTAACGTGGACAAACAGTGCGTTGACACGGTCAAATTTCACGCATTTCGTTTAAAGACTATTGGCCCCGATCGCGTTCCATAGAGAGCAGGCGTCGATTGCAAGTGACGTCACTTGCAGAGGAAGCGCTCGTGTCTGAGCGTGCAAGTCCGAGAGTGCAAGTGAGTGACGTCACTTGTCTGCAGCCAGACGCTATTGGAAATTTTGGTCGCTCCTCGTGACGATATCGCACAGTTGAAGCAGAGCTCAAACCGATTGCCCTGAACTCAGTGTTTTTCCCTCACTGCGCCTGCGCGAAAACAGAATTTTAACCATTTCAATCTGCAGCAAAAAACAAAAAACAAAAAAAAAACGAAAAGAGGGAACTCTTTAAGTTCCCTTTCGTTGTCACTCCGAGTTACGTCGGATGACGACGAATGGGGTTTCGCTTAGAAAGCCTATCAACTTTGAGTATTACAAAACGAGCCAATGGCAAAGAAATGCCATGGGTCTGCGGAATTTGCATGACGTAACTCCGCCCCACCTCGTGGGTATAAAAGGAGGAAGTCCGCAACAGCAGTTTATGTTTTCGCTTCGGAGCCAAGTGTATTCTTCTCTCCACAAGCCATCTCTGAATTGTGGGCGGACGCCACAGCCCTCTCCAGCCCCGCCCCCCGCTACACGCCGGGTTAAGCGGCGCTCCTGAGACGGGCTCCTCGGGGATGGAGCAGGCTGAGGTTCACTCTGTCCCGACGGCCCCGCCGTCCGCTCAGGTCCCTTGGTCTGCCCACCGCCGAGGACGCCCCCCCGCGGCTCCCACCCCGCCCGTTCACCCGGGCCGGCTCTGGAGGCCGCGGTCGGACGCCACAGCCCTCTCCAGCCCCGCTACACGCCGGGTTAGGCGGCGCTCCTGAGAGGGGCTCCCCAGAGATGGGACTCAGTTCTTTCCAGGAGTTGGTAGCAGGACCACTCCTTTCCCCGGTGGAGGGCCGGGGAGGAATCCTTATTCTCCAAAGAACTGACTCTCCCCGTGGGACGACCAGCCTGGTCCTCCCCTGGCCCCCTCTGCCAGGGCGCGGTTGCTAACTGTGCCCCCACACCGGGCCGCTATGCCGTCCACGTCTGGGCCAGTTACTCCGCTTCGCTGCCCCTCCGGGGGGACGTCTGTCGTCTGCGTGATCCCGCCGGTTCAGTTCCTGGGAGCCTGGCTAGAGCTTCCCCGTCTGTCCCGCTGGATCGCGCGTACCGTCAGGCTCGGCTATGCGATTCAGTTCGCACGGTCTCCTCCCCGCTTCAGGGGAGTCTGCTCCACTTTGGTCGGTGGCAATGCCCCCATCATGAGAGCAGAGATTGCCACCCTGCTGGCGAAGGGTGCAATCGAGACTGTCCCTCCAGCCGAGATGAGGTCCGGCTTCTACAGCCCTTACTTCATTGTCCCCAAGAAAACCGGGGAGTTACGGCCAATCCTGGACTTGCGCGTGCTGAACCGCTCCCTTCACAGGCTGCCGTTCAAGATGCTCACCGCCAAACGCGTTTTCGAATGCATTCGGCCCCAGGATTGGTTTGCAGCGATCGACCTGAAGGACGCCTACTTTCATGTTTCCATTTTTCCTCGACACAGACCGTTCCTTCGGTTTGCTTTCGAGGGGCAGGCATACCAGTACGCGGTCCTCCCTTTCGGGCTGGCCCTGTCTCCTCGCATCTTCACAAAGGTCGTCGAGGCTGCCCTTGTTCCCCTTCGGGAGCACGGGGTTCGCAACCTGAGTTATATCGACGACTGGCTGATCTTAGCTCACTCTCGAGTTCAGGTTTGCGAACACAGGGACCTAGTGCTCCAGCACCTAGCTCGTCTGGGCCTTCGGGTCAACTGGGAGAAGAGCAAACTTTGCCCCGTGCAGAGGATCTCTTTTCTCGGTATGGACATTGACTCGGTCGCCATGTCCGCGCAGCTTACGAGCGAGCGCGCGCAGTCACTGCTGACTTGCCTGAGACAACTCGAGGGCAAGAGTGTGGTTCCACTGAAACACTTTCAGAGGCTCCTGGGGCATATGGCATCTGCAGCCGCGGTCATGCCGCTCGGATTGCTTCATATGAGACCGCTTCAGCTTTGGCTTCGCGACCGAGTCCCGAGGTGGGCATGGCAACAAGGCACGCTCCGAGTACCAGTTACTCCGACCTGCCGTCAGTTCCTCACCCTGTGGTCGAACCTCAGTTTTCTCAGGGCTGGTGTCCCCCTGGAACGAGCTTCCCGGCATGTTGTTGTCTCAACAGATGCCTCCACCATGGGCTGGGGCGCCATGTGCAATGGACATGCTGCTGCGGGCTCCTGGACAGGACCCCAGCGGCTATGGCATGTCAATTGCCTCGAGTTGTTGGCAGTACGTCTTGCCCCGCACCGCTTCCGGGCGTTGCTCCGGGGTCAACACGTACTAGTCCGTTCTGACAATACCGCGACTGTAGCGTACATCAACCATCAAGGTGGTCTACGCTCCCGCCGTATGTCACAACTCGCCCGCCACCTCCTCCTATGGAGTCAGAAGCATCTGAGGTCGCTTCGAGCCATTTTCATTTCCGGAAACTGGATGTTTCACAATCCCTGGGTTTCACTCGAGCACGCTGTCACCTGTTTACCACCGGATCGCCATCTCGTCCCTGCTTCACTGACCATCTGAGTGTTGTCCCCGATCTGTGCCTTCATCATTGCTACATCTGACTATATCCATTAAACTGAGTTTTACTTGCAATTGCATCCTCCTGTTATTTCCTCACAGATATCTCAAATAAAATATAAAATATCTGTCAATGTAAACTTCCCATTAGCTTTACTATTTATTTGACTTTTCTGTATAGGTTTTTTTATTATTATTATTACAAAGGAGAGGAATGAAGGCCATGCATATGATGTGTGCTTGTATGCAGAGGCTTTTCCCAGGAAAAAAAAAAAACAAAAACACACACATCACTTTGGATTTGGTTAATGCGACCATGCTTCATATCAGGGCCTTTTGTGTGCGAGCAAATCTTTGTTTTTTTATGTGCATGTACATGTGCTATTAGAGCTTTTATAATTGGGGTTTGCACATGCATACAATCTCTGTACTGATGTTGTATCTTACCAGATCACACTTATTAATTGAAGCTTGAGAACATGTATAACATGTTAATTTTATACCTTTGAGCATCGTATTGCCTTTTGTGTCATACGGGCATAATTATCTATATCAGAGCAGCCAACTCCATGATGTGATCATTATACAGCTCATTATCAAAGACTCACACTATCTTTGCTTTTTTACTGGGTTAGTGTGTTCTCTCTCTCTCTCTCTCTCTCTCTCTCTCTCTCTCTCTGTCTCTCTCTCTCTCTCTCTCTCTCTCTCTCTCTCTCTCTCTCTCTCTCTCTCTCTCTCTCTCTCTCTCTCTCCTAGCCTTTGTCGACCACGGCCAGCCCACTGTTTAGTGTTGTTTTCCAGTGTAAGTAGTTCGAGTGACTTTTGGCTGCACTGTTGCTTCTGTTTTTTTTTTTTTAAGCTGTAGGAGGTTCTTGTGGAATTGGTCATCACAGTGGGAGAGGCGCCCACTCTCTTTTATCTGTTCTCACTTACTCTGAGACTACAGAGTACTGAACTTAAAAAATAAATTTGGATTCAATATATTGGATTCAATATTTGGAGTCATTCGTATGGTGTTAGTAATGCAGTTACTTTTTGTGAAAGCAAAGGACCGCTGTCCTGGTTGTGTATGTTCTACCTTGCTATAGTGAGTGGTATTCCAGGCATGGTAATATACTTCTGTTCAAAAATACCTTTATTTTATGTCTATGTAAAAAGTGCCCAATTTATTGGTTATCAATAGCATATCAGACTTTTTTTATGGTAACAGTGAATATTGGGTATATAATGGTCCATGCTCCTTTTCAATGTGTCTGTGTTTTTTTTAACATAACATTTGCCATCATATAATGCCCCCTTAAAGTAAATATTTAAGAACACACATTATTAACACTAATGTTTAAAAGTTTGGGGTTAGTATGATATTTAGTTTTTTTTTTTTTTTTAAAGAAATCCCTTTTAATCCTTTAGTTTTTTATTCCATTATTATTATTATTAAGTAAAAAAAAACTATAATTGAACAAAGCAGGTTTATTAGGCTGCTTTCACTTTAAGAGAGAATGCATTGATCTGATGTAGCCTACAAAGCGCTTTCTTTCTCAACCATTTACGTCCACTGAAGATCGCAAAGACGGGCATTTTGACATATAGCTAGCGCTGCAACTAACGATTATTTTAATAATCGATTTATCTGTCGATTATTTTTTCGATTAATCTATTAATCGGATAAAAAAAATAAATAAAAAAGCAAATTCAAAAACAGAACTAACAGTGCAAATTCACAGTGCACAAAATCTTCAGAAAGTTCACAAACAGGTTGCTCCTTGAACATCCCTGAGCTGTTAAAGTAATAATAAAAAAAAATGGACTAACACAAAACACATAGCTAGGCTACACATGTATGCTTTACATCTGCCAAATAGGGTTTTTAAAAATAAAGTGCACAAAAAGATGTATATTTTTTAGGGCTGTCAAAATAACGGAATGGATTAATCTGCGTTATTTTTTTAATGAACGCGTTAAAAAAAATAACGCAGATTAATCCATTCCGTATTGACCTTTGACTCGGAGCCGTTCTAGCCATGCCACCATTCGACTGTAAAATCGGGGAGACGAGAACGCGCTGCCTGGGTCATTGATGGAACATTTACTTATAAAAAACAGCCTGATGGAAGCATTGATAAAAAATAAAGTCGTCTGCAATGTCTGCAGCAAGGAATTTGCATCGTCAACTCTAAAGTACCACAGCATCCAGGAGTTAACGTTAACGAGGTACGACCTAGCAACATATAACCCGCCATCGCGAAACACCATTATGTTAAAAATCCAGCAGCTTTGCGACACTGAAAAACAAAACAAAAGGAGATGTTTTGGTGGGAGCGGAATATATCGCGCTGAGAACTTGTTCTCTACACTACACTTGCACACACTCACAAACTCTCACACTCACAGATGCACACACTCACAAACTTGTGTTTTGTTTTTTGTCAAATATGTTATAATCTTCAACAAAATGTTTGACAAGCAAATGCACAAAAAAGACAAGTCTTTTTTGGACCTTTGCATGGATAATAGGTAATAATAATAGCAATAATAATATATAACAGAAGATAATATATCTAGTCTATTCTAATATTAATTATAAATACAATGTAAAATATAAAATAATATAAAAAACAAATACAATGGATTGACCACCTCCTATGGTGTGTAAGGTATTTTGCAGCTCATCCTTCCTTTTCGAGCATATAGTGAAGTTTATCTGAGTCATTTACAGTAAAGATTGAAAAATTCAGTGCTGCAAATTGTGGAAAAAATATTCCCCTTGTAGTGGTACTTGGGAGAGACAAGAAAGTGTTTTCATCTTCTGTCTATCTGATTCAAATCACAGTCTGCTAATTCAGTGGTAAGAATTTAATTGTTGCTTTTATTTTGTCCATTTATCAAACTTCCATGCCTCTTATATAGTAATTATATATTACTATGTAGTACCAATTTACTAATGCTCAGACATACTCAGTCTCTCTCGCGTGCTGACACACTCGGGCCCAGTCCCAATTCGAATACTATCCGTCCTAAATAGTATTCAAAAATAGAATTAGTACGTCCCAAATCGTAGTATGTTGAAATGAGTGTTCCAAAGATACCCGGATGGTCTACTATTTCCGGTCAGAATCCGAAGTGCAGATCGATGCACACTCTATCGGCTAATATTGCCCACAACCCATTGTGCGTTAGACGGGGATTCGGTTAGAACTACAAACACGAGTAAAAAGTGTTAAAAAACTACAGACATGGAGAACGTGCGAGTCCAGCGGTTATGTAGAGAGGTTTAGTTCCCTTTCGTAAGGGAACTCCCGCTGCATCGATACTCAACGCTTTGGGGAATGCCTTCGGCATGTAGCGTCTGAAGTCAACTATGGAATTATTCCAATCTCGATTGGTGTAGCGTCATTACGTCACTCGTGACGTCGCATGTGACGGTGATCCGAAAGCTACAAAGGGTGACAGGAAACAGGAAATGTTAGCTTCTGGTCTTAAGCAAGCGTTCTGTGTCAACCTGTTTGTCTTATTTGGTGTTGTCTGTCACTTTGAAAGAGAAAAAGAAAAATATGGCTAATAAGGAGAAACTATTCAGGCAGTGTACGTCCCCTTGCCCGCGTTATTTTAGCGAGGGTGATACACACTCGTTTTGTGTAGTTTGTCTGGGAGCGGAGCATGCACAGGCAGCGCTCGAGGGCGCTGTCTATGCTAACTGTGAACAAATGCCCCTTAGAACGCTCCGCTCCCGCCTGGCCATGTTCGATGAGACTGGTCAGGCTCGCGTTCCCCGTGGATCAGGTCCCGCACTTGCCGAGGCAGCGCGGCGTCTGCATTCATGGGGATCGCAAAGGGACTTAGTGGATAATGCTGAGACGGCTTCGGCCCTTTCTCAGCATTCTGAAGCTAGTCCCGTGGGTCCCGCTCAGGGTGCGGAAGCCCGCGTAGCGGCTTCCTCCGCCCGTGAAACGGACCCGATGCTCGAACTATCTGGCTCCGAGGAGATTGATATTTCGGGCATCGAGGCAGGAGCGGATGGGGATTCGCCACCCCATTCCCCTGCCTTTGAGGAGCTGCTAGAGGTTGTGACCAGAGCCATGGCCAAATTAAATATCGATATGCCACAAGAAATGCAGGAAGCTACTAAGAAAAGCAAACTCGATGAGCGCTTCCTGCAGGCTCGGCCACAGCCTCTACGCCGGAGTCTGCCATTTTTTCCCGATCTCCACACCGAGGTGTCGAGATCGTGGAACAAGCCCTTCTCCTCACGTCTATCTGGCCCCAATGTACATATATATTAAAATATAATAGGTGCCTGGGAGGAGGGCTAGGGGATGATGCCCAGGGTTGAGTCGTTCGCTTCACATCTCTCCCCTGACGTTGCATCATCCCTGCAGGCTCCGGCGCTTCCCACCAAACCCTGCCGTAAAACATCGGCCTTGGTTGGGAAGGCATATATAACGGCAAGTCAGGCTGGTAGTTGTCTGCATACGATGGGGCTGTTGCAGGCATACCAGGCCGACCTCCTCAAAGAGGTGGACCATAGCGGGGAGGTCGCCTTCGACGACATCCGCGAGATGCGTCGAGTGACTGACTTGTCTCTCCGTGGTTTGTAACGATAGATCTTAAGGATGCATATTTTCATATTTCGATCATCCCACATCATAGGAGGTTCCTTAGATTCGCTTTTGGGGGAAAAGCTTATCAATATAGGGTTCTTCCTTTCGGCCTAGCCTTATCTCCTCGCACCTTCACTAAATGCAAGGATTCGGCCCTTGCTCCACTGAGACTTCAGGGGATCCGTATCTTAAAATATATAGATGACTGGCTTATTCTTGCTCAGTCGGAAAAGCTGGCAATTCAACATCGAGATGAAGGTGCTTGGGGCTGAGACTCAATGTGAAGAGAAGTTCCTTAACTCGTCTTCAGAAGACTATGTTCCTGGGAGTAGAGTGGGACTCAGTTACGATGCGGGCACAATTGTATCCTGCTCGTATAAATACTATCTTAACCACAATGAAGAGTATTAGGTTAGGCCAAGCCATCACTGTTAAATACTTTCAAAGAGTTTTGGGCCTCATGGCTGCAGCTTCCATCGTAGTGCCTTTTGGTCTGCTCCATATGAGAGCCTTACAGTGGTGGCTCAGGACCAAGGGGTTTTCTCCGCTGATCAGATCCCTTTCGCATGATCAGAGTTACCCGCAGATGCCTTCGTTCTCTCGTTATGTGGAAGAAACCATGGTTCCTGTCTCAAGGCCCGATTTTGGGAGCACCATGTCAGAGGAAAACTCTGACTACGGATGCGTCCCTCACGGGCTGGGGTGCGTTATGGAGGGCCATTATACCCGAGGTACTTGGAAGGACCATCATCTCTCATGGCATATTAATCGCTTGGAAATGTTGGCTGTATTCTTTGCCCTGGGGCACTTCCTTGTAGACATCAGAGGCCATCATGTTCTTAATAGGACAGACAATATGTCGGTGGTCTCTTATATCAACCGCCAAGGAGGCCCGAGATTACGCCCTCTTTCTAGACTGGCTCATCAGATTCTTGTTTGGTCCCAGGATAAATTTCTCTCTGTTAGATCTATTTATATCCCTGGGGTTGATAATGTGGGAGCAGACATCCTGTCGAGGCAGGGGCTGAGGCCCGGGGAATGGCGGCTCCACCCTGAAGCAGTTGAGCTCATATGGAGAGAGTTTGGCCGGGCGGAGGTCGACCTGTTCGCTTCTCATGAGAACTCTCATTGCCCGCTCTGGTACTCTCTCTCACATCCAACTCCTTTGGGCCTGGATGCCATGGTACAGATGTGTACCATGTGTACCTCTTTCGCTGCTTACTGCGCTTGAACGGTTTAAAATCACTTATTTTTAAACAACAAGGCTTAAAAACCCATTCAAACAATACGTTTTGAGAGACAGAACAGCATGTGAGCGTAACCGCGATATAGAGATGGTAGTCCAAAATCTCTACCGGTTGAAAAATATCTACCGGTTATTTGTGTCTACGGGTATATTGCCCACTCATAATTGAAATTGCGATGAACCACAATTTGCATATTTAGAAACATATTGATATAGGCCTAAATCAGGGGTGCACAACCCTGCTCCTGTCGATCGACTGTCCTGCACAGTTTATCTCCAACCCTAATTAAACACACCTGCCTTTAATTTTCAAGTGATCCTGAAGACCTTAATTGGTTGCTTTAGGTGTGTTTGATTAGGGTTGGAAATGAACTGTGCAGGACAGTCGATCGGCAGGAGCAGGATTGGGCACCCCTGACCTAAATGATAACAGTGCTACACTTAGTTATGAAACACAAAGAGCTTTAGACTTTATATGCAAACCCAAAAAACCTATATGGAAACCTAAACAAACAGCACATGCAGAGACAAAGTTTGTGTGGACTGTGGAGCAGCATTACTGTGAATGGAGTTGCTGCATGCATGTAAATAAATAAAGAGTCTAGCTTCACTCTGAAATGTGCAGGGCATATACTTATTTCATTGAATCGCAGCCTTTGTGATTTCACAAAAGCACTATGCTATATTATGATGGTTTTAATATATCATGCAGCCTTAGAAAATTGCATAATAATGCTGCTCATGATTTCTCTTCTGTGATATGGCCACTTCAGGTATTTTTCAGATTAATGGACACAGGTAAATTGCAATCAAGGATTTTTTTTTTTGGGGGGTGTGAACGCTGTTTAATCTTTAGGTAAGTCCAAATGTTCTGATGCCTTAATTCACTTTTAGTATTTCAAATGATTCGATTTCAAGTTATTTTTTGACAAAAAGAATACAGAATTTGTATGATTGTCATTTATTTGGTATTGGCCACACAATGAAAGTAGTTATGAGCTCAATGATAGAATATGTGGAAATGTTAACATACTACTTTGCAGTAGGGCTGGGCGATATGGCCAAAAAAAATGATCTCGATAATTGTTTTATATCAGTCGATATCAATAATTATCTCGATAAATGTCAAATCTTTATTTCTTTCAAGTTTAAAGGCAGATTTTTGCTCCTAAGTGAAAGTTGTAGAAACCAGAGCGTTAATTGGGGTTTTAAACTACTCTTTATTGTCAGAACATATCATGACAAACACTTGCCAAACAGGTGAACATTTCACAAATCTGAGGTAGAACATTCAAACATTTGTCATTTTTCCTTAACAAAATAAATATCTGAATAGAAAATTTAATTTCTTAGTTTCTGCATGTGCTAATGGGGGATATTGTTTCAAGTCTTGAAACAGGTTTTTGTTGCCTGACTTTGGCACGTATCTTCAGCAGTTTGCAGTGCAGGCTGCAATATTAATATGACATGTTTTGTCTCGAAACGCATATTTGACAGTAAGTTGACAGTAGTATTAGCTTGAGTTAGGATGCAGATTTACTATGTTAAATTTATGTTTATTAACAAAAACAGTAACATCTGTTAAAATTTTATTTGGTTAAATGTAATAATTTGACTTTGAATTTTATTAAAATTAACCATTGGTCATCCAGTATCATGCATTTAGATCATAATAACCACAGATAAAACCAGACATAGCCTATAGCACCTCACTATCATGGGAAAATGTAACTTTATGATTTCCATGGTATTTGTATGAAAAACAGTAGCCTAAATACATTATCAGTGTTGTGTAGCGCGTTACAGTAACATAACTATTTTTTCGGGTAAAAAATAGTGTAACGCGCTACTACTGAAAATTTGGTAAAGAAACGTAGTTCCTTTTTCAATTTCGCACAACGTTACTTTTCCCAGGGACAGATTTGACAGCGACACTGTCTCCTCAGCTGCGCGCTTGCAATAGTCACAAGCTCCACACAGTATGTGACAAATGCTGGTAGCAGAGCAATCAATTCTGTGAATTACACTGCGCAAACCAAAAGTAATACTACCCACCGGATGAAGAAGAGTTGGCTCTCCACAGAACATAAAATATTCATTTTATTGTATTTTTCGTGTTCGCATTTATGAGGAAAGAAACAATGTTATGGACGTAACAGTTCTTCGGACGTGACCGCTCTGAAAGCAGCACTAAAAGACTGCTTTAAAACTTTCACAGAGACCTCAAACAGGCATTTAAAACACCAAATATTAAGGATTGGCATATCAAGCAAAATAATATTCGATGATTGCTCGAAAATCGTACCTCTCCCCCCACATGCTTACCGTAAGACGGCGTTCGCTCAAATCCCGCTCTGACATTAAATTTCTCTGTACTGTATAGGCCTATGTGTTGTAGCCTAGTCATTAAAGAAAACGATTTAGTTTCATATTTATGTTTAAATAAAATAATTTATTTTTTAATTTCATCTATGTTGATATGAAAAGTGAAAAGCATGAGTAAGATCATAAGATGCGCAATCGGGAGACAAATGGAGTGGGCAGACATGATTTTGACCACTTCATTAAGTTTGTTTTTGTAGAAAGCCTTTCTTTAAGTGAATTTCGTTTTGTATTAATTGTATCTTAATTTTAATCAATGTTTCATTAACCAATTGACTGGATTTAATAAATAAGAAGTAAATATAGCAGGCAATATAATCAGGACTTCTCAGGAGCTCCGTGCCGGAGCGTGAACTGAGCTCGTCTCATAAATTAACCGAAACTCAGCGTCAGCGTATAAGCTACTTGCCTCAAAGATCTGAGAAATATATAGAAAGCTTGAAATGTGTACTTTAAAACAAAACTATTCAAAACAAAAGAAAACAGACTACTCTTATGCAATCCGTATGAAATGTGCATTTCTCTATGGCACGTTCACTACTGCGAAGATTGCGAGTCAGCATCGTCAACTTTATCTTTGCAGCCGAGACTGACAAAGAAAACACTTGTTTATTAATAAACAATTGAAATGTCTCCTTGCTATATTTGACATATTCATAATCATTACTTCTGTCAGGTCCATTTAAAAGTCTCTGATGTCCCCAGAGTGTGTATGTGAAGTTTTAGCTCAAAATACCCAACAGATTATTTTTACAGCATGTTTAAATTGTCACTTTTTGAGGCTCAGAAAAACGCACCGTTTTAGTGTGTATCCCTTTAAATGCAAATGAGCAGCTGCTGCCGGCACAGAGGGCGGAGCCTCATGAGCTCGCGCTCAGTCAGGACAATCTCATCTCACGGAATGATAATATCAAAACAAACTCTCAGAAGCCGTGTTCATTTCGACCCGGAGTCTGACAATAATGCCCACAGAGCAAGATAGTATATGCTGTATGGAGATAGAACAGGTATAGTCTAGTTTAATTACGGTTATAATTTGTTTTTCCATCTTTCTTTTATCCACTATTAGTACAAGCCTGTTGTTGCGGACCGCGTCCGAATGTTGTAAAAATATACTGATGAGTTCAATGAAGTTTATTGTACATCACACAAAAGATGAAGTGTCAATTTCACTCTAGAAAATCACTGTAAGAGCTGAATAAACACTGTATAAGAACACTCTCTCCCTTTCATTATCATCAACATACATAGCGTAAAAAAAACACTCGTTACAACTAACAGTAAACAAATATATACACACCTTTTCAGGGGGTGCTTAATAAACTGGTAAACTGTATATCCGTAAAATAACTCCTATGAACTTAATAAAGTGCGCGCTCTCACTTTCATTACTGCCATGATCAATAACGTTATGCCTATCGCTCCAGTAAATAGAGCTATGAGGATTAATACATCCAGCTACACAACACCGACAACGCTTGGGAGACATTCTCGTCAGTGCAGCAATGGAGGATGTGTACAACTCTCAACTAGCTGTGAACTCGATCAGGGCGGTTCTATGTTAGAACGGCAGTGTCTGTCAACACTCGTGGGCGGGGCCTGTGGCTTTAGTGACGTCACAAAAGCCACATTCTGAAAACAGGTCGTTGGGAGACACTGCTTATGATTTATGGGGATTTAAAAAAAAGGAGTGGGTGGATTTTTATCACTGCAGGGTGGTTGTGTACACTCACTGCCATCACACATTTATGTCCAAACACCATGCAAAAGTGAATTTTGCATAATAGGTCCCCTTTAAGTCAAGAACACACAAGACAATAGAAATGATTAGGAAATTTGTATTGAATAAATTGCAATTCAGTTGATATTTAAAATTTGGCGGTATGGCTCTGTTCAGGGAGTCCTCTGACCTTTCATGAGCACCAAGAAATAGCAAAGAGTCAGAGGACAGCTGCAGCATTAGGGAACGCTCACAGTTTAGCATTGGGAGAGCAGAACTATTCCCCCATATGAACAGAGCAGCAAGGATGACAGAATAGCAAATGCCACGTTATACACGACAAGGAGGAGCTGGGGAGGTTGTGGTTTGCAGAGAGCGAGCAGCAAGCAGTTAGGAGCGAACTGAATCTGTTTAAATAAGGCGCCCTGATTTGAGTGTAGCCATTAGCAGCAAGGGGAGATGAACAGCTGATGCGCTGATGCAGCTCAGCTGAGCAGATCGCTGATGAGACCGGGTTGTTGGCCAATAGCATTAGCAGCATCTTGACTACTTGGCCTGCCAGAACTGACGCTGACGCTCAATTTCTGTCAGGTCCATTTAAGTCAGTGTTTCTCAACCTCTCCTGCAGGGACCCCCTGACAGGACATGTTTTTGTTTTAACCCTGAAATGGCACACCGGATTCAATTAGTCAGCTACACATTAAGCCTTTGAGCCTTTAATTAATTGAATCAGGTGTGCCATTTCAGGGTTAAAACAAAAACATGTCCTGTTAGGGGGTCCCTGCAGGAGAGGTTGAGAAACACTGATTTAAGTCAGAACACACAAGACAATAGAAATGATTAGGAAATTTGTATTGAATAAATTGCAATTCAGTTGATAATTAAAATTTGGCGGTATGGCTCTGTTCAGGGAGTCCTCTGACCTTTCCTGAGCACCATGAAATAGCAGAGAGACAGAAGACAGCAGCAGCATTAGGGAATGCTCACAGTTTAGCACTGGGAGAGCAGATTTATTCCCCCCAAATAAACCATACCTGGCAACCTCTTGTGGATAAGACAAGAGATGGAATTAGACAATTACAATGCTTAGAAAACTTTATGAATAAATACGATTAGTGGGCAATATGTTTCAGTTCAGATGAGTCTCCTGACCATTAATGAGCACCATGAATTTAGGAGAGTCAGGGGACAGCAGCAGCATTAGGGGACGCTCACATGAATTAGACTAGGAGAGCTGAACTATTTCCCCCAAACAGACCATAAAGCAACCTCCTGTGATAAATATGAAGGATGAGTTAAGCAGCCAGTAAGCGCATCCAGGGGCAATGTAACTAGCAGAAGAAAGACTAGTAAGATTTAGCAGATGAGACTTCTTTTAATTGACTCACTGAATAGTGACTTTTTTTTTTTAAAGATGTGCCACAGCAGAAATAATTCAGTTGCACCATGAATTGTTATTACTAACTATCTATTAGGGCTGGGTAAAAAATATATATTTCTCGATTTTAATCGATTCTCATTTTTAGGAACTGATATCGATTCTTAAATCCCAAGAATCGATTAGGCAATTAGTCATAGTTGATGAATGGAAGATTGTAGCGCGCATCCCATCAAATAAACGCAATAATCTTTGTGCTTTGTTACTATTGATATGTAACAAAGTTTCAGATGTCAAATTACGTCCATTTTCTTACGAAATTCAAAAACAAACACCGCTTGGCGCTGTGGCGTGAGATCGCTCTGGCGCAGCTCAGCCAGAGCTCAGTTCAAGGGAAGCAGCAGCGCAGACGCGGGCACATCTTATCTTCCGCCTTCATAATACGAACTACAGCGCGAAATAAACATTCATGAGCGTCTGAAAGTGTTTTAAAAGATAGAATACAACTTTTCGAATTCCGTATCATGTTACATGGAATCGCTCAGTGTTTCAACCGTGGAAAGACGTCAGTGAAAACAATAATGTAAACAATGTCATGTAACGTCACATTTACCTCAGATAAATGTCCATATCCATAGCCAGTGACCAAACAGATAAGTAACGCACAACGCCAATATGATCGCATAAGCCTAGCAAGAGCATTTAATATGACTTTGCAACATGCACTCGTTACAATGAACGATCTACTGCCGAACGTCTCGTCTGCGTCTGCCACATCACTCGTTCGTGTGCCGAACGTTGCTGCAGAACGTGACGTCTGCGTGTGCAGAACGTCTGCAGCATGGGGGTTTCCAGCACATTTCACACTTATTCATTCTTTATTATTTTCCTCCACTGATCTTCTGTTGTATTTTATTAGCAATAAGTGATAGCAGAATAAAAAAAAAATAAGACGTTGAGTGAGACGTTCATTGAGACGAGTGCATGTTGCAAAGTTATAATAAAGAGCCGATCGGAATGGCGTTCCGATCGGCTCTTTATTATAACTTTGCAACATGCACTCGTGTGATGTGCACTCGTGTGAAATGATGGCGGTCGAGAACGCACTGCAGTGCTTCCTCCCGTTCATACAGGGCCAGCATGTTCTTGTCCGTTCGGACAACTCATCTGTGGTTTCCTATATAAACCAGGGCGGTGTCAGATCCAGAAAACTCTGCAATCTGACGGAACGCCTCCTTATTTGGTCTCAGACACACCTGCGCTCGCTGAGGGCGACGCATGTGCCTGGCCATCTGAACGACGGCCCAGACAGACTCTCCAGAGACAATGTTCCCCCAGGGGAGTGGTCCTTACACCCCCAAACGGTCCAGAAACTGTGGCGCCTATTCGGCAGAGCGGAAGTCGACCTATTTGCGTCAAAAGACAACGCTCAATGCCCGATGTTCTTCTCGAAGGACGAGGACGCGCTGGCCCAAGTTTGGCCCAGCCTCCCGCTATATGCTTTCCCTCCGGTCTCTCTGTTACCACAGGTGATCAAGAGAATCAGGGAAACGCGCCACTCGGTGCTCCTCATAGCCCCGCGTTGGGAGAATCAGATTTGGTTCCCGGAACTAGCACAGCTGTCGCTTACAGCTCCGTGGCCGATCCCGGTGAGGGCAGATCTCCACTCTCAAGCTCGCGGCACGATCTGGCATCCCCATCCAGAGCGCTGGTCGCTGTATGCATGGCTGATCAACGGGTACTCGTTACCCTGCCAGAAGGAGTGATGAACACGATCACACAGTCTAGAGCCCCTTCCACGAGAAGGCTCTACGCATCTAAATGGTCGTGTTCTCTGGCTGGTGCACCGACAGAGGTCTGGACCCGCGGACATGCGGGGTGGCGCATCTGCTCACTTTCCTACAAGAGCTGTTGGATAAGGGAAGGTCCCCTTCCACGCTCAAAGTGTACGTGGCGGCCGTAGCAGCGTTTGCAGAACCAACGCACGGCCAGCCGCTGGGGAAACATGAGTTGGTCATCCGCTTCCTTAGAGGAGCTAGAAGGATGAATCCGCCGCGCCCCCCGTCGGTTCCTATGTGGGATCTTTCACTGGTCCTCGAGGCCCTGAAAGCTTTTCCCTTCGAACCACTGGACTCCGTGGGGTTGAAATATCTATCACTGAAAACGTTTTTTCTGACTGCGCTGTCATCAGTAAAACGCGTAGGGGATCTACACGCGCTGTCTGTCAGCGCGTCGTGTCTTGAGTTTGGACCAAATGACTATAAAGTTATTCTCAGACCTAGACACGGCTATGTCCCTAAAGTGATGGGCACTCCATTTAGAGCGCAAGTTATTTCACTATCTGCTCTCGCAGTGTCTGACAGTGAAAGCGATGTAAACCTCCTCTGCCCCGTCAGAGCGCTGAGGAGCTACATTACGCGCACCGCCTCCTTCAGGCGCTCAGAACAGCTTTTTGTTTCGTTTGGAGGGCGCACCAAGGGTTTCGCCTCCTCGAAACAGAGCCTGTCCAGATGGATAGTAGACGCTATAGCGACCGCTTATGCGTCAAAGGATCTGCAATGCCCTCTGGGCATCAGGGCTCATTCCACGAGAGGCGTCGCCTCTTCGTGGGCATGGTCCAGCGGGATTTCTATCCACGACATATGTGTAGCGGCGGGCTGGAGCTCCCCGTCTACCTTTGTCAGGTTCTATAACCTAGAAGTTCCCGCCTTGCAGGCTAAACTACTGTCAGTCTAAACGAGAGATGTATTCTGCCCAGATCCCCTGCTCAGATCACTCTCACATGACTTAGCTCTCCTGGTTGAGCTGCACTAAAGGGGTTATGCCATATGCCTATACAGACCCGCGCTGCTCTGTATTCCCTATGTGTGCTTATGTACAAGTGATGGCCCGCGAAACGGCCGGCCACCTTATTTTTCCACTTATGGGATTCCCCCCTAAGTTCGGGGTATCATGTGGATGCTTGGCGCGCACGGCGTTGACAAAGTGTTCCCGTAGCGTAAGCTAAACTTACGCAATACGAGAGAACCTCTCGTAAGAGAACGATACTCGGTTACTAACGTAACCTTGGTTCTCTCTAGAAGAGGGAACGAGTATTGCGTAACCGGCCGTGCTCGCGCCACGAGCGACTTCGCTTCAGTCGACAAAAACCAGGGAAGCAGCCTACAGCCCATTCCTTTATAGGCTGAAGCCACGCCCATTCTGGCGGGCTGTGATGCCATGAAGGCGCGGGCGCCCTTCATTGGGCGTGATGTCACGCCCTGCTCACTGGTAGGCTGCAGCAGTTGAGATAGCCTCAAGATAGCCTGCTCTAGGTCTGCTAGCTGCTGCACTGCGTTGACAAGGTATACAAAAATTAAGGATAATTTTTTGGCTTCAGTATCTCGAGAAGATGAATCTTTCCCGTAGCGTAAGCTAAACTTACGCAATACTCGTTCCCTCTTCTAGAGAGAACCGAGGTTACGTTAGTAACCGAGTATCGATTTATTTAACAAACTTAAACTTCCAAAAACAAAAAGGAACAAAAGAACAGACTCCAGGACTTCAGGGATCACACACAACCATACATTGACGACGACCAACAAACACTGAGGGAAAACACAAGGCTTATAGTGTAAATATAGTGTAAAGGTAGAATTAAAAGATTTGAGAAGAGTTCAATTCACAAATGGGAAATAATAAAATATCTATATTGAGGAAGTATCAACATCAAAAAGGCAAGTAATTTCTGCAACATTTACAATTATACACTGAGAATACACCTCAATTTATTCAATAATAAACTGTGCTCGCCTTTCTCTTTTGAGGTGTAACTGTTTTATATAATTCTGTTAACTGTCAGATCGACTGTCAATCAAACTTCGGCGAAACTCTAAAACTAAACATTACAAATATTACAAATTACAAATATTATTTATGTTAGTTAAATAAGCCCAAATGTTTACAACTACGTTATTTTGTGTTGGTCAAGACTAGTGCTGAATATACATACATGCTAGAACATCTTTTTATGATTTCTTCATAAGTATCTGTGGATATGTTGACAAGAAACAATGGCAAACTAAAATTTTAACATGAACATTTGTGTAAATTCATATTTACTATTTGGAATAAAAAGCTATAAGCAAGGTAAAATCAGTTATTGCAAATAAAATACAACTGAAGATCAGTGGGGAAAAATAATAAAGAATGAATAAGTGTGTGAAATGTGCTGGAAACCCCCTTGCTGCAGACGTCACGTTCGGCACACGAACGAGTGATGTGGCAGACGCAGACGAGACGTTCGGCAGACGCAGACGTCACGTTCATTGAGACAGGTGCATGTTGCAAAGTCATATTAAAGAACCGATCGGAACGCCATAGATCGGAACGCCATACCGATCGGCTCTTTATTATAACTTTGCAACATGCACTCGTCTCAATGAACGTCTCACTCAACGTCTTATTTTTTTTTTATTCTGCTAATTATTTCTATTTAATTTAAGACGCTGACGTGACGCTGACGTCACGCAAATCACGCGTGGCAGTGAAGTGTGGAGTCAGACGTCACGCGTCATTCACGTGTGGCAGTGAAGTTATTTTTGTTTTTTTTCGCTAACACATATTTAACACGCTATTCACAGTACAACACGGCTCAGTGCAGTGTGTCAGCCGCGTTCTGATCGGTTCTTTAATATGACTTTGCAACTTGCACTGGTCTCAATGAACGTGACACTTGTGTCTGTGATTTTTATATAGCATATGTGTGTGTGTTCTTGTTTAACCCACGTTTTGAGGGCCAAATGCCCCCACAAAGATAGAATTATGAAGAAACCAAATAGGCTATTGCATTTTTATAACTTCTTGTTGGGGTTGTTATTGTGATTTTAATTTTTTATAATTGTAAAAGGGCAGCACTTTGGTAATCTAGAAAACCTATATTCTGAAAACTATGTCTGTTAAAAAAAAATGTTTTACACAAAATAGTTTGTGTAAATTCATATTTATAATTTGGAATAAAAAGAAGAATAGAATTGGAAAAATAATATTTTTATATATAGGCCTATATATAAAACTATGATTACTAAAATTATTATTAAAACATCATGTCTGATATCCGAAAAATAATACAACTACAATCTGCCATCGTAAAAACATCATGCCAAATGATGCAGATCTGAATTAATTGGGGAAACTAAATAAAATTTGCAGGTATGAGAAAAAAGTAGGCTAGGTTAGTCTAAGACAGTTTGATACTAATAGCGTATTCAACGGCTTAGTGAAGGTGTAGACTCAGCGAGATAGTAGAGTGTTATTTATTGCAGGAAAATATAGTGTAAAGGCAGAATTAAAAGATTTGAGAACAGTTCAATTCACAAATGGGAAATAATAAATTATCTATATTGAGGAAGTATCAACATCAAAAATGCAAGTCATTTCTGCAACATTTACAATTATACACTGAGAATACACCTCAATTTATTCAATAATAAACTGTGCTCGCCTTTCTCTTTTGAGGTGTAACTGTTTTATAGAATTCTGTTAACTGTCAGATCGACTGTCAATCAAACTTCGGCGAAACTCTAAAATTAAATATTACAACTCTAAAATTAAAAAATATAACTCTAAAATTAAACATTACAAATTACAAATATTATTTATGTTAGTTAAATAAGCCCAAATGTTTACAACGTTATTTTGTGTTGGTCAAGAGACTCCTAGTGCTGAATATGTACATACATGCTAGAACAACTTTTTATGATTTCTTCTTAAGTATCTGTGGATATGTTGACAAGAAACAATGGCAAACAAAAATTTTAACATGATCATTTGTGTAAATTCATATTTACTATTTGGAATAAAAAGCTATACATAAGCGAGGTAAAACTCACTTATTGCTAATAAAATACAACAGAAGATCAGTCGGGGAAATAATAAAGAATGAATAAGTGTGAAATGTGCTGGAAACCCCCTTGCTGCAGACGTTCTGCAGACGCAGACGTCACGTTCGGCAGACGCAGACGTCACGTTCGGCACACAAACGAGTGATGTGGCAGACGCAGACGAGACGTTCGGCAGACGCAGACGTCACGTTCGGCAGACGCAGACGTCACGTTCATTGTAACGAGTGCATGTTGCAAAGTAATATTAAAGAGCCGATCGGAACGCCATACTAACCAAGCTTAATATGGCGTTCCGATCTTTATTATAACTTTGCAACATGCACTCGTCTCAATGAACGTCTCACTCAACGTCTTATTTTTTTTTTTTATTCTGCTATTTATTTCTATTCAATTTAAGACGCTGACGTGACGCTGACGTCACACAGACGTCACGCAAATCACGCGTGGCAGTGAAGTGTCGAGTCAGACGTCACGCGTCATTCACGTGTGGCAGTGAAGTTATTTAAGTTTTTTTTTCGTTAACACGCTATTCACAGTACAACACAGCTCAGTGCAGTGTGTCAGCCGCGTTCTGATCGGTTCTTTAATATGACTTTGCAACTTGCACTGGTCTCAATGAACGTGATACTTGCGTCTGTGATTTTTATATAGGATATGTGTGTGTGTGTTCTTGTTTAACCCACGTTTTGAGGGCCAAATGCCCCCACAAAGATAGAATTATGAAGAAACCAAATTAATATAGGCTATTGCATTTTTATAGCTTGTTGTTTGGGTTGTTATTGTGATTTAAATTTTTATAATTGTAAAATGGCTAGGCTACAGCATTTTGGTAAACTACAAAAATTATATTCTGAAAACTATGTCTCTTAAAAAAAAATGTTTTACACAAAATAATTTGTGTAAATTCATATTTACTATTTGGAATAAAAAGAAGAATAGAATTGGAAAAATATTTTTATAGATATAGCCTAGGCCTATATATAAAACTGATTACTAAAATTATTCTTAAAACATCATATCCGAAAAATAATACAACTACAATCTGCCATCGTAAAAACATCATGCCAAATGATGCAAATCTGAATTAATTGGGGAAACTAAATAACATTTGCAGGTATGAGAAAAAAGTAGGCTAGGTTAGTCTGAGACATGCAAGTTTGACTATGCCTACTAATAGCCTATTCAACGGCTTAGTGAAGGTGTAGAAACAGAGATAGTAGAGTGTTATTTAGTGCAGGTAAATATAGTGTAAAGGTAGAATTAAAAGATTTGAGAACAGTTCAATTCACAAATGGGAAATAATAAAATATCTATATTGAGGAAGTATCAACATCAAAAAGGCAAGTAATTTCTGCAACATTTACAATTATACACTGAGAATACACCTCAATTTATTCAATAATAAACTGTGCTCGCCTTTCTCTTTTGAGGTGTAACTGTTTTATATAAATCTGTTAACTGTCAGATCGACTGTCAATCAAACTTCGGCGAAACTCTAAAATTAAACATTACAAATATTACAAATTACGAATATTATTTATGTTAGTTAAATAAGCCCAAATGTTTACAACTACGTTATTTTGTGTTGGTCAAGACTAGTGCTGAATATACATACATGCTAGAACATCTTTTTATGATTTCTTCATAAGTATCTGTGGATATGTTGACAAGAAACAATGGCAAACTAAAATTTTAACATGATCATTTGTGTAAATTCATATTTACTATTTGGAATAAAAAGCTATAAGCAAGGTAAAATCAGTTATTGCAAATAAAATACAACTGAAGATCAGTGGGGAAAAATATTAAAGAATGAATAAGTGTGTGAAATGTGCTGGAAACCCCCTTGCTGCAGACGTTCTGCAGACGCAGACGTCACGTTCACGTCTGCGTCTGCCGAACGTCTCGTCTGCGTCTGCCACATCACTCGTTCGTGTGCCGAACGTGACGTCTGCGTCTGCCGAACGTCTCGTCTGCGTCTGCCACATCACTCGTTCGTGTGCCAAACGTGACGTCTGCGTCTGCCGAACGTGACGTCTGCCGAACGTCTGCAGCAAGGGGGTTTCCAGCACATTTCACACTTATTCATCCTTTATTATTTTCCTCCACTGATCTTCTGTTGTATTTTTTTAGCAATAAGTGATTTTTAACTTGCTTATGTATAGCTTTTTATTCCAAATAGTAAATATGAATTTACACAAATGATCATGTTAAAATTTTTGTTTGCCATTGATTCTTGTCAACATATCCACAGATACTTAAGAAGAAATCATAAAAAGTTGTTCTAGCATGTATGTAGCCTATATTCAGCACTAGGAGTCTCTTGACCAACACAAAATAATGTTGTAAACATTTGGGCTTATTTAACTAACATAAATAATATTTGTAATTTGTAATGTTTAATTTTAGAGTTGTAATATTTAGTTTTAGAGTTTCGCCGAAGTTTGATTGACAGTCGATCTGACAGTTAACAGAATTATATAAAACAGTTACACCTCAAAAGAGAAAGGCGAGCACAGTTTATTATTGAATAAATTGAGGTGTATTCTCAGTGTATAATTGTAAATGTTGCAGAAATTACTTGCATTTTTTATGTTGATACTTCCTCAATTTAGATATTTTATTATTTCCCATTTGTGAATTGAACTGTTCTCAAATCTTTTAATTCTGCCTTTACACTATATTTTCCTGCACTAAATAACATGCTACTATCTCGCTGATTTTACACCGTCACTAAGCCGTTGAATAGGCTATTAGTAGGCATAGTCAAACTGTCTCAGACTAACTTAGCCTACTTTTTTCTCATACCTGCAAATTTTATTTAGTTTCCCCAATTAATTCAGATCTGCATAATTGGCATGATGTTTTTACGATGGCAGATTGTAGTTGTATTATTTTTCGGATATCAGACATGATGTTTTAATAATAATTTTAGTAATCATAGTTTTATATAATAGGCCTATACATAAAAATATTATTTTTCCAATTCTATTCTTCTTTTTATTCCAAATAGTAAATATGAATTTACACAAATTATTTTGTGCAAAACATTTTTTTTAACAGACAGTTTTCAGAATATAGTCTTTCTAGTTTACAAAAGTGCTGTAGCCTAGCCCTTTTACAATTATAAAAAATTAAAATCACAATAACAACCCCAACAACAAGCTATAAAAATGCAATAGCCTATATCAATTGGGTTTCTTCATAATTATATCTTTGTGGGGGCATTTGGCCCTCAAAACGTGGGTTAAACAAGAACACACACACATATCCTATATAAAAATCACAGACGCAAGTATCACGTTCATTGAGACCAGTGCAATTTACAAAGTCATATTAAAGAACCGATCAGAACGCGGCTGACACACTGCACTGAGCCGTGTTGTACTGTGAATAGCGTGTTAAATGTGTGTTAGCGAAAAAAAACAAAAATAACTTCACTGCCACACGTGAATGACGCGTGACGTCTGACTCCACACTTCACTGCCACGCGTGATTTGCGTGACGTCAGCGTCACGTCAGTGTCTTAAATTGAATAGAAATAAATAGCAGAATAAAAAAAAAATAAGACGTTGAGTGAGACGTTCATTGAGACGAGTGCATGTTGCAAAGTCATATTAAAGTATGGCGTTCCGATCGGCTCTTTAATATGACTTTGCAACATGCACTCGTTACAATGAACGTGACGTCTGCGTCTGCCGAACGTCTCGTCTGCGTCTGCCACATCACTCGTTCGTGTGCCGAACGTGACGTCTGCGTCTGCAGAACGTCTGCAGCATGGGGGTTTCCAGCACATTTCACACTTATTCATTCTTTATTATTTTCCTCCACTGATCTTCTGTTGTATTTTATTAACAATAAGTGATTTTTACCTTGCTTATGTATAGCTTTTTATTCCAAATAGTAAATATGAATTTTCACAAATGATCATGTTAAAATTTTTGTTTGCCATTGTTTCTTGTCAACATATCCACAGATACTTATGAAGAAATCATAAAAAGTTGTTCTAGCATGTATGTACATATTCAGCACTAGGAGTCTCTTGACCAACACAAAATAACGTAGTTGTAAACATTTGGGCTTATTTAACTAACATAAATAATATTTGTAATTTGTAATATTTGTAATGTTTAATTTTAGAGTTTCGCCGAAGTTTGATTGACAGTCGATCTGACAGTTAACAGAATTATATAAAACAGTTACACCTCAAAAGAGAAAGGCGAGCACAGTTTATTATTGAATAAATTGAGGTGTATTCTCAGTGTATAATTGTAAATGTTGCAGAAATTACTTGCCTTTTTGATGTTGATACTTCCTCAATATAGATATTTTATTATTTCCCATTTGTGATTTGAACTGTTCTCAAATCTTTTAATTCTGCCTTTACACTATATTTACCTGCACTAAAGAACACGCTACTATCTCTGTTTCTACACCTTCACTAAGCCGTTGCATAGGCTATTAGTAGGCATAGTCAAACTGTCTCAGACTAACTTAGCCTACTTTTTTCTCATAGCCATTTTACAATTATAAAAAATTAAAATCACAATAACAACCCCAACAACAAGCTATAAAAATGCAATAGCCTATATTAATTTGGTTTCTTCATAATTCTATCTTTGTCGGGGCATTTGGCCCTCAAAACGTGGGTTAAACAAGAACACACACATATCCTATATAAAAATCACAGACGCAAGTGTCACGTTCATTGAGACGAGTGCAAGTTGCAAAGTCATATTAAAGAACCGATCAGAACGCCGGCCGCTGACACACTGCACTGAGCCGTGTTGTACTGTGAATAGCGTGTTAACGAAAAAAAATATTAAATAACTTCACTGCCACACGTGAATGACGCGTGACGTCTGACTCGACACTTCACTGCCACGCGTGATTTGCGTGACGTCAGCGTCTTAAATTGAATAGAAATAAATAGCAGAATAAAAAAAAAAAAGTGAGACGTTCATTGAGACGAGTGCATGTTGCAAAGTTATAATAAATCGCCGATCGGAACGCCATATTAAAGAGCCGATCGGAACGCCATAAAAGAACCGATCGGAACACCATAGCTTAAAGACGTGTTAACGTGCGTGTGGAGAACGTCTGAACGTCTGCTCGTCTGCCCATCTGAACGCAACAGGCTACTTAACGTCTGAACGTCTGCACGTCTGAACGCAATACTTAACGTGCCTTGTCTAATTTCAAAATAGCGCACGCATTTTTATGCATCTACTTGTATGATGGACTTGTCTTATTTGAGACAAGGTTCAAACATTGTGGGCAAGAATTTTCAGCAGAGAAAATCACATTAATAGCTGTTTAACATAGGCCTAGCCTTTATTGACATCCTCGAATAATATTAAGAAAATTCTATTTAGGTTTGGATACATAAAAAAAAAACTAATCTCAACAGTAGCATTGAATGTATTTTACAATATGAATTATGCACGAGCATGCATGGGAATAGGTAATAGGCTATAGGCTACAATAATAAAAAGCTCTATAGAGTGGATGCATTGTTTAACTATATTCAGAATTTCTATGTTATAAATAATCGTTCTATTAACTTCTACCAATCTCATTTAAACCGAGTTGTAAATGCCGAAATGAAAGGAGGCTAAATAAATATGAAACTACTAAATATAAATATTAAATCGCCAGTAGATGGCGCCAAGGCCCTGTTCTATTGAGATTACTGGTTAATGTTCAACCTATTCATTTAAAAATATATTCAAATAAAAAACAGTTCTATTAATGTGTAATAATACTTCACAATATTACTGTTTTTACTGTTTTCTGTTTTCAAAAATGCAGCCTTGGACACAACCCTACTCCTTTTAGATAATGGTTTTCTAATGAATCTTTTTTTTTTTAAGCTAAAAACTGCTCATTACAGAAACATTCAAACAAATATTTACAAATTTGTGTTTTACTTGTTATTTTCCCTCAACTTTGTGTCTCAGTTGGCAATTAATTTTCATTATATTAAAAGATATGTATACTATTTCTGTTACGCAGAAGTGAAACATTATGTGATTTTAAAGTGGCTGCGTTATAAATAGAAATATGGGTATAGCCTAAATGTATGTGCTGTTGTTGGTTCCCATGACATGCTACATTTTAATGTTTTAATGACAGCAAGAGTTTCTTGGCTATACATTTTGCATTTCACTAATGAAGGGGAATGTAAAGCATTAAATCAACCAGTTCTCTGAAATATCTCAGAGGTGCATCTCATGAAGCTTCATATGGCAAGCATATATAGACAGCGCACAACTCAGTGTTACACATTCAGATAATGGAAGAACAACAAGGACACAAACAGGGTCAACAACTGGGGAGAACAGGAGGAGTAAGGGTGTGTGGTGGAGGGGTACGGAAGAGGTCAGGATTGTGGATGTTTCTAATGAAATAAAGGACACTTTTGCGAACCATGTTCTCAATCTTGACCATACAACGACTGAAGTGAATCAAAAGATACATTCGAATGTTAGGAGAAAAACAGTGTCTTCAATCATTCAAACGTTTGTAGACAGAACAGATATCTTATCAGACATTGTTTTCTGTACTGTAATACTGTATACTTACTGTATTAGTCCAATTTCATTTTACATTATACAGTAAATATACTTTATAGAGACAATGTAACACAAACACACACACACACACACACATCTCTCTCTCTCTTTCTCTCTCTCTCTCTGTCTCTCTCTCTCTCTCTCTCTTTCTCTCTCTCTCTCTCTTTAAATATATATAATATATATATATATATATATATATATATATATATATATATATATATATATATATATATATATATATATATATATATATAATATATATATATATATATATATATATATATATATATATATATATATATATTTGTGTGATATATGTATGTATATGAATGTCATTGTGATATAAAGAAAAAGACAAGACTATATAAATTGTAGCCTAGTTTAAATCTTAATCTTAAATCTTAAATACTGAATGAGTACACTTTTATATTGACAACATGACTAAGCATTTTGACTATCTTGTTTGTGAACAATGACACAAGTACTTTTCATTCTGATGGCACTATATGTTCATTGACATAAATACCACTTTTGAGAGATAAACTACGGATTTTGATCAAGTTACAGGCTTTTGCAGCAAATCCAGTGGGACTGCTAGTATGAATTATTTTGAGAAATGCTTTTACTGGTTTGCAAATCTTAAGGGAGAGAAATGTAACAAAAGACTGAGAAAAACTGTAAAAAGACACTGAAGGCAAACAGTATGTGCAAAGGGATTTAGTAAATGGGTGAACATGATTTCATCAAGTAATGTTCCTGAATCAACATCCTTTTTTATCATGGAGCAATATTCCTATTAGATTTGAGGAATTAGTTTACAGTAAATATCAATTTCAGGCTATAACCAATGCAGTGCCTAAGCTCCAGGTCAATTTCACACAACCTATAGAATGTTTTGAGTGTAGGCCTATTCAATTTATTCATTATCAAAAGAGTTTTCGCAGGAGTTCCATCAGTCGCTAAATAAAAAGAGTGTAGGCCTTCTTTGTTCGGTTTCTTTATAATCTATTCACAAAATAGTTTTGTTTGTCATGAAGGAAAGAATGAATCCAAATTGTTCTGTGGGTCAGTAATTTTTTTCTACTTATAGCCCATTTAAAAAGTAGAAATTGTAAAATAAATGCTCCTCTGCTGCCACCTACTGATTAAAGTGTTAATCTCATCTCATTTTGTTTAAAGTGTTTGTTTTTCCTGCAGGTGAAAGCGTTTGCACCTCATACTTTATTTATCTGGGCTGTTAATTGTTTTGCCTGACTTGGGCGAGATTTTTGTATGCTCTCAACATAATAGCAAAAAATGTGTAGTATGACTAGGCTACATTTAATAGAGTGCTAGGCTTTATAAAAACTTTAGTGTAGCTCTATTAAATACATTTATTTAATTACTTGTTCAGAATAAGAATAGCAGTAGCCTAGTCCAAGCAATCGCAAGTAGGCTAACTACTTTTAGTTTAATATCCAATAAGCTCTAAAATGGTTTCTGAATGGTTTTAGTTAATGCTAGATGCAGCATCTATGAGTGCACTTGAGGCATGAGCATTAACAAATAAAATGCCTCAAAATGCCTCTGCATGCCTGAAGTTCACTCATAGATGCTGCATCTAGCATTAATTAACCATTCATTAACAAATTAACAAGCAAATATATAATAAGACCCACTTTTTCTGAATTTTACTAGCCCATTTTATTTGTCTCTCAGAATATCTTAGAATCAAAATACACAACAATAGACTTTTATTAAAAAGTTACATATCATTGGGATACCAAATATATGGCACATTAACAGCATTCAGCATTAATGAAACAAGTTTATCAAACGTAGTCCTACATAAACTGTGATAAAATAAGATTATAATAAGACGTGCAGACACTCAGACGTGCAGACGTATAGACTTAATCCACACGTTAAATTCTAACGTGACGCCAACGTGACGTCTGCATAGAAGTGTTTCTCAACCTCTCCTGCAGGGACCCCCTGACAGTTTTTGTTTTAACCCTGAAATGGCACACCTGATTCAATTAGTCAGCTGCACATTAAGCCTTTAATTAATTGAATCAGGTGTGCCATTTCAGGGTTAAAACAAAAACATGTCCTGTCAGGGGGTCCCTGCAGGAGAGGTTGAGAAACACTGGCATAGATCAACAGCTACACGTTCTTGACGTGTCTACGTGACGTGATATTTGCGTGTACATCTCCATATAAAACAAATGGAGACTTACACGCACGTATACACGTGTGTTATCTGTCGTGCTTGTCAGTCTCGTCGCCGAATGGAACATTCCGAGCGCCATAGAGACCGTGTTGTTGGCCAATAGCATTAGCAGCATCTTGACTACTTGGCCTGCCAGAACTGACGCTGACGCTCAATTTTTGCCGGTTCTTTGTGACATTTTTCATGAACGGGTCATCACCGCTCAATAGTTAATATTGTTCTTTGGTGTTCAGCTTATACAGGTTTTTCAAATGTTATTTAAATAAAAATATTTTTTTTTTCTATCTCAAAATCTCTCTTTTTTTCTAGTTTTTTAGTAAGTAGAGTAGTAGAATTTTATGTAGGCCTACAGATTTAGGAACAGTTATTGGGTTCTGCCCAAAGTCAAGCAACATAAAAGTAACGTAAAAGTAACGAGTAACGTAAAAAGGGGGTAACAAAGGGGGTAACTAAGTAAAGTAACGGATTACTTTTTTAAGAAGCAACGAGTAACGAGCAAACACTTAATTTAAAATTTAAAAGTAACTTCCCCAACACTGTACATTATTAATTAAATACTGCAATTATATTCCATTAGTCCTTTAATACATGGTCTACATTAATAATATAATACAACTCAATATGTATATCCCACATTCGATGGTGCAGTTAATATTACTATCCTAACGTTACAGTAAATCCATGGTAAATGATGGGAGTTTGTAGACGGAAAAGCCTTCTGACTGTATCGTTGTGCAGTGTTTCTCCTGTTTGTCAGCGCTGTTTCATCTGCCTTTAAACTGGTTTAAATCACTGAGACATTTGTGACCAGTCACGGAAGCTAGGGACACAAGTCGGTTCTGGGGCATTTTGAGTTATTCATAGATTCTGAAAGTGTAGTCTCCAAGCTTTCCAACGATGTGTAACATGTGGAAATCTGATAATATTTGGAGAAGTTGTGGCCATTTGAAGGTAGGCACTTAAAAAAGCTCAAAGATGAGAAAGAGAAATGAGAGATGAGAGAAATTTTGTGTTCTTCGCTAAATTCAAGCGCTTCTCACTGGATCTTGTGACCCAGGCTGATCAGAGTAAACGCGTCTGCTCTAGTGAGCTTGCGCTGCGCTGCCGTTTGGACTTTGAGCCGAGCGGATAAATGGTCCGTGTGGCGCGCGATTCAAATGAGTTTCGTTCCACTTTTGGCGCATAAACATTATCAAATATTTATCAAACTCTTGATATCGTTTTATTGAGAAAAAATATATTGTGATAATTATCATTATCGTTTTATTGCCCAGCCCTACTTTGCAGTAATATTCTTGAGTTTTCCACAAAAGCAGTATGTAACCATCCACACCTCTGTGGAACTGAGAATTAATAGAAAGATTGAGTTTTATTTTGTGTTCTGAATGCATTCCCCATCTGTGAAATGCTAAGAAAATTCATTCTAATGCCTTCCGATTTGAGGCAGTCATATTCTTTATTATAGTCATCAAGAAGCAATGAGCTATTGCAAATATTGTTTTGGGAAATTGAATGAAGCTGTGTTTCTGTTGCGAAGAGGCAGAGTCAGGGGAATCCATTTGCAGCTTTTTATTAAGAATGGTCAAGACAGGCAGAGTAAACAATGGCAAACAGGGCAGAACAGAAAAGACTGAGACAAACCAGGTTCACAGGCAAAGGGTCGAGGCAGGCAGCAAGAATCAGAGTCCAATTAACAATCCAGATCAGGGCAGGCAGCAAGAATCAGAGTCCAATAAACAATCCAGATCAGGGCAGGCAGCAAGAATCAGAGTCCAATAAACAATCCAGATCAGGGCAGTCAGCAAGAATCCAAGGTCAAACACAGAAATCAAACACAGGGAATAACGCGTGGAAATGATGGCCGGGGCTAATCAAGACTTCGCACTGTGTAAATGAAGTGCAGGTGTGAGTGCAATCAGTCCCAGGTAAGAGGTATGATGGGAATTGGAGTGAGGTGAGTGAGGTTAATATTCCGGAGATGGTTCCCTCCAGTGTTGAAGAGGCGGCGGTGCGGGAGCCTGCTCTGTAACAGAGCCCCCCCAACCCTCCCCCCTCCCTAAGAGGCAGCTCCTGAAGCGAGGAGGCATACGACGCCGGGGTCTTCCACGAGGTCGAGGGGCCGGATTCTCCGGGTGCATCAGATGAAACTCTTCCGTGAGTGTGGGGTCTAGGATGTCTTCAGAGTTGACCCAGGATTGCTCCTTCGAACCGAACCTCTCCCAGTCAACCAGATACTAGAGAACGTTACCCCGGCGTCTGGAGTCAAGCAACTCGTGCACACGATACGCCTCCTCGCCGTTGACCAGGATGGGTGGGGGGGTTTGGAAATGTGGCTCCCTCCTCCGACTCTCCTCTCGGACCACCGGCAGGTTTCAGGAGTGATACATGGAATGTAGGAGAAATACGTTAATTAGCGGGCAGGTCTAATCGAAATTATACTAGAGAAATTTGTGTAACAATTTGGAATTGACCAACATACCTGGGACTGAGTTTACGACATGGAAGTCGAAGTCTGAGGTCTCTGGTTGAGAGCCAAACTCATTGGCCGGGTTGATACTCTGGAGCTGAGCGACGGAAACGATTTGCCTGGAGTTCTTGGCGTCTGACGGCGTGAAGTAGGTGAGTGTGTGCTTGATCCCAGACCTCTTCACAGCCATTCGGTGACAGAAGGTAAGTCAGTGGGTTCACCGGACCATGGGAAGAGTGGCGGTTGGAAGCCCAGGATGCATTTGAAGGGAGTGATGCCAGTAGTGGGTTTGACGAGGGAATTCTGAGCGTATTCGGCCCAGAACAGATATCTGCTCAACTGAGCTTGAAGTTGTTGACAATAGGAACACAGGAAGCGAATGACATCTTGATTAAGATGTTCAGTTTGTCCGTTGGATTGGGGATGATAACCGGAAGTGAGGCTGATATTGACATTGAGGTGTTTGAAGAAGGATGTCCATACCCTGGAGGTGAACTGGGGTCTATAGAGACTATGTCCTCGGGGAGCCCGCAGAAGCGGAAAACTTGGTTGCAAAGAAGTTCAGCAGTTTCTAGTGCAGTAGGAAGTTTGGGAAGAGGAATTAGTCGGCAAGCTTTGGAGAAACGATCTACTATGGTGAGTATGGTGGTATGACCTTGTGAATTCGGTAAGTCTGTGATGAAATCGATGGCTATATGAGACCAGGGGCGTTGAGGTATGGGGAGAGGAGTTAAGAGTCCTTCTGGTAGTTGTCTGGAGGATTTGGAAGTGTTACAAGTTCTGCAGTTCTGAATGTGTCTGGTTGTGTCTGACTGTAAGGCTGGCCACCAAAAGCCGTTCTTGAGTAGATGGATGGTAGCTGTGATTCCGGGATGTCCTGACCTGGGTGTGGAGTGTACCTGTTCGAGTAATCGTGAGCGTAAGGGTTCTGGAACGAATAAGAGACCCTCGGGACACTGGATGGAGGTTCTGCTTGACGATTGAACTGTTCGATTTCTGTGATTATATCCCACTGTACCGGAGCCACTAGGAGATTCTCTGGGATAATGGTGTCCGCAACGAGGAGTTGAACGGGTTCTTCTGTCTGGCGAGAGAGAGCGTCAGCTTTAATGTTCTTGGTACCTGGACAATAGGAGATAGTGAACTGAAATCTGGTAAAAAATAAGGCCCACCTGGCCTGACAGGGATTCAGACGTTTAGCTGATCGAAGGTATTCTTGTGGTCGGTAAGGACAATGAAAGGTTGGGTCGCTCCCTCCAGCCAGTGTCGCCACTCCTCAAGAGCGAGTTTCATGGCCAACAATTCGCGGTTTCCTATGTCATAGTTTCGTTCCTCTGAGGTCAGTTTTCTGGAGAAGAAAGCACAGGGAAACATCTTCTCTGGGTTACCTTGACGTTGGGATAGAATGGCTCCTACCCCTGTGTTGGAGGCATCCACCTCCATGATGAATTGAAGTGCAGGATCTGGGTGTCGGAGAATGGGAGCAGAAGTGAAAAGGGTCTTGAGTTTATCAAACGCTTGATGTGCTTCCGTGGTCCAGTTCAGACGGGAGGCGTGGCGTTTGGTCATGGTGGTTAGAGGAGCAGCTACGGTACTAAAATTTCTGACGAAACGTCTGTAAAAGTTGGCAAACCCCAGGAAGCATTGCAGTTCCTTGACGGTTTGGGGTGAGGGCCAGTCCAACACTGCCCTGTCTTTTTTCTCATCCATGGCCACTCCCTCTTGACTTATTACATACCCCAGAAATGACGTGCTTGTTTGGTGAAATTCACATTTTTCTGTTTTAGCGTAGAGCTCGTACTGTAGAAGACGTTTCAAGACCATTCTGACGTGTTGAATGTGTTCCTCTAGGGAGTTCGAGAAAACCAGGATATCGTCAATGTAAACAATCACCCATCTGTCCAACATGTCCCGAAAAACGTTGTTCATGAAAGGCTGAAACAGAAGAACTGTTAGCCAGGCCGAACAGCATAACCAAATATTCATAGTGGCCACTACTGGTTGAAAATGTCTTCCAATCATCACCCTCACGAATGCGAATTAGATTGTAGGCATTAAGAAGATCCAACTTGGTGTAATATTTGGCCTGGCGGAGTTGTTCTAGAGCGGCTGGGACAAGAGGTAAGGGATAGCGGAACTTGACAGTGATATCATTAAGCCCACGATAATCAATACAGGGTCTCAAACCTCCATCCTTCTTCTTGACAAAGAAAAACCCAGCGGATGCTGGAGAAGTTGACGGTCTAATGAAACCCTTGGGTAGTTCCTCTTCAATGTATTGTCTCATGGCTTCAGATTCAGGTTGAAACAAGGGAAAAATTCTACCTTTAGGTGGTGTGGCACCAGGAATGAGATCGATGGCACAGTCAATGGAGCGATGTTCAGGAAGTTGAGAGGCTTTCCTCTTGCTGAAGGCCTCAGTGAGATCTGCATATTCGGGGGGTAGCTTCACTTCTTGATGATCAGGAGTGGAGGTAGTTGGAACAGATTGAGAAACTTGAGTGATTCTAGACAGGCAGTGCTGATGACATGTGACATCCCATTGCGTGATTTGGCCATCTCTCCAAGAAATGTGTGGTTTATGGATGCGTAACCAAGGCAGACCGAGTATAATGAAGTGATGCGGAGCTTGAATGACATTTAATTGAATTGTCTCTGAGTGCGGGACACCGACGTGCATCTTGATCTCTTCGGTCAAGCGATGAACTTTTCCTCCTCTGATGGGGCGGCTGTCTAGCGCCTCCACTGCCAAGGAAGAAGAACAGCGATTTAACTTCAGTTGGTGCAATGAAACAAATTCATGGGAAATTAAGTTCCCCGCAGCTCCTAAATCGAGCATAGCAGTGGTGGTAAGGATTAGGTCCTTGATGGACAAACGAATTGGTAGTAGGAAACTGGATGTTGGTATATTTTCTTTGGCGTTAGGACTCACTGCTTGGGTTTTACGGCAGGACGAACGGGACAAGATAATCTCATGTGGCCTGGCTGACCACAGTACAGGCAAAGGCGGTTCTGCTGGCGACATTCTCGTTCTTGTGGAGAGAGGTGAGTGAATCCCAGCTGCATGGGTTCGTGTGCAGTGGTGGTTTCGCGTGTGTAGCGTAGTGGTGCTCTGACCTGGCGTTGGGAACGCATCAGATTATCAGCCTGGATCGTGAGATCAGTGTACTCATTCAGGTCCCTGCCCTCATCTCGGCAGGCTAACTCAGATTGCAGGTCGACTGTTAATCCTTTTCTGAAGAGGGTTTTGAGTGTATCCTCTACCCAATTGGTCTGAGCAGCGAGAGTGCGAAGGTTAAGAGGATACTCAGCGGCGGTGCTTCGTCCTTGAGAGAGACTTAACAATTGTTCTCCCGGATTCCCTCTTGCAGTGGAGTGTTCGAAGACATTACGGAATTGTTGAAGGAATGCCACGAATGAGGAAAATGACGAAGCATCTGGTCTCAAAACTGCCATAGCCCATTCTAGTGCCTTTCCGGTGAGTAAGGAACAGACAAACGCAATGCGCCCAGAATCGTTGGAATAGAATGACGGTTGTTGATCTATGTAAGTGTGCACTGTAGTAGAAAACCCTTGCATCTGGTTGGATCCCTGTCAAATTTCTCCGGGAAGGCGAGACGAGGGTTGGCTGAAGCGTTGACGGCGTGTGAAGGTGCACTTTGTGTTTGTTCAGTGGAAGCGCTGATGGCTGACATTCAAAGACTTTGTAGTGATTGAACAAGATCCTCAGTGAGAGAAGTGAGACGGTTCAGCTGATGGTGATGTAAAGATAACTGTGAAGCTTGAGCAGATAATTCGGTAGCGAGCTGCATGACTGCTGCTGGATCGAGTTGCGGCGAAGTCTTCTGTTGCGAAGAGGCAGAGTCAGGGGAATCCATTTGCTGCCTTTTTATTAAGAATGGTCAAGACAGGCAGAGTAAACAATGGCAAACAGGGCAGAACAGAGAAGGCTGAGACAAACCAGGTTCACAGGCAAAGGGTTGAGGCAGGCAGCAAGAATCAGAGTCCAATAAACAATCCAGATCAGGGCAGGCAGCAAGAGTCAGAGTCCAATTAACAATCCAGATCAGGGCAGGCAGCAAGAAAGAGTCCAATAAACAATCCAGATCAGGGCAGGCAAAAAGAATCAGAGACCAATAAACAGTCAAGGTCAAGGCAGGCAGAAAGTGGTCAGCAACGGTAAACAATCCAAGGTCAAACACCGAAATCAAACACGGGGAATAATGCGCGGAAATGAAGGCTGGGGCTAATCAAGACTTCACACTGAATGGGTGTGTGGAAGGGGTTTATATGCGTTTGTGTAAATGAAGTGCAGGTGTGAGTGCAATCAGTCCCAGGTAAGAGGTATGATGGGAATTGGAGTTCGGTGAGTGAGGTTAATATTCCGGAGATGGTTCCCTCCGGTGGTGAAGAGGCGAGCAGGACTAGGCAGAGGGCCGTGGGAGAACGGCATAAGGTCGGTGGCGTGATTACTGATGAGCACCACCTGCGCAATGCATCGGTCTCGTAACTCTCACGGTGGAACGGAAGCATAAAAGGTGGAGCAACGACAGAGGAGATGGAGAGTAGAACAGACCGGGTTATATGTTGTATTTTGTTTCTGTTTTGTGTGGCAAGCAGCCATCCGTGAGGGGCTGCTGGCTTATACTTTTGTTTTTGTATTTGTTTTATTTTATCATTAAAATTGTTTGAATGTTCGCCAGTTCCTGCCTCCTCCTTCCCTGAGTCTTAAACATTGCTACACTGGTGCTGAAACCCAGGACGCTGGAGCGAGACCTAGGCAAAGGGACAGGTTGAGAGAGAGAGAGAGAGAGAGAGAGAGAGCACACCACCATCTGGTCCTCCGCCAGTTGGATGGCCAGGTCCAGCGATGCCGGCCGGTGGCACTGGACCCACTGTGCTGTCCTCTTCGGGAGGCGGGCGATGAACTGTTCCAGTACCACCTTCTCGATGACAGCCTCGATGTTGCTTTCCCCAGCCAATAGCCATTTGCTGCACGCGTCCCGGAGCTGCTTAGCCATCACATCAGGAGGTCCATGCTGGGCGGCTTTTGCTTTTGCTTTTGCTCATATGGTTCTCTTGGTGGAGGCCCGCGAGCAACTGGTTGATGTCTGCAAACGGCATACCTGATGGGGTCGACATGCTGGCGGCGGCGTTCTCCTTCCTTCCCGGGTTTCGGCACCAGTGTAGTAATGTTTAAGATTCAGGGAAGAAGGAGGCGGGAACCGGTGGACATTCAAACTATTTTAATGATAAAATAAAACAAATACAAAAACAAAAGTATAAGCCAGCAGCCCCTCACTGACGACTACTGGCCACACAAAATAGAAACAAAACACAACATAAAACCCGGCCTGTTCCTCTCTCCATCTCCTCTGTCGTTGCTCCACCTTTTATGCTTCCGCTCCTCCGTGAGAGATACGACACCGGTGCGTCGCACAGGTGGCGCTCATCAGTAATCACACCACCGGCCTCGTGCCATTCTCCCATGGCCCTCGGCCTCGTCTTGATCGCCACAAACGGCTCTTCATTTGATCACACTGGAAACTGGCATTGGCCCCATTTCTAAGTGTATTTTAGTTTTTACTTAAATGCTTTTGCTGGACATCCTTTAGCAAATGGTCCATCGAGGCAGACTATAAAAATGGGCAAGCGCTAGCATGCGTGTATGAATATGTGGATTTAACGGCTTAAATGATACTGCTTTCACTGCCATTCATCAGCATTTTCCATTATTTATTTGACCACATTTCAAGTTCTGCCAATAAATTACTCTGCAACAATCTGATATGTTGCTGTTTTCCTAAACATGGCAGGTCACTTTTTTGTTTTGCAGCTGGTACGTTGTTTCGGAACATGGTGCATAAACAACAAAAATTAAATCAAGTACCAGGCACACACATCGCAAAAACAATCATTCTTAATGTCTTTAAATAATACATTTGAAACAAACAAACCATTAAAAATCCTCCATCTAGCGAAAACACGGCTCATATGATGTCTTATCATTTTTCCTCTTTCACCAAATAAAGCAATCAGTCTGTCTGTTGCTGGCACAGTTATGTACTAACAATTAATTATCATGCCATCCTATTTCCCAGCACGGGATTGTGATTAGAATAATGATGTTTGTTGTTTGAATGAGGACATCAGCTCAATGTCTCTATAGAGTGTGGCTGCTCTTCCTGCTGTGCTACAACAGTGCCATCTAGAGCATATGGCCTTCAGGACCCAAAATGGCTGTGTTTGTGATATTAATTCGTTTTTCTTACAGAATGTGCATATTTATCTCCTGTCAATGAATTATGCAGTAAAATTGTTGAAAAGAGTTCAATTAAGTTATTATCAAGATATTTTTTTTCTGTGTGAGCATTTCACTTAATCCATGTTTTTGTTGGAAAATATTTAATGTCATCTCAGCTCATACATTTTCATTACATTAATTATAATCATTGTATTGGAGGTTTGTATGGATATATTAAAATGAATGATGCTTTCTTGGTCTAAAAAAGGAGGTCTATAATACCAGGAGAAAACTACTGTATCTGTTCGCATTCCCATTTATCTCAATGGTAATTTTTAAATTAGTCCAGGTCCTGTGACCTGGAGGTTGTCGTTTTTGCTAATTGGTGTTCAGTTTCAGGAACATTTGTAATGTGAAAGATTACTCGTCATAGGCAGCAGATGGGGAAAATACTTCCATTAACTTGCAAATTGTGTGTTGCTTGAAAAAAAAAAAATGTCAGAATGCATACTTTTGATCGGCCATCATTGGAGAAAGATGATCATAATGGATAAAGATGCTCATAATACAACACATTCTTACGGCAATTCAAAACCTTTTTTACATTTTTGGCAAATTGGTGTCTAATTCGAATGAATTCATGTATTCTCATTCAGACGTTTTCTGACAAACTGCTTCCCCACCCCAGTGACGGTTTTCTAAAAATAATTAAGTTTTCCTATCAACTTTGTACAAATTCATATGAAAGGTGGCGACCTTGAAAAATATTTTTTTTCTGTGAGATCAGGTTGTCATAATGGTTTGCAGCATTTACCAGCGGAGGCTACCAGATACATGTAGCCAGTTACAACAAAATCACTTTAATGAAAATATAAGTGTTTTTTTAAGATACTTAGTATATTTATTTTCCTCTGAGACTGATATGTTACTGTCCTTGTAAGGACATGTGAATAACTAAAAACTATTTTTCTTTTCTTTTCTTCTTTTGTATTAATTTATAACACTCGGTGACACTTTATTTTAAGGTGACGTAGTGACACTTTACTACTTACTATAGCAATAACAGTAAATGATGCATAATTACAAGTAACTAACCCAAACCGTAACTCTAGGCTATGTAGTTAATTAATATTACTCACTTATTTGAGTAAGTACAATGTAACTACGTCACCTTCAAATAAAGTTTAACTTTATTGCACTAACCCTATTATATTTAATATACCAGGTACACCTCATCTTACATTATTCCAGTGCGTGTTCACTTGTATGCCACTTTGGAAAATATTTATCAAATAGCTTCACCCAGTGGTAATCTGTAGGTATTACACTTGAGTGTAGCAGTTTTTTGTTATTGTTGTGAAGATGTACAGTTTTGCACTAATTTGGTCTTTACAGCATAAAACTGTTTTAAGAGATCGGACTGACACACTGAGTACACTAAATGTAATGTCCATTTAATGTTTGGTGTATTGTAATTGTTACTAATTGTAGGCAGTGTCTTACATAAATAGTGTACATTATATACTTGTTGAGTTACAGTGTATGTGCTTGCACTAAAACTTGTCTTTTATTAATAATTGATTTCCTTTGATAACTTTTTTCCTCTAAAGCTCCAGTGTGTTGTTTGGCACAAATAATTGCAAATCAAAGTCAGATCCTCCCACACACACTACATGAATTTTTAAACGTGTTTGTAATCGAGCTGTGTTTTTAGCAGTCAATGCGCTTTTTACAGTCCATTTAAAATGAGTTTAAATGTTTTTTTTAGCTTTAAAGGGTCATGAAACCCAAAACATATATTTTTTTAGATATGAACAGATATACAGGCTGCACATCACTGAAAACACTAAAAGCACTCATAAACAAGTGACATGAAAAGCAAAGTCGAAGCAGTGTCACGGAATTTGAGTTAGAAGCGTGCTTTCGAAGTGTGTGACTGACTGCCGGCCCGATTCTACGTCAGAGGTTTCTTCTCTGCATTTTTCATGAGAATGAACTATTTTAACCCAATCACTGCACTGTATTACGCATGAGATCGCATTACAGCAGAGAATTCAAACAACATGCGGAGCTCGCATGAGAGCGGTTTCTGCGCGGAACGCCGTGATGAGTTTAACAATGCTCACAATGTTGATCATATGTGCCCCCGGATCTCAAAACCAGTCACAAGTCGCACGGGTATATTTGTGGCAATACCCAACAAAACATTGTATGGGTCAAAGTTATTGATTTTTCCTTTATGCCAAAAATCATTAGGATATTAAGTAAATGTTCATGTTCCATGAAGATATTTAGTAAATTTCCTACCGTAAATATATAAAACATTTATTTTTGTGAGGTGAATGCAGCACAATTGCGAACATAAATGGACAACTTTAAAGGCGATTTTCTCAATGTTTAGCTTTCTCAAAAGCTTATTTATTCAGCTTTCAGATGATGTATAAATCTCAATTTCAAAAAATTTAGTTTTGTGATCCGGGTCACATATAGATCATATACAGACCTGAGCAAGGCAAGCTCGTTTCAAGTTTTTATAGACATATTTCATATACTCTAGAGCTGTGGTCCCCAACCGCATTCCTGGGGGCCCCCCAACACTGCATATTCTGCATGTCTCTGCAAACACACCTGATTCATGTCGTCAGCTCATTAGTAGTGACTCAAAGATCTAAAATGGGTGTGAGACGTAGGAGACATGCAAAATGCGCAGTGTTGGGGGGCCTCCAGGAACGTGGTTTGGAACCACATGCTCTAGAGCTCTAAACATGAACAATGGACAAAAATTAACCATGTCTTCATGACACTTTAATTGTGAAGTTTAACAAACTGAATACTGAGTTCAAAATAAAGACAATACTGGAAGTATTGACATAATATTATTTAAGTACATGCAGTTTGCCTTCCAGAAATGCATTTGAGTGAATCTGTGGGAAAAGACTAATTTAACTTGGATAGATGAAATAAAACTACGTTTTAATACGTTGTGTAACAACTAGCTCGGCTCAGGTGTGTATGTGGCAAAAGCACAACCCAATAGCCTCACTGCTGTGTACAGCAATAAACCCCACAATCGGATGTTATCAAAAGAGGCAAACAAATCCTCTAATCCTGAAGCCTTCTGTGAAAATGCTTAAATGCTGACTTTAGGGAGACTGATTGCCAGCGTTTGCATTTCAAATCTCCCTTCTCATGAGGCCAGTCAATTACCAGAGATGGAAAGTGATCTCAAACTAATGAGAGACTGAGAGGTTTTCCAAGCCCCCGCACTTCAAACAAAGTGCACAGGGATGGTAGGATTATTCATGTTTTAATTGGCAAGAGATTAATTAAAACTGTTTTTCACCTGGAAAATGTTTTTGTTTCCTATGAGTGTTTTAGGCCTACTGGGTGCATTTACTGTATACAGCATGAAACAATTCAATAACCCAACCCTGAATTCCCAGTTCAACAGCAAGGAAGGGAGTGTTGGTCTTTCTGTTGGTCTATATTTTTGGTCTTGATTAGGTACTAATTCATTGCACACCACCAGTCAGAATTTTGGACACTCATACTCATTGTTTATTACTATTTTAGTCATTTTAGAATATATATATATATATATATATATATATATATATATATATATATATATATATATATATATATATATATATATATATATATATATATATATATATATATATATAAGATAAATCAAAATGGTCTTATTTTAGCATTTTTTAGAGCAATATGAATGCTGCATTGTACACTTTGGACATTTTCTCAACCAACCATGTTGCAGAAGTGACTATTTATATTTGTCTACAAAGTAATCAAGGATTTAAAGCTTAACCTGATTTTTTTTTTATTAAAAAAATTAAACAAAAATCAGTCTACTAAACTGTCTGACTGTATGTTTTACACACAAATCAAAACTTTTGTGAAACTGTTTACTTGGCTGTTCACAGTGAGTGACAAAATAGATTTTTGTTTCGTATTGTATTGAGTGGATTGTTTGGCAATTACAGCTCTAAATTAGTTGTTGGCCATTGGTACCTAGAGTAAGTAATGTGTAGTATCACAATATTTTAATAAAAGTGTCTGCCAAGTATGCAAATGTTAAAAGAATGAGGCAGAGCTTTTAATATAACAACTTAATGTATGATATGTACAGGTCAGTCAAGTTGTTTTCTTTAACAACTTTTATTTTAGATAATTCAAGATTATTCAACATAAAATAGCTAAAACAAGCTCTTCTAAGCTGCATGAGCTGGTTGAATTAATATTTATGATTACTGAACACTATTTCACCTGAAGAACTCTGATGTTCGATTATTCACACAGTTTACATGCTATGGCCATTGTGAAATGAATTAAAATGGCTGCTTCCAAGACTATTGACAAGAGTAACATGAGAGAATGGAGAGTGAGTTTATTACGGGTCTTTAGGTTTATATTTACTCTGTGAAAAAGTTAAAGCCTGTACTTTATCATTACTGTTTAAAGGAAGAAAGTGTGGTGGCTGTGTACCTGATAGTCTTATATTTCACCAAATAAAACATTGATGCAGCCTCTAAAGGTGCCATCCTTCTTACGAGCCAATTCTCAGACAATAGCACTTTGCGGGTAATTTGTTTCAGCCAAGATTTATGGCATTGTAAATATTTAAAATCAAATTTGGCAAAAAGACAGAGATGAATGTCATACCCTAGGGGTGCTGTGGAAGCCTCTTTTTTTCCCCTCCCTCCATCTTTTGCTCCCTCCCATTCAGCATCACAGCTTCCGATCCGGTACAGTGTGCTACTCGTTTTGTTGCCTCTAGGTGGCAGCACAGTCTTAGCACTGATTTAATTAGGTTTTTTGCTGGCATGTTCAGTCAGTGTGTCATGGGATGACACAACAGTGAAGACATCCAAACATACCCACTGTGTGTGTTTGTGTGGCCACCATACTCCAGTGCAGCCTCTCTCTGGCTCTGTAGGTGTTGGTGTTTGTGTTGGAAGATGCATTGGGAGAATTTAGAAAACAAGGCAGTCAAAAGGAGATTTGGGCCATTGATTCCAGACTCTCTAGAATGCAGACACAGGGATACGTTTCCTGAAATACAAGAAAACTCCTCCTGTAGAAAACCAAAAAAAAAAAAAAAACATTCTTGGATAAATATATGTCTGTATTTAGTATATGCAGAGCTTTGTGTATGTAGAGAGCTATAGCTACAGCTAGAGTAAAGGTAAAGAAGCCAAAACCACAATCTGATACCATTTTAAGTGACGTAACACTGCAATAATGGTAATATCAAGACCAGACACTGGCTTCCTGGAAGTTAGATGTTTGAAAATCTGATGTGTTTGATGTATGGCCACAGAAATGCTTCCTCATCTATCTCAGGCCAATAGTAAATGTTGAATTTTGGGGCTTGCCCCCTGGCCTGCTGTGATGGATGGCCTCCGTTAAGATGGAGGATAATGGTAGTGTATGAGTAATGTGCATCAGAGTGCACTGTAAGCCTGTGCAGTTTCTGCTCACCCCTTTATGGTGACCAACACACACACACCAACACGCCACTAGAGACTAAAGTGAACTAGTCTTGCACTGGAATGAGTAAAACAACTCCTTTATGTTATAAATCAGTGTAATGCTGTCTTGTATTCCCTAAATGAAAGTTGTATGTGTTTTTAGTCGTGAAAAATGCACCTCTCTTTGGTAAAGTCCTGCTTCAATATTTAATTTACTTTTTTCTTTTAATGATTTTTTTTTTTTTGCTGTTATAATTGATTGTTTTAAAGGGATAGTCCACTCTTCCGTTAAACACAAAATAAGATATTTTGAAGAATGTACATGAACATACATTTTGAAATACATTGGACCCCTTTGACTTTCATTATAGAATATAATTGAATTTCATTATATATAAAAAAAAAACTGAAATAAGTTTCAGAAAAAGTTCACAGAAGGAAAATAGAAACTTGCACAGTTTTGGAATTAATGTTTGAAAATAAGAGATAACACACGCACACACACACACACTGTTATCGAGCGTTTTGGTCTTTGTATAAGGACGTTGCCAATGGGGAGGTGATGCCATGTAGATATTTTTCTACTTATTCGCATACTCTATTTTTTTTTTGTATTTTTTTTTTAAGCAACTTAAGCTAGATTAAATGGTTCCATGATGTGTTAGGCATTTGGTAAACAACAGAGTAAAGGAGGGAATGGCACGTGTTTGACTCCCTGAGAGTGGGCACACTGTGCTGGGGACCAGGTTTAGCTCTGCCCCCTGTAATTAAACCCAGCCCTGGAGCTTTAGCAGGGCCATGTTGGAGACATTAAGGATCTATGACGTGGTTATCAAATTGCATAAGGCCTTGTGATTGAAATTTGTCTGGGCCGTCTTTGAATGTGCATTAGTTTGAGCCTGTGAAATGTTTGGACTGTATGTCGTGTATACTACTACTATTTTTATTATTATTATTTGCACTATACAATGTATTGATTAAAGGAACAGGGTTGTATTTTGTCTTTGTTGAATTAAACAAATATAAAAGAGGTAAACCTTTCATTCATAATATATTTCCTGATAGAATGTTCTTTAAACATTTTAATCATCATAAGACAGGATTATGATGATATCCACCAAAAACAACAACAACAACAGACAAACAGTACTGCTAGTACCGTGGATGTATTACAGTGCAACTTCACATATATCCAAGAAAATCAATGACTGCTTAAGGTATAAATAAAAAAAAAGTACTAACCATAAGCCTGCCATGATGCATTTGATTTGACCGATCTCAGGCCATGTGACTTCTCTGTCTTGGCCTCTCTTGAATACTCTTGACTTGACTAAGGACATGAAGTAGGCTCAACACACACACACACACACACACACACACACACACACACACACACACACACACACACACTCTCTGCCGTGACAGTTTGTGTGTTATGTAGCCATCCTTCTTCTGCAGATAAAATCAGAGAGAGCACACACACACACTTACCCAGACGACCTCGTCTTTGAGACGGGAACGCTTTATTAAAGTAGTTCGTGACACAGGACACAGGAAATGGATGCCAGACACGATAGTTCCCTGACCTTATCATGACCTCTGCTGTGGCATATGTGTGCATATATATGTATTTATGCAGCACCTTATGATGCTGAATTAATTTAGGTCAAAGTGAATATCTCTAAGCGAACTTGTTTAAATGTTTTTAACACTCAATATATATATACTTATTTATATGGCTGAAGTACTTGACATTTTATTTTCAGGCATTATTTCCAAGTTTATTTTTCTTACCCTTGTGCCATTTTGTTTCTTTTAATAATAATTTCACATAGGTTTATGCTTAAAATGAGAAAACCAATTTTCAGTTCATTTAAAAAAAATTAAAATTCATATGAGTATTCAAAAGTTTACATTAGATTACAAGTTTACAAATGGAGGCATTTAGTGGCAGTAAAAATGGCCTTAAACATTTGATACATAAAATATAGATATAGATAGTTACGGATACATAAAATAATTTCACCTCCAATCAATGTTGTATGTTTCTGTATTTATTAACAGTTAGCTGTTTTTATTATTTTTTATTAAATAAACCCTTCTTCATGTTGGGTTCCAGATCACCCTAATTTTTTTTCTTTTTTCTTAATTAGTATCTGACTATATACTTTTTTTCTTTTTTTTTTTTGCATTGATGGCCACTGAAACCAAATGGAAAAGAATATGGTGATGTAATGATTGTAATGGAATGAATTTGCTGTAACATAATTTATGAGAATGAGCTGTTTTATTACATGCGAGTGGCCGATGCGCAGGCTCCAGTCTCAGAGTCTCCAGTTAGAGGTCAGGATGCTCTAGGATGGTTTATCTCTTCATGAGCTTTCCACTTTAATCTCACAACATCAGAACATTATGCTCCACTTAAAATAAAAATTATGTCATCATTTACTCACTGTCATGTAGAATGACTTTCTTTCTTCCAGGGAATATAAAAAGACATTTTGAAGGGATGTTCTTTTCCATTTGCAGATACAATAAATATGGACTAAAGCTTTGAAGCATCAAAAAGGACACACAAGTCAAATAAAATGATCATAAATCGCATTCCAAGTTGTTAAAGACTTATGTGAAATAACAGTACCAGCCTAGTCTTCATAATTTCTCCTATTGTGTTTCACAGTACAACAAATAAGTCATACAGGTTTGAATAAATGATTTCAGGATTAACATTTTTTGGATGAGCTATTCTTTTAAAGTATGTTAAGGTTTTATTAGGGGCTACAAAAGTGAACATGGGTGAATCAAAAGAAGGAGAGAGGTAGAAAGAGAGAGAAGAGAGGAGGGAAAAGGTGAGAGCGAAACAGGGAGGAGGAGTAGAGGAGAAGAGCTTTTAAAGCAAGCTGAGCTCTCCGCCGCATCTCTCCTCTTATCTTAATAAGTAATGAGACTGCCATGGGCTGACAATGAAGTATTCTGAGAATAGTTGTAATGTATGGATGTGAATAGAGCGGCCAGGCAGTGATATATAGAGCAAACAGGGATGGAAACAAGTGAGATATTAATGACCCGTTTCCCTGCCAGTTAATGTGGGAGTTACCTGATTACTGGTGTGGGAGGGGAGGGGAGGGGAGGGGAGGGGAGGGGAGGGGCTGGAAGTAGGAGGGTCATGGATGGCTGGAAGGTGAGATAGAGAAGTTTAGTGTGTGTGTGTGTGTGTGTGTGTGTGTGTGTGTGTGTGTGCAAGGATACCTGATCTGCTCCAGCCTGCTTGGTTTAACCTGCTCTACCACGCTCCATATAAAACCTGGCATGAAACAATATACTAACATTACCTGCAATTAGCATGAGCTGTTCATCATTATGTGTGTGCTGAAGCAACTGGTAACTTCTGTGGTGTTCTTGAGTATGCTGGCCAGATATGTACATGATAAAAAAGTATTTTGGGATATTATAGGTGGATTAAGCAGTTCTATTTCACTGTTACAGACCGCCAGAGACGGTCGAACATAGTGGAAGGAGTCGCGTCTCGCGAGCCATATCGAGAATCTCGTATTGATTTGTCACCTGTGACCCTGACCGATGACGTGTCGGAAGCTATATCCGCTCCGTTCATGTCACGGTCGTTCTCTTTGTCATTCTCGCGAAGAGATCTCGCTCGAGCGTGCACAGCGTTTTTGGTGAGCAACTGCTCCCCACTACAGCTGTGTCTCGGGAGAAATATTTGGATTATATTTGGATTATCAACGTGCATCGGACCATATACCCACTGGTTGTCCAGGGTTTGTTTGGAACCGATCGCTACTAGCAGTGTTGAGGTGAGTACTCACGTGAACTCAGTGGTTAACCAGGGTTCGGTCAGACTGCGTGTAGTGTTGTTATTGTCTGAACGACTACTTTATGTTATGCTCATTGGTTAACCAGAGTGATACATTGATAAAACTTATTGTGGAAAACCCCATTGGTTGACCAGGGTTTTTTTCAACTACTGGTCTGGAAGTTATGGCAGCTTCATGTTCCCTCTGCTTCGGTCCAATGGATCTCATTGATGCTCATATTCAATGTCCCACTTGCCTGGGCATTGATCACCTCCGAGAGGCTTTAGTAGACCCATGTCCTGAATGTGGTCTGATGTCCTTGGAGATGAGACAACACCGACTGGCTGAATTAGATCCTGAGTTTAAGGATTTTGCTTGGGGCAGCGTCGCATGTGAGCAGCAAGCGTGTGGCCAGTGGGACTGGAAGGCCTTCAAAGAGGATGCGAACCTCCTCGGAGTCAAGTACATTGACACAGCAAGTAGCTGAGCTTGCGAACGCAGTTCAAGGCATTAAAGCCCTATTATCTGTACCCCCTACTCGTCAGAATGTGAGTGAGGGGACAGGGGTGGGTGTTTTAGCGCCTCCCTTGCCCAGGTGTGAGCTGGCATCCAGGTAGTCCAGTAGAGAACCAGACACTTTATCTATTGTGGCCTCTGACTCCTTAGACCGGGGGGAACAGGATTATTATACGCCCATGGAGGAAACAATACCCTCACATTCCCAGTTACAACGTTACCATAGTGATGATGGTTCTAGTCTTCAGGATGCACCGCCTTCAGTGGTTTTCTCTCTGCAGGAGACACTCAGAATGGCGCTCGCTAAGCGGAATTTGGATCCACCTCCTCCCCTACCAGGCCAGTCAAACCTCTTGCGTCGCTCGGTTTCCCAGCAAGAGGATTTCCTAATGCCAAGTTGTCCTGACTTCACAGATGTGGTTTCTTCTGCGTTTCGGTCAGCTCCTTTATCCAGACCTGATTGTGTGGCTCGTACACTAGCGGCAATGGCTGAAGCTGACGAAAAGGGCCCTGGTAACATGCCCTCAGTTGAGCCATGCGTTTCTTCACTGATAGTGTCGCCAGATGAGGCTCTTCGACACAATCTTCGCTGTCCCAACCCAGAGTGTAGACGCACAGATGATCTGTTGGTTAAGATTTATAATACTGTCTCAGGCTTGAGTCGTGTGGGGAATTCCATGGCTCATCTTCTGCTAGCACTTCATTCTGCTTTGAGTACTAACCCACCAGATAATACCACATCTGAGTTACTTGAGGCTTCCTTACAAGCCTTGGGTTCAATCGCTTTCTCTAGCGGAAAGGCTCTTGGGCTTACTACTCAGGCTAGGCGGCAGGTTTGGCTAGCACAGTCTAAGCTTCCAGAGGCTTGCCGTAATAATCTTCGTCAACTACCACTGGTACCTGGGCAGATTTTTGGTCCAGCCGCTCAAGAAGCTCTTGAGCGCAGAGTTCGTGCAGTGGAGTCTCGGTCCCAGCACTTTGAGCGCAGTGTGAATTATGGACCATCCACACATCAAATGCCTGTTCCTCATGCAAATCCACTCCAACACAGGCAGGGACAGTCTTACAGGTTTGTACAGCAGGCAACTCGACCTGGGTATGACTCGAGAAGGGAGGCATCTCATGCTCGTAGACCACCTGCTCGCCCTGCGGCGATTTATCGTCGCCCCCCCCAGGGGTAGGGAAACCGCTCCCCATCGTCGGTGATGGTCCAGGGTCTGTGATGGGACATTTTTCAACCTCTCAACTACAACTCTGGAGAGGGATTACAAGCAACAAGTGGCTCCTCGACACACTCGACAAGGGCTACTGTCTTCAGTTCCGTCACAGACCCCAATTATGCACACACACTCGGCCCACAGTGGTTCGGGACCCTCGTCAAGCTCTCGCTCTATCTCTCGAGGTGCGGAAGCTACTGGAAAAGGGTGCGGTAGAGCTAGTAAACCCCCAAGTCCATCTGGGAGGATTTTATTCAAAGTACTTCCTAGTTCGCAAGAAGGATGGAAGTTTCAGGCCAATCTTGGACCTCAGACGCTTGAACAGGAGTCTCAAACACCTTCCTTTCCGCATGCTGCATGTCAAGGATGTCCTACAAGCAGTCAAACCAGGCATGTGGTTTACCTCTGTGGATCTGAAGGATGCGTATTTCCATATCCCCATTGCACCTCATCACAGAAGGTTTCTTCGGTTCACATTCCAGGGCAGGACATACCAATATCGAGTCCTACCGTTTGGCCTTTCCCTCTCTCCCCTTGTATTCACACGGTGTATGCAAGTGGCACTAGAGCCTCTACAACGGGAGGGCATGTTGATTCTCCCTTACCTGGACGATTGGCTGCTTTGTGCCAGATCACCTCAGCAAGCCAACAACACACAGCGCCTACTGGAGCATGTTACTGCTCTAGGACTGAGGGTAAACCTGGAGAAAAGCTGCCTTACTCCATGCCAGTCAATAGGTTTTCTGGGATTACATCTGGACTCCAGAATAATGAGAGCTACCCTCACAGCATGCAGGAGGAAGGCTATACGAGGAGCCATAACGAGGTTTCAGGTTCGGCGCAAGCTACCTTATCTTCACTTCTTACGGCTAGCGGGCCTTCTCACGGCAGCCTCATCGGCCATTCACTTAGGACTTTTACACCTTCGTCCTTTTCAGCGTTGGTTGATAGCCAGACGGCTGTCAGCAGTCCACAACCGACATACCCTTGTTTTGGTGACAACCAGTTGCTCTGTCTCCCTGAGGCTTTGGAGACGGGAACAATTTCTACAAGGGGGTTTACCAATGGGACCACCCCCAGCACGCAGAGAAGTAGTGACAACAGATGCCTCTCTCTCCGGATGGGGAGGGCTGTGGCAACACCAGGGCGTGCAGGGGAGTTGGACCTTGCAGCAGACGACATCTCACATAAACATCCTAGAGCTATGGGCAGTGCTTTTTACCCTAAGACACTTCAGACAGGAGTTATCGGGGAAGCACATCCTGTTACGGACCGACAACACCACAGTGATGTTTTTAATCAATCACCAAGGGGGCACGAGGTCTCTACCTTGCCTTCGACTTTCACGAGTGCTGCTGCTGTGGGCAAACCAGCACTTTCTGTCGATCAGAGCGGCACACATTCCCGGTCACTGCAACAGTGTGGCAGACTCACTCTCTCGATCAGGTCCGAGGCCAGGGGACTGGTGTCTGCACAAGGTGGTAGTTCAGTCAGTTTGGGAACTTTATGGGACCGCAGCAGTCGACCTCTTTGCCAGCAGGAAGACAACACATTGTCCGCTGTGGTTTGCGGAGCAGGAGGAGCAGGGATCACTAGGCCAGGATGCCCTGGCCCACGATTGGCCAGACCTCCTCCTCTATTTTTTCCCTCCAATTCCACTTCTCTGGCCTGTGCTGAGGCGTGTGCAGGTGAGATGATACAGGCTTATTCTAGTGGCACCCTGCTGGCCAGCGAGACCGTGGTTCAGTCTGCTGTTGGCCCTTACGACCGGTCCACCACAACCATTGCCAGTTCGGAAGGACCTACTGTCACAGATGAACGGGGAGCTTTGGCACCCCTCACTGGGCAGGTTGAATCTATGTGTATGGCCCCTGGGGTTGAGGAGGAGCTCTCACAGTCATGAATGCAAGAGCCCCATCAACACGTCGCACTTATGCCAGTAAATGGAAGATCTTTGTTTCATGGTGTACAGATCGGTCTGTTAACCCAGTCACTTGTTCCATCAGTTCAGTGTTGGAATTTTTACAACATTTATTGGACACTGGGCGGTCCCCAGCGACTCTAAGAGTATTCGTGTCAGCCTTGTCGGCACATCGGAATCCCTTGCGGGGGAAATCGATTGGTGCAGAGAAATTGGTGGTGGCTTTCCTTAAGGGAGCAGTACGTCTTAACCCACCGGCACGGATAATGCATACCAAGTGGGATCTTCAGATGGTGCTTAACAGCCTGCGTTTACCACCTTATGAACCGCTTGAGCAAGCTGATATTAAGAGTCTTTCGATGAAGACTGCTTTTCTCTTAGCTATAACGTCAACCAGAAGAGTAGGTGAGCTTCATGCCCTCTCGGTGAGTCCACAGTGTCTCAGATGGGGGCCTGAGTACAATCAGGTTACACTCTGGCCGAATCCAGCTTTCCGACCTAAAGTGTTGACTGATCGCTTTGTGAACCAGCCCATTCAGCTTGCGGCATTTAATCAAGAGGCTTCCCAGACAGCCGTGTGTCCAGTGAGAGTATTGCGACAGTATGTGTTGAAGACTGCTTCATGGCGCACCACTGATCAGCTGTTTGTCCGTTTTGATGCCTCTCAGAGGGGCTCACCCTTGTTGAAGCAAAGGTTGTCTCATTGGGTGGTGGATACCATTGTACAGGCATATGATTCGGCTGGTCAGACAGTTCCAGCATCTATTAAATGCCATTCAACCCGGTCAGTGGCTACTTCTTGGGCAGCACTACGTGGGGTGCCCCTTTCTGATATATGTGCAGCGGCTACATGGACGTCACCTTGCACGTTCACAAGATTCTACAGGGTCAATGTGGCCCCTATTCCTTTGGTCAGTTCGGCTGTGTTAGCGGACAGTATCTAGGTGAGTGGCCCTCGTGACTTGGTTGTATTCGTCTTCCACTATGTTCGACCGTCTCTGGCGGTCTGTAACAGTGAAATAGAACGCCGGTTACTGGTGTAACCTTGGTTCTATGAATAGTGGAAGACCGCCAGAGTCTCTGGTCACTCGGATTGAGAATGACTGCAGAGAACGACCGTGACATGAACGGAGCGGATATAGCTTCCGTCACGTCATCGGTCAGGGTCACAGGTGACAAATCAATACGAGATTCTCTATATGGCTCGCGAGACGCGACTCCTTCCACTATGTTCGACCGTCTCTGGCGGTCTTCCACTATTCATAGAACCAAGGTTACACCAGTAACCGGCGATACTGGGTTATTGATGCAGGTAATTCAATGGTTTTCATCATCGGTAACCGTATGGTGCTTGTTATTGTCTAGTAATATGTAACTCCCTACCCCCGACTGTGTCATGTCATGTGTGTCGCTCTCAAATGTTGTGCTCTGTAAAAGTCCTGTAAAGAAGTGTTCTGGGACCTTTAGTGGTCGAGGTGGGCAGCAGTTTTACAAATGTTTTTGAAAACTGGGTGGTCAAAGGAGGAAGTGAATGAGGTAGGCAAGCTGGTGGTGTCATGATAGCTAGATGAGGAGCAGCACATGAGTGGTGCTGGAGATGAAGAGCAACAAGAATAAAGATTGTGAGTGACCTGTGTATGACAGGCAATTAAACATGGTTAAACATGAGTTATCAAAACATTGATTTGAAGCTTGAGCCATGTTGGCAACATCAGAGCCATTGTTGTCTTATTTGTATTAAAGTATTGTAATGGTGCGTGTACATAATATATATATATATATATATATATATATATATATATATATATATATATATATATATATATATATATATATATATATATAATATATTTTTTGCATTAAATTCAGTATATGTTTTGTATGAATGATTCTCTTGGCTTAATGTGAAGGTAAGGTTTGTGGAGGCCTTAAGTGTAATTCTGGTTAAATATACCACAGGAGGGCAGCAGTGTGACAGGTTGCAAGATTGTATTTATCAAACGTAGAGTAATGCAGCATCTTAAGCTCTCTCTCTCTCTCTCTCTCTCTCTCTCTCTCTCTCTCTCTATATATATATATATATATATATATATATATATATATATATATATTATCCATTCCACTTTCAACCAAACTGTGCATTTCAAATGTATATTCTTTGTCTTTGTCTTTGTGTTGCTTCATTGTTACACTTCTCTCTCTTTTTCTTTCTCGTGTTCCTTAAATGTGGTCTTTGTATTTGCTGTTTTGATTCATGTGTGCACTGTATCAGAAATTAACTTGTCTTTTCTTTCTCTCTGCTGTTGTGTCAGTATAGCACAGAACAGATTTTAATGTTTTTTTCATATAGATAAGTGGTTCCCCTACATTTCAGACTGCACATCTTCTTATATTCTTCTCAATTGTTGTCAAACATCCTCTCACCTAAACATTATGCATGTTTTTTGCTAAAAAAAACGATTCAAGTTTTTTTTTTTTGTTTTTTTTTTCCTGTAGTGTATATTAGAAAATATGTATACATTTTCAGTTATAAATTACAATGAATTAAATGGATGGACTCAAATGCTCACATCCAAGGTTATTTCTGGTTTGAGTTATAGAGAACAGTTTTACTCTTTATTATTTATTTATTATTATTTTTGGCCAATGAACAGATAACTTGGCCAATTAATGAAAAAAACAACAACAACAACCTGGTCTGTATATTAATTGATCTGCCATCTCACATATATAAATTATTATTATTATTATTATTATTATTATTTTCTAAATTGTGTAGATCATGAAATCTGGCTTTTGCTCACAATTCGGTCTTGTTTGTCTTCATTTGAATAGTTTTTTTCTGCCCTCTAGAACTTTCACACCCAGTGTCTCTTGATAGTACAAGCTTGATATACACATTATGTTGAGCACAATACATAATCATTATCAATAACCATGTGTAAATATTGTAACTATTCAGATTTACTATTGAAACCTGATATTGTGACACTTCTAATATTGTTGCTTTACTTATTTATTTATTTATTTATTTATTTAGATAAATTGCTTGTGGTTTTCCTAATTTTAAGTCAATTTGGATGAAAGTATCTGCTTATTGAATAAATGTATTTTTTTTTTTTTTTTTTTTAATTGCTGGAGTAGTAAGTGGATTTACACTGTAATGGAATATTGACAAAAGCAATTAACCAGTTTTGTTTTTAATTCATAGGTTCAGGAATTGTATTTTGGATAAGTAGTGAATGCATAATACATTGGGTTTTATTATAGTAATCATAATCAATATTAATTCTGTTATATATGCATTGAATTTCCTTTGTCAGAATCAGATTGATAGATTGTGATGATCAGATTATAAATTAGATGCAACTGTTTGATGGCTGAAAAAAAAGTGTTTATAATCATGCAGAAATGAATGATACTTTGGTGCTTGAATGGCTGCTGCCAGTAAAGGTTGAAATGTGAAATATTATTTCTAAAAAGAACCCTGACTTGTGACATTGAGTAGCCTATGTCACATTGCTTAATTTATATTTAGACATACTTTCTGCGTTTATTTATTTATTTCTTCTTGCACAATCCTCTGCACATCTCTAGAAGTGTTTTCATGTAGATGGATAGCTGTGTAGTAGTTGGACATGGAATATGGAACATGAGGTTTAGAACAACAGTGATGTTCTGGATTAAAAAGTTCCGTTCCATAATAACAGTGGCACACGGGATGCTTGGAAATGCCATTCAAGCACTGGAGAGGTCAATAGTTACAATAACTTTCTCTGTGAAAAAGAAGGAAGAGAAAAAAAAAAAGAGTAAAGAGACTTGGCCGCATTATCACAAATTGCTTCCAGATTCTTTCTCAAAGCAAATTATTTCTGAAATTAAGTGCAGACTCTAACACTGTTCCTGCGGAATCAAACAGAGGACTTTGAAGTGCAAAATACAGACTCGTCCATGGAATCGGAGAGCTACACAAGCCCTTAAAGTTCTGCCTCATTTGCACTATCATTCGCTTACCTTCCTTAACTCCACGTTTTAGTTTGCTTTAATTTTCAACAACAAAGGGAAGATCAGGAATGATTTTTGATCATGGAAAATTTGGGGAATGCTATAAAAATCACTCCTGCTTTTTTCTGCCATTCTACGTGGAAGCGTAGAGAGAGACTGATTCACTCCATATTTGGGTGGATTGTCTGATAAAACACACTTATCAAAATACAGAAAGGGCTGTTAGTTGAAGTCACTGTCTGCAAGTTAAATCTTTCCACATGATGAAGTCTACATGCAAGAAAGCCTTGGGGGGTGTGTGTGTGTGTGTGTGTGTGTGTGTGTGTGTGTGTGCGTGTGTGTGTGTGTGTGTGTGTGTGTGTGTGTTTGAGTGTTTGATATTGGGGAGTTAGTGGGACATCTGTAAAGAAAATTAATTGTAAACTGCATGTTCCATACAATAGTTCACTCTATACTTTCCTAACACATTCTTGGAATTTGTCAAATTTAATTTGAGCAGCATTTAACATGGTATGACTGGTCCAGTTACATGCTTATGTATGACAACATCTTACAGATTTAACAGATTATCTTTTCAAAAGTACTATGGCACAGACTGACCGCTTTAAGCTTGTATTGTAATAGTTAGTGTGGGCTTCGGTTTTGTTACGTGTGTGTTTTTTAATGGTCTTGTTAGTTTCAAACCTTGTAAGATTGTCACAAGTGAAGCTCCTAAATGCTATATACCCTATAAACACTACATTTATAGAAAGATGTGTTTGGTGTGTTTAGCAGGACGCTTTCTCTCTAGTCATCACGTGGTAGCGGCCCTAACTGTCTGAGATTAACAGTGGAAAAACAAATTCAAGGGTGCTAAAAAAGGCAGTGCAGGAATCAACAGGAATCATCTGTGTTTGTGTTTCAGCGCTTTATCTCCTCTAAATGCGAACAGAAAAGTTGCTAACACCACACTCAGTGCAGTCTACTCCTTCTTGATGATGTCTGTGTATGACAGGGAATCCTGCTATGTTTTCTGTCATACTCTCAGAACTGCCCTCCTCAAGCATCATCATCAAGTTAATGTACATTAAATAGGAGCAGCTTAATCAAATAACAACAGCTCAATGTGTTCACCTGCGTGGGCTGTACACAATTCAGCTGTAATATCCTGCTCCGGGGTCATGTTAACTATGAAAGAACACACTCCTGCCCCGTGTTGTGCCCGTGGCTAAAATGAAAAGCAAATATTAATAACGGCTTGTGCTTGGGAGTTCAACAACTAATTTCTCCCTGCTACTGCAGTAAATATATTGTTAATGCTGAACAGACACTTCAAAGTGCTGAGGATATGGATGGGAGTCATCATAGAGGCACATTTTTTAGATGGAAGAGTGAAACTATTCAGCTTTGAATTGCAAATTCAGGTTTACATTAGAAAAAAATAGTTTGACAGATTTTTTAAAAAACTTTTAAACATTTGTCAGTTGTTTAATATTGTTTCTATTAAACAACATTTACTAAATGTGTAGTTTAATAATTAGACCTATTAAAAAACAAAAACGAAAGTAAATTTGCAGCTAATTAAATTCGCAAAAACAACTTTGCATAAATATGCTTTTTTATATTGATAATGATGCATCTGGTGAGTGTGGTCTAATGATCATTTAGTTACTGCTGTGTAAAAAAAAACGCAAATAAAACAATAAAAATATTGGAACTTTAATTTTCTATATCAGTATAATTCATAAAGGCAATTTTGGTTATTTTCTGGTTAAAATGTGGTTCTTTATTGATTGTATGTATTATTTTTAGTGCATTGATACAATACACTTGTAAATTGATGTGATACAGATAATATGGTAATAGTGTTAACAATTGTCACTTGCAAACTAAAAAAAAAATAAATAAAAAGATTTGGGAAGGAAAAAAGAGACTGCTCAGAGTTCACTGCTGTTGTTTCTAGGTACATTTTTCAGAGTTTCCTTTGTAACACTCGGGGACCATTGCAATTGAAAACTAGCCGCAATACATTTATTTAGACCAGTTGCCATTGTAATACAACAGTCTATCTTCCCTGTGTTTTTCCAAGTCATTTTTACACATTTCGGAAGAAAGATGAACAGTTCACCGAATAGATGTACCTAGGCAGCTCTAAGCGGTAATCTCCTAGGGCAGAAAGTGGGTTAGTATTGGACTGTATTTATGAGGGAGAGGGCAGTATGTAATCTTGGATCCAATAGATGGTCCTCACTTCAGTGCTCCCACATTACTACACCAATTACTATGTCTCTATGTGTGTGTTATTAATGGAGATAACCTGCTGGATTGAGAGGGCTCCATATTACCCAATCTGTCTGTGTCCATGGAGACAGAATTAACCCTGCTGAGGTTGAACGGGTCAAAGAGTCAGAATAACCACTAACCACTTTCATTGCCAGTGTGTGGGTGTGAGTGTGTGTGTGCCTGTTGAACACTGACCCCTTACACCCCTTGGCCTTTGCATGCAATTGCCAATCATTAACAAAACGGAACAATTATGGTAATGGTGTACAGAAAAAGCTTCCACAACAGAAATAAATGGGTTGTGCAATGATTAGTGCTGTAGTAAGATTACTTACTTGGTCGTGACTATGTTGGTTAGTTTTGTTTGTGTTGTCTTGTATGTTTTTTGTTTGTATTTATTCATAATGATTTGTTAAATCACACCCATAACTGTTCCTAAAGGGGTAGTTTACCCCAAAATTAAAATTTGTCATTCACTCACTCTCATGTCATGCCAAATCTCAATGACTTTGTTTCTTCTTGATGGGTTGAAAAATGTCTGGGTTGTTTTCTACCCCATTGACATTCACTGTTTTCACAAACAGCTGAAATATCCTTCAATATATCTTTTCAGAAGAAAGTAAGTCATACAGGTCTAAAACAATATGGGGTGAGTAAATTATGACAGATTTGTTGTATTTTTGAACTATCCTATTAAGTTTTCATATGCTTAAACATATTTGTAATATTGATTTATTTATTTTGGTTACTATAAACTGATATCATAGCTTTATTGACTTCTGTTCTCTTTTACATGCCAGTCACTCTTCTTCAGTCTGTTCTAACCTACCAGTTAATAGAGTGACCGGATTGGCTGTAACAAAGTTTAGTCATATTAGCATGGCTACGGGGTCCACGTCCTGTCAGCAGGCCTTGAGTTATAACCCTCACTCTCTCCCTTTGTGGTCTTTAAGTTTTGCCATCCAGTTTTAAAAACATATTGGTGTTTATGCAATGCACTCTATAATGATCCATCATATGGTTAGAGTCTGTGTTTAAGTGTCTGTATGTGTGTGTGTGTCCCCGGCAACACATAAATAAGAAGCAATAGGGCCATCTGTTTGAATTTCTCTCTGTCTCCCAGGAGATACCCATCTGCTTTTACATTATCCATTACAGTTCACACACACACACACACACACACACACACACACACACACACACACACACACACACACACACACACACACACACACACACACACACACACACACACACACACACACACACACACACACACACACACACACACTCACTCACTCACTCACTCACTCACTCACTACCCCCTCACTGTGACTGGCAACATTGCAGCTCTGCTAACACCCCACAACCTCCCAGACACCCTCCACCTCTCTCTATCTCCTTCACACACACATAAACACATACACACAAATCACTCTATCTTCCCTATTTGAGAACACGACAATCATCTCACCCTCCCTGTGTGGAGCATGTTCATTTAAAAGCAGATGTCTGGCTTCCTGCTGGCATGCTCGGTGAATTTTCTCTGTTGGCAAAAAAGAAAGTAAAAGGCATTGTGGTGTTATTTTACCATAGTCGCTTCTGATTTGAGGTGTCACCTATATCAGCACGCTCTACACAATGTTTTCAAAGCTGTATTTGCACAGTTCTTGATTAAAGAACCTGTTATTGAGAGAGAGCATTCTCTGTACACAATGGGGTCAAAAGTCTATGAGCACTTGTCAGGGTTCCCCCTGGGCTTAAAGTCTTAAAAGTCTGAAAACTTTTTTCTTTTTTTTTATTTCTGTGGAAAAAAAATATATTATCAGCATAACAATTTAAATTAAAAGTTGTAATGAGAACTAGGGGTGTCGAAATTAATCGTTTCTACGGTGCACCGCGATGCAGACGAGGACGATTCGGTATCGGTTCAGTAATAGACCATAACCGGTTATAATGTACTGACGCTTTTCTGACGTCATTTATCGCGCATGTGCTTTGTCGCGGTAGCCGGTAGCATACACTGGCAGAGGGAGGCGAGACGCGAGTGCGAATTAAACATTCTTTCTTACATACATTTACATACATACATTACATGCGCATGCAAGTTACATGCGCTTCTTGAGGCACACACACGCAAGGTCTCACTCTCTCCCTCTCTGCTGTGCGCGTGCTACACGGTTTGAACATACATTCACGTAGCCTTTCGGGAGAGTGGATACATTTCCCGGGACAGGTTATTAAAAGATAAATCGGGACAAACCGAGACAGGTGGCAACCCTTCCGCACCCGATGGTCAAATTACAATTGTGTTGTTACGCGTGATCAGAGGTGGGCACAAATACATCAAAAACTATTTTGTTACAAAATACAAATACTGGCTCATGAAATGTAACAAAATAAAATACAAAATACTGATGTGAAAAATGTATTTAAATAAAATACAAGTAATTAGTATTTTGAAAATACAAAAATACTCCCACAATAATCTAAAGTCTTTTTTTTTTATTACTGAAAGGTCAATAACACAAATAGTAGCAATAACACAAATATGAGAAATGTGTAAATTCAAAATGGCGAAGTAGCAAAATAAAAAAGTATGGGCATTTCACTAAATCTCTACAGGGCCTGAAATAGCTCCCTCTGACGTAAAAGGCATGTATAGCTAAGTTCACATCAATGGTGTGGTAGGCTGCCCTTAATAGCAAAACGTGTTTGATGTAGGCTACGTAGCCATATTATCACCGTTACTCTACTCGTGTCTTAAAGGACAAGTTCGGTATTTTACACTTAAAGCCCTGTTTTAAGATCGTTTCTGATGAAATAGAACGGTTAAGATTGAAATTTGGACAAATGCTGCTGGCCCGAGAATTTTAGGTTTCTGTGTTAGCACCCCCCCACCTCCACAATGGTTTCATAGGGGCACTGGAAGAATCATTCATAAAACGCATTAAACTTTAGTTTACAAAGACGTGAAACTCACCGAGTGGTCTGGGGTGTTCACTGATATGCTCACACAAAAATCACTGCAAAAGATGCTTTCCAACAGGTGTTTTACCATTCGTTGTAAAACTGTGGACCTATTTTTCCAAACGCCTCAAAACCGGATATTCTTCCGTTGAGAGCTTGAATAATAGACACTCCAGCCCAGTTGGTGGCGATAATGCACCTTTGACAATGTTTGGATAGCGTAGCCTACGATACCGCGACTGGAAGACAACAGAAAGAATACAAACAACCCCATTTCCGTTTCCGGCGGCGGAGTAATACCGTACCTCACAGAACATCCAATACAAGTCAATGGAGTTGGACAAAAACTACGATAAAACCTGTTGGAAAGCATCTTTTGCAGCGATTTTTGTGTAAAAATAACAGACCGAGAATTTTCGTCACAAAATCAAAATTCCATTTTAATCATAATATGTGTGGGTTTGTTTTACACACGAGACTATAACTGCCCTGACCGCGTATGGCTTTTCCATAGTAGAATCGCGCTGCGTGCGCAATTACGGAAAAACAATAGGATTGATGATTATTTTATACAAAATCAATATCAATATTTCTCATGTAATATGTTTAAAAACGTGTAAAAACTGCAGATGGATGTTATATTGTGAACGCTTGCTTAGGATGGAGATTTCAGTGGAGTTAAGACAGACGCGCTGTTACATAATAGGTAGGGCCTATGATGTCCTTTTATGAATGACAACATAGTGCATTGATCTCATAAGGCACAATTATTTTCTCTATAATGCCGTTCAGTGTGCAATATGTGTGTGTGTAGACTGTATATTTTTCACAAAACACTTTACCTTAATGCCGTTTTTAAGAGTTCAAAAGCCCAGTCTACAGGATGTCACGTGATTTTCGTGCATCTAACCTGGACATTGCCATTGCCAACATCAGACCGAAAATATGGCAAAATCATTTACTATGGTGATTTTTCTTAAGTATTTAAGTATTTGAAATACTCTAAATACACTCCCACAAAATATTTTGTTACAAACTACATTTTATTTTTTCCACACCTGCAAAATACAAATTACAAAATACACTAAAGTAATTAAATACGTATTTAAAATACATTTAATTGAAATACTGCCCATGTCTGCGCGTGATTATAAATGGATGATCGTCTTCAACAGTGGACTCGGTGACGGTTGATGCGCGCGTCTCCAGGGTAACATTATACACTGATGAATGAGCGCTGCTTTTAAATGAACATTTCTTTAAAACGAAATTGATTTGACAGAATTTTATTTTCTTAATGGCATAAACAGGCTTTAGTCCCATGAAACTTAAACTGGAATGTCTCTGTTTTTGTCACTGCGACTTCCCGAACAGGCGAACACACACGCGCGCGCACGCACACATCACTTTTGAAGTAAAATTGAAAATTGAGGATGCGGTGCATCGCGGTGCATCGCAATGCATCGCGATATCGAATTGAACCGAATCGATGACACGATAATCGTAATCGAACCGAACCGTGAGACCAGTGTAGGTTCACACCTCTAATGAGAACTCAGGGCTCAACAATGAGTCTGGCCCAGGGCCCGTGTTAAAGAGTTTGGGGTCAGTTGATGGGACACTGTGTTACATTTGTTGTTTATTTTACATGTATTCTTGTGTCTTGCAAATCTGCAAACATTTTGTTTTCTATGACATTTGGTTGTGCATTCTGCTTGTCACCTAGGTAAAATTACTGGCTGATATAGATATAGTTATATGGATATGGCTGATGCATATGGGGAAAACTATTTTTTTCTCTGAATACTGAGGCCTGTAGGGGTTGAACGACTAGTCGACCTTAATGCAATTCCGTGACGCTTTAAACTTGACGTCGACTAGTCACGTTGATCATGTGACACTATGATTGCGCTAATTTTGATACTAACATGGCCGCGTTGCAGACGACAACAGATGAAGAGTCCAGAGGGTCATTGCAGCAAGAAAGCAGCATTGTTACATCAAGTGTGTGGAAATACTTTACTAACTTAACACTAGATATTGTTGAAAACGAAAGTAAAAGCATGACATGCACACACTCACTGTTTTACTGGGAAATGAGAGTTCAGTCTCTTTATTAAAATCATTAAAACATTATTTTTTTTCATATATTTATTTAAACATATTAATGATGTATCTCTAATTCACCCTCAATTAATTGGAATATTATTTTGTATTACTTGGATCTGCACATCACTAACACCAGGGGTGGTTTCTTCATTAGGGCGATTGGCCGACGCACCACCAAAGTGTGAAAGGGAGGGACTTTTTCAATCACATTCACAATCTCATTCAACCACAGAGTTACGCTAGCCGTCACTGTGCCTCTGGATATAGTCCAATCAGCGTCATGTCACGTCCTGTGGAGTACCGCCTCTTTTTGGGCGATTTCACTCTGGCTGAGAATCGCCCAGAGTGTTCCCATAGACATACATTCAAAGATGTTTTTTTTTTCCGAACTGCAGGCACTGCAATGCATTCTCTATGGGTTCCGGGAGGAGCACTAACGTGCTTACGTCATCATACGTATCCTTAACTTGTGCAGCGATTGGTGGGAACAAACATACACTATTAAAATTTTTTAAGATTAAGTGACAAATAATATTTGAAAACAATTTTGAATTTGAACAACAAGAAAAAATGAAACACTACTTTAATATCTTTATCAAATGTGATTAAAAAATAAAAATAAAAAAGAGAACGAGAGCGAGAGCGAGAAAGACTGTTGGGACATCTCGCGAGTTGAGGCCAGTTGAACTTGAACAACGTCATGGCGAATGCAGTTAATTCTATCTAAGATCTAGGAGGGCCTTGGGAGAAGAAGACAAGCAGAGGCTGTCTAAAGAGGTATTTATTGCTGACCATTTAAATACTCGAGTGTTGGAAAATCTCACTTTGTTTTTACAATCAGTTTAGGAAAGGATGGTAGCAGTCTTTTTTACTCCTAGCATTGTACTTTGAAATTTGTACATTCCATTCGAACACCAACACAATCTTTATCCTACACGTCAACGATTCAGTCAACAATATTAGTTGTCGCCACCTAGTGGAATCTTTAATAAAAGAAACTATCTGAGTGGATTGAAAATACATTTACTGGTCAAAAACCCTTGTCAAACTCCATTTGAGCTTGAGTTTTGGTAAAATGTTAATTAACGTAATAACATGCCTGCTTTCAATGAGAGGGTAATTGATCACTTTGCTACTTTGAAAGAGAGAAGAGCAACATTTCAGTATAAGTAAGCAGTGTATTAAGCGAGTAATGTAATGTAAGCAGTGTAATAATAGTGAGTATAGAAACAAACAAGGAGATTTATTGTAAGAGTCACTTTATTTTTCATTAATATTAAAGTAGTGAAGTTGCCTTTACATGCTTAAGCTGTTAATTTATCCATTGCATGGGTGGACCTTATCCTTATCAATCATCCAAACATTTGCCCCCCCTGAGAGATTTTGCAGGAGCCGCCACTGACTAACACGCAGATGAGAATTTATAGCTTTTTTTTTCTTTTCTTTTTTCTTTTCATCCTAAATGATGATGTAAACAGCGGGCTGTTTACACCTGGCCAGTTCATGTGTTACCAGGTGTAAATGCCATCTGAAACGCATTCGAGACGGATTTAAATCCGATCACTCAAACCACTTCAGGAGGTCTGGGCCGCATTCCAGACAAAACTGGACAAGTGTAAATGCATCTGGTTGTTGAAACCACATATGTAAATTGGACTCCTCCTAACAATGCTAAAAATAAACGTGTGAGAGCGTTAGCCTATATGTCATGTTATATTCATCATATGACGAAGCTATGGAAACGTGCAAACTATCGCAAATCAAAGTGAAAGTAAGTCGCAGACGCTTAACACACAATCATCTTCGTTAAAAGTAAAGCAACAAAATGATCTTACCAGTGCTGTTGCCACTCTCTCTTATTGCGGTCTTTGATTTTGAAATTAGCTGATGATCAATAAAATGTAGCTCATTACTGTTGCTTTCGGTGAGGTGAACTCTGTTCAATCTGCGTATAGCACATTGTTTGAAGATCGGATTTATATCTGTTTTGCGAAAACATATTTAAGTGACCAGGTGTAAACCGCCCCATTATGAGCTGTCTGTCAGCATCTGTATAATTTTCTGTTAATAAATTGCAAATTGTGGCATGTTGCAAAGCAGTCCCATCTCTTGTGTTTTTATGAATGACGTCAGCGACTAGTCGTCATCGACTCGACTTTGATGTCATAACAGTCGACTTCAAAAAATCGTTCAACCCCTAGAAGTCTGATGGATTTTCAGCTCGCCAAAACGAGTAGGGCCGACTGCCTATTTAAGTCGTGCCATTTCCATCAGAGTTTTTCCTCCTTTAAGCGTGTAGATCATCTCCTCGCTTACTCCGAAGAGAAGATATAAGCATTTCTGTTCACTTTTGAAACTAGTCTCAAGCAACGCTTTCTTTAAAGAGAGCGATCCCTTCTTGCATGCTCTCCCATTCTCTTCCCCTCTCTCCCGTTCTTCCCCTCTCAAGCCGAGATGGAAAAACAGCAGAGCTGTGGGGTGAAGCAACAGTGCTCATCACCAGTGCTCATCACCCGCGAAGACCAATGCCCCTCATCTGGTGCGAGCGGCATGGTTTAATTTGGCAGCTCCAAGGAGGACTTTGATGACGCTGTCTCTGGCTTCCTCTGAAGCGGAGGACTGGTCGAACTCCAGCAATGACTCCCACTCGGCGGCGTCATTCCGAGTTGGGGACAACCATCCTCTAAAATTGTTTAAGAAGCTACTAATGCAGCAGCCTTCTCAGTAGTTCCCTTGGGCCTGTTACATATGTAGCCATTACAACAATGCTTGAGGTCCGCCTCATTCTCAGGGTGACCCACTGTTGTACCAAAGCCCTTGTTCCCTGAAAATCGCCCCATCTGTATCAGTTGGGGGTAGTACTGGGCTTGGTAGTAGTCGTAGTCGTGTAGTCGTGAGGATCGCCTCCAAGACTGGTTGGGTCACCTTCAGGGGCGTAGCACAAGATCCCGGGCCCTATGTATAGTCAGTCCTGATGGGCCCCTATGTTCCAAATAAAAAACTTTTTGGATTGTTGACGGGGGGGGGGGGGGGGCGGTTGGATTGCGCACGCGCTATGTATGTTATGCGCACAGATGTTCTGTCTCGCATTCGCCTTCTAGATTCCGGAAGATTTTAACTAATTTGCGGGCATCAGGGAGACGCTATCAAACTTCCGGGAGAATTGGGATGTCTGTATTCCAGACTTTTCAAGGGCCCTTCATCCCCTTGGGGCCCTGGTAATCAGTACTGGTTCTACCCCCAGTCCGACGCCCCTGGTCACCTTATGCGATGGCAGGCCAGCCTTCGGCTCCTTGACGGAGCACATGACGAACTGGCACATCAACTGCCTGGAAATGGTGGCAGTACTTCTGGCCTTCAAGGAGTTCCAGTCAGAGCTCAGAAGGCACCATGTCCTGGTCTGATCAGACAGCATGACAGTGGTAGCCTAGCCTATATAAATCACCAAGGGGGTCTCAGGTCTCTCCCGCTGAACAAGTTGATGTGCCACCTCCTTCTGTGGACACAATATTACGAACAAAAATCAACAGGCTAAAGAACACTTACGCAAGGAACGTTTGTACTGTATGTGGTTAAAAATACCATTTAATAACAACTAGCCTAACTAATATACATTTCAAGCATTGATATGTTCAGGTATTCAGGTAAAGTAACTGTAATCAAATGTAAAACAGCACTGCACTTTATAAATAAAATATACATTACAAATATAGTTACAAAAGTTATTCAGGCAAGGTCGAGTGAAGTGCTCTTTGTCTTTTGTTGTTTGATTAGTGTTATTATAGAGATGGCAGCAGGAATATTATGGATATACACGGATCCAAAATAGCTACGCATCGCCCTGTGCTTGAATGGTTTAAAATCACATTAAAATCACTTTTTCTGTACGCACGTTTGAGGTGTGTGTGCAGAACAGAAAACAGCACACGAGTCTTCTCGCGCTTGTATGATTTAAAATCACATTAAAATCACATTTTCTGTGAGAGCGCTTTGGATGTGTGTGCAGCACATAAAACAGCGAGCAAGTCTTCTCGCACTTGAATAGTTTAAAATACAACCGCAAATCAAGAAAAGTTGGGACATTTTGTAAAATGCAATAAAATCAAGAATCTGTGATTTGTTAATTCTATTTAAACTTTTTTTAACTGACAAAAGTACAAAGAAAAGTTTTCCAATGTTTTCACTGACCAACATAATTGTATTTTGTAAATATGAACAAATTTTGATTTTGATGGCTGCAACACACCCCAAAAAAGTTGGGACAGAGGCCACTGTGTCACTTCACCTTTCCTTTTAATTATAATTTTTAATCATTTGGGAGTTGAGGATACTAATTGTTGTAGTTTTGCTAGTGGAATATTTGCCCAATCTTGTCTGATACAAGACAGGCGCTCAACAGTCTGTGGTCATCATTGCCTGATTCTCCTTTTCATGATGGGTCATACTGTACATTTTCCATAAGAGACATATCTGGACTGCAGTAAACAGGCAGGCACATCCCTTCTATGGTAAAGAGTGTCTAGAAACCACTCAGTTTTAGCATGTGCAGAATGAGGCCTGGCATTGTCTTGCTTCCCAGGAAAGATGTCATCTTGATGGCAGTTTTTGTCTCTGTACAATGCAAATATATGCCTCCATGTCAATGGTACCTTCACAATAATGCAAGTTACCCATACCGTTTGCAATGATGCACCTCAATACCAGGACAGATGTTTGCTTTTGCACCTGTCGCTGGTGAAAGTCTGGTTGGTCCCTTTTGTCTTTGGGACTGAGAACTCGGTGTCCATTTTTTTCCAAAAACAAGCTGAAACATGGACTCATCTGACCACAGCACACATTTCCACTGTCTTCTAGACCATCTGAGATGAGCTCAGGCCCAGAGAACTCGCCGGCATCTCCACATAGAACTGATGTAAAGCTTTCTCCTTGCGTAACAGAGATTCAAGTGGCATTTCTTGATGCAGAGTCAGACTGTGTTCAGTGAAAATGGTTTTCCAAATTACTCCTGAGCACATGTGGCTGTATTTGACAGAGTAGCATGATGGTATCTTGTGCAATGCCATCTGAGGGCTCGAATGTCACGCACATTCAACAGAGGTCTACTGCCTGTGGTCTGTTGACCTACTGCCTACTGCCTACACAGACTGAGATTTCTCTGGATTCCCTGAATCTTGTGACAATATTATGTATAGAAGATGATAAAAGACATACATTCTTTGCAATCTTGCATTGAGAAATGTGATTTTTTAATTGTTTGACAATTCTCTCATGATATTTGGCACAAAGTGATGAGCCATGACCCATCTTTGCTTAAAAAGACTGAGAAGCACTTTTACACCTAAACATGATACCCTCAACTATTACCAATTCACCTGCTCATTGTGGACTGTTTCAAAAGAGTTGGATAATCTAATTTGGATAATCTTTTCACTTTTATTTAGTCTCTGTCCCAACTTTTTTGGGGTGTGTTGCAGCCATCAAAATCAAAATGTGTTCATATTTACAAAATGCAATTATGTTGGTCAGTGAAAACATTGAAAACACTTTTCTTTGTACTTTTGTCAGTTAAAAAAAGTTTAAATAGAATTAACATCACATATTCTTGATTTTATTGCATTTTACAAAATGTCCCAACTTTTCTTGATTTGGGGTCGTAACTTTTTCTGTGAGCACGCTTTGAATGTGTGCACGTAATGCAAGTTGACAATATCGAAAGGGAATGTTTTTGTTACAAATGTAACCTTAGTTCCCTGAGATAACGGGAACGAGCATTGCGTAGCTTGCCGTTCTACTGCGCCTGCACATGCGTCGACACTGTTGCTCCTCAGGTGAAAAAACATTCTGATAAAGATGGCTTTCAGCGCTACTTAAATAGGCATCTGGCATGCCCGTTTTGGCGGGCTGAAAAGCCATTTGTCTGTGCAGGTACACTGACGTGAACCAATCAGCCTTCAGTATTTGGAGAAAAACTGATTTTTCCCCATACGTGTCAGTTACTGACGCAATGCTTGTTCCCGTTATCTCAAGGAACCACGGTTATGTTAGTGAACGAAACCCTGTCAAGAATCACTTATGATGAATGGCATCATTTTTCAGCAAAAGTGTTTATGTACTTGTGGCTGTTTTTGAAGTTGGCTGTATAATATAAACCTGTATATAATATTTGATGAAACATAACATAATATTTGATGAAAAATTGTATAATACAGTACTGTGCAAAAGTCTTAGGCATGTTAGTATTTTCACCCCAAAAAATGTTTTTAGCCAGTTATTTATATATTTTGCTGTAGTGTGTCAGTAGGAAATATCAGTTCCCTTTCGTTGTCACTCCGAGTTACGTCGGATGACGACGAATGGGGTTTCGCTTAGAAAGCCTATCAACTTCGAGTATTACAAAACGAGCCAATGGCAAAGAAATGCCATGGGTCTGCGGAATTTGCATGACGTAACTCCGCCCCACCTCGTGGGTATAAAAGGAGGAAGTCCGCAACAGCAGTTTATGTTTTCGCTTCGAAGCCAAGTGTATTCTTCTCTCCACAAGCCATCTCTGAATTGTCAGCTTTACAAACGAGTACCTCGAGTGTTGGTGTGACGGCGATCTACGGCGAGCGCGTGCTTCCTGCTGATCTGTTGCAGTGGTCTGCCAGTCGGTGCGTGTCTCCCCGGGTGCTTCAACACTTGAGTTTTCTCTCACTAAAAGAGCTTGCACGCGGCACGTCTTTTTAAAGACGGCTCGCCCGTGCATTTCAAAAAAAAAAAAAAAAAAATGAATGGTGCGGCAGCTTGGTATCGGACTCTGATGGGCACGAGCGTTGTCTAGTATGTTTGGGCTTGATCATGCTAGAGCAGCGCTCGTGGATGACTCATGTTTTCTCCATGGAAACATGATCATCGCGTCATTAAGGTCGAGACTCGGTGAACTCACATGAGTGAGAGTCCCCTCATCCACCCCCCGATCTTCGGCTGGTGGCCAGGGTGACCTGAGGGTTTCGGTCTGGAACAAGGCGCCGACTATGTGTCCGCGACCCCAGCCCCCCTCTTCAATGACGGTGCCCGCTAGTGAACAGGTGATTCCCACGGGTCTACCCTCTGGTGGCCCGTGTGTTTCATTTGAAGCTACAGAGGATGATATTATGTTTGTAGCAGCCTCACTAGGTGGGTTTGATTTTCCTGGAAGTGACGACTCGTCGAGTCTGATCCGGAGATGACGGCCATGCTTTCCCGGGACGATTGGTTTTTGGGTGAGGCCGCCGACCCTCATCCACGGCAAACCCCAATACCGTTCTTCCCGGACGTGCATGATGAGATCAGGGACCATTCGCTGATCTCATCCGCCTTTCCTCCCCTCGATGGGGCCGCTGCCCGTGGGTACACTGGGGTTCCCCCGGCTGAACGCTCTGTTGCGATGCTATGTGTCCTCAGAGTGCTTCTTCTCGGCGCAATCCTAAGCACCCGTCCGTGGCCTGTAGTTTTTCGTCTACGCTTGTGGCGAGATCCTATAGCGCCACGGGACTGGCGGCCGCCTCACTGCGTGCCATGGTCATTCTGCTGGTCTACCTGACCCAGATGCTCATGGACCTGCACGAGGGCGGGACTGACCCAGGGCTCTTCACTGAGCTGCGCGCCGCCACTAACCTTGCTCTCCGAGCGACGAAAGTGGCCGTACGCTCCCTGGGTCAGGTGATGCTCACCATTCAGTGGCGTACCTGTTTGATGTGCTGGATGTCGCGCGGACCCGTCTGTCCGACATTCCCATATCCCAGGTCGGCCTCTTCGGCGGTGTAGTTGAGGGCTGGCCCAACAGCTCTCAGCCGTCCATGAGCAGACTGACGTTGATTCTGTCCCGACGGCCCCGCCGTCCGCTCAGATCCCTCGGTCTGCCCACCGCCAAGGGCGCCCTCCCGCGGCTCCCACCCTGCCCGTTCACCCGGGCCGGCTCTGGGGGCCGCGGGCGGACGCCACAGCCCTCTCTAGCCCCGCCCCCCGCTACACGCCGGGTTAAGCGGCGCTCCTGAGACGGGCTCCTCGGGGATGGAGCAGGTTGAGGTCGACTCTGTCCCGACGGCCCCGCCGTCCGCTCAGGTCCCACGGTCTGCCCACCGCCGAGGGCGCCCCCCCGCGGCTCCCACCCCGCCAGTTCACCCGGGCCGGCTCTGGAGGCCGGACGCCACAGCCCTCTCCAGCCCCGCCCCCCGCTACACGCCGGGTTAGGTGGCGCTCTTGAGAGGGGCTCCCCAGAGATGGTACTCAGTTCTTTCCAGGAGTTGGGAGCAGGACCACTCCTTTCCCCGGTGGAGGGCCGGGGAAGAATCCTTATTCGCAAAGAACTGACTCTCCCGTCTCTGAGCACACAGAGTTCTCGGACGACACAGAGCGCCGCCCTCTAGCCGTGCTCTCCTCGTCCCCCTCTGTCCCAGAGGTGGTTGACAGGGCGTGCCGTCCACGGACCGCTTCGCCCCTGTCCCCCTCTGTCGCCAGACCCCTGGCAGAGCAGGCCCCCGCGGGACGACCAGCCTGGTCCTCCCCTGGCCCCCTCTGCCAGGGCGCGGTTGCTAACTGTGCCCCCACACCGGGCCGCTATGCCGTCCACGTCTGGGCCAGTTACTCCGCTTCGCTGCCCCTCCGGGGGGACGCCTGTCGTCGCGTAATCCCGCCGGTTCAGTTCCTGGGAGTCTGGCTAGAGCTTCCCCGTCTGTCCCGCTGGATCGCGCGTTCCGTCAGGCTCGGCTTGCGATTCAGTTCGCATGGTCTCCTCCCCGCTTCAGGGGAGTCCGCTCCTCTTTGGTCGGTGGCAATCCCCCCGTCATGAGAGCAGAGATTGCCACCCTGCTGGCGAAGGGTGCAATCGAGACTGTCCCTCCAGCCGAGATGAGGTCCGGCTTCTACAGCCCTTACTTCATTGTCCTCAAGAAAACCGGTGGGTTACGGACAATCCTGGACTTGCGCGTGCTGAACCGCTCCCTTCACAGGCTGCCGTTCAAGATGCTCACCGCCAAACGCGTTTTCGAATGCGTGCGTTCCCAGGATTGGTTTGCAGTGATCGACCTGAAGGACGCCTACTTCCATGTCTCCATTCTTCCTCGCAACAGACCGTTCCTACGGTTTGCTTTCGAGGGGCAGGCATACCAGTTCGCGGTCCTCCCTTTCGGGCTGGCCCTGTCTCCTCGCATCTTCACGAAGGTCGTCGAGGCTGCCCTTGTTCCCCTTCGGGAGCACGGGGTTCGCATCCTGAATTATATCGACGACTGGCTGATCCTAGCTCACTCTCGAGATCAGGTTTGCGAACACAGGGACCTAGTGCTCCGGCACCTAGCTCGTCTGGGCCTTCGGGTCAACTGGGAGAAGAGCAAACTTTGCCCCGTGCAGAGGATCTCTTTTCTCGGTATGGACATCGACTCGGTCGCCATGTCCGCGCAGCTTACGAGCGAGTGCGCGCAGTCGCTGCTGACTTGCCTGAGACAACTCAAGAGCAAGAGTGCGGTCCCACTGAAACATTTTCAGAGGCTCCTGGGGCATATGGCATCTGCAGCCACGGTCTCGCCGCTCGGATTGCTTCATATGAGACCGCTTCAGCTTTGGCTTCACGACCGAGTCCCGAGGTGGGCATGGCAACAAGGCACGCTCCGAGTACCAGTTACTCCGACCTGCCGTCAGTTCCTCACCCCGTGGTCGAACCTCAGTTTTCTCAGGGCGGGTGTCCCCCACCCGGAGTGTGGCATCCTCTTGGGCTCTAGCGCATGGCGCCTCGCTAACAGACATCTGCAGAGCTGCAGGCTGGGCGACACCTAACACATTCGCCAGATTCTATAATCTCCGAGTGGAGCCAATGTCCTCTCATGTACTCGCTTCAACTAGCTAGTACCGGACCCGCTCAGGTGTCTTTGCTTGCTCGCCATTCCACTCCACGGACTGGATACGTGCGATATTCTCCTCAGGTGAGCTTTTCCGAAAGCCCTGAGCTCCTCCAGCACTCCTGACGTCGGCGCCAGTGTCTCTTGCCTGCGCGTCGGCTAGGTGCCTCCCGTGTGCATGGTCCCTCCCCTGAGCGACCCCCACATGTGTATTTCCACTGTAAGCCTCTATGAGCATGTGTCTTTCCCTTGGCAAGCCACCTTGCCACCCCTGGGGTTGAAATATTCCACCTGCGGCTGGACACCCCAGTGTTCCCCATATGCATCCTTCGGGTCATATGTGTATTCTCTAAGTCCCCCCCCTCTGGGTTGGCATTAATTGCATACTTCCCCTAGCTTGGGATATGCTTCCCAGTGTACCTTGGTATTCCTGTGTTAAATGGAGTCCTTCGTCCAGTCTTGACAGGGATCTTGATTTACGCAGGGCACTGGAAGACAGCTGAGAAGGTGGCGTGATTAGACTGGTAACCCCATTCGTCGTCATCCGACGTAACTCGGAGTGACAATGAAAGGGAACGTCTACGGTTACGTATGTAACCCTCGTTCCCTGAGTAGGGAACGGAGACGTTACGTCTGCCTGCCACTTTCCGCTGTACCGCGGGGATCGCCTGAGCTCAGTCTTGGCTCCTCAGCGAAGAAACATAAACTGCTGTTGCGGACTTCCTCCTTTTATACCCACGAGGTGGGGCGGAGTTACGTCATGCAAATTCCGCAGACCCATGGCATTTCTTTGCCATTGGCTCGTTTTGTAATACTCGAAGTTGATAGGCTTTCTAAGCGAAACCCCATTCGTCGTCATCCGACGTAACGTCTCCGTTCCCTACTCAGGGAACGAGGGTTACATACGTAACCGTAGACGTTTACATTTCCAAACATTCATTTGGCCATTTATTATAATAATCCAGAGAGATTTTTGTACACACAATGAGTCGGTCCACACGGAGATATGATCTCACCATCATGTAATCCCTCTGGGATTACATGAAGAAACTAAATCCAGAAGAACTGCAGCACCTTCTCCAAAATACTTGAAGAAACCTACCTGCAAAGCTAACTGAAAAACTATTTGCAAGTGGACCAAAAGCTGTTTTAAACGCAAAGGGTTTACACACAAAATATTGATTTGATATAGTTAATAGAAGTTAATTGATAAATAAAATCTATTTATGACATTATTTTTGAAAGCATCCAAACTTTACAGCATTTTTATACAAGTGCCTCAAACTTTTCACAGTACAGTAGCTTTGCAAATAGGTTTTTGCACTAGTTTTTTTTATATATATATATATATATATATATGTGTATATATATATATATATATATATATATATATATATATATATATATATATATATATATATATATATACATATATAGCTTTGCAGAAAAAAAATATATATATTTTATATATATATATATAAATATATATATATTTTCTGCAAAGCTATATATAGCTTTGCAGAAAAAAAAAATATATATATAGAAAAAATATATAATAATTTAAAAATAAAAATGATCACTTCAATGTTTTAAAAAATAAAATCAAAAGTTAATCAAATAACAAAAATGTATTGAAAATATTTGTGAATTTGAGGATTTCTTAGTGTTGGTCATTTATACCTTTAATGACAGCAGCACACAAGCTTTGGGTCATCTCATGATCTGAGATGATCATGGTCTAAGAAGAGCATGTTGTGCTTCAATGGAAGAAAGGACATTTGGTCATCTTTGCAATCATCTCGTGTTCCTCACTGATGTTCCTGTGTGTACAGATATGTACTATATATGTGTGTGGGAAACAAATCTCAGCCAGTGGACTTTGACGCCCATTCAGAAGGCCACAGGTGCTTTTTGTGAAGAGTTCATGAGCAGTTCAGAATCTGTGTGGAAACAGCAGTTCTTTGCAACACTTCTCACAGATCCCCTAGATCTAACACATCTCAGCAAGCCAATAATCCCCTTTTCTCCATCCCTGCTTCTCCACCTAGATCAATCCCCGATCGAAACATCAAATAGAACTGTGCTCTCTTACTTCGTTTTTAGCCTCTTTCCCATTCTCCCTCATGCCATTCCAAAAAAAAATCACTTACTAGGTGGTATTAGACAGGCTCGCAAAAGTGTCATTACCAGAGGGACCTTGGGAAAGGGAGGCAAGATAGATTCCTGTCGGTTTGTGGAATATTTCCCGTGTACTAAGCCCCCGCGTTAAGAGCATGGTATTATTGATAAGACCATCTTCTCCGGACCGTCCCATTGCCTGGGGACTCGGAGGAGAGCAATCCACCCGAGAGCTCTTTTATGTCCTTCTGTGCAGCAGAACAAAGCGAGAATTAAAGCACTTTCTTTCATCCAGGAGTGGAAGTGTCAGAATAGGCATCCGGGAAAAGAGGTAGCAGTGGCAGAGACAGTGTCTGGGATGAAGTGGCATAGCGAATATGATCTTGTGAGATCTGGGCCCCTGGCAGTAAGGACTGATGGCTGAAAAGACATTCTGAGAGACGGAACTAAAAATGCATTCACACACGACCGATTTTGTTTTTTGAACGTTGTACAATAGTTGGGTGCTGCAGAGGTAAAAAGAGACCCCATTTCAACAGATGGCCTTACACATTTAAAAATACATTTTGACACAGCAAATTTGGAATACAATGTAATGTGTTATTTGGGATTCCACATATGATTAACTTGAAAAATCCCAGCTTGTAGATAATACATTTGTGAATTTTGGTAGATGTTTTGATCTAAAGCAATTTACAATGCAATCGAAGTATACTACGTTCAAAAGTTTGAGGTCAGAAAGATTTTTTAAAGGAATTAATACTTTTATTCAGCAATGATATATAAAATGGATTACGAGTGACAGTAGATAAATGTATAATGTTACAAAAGATTTCCATTTTAAATGCATGTTCTTTTGAGCTTTCTATTCACACACCCATTAAATGTTTCTTGAGCACAAAATAAGCATATTAGAATGATTTCTGAAGGATCATATGACACTGAAGACTGGAGTAATGAATTACATTTGTAAGATATATTCTAATAGAAAAGTTATTTAAAATTGTAATAATATGTCTCAGTATTACTGCTTTTGCCTTGGTGAGCATAAGAGACTTCCTTCATAAACACTGAACCACATTGTACGCAAATGGAAACATCAAATAACACATCATTGTTGACTGTGATGGTTTGTAAGAAATCTATGTATTTTTAGTCATATTTTTTTTATGTTAGTTCTCTACAGGTGTTTATCGGATGGCCAGTAACTGGTATTTTCAACTCTAGGCCTTGATACCTGCATTAGAAAACACAGTGCACACCTTGTGATCTTTGGGTGTATTTCGGCTTCTGTCTTGTCAGTCAACATGCATCGACAAATTAAATTGTTTCTAAAGGCAAATCCTGGTCTGATTCTGAGTGGAAGCACAGATATGGAGGAAATCATGCCTCATCCATACGGCGGTTCATAAGTAGATTACCTTTTGTAATTCGTTTTGTTACAGCAGTCAATAAGCGCCCAATGCAAATGCGGTTCATTTGTATCTGAATTGATGTCCTGTCCCCATTAGCTTATGCCTTTAATGCATTCTGCTACATTAGTGAATAGACCTTAGCCGGATTAATCACAAGTTCATTGGGATCATTTGCTTTCCTGCTGCCTAATCGAATCTCTGACATTGGTAATAAGGGCAAATCTCACCTGTCTCCTCAGCCTCTCACAAACAAACAAGAGTGATTCTGACTGCCGACTCCCGATCCGTTTCCATTATTCCCTTCCAACAACATTTTAACATTGATTTTTGACACACAGACACAAAGAATGATATGAGAGTATGACTTAAGTGATTCCTGCAGCTGTTTGTCATTAGTTTGTGTTGTCGTGCTTCACTCTGAATTTGATATTCAGGTGGACATGTGCTGCCTAGAGTTGAAGTAGCACTTAGTGTCTCTTATCAGACTCTCTTGCGCCGAGTGTTATAATTAATGACTTTTATGTCTGGAGAATAAAAACCTCTAAATAGGCTGCTCCCACATTATTTATTTAGGGCTAATTAATTAAAGTGGACCTGTATTGAATTCAACAAGGCAAGAGAAAAAAAGTAAGGGTGGGAGAAAAAGAATTGGAAAGAGAGGAAGAAAGAAGGTCTCAGCCCTTCTCTCACTAAAAAGAAGCATTTAAGTTTGTGAAGGTGGCGTGACTCTTATAGCACTCGCAAAGGTGCTCTGGACAACCACTGGGGACAAAGTACGTTTGAAAGTGGACCTCAATATGTCCTGCTCACTCCAAAGTGAATACTCCTGAGGGTGCAGGGCATTATTGTCTCATATTCATGCTTGGTGTACCCTAAACTAATCTATAATGTTGCTTTGATAATGGAAAATAAATAAATAAATATATAAATATATATATATATATATATATATATATATATATATATATATATATATATATATATATATATATATCCCACACACAATAGTGCTAATACGACAATTTGCTAGTACGCGTTGAGATGCGTGTCGTGAATTATTCGGGTCATTTCAGTGCGTGATGTGGACTAAGCAGTTGAATCAATGAGCCTCTATCTGATGCTCTCTGTGAGGCCTGCTCTCTAATGGCAGTTATAATGGCCGAGCTGTGGAGCCAGGGAGCAGTGTTTTATGCGTTATGGTCATGCTTGGTGGATGCTTTTGGGCAGGGAGAGTGTGTCTGGAATAAAAAAGTCTGCGTATTGTAACTCACAAGGCCATTGGGAACATGACCAGGAATAACTACAAAACCTCTTGCTTCTTGCCAATTACCACCCCACCCCCCAGACTTTTGCATTGCCGTTCACTGACAGTTAATAACCATCCGAATCAAGGATCAATGGCAGTATTTTCATAGGGGATGACAATTTGATTAACTATTGAGATGTTCTTATACCTCAGAAGAATTTTATCCTTGGAATTTCAGGAAATCCATATCAAACTTCTGCTTTGCAAAATAACTTGGAAGTGCCATGCATATATCTTACTATACAGTATGTTTGATAATTTTCAGAATATTATTACTGAACTGGCCTTGATTGAATGTGAAATAGATACCACTGCAGAATTTAACCACAGTCATGACATTCTTCTGGTCAATGGCTTTGTGTAATGCAGAGACAATATAAGCCTTGTTTTTCTTCTTTTTTAATTTTTAGTACTTAACTTTAAAAAAAAAGTTTTTTCCATTTGATGTTATCAATTCTGTCCATTCTAAATTTGTGCGTATGTGTGTGAGTTGGAGAAGTGGTGTCATCTGCATCTTTTCATATTGTGTGGTTTCAGACTGTTATACCGTGTGTGTGGTATCTTTTTAAGTAACAACTTCCTTTACCATGTCTTCCATTGTAAAAGCAGCCTTTGCCCATAACCCTCCAATCAGTGCTGTGGGTTCCCTTTGTTTTAAAACCAGTCGACCATCTCCCTTCTCGCTGGCCTCCATGCCTTCCACATCCATCAGCCTAATGGAGGCATGGGAGAAGCTCACAGTCTAGGAGCAGCAAAGGAGAAGTGCAAAGAAAACAAGACCACTTTGACCCTCTAAAAATCACCATCAATAACCCCTAGTCAAATGATGTCATAGTTAAGTGTTTGGTGTTGTGTTGACACTCACCGGCATGAATGTCCGACACATGCATATACACCCACAGAAATGTGCACGCAGGTCTGTTTGATGAAGGATGGAACCGGAAAATCCTGACACTAATGCATCGGTCAGCGGAAAATATTTAAAATTAATCTTTACACGCATATGTACATACACATAGCCAGATGAAAATTACACAGACATACAGGCACTATCAAGCCCTGCTATCTTGACATTAATACAAAGGCATTGCAAGTTAGAATAATAAAGACATTTCCTTTTCTGTTTTTTATTTTGTCATTTAGAGTATTTATTTGGATTGTATGTACACTCTGTGTGTAAATATATTTCACACACACACACACACACACACACACACACACACACACACACACACACACACACACACACACACACACACACACACACACACACACACACACACGTACATATATTTTACACACAAAAAACAAAATTTGTACACACATTATTAGGGAGATATATATATATATATATATATATATATATATATATATATATATATATATATATATATATATATATATATAGATCCTATATAATATACAATAAGAATCATTTTTTTAAAGATTAAAAAAAAAAACCTTTCACATTTTCTTTTTCTTTTTCTCTTTCTCGGTTCTCAGAGAAAATGATAATGAGATGATGGTTTTTAATGATGGTTGACTTTGACTCAAGCTATGTATAATTCATAATAATTGATTGCCCTGTTTTTAAGGGATACCTTTTCCCTTGAAAAATGATCCCATTAGCGAGTGTTTAATTCAATCAAAGCTGTCAAAACACACAGGTTCAATTCTATTCTCCGCTCTGTTCATCGTCATAAGCGCCTTAGATTGATCACCCTCATTTAACCATTGCATTTGGATGTGACATTTCATTCATAATTTTGGCGTTTTTCCCCTGTTGATCCATTTTTTACATTTTAGTAGCTTGAGGGCGATTTTAGCTAAATCACTTCTGTAGATACATTTTCATGAAGGAAGGTGCTATTCATCTTAAATCTGCTGAATCTTTGCTTGGCTTGAAGATTTATATCATTTTGTGGACCATGCAAACAGGTATTACTATTTTCCATTAGAGGTAAAGAGAATTTCAAATGTTAATCTAATGCACTTTTTTTTTTTTTTGATACCTTTTGAGCATCGCTTTTATTTAAAAAAGAAAATGGTACCATGATGAATCTCAAAGAGCTTACCTCATAATTAGTTTCTTGTCTCTGAGAGTATGTTATTAGATGTGAAACTTTCTCTAGGTTTCCTTTTTGTGTGTGTGTGTGTGTGTGTGTGTTGGCGCTTAGGCCTTTGTCTTTATTGCCTTTGATCGCACTCTTCCCTCTATCAAATTTCACCCGTGCTGTCTTTTAACAATGCAACCTATATTTCAAGCACACTCCATGATCAATACCTGTTAAGAGAGGTGTGGGAATGTAATAACACTGTGATTCATGTGTTTTAGACTCTAGCTTTATTTACTATCCTCCATCTATGTCCTTTGTTTGGTGCTGGTCTTTTAACTCTCTCAGAAATTGATTGGTGCACAAGGTAATCAGGCACATATGATCAGATGGAAACTAATGTTTCCCTGTTCATCAGCCTGTATCGTGGGCAAATTACAGCTTAGTCCTGACCTTTGGGCTTAACATTTTTGACACGAACATGTTTACTATTTGTGTGTTGCTGTTTCTCGGTAAATGTGTTACGTGAATGCCTCCCAGACAGACAGCAGGGAACAAACTATTCCGTTTACATGTGATTTAATATTGCTAATAAATTCTAAACCGTTTTTGACCCGGTCATAATTGTTTTAACCCGTTTACCTGGTCTTACATTGGAGTTGAAGATCATTACTTATTTGATTGAGTCCAAGATCACATCATATTAGAACATGGCAATAATGCTGGATTTGTTTTTAAGTCAATCATCTTGGCACCCGCGATGAAGTAGCGTTGCGTTGGATTAGGACCGTGAGTTATCGTATAGTTTGCATGAAGATTTGTGACTTTTGTGTGTGGCGCTCTGTCCGACCGGGCAATTCTGATAAATAAGAATCGAGTTTAGTAGCAGCTTTGACACGTTGATTGATAAAAAAGCTCATGGCTAAAGCCTCCCCTCCCTCCCATCTTATTCAGCTCGCGTCAAATGGTTTAAAAATCAATACTGGCCTTGTACACAAGCATCTGTGTTGCTGCTCTGGGGAGGGGGAAAAAAGGAAAGAAAAGAAAAGCAGGGAAAGAAAAACACCTGCTCTCACCATGATGATTACTAATTTTTCCTGTCAGAGATGTTTGAAGACAAAATAATCATTGTGCGTATGGTTTGAGGGCAGGAGAGATTATTGTGTGATCCATTCAGATATCCGGTGAGAGAGGAAATCGCCCCAAAGCAGATGGATTGAGCTGTTGGGTAATATGTCAGAGAGCTGAGGAAATAACTCAATGAATAGACACAATAGAAACCACACAAACCCAACATTTTATTTCTGCACGAAGCTGAGCAAGATGCTTTTTTTATTGTTGAAACCGTAATAAGGACAAGTTGGCCAACATGGAAATACTCGCACATTTCAGGACGTGCTCAAATACATTTTAGAATGATTTTGTATCAGTATTTTGACTTGGAAATGTTTTATTCGTACATATAGTACTATATAGGTTTCAATTTTTTTCATTATTTGGGAATTTTTTTATCTCTATGGCGTTAACATTTTGTCAATAAACCTCATTGGTAACAATTGCAGCTAAGAAACATTAAACTTGTGTTATTTTAATTCAATTACAATAATAATCTGGCACAATGTTATTGTGCTGCCAAGTCACATATACACCAAAGTGGTTAAATGTCAAAAGTGTGTTCAGCCTGACGGCAGACTTGTGTTAAGGGTTTAACCCTGCATCTTTTTTGACCACTTGATGACACATATGGCTCGTTGTGGTAGAGAGGTCTTCCAGGGTCTAGTCAAACACCAGAGGACCCCGCTCTCACTGCTGGACCCGAGTCCTCAGGGGCCGGGGGCTAGAGAGATGAGTTGTGGATTATGTGTGAATGTAATGGATGGGCCTGTCTGAAGGAGAATGGCTTCAATCACCAGTGACTTAATGATGATGGGCTGCTTGGTTTTGACAGTGACACACAATCGATCCCCTCAGTGTTAGATGACAAACTGTTTTTGTGAATTTCAGTGCTTGGCTCCTATTAATTTAAGAAAACTGACATTATAATATGTTAATGACAGTGCTCTGCCCTCTGAATAAGAACTTTCTCTATGTGCGTCTGTTCCTCCCTCCAGCTTTCTTTTTTGTTTGTTTTTTTTTTGCCCAAGATTAAATGCATATGACTTCTTCACAGAGAAGAAAGCTGAAAACATGTTGTGGTTGTGTGTGTGTGTGTGTGTGTGTGTGTGTGTGTGTGTGTGTGTGTGTGTGTGTGTGCGTGTGTGTGTGTGTGTGTGTGTGTGTGTGTGTGTGTGTGTGTGTGTGTGTGTGTGGGTGTGTGTGTGTGTGTGTGTGTGTGTGTGTGTGTGTGTGTGTGTGTGTCCTCTACCCACTCAATAAATAACTCTTCTGCTCAATAAATAATTTTGATGATGTTTATGAAAAGTAATGGCTATTTATGAGGGGGCCGTTAGGCTTTTGAAACCGGGGTACATGCAAGGGGAACCAGGCAGGCTGTGATTGTAATGAGTTTATTGAAATTAAAGTTTAAACCATTCTGGATATTACAGTTAACCTGTCTGCGCTGCCGGGCTCCGTCGTAAAACACGCGTCTGCCGCACACTTGCACGTCGACTCCTGCAACCTTTAATGGAAAGCTGAGATGTTCATGTAGAGTGTTTATCAGACTGACTGTCTGTGCCCTGAGGACAACCCTCTATTGAAACTATATACACATCATAACGCTGTCTCAACCCTTGTATGGAGCTATTCCAACCCCTAATGGCTTGGAAATATTTATTTATTATCCTTTCGCTGCTGGAATGGAAACTCAATTGGGCTCATGTAATGTGGCTTTGTGCATTATGTTCCACAAACATGGTAATGAAAAATGAAAAGCATATTTAGCTGTAATTGGCACTTGGGATATTTGCCAGATTGTGTTTCCTAAGTAAATGCTTAGACTGTGATCCCTGCTTACAGTTGCCACAAACCAAATGAATGCATGTGAGGATCAGTAGGCCATCATAAATCAAAGTAGATGGAATTGTTCAAGCCTTTAGGTATGTGTTCATACTTGGACAGTGGGCCACTGAGGAGAATAAAATCACCAAATTTTCCTCCTCATTTGTAAGAGTGAACCAGGAAGTACCTTCTCACTCAGCACTCAATTAGCCTGAAGTGAAATGGTGCAGCAAGGGAAAAATGTCCTCTTTATTATAATTGTTGCAGAATTCCCCTGCAGCATGTCCGTGTTTGTATTAGGGAAGTGAGTTTATGGTTTTGGAGGCTATTTTTGCAGCTGTCCATGCAAAGAACCAATAAAAAGTAAGAGGAGGGGCAATTTGTTAAATGGGTGAGATTTGTATGGTCAAGGGCCACAAGACAAAATCACACTTAAGTTATGTTTCAGTAACAGGATGTGATTTAATTCTGAATTTTGTCATTTTACTCAGACTAAGAGATTGTTTGCAGAGTATATTATTATTATTATATGATTCAATTATACAAACATGCTGAAATAACTTTTTACACAACTTGCACAAACATGTAACTTCCGGTGTGAGTATGCTGTGTGCGTTTGGCTGCCGCTCCACACTGGGACTGTTTGTCTGTTTTGATCCTGTCTTGTTTAACATGTATCATTTATACACTGCTAAAATGGACTTCAAGTGCGATTGGGTTTCTGTGATTTCTGCTGGTGGGCGGAGGTGGTGTGTTCTGCTGTGGTGCTTCATCCGGCCTGCCTACTTGACGGTGTTTGTAGTGTGGTTGCTGCGGGCAAAGCGTCTTTGACGGGAGGATTTCGTGGCGTGATGGCCGTCGTCCTCGAGTGTTCCCGTTTGCCATTTGGGGTCCCGGAGTTTAATTCGGGCTGTGTGGCATTCAAGACATCAGTTCGACGCGGGTTGCTCGTTGTACCCACTTTATGAGGGACTACTCTACTTACTTCACTTTTACTCTGCTGCTCATTCTGTTTGGACTGTTGGTCAGAAATGTGTATATTTTTCATTCTGGTCTATGCAATAAATTACAATTTATTAATTTTAAAGCGCACTGAGCTTGGGAAAAGCGTTATATAAATTAAACATTATTATTATTTTAAATGTAGTCATTTTACAATAGAAAAAGAATAAACTTATGTAATTTGGATTCCGAAATCTACATTAGACGGAAACTGTATGTTATTTTAAGGTCAAAACTAGACTGTCGCCTGACATTCGAAAAGCATGTTAAAAAAAAAAATTGTTTGTGCAGTTACACCTCATCTAGAAATGTTTAATTTATGCGGAGTCAACTTTCAATTGAAGCCGCAAGGGTATTTTTGCATTAGCCTATATGATTTTTCCCCATTTTGCTTATTGTATTACATCCTGGTCACAAGCAGGACAATCTAGCCTACTCTCAGACCTTTACATACTGTAGCTTATAAACGTGCCTTCAAAATATGTGACAAGAAACCAAATAGTTCTCTTACGAGAGGTTCTCTCGTATTGCGTAAGTTTAGCTTACGCTACGGGAAAGATTCCTCTTCTCGAGATACTGAAGCCAAAAATTATCCTTAATTTTGTATACCTTGTCAACGCAGTGCAGCAGCTAGCAGACCTAGAGCAGGCCATCCTGCGTGCTCATTGGCTGCCCTGCGGGCAACTGCTGCAGCCTACCAGTGAGCCCGGCGTGACGTCACGCCCAATGAAGGACGCCCGCGCCTTCATAGCGTCACAGCCCGCCAGAATGGCCGTGGCTTAGCCTATAAAGGAAGGGGGCTGTAGGCTGCTTCCCTGATTTTTTGTCTCTTCAGCGAGCTCTTCGCATCGCTGGATCTGAGCGAAGCCACCGCCGCCGTCGTACAGCGAACAGCCAGCTTAGGACAGCGCTGAGGAAGCCGGCCGTCTTCGCCACCTTCGGCCATCCGTGCGAGCTACGCTATCCGGCGACGTATCCTTTACCTTGCTAAAATCCTATTCTAAAAGAGCAGCGAGTGTCTTTTTTAAGACGCCTCGCACTTCCTGCGGCTCGTGTAGAGCCCCGCTCAGCGTCAGAGACCGCCATTTGATCTGCGCTCTCTGCCTGGGCCTGAAACACGCAGAGCTCGCCCTCGCGTCCGGGGGTTGCGAGCTCTGTGAAGCGCTTCCGCTGTCGACCCTGCGGGCTCGACTCGAAGCCTTTCAACACCCCCCCGCCCCTCCTCACCGACGCGCAGCTGCCGCTCACGAGCCTCACTGCCGTCGCATCTGAGGATGAGGCCGAGGGACACGTACGAGCACGCGGCTAGCTCTCTTAACGTTACAAGAGAGCTACCCCGCCCTCGTGTCCCCGTTCGCGCGTCATGCAGAGCCCTCTCGAGCTCTCTGCATGACCCGGACGGGCATCATCTGTGTTACATGTAGGTCCCGTGCCCACTACTCGTGCGTGCGCCCTCGTACAAACACTGTTCCAGTTCTGCTCGACCAACGAGCACGCGGCTAGCTCTCTTTACGTTACAAGAGAGCTACCCCGCCCTCGCGTCATGCAAAGCCCTCTCGAGCTCTCTGCATGACTCGGACGGGCTTGCGCGCTGCCGTCGAAATGTCTTGCCCTGTCAGTCCCCTTAGATAAGGATACTGCAGCGGTGTGTTTGGCAGCCAACGAGCCGGTGATGCAACCCGCTCGCCTGCACACATCCGTTCTCGCGGCGACCCAGAGAAATTTCAAGTGAGTATATGTGAGGTTAAGAATGTAGGTTATGTGCCCGCTCACGAGCGCTCACGCTTACTAACAGACACATCGCCTCCGAAAAGACGCGCGTGTCCCGCTGCGGCCGGACCGCCGTCAAAGTTTTTCCCTGTCAGTCCCCTTCAAACAGGCTACTGCAGTGGTTCAATTAGCAGCCAACGAGCCGGTTTGTTTACCCTCTCGCCTGCACACAAACATCGTTTTCACGGCGACCCAGAAAAATCTCAAAAGAGTATAATGTCTGGTCCGGCTCATGCCGTCGGTGTTGTAAGTGTAGTGAAAGTGCCCACGCCCCCAGTGTTCACCCCTACACATAAGCACTCCAAATCTCGCAGAGCACACTCTCATAAAGCGCAGAAAAGACGCTCGAGTGTTGAATGTAGGAAATGTGTCCACAGGTCTGTGCCCACTATCTGCCCGCTCTGTTACACGATCAAGAAGGTTATGAATGTAAGTCCCGTGCCCGCCAGAGTGCGTTCACGCTTCCTAACACAAACCTCCCCCCGGGCTCCGCCCGCGCGTTTAAGTGTTATCACAAAACGCAGGGCATTAATAAAACGCTCCCCATCCATTATGATCGGGGCGTCAAATACACTTGTAAGTCTAGTGCTCGCGCGCTCACGCTTACAGGAACTTTTTCCGCCCGGAGCGCTGCTCGCGCGTCAAAAGTGACAAAAGAATGTTCCCCATCCCTTATGATTGGGACATCTCACATAAATCAGCCAGTTTCGGCTTTCAGCGAGCAGCCATTGCCCAGAACCGAGAGCGCGCGCGCCGCGTTTTAGGCTCCGGTTCAGTTTCACAAGCCCGCAAATGGCGGCGATCTGAACCCTGAGGCCATTCGCCCCCTAGCGGCTCACATAGCTGCGTGGGAAACTATCCCAGGGATTTCAGAATGGGTGCTGAGCACAATAAAGCAGGGCTATACACTTCAATTAATTCGCCGTCCCCCGCGCTTTCAAGCCCGGACCGCGACGATAGTGAATGCGGAAGTAGCACACCTAATTCACGCAGAAATAGCAAAGCTGCTGGGCAAAGGGGCGATAGAAAAGGTGCCGCCTTCTCTGAGCGAGTTGGGCTTTTACAGCCGATATTTTCTCGTACCCAAGAAGGACGGAGCCTTCAGACCTATCCTAGATCTGAGACATTTGAACAAAGTGCTTGCGAAAAGACCGTTCAAAATGCTTACGACCAGGAAAATCCTCGCGCACGTTCGCCCGAGGGACTGGTTTATTTCTCTAGATCTGAAGGATGCCTATTTTCAGATTCAGATAATACCCCGTCACAGGCAATTGTTGGGCTGCGAATAACGAACTATCTGGACGATTGGCTGATATTGGCACAGTCAGAGACAGAACTGCTGTCTCACAGAACAGTGCTTCTCAGTCACCTGGAAAGCTTGGGTCTCACGGTCAACTGGACCAAAAGCTCATTACTGCCCAGCCAGTCAATTTCCTTTTTAGGAATAGAACTGGACTCGGTGACCATGACGGCTCTTTTATCGACACAGCGCGGGCGCCGTGTTCGCCTCCTAGCCGCATCTTTCCAGAAGGGCAGCTTTCTCCTTTTGAAAACATTTCAAAGGATGTTGGGCTGTATGGCATCAGCTGCAGCGGTGCTTCAGCTGGGCCTACTGCGCATGCGCCCTCTCCAACGCTGGTTGAACGCTTGCGCGTCCCGCCGAGCCTGGGTTTCTGGCGGCCAGAAAATCAGAGTGACTCAGACCTGCATAGCGGCTCTGCAGCCCTGGTTAGTAGCCGACTGGTACCAGCAGGGAGTAATGATGGGAACCATCTCTTATCGGAAAGTCATTTCGACAGACGCGTCCAACTCGGGTTGGGGCGCGCTGTTCGAGGGCAGACCGGTCTTCGTCCAGTGGTCAGACCAAGAGAAGTGTTTTCACATAAACTGTCTGGAGATGGTAGCGGTCGAGAACGCGCTGATGCGCTTCCTCCCGTTCATACAGGACCAACGTGTTCTTGTCCGCTCGGACAACATGTCTGTAGTATCCTATGTAAACCGTCAGGGCGGTGTCAGATCCAGAACTCTCTGCAATCTGACAGTACGCCTCCTTATTTGGTCTCAGATGCACCTGCGCTCGCTGAGGGCGGCGCATGTGCCTGGCCATTTGAACGACGGCCCAGACAAACTGTCCAGGGACAATATTCCCCCAGGGGAATGGTCCCTGCACCCCCAAACGGTCCAGAAGCTGTGGCGCCTATGCGGCAGAGCGGAAGTCGACCTATTTGTGTCAAAGACAACGCTCAATGCCCGACGTTCTTCTCGAAGGACGAGGACGCGCTGGCCCAGGTTGGCCCAGCCTCCCGCTATATGCTTTCCCTCCGGTCTCTCTGTTACCACAGGTGATCAAGAGAATCAGGGAAACGAGCCACTCGGTACTCCTCATAGCTCCTCGGTGCTCCTCATGGGAGAATCAGATTGGTTCCCGGAACTAGCACGGCTGTCACATACAGCTCCGTGGCTGATTCGGGTGAGGGCAGATCTCCTCTCTCAGGCTCGCGGCACGATCTGGCATCCCCATCCAGAGCGCTGGTCTCTGCATGCATGGTTGATCAACGGGTACTCGTTACCCTGCCAGAAGGAGTGATGAACACGATCACGCAGTCTAGAGCCCCTTCCACGAGAAGGCTCTACGCGTCTAAATGGTTGGTGTTCTCCGGATGGTGCACCGACAGAGGTCTGGACCCGCGGACATACGGGGTGGTGCATCTGCTCACTTTCCTACAAGAGCTGTTGGATAAGGGAAGGTCCCCTTCCACGCTCAAAGTATATGTGGCGGCCGTGGCAGCGTTTGCAGAATCGATGCACGGCCAGTCACTGGGAAAACATGAGTTGGTCATCCGCTTCCTTAGAGGAGCTAGAAGGATGAATCCGCCGCGCCCCCCGTCGGTTCCTATGTGGGATCTTTCATTGGTTCTCAAGGCCCTGAAAGCTTTTCCTTTTGAACCACTAGACTCCGTGGGGTTGAAATATCTATCACTGAAAACGTTTTTTCTGACTGCACTGTCATCAGTAAAACGCGTAGGGGATCTGCATGCGCTGTAAGTCAGCGCGTCGTGTCTTGAGTTTGGGCTGAATGACTCTAAAGTCATCCTCAGACCTAGACATGGTTATGTCTCTAAAGTGATGGGCACTCCATTCAGAGCGCAAGTTATTTCATTGTCCGCTCTCCCAGCATCTGACAGTGAAAGTGATGTGAACCTCCTCTGCCCCGTCAGAGCGCTGAGGTTTTACATTACGCGCACCGCCTCCTTCAGGCGCTCGGAACAGCTTTTTGTTTCGTTTGGTGGGCGCACCAAGGGTTATGCCTCCTCGAAACAGAGCCTGTCCAGATGGATAGTAGACGCTATAGCGGCCGCTTACGCGTCAAAGGGTCTGCAATGCCCTCTGGGCACCAGGGCTCATTCCACGAGAGGCGTGGCCTCTTCGTGGGCATGGTCCAGCGGGATTTCTATCCATGACATGTGTGTAGCGGCGGGCTGGTGCTCCCCGTTCTACCTTAGTCAGGTTTTTATAACCTAGAAGTTCCCGCCTTGCAGGCTAAACTGCTGTCAGTCTGAACGAGAGGTGTATTCTGCCCAGATCTCCTGCTCAGATCACTCTCACATGACTCAGCTCTCCTGGTTGAGCTACACTAAATGGGATTGTGCCATGTGCCTATACAGACCCGCGCGTGGTGAGTGATGGCCCGCGTGGCCGGCCACCTTATTCTTTCCACTTATGGGGTTTCCCCCTAAAAGATCGGGGTCTCATGTGGATGCTTGGCGCGCACGGCGTTGACAAAGTGTTCCCGTAGCGTAAGCTAAACTTACGCAATATGAGAGAACCTCTCGTAAGAGAACGATACTCGGTTACTAACGTAACCTCGGTTGTCTCTAGAGAGGGAACGAGTATTGCGTAACCGGCCGTGCTCGCGCCACGAGCGACTTCGCTTCAGTCGACAAAAACCAGGGAAGCAGCCTACAGCTCCCTTCCTTTATAGGCTAAGCCACGCCCATTCTGGCGGGCTGTGACGCTATGAAGGCGCGGGCGCCCTTCATTGGGCGTGACGTCACGCCGGGCTCACTGGTAGGCTGCAGCAGTTGCCCGCAGGGCAGCCAATGAGCACGCAGGATGGATGGATCACTGAACATATTGTGTTTTTGGTTTATATAAGTTTGGTAGTTTTATTTTATTATTATTTTTTCCCCTGTCTATTTTAGATGTAATAATCATTATAGTGTATTTTTGTTGTATGTTTTTTACTATATTATTTGGACTGTATTTTCAATTGTTTGAGTTTTATATGTTAATTACAGTCTTAGTTTAGTTATGTTATGTTATGCGTTTTAGTTTCTCCTGCCCAGGGACTGCAGGTGAAATTTAGCTTTGTTGCTAATTTTGGGGCAGTCATTGACTGTCCATTGTCCCTGTTAAATAAAATATATATTTATTTATTTACAATCCACTGATAAAACGGTTAGTAGAATTTAGAACTGACAAAGTGGGGAGGTAAACACTTATTTTAATCAGCCAGGCGAGCATGGTTTTCTGCCAATGTCAGTAATCTCAAAATGGCCAAACATTTGGCCTGGCCACATTGTAAAAAATATATATTTTCCTGATTTATAAAAACTTTTTTTCTTTTGTCAAACTTTAATTCACCAATGTTGTTTAGATGATCTAATATTCTGAGTTTCTGTTGATAAAAACAGTCTCTTTTTTTGCATTAACTCAATTTTTTTTGCATTAACTCAAACTAGTAAGTATGGTTGCCTTAAAATGTTAGGTTAAACCAAGAATAATATTTTACAGGGCAGTGTGTCATTACAAGAGGTAACAGTTTCAAAAGATGATGCACTGTGGCCTGTGTAGAAAGTGCAACTTTCAGAAAGTTCTGTTCCATGTACAAAAACACTTTATTTATAAGACTGTGCGATGAAAATGAAGACTCCTGACTGAGAAATTATAAGCCTGATTCTAGGTGGTAGATATGGCTTTATTTCCTGTAGCAGGAAAACAATGACTTATCCATAGCTGCAGGGACGGCCATTCCTCACACAGTGACATCATCATCAATCATCAGAATTCGGCAACTCTCAGAATGGAGTGGTGAAAAACTCAATCATGATTCTGAAACATCTGAGTCCCACTGTACTCATCTGCACATCCCTAATGCATCGCACTATTAATGGAAAAATAACATATCAAAAGAATACAAATGAGTGCTGTAGGACTGCAAGTGCTTCAGAAATGGAGAGATAATTAGACTGTCTGCTGCAGATTGATGGATGCGCAGTAATTGCCTTTGTGTTTTTATTTCAGGTCCAGACAAAAAGAATACGTACTTCTCTTGTCTTCCCACTATTGAAATTCATTAATCTCATTAATGTGTGGAATTAATATCATTTTATCAGACATTCCAGAACTGCTGGATGTGTGTGTGGCTACGCTTGAGATTTAGAGACTGATCAATCACGAGGTGCTCACATCTGTGTTTGTGTGGCTGCGTGATTGTATGAATGACTTGGTGTGTTTATTCTGTTTAGCAGCTCTGCTCTGGGCTGGTTTGTTAGCAGGTGAGCAGCATGTTTTATATCTGTAGTAGTACAATTGTTGGTTTTTGTGTATAATTTCTTGTTAATTTGTAATGGCTTGCCTAAAGGATCGCATTAAGACTGATTGCAGCTTTCTGGGAAAACACCTGCTAAATACACCTGTTTGGCATACTGTACATAATGGACTGTGCAGGTGCCTGCTTGTGTCAGTTGGGTTCTACTGTAACCTGTGTTTATTATACACTAATGTTCAAAAAAAAAAATTCAGCAAGGATGCAATAAATTGATCAAATATGGCAGTAAAAATATTTATAATGATACAAGCTATTTCAATTTAAAATAAATGCTGTTCTATTGAACTTTCTAACTATCAAAGAGATCTGAAAAAATGTATCAGCAGCACAACTGTTGTCAACATTGATAATGATATAAAATTGTATTGTGCACCAAATCAGCATATTAGAATGATTTCTGAATGACACTGAAGACGGGAACTCACTGATGCTGAAAATTCAGCTTTGCCATCGCATGAATAAAATACATTTTATAAATCAATCATTGTAAATTGAAAAACTTTCATATTTCTGTTTTTTTATGTATATTTTTGATCAAATAAATGCAGCTTTGGTTAGCATAAGAGACTTCTTTCAAAAACATTAGTCTTACCGACTCCAAACATTTGAATGGAATCAAAATACCTTTGTAAGAGTTGTAAAAAGAATAATGCAATAACCTAATCCATTCACATTTATGTTTAATACCCTTGTTAGTAATGTAGTTGCAGATACATTTAACACATTGGAAATTGTTGTTAAGTGTTTTCCAAATGCTATATCTCTCTTTCTGTCTCTCTTTCTCTATGATCAGTCAAGACCTGTATTAATTTTTTTTTTTTGTATTGTTTTTGTGATAGCTTGCAGTGTAGGCCACAAAAAGAGCAACTTCTCATTGTATATATCTGGTATATATTTTAGGATGTGTGTTTTTTGTTGTAGTAGTAGATGTGGTCCAAACACAAGGCACTGTCTCAATTCATTCAACACTAGAACAAATACACAAAACGGTAACTGCTGCATCTTGCACTTATTGCATTAATCAGAAAAGTATAGATATATGATATAATATAATACTAAGTTTTATGATTTAAAAAAAAAAAAAAATAGTAGATCTAGATCCATGAAAAGTTCCCATCATTCTTTGTATGTCCATGTTGATCTCTTTATCCATGTGAGTGGACGTGCTGTCTGTTTCTCATTGCTCTTCTGTTGGAGAAAGACAGGGCGCTGGACGACACGGGCTGATTGAGTGCTGTGACTGCAGGCCATATCTAGCATGTCAGCGGTCACAGCAGCTCCTGTGATTTAGTGCGGAGGAGCATGTCAGGTGAAGGGGGATTGTGAGGTGTGTGGTGTCAAACAGGCCTTGGGTTGTAAGTTATTTCAGGGTTAGCATAGGTATGGCGCAGAATTAAATGAGTCTCTGTTTATACATCTCATTGTCATTAATAACCAATTTTTTTACTGTTGGAAGTGAAACCATTTCCATTTTCTGGAAGTGATCAAAGCAAAGCAAGTTACATTATAGAATGAATTTCTCTTAGGGTTCTATCATATTCGGGCATATGTTGTGATAGCTGTTAGTATGTAAAACTGAGCCATATTATTCTAAGAAGTATTCTTCCATAAAGAGGATTAATGGCAGTAAGCAACTCTGCATGTAAAAGATTTTCTTAGATTAAAGCAAATAATGGTGGAACAGCTTACAGCTTTCAGGAAGACACATTCTCATTACATCTTTTTTATTGTGCTGTTTTCAGATATTTTATTGTGTTCATCGTGTAATTGAGTATTCATGTGATATGGTCTATTCTTATTATTGTATTAATTTTTATTTTATCTTTGTCTGTTATTTAAAGGTGCAATAGGTGATCTGGGAAATGCAAACTTTAGCTTGCATGCATTGAAAGCATACGATCCCACCCTGCAAATCGCCGTCCAAAGCCTCCAAAACACATGAACGCGCACAGACCAGAAGCGAGACGACCAGAGACAACATTGTTGAATTACATCATGTGTCATTCATTCACTGGTGAGAAAACTTTACAGCGCAGTGAGGGGAGAAACAGAAGCGCCTGCTTGCATACATAAGTATGTGATTGTGAAATGACCCCAGTTCAGAAGATGACATAAAGGAAAGAATGCACTGTATTTCAGCTTTATTCACAGTCGAATGATCTCAATGAATTATCTGCATAGGTCAAAATCAGTGGTACATAGAACTGTACTGTCAAACCTGAAATGTAGATACTTGCCACTTGTTAGGAAAGTTAGGTTGTTTGCCTGCCATTCTCGCTCTTTCTGCACAGAGTACAGTGAAATGTGCTGATGACGTATGATGTCTGCGTGAACAGGGCTGGCCAGTGGTGTGCAAACACACCTTGACTGACAGGGAACACATGCTGAATAAAATGATTGAAATAACATTTTATGGTCCTATGTCTCCCACAGATTATATATATATTTATAAAAAATACATTTAGACCACTTAACATAGTGATTTCTATCAGGATATGAGGAGACTTTCAACCAGCATAACAAAAAATGTAAAGCTTTTTTACAATGCTAATTAAGCGTCTTTTGCTTTTCATAACAATTATACTACAGTTCAAAAGTTTGGGGTCAGTACAATTTTGTTTTAAATAAAAAAATTATTTATTCAGTAAGGACACATTACATTAAAAAATAAAAATAAAATGAATTAAATTGATCAAAAGTGACACTAAAGACATTTACATTGTTACAAGATTTCTATTTCAAATAAGTCAAGTCACCCAAAGCGCTTTTTACAATACAGATTGTTTCAAAGCAGCTTTACAGAGATAACAGGGAAATAATGCAACAAAGTTTGTTTCCAGAAGAAAATAGCGTCACAGTCCAGCTTAAGTAAGTTCAGTGATGTTTCATTTTTGTTGAAAAAAGTTATTAATTTAGTTAATTTATATATATATATATATATATATATATATATATATATATATATATATATATATATATATATATATATATATATATATATAGCCGCTCTGGAGAAAACCGTGATGTCATCGTCCAGCTCAGTTCAGTTCTCATATAATGGTGTCAATGCAGGCAGATCGAAGTTATTGTTGAAAATTAAATTAAATATTACATTTAATGTCCCCAACTAAGCAAACCCAAAGCCAATGGCAACAAAGGTCAAAAAAGGCGACAGTGGCAAGGAACCAAAACTCCATCACATGGCAGAATGGAGAAAAAAACCTTGGGAGAACACAGGCCTTAGTCAGGGGCCAGTTCTCCTCTGGCCAATGAACAAACAGTGTATGATTATGATTCAGGCAGCATTACAGGTCAGAAGTCAGATTGGATTGGAACAATCAGAATATTATCCAGTTCCATCTGGTTGAAGATCGGAGTCATCACGCCGGAATGGAGACGGATTTGTTGAGGATCAGTGCCGATGGCTGTCGTGTCGATGAGGCCTTCACTGGGAAGAGTCTAGTTGACACAATCTCTGCTGACACTTCAGGGATGCATCGTGTATAGGCGCAGGTTCTCCAGCTGATCTGGATACGGCCCGGATCCGGCTGACTACATCATGCGTTTTGGTCGTGTCTAGATAGGTCCACCATCTGATCTGGATACAGCCCGGATCCAGCTGATTACAGTAAACCTCGGAATAAGCAGAAAGACTAACATTAGCATAGATATCATTCTTGATGTGACCAGATGTATGTAACGAGTACATCTGGTGTTATAGGAAATATTCCCGGTTCCGGCTGACCTATTTTATGCAGCCTAATAATCATTTAACTGATTTGAATAAAAGGAATTTATAATTTTCTATGTGTATGCCAGGTTAAAGAGATGTGTTTTTAGTCTAGATTTAAACTGACAGAGTGTGTCTGATTCCCGGACAATGTTAGGGAGAATAAATGCTGTTCTTTTGAACCTTCTATTCAAGAAAGAAAAAAGTGCATCACAGTTTCTACAAAAATACAAAGCAGCACAACTATTTTCAACATTGATAATGAATTTAATATTTACTGAATACACTGAATATTTCACAATATTACTGTTTTTACTGTATTTTTTTGTCCCTGTGGTGAAAATCAAGCTTTTTTGCATATTCATAGATCCGCATATACCAAATGAAGCAAGGGTGTAGAGTTACATTCAAGCTATTTTAAGGCATTAATAAAAAGAAAATGTTTAAATATGTCATTTTGGTGATAAAAGATGAGTTTTAAGGGATAACATTTTTACAGGGGGACTTTAAAAAATGCAGCCTTGGTAAACAAAAGAGTCAAAAAGATTTTAACAGTAATATATATTTAACCATTTAAATGTAAATAAAGGGAGACATTTGCACTAAACTTTTTTATACTATACAAATTAAAATCATTTTATAGATACATTATCCAAATATTTGATTCTTCTTTTTCAACATTTTCATCTGCAGGTAGTGGGGACATACTGTAATGGATGGCAGTGTATCATGGCGACATCATAGCCCATCCCTGGACAGGTGTTTCAGTTTGTGAAATAGCAGAAATGGGATCTTTACACTCAATTTGAAGTGATGTGAGTGTGCATTTACATGGAGGATATCCTGTGACCCCAGCATAATGACTTGCAGACTACAGGTGGGCTCGCTCCTAAATGGCACTGATGGTCCCTACAAACACACTTTATCACACTCCTCTCCTCTCCTACAGGCTCTCTTTAACTCTGGATACTACTGAGTCAGCAAACCATTTAAGTCACAACATTGAAAATGAAAAGTTGTTGTTTGCATCTTTTAGATGAAAAATAATCACACAAATAGAGTTTTGTTTGGAGTGCAAAGACTTGCGTTCATGCACAGTTTAGTAATGAAATACATGTTTGAATACAAAGACTATAGATATAGAAAGACCGTTCACTCCCATTACTTTGAATGGGAGAAGTGCATATGGCAGAATACGTCTCATCTTCCAAGTAAAAGAGCCAATCGCTGATTGGTAAAGTCATAGCGTCACTAATAGAAACCTGAGACTCGTACTTAGGACTTCACATGTTCATTGGGTGGTCTGGCCTGAAAAATAAGCTTTTTTTTAACAATATTTGAGCATAAGACACAACATTTATGGGATAGTTCATGTCAGATTTGGTTGCTGATTTGAAATATATTATTTAGTTGTGAGTTTGGCAAGCAAATTTTTGAGATTTCATGATTCCCCCATTCAAATAGATAGGACTTGGTCTTGGATGCCCAAAATAGCTGCCCGGACGCATTGCAAATATGGCTGCAGAGTGAACAGACTTTCCTTGAAAGGGACTTTGTTGAAAATCACATTCTTTAACTGTAGTGACTTTAAACCTTAAATTTCAGGACAAACAAATTTTGAGAGTTCATATGTGCTATATGAACAAGACTACTGTGTATGACTTAGTATGTATGCATAGTATGTATTATCATAATGTATGCATGGTATGAGGACTATACTGTACGTTGTAAGATACTCTTTGCTGTCAATTGCCAATGTTAATGCTGCTGTCATACTTTGTCAGCTAAACATTGAAAAAAAAATAGCTATAGTGTGATTGCCAAGTGAAACAAAATTCCTGTTGAGCATCAGGCCACATAAGAAAAAAATAAATGTACTTGCACTACTGTTCAAAAGTTTTGGGTCAGATTTTATTTTGAAAAAGGTCTCTTATGCTCACCAAGGCTGCATTTATTTGATCAAAAAAACAAACAAACAGTAAAACAGTAATAATGTGAAATAGTATACTGTTATAATAACTGTTTTCTATTTTAATATATTGTAAAATGTAATTTATTATTTTGATGGCAAAGCTGAATTTTCAGCATCATTCAGCATGGTGTCACACGATCCTTCAGAATTATTCCAATGCGCTGATTTGCTGCTCAAGAAATATTTATTTTTATTATCAATGTAAACTTTTTTTTTTTTTTTTACTTTTTCAGGATTCTTTAATGAATAGAAAGTTAAAAAGAACAACATTTAATTAAATTTTTTTGTAACATTATAATATGTCTTTTTGATAAATTGAATGCATCCTTGCTGAATAAAAGTTTAAATTTCTTTCAAAATAATCATAATAAAACTTATTAGGCTATGTTGACACTGCACACCGTAGTGCTGCTCAATTCTGATGTATTGCTAAGGCTGTTCACATTTTTTTTTTTTCTTAAATGTGGCCAATATCAGATTCAGTGTTGCCAGTGTAATTGGTCTACTTTCACACTGTTGCTGCGTGTTGTTGTCTTTTGTGTGTTTTTCACACACACATGAACTCGATTATTACAGATTTTTAATAAAAAATTGGGCTAGTTTTGCCTGTGAAAATTCTGTGTGATAAAGAGTGTGAACAGATCACGGGTCCTGAACTGGCCCACACGTGCAAAAGAACAACAACAAAGTATGCAGCACGGAATTATACGGAAGTAAAAGCAGAGGTTACTGAAGTCAGCATTTACACGTTCATTTATAAGGCAGGCAATAAGGAGGACGCAGACAAGGATAAGATGATAGAGAACAGCGTTTTTTATTTAGGACCACATGTGGAAGAGACCCAAATAAGAGTCGAAAAGATCAGATTATATGTAGTTTGTGCTGTTCATGCCATTATGGGGAAAAAAACATGAGCAAAAAAGTGGGTCACTTTTGCCTAAAGCCTTACTGAGCCCAATCTTGTGTAGTTTTTGGCAACAGAAAGTTTTAATATTTAATCTTCCCCTATTACTGTGCCTTACATCTGTGTCTCAATCTACATGTTTCTATAAAGTGTAACCACCTATTAAATATAGCACATATGTTGTGATGAGTGAGAGATCATGCTGTCATTGACTAACTGTACCACCGATTCATGAGGCAGCACGAGGCAACTCAATAGCGTGTCATTTTTCCCGCCCTTTCTTCTCCTACACCCTTTCTCTCGTTCTCGGTCTCCATCCTTCATCCCAAGGCATATGTTGGCCATCTGAGGTGTAGTTTGGCGGGCGTGGCAGAGGCTTGTGGTATTCCCGCACTGTGACTACAAAAGGGAAACATGGCAGGCAGTGTAAGCCAGCACTGAAAACAGCTGTTCACGCATCCTTTCTCCTTTTAATGACACTTCCGCGGCTGCCCACGGGCAGCTCCAGCTCTGAGTACAACAGCTACTTTTTCCCTAAGTAAAAACGCTGTCTGTGTTTAATTGTTGGCAGATTTTTTTTTCTCTCTCTCTCCTTCCCTTCTCTCCCTCTTACACAGCCTTGTATCCCCTCTCTCTCTCTCTCTCTCTCTCTCTCTCTCATATCCAGTGATGGTAAAGGGTGTTTTTTAGAGTGGAAATAAGCCTCAAGTTCTTCAGTAATGTATTTGGACCCAGAATAATACTGGAATCCAAAGTTTTGCATTCTTCTCTGATCCTTACAGCATTGTGGAATTTGCCTGCCACATTTTGTCTGAGACAGTCTGAGCTCATGGTTTGGTCCCATATTATATCAGGTATCTTCAATTTAAAAATACATGTGTACAATGTACTCATTGTGTTTGATGTATTGCAAAACACTTTTACTGCTATTAAGGTGAGATACGGTATGGTTTGGGACAGTTTCATGGTATGGTTAGTTTTAAGGGTGGGTTAAGGGATAAGGGAAGGGTCAACAGTGTAATTATAGATGTAATTACAGTAATTAATAACAGCTGTACAATGTAAAATGTGTATGCATATAGTAAGTTTATGGTATTCAATTATTAATTTAAATGTTATTATATTGTTGTTAAAGACAATGTAAAGTGGATACCATGGTTTTTGACTGTTAGAAATGTTCACTTAATAAACAGTAAATATAAAAACCTAAATCAGCTGATATGAGATTGCCGTGGTATTGCTTTGGAACAATTCCAGATATTTGTGTCATTTTGTCAGTCTTCAGTTTAGTCTTCCATGTGGGTTTTCAAAGTTGCAACAGTGCAGTCCTATTTGACAGCCTGTCTGCTTGGACATCAATAGATGTTGTTGACTAAGGAAAAATATTGAGCTGTTTGACGTCCAGCTTTAAAGCATTTTAGACCTGTCGTTGCTGATGTTTAGAGGCAGGACTGGCTCAGACGATGAGTTTGTGTGAGCTAAAGGGAGAGAGAGACCGAGAAGGTTATCTTTGGGGACTGCATCATATGAATGTCAAATCTGTCATCCAGCCTTTAATTGGTGGTCATTAATCATGCAGACTGTCTTGCAGTGAACAGGCCTGTGTTCAGACTCCTGAAGGTTTGGCCTGGCCTTGCTTTCTATGCATGTGTGCAACTTTCTCTAATCTTTCTAAGACGAATCTTAATTTTGAATGATTAATGGACTTTTTTTTGTCCCATGGCCATTTAAATGCATCTTTTTAATTGACACCGCTAACTACAGTAATTGACACTCTCTACAGCTGTACCTTAAGTCAAAGTTCCTGATCATAGTTTAGAAGCCAGCAATTATCCTCCATAATGAACAGAGCTATGTTAAAGGTGATGTGTTCTAAAATGTATTCTTTAAAAGCATTTTGCATTACATTAACACATGTATTAAAGCCTTTTAGTTCAGTGGTATAAATTCAGGCCGTTAATATAAAGAGTTCAGGCCAATATCATGACCCTCAACTCAGCACAATAGATCCTTTGAGCAGATAATCCATAGAGGCTGATTTGTGAGTCATCATGGGGTGAATTAAACCCAATCATGTCTGAATTAATCATTTCTGCTCTCCCACAATAAAACACTGGACTGAGATTGACTTAAAAGAAAGAGGCAAGACTCAAATGTTTAAGGTGTCTTAAAAATTATTAGCTACTTTGTTTTGGTTAGATTTTTGTTTAGTTTGTTTTCAATTATTTTATTTTATTTCAGTATTTTTAAGAGTTGACTTGGCAAAGACAGAAGGACTCATCTTTAAAATGTGCTAGGAAAGATTTGAATTAGTTGATTCACGTTAGTAGACCCAGCTGCACTTACTCAGGTAGTTAATGGTAAGGTAACACCACCGCTGAATTCCACTGTGTAATGTTTGGAATGTAATTATGAAAAAAGTCATCAATCATATTTTAGTCCACTCTTCTCACCTTCTCACCCAACTGAGTTTCACCTCTGTCCGCCGAAAAGATTTTGGAAATTAAAAAAATTGAAATAACATTCCCTCAAAGACTTCTTTTTCCTCACTGCTTTTATAAGACATTACCTAGTTGGAATGTTGTACATATTATGGTTATGAATACCTGCTCTTGTTATTAGCTGAGAGAGTTTCTAATGTGTGAGGTGGTGCATAGCTCTGGCTTTAGGGTGGTCAGCCAAGGGTCAGATCTCATTATGACTGAGCAGAGACCTGCCCATTATTTGTATTTAATTACCGTTATGAACTGTGTAAATAAAAATCTAATGCCATTTATTGAATATGCAGTTAGTTCCAAATGCAGTTAGTTCCAATTTCAGTACATCTCTGTCATACCATGTGAATGGTAAAGAGAAATGTCAAACATGAGGATATCTGCAATGAAGATAATTAGTTGATTCTAAAGTACAGAACCATTACAAAGAAAGGAGTCAGAGAAGTGATGAGGAGACATTAATCATGAGCTCTGAGTGTGGTTCGCACACACACACACACACACACACACACACACACACACACACACACACACACACACACACACACACACACACACACACTCACTCACACGTGTAACACCATGTAAAGACTCACACACTCAGAGTACACTGAACTCTATTGAGTACTTTATTATGGTTTTTATTTACATTTTCATTTAAAATCTGCAAGTTTTGGCTACATGATCATATACCATTCTACACAAACTGCACATTGAGAAACTTGTGGCTCTGAGTGCAACCCATGTGACTGTAGTAATTGAGCTGGTACCTCAGGGAGGTGCGTGTGTTTGGTGAAAGGTTAAAAGGGTCATGCATAGTCAGATGCACAACAGTTGGTCCATTGTGCTGAACATGTATCAGATTTTTATGGCTCAAATATAAATAATATACATGGCATTTTATAACTCAAACATGTTAACTAAGATTTTGAGATTCTCTATACCATAGGCGGAGGGTGAACCAACTCCAGGGTAAGGCCAAGGATATGCGCTTCCTCTTTAACAACATTTAAATAGAATGTCATGAAATAGTTTCAAGTGACGGGTCACCTAGCAACAACCTACACATACCAGCATAAACGCTCACAATGACTTATTTGTTATTTAAACTCACAAACCACTATAATTTGAACAGAAAAGCAAGCATACTTAATGCAGGATTTAGCATGTCAGCCAATTTGAATAATACATAACCATTGCCTTACCTAATGCAGAAAAAGAAAAGTTTTATTCAAATTCTGAATGGATTATATATCGTCTAGAAAGCACTCATAGAGCACTCACTTTATAATCACTAAAAAGATGCCACTCATCTCAATTCATCGTAATCTCACAAAGTTCCAGTATAATCAATGAAGCTGACTGCACAATGAATCTCTTATTTAGCCTACATAATGTCTACACTTTGTTTTAATTTAACTTATAAAGAGAGGGTTTGTGAGAGTGCAGAACTCAGCAATGGACAAAAACTACGGCATTTTGAGAGGTGAGTGGATTCTAACTAAAACACGTCTGTGTGTAATTGGCTACAGTACATTGGTCAACCCTGCAAAACCTTAGAAACCTTAAACACTCAAGAGAGCAAACACCAAATATGTTTTGCCAATATGCTATTATTACAGGGAAAACTGACCCTAGACCACCAGTTATGGGCAGCTTTTCCCTTTAACCCTCTGGCGTCTAAGGTGTTTTTGGGGTTCTTGAGATGTTTTGACATGCCCTGACATTTGTGCTTTTTTCAGTTGCTCATAGATATATGAATGGCAAAGTTGTCATTACACTCTATTTAGCACAAACGGGGCTACCATAATATGAGAGCAACATGTATGTACATGTTTGTATTTTTGAGAGAATATTGTTTATGCATGGATATTGAAGAAACTAAAACTTAAAGTATCTGAAATAAGGCCACAAAACACATACTAAATATGTGTCCACAAGACTTTTGACTAATGGATGTTGTCGCCTAGAGTTTTTGCTCCAAAATGATCTGAAAATCATCCTGCCTAATTATTCTCATAAAACAATACATTGATTTAAATTTTGTAAGACACTTTTTCTTTGGAAAGGCAATATGTGTGGGCGGCGTGATTCACACCTGAGAAGACAATGACCTGCATAATGAGCCGCATAATGAGCTGCATAATGAGCCTTTCACACAGGTGTGTCACTGGGTACCAAAGAATGCGAGGACAAAAGAAATTATATATATATATATATATATATATATATATATATATATATATATATATATATATTACAATTAGAAATTGTAACAAATTGGTCACAATTACAACAACAATTACAATTTTAACAATATTTCAAGTGTAATCTTTCTTTGTAAAAAGTATACATTTTATCATACTATTTTCAAAAGGTAAGGATTCATTAGTTTGAATATTGGAACAAACACTATAATAACATCTTAGTTGATTATTCAATATACCTACTTTATTTTTGACAAAACATCCCATACTATATTTTTAACATATGAGCAGAAATTGCTTTGCTCTTTGCTGAAAGAGCTTATTTGATGTGGCAGTAGTCTTTTTATTTTACATTAAAAACTTTATAATCTATCCAAAACTAATCAACGAAATCTTGTCTAAACATTCATATTTAGTCTGTAACATATCGTGTTTATGATATATTAGCATATAAATGTTAATTTGCAGCTTGTTGCTTATACAAAGACATTTTATTTCAACATATTTCAGTCTATTTTTACTCATCTCAGTAGGCTATAGCAATATAGTTTGGATGTGTTCATGTAAAAATAACATGTTTACTAATGTAGGTGAATGAACCTACATGAATGAACGGGACAGATGTGCGCTGTAAAGCTGTAGTAAACAACAGTGCGCGAGTCTGTGCCGTTCATTCATTCATTCACACACAGACATGCAATTCATATTTAAACAGTCTTTTTGCGGTTTACAGACACTATTCAATATCGCGATTAGAACAAAGCACTTAAGAATAAATAACTTACTACATCAGCTGGATCCGTTGCTCCTAACTAAGCTAACTTTTCCAGGATTATTACGATAGTATTATTCCTCACAGCGTAGCAAGACGAGGTAAAGTACAAGATTCTTATTAAACTTGATGTGTTTTATCCAGCTGATGTGGGTGTTGGCATGTTTGCATGGCTTGCCTCAGATCATTTACGTTTGAATAGCACACACTCTCCATGGTCGTCACATTAACACTTAATAAGCTATAATGAGCTGAAAAGAAAAAGACTGACATCTCTCTTTTCATACAGATTACATAAACTGAGAATATTTGTTTTTTATATAAATTACTCCATAAAAAAAGAAGATAATTCAAGTTTCATAAAGAAAAAACTCTTGTGCCTGTCTGACAAGTATTCGCTGAGTTACAGTTCATTTTCAGACACGTTTCAGAATGGACTTCACTGACATAGAGAAGGCAAAACTTGTATCATGTTTATTTTCCTTTATTTGACAAAAAGCACAACACTTTGTATTTATTGTGAGTATACACAAAAAAAAAAAATAGACACTTAACAAGATCGAATGATGTATAACACTTATATGTAAGATCAAAATATTATATCAAAATAGAGTATTTTGAGTCTCTTTTGCATTGATAAGAAAAAAAGCGAGCTAAGAAAAAAAGTGAGCAAAATTTAAATTTGTGGCGTGGCCAGGGGAAGGCTAAGCCATGTCCAACCTTACACATGAACCGCCTATGCTCTATGTTGTTTATGTCTGTGGGCCGAGAGACCCCCAGAGATGTAATGGCTATATATATATATATATATATATATATATATATATATATATATATACATATAATGGTCTAATTAAAATCCAATAGGCAGATAATAATATAATTTCACTTTGAAAAATGCCATATATATATATAAATGATACTCAGTGTTTCCCCTAGGATTTTTTTTCAGGGGGGGGGGGGGGGGGGGGACTGCTAGTGTTGCGGAGCGGGCGTGTTACGGATACGTGGTGTATTTGTTTTTTATTATTAATTGAAATCATGTACTATGAATCATTAAACTTATACAACATTTTTTTTTTAATATATATATATGGAAAAAAAATTCACACTAATTCTGTGTTGTGTTTTTTCTGGTGATAAAATGAAGACATAAAACACAAATTTTAGCATTTATCATCAATTTTAATCATATGAAATTAAATAAACTTTTTGTCAAATAACTGGCTGCACAATGAGCTTTAGCCTAACTGTTCAAATTAAAACATGGATTATTCCTCTAAAAATTTCAGTTTTGGTGATAATTTATTTGGATTAGTGTTAGTGTATTATTACATTGGGATATATCTAAATTCTAATGTACAACAGTAATATATTTCTGTCAAGTTAAACCGAACTTTTATTTTGACGGGTTGCCGTGAAGACCTTTTGAGGTTCTGTGTGTTTGTCATGATGATAGTTTTTCTCAAATGAAGCGGTGAAATGATCACGAAGTGACTTTCAGAGTGGATCTAGAGCCTGGAGAGGAAGTTCATGCATTTGTGCCTTCATATAGGCCAAATAACAGCGCAAGCGTCACACGTGCTTCAGTGTGTGTGTGGTAAATTAAACTGCGCGTCGGGGCACCATTCATTCACACAGAACATGCAGGATTCGTATTTAAATAGTCTTTGTGTTTTAATATTCACACACACTAGTCTACATCGCGATTTGATTTCAAGTGTACTGAACTGCTTTCTATTTTTTCCTCAAATTTACAAATTCCGTGAAATTCCGCGTTTTACACTAAATTCCTTTTTTATGACTGTATTTCGTCAGCATTTTAGGGGGGGCGGGGGGTCGTTTTGCGGGGGCGGGCCGCCCCCCCAAAACAATGGTAGGGGAAACACTGATGCTATATCATTAAATATTATATATATATATATATATATATATATATATATATATATATATATATATATATATATATATATGTAATATATATACATATATACATATAATGGTCTAATAATGTTTTTGAGCTATTCAAATTTCCTCAGGCCCCAAACAGAACATGAGGACCCTGAAGATGACCACTACTGAGTCATCTGACTGATTGTTGTCTGAGTGCATGTATGAGTAAATGGAGAGCTTGAGAAAATAAGAAAAAGATAGATGGCCGAATGTGTGTGCGTGTGTTTAAGAGCAAGCGAGTTCATTTTGGGGTTAATTTTCCATTCATTTTTCATTTTTGTGATCATTTCTAATCACTGGCCTGATGAGAGCAGCCTCTGGGCAGTTTGATAACTGTTATTCCATAGTGAATAGCCTCCATTTTTAAACAGAGGATGTTATGATAGCTGGGGTCAAATGGAGAGGTCACTCTTCATTCAGATAAAAGGAGGAGGAAATGACACGTTAATGGCCACTGCCTGTCATGGTGGTCCCACACAGAGTCATCCAGCTGTTGCTTGGGTCAAGCAGAGAATCACGGGTAAAGTGTAAAATGTCTTCAATGCCCTGTTTCACAAGGGTTTTGTATAACAAGTTACTTTTGAATATGAAGCTTCTTGTTTTGGTGATATCCAATATCTAAGCATCCTAAAAGACAATGTGAACATCACTTATTATAGATCAGTGGTTGCAACTGGCCCAGCTAAAAAATGGTTACAGGTCTATTCTATTTGGTGCATACATTTTTTAAAGAAATTAAACGGATAGTTCACCTAAAAATGAAAATTCTGTCATTAATTACTCATCCATTGACAGCTATTTAATTAACACTTTAAGGCCCAGAAAGGTAGAAAATACATCGTTAAAATAGTCCATGTGACTACAGTGACTCAACCTTAATTTTACGAAGCAACGAGAATACTTTTTGTGCGCCTAAAAAACAAAATAACGACTTTATTCAACAATTTCTTCTCTTCCGTATCAGTCTCCGACAAACTGTCTCTTTAATACTTTTATTCAGCAAGGACACATTGAATTGATAAAAAGTTACATACAAACATTTATAATGTCACAAAATATTTCTGTTTTAAGATTTTTGTTTACTATGCTATTTATTTGTCTGATCAATGGGAAATGGGGGCAGTGTTTGGGCAATTCCGTTTGGTGCTGCTAGTGACAGAAATTACAAAGTTCACCTTTAATTCAGCTAACTACAGGCTTGAGGTTTGAGAGGCTGAATAAATTTAACTTCAGTTATGCTCATCATGTGCCATGTGAAGTCTAATAGTATAGCTGTGGTGTTATTATCTTTGGGATAATTAGATGCACACATCTGCTTGTCTCTATTCTGATATACGTGTGTGTGCATGGACATAGACACAAACACATGCATACTTACGACCTACAGGCCTGCCTATTTACAGCCCCATATGCACAATTACATCAGACAAATGAAAGGCTTCAGTTCGTTATTATGGTTCAGTTATTTTGGTTTGTTATAAATGTAGTCTTTAATATCACCAACTTTAGCAAACGTACACACTCACAGCACAGCCGGCTAAAACGCCACCGTCTCCGTGCAGCGGCCACAGACATACCATAATAATCATCCCGTATCCAGGGCTGCGGGGGGCATTCCCCCTTCCTCCCTGCTCTATGATGTGTTGAGTGCCGTCCTAATCAAAAATCAATGCCCCCACTTGAGCTGGCCAGCCTGGCCTCATGTCAGCCGCTTATGTAATCTGATAATATCAATCATAACTGCGTTGGAGGCCATCCGTCTAGTTCCCACTGCTCTGGGGTCGTGCGGGGGGAAGTTGTGTCTCCCGAGCCATCAATTATTGCTTATTATAGGCTGTGGCTCAGGCAGAGAGCAGAGGAGCTGCTCCTCCATAAATAATATTAACAGCATCACCCCATCAATCAATAGCTGTACAGTTGTACAGCAGCAGAGTTAATGGTCTCTCTCTCTCTCTCTCTCTCTCTCTCTCTCTCTCTCTCTCTCGCTCGCTCTCCATCTTTTTCTCTCTCAATTCCCTCTCAGCCGAGATCAATGTGTGTGGCTCCTCAGTTGTACTGAAAGTAGGTAAACTGGGTAAATCTAACCCCTCTGCTGCGCTGGGGAGGTGGTAGCCGATGAACGTGATCAAAAAGGACGGTGATGGGACTTGCCGGTCTCTCTCTGTCACGCTGTCTCCGTCTGTCAGTCAGCCTGTCTGTCTCTCTCCCACCCTGTCTGGTCACCGCTTAAATCATGATGGCTGTTTCTCTGTCATGAATAAGATGATCCTCTTAGTCTAGTTTTTCCAAATCGACTTGTTGACTAATTAGTCTTGAGGAAACTGAATAATTAGGTTGGTTTTGAGTTCACCTGACTTTTTTCCCCATAATATTTTTACATTGTGAAAGTTGGTTTATGTTATAGCACCATCTTTTTCCATCAATTTAACAATTTTGCTAATTTTTACTCAATTTTATAAATTTTTATAGTTTCTGCTCTATTTGCTTCATTATTAATGAAATACAAAAGTGCAATGAACATCATAGAAGTGTGAAACTTTTTTTATTTTTCTTAAACTATTAAGGCAATTCTACTTGAGATTAAGATACGTATTTTTGGATGTAGCAACGGTGCATTAGGAGGCAGATTCACAATTTTTGATATGAGGGACACTATAGAATGTTTGGAGAAAAAAAATCATCTCTGTGAGACCTTGTAATACTAGTGGATAGTAAATCTAAAGTTGATGCTTCAAAAAACATGCAAAGCAGTCACGACGGTAACCCATAAAACCCCAGAGAATGAACCAGTCTTCTGAAACAAAATGATATATGTGTGTGAAAAAAATACTGATATTTTAAACTTTTTAAACTTCATCACTTCCTGCAAACTGGCACGTTCATGAGTTCACGCTTGACGTAAACGTCAGAATGTTGCGTTGTTTAGCGTGACGTAAGTGCATTGTGAAACTCGTGCAAAAAGTAATATGGAAGCACAATGGACTGTCACATCTCTGCCAAGCTTCACAATGCATTACTTTGTGTAAAAAACACTGCCACCTACTATGTTGGGGTGTCAACCAGTTACTAGTTTTATTGTATGTGTTGTATTAACATGACATCAATATTTATTTAATTCCACAGTTATCATATTGCGACATCCCTACTCCCAATGCTTAAAAAAAATATATGATTTAGAAAAAATCTGTGGATCTCACTAATTGATTAGTTGGTCATTGGGGGACTAGTTGGCCATCATGACCCGTCTTTATAAGGCACAGAATTCTTTTAATGGCCAACACAGTGTTTGTTGGGTCGGAGCACATTTAGCACAGGATTGAGTTCTGTAGAGAGCCGTTAGCGCTGGGCTCACGTTTAAGGTCAGTGAGATGTAACACTAAGAGGAAATGTCAGAAATGGATGTCATGGAGAATAATTAGGTGGAATTAATGAGTCACTAAAATCCCCATCTCCTACTTTCCTGTTGCTGCCTGCTGAAATGGTGTGAGGCTCCGTGTCTGTATGTGTGTGAGTCAGCCTAGCACGCACAGCATGAACCAAGACATCAGGCGGGTGTGAGATGAAGGTGTTTTATGTGTGTATGATGGGAGAGACAGAACGAGTGTGTGTTTGATAAATGCTTCCCGTTATAAGTTTTTAACTTCTTTGGTGAGATGGCGAGAGGTAGCTGAAGATTACAGGGTTACTGGATGAAGTGGTAATTATGAGCATACGTTGTCTCAGCAGTATAGTTCAAGCGAGATTAGTTGGCATAATCATCATCATGTGACTGACAAGGAGACATTCATGAGTGGACGAACCCTCCCCCCACTCACACAAACACGCACACAAAAATCCCTGTTGAAAAGTCCATGAGATGCAAACTCTCCCATCGGGCCTCTCCATTAGGCCAGCAAGACCTCTCGGTCAACTGTCTTGGGAAAGAAATGGGCTCCTGAGCAAGACCACATAAACCATTTTGACCAGCATGGAAATTCATGCTGCATGCTTGTCTTTTCAGTGAGGATAATGGACTGTTCCTTCTATGTCTCATTACATTTAAAGGCAAAATTCAGATCTTGGGACACATTATATGGTAGAGAAAATTCAATAATTAAAACATAATAAATATAAAAAAAATATTGATTTTATAACAATTTATATTGATTATAATAATTATTGAATATATATTATGAATTCAATGCTTAATAAAATAAAAATTTTCTGCAGTTACTTGTTCTTTTATTATGTATTTTATCCTGTGATAAACAAGCCCCGTTTTTGTTACATACCTCCTACCTCCTTCCTCTTCCCTTTCTCATTCTTGTTTCCCCCGCTGTCTATCTATATACCTATCTTTCTCTCTCTGTCTTCTACTTGTGCCCATGCCAAGTATATTAGCTCGCTGGAGCCCTCGGCGGTGCTTTCAGAGACAGATGACCTCTTACTGACTTGTTCACATCAAAGCCTGATCAGCTAACCCAGACTACACATCCCTGTACCAGCAATTTGTTTAACAGGAGAGGGCTTTAGAAAGAAATAAGGGAAACAGGGAGAGGAACCGTGTGTGTGTGTGCCTGTGGAAGAGAAAAAGCTACTTTGAGATGCCCTGCTAACCCTAAAGCACATATTCCCAACATGGACCTCCGCTATCCATTCCGTTTCGCAGGATCTGTATGGATTTGGATCGTCATTTATGTTGAGCCTCCCGGATCAGACCGCGGCCACTACTCTGCTCCCAGGACAGGCGAATTCATTAGAAGGGGTTTCTCAAGGCAGATGGGCTGTGTGTGTTTGCTGAGCGTCAGGCCCATGTGAATAATGAGACTTAAGCTATGAATGTGTAAAAGGTGTGGCAGGAGATTACACTTTTCCGCTTTCCTCTTTCTTCAGATGCTTTTGAATAAATAAAGGTTGGACAAGGGCACAAAATTGCATCCATAATTAATGAAAAGACACATTAGTGCTGATGCAGTGTAATCCATAAAACAAGAAGAAAGACGGCTTTTGAGAGAAAGAGAGAGAGATGTGACATAAATTGGTCGGGAGGTGAGCCACTGAAGAGGAGGACACACAGAGACAGGAAGTTTCTGTTATGAAGTGTGAGTTCCCACTGGCGGTTTCAAATCCATATCTGGAGCCAGTGATGTTCAGATGAAGATTGTCGGTCTGTAGACTCCAGTCTCTGTGCCTCCAGCGTGCCATATGAGCCCATATTGACTTACATCCGCTCTGCTGCTGGCTGCACGAGCTACAGGCAGCCTGTCGGACCACCTTAGACATTTTTATTCTGTGCGTTTAGACAAAGTTTTTTGCTAGATTTTACTGTAATTCTTCACCTTTCCTTTAATTTGTATAATAAATAGGAATTTAATCACAATAGTCTAGCATTTAATCGCATGCAAAATGCTTGTAATTAAATATAGACGATGTAATACATAATCCTCAGTGTCTTCATAATCATATCACATACTAACACCTCTTTTCCCTTTCCTGCTGTGTAATACAGAGTCAGACACCAGCAATCATTGTCGGCAACATCTAGATGGAAATCTAGACATTAGTAATCAGCGCAGGCTTCTAGATGAGGATACAGTGTAAAGCTACGTCCTGTATTTACGTCTACGCTCGTTACAGCTGGCTGAGAGCTGTCAGCTGAAGATGTATTACTAGGGATTTAAAATGGACATAATTTCATGCTGAAGATGGAAACTGTTATTGTTGTTTGATTGTCGAACATTTTTGGGACAGGCGTAGTATGCCTTTCTGCGGATGAGGGGTCAATTTAAGTCTTGGTTATTTATGTGCTCAGGGAAATGATGTTTTGAAATCTGCCCCCTCTTTAAACACTGTAAACAAAGGTTATCAATCATAAACCTTGACAGCTGTAATTGTTACCAGATCAGCAGAGGATGCTTGATGAGCGTAATGCAGTCGTTCGCATACATTGCATCCAGTGTGACTTTGAAATCATACTGTAAAGACTTTAACATTCAATCCTAATATTACTAAATACTTCATTTTAATACTTTATCTTTTTTTACATTGTTTAATAGGGCTTAGGAAACAGTAATATTCAGTGTTTTTACCTCATTCTCACATGAAGCAAGTGAGTGAATTTTGAATTGCAATCTACTTCATTATTCTCCTTTATTGCTTATTTTATGTAGAATAGTTCACACATGTAAATGTTTTGCAATAGTTGCAACTCTGACTAATCTGTCAGGATATATTTGCGTTGTGGTTAAATTGTCTTTCACATTACATGACATTATTTATTTATTTTTTATATTTACAATTGATTAATTTGTTTTGATCTGGAAGGACAACAGAACAATTGGGAGAAATTATTTTGAGATTTTTTTTTCTTTTTCTTCTTTAAGTCATAGATCGACATGAGGCAGATTTTTTTTTTTAAACAATGAGCTATCACTTTCTCCTCCCTGCCACAATACCTCTCTCTCTCTCTCTCTCTCTCTCTCTCTCTCTCTCTCTCTCTCTCTCTCTCTCTCTCTCTCTCTCTCTCTCTCTCTCTCTCTCTCTCTCTCTCTCTCTCGCTCTCTCTCTCTCTCGCTCTCTCTCTCTCTCTCTCGCTCTGTCACTCTTTTCTATAGCATCTTTAGTCCCTGATTGGCTATTGCTCCTTATTGATCATGTTGCGGCTAATGTTCCATGCTAACTCAAGACACAGTATGTGTGTCTGGGTGTGTGTATTTCCCTCCACTTGGAATCATTTTACTGATATCATGAGCCCTGCTAATCCTAAACACTAGATCAAACTTTTCAGAATTGCTTTTTATGTGAAGCAATATCAATACCATCCGTGCCCCAGAGAGAGTACAATGATCTGTGTCTGTGTGTATGAGAAAGTGAATAAGAGTTAATAGTTGTGTGTGTGCGCGCACTCTTACCATTATTGAACACACTAGTGTGGGTTTTTATGGAGCCAGGGGGCCTCCGTATTGACCTGTGGCTGACATCCACTTTTTCCTTTCATAACATAATCAGCATTTGACATATGATTATAATAACTCCATTCTCTTTAATGCATTCTCTACCAACAGATTGATTTTTTTCATGCCCCCGAACCAATTACATAAATATGTGTGGCATAATTAGTTTACACGTTACTGAATTACTGACAGATTAGAAGTGAAACCCCACAGTTCATACAAAAGCACATAACTGCCAGAGAGGAAATTAATATGGATTCAAACCCTCCTTAGAGACTCATGCACACACATACACATGCAGAGTAAAGAGAGAGATCTGGCACTGGTTTGAACTGGATATAAAGAAAGAAATAACTTCAGATGAATAGAATAAGAGAAAGAAAGGGAGTACGGCAGAGAATAAAGGGAGGGAAACATCTGAAATCTTGGGTAATGGGAATTGTGGAAGGAAACACTGTGTGCTGCTGGTTTCCAGTTTCCTACTGAATCCGTTAATCCGGGTAATGTAGGTCATAATGAGATCAGCATATTAATGGCGGGAGTGAGGGAGATGTAATTAAAGGCCGGGGGAAAGGGGTAGATGAAGATCATGTGCAAGGCCCAGAATGTTTAAATGAAGTTCAAAAACAAAACTTTTGAGTGAATCCTCTCTCAAATATCAGAAATATAGACAAAATTGCACTCAGATCTTCAGCTGGGGCCTCATTCACGATACAGGAGCTGAATGAACGTCTGTGTAAATCGTCCATAAAACCTTTCTTATGCAAATATTTGCATTGAATCCAATGCCGATTTACGCAAGTATGGATTTACACAGAAATCCGGAAGTTGATTCTTGTATTTGTACAAATATTCTTTCTCACATATAGACTGCGTAACACATACACGCAGTGTTTTTCCTTGTTGTTCCTTGTTGCCTGGATCTTCCTGACCTTTGCTGGCAGTATTGATCCGACTTTTTCCCCGGCCTTCTCTGTTCAGACTAACACATATAATTGCTATTGGGTTCCAATGACCCTCTCTGCATGTCTGGGGATGCTTTACTGCTGATATAAATCAATTCACACTCACAGAAACAATATGTGGCCATTACTGCTGACGAGGGTTTGAAAAGCCTGCAGAGGGAGAGGCTTCAATAAAGGATGATTAGAGCACACAGATCTATGCTGAAGGAAGTGATAGTAAGCAAAAAGCAAGCAGAACGACAAGCAAAAGTCAATCATTCTTGATTTTAGCTTCCGTGTGCTTGAACAATTGTGATTGAACTGAAGTTGTTTTGAATTAATGTTAAGATAAAGATCGGTGAGATGTTTGTTCCTTTCCGAAGAAAGATAACAACTTCCAAGCTGCATTGATGCAATGGAGAGTTGCGCATGAACTTCTTTTTTCCATAAACTTTTGTATGAAAGGTTCCAGGCAAGTTTATCATCATTCTTCACTTTGTGTGCAACCTAATTCTTACACATGGGAAGTTGTTAAGATTATTTCTGATATATCTCGGTTCTCTACTTGTGTTTCCTTCCCATCTCCTGTTCACACTGCCTTCCTGAACTAGTCTCATCTCAACAGGTGTGACTGTATAAAGAGGGAAAATCATTTTTAAACTTTATAGCTGGCGTCATACCCACACCTCCAACTCGCTTGTGTATCTCTCACCCTTTCATATGCAAAAAGGTCTCTAATATATTTATCAAAGGTATGAGGCTGTGAACACACATCCCTGGAAAACATTTGCATAATTAATATACGTGCGATTTTTACAGCAAGGATTAAAAAGTTTTTAAGCCTTGGTTGTTGTCAGCGTAATCTTTTTTTTCCCCAAGTAGTATAAATAACAGCATAGGTGCTGATTTTCCTTACAGTTAAAAGCATGTCATGGGAATTTGGAACAATTTTCACTTCTTAGCTAATTATGTCATTTCAGTTCTTATTTTTCAGCATATGAAGAAAATTTAGTAAAGTGTTAATTAATTCAAGACAAATTAACTACATACATTTTTTGATTATGTCATTATGCTGATGAACTGAATTCTTTATAAGAACAACAAAAATCTTTTCCTTCATCTGAAATTATTATTATTATTATTAATAATAATTTTTTGGCTACTTTGTACTACAGAATCATTTTCTGGATTGTCATCAATGGTTTATAAATCTCTCTCTGCTCGGAAAGGCAATGAATATATTTTTTCTTTGTGTTTCTCAGGGAGGATTGGTCCGGTAGTTTTTTTTTTTTTTGTTAATAGCTGCTTCTGATGTCTACTTTCACGGACTGAAAGAAACATCCTCACAGCAGTTGCAGTTTGTGTGTGTGTGTGGATATGGACGACTTGCGTGCAAAGTTCTCATATTCCAAAGTGAATGCATTCACTCTCATTCAAGCATGAAAAGTGCCATTGCTCAACTTATTATGGATTCCTTGTTAGCCATGGCAACACCATTACTGTCGTATTTTCAATAATTAATCATTAATGTTTTTAATATGACTCGTCCATTCATTCTTTTCCGTAGCACCTTAATGGTTTTAGGCTGTTGCAGATTTGGAGTCTTTCTTGTACCTGTCTGCAGAACATTCCGGGTGTTTATACAGCTGCCGTGTGACTTGCTGTCCTCTCTCAGGCCATAGGACCTGGTCCCAAATATTTCATTTCCCAACTAAAACAACCCTCCCCCTCTCAAACACACACACACACCCAACATACACGTGTATACACACACACACACACACACACACGCGGTGATGAATGTGTAATCACACTGATTAAGTTGTTATTAGAGGGCAGGAGATCCTCTGTAGGAAATGGGGGTGAGACACACAGATGATTATTTACATCCCTCTATTCTAACCACAGCTGGAATAGAGAGGGGGAGGCAGAGAAATATGAATGCATGGCTTGGTGAGGTCTAGGTAAGCGTTCTGTTTTCATTACGCAATGATGAAAATGATGAAGAGTATCATTTAATGTAATCACTGTAAAGTTTTTTCATTATTTGTTTTTATTGTTCACACTTTTTTCTGCCTTCTATTTCCTTACAGTTTATCTCCTTCTCTGGTGTCTTATTTTCCTCATACTTTCTCTCACCAGAAGGTGGCGCTGCTGCATCTTAACTATGAAACAAGAACAGATCAAGCTTCATTCTGCTTCCTGGTACTCTCTCTCTCTCTCTCTCTCTCTCTCTCTCTCTCTCTCTCTCTCTCTCTCTCTCTCTCTCTCTCTCTCTCTCTCTCTCTCTCTCACTCACTCACTCACTCACTCACCGATTGGCGTACAGTATGCCCTGATTAGGGAAGAGAAAGAGATTAATATATATTTAAAATATATATAAATATATAAGTTTCTGGTTGGTTCCTAACTTAAAGTGTTCGTTGAAATAAGTAGATTTCTTGGTTTTGTTTTGGCATAAATTAGTATAATTGATATGACTGAAAAAAAAAATGTTATTACCAGCCACAACATTTAGCGGTTTCCTGACTTTTGCTCTTCTTTTTCTTCTCTCACACGCTCTTTCTCTCCCTCTTTTGTGCGCCATGTTTAATGCAGCAGCATATGAAGTCTAGTTCTGTGACACTGACTCTAGCAAAGAGATAGAAAGAGAAAGGAAAGAGAGCGAGAGAGAAGAAAAGAAATTGTTGTTGGTCTTGGAGAGAGTGAGGGGCAGTCGAGCAGTGATGCGGCGGGAAGCACCGGTATCATGGAGTTCTCAGTATTCAGAGGAGAGAGGTGTGTATTTGTTTAGTGTCTTTACTGATTGTAGTGTGCTAGGGAACTATTCGGTATGAGGCCTACTCATTGAAGATGACCTCCACTACTATTATTGTTGTTATTGATAATACTATTTGTAGCATTGTTTGTGTCATATATTATCATCAACATAGCTTTTTGGCTGTAAATCATCTCCCATCAATATTATTATTATTATTATTATTATTATTAGCCAGGTAATATGCTGCATTTGTATGTTTTGAGTTTGGATGACTGAATGATGTTTTATAGTAATGTTTATATAGTTTGACAAGATACAACACAAGATAAGACGTTTCAATTTCAGAGATAGAAAGACAGAACAGAGAATATATATTCTCTCACTCGCACAAAAAGTTAGGGGTGAATTGACAGGTTTCGATGGGTTACCATGACTTCACGAACAGGTGTGAAAAAAGAAACTATATTTAGGAGAAATAAATAAATGATCCTCACCATATATTATCAATACTAATTATGTTTTTATTAACATTTATTGTGAAATGCTGTGGAAAGACGAACAAGAAATGTATAACATTTCACTTAAACGTAATGATGTGTAATATAATGTCTTAAAGTTTAACATTTAATATGTCGAACCTTTAATTATTGTACACATGTACGTATTATTAAATATAACTGATTAAAACCGTGACTAAATTCAGATGTGCTGCAGCTTTCGCCAAATACAGTACCAACATCACTCCGTTCGTATGCTGGTTTGTGTTTGTATGTTTTGTCACAACCTCTCTCTTGACATTCATCTACATGTTGACAATGATTTTAGCAGTTAAAAAACAATCTCTCACTGGGTTCAGAAGAGAGTCTCTTCACAGTTTGGTATCTTATAACTGTTGATTGTGTGGCGGTTCTGTCACCACTTTTCTCTTAGCTGACAGCTAATGGAGTGTATCTTTGGAGCACTGCGACTCTATTTTAAAGTTGCAATTAGGTGTAAGTTGTCATTACACAGTGTAGTAATTTTCATGAAGTTAATTGGAAGAGATTCTTAAAGTTCTTTTGGCTCTTCTTGCAGTGAAAATAGTGCTCAACAGTCTGCCTAATTTCCCTGTCTTAAACTGTGTGTTCAGGTGTGCTGGAAGTCTTATGGCACACACACACACGCATGTCAGTAGCTTTGTCTAGAATTAGATGTCACAAGCCTCCAGTCATGAGTTTTCTATCTAAATTATCTTATATACCAGATTCCTCCGCCATATTAAATCTGGGGGAGCTCTATTATTGGGGGAAGGCTCTGCGCTAATCCAATTGTGCAATTAGTGAAGGAATAGGGGGAGAGGAGAGACAAGGGGAGAAGATATTGGTCTGTACCATTGACCTTTGACCCCAGCATGAGCTCAGCTAATGCCGTGTAGGAGAGGAGCAACTTCATCTGCGTTCTTACATTGTGACCGTAATGTGTAAAGAAACTGTGTGGGTTGGTCAAGGACAGACCAAACCTGATGCCACCCTTTTGACACAATTACATTTAAGCAAAACAATATTATATTTATAAATGTGTGATATATAAATAATTTTCATTTAAGAATTTAATAGTATTTTTAGTCACATTTAAATACAATATATTTAAAACAAAATTTCAAGTTTGTACTTTTGTATACGATTAATATTATCTTAACATCGTTGGACTCAAGATTATCAAATTCAAGCATTGATGACGCATTTGAGTATTTAGTATAGGTTACACTTTATTTTAAGGTTATACTTAATTTTAAGGTGTCCATGTTACAGTGCAATTATACATTTAAGTACTGAGTAATAATAATTAACTACATGTACTTAATATAGGGTTAGATTTTAGGGTTTGGTTTAGGGTTAGTTGCATGTAATTATGCATAATTTATAGTTATTATTATAGTAACCACATGTATTGTGAGTACACAAAATATACTCTGAATACACAGATTATTGTGAAGGTGTTGTAGTTGTATAAGTGTAGTATTGAATGTATAATGTGGGAGGTTTAAGTGTATGGCGATGTTTAATGTATGTTGATTGTTGTGAACTTAGACACTGTAATGCAAGGAAAATTTCAGACTTATCTGACAATAAAGTATTAAGTAACATATGTAACTGTGGCACTGTAAAATAAAGCGTTACCTTAGTATATTAACATACACTTGTATAATGTGCATTATTTAGATTGTACTGTAATTATTCCTCGGTTATTAGAACTAATCCAAAACTCTTTATGGCTCGTCCCTCTGTAACCTTTCACAGACAAACAAAGCTTTAGGATTGTAATAATCCTATACAATCCTTTTGCTCACCACAGGTTTTCGTGTGCCATAATTGCATGTCTTAAACTATATTCCAGAAGATCTTTTCATATCGCCTATTTTCGCATAATGTAACGCATAAACACGCATAATGCCTAACATAATCATGTTGCCTAAACAAAACTGTGTCCCAGCTACTACTAACACATTTTATTTTAGTGATTTTATTTTTAAATTGCTCACTGGAAATTTGGAGTGTCTTAATGTGAAACTTTTGTGAAAAAAAAAAAAAAAAAAAAAAAATCCGTTTTTGATTTGTCAAATTTGTCCTAATAATTAGTAGAATAATTTTAACGTGTGTGTGTGTATGCGTGTGTGTGTGTGTGTGTGTGTGTATGCGTGTGTGTGTGTGTGTGTGTGTGTGTGTGCGTGTGTGTGTGTGTGTGTGTGTGTGTGTGTTTGTGTGTGTGTATGCGTGTGTGTGAGTGTGTGCGAATTTATCTGAAATATACATGTAGCATGTAAGTGTGTTCTTTGTAAGCTATGAAATGGTTTGATATTTCTCTGGTCTAGTTTCAGCAAGCTAATTGCTGCGCATTCATTTTTACTGGTTGCTGAATGCTATCCCTGTTTTAGTATATTTAAATCAAATCCAAAATATGCCAACATACAAAACGGGTTGTGAGGTCAATACAGTAATTGTTTGAGACTACTGTACCGTAGAATCTGAACTCTAAAATTTCAGTCGAAATGCCAAATAAACGCTGCCTCCCTTTACTTTCTCTCATTTATTTGGAAAAGGATCTGGTGGGGTCTGGGTTTCACTGTTATAGTCTGGTTTACATTTGGGCTCTTGTTTGTACATGGCTGTGTCTCAAAGAGCAGACCATCTCCTACCCTGTTTACGACAGAGCATTTACACACATTCTCTCACTGGGCTGCTACAGCGTTTCAGTACCTGACACTGCCAAGTTTTCCCTGCTGAGAGTTCCTTTAGCCCCTAACCAGCATTTGGGTTAATCTATTATTAGTGGGATTCATTTTCTGAACAAAGGCCTGAAATTAGACCTGCTAGTATAAAAGATTAAACACTTTCCCTCCCTAATTTCTTGAAAATATGAAATGTTACTTGTGTGGATAATAAAACAGAATATGTTAAAATATACATATTATATGTAAAATAACAGTAATATTAAAAGTGGGGCATTATATAGATGATTTTATGATAAATTGTCTGTGTGCGACTGCTGGAATATTTATTTTTTACTAAATCAGTCAGCCCAGACAATGTAATTCATAAATGTCTCTGTTTCAAAAGCTGAAGCACTGAAAATGCACCCAAAGTAATTCAGCTTCTTCATTTCACACTTATATTAAGAAACTTTCCTCTTCAGTCTTCAGACTGCTTTTGTTTCTACTTTTTTAACAGCGCAAACAGTGTTTACTGGTTACCAACCATGACATCTGTTGTCCCTAATACCCAACAGACCAAACAATATGTTTCAAATAAGATTATGATTGCCGAATAAGCCTTATCTGTGTAATTCAAAAATATATATTGACTTAAATATGCTTTGTAGATGTAAGTAGATTAGGTAATCTGGAGTCCCTATCTGCTCTCAGGTCTGTGCTGGCGGGGGGCACTGTTATAATCCCGTGGAATAATCCTATGATTTCCACAAGCTGTTTTGTGTTATTACATGTCGAGTGTCTGAGTTGATTTAATGTCATATTAATCCCGTTAACCACCATTTGCTGTCTGCCACAAAAGAAACAGACACTTGTCTTTTAATTCATGTCTGCATACAAAGTAATTAATGTGGCTATTAATTCAATCATTGTCCTGTTTGATGTGAATATTCCAGTCAGAATGGATTATCATATCAACGCACATGTTAAATGCAAATCAAATGGTGATTAAATTGAGATTAAGTCTATGGGATGCCTTGAAAGAGTCAATCAATCTTTTGTTATATATTAATTCCCTACTCCAGTTCTACATTATGTCACTGTACTCTAGTAGTCTGATTCAATTAAAGATTTATATTTCATGTTAAAATATGAAATATTCAAGATCATTTTGTTATCATTATTTCTTTCAATATAAGGAAACTAATATTAAATATTCAAGATCATTTAGTTGTCATTATTGCTTGCATTTAATATAATATGTTATATATATATAATATATATCTTATATATTATATTTTATATATCAAATACTATTGTATAATACATACTATTATTATATAATATAAACACTTATAATATTAGTAAAACTGATTATATAATTATATAAGTAACACTGTTCATAAAATAAATAATATATATATATATATATATATATATATATATATATATATATATATATATATATATATATATATATATATATTATTATTATTTTTTTTTTTTTTTTATGGATTTTATATGTGCATCTGTAAACAAATGACTGCAGATCTTAACTGATCTTAATCTTCTCCGAAATGAGAAGTGACAATAATTGTATCTTTTGCTGTATTGCATCTGTATACTGTAATTAAATGCTGACCTTTCTGTCTTTGACTTTTCAGCAACATCTCTCCTGGAGATAGCAAGAACAAAATCCATCAGGTGGCTCGTGGAATTTGCCCTAATTGTTTTTTACAGTCATACCTTGTTGAATATAATTGGACTGTCATATAAGGTTTATCCTGGTTGTTATGTTGAACTATTTTTACACTGTTTATTGTAAGTCAATTCAGTTCCTGGAAGATCCCTTTAATGCCCTGACTTGCATGTCCAATATTATTAGGTGCTATGAGTTCAGCTTGTGCAAATCGCTTAATGCATAAGTCGGTAAGAGGCTCTGCGCTGGCAGGTCAGACTGAAGGTACAGCAGATTAATATTTGATCATGCAGGAGGGTTTGTAATCACAGCTGATTGATCCTTCAGCTGAGTGCCCTGGCAATTATCATAATTGTTGTTGCCCACCGTACCGGCCTCTCTCTCTCTCTGTCTTGCATGTCTTCCTGGCTCTCCCCATAGCGTGGGCCACAGGTTGAGAGTCTGTGAGACAGGAATTCCTGAATAATACTGTCTGTGTGTGTGTGTGTCTTTGAGTGAATAATGCAGGAGAACTGTGGGACGAGGGGTTGGATGAGGATCCTCAGAGGCGAGGTTTCCCTCTCTAGGATGACTTTGTTTGTGTCTACGGGGGCAGTGGGACGTGGTGTGCTTGTGTTAGTGTTTCCGAGGACACACACATGCTCTATTCTGGCAGTGTTCAGAGTTAATCCCCACTCAGCCACGCTCCACGCTCACGCTGCGAGGCGGCAATGTAATGCACACGTACACACAAACACGCAGGAAAAAGACGGAACAGGGTCTCTATTAACACAAGACTTTTTTTGAATCAAGAGTTCATGTATTTTTTTTTTTATATCCCTCCTCTATGATTTACTTCCAAACGCTGTGTTTTTCAAGTGATTTTACTAACTGATGCTGAATATCCTTATGGCCCATAACCTGTAATAATAAAGCTTATATGTTATTTCAGAAATTATTGTTGAAAGAGTCCAGGCATTAATGTGTTTGAATTCATCTTACAAAAATCTGTGCTTTATTATACCAAATATTTCCATTCGTTCGAGTAACCTAAGTGGCGTGAATTCGATTTATTTCTTTTAAAAGCCTCTTTGTCTAAGTGGAAAAATACCAAACTGTTTTTTAGCTCATCTGCCTTTGAAGCTGAGGGGTATAAGTGCCACCGAATGTGTGAGGCAGCCAGTGCTGTGCCACACTGTGTGTGGGTACTTCCTGTGCCATGTTTTGTGGAGGTAGTTTTTTTTTTCTCACAGCCTACCCAGTTGAAGGTCCAAGAAGAGGTTGTCTATGCCAGCAAACTCCCAGTGAATGGATCAGCGGAGGAGATGTGACCAGTTCTGAGGTATGAACCGCTCCATTTGTCCCTGTGTGGGCTTCCGGGCATAATTATTGTAGGTAAAAGACGACTGACCGAAGACTGATGAGTTTTGCCAAAAAAGGTCAATGCCACACACGCACACACGGGCCATGTGCACGCATGGCCTTGTACGGGATTGTTGTGATGGCTCGCAATAATTCAACTAGGCTTGATAGTTTTCTTGTCTTGTCCTGTCTTCTATATGTATGTGTGTATATATATATATATATACACACACACACACACACACACACACATACACACATTAAATTGATAAAAATAAATAATTTTACAATGTTACAAAAGATTTCTATACTTTATATGCATCAAATAATCCTGAAAAAAAAATCTCCATAATTTTTGTTTTTAATTCACAAATGTCTTTTACATTAATAATATGAAATGTTTCTATTATAATGATTTCTGAAGGAGCATGTGTCACTGTAGTCTGTAGTAATGATGCTGAAAATTCAGCTTTGCAATCAGGAATAAATTACATTTAAAGATATATTGAGGAAGAAAACGGTTATTTTAATTTGGAATAATATTTCACAGTGTTACAGTTTTTACTGTATTTTTGATCATGCTGTCTTGGTAAGCATAATATATTTATTTCAATAAATCTTATTAATTAAATGTATTTACTGCTTAGAATTTTTGGCTTTATCCCACTGTAAATATTCAACCTAATAAACTCACTAATTTATAAAACATTGGAAATTGAAGGCAAACAAATCTGTAGATGGATGTATTTAAAAAAAAAGGAGAATAAAACAAGCTTGTTTCAGATTCTCATTGTCTTGTCTTCTCTGATGAAGTTATGCTGTGTCAGACCATTTGTCATAAAACATGTCTTTAGGAAAAGTCAGTCTGCTCTTCCTGAGAGAGAGTCATCTATCTATACACACACACACTCTCTCACACACACACGGGATGCAGGACACACTGGGAGATGGGCTATCATTAATCTGCTGTGACTGGGGAAAATTGTGTCTTTGTAATGAGTATTAGGTGTGCATCTACATGAATTAAAGCTAAATGAGTGTCTGATTGATCACCAGTACTAAATGAGACAGAGCAGAGCGTCATTATGCTTTAACAGTGACTGTATCATATCGGGATGATTAACACACTCGGCCTGTCGGAAGAACATGTTTATGTAAACAAAAGAAAAGTGTGGCTAACGGAAGTATTTTTTGCCTGCTTTCAAAAGCATCATAGTGGCGTTTTTTTCTTTTTCATAATGTGTTAAATCCACTTGTGAATTATTTTGTTTATATGTGTGTGCTGATCTCTGAAACACAGCATGATTAGTTGTACCCCAGATGCACTGATTCCAGCTGTTTATTTAAATTGGCTGACAGTATTTATGTTTATATTTCAGCTTAGTGTTGAATGTTGAATTTCACCTATAAACAACGCCTCTAAGTGTGCTCAGGATACTCCATTTATCCTGTGAAACATCATTTATATACATATTTTCAAAATACTTGATAACTAAAGTTATTATTATTATTTTATATTTTTGAGAGAGAGAGAGAGAGAGATAAATTAATACTTATATTCAGCAAGGATGCTTTAGATTGATTAAAAGTGACAATCGAACACTTTTAAATTGTTACCAAAAAAAAAATCTCCTTCAATTAAATTCTGCTCTTTTGAACTTTATTCTCAAAGAATCCTAAAAAAAAGCGTGATCACTGTTTCCATAAAAAATATCAGTTTTTTTCCACAAAAACTGTTTTTGGATTTGATAATCAGAATCAGAAATGTTTTTTTTTTTTTTTTTTTTTTTTATTCCAGCAAATTAGCATATTAGAATAATGTGACTGGAGTAATGGCTGCTAAAAAAATTAGCTTTACCATCATCAAAGGATAAATCGTATTTTAAAATGCATTAAAACAGAAAACTGTTTTTACTGTATTTTTTTTATCAAATAAATGTTTCCTTGGTGAGACTTCCTTTATGAACATTAAAACATCTTACCAATCCCAAACTTTTGGGCGATAGTGTATTTATATTATTATATATGTTGAAAACATGCATACTGTAGTTATTTTGCTGAGTTGTTTCTATTTGGATCAAAAATGGACAAGGAGCTCTATTCTCTCTGTAGTCACTGGCACGCTAACAGATGAGTGTGTTTGATGTTTCGTCTAAATTCTCTCAGGTGTTTTACGCACAGTCTGGCATTTATGTGCTCCAATTGTTTTGTCTGCAAGCACCTATACAACACACTACTCCGGCTTCGGTTTCTTCATAAAGTCCAAGCAAGCTGGTATGTTGGAGGTCTGAAGCTTAACTGGAAACTATGGACACATCAACAGTCTCTGTAACTCACAAATACAATTGCTGAAGATGTATAATTAGGTGCAAACCTTAAAAAAAAAAAAAAAAAAAAGTGCTTTGTTTAAAAAGAGAAAACCTATGGCAGACACTGTAATTTTCTGAAGCCCATTAGGGCACAATTTCACCAGGGCAGACATTCAGCACACATCAGGCTGTGAGGGGCGCAAGGTCGCGTCACCTCAGGTTCAGACATATTTACTGTACCTGGACACATTAATGTTCCACTGTAACCACGGATACCATAATTATCCTGTCATACTCCCTGTTGGGCTAATTGTTATAAAAACCGTAATTAACAGGCATCAGGACGTAACTCCTCTTCCACCTTCCTAAAACTCTTTTTTGCACTCTTTTTCACACTCATTCTCTCTATCTTCAATTCTTTGATTAATAAGGCCACTACCACATGACAGGCTCATAAATTCGACACTTTAAATTTACACTTAATATATTCTCTCAAGTGGTTAAAATGACAATTTCATTGAAATTACAATTGAAAGTTAATCAGACAGCCATACATTCTTAATAAATAAAGGTTATTTATTGGCATTGATGGTTCCATGATTAATCTTTAACGTCCATGGAAACTTTCCATTGCACAAAAATGTCTTTATATGGAAAAAGGTTCTTTAGATTTTTTAAATGTTCTAAGAAAAGAAAAAAAAAAGGTCACTGAACGATTCTTTTGGGGAATGAAAATTGTTCTTGTATGGCATCGCTGCAAAAACCTTTTTTGGAACCTTTATTTTTTAAGAGTACAAAAGAGAAATTATGTAAAATATTACATTGATTTTTTTTTATTATTATTATTTATGATAAAATATACAAAATAATAAAAAAGGGAATTATGTTTGACTAGATTATTGAGAGACTGAAAACTAATTCAGAAAATAAATTTGACTTGTTGTCCATGTTGTTTGAGCAACATGCAGTAGCGAATCACTTACCATATTAAAGCCAGGACGCATAAAATAAAAGCAGTGGTCTTGTTCCAGGCTTTCATTCATTTTGTGCTGCTTTTGCTTACCTTAAATTATTCAGTGCTTTGGCTTTTTTTCTGTCAGCAACTGTGTGTTTCCCAGTGACGATATTCTGGCTCTGCTAATCGTTTCCTAGCGTCTGCCGTTTTATGACTGACATAGCAATAAGCAGATTGTCCTGATATTTATGCCTTGTGCAGCTTAGAGAGATAATTAAAGTATATAAATTAATCAAGTGCAATTAATTAGGGGCTTTATGTTGGCAGCGGTACATCCTCGCATGTATAATTTATATTTATTGATTTGTTTGCTTTCATTAGCCTATGAGATAACAGTTGAAATGCATTAGCGGAGAGGGAAATGCAGAATTAGAATGAGTGCGGGCGGCAGGCGAAGCGTGTGGTCGGTCAGTAATTGATAGATCAGCGGCCGCTCAATGCTAATATGCTGCAGTGTTAACTGTCATAAGTGCACAGGATCGATGACTGATATTTTCCTCCATATCTGGTGCTTGATTAATGATGTTTTTGAAAGCAGCAACCTGGTTAATGGTAAGTTGATAGGCATGCTAAATTTACTGTTTAATCAGCTTGTGGATTTATAGTGGCAGTACAGCCAGGGTAGCTGGCCTGAAACGTAATGGTGCTCTAGAAGACTATTTGCACCAGTCAGCAGCCTGTATAAGCATTTAGGGCTCTCCACTGATTTCTCATTGACCCTACAGCTATCATTCATCAAAAACCTGTTGAGAAAGAGAGAGGACCCAATTTAGAGAGAGAGAGAGAGAAGTCAGTTCTTGCATTTCATAAATATTTTGTTACATATAATAATCTATCTATATATCTTAAGAGAGAGAGAGCAATAGATAGATAGATAGATAGATAGATAGATAGATAGATAGATAGATAGATAGATAGATAGATAGATAGATAGATAGATAGATAGATAGATAGATAGATAGATAGATAGATAGATAGTATATTGTGTTGCTATTGGCTCCACTTTTATTTGACAAATGTCTCAAGTGTCCGGTCAGAGGTCGTTGCCATGGTAACCTGCAGTAAGACAGATGATGCTGCCTTAGGCCTCATTGTACTAATTGCCCAGGTAGAAGGATTGATTTTTTTTTATTTTTATTATTAATCCTGATCACTGTGCAACAGAAGAACCTAGCAATAATAATAATACATTTATAATTATGAATTATTGTAATAATAATTTTATTATTACTATTATATGATTAGATACAGATTTGGGGATTTTGAGGAGCTGTCCTTTTGAAATTCTTTTCCTTTTATTTCCTTTAATATTAATTTCTCTTTTTTATTATGTTTGAATTAGACAGTGAAATATTGAATGGTGTTGATAAATTTGCTGTATTAATAATAGAAATGTATCAGTTTACCCATCAGTAACGGAAACCTTTTAACCTTTCTGCTCTCTACTATAAGTGCACACACACACACACACACACAGAACACTATCCTTTGAACAGCTGGACATGTTTGGTGTGCCGTGCTCCTGCGTCTGTCCTGTATCAAAATGTGTGTGTGGGTAGAGAAAGAGAGACCATATTGACAATATAGCTGGCTGTTTTTTTTTTTTGTTTTTTTCAAACCCGCTGTGGGCTATCATGTTTCCCACTATGGACCCCCCGGGACTAACATGGCTTCCACTTTTCTTTACGGCAGTGGAAGTCACTGACTGAAACCAACCGGGGGGTGGGTGGGGGGGTCAGATCAATCTGAGTATTTATGACCCAGAAATGTGACACTGTTTCTTAAATGCTGTTGTTCCTTCTTGATTTAGCTTTAAATGTGCGGGTGTGTGTGTGTGTGTGCGCAAATTCATATGAGTGTGTATCGTGTCTCTTTGTGCGTGTCTGGCAGAGACTAGAGTAAAATGCTTTATGACTGCTGCACCAAATTGTCTTTTCCCCCGTCTCACCCCTTGTAAACAAAGATGGGTTAATACGTTCTTTTGATGACAGTTTTATGGAAAGCTTTTAGTCCTTGAGTATGTATCATATTTACTGTAAGTATACTTCAACTACAAAGGCATGTCACAGGCTCATAAATTTACTCAGGGGGGTTGTTACACACAGCGAGTCATTTATTCAAATATAGTGCTGAAGTATGATTGTTATCTTATTAGATGATGACATGAAACCTTTGTGTTTTGCTGTACTGTATCAAAACAAGAGGAATTGGACACTGGCTGTCTCCTCTTCCCGCAGGAAGTGATGCAATACTATAACTCCACAATAACAGGCTTATTTACTGCTAGACAGTATGAGGCTAAAGTAGCCATAATTGGAAACAATTCTGTTTGGTGAACAAGGCAGTCAAGTTTGTTTAAATGAATATACATTTCACTTTTTCTCTTGTTCACTCTTGTCCTGTCTTTTATGAACACCTCTCCTGTCTAGTTTTATATGATCTTTATGTGATTTTTTTATATATATATAAATAATAGTGGGATTCATACAGAAAATAAAATGTTTGAGGAAGAATGCAGGCAGATCAACAAAAATGGGAAAGCAGGAGAGAATGCATGAGCCTGTCAGCTCAGTGTGAGGATGATTTTGAGAGGCCCTTGGAGCTTATTGAAGGAAAGGCTGTCTGACAACTCATCAATGTTCTCTGCCACTGCACTAAACTAATGAAAGTGCTATTTGATCTCAGCCTGAAAAGGCTCAATACCACTTCTGCTATCATTTAAGTCCCAGACTTCATCCAAATCTTTCTCCAGATCCTCAGAAATCAGGCCAATACATGACTGAATAAACTATATTTGTAACAATCGCATTGTGAGTTGAGAGAACTATTCTCCTTTTGCTTGATGGAAAATGTGAATCTGTAAATTGATTGTGTGAATTATTCAATGACTTACAGGGGGCTACTTTTTTATTTATTTTTTTTGTCTTGTGCAATGCAAATGCCTTAAGACGCCTAGTACAGTTAGCTAAAAGTCACCTTAAAGACATTTTAAATAAAACGCAAAAGTTATTTTGTGATATATTTGTGAATTGATAATAAATTGATTAGTAATGACAGTGGGCTGCTTGCATTTGTTTTGTCAATGTACCATCCAGTATTCCTTCAACAAAGAACTTTTACTGTTGATAGCCTCAGCTGACAGCAACTGTATCTTCTATGTGTATGTAGAAGTAGGCTACTATCCTTGCTTTCATGTAGAAATATGTTATATATGGAAAAATGTGTTATACTGGCTAACTTTTTTCCATTAGAGATTTAAAGTGTTTAAATGTAGAGATTTTTATGCTTAGAAATGAATACACTACCATTCAAATGTCAAAAGGTAAGATTTATATAAATGTTTTAACCATATCCTCGTTCTTATGCGGCATTTATTTGATAAAAAATCCAGTAAAAGCAGTATTATTGTGAAATATTACAATTTAAAATAAAATGTTTCTTTATTTATATATTTATTATTAATTTTCAGCAGTCAGCAATCATGCTGATTTGGTGCTCAACAAACATGTCTTATCATTATTCATATTTTTGTGGAAATTGTGATAATTGATAATTAAAAGTTCCAAAGAACAGCATTAATTTGAAATAGAAATCTTCTGTAATAATATTTAATTTATTTAAAAAATAAGTAAGTAAAACAGACTTACTGACCCAAACTTTTGTATGGTTGCATTTACAAACGTCATTTTTCAAATCCTATAATTTATCCTGTGAAATTCCATGTGGGCATTGTCAGTCCAAGGATGTTAAAAGTGAATAATGTGTATAAGTGCAGTTTTGGCCTTGTCTGTCTGTGCATCACAGATTCATAATCTTGTCTTGTGCTCCTGATGGCATAACGCACACCAGGTTATTCCCACACTGAATCATAAGGAAAACAAAGTGTTTCAGTAGAGATGTATGCAGGCCACCCTGACTGTAGAAAGAGAGAGAGCAAAGAGACCGAGAGTGTAAGTTAAAGACTTCATCAGAAGCACATAGTAAAGGAGAACAAGTGCAATGAGGGGTGACCGAGAGACTAAGGATGACAGATCTGACCCAAGTCTGGTCCAGGGAAAGGGGTGATGCGTCATCGTCATACTTGAGTCCTGTGAATGAAAACAGCCCCATGCATGCACTTGAACTAAAGCGTTTCAAGGTTATGCTAGCCGAAACATTGTGAAGTAATAACATAAACAGCTTGATAACCAACTGTGTGGGAGATTTCTGTCATAACTCATGATTGTAGAAAGCCTAAAGACTGATTTTTTTTCCACAAGCAAAAAGTTTGGAACAAACAATATTTTCATTTCAAAAAGTTTATTTGACATTCTTTTCGTTGCATGTTCATAAACATAATCTTCCCATATTTGATGTTTAAGATAACCTCTAAGTAACTTATTACAAGTACATGTAAGCATGTGTGTGTGTGTGTGTGTGTGTGTGTGTGTGTGTGTGTGTGTGTGTGTGTGTGTGTGTGTGTGTGTGTGTGTGTGTGTGTGTGTGTGTGTGTGTGTGTGTGTACATATATATTAGGGCTGTCAAAAGATTAATCATGATTAATCACATCCAGAATAAAAGTTTGTGTTTACATAATATATGTGTGTGCACTGTGTATAATTATTTTGTATATATATAAATACACACACATGCATGTATACATTTAAGAAAAATTTGTTATTTATATATAAAATATTTATATTTATATATAATATAAATTATATATAAATATATACAGTATATACATGCAAATATTTCTTAAATATATACATGCATGTGTGTGTATTTATATATACAAAATAATTATACACAGTGCACATACATATATTATGTAAACACAAACTTTTATTTTGGATGTGATTAATCACGATTAATCTTTTGACAGCCCTAATATATATATATATATATATATATATATATATATATATATATATATATATACAGACAGGCAGAAAGACAGACAGACTACCACTGTTTAAAAGAAATTAATTATTTTATTCAGCTATTATTCCAGTCCTATTAAAATAAAATGACCTAATGGTGAGAGCGAGAGCGTAGCATCACACAAAAGCAAACATTTACGTAACTGATGTGATTGCCTGGGATATCTCAACAATTAAGACTTTTTAAATTATTATTTGTGTTTTCATCCTAGTAAAGATAAGGACAAGGTGAGAAGGCCAGAGACCAGTGAAAAACGTGTGGATGCAGTTACAGATTTCATTTTTTTCCTGACCTAACTGTTCATAAGGATTTGCCCTGTTAATCTCTACATTCTGCATTGTGTTAATCTATATAGTCTGCTAATTAATCCTGATTATTCCCTTCACCTTCCTTGAGCTACCCTGAAGTTAAACTTCTTAATGAATCAGACATGAATCAGGTACCATTACAGCAATGTGCTGTGCATGCTGTGGTTCAAATCCCTGGAGACAGAGGCCACCAAGCTCCTCATTTCTCCTGGTGTGCTGGTTAGTGTCAGGTCAGAGAGTAGTAGCATGTTAGAATTTAATCCTTTGAATTTTAAGAACCATTCTGTCTATTGAAATAAAGTAAATTGAAATGTGCATTGAACACAGTGGCAGCTTGAAACAAAGATAAAAAAAAAAGATTGTGAGTGATGGTTGGCTCTGTTTCACTAGCTATTTCACTTGGCTCCTAATGTCGTCTTCTGCATAGAGAAGAGTGCATTTATAGATCTGCTGTTTGAAGACTACATTTTATGGATGAGCAGGGATGTTTGTATCACTTTTTGTTTCTTGTTCATTTATTCCAAAATGTTAAAACTCAATTGTATACAATTGTAACTATGAGATATGTGGTAAATATAACATAAAAAATTATTCTATTTTGTGATGTGAATAATTCTATTTTACATACACACATTATTCAATACACACCTTCAAACCTGCATATATTTTAAGATTGTGTAGGATGTGATTTTTTGATGGTATCAGATCAGACGATTAAAATTCAATTCTTATTAAAAAAGAAAGACCGTTTTACTCTCTCCGTTGTTCTGAGAGAAGGTGGTGGATTGAATTATGTGTCCACGTACAGCCTGTGAGTGAGTTACAAGTTGTATATTTATTGAGTGTTCCACTTATCCCAGCTCTCACTTTACAATTGAAATAATGTAATAATGAAATGTATTTGGTAGTTCTATTACTGTATATCTCAAATCTATTTTTTCTCAATGACCCACTGGTGCTCATGTGTCTTCGAGCGGCGGCACACACATCCCAAGAGACGATCTCAGTTGCTTGCTGTCTTATTAACCAGTCTCCATTCAGGACCCCCACTCACCACCCCCATTAACTAAGTCAAGGTCAATCCACCAAATCTACTGCTCCGCAGATGAGGACCAGGCCAGCACACTGATAACTGACCTGCCCCTTTCCGTCCGGGTCAGTGGTGTTGAGCGGAAAGGTCGTCTGCAGGCTGAAGCCGAAACGCTTAACAAATGAACTTGGCCCGCTGATGTTGGGGGTTCCGCCATCCTCGTTTACGCCAGCCTGTCCTGAGAGATGGGATTGTGTGATGCCGAGATTGTTTCCTCGATTAGGCAGTGGCAGAAATGGAGAGAGAGAGTGAAAGAGAGAGAGATCTGGATCTCTCCCTCTGTCCTCACAGAATCGGCTTCATTCTTCGACCTCTCGGAAAACAATACCCAGCTGTCCCTCTCTACTTTGATCAGCCAAATGAAAGATGCTGGCATTTCTTATGGAGTGGAGATTGCTTATCGATCTATATCAAAATATTCATGTTAATCCGTGGGCAGACTGAGCGTATTTTCAAGCCAGGTTAGCAATCACAGCTAGGCGGTCTGTCTAAGGCAATTGGCAGAGCCATGGAAGATAATCAGACTGGGGTCCAGCAGTCAAATGCACTTTGCTGTTTAAATTTAGACCCCTGACAGTGATGGAGGAGTCCACAGAAAGGTGTTGACAAACCAAATTGTTTGTTCCAGCATTATTTTGCCAGAGATCAAGTCCAGAGTAATGTGGATTTGTTCATTACAGGGGCAGGCTATTGAAAAGGATTGGGATACAGAAGAAAGTCTGGGGGGGGTGTCACAAGTAGCCCTAGCAATGAGTGTGTTAGTGTGTGTGTGACAAGTATGAGATTAAACTGTTTGAAAGGCTAAGGAGGACATGAGCTCACCTCGTTTTGTGCAAAGATTGTTTCGCTTGAAAGGACTAATGAGAAAACTCTGAAGATTTAAAGTATGAAATCCACTGACAGATTCTCCAGTGCTTTGGAAATATGTCATGGCGATAAAACAATAAGCATTTGAGAGGAACATAAACCTGAAAGTGTTTTATGAAGAGACCAGATAGATTAATAAAAGACCAATTGAATAGTACTGATTCATCTGGTTCGGTTAATAAAAGACCAATTGAATAGTACTGATTCATCTGGTTCGGTTTAGGCAATGTTGTGCTTAAAACAGTTAATAGAGAACAGTTTTCTGAGTTCCCTTTCAGTCGATAACGTCGGACGTAGTCGACGCCGACTGAAATGGGATCACGCCAGGGAGCCTATTGTCTTCGAGTATTATTGAACGAGCCAATACACATTGGCGTGCGAGATCTGCATCTAACACTCCGCCCTGCAGCGCGGGTATAAATACGGAAGTAGATGCACGCACCATTTGCCTTTCGCTTCGGAGCCGAGCTTCATGTCTGGATCTGAAGAGTGTTGTTGTACAACGAGCGAGTGTGTCGGCGCTTCTTTGGGAAGTCTCTCCTGGTGTCGGTGTTTGCAGCGCGAGTGCAGCGGTGATCGCGAGCTTCGAGCTCTCAACTGCTGTTTTCACAGCAAGCAAATTTCTGTTTGTGTTTGTCTGACGGTCGGTTGAGGGCGAGAAAGTGAGTGCTTCACTGATACAGGCTGCACCATTCCTGTGTCAGTGTTGCCGCGGTCATTCCCCTGTGTGCTCCGGCACTGGTGAGATTTTTTTCACTTCCTAAAAGAGCAACACGGGTGCGTTTGCATCTTTTTCAAGATGTCATTCCGCCCGTGCGTTTCTGGGTGCGGTCATTCCCTGTCTCTCTCTGATGGTCACAATTGTTGTGTCACGTGTTTGGGCTTACAGCACGCTGAGACAGCTTTTGTGGACAGCTCATGTTTTCACTGTGGGAATATGACTGTCGCAGTGTTGAGGGCGAGACTCGCCTTCGTTCGCGGAGAGCGAGTCCCCATTACCATGCCCCACCCTCGGGTGCCGTGTGGGATGGGTGACCGGAGGATAGTGTTGGATGTCCCGCCCGGTAACCATTCCCTGTGGGCTCCTCACTCCTCCCTTCCACTGCAACCACTGGAGCCTCCTGTGTTGTCGGCTGATCCATCTGTAATGGGTGGACCAGCGGTTTCACTTGGGGCTCCTCTGGAGGACAGGATGCCGATTGCAGCATCGGAGGGTGAGCTGACTTCTGGAGATGATGACTCGGCTGCGTTGTCTCCCTCTGGGAGCTCAATGTTGCCCGAGCCGGATCCAGAATTATCAGCTATGCTGAAACGGGCCTCCGGGGCTGTCGGGCTCGAGTGGAACCCTCCACTGTGTCCTGTTCAGTCTCGGTTGGATAATTGGTATCTCAGGGCGGGCCGTGCTGGTTCTCAGCCCGCCGCCCCAGTGCCCTTCTTTCCCGAAGTGCATGGAGAGCTTACTTGGTCGTGGAAGGCACCTTTTACTGCTGAAAACGATTTAAGTAGCACTTCCTCCCTCACTACCCTTGCCGGAGGAGCGGTGAAGGGTTATGAGGCTATCCCTCCAGTGGAGCGGTCTGTTGCGACTCACTTGTGTCCAACGGCCGCTGCATCCTGAATGGGGGATCCTTGTTTCCCCTCGCAGGCCTGTGAGTTCGCGTCAGGATTGACGGTCAGAGCCTACAGAGCTTGCGGGCAAGCCGCTTCCTCTTTGCATGCCTTGGCGCTGTTGCAGGTCTATCAGGCCAAGACACTCAGCGACATGCACAAGGGTAGTTTAGACCGGGCGCTCATGATTGAGCTCCGCACTGCCGTTGACCTCGCCCTCCGGGGTACGAGAGTCACGGCATGTGCGGTCGGTCTAGCGATGTCCACCTTGGTGGTCCAGGAACGCCATCGTTGCCTCAGCCTGGTTGAGATGGCAGATGCGGACAAGGTTCGGTTCCTGGACTCATCAATTTCCCAGGTTGGGTTGTTCGGCAACGTGGCGGAGAGCTGCGCCCCACAGTTCTCAGCCACCCAGGTTCGGACGGAGGTTCCCCGACACACCCTATCCCGGCTGCCTGCTGTTGCCTCCACCCTGCCGCCGGTGATAGTCCCTCCGCCCGTTCGTCGCCGAGGGCGTCCCCCTGCTGCTGCCTCCGGTTCCGCGGGGTCTCCGCAACAGCCTTCACCCAGGCCCCAGCGTAGAACAAGCAGCAGGCAGGCCACCCGGTCTGTCTCAGTCACCGCCCAGCCAGGGGGCGAGTGTCGGAAGCATTCCTGAGACAGGCCACCCAGGGATGGGGGGACTAGCTCTTCAAATGGTTACCGTTCCACCATTGGCTCTCCGGAGTCCAGTGGTACCCAAATTGTCGAAAGAGCGAATTTCTCCGTCCCTGGGCCCCAAGAGGGCGAGGCTGGCGGTTTGCGACCCTGTGGAACAGCCTTGCTCCCCCCAGCCCCCTCTTGTTCACCAGCCGGCAACACGATGCGTTCGAGGACCCGGTCGTCCGCCTTCTCACCCATCCTCTGTTGCCCCGTGGAGACAGGTAAGTGCAGCACGGCTCACTCAGACCCCGCTTCGGGCCACCCACGCGCCTTCTGAGCCGGGTCCCTGTCCTCCACCTCGCTGCCCCACCCCGGGTATGCCTGTGGTGCCTCTGGTCCCCCTGGTCCGGTTCGTCGAGGCATGGAAAAAGGTGCTCTCCAACCCGTCCAGCTGACTCCTCCGTACCATCAGGCTCGGCTACACGATTCAGTTCCGCCGGAGTCCGCCCAAGTACAGTGGCATTCGCCACACTTCGGTGTCGAGCAAGTCTGCTCCTGTCATGCAGACCTGTCAAGGAGATCGCTGTCCTGCTGGCGAAGCACGCGATAGAGCCGGTGCCTGTAGCCGAGATGAAGACCGGCTTTTACAGCCCGTACTTCATCATACCCAAGAAAGGTGGTGGTTACGACCAATCTTGGACCTGCGAGTCCTGAACCAGGCCCTTCGCAAGCTCCCGTTCAGAATGCTAACGCAGAAACGCATCTTCCAATGTGTCCATCCCCAAGATTGATTTGCAGCGATCGACCTGCAGGACGCGTACTTTCATGTCTCCATCCTGCCGCGACACAGGCCATTCCTGCGTTTCGAGGGTCAGGCGTATCAGTACAAAGTCCTACCCTTCGGGCTGGCCCTGTCGCCCCGTGTCTTTACGAAGGTCACGGAGGCAGCCCTCGCTCCCATGAGAGAGCGTGGCATTCGCATTCTCAACTATCTCGACGACTGGCTGATACTAGCTCAGTCTCGGGAGCAGTTATGCGAACACAGGGATTTGGCCAGTTGGGTCTTCAGGTCAACTGGGAGAAGAGCAAACTCGCCCCCGTGCAGAGGATCTCTTTTCTCGGTTTGGAGCTGGACTCGGTCCAACACACGGTGCGCCTCACAGAAAACCGCGCCCGGTCGGTGCTGAACTGCCTGAATTTTGTCAAGAGCAGAACAGTGGTTTTTCTGAAACATTTTCAGAGGCTCCTGGGGCATATGGCAGCTGCAGCCGCAGTTACGCCGCTCGACCTGCTTCATATGAGACCACTCCAGCACTGGCTTCACGACCGAGTCCCGAGGTGGGCGTGGCAGAGAGGCACGCTCCCGGTGAAAATCACCCCGCCTGCCTCCAAACCCTCAGCCCGTGGTCGGACCTTTCGTTTCTTCGGGCCGGTGTGTCCCTAGAACAAGTGTCCAGGCATGCTGTGGTTTCCACAGATGCCTCCAACACCGGCTGGGGGGCCACGTACAACGGGCATGCAGTAGCTGGCACCTGGACGGGGTCCCACCTGCATTGGCACGTCAACTGCCTCGAGTTGTTAGCAGTACTCCTTGCTTTGAGACGCCTCAAGACGACGCTGCTCGGCAAGCATGTACTGGTCCGTACGGACAGCACTGCAACCGTTGCGTACATCAACCGCCAAGGTGGTCTACGTTTCCGTCGCATGTCACAACTCGCCCGCCACCTCCTCCTATGGAGTCAGAGGCATCTGAGGTCGCTTCGTGCCGTTCACATCCCTGGCCTGCTCAATCGTGCCGCCGACGAGCTCTCACGACAGATTGTGGCCTCGGGAGAATGGCGACTCCATCCCCAGGCGGTCCAGCTGATATGGGACCACTTCGGGGCCGCACAGATAGATCTGTTTGCCTCTCCGGACTCGTCCCATTGCCAGTTGTTTTATTCACGCACCGAGGGGACCCTCGGCACGGATGCACTGGCTCACAGCTGGCCCCGGGGCCTCCGCAAGTATGCGTTTCCCCCAGTGAGCCTTATTGCACAACTACTGTGCAAAGTCAGGGAGGAAGAGGAGCAGGTTTTGCTAGTTGCCCCTTATTGGCCCAACCGAACCTGGTTCCCCGAACTTTTTCTCCTCTCGACAGCTCCTCCCTGGCCCATTCCTCTGAGAGAGGATCTACTCTCTCAGGGACGGGGCACCATATGGCACCCGCGTCCAGACTATTGGAGACTCCATGTGTGGTCCCTGGACGGGACGCGGAGGTTCTAGGGAATTTACCACAGGCAGTCGTAGATACCATCACTTCAGCGAGAGCTCCCTCTACGAGGCTCGCTTACTCCCTGAAGTGGAACCTGTTCGTTGAGTGGTGTGCTTCTCACAGAGAAGACCCCCGGAGGTGTTCGATCATTTCCGTGCTTTCTTTCCTGCAAGAGGCTTTGGAGCGTCGGCTGTCCCCTTCCACCCTCAAAGTGTATGTTGCCGCTATTGCTGCACATCACGATGCAGTAGACGGGAAATCCCTGGGAAAGCATGCCTTGATCGTCAGGTTCCTGAGGGGAGCGAGGAGATTGAATCCGCCTCGTCCTCCCTCTATACCCTCTTGGGACTTATCTCTGGTGCTAACCGCACTACAGAGACCACCCTTCGAGCCTTTGCAGGTAGCAGAGTTAAAAATTCTGTCCCAAAAGACAGTTCTCCTGCTTGCTTTGGCCTCCATCATGAGGGTAGGGGACCTGCACGCATTTTCGGTCAGCGAATCGTGCCTGGAGTTCGGGCCGGCTAACTCTCACGTTATCCTGAGACCCCGGCCTGGATATGTGCCCAAGGTTCCTACCACTCCCTTTCGGGACCAGGTGGTGAACCTGCAAGCGCTGCCCGCGGGGGAGGCAGACCCAGCCCTGGCTTTTCTTTGCCCCGTTCGCGCTCTGCGCTTGTACGTGGACAGAACGCAAAGCTTTAGGACCTCAGAGCAGCTCTTCGTCTGTTACGGAGATCAGCGGAAGGGAAAGGCTGTCTCCAAGCAGAGGTTGGCCCACTGGATAGTGGATGCCATCATCTTGGCGTATGAGTCCCAAGGTGTACCCTGTCCCCCCGGACTGCGAGCTCACTCCACAAGGAGTGTGGCCGCTTCTTGGGCGTTGGCGCAGGGTGCGTCGCTGACAGATGTCTGTAGAGCTGCGGGCTGGGCGACACCTAATACGTTTGCTAGATTTTATAGCCTGCGTGTCGAACCGGTCGCTTCCTGTGTGCTCTCTTCTCATAGAAGCCAGTAACACTGTGAGCCCCGGTTCAGTGTCGGCTTGCTGCGCCATTCCCCTCCTACGGACCGGATACGTGCGCCATTTCGCTCCAGTTGTATTCCTTTGTCCGAACCTGTTGAGCTCCTCCGCACCCCTCCAACGTCAAATGTGGCGGAACGTCCAATGTTAGGCCTACCACTCGTATGCAGTGTGGAACCCGTGTTAGGCTGGGTCCATATGTTGTGGTCCCTACGGCGACCCCATATGTGTATTCTTCCACGATACGGCTCCCCGGGGTGAGCCCGTGTCTTTCCCTTGGCAGAGGCCTGCCGCCACTGTAAATCGGTGTTGTCTTCCCCCTCTCTAGGCTGGAGCCACCCCAGTGACATTCCATATGTTATACTGCCCGGTCCTCCGCCCAGTTCATGTGTGTATTCCCCTTCGGGGCGGTTGGGCTTCCGCAGCGTCCCTTCCTTCCAATGTATGGGCACGCTTTCCCAGTGTTACCAAGTCTAACTGAGTGGGTCTTGTGGAACAGCAGTGACTTCCTGGCCTAAGCCCTGTATTTTTCCGCTAAGACGTCGGGAGGATCAGAAGGCTTTTGTCTAGGCACTGGAAGGTGGCAGCGTTAGTGGCGTTTTCAAAGGTTGATCCCATTTCAGTCGGCGTCGACTACGTCCGACGTTATCGACTGAAAGGGAACGTCCTAGTTGCGTATGCAACCCACCGTTCCCTGAAGGAGGGAACGGAGGACGTAGTCCCCTTGCCACTACCGCTGGACCACCGCTGACTCCGAGTTACGCTCGGCTCCTCAGCGAAAAGCAAATGGTGCGTGCATCTACTTCCGTATTTATACCCGCGCTGCGGGGCGGAGTGTGAGATGCAGATCTCGCACGTCAATGTGTATTGGCTCGTTCAATAATACTCGAAGACAATAGGCTCCCTGGCGTGATCCCATTTCAGTCGGCGTCGACTACGTCCTCCGTTCCCTCCTTCAGGGAACGGTGGGTTGCATACGCAACCAGGACGTTCTCAGTTATGAATAAAAATAATTCAAGGTAAACTACTAGCATGAACTATATCTGTTTAGTCAAATCAAGTATTATAACTTCACTTGTAGAATTACAAAAATATTAAAATATTTATTTTCAGTTTAGCCCCACTTTTCTGGGGTTCTCAGAAGAAATCATCATAGTTGGGTGAAACTTATATATAGTGGTGAATGGAAACTACAACATGTTTTGTGTGTGTGTGTGTGTGTGTGTGTGTGTGTGTGTGTGTGTGTGTGTGTGTGTGTGTGTGTGTGTGTGTGTGTGTTCCATTTTGCTCCGATAGCAAAAGAAAAAATAGATATATACTTTTCTAAAAGAGGAAAAAATATCAAAATATTGATAATGGTTGTCAGAAGAGACAAATTTGAAAATTAAAATTTGCCATCAATTCCTCAGCCGTGTTGTTAGAAACACCCACACACCATTGGTAACTAGTTTTCTGAAATCAAATGCCAAGGTAACATAACACAAAGTATTCACCTTATTTTTCAATGCGGAACTAAGCTATTTTCTGTGAATATGACTTCTGATTCTTTTGCTGCTATAGGTCAAAAATTGGAAAAATAACACAATGCTGTAAATTGATAAAAAAGGCGCTACAAAACGACTCGGTTACTAACGTAACCTCGGTTCCCTGAGAGGAGGGAACGAGTATTGCGTAAGTAGCTTACGCTATGGGAAAACTCCTTTTCTCGAGAATATTGAAGTCTTTATGTAAAACGCATTGCAGCTGCACAGCTGACAGCAATGAACGAAGGAACTCGGTCATTGGCTGTGCTGCGGCAACTTGCTCGAACCAATGACGGGGCGACTCTGAATGCGCGACCAATGAGCGCGCTTCGCGCCCGCGCGCGTCAGAGCCCGCCAAGATGGGCGTGGCCAAGCTATATACTGGGCGCCCCGTCATGAGAGTTCTTTAGGTTAAAACGACTGAAGCGAACTAACCAAGCACAAGCACGGCAGCTTACGCAATACTCGTTCCCTCGTCTCAGGGAACCGAGGTTACGTTAGTAACCGAGTCGTTCCCTTTCGAGAGGTCTCTCCTATTGCGTAAGTAGCTTACGCTATGGGAACACCATGCAAAACGCCGTGCGTGCTGAACTTCGCCTTATGATAGCCAGAGGCAGGTGCCTGAGCTAAAAAGCAAAGTTATCATCCAACTAGCCGGCAGAGGCGAGCTTTATATGTGGGAAAAAATACAGAGCGGCTAGAAGGCGCTCAGTGTGACACAAGCACATACATAATCTAGATACGAACTCGCAGTTCAACTAGCATTATGCTGATAGCACATTGGAATGCAATGTCGGGACCTGTAGGTTGTAGAATCTGATAAATGACAAATATCCTCGATCGGTATCCCGCTCGACCATGCCCAGGAAGAAGCCACACTCCTGGTGGAGTGTGCTTTGACTCCCCAGGGGCATTGAAGTCCCTTAGCTTCATAAGCCAGCGCTATAGCTTCGACTATCCAGTGAGAGATTCTCTGCTTTAAAACGGCGGAACCTTTCGTACGGCCGCCAAAGCATACAAACAGTTGTTCTGTCTGTCTGAATAGGGCAGAACGCTCCAAATACACTCTGAGAGCCCTAACGGGGCAGAGTAGATTAGCGTCGTGTTCGTCTGCTGGAGACGAAAGCGCAGTTAGGGAGATAACCTGTGCTCTGAAGGGAGTGGTGAGCACTTTAGGAATATACCCATGTTTCGGTCTAAGGACGACCCTGCAGTCGTTAGGTCCGAATTCTAGGCAGGCAGCGCTTGTTGAAAGCGCGTGCAGGTCGCCCACTCTCTTGACCGAGGCGAGTGCCAGCAAGAGCGCCGTCTTGAGCGAGAGCTGTTTAAGGTGCACGGTTCGGAGTGGTTCGAACGGGGGCCCTTTAAGAGCGTCTAGGACCGTAGCTAGGTCCCAGATCGGCACTGAGGGGGGGCGTGAAGGGTTCATCCTCCTGGCGCCCCTTAGGAAACGAATAATTAGGTCGTTTCTTCCCAATGGCCGTTCCATTACAAGGTCGTGTGACGCTGTGATGGCAGCCACATATACTTTGAGCGTGGAGGGGGTGCGGCCCGCCTCCAGAAGCCCTTGTAGGAAAACGAGTACACTCGTAATCTCGCATGTTACAGGGTTCAGGCCCTTGGTATTACACCAGTCACTGAACACTTTCCATTTCTGGGCATGTAAGCGTCTCGTGGAGGGCGCCCGCGCCTCAGCGATGGTTTTTAGTGCTCCGCTCGCGAGGTTCCTGGGAACCCGTTGAGGTGCCATGCATGAAGGGCCCACAGATCGGGGCGGGGATGAAATATCATCCCGCTTGCCTGACTGAGGTGGTCTGGCCTCAGTGGAATCGGCCGTGGTGCAGATTGCATTTGCATCAGATCTGGAAACCATGTTTGGTTCTTCCAGAGTGGGGCTATCAGCAGCACTGCGTTTCCCTCCTCTCTGACCCGACTGATGACCTGTGGCAGCATCGCGATCGGGGGAAAGGCATATAAGGGGCGGCTCGGCCAGCTCTGGGCGAGCGCGTCCGTGCTTTTCGTGAAGAAAAGAGAGCAGTGTGCGTTCTCCTTGGAGGCGAAGAGGTCGATCTCCACTTTGCCAAAGGTTTTCCATAACCACTGAATCGTCAGAGGGTTGAGAGCCCATTCTCCTGGGAGAATCTTGTCTCTGGATAGCATGTCTGCCCCCTGGTTCAGGGCGCCTGGCACATGCGCTGCTCTCAGCGAGCGCAAGTTGTGCTGGGACCATAAAATGAGTCTCCTGGCCATTGAATGCATGGAGCTCGACCTAAGTCCACCCTGGCGATTTATGTACGACACTACCGTCATGTTGTCCGTTCGGACCAGGACGTGTTCGTTTTTTAGATGTGGGAGCAGGGCTCTGAGAGCCAAAGCGACCGCTTTCATTTCCAGACAGTTTATGTGTAGGCGCTTCTCCGGGTTTGACCAAAAGCCGGAGACAGGCCTGCCCTCGTAAAGGGCCCCCCAACCTATTTTGGAGGCATCTGTCGTTATCATCTTTCTCCTTGTGTTCACACCCAGACTCACGCCTGACTGGTACCAGTCGGCGGCTTTCCAGTGCGTCAGGGCTTTTATACAGCCGTGGTTCGCTCTGATTAAAAAGTGGCCCGAACGCCACGCGTGAGTAGGGACGCGGCTCTTGAGCCAGCGTTGGAGAGGGCGCATATGCAACAATCCTAGCTGGAGTACGGCCGATGCTGAGGCCATGAGACCGAGCATCCTCTGAAACCGTTTGACGGGGGCGCGCGCGCCCGCTCTGAATGATGTTGCAAGGCGCCGGATGGTGAGCGCGCGCTCCGATGAGAGACGCGCTGTCATTTGCATCGAGTCTAGAACTATTCCCAGGAAAGAAATTCTCTGGCTGGGAGATAGTATGCTTTTTGCAAAATTGATTCTTAGACCCAGGCATTCTAAATGGCTGATAATCCAAGATCTGTGTGTTATTAGCTGACTCTCTGATTGTGCTAGAACCAGCCAATCGTCGAGATAATTCAGTATTCGCACTCCCCTTCGTCTTAGGGGGGAAAGTGCTGCATCCATACATTTCGTGAATGTACGGGGAGCCAGGGACAGGCCGAACGGGAGTACTGTGTACTGGTATGACTGTCCCTCGAAAGCGAATCTCAGAAACGGCCTGTGATGAGGCGCTATTGGAATGTGAAAGTAAGCATCTTTCAGATCCACTGAGAGAAACCAATCTTCTGGGCGCACTTGCGCGAGGATATGCTTGGTTGTTAACATTCTGAACGAGCGAATCATTAGTGCTTTGTTCAGGTGTCTGAGATCTAGGATGGGGCGGAGACCGCCATCCTTTTTCGGGACGAGAAAATAGCGGCTGTAAAAACCTGTCCCGCTCAGAGAGGGGGAAACAGTTTCCACAGCGCCCTTTTCTATTAGTTTGCGCACCTCGGTGCGTAGAACATGTGAACACTCTTTTCTCACTTTCGTCTCGACCACAGTCGTAAAACGTGGTGGTCTGCGAGCGAACTGGAGCGAGTATCCGTGCTTTACTATATTCAATACCCATTTCGGCATATCTGGAATGTTTTCCCATGCCGCTGCGTGTACAGATATGGGCTGAATACAGGCTAGGGGCGGGCCGCTGTGACGTAGGGACCCGGCTAGCGAATCGCCTGAGCTCGTAGCTCTCAGAGGCGCGGGCGCGCGCTGAGCAGCTGAGTGAATGGGCGCGTGTGTGATTACAACAGCGCGCGCTGTGTTTGTAAAACTCGCAGCCTGAGCTGAGGTTTTGTTTGACACTGTAAGGGCAGTGTTTATAAGTGGGGGTGCATAAACAGTGGTAGGCACACGCGTCACTTTTATAATGTTTCCCGCTTTTACTGGGGATGAATTTATAACTGTGTGAACAGTGCTTGTGTGTAGTGGTGCGTACATGACCGTAGGCACGTGATCTACATTCATGGGAAGCGCAGCCTGAGCTGGGAATGAATTTGGCACTGTTTTGACAGTATCTGGGAATGCACACTTTGTGGACATGTGAACCCTTAGTGATGCAGGCAGAAAAAGACTCTTTTTGTGTTTTCTGTGCGTCGCCGTAAAAACGGCGTTTGTTTGCAGGTGAGCGAGCTCTGTGACTGGCCCATTGACTGCTGTATGGACATATCCAGCCGCCTGTAAGGGGACTGGGTAATGTTTGAGCTTTTGCAGAGAGAGTGGTCCGGCTTTTGCGAGACACGCACTCTCTCTTCTCATTTCTGTGGCTAGGACTGACGAGAAATGGCGCCTTATCCGCGTCCTTCATTTCAGTCAGAGTCAGCCACAGATGGCGCTCGAGAACAGTCAAATTAGCCATAGCACGGCCGATGGACTGGGCGGTGGCCTTCGTGGCTCGCAGAGCTATATCAGTCACGCTGCGTAAGTCCCTGAAGGCTTCAGGTTCGGGGCCAGACTCGTCCATAGAGCGGAGAAGCTTGGCTTGGAACACTTGAAGTACCGCCATTGAGTGAAGCGCTGATGCAGCTTGGCCGGCGGCAGCGTAGGCGCGACCGGCGAGAGCAGAGGTAGTGCGGCAGGGCTTCGAGGGGTGGGAAGCTTTGGCTTTCCATCCGGTGGTGGAGGGCGGGCAGAGATGATTGGCCACGGCCTCCTCGAGGGGCGGCGTTCCCTCGTAGCCTCTTTCCTTCGCGCCGTCCACTGAGGAGAGCGAAGAAGAAAAAGAAGGCTTTAGGCGCGCAGAGTGGGGGGCTTTCCACGACTTGGTGAGTTCGTCGTGAACTTCCGGGAAGAAGGGAGAAGGCCTTTGCCGAGGGGCCTGCTGGCGCCCCTGCAGAAACCACTCATCCAGTCGGCTCCGGGTTGGTTCTTCGGGAGAAGACCAATCGAGCCCGAGGTCTTCCACGGCCTTAGAGAGGACACGGATAATCTCAGTATCCATAGTGGAGCCCCCGCTCGTGCTAGCTAGCGTCGACGGGGCGGGGTCGAGAGTGGAGCCCGGCCAGTCGTCCGATGCAGCGTCGATGGACAAGCTGTCGTCCATTCCCCCGTCGTCCTCGGACGCGCCGAAAGTCACAAGGCCCACCGCTCTGCTAGAGGGGTGTGGGTCCGGCTGGGTGAACTGAACCGGCGGTGGGGAAGGCAAGAGCGGCGGTGAAGCACGCGGAGACTGGCTCGGCGTGACGTCACTGAGCTCAGGTTCAGGAAGCCTCTGTGAGCGGCGCTTTTTCTTAGTGCGCGGCTCAAACAGAGGGTTGGCGATGGGCTCGCTCACGGCGAAAGCGGCGAGGCGAGCCCGTAGTGCGGAGAGAACCAGGTCATCACATTCCGGGCATCCGCCCTTGGTCAATGCAGCTTCTGCGTGGTCACGGCCCAGGCAGCGAGCGCAGATGATGTGACGATCCCCGTCCGGGAGAAGGTCTCTGCACGACGCGCAGGAAGGCATTTGAAACAACGCCTTATTGGAAAATTGCTCTTTCACAAATGTCGCGGGGCGGACAGATGTAAAATACTTGCGTATATGGCGCGCCGGATGGCTCAGTAGGAGGTGCTTGAAGGCGGCTGAAGGTGCCGACGTCCTCGTAGCAATCCCGCTGGTATGCTTTTCCACGGCGGCGAAGGCTTCCAATAATCCGGAGGATCCAGCGAAGAAGGTGTTCGCTGAAGGAGATTAAATCTAAAGAACTCTCATGACAGGGCGCCCAATATATAGCTTGGCCACGCCCATCTTGGCGGGCTCTGACGCGCGCGGGCGCGAAGCGCGCTCATTGGTCGCGCATTCAGAGTCGCCCCGTCATTGGTTCGAGCAAGTTGCCGCAGCACAGCCAATGACCGAGTTCCTTCGTTCATTGCTGTCAGCTGTGCAGCTGCAATGCGTTTTACATAAAGACTTCAATATTCTCGAGAAAAGGAGTTTTCCCATAGCGTAAGCTACTTACGCAATAGGAGAGACCTCTCGAAAGGGAACAGTGTTTTTGATTATGAATAAATTTGAATAATATGATAACAAGTAACAGTTTGCAATATAAAGTAACAGTTTGCAATATCAAGCTGTATAACAGAAAGTTTTTGTACAGCTAAAATAACTGGAAGTGGATGAAACCGGAAGCCTTGACACAATCAACTTATAATGGCTGTGCCTGCTCACATTAAGAATAAGACGAATAGTGTTATAAATGTACATTACATAAAAAAAAAAATCCAAACAAAATAAAACTTTGCTAAATTTACAATGTTAATAACATGTCATCAGTCTGTGAAAAAGGACCATAGTAAACATGTAAGTGTGCAGGAGGCCTGTGTGTGTATTTCAGCAATCATTAGTATCTGTGTGTCATAAACACATCAAATGATGTACAGCAAGATTTGTTGTTTCCCACCATCCTGTCCAGCTATTTTGTTCGTAGATTACAGTAGGTTATGTATCCTGATTTCCTCTCACGAGCTGGATTATGCCCCGCCCTCTTGCTGTGACACACACAGCTCACTAAATCTGTCTCAATACGTTAATACTGTCATGCAATTATTGCTCTAAAGAAATCTGTGAAGAACCAGCAGTGCCAGAAAGCAGAAGCTAATCCTGCTGAAGGCCAAGGGGTAACAACTAACGCCATATGGCCGCACACGCGTAATGACGAGCGTCCTGCTTTCAGGTCAATCATACAAAAGTATTAGTGTCAGGTGCGGATTAATGCAGTGATGTTCCTTCATCCTCAGACAAAACACTCGCCACCTGATTCTGGCACCTCTCCAGGTTAGGCCGACAGTTGTACAGCTGTGTTTACCATTAATGCTAAATCTAGAGTTCTAAGCCTTCGGACCTGAAAAACCAATGCTGTTGTTGATCGACTGTTTTTGTTGAAAAGTGAGCCAAGGGATTATTTGTGTGATTGTTTATTTTAAAGCGCACCATTCCAGTTAAACATGATAAACAACTCACTTAAAGAGCAGTAAACCAATGCATGCAGTAGTGTGATATGCTATAATAGCTAATCAGTAGTCACATCTTTATTTCAGCACTGATAAACATATCCCTTTTAATGGTCAATTTAATAATTACTATGAGGATTCATATTACAAAACATTAGCATAAATATATTGTAGCAGTATACATTTTTGAATTACTGTGATACCTTAAAAGCACACTGTTCTTCTTGCAATATCTCATTAAGCTCCATGTATAATATAGAACTGTAGATCATATATATATATATATATATATATATATATATATATATATATATATATATATATATATTAGCTCACTCTGTTATTTACATGTATGCAAAAATATATCCATCTGTTATCACACACAATCACTCCTGAGACTCACTCTCACCTTTGCAGCAAACCCTAGAGATATAGAATAATGCATATTGTACAGGCAAGTTGTTTCCTGATGTGAATACGGGTGTGACATACAGATTGGCATACTCAAGATATTAGGTGTCAACAGCCTGTTTCTGTCACCTTATGTGCTCAAGTGTACTTGTGCATCTGTGTGTACGTGTCTGTGAATGTGCATGTGTGTTAAGGGTTTGCTGTAAAGGTGAGAGTGAGTCTCAGGAGTGATTGTGTGTGATAACAGATGGATTTGCTTTTGCATACATATAAACAGCACAGTGAGCTATTAACATGCCTCTGTACAGATGGTGAACCATAATAAAGAATAAACAGTAAGGCTGCCTTTTTTCACAAACTTGTGTTGTTTGTCATAATTCAGCATTAAAAAGGGATATTAATTTAAAAAAAGTAGTGGAGTAATATGGTATTGGGGAAACTAAGTCTCTTATGCTTACTATGGCTGGATTTATCTGAAAAAAAAATACAATAAAACAATATTGTAAAATATTATTTAAAAAATCAATTTAATATATTTTAAAATGTCACGTGATCCTTCAGAAATCATTCTTTATGCTAATTCTTATTATTGTCGTTGTTTGATAAACAAAAAGTTCAAAAGAACTGCATTTATTTGAAAGATTTTTTTTTGTAATATCAATTGTCTTTACTGTCACATTTAACCATAATATAACCATCAATTACAAAAAAGGGCAGTATCACAGCTTTTTGGATAGCTTATTGTCTTGTTTGAAGGATAAATACCCTACCTCTTGGGTGTGTGTGTGTGTGTGTGTGTGTGTGTGTGTGTGTGTGTGTGTGTGTGTGTGTGTGTGTGTGTGTGAGGATTGCGTGCCAGTGTAAATTAATGCATCTCTTGGTGCATGTGGTATCGCTCCAAAAGCAACGGATATGAGGAAGAGAGAAGGAGGGAGAGACTGTACTACTGAGCCTTTTCAGGAAACCTACATAGAGCTCACTCTTAACATGTGTCTCTAAAGATAACTGAATTATGTGTGCAACATCCAGGTGTGTACTGCATATGTATGCGTTTTAATTCTGATGACATTCATTCATACAATTTTACGTACAACTCAAAATTGCAAGCCATCTTTCCACATCATCCTCATGTGACAATTGCTCTTGTGTACCACACATGCTGTACACGGAGGCGCTGTGTTTAACCCTCACATATCCGTCAGATTTCCCCCTCTCACTATATTAAACAGTGTTGCATACAACTCATCCTCCCATCTCACACACTCCCAGATCACTCTACAATATAACAGTGTTAAACAAACAACCCCTTAAATAGTCACTAATGTAGTGAAATGAAGGAATGAAATTAAGTTTGGAAAGGTTAAAACAGCATATTTTTTTAGGGAATTTTCAGAACAGCATAGATGAAATATTACGTAAAAGAAAATGTCCTGAGACACTGGCTTGGATTAAATGATTTTTTTTATTCAGTTTGGCTTTGTATTTCCTGTGTAGCCTTATTAGATATTCAGATTGGAGGTTTGCCAATGGCTGGCACAGCTCTTTCATGTAAATGAATGTTTAACAACATGTTCCAAAAAAAGCTTTGAGATGAAGAAAGATACCTCTAGGAAGTGTTGTTCATTAAATGTGTAACTTTTCTTCCACACACTACAAAAAATTCTACAGAGATTGTGAGAAAAGGGTCTCTCTCTCTCTCTCTCTCTCTCTCTCTCTCTCTCTCTCTCTCTCTCTCTCTCTCTCCTCTGACAACATTTGAAGTGAAAATTGGCAGAGTTCTTTACACATTTCCGTGTCTTTTCGCTATTTCCTAAGAATTTCCAGAGATTTGTGTGATGCCTGCCTCCCAGCTATACTGCATATGTTAAGAGTTAACCACAAAATTCCAAATGCAAGGAAAGATGCGGCTAAATGCTTGGACGCGGCAAGCTGTTTGATATTTACTAACCAAAATGCTGTCTTAAAATTTGATAATACTCTATATTGCATAATTAAGCATAATGTAAGCCTTTGCTGTGAAAAAAAAATCGCAAATATTTTATGCAGTTGCATGATAAAGGAAAGAGTGATCCTGTAGCAAGGACACCTCTGATGTTTTACACAGTTTAAGAAAGTTGTTTGTCACAATCTGCCTTTTTTTATCTTTTCCACAATCTCAGCATTTGTATAGACTATGTACTTTATTCTGTAGCACTCAACGGGTACACACACACACACACACACACACACACACACACACACACACACACACACACACACACAATAAAACATGGTTTGGCCAATTTATGAGCCTTTGAATTGTGCGGACCTCTTCAAATACCCTAACAAACCGTTTCACTATACTTGTAAGGACATTTTCAAAAATGTATTTAGAAATGAGAAATTTCTGAATCTGTTTTATCTGCCATTATGTTTGGAACAATGCAATTTATCTTGAATATACACATTACAATACAGTACTGTACACTGATACACATTACATTATGCATTTTGAAGAATTGAAAGTAAAGGATAGAATAAAAGAAGGGTAATAGTATCTAGATGTGTGAAGTCTATACCTGCCCTGAGACATGTCATGTACATGTAATTACACACATTATAAATATCACAGATTATTCTGACAATTAGTCACCATGATGTTCCTTTCTAAAGACTTGATTAAACCCTGACATTCAAATCTCTACCAGCTCAGCATTTATTGTAGTGTGTGTGTGTGTGTGTGTGTGTGTGTGTGTGTGTGTGTGTGTGTGTGTGTGTGTGTGTGTGTGTGTGTGTGTGTGTGTGTGTGTGTGTGTGTGTGTGTACTGAGAAAGAGAGAGAGAGCTGGCCTCACGCCTCAGAATATGGCTGCCTTTGATATCCAGCAGTTCCGTTTTCAGACCTTATCTGCCTCTATGAAGAATTATATCAGCGTATGAATCTCAAGCTTTAATCATGTTAACCTGCGATAGGACCTTCATTGCATAATGAGTTTATGAGGTTTGTAATAGACCTTAGAGGATTTCTTTCTCCTCTTCCTCTCCTCTACAACGCCTCTTAGGCTTACTTAAAATCTTTTTTATCACTTGCAGGAGTTTAAACACACAAATATGCCTTATCTATACTACATATGAATTAAAGTGTGTACAGTATTCATTACAGAGTGTTGTGGGTAGCATGTAGTGCACAGTGTGTTTTTAGTGTATAGTGTATAGTGTTTATATTGCTTTGTTTTTTATGGTGCAGGTTTTCGGCGATCAATGAAGTAGTGCATGTTTTTTATTAAACATTTTTAATGTGCCATGGCTCATGGCTGGCAGCGTTTCCTGGCTCAGTATGGCTGGCTGGCTTGTGTGTGTGCCATCCATTTGATGCCAGACCTTCTAATTTCCTATCAGTGGATATTACAGGTGTTTCCTCTGTGTGTGTGTGTGTGTGTGTGTGTGTGTGTGTGTGTGTGTGTGTGTGTGTGTGTGTGTGTGTGTGTGTGTGTGTGTGTGTGTGTGTGTGTGTGTGTGTGTGTGTGTGTGTGTGTGTGTGTGTGTGTGTGTGTGTGTGTGTGTGTGTGTGTGTGTGTGTGTGTGTGTGTGTGTGTGTGTGTGTGTGTGTGTGTGTGTGTGTGTGTGCGTGCGTGCGTGCGTGCGTGCGTGCGTGCGTGCGTGTTTGGCACCAGTGTAGTGATATTGGTAATACTTGAGAAAGGAAACCAATGCTTAACTTGTAGAGGTTTGCAGTGCATTTGATTTGTATCTCCAGGGGAAAATGTTTCAAAAAAACCTTGAAAAGGACTGTCCCAATAAAAGGGATTTAGAGGTATGAAATCCCCTGCTCTAATTTGGGACAAGTTTGCGTTATTTATTTTTTGTTGTATTTATGAAGTGCTGTTCAGTCGACACAAAACATTTTTTAAAATTGTTATTTTAAAATAAATACAAAAATTTAACTACTTTTATTTTATTTTATAAACTACTATTTTATTTTATTTTATTTTATTTTAAGTGAGTGATGTGGTAGAATGAAACTGAAGTACATTAAGGACTGCTGTTTTTTGAGATTCTATAGGCCCATCTTGTAGATCCTTAAGGATTTCAGAGATAACAGGAGTTAGGAGGGGGTTTTTTTTCTCCAAGTGGGTCTGGGCATTTCTAACTGAACTGTACAGTTGTTTTAGTAATTTTAGTGGGTCATTTAAGGTGGCCTGGACAGGTATAAGGTGAAACCAGTGATCTGAGTAATCTTCTAATACATTAAACTCCTTAAGAATCATTCTAATATATTTGTGTCACAATTAAGCAGAAGCAGATTGTGCCAGTCTTATAGAGCAACACTAAGGCATATTGTCATTAGATTAATGCTCCCTCTCTGCACAGCATCCTCCTTCTTCCCCCAGTGCCTCGCTCACTGTGAAATATGTTTAATAAGTGCATAATTATGACATCTGTTAGCCTCATTGTACTTTTCAGTGGCAAGTGAATCACAGGAATAACAGGTTTAAGTACGTGTTAACACTATGATAGCATGTTTAATTGAAATATGACTGGGGAGCAATGAAGATTAAATTAACCCTGAAGATAATCGCCTCACACGAAGATAATTGAGTTGCAATCATCCTTGCTGTTCAATGAAGAATAGCAAATAGAGAACAGGAGAGAGAGAGAGAGAGAGAGAGAGAGAGAGAGAGAGAGAGAGAGAGAGAGAGAGAGAGAGAGAGAGAGAGAGAGAGAGTGGCAGTATAGCTGGGGGCCATAAATAATCAGGGATTTCTCCATCTGAAATAAACCTGTTTCTTGCTGATAGCAGAACGATAATTTCAGTCGTCAGATTAAAGTGTGATTAATCAAAGCGCTAATCCTGCATTTGAGTTGGAATGAGAATGGCATATGTCTGTTTTATGTAATTATGTTGTGCTGAGAACATCAAGGCTTTTTGAGATCTCCTCATCATCTTTGCGTTTAAAGATGAGTTATCCGATTGGAAAGACTAGCAAAATGTTTTCATCTCACTCTCTTGGTCTCTCTCTCTCTCTCTCTTCTAGCTGAAAATAGTGCGAGAGGGCCTGTGTTTTTCATGAAGCATATGGTCCCAACACAAGTGGCCGTGATAGTTGAAAAGAGATTAGAGAGGCACTATAGCTGATTCTCTCTCAGACAGTATTTGTCCACTTCTAAAATGAAATGTATCTTAATATATTCATTAATGTAAAATATCTGCTGAGCTTTTAGCATGTGTGATCTATGATCTAATATCACTCTTCCAACTTCTTTATAGCCACAGTGTTGTTTTTTCAGGGCAGATTAAAAACATTGGACACACCACTTGTGGGTTTTGTGTCTTGTTCCTTGTTCTTGTCTGTCATGTGATTCCCTGTTTGTCATGTGATTCCCTGTTTGTCATGTGATCCTGCCATGTGTCTTGTCCCATGTTCAGCTGTTCCCCGTTATGTTGATTAGTCTTCCCAGGTGTTTCAGTTTAACCACGCCCCTCGTTATATTGTTTAGGTTGTGTTCCCTTGTATTTAAGCCCTGTATTTTAGTTCAGTCCTTGTGAGTTCTTGATGTTGTTATGTTTGCTATTCCTGTCGTCGTCGTCGTCGTCGTCGTCGTCGTCGTCGTCGTCGTCGTCGTCGTCGTCGTCGTCGTCGTCGTCGTCTTCTTCGTGGTCCTGTTCTGAGTTCCCTCGGGATTACTGGTTTGTTAAATAAAGTGCTTGCGATTGGATTCACTCTCTGCTTCATTCCTGCCAGCACGTAACAGAAGAACTCACCAAAATGAGTCCAGCAGCCACAAGCAACCAGGCCCTAAGGAGATACCTGTCGTCTATGTCACAAGATGGCCAGCCCATAGTAAGGTATGTGAAGGACTTCTGGGTTTGCTGCCATTTAGCATCCCTAGACGACGCCCAGCTGATAGAGCTGTTCCAGAGTGGACTAGACGAGGACATCGCTCTTATGATGCCAGATGACTATACCGACTGGATGCTAGAACGGTATATCGACCTGGCCCTTTCCTTGAGCATTTCTTTGTTTGCTGTGGACATGAAGGAGAAGAAACTCCGTCAACCTGCAGTATCCCTTCAGTCTGGTCTTTACGTCACTCCCATTATCAAGCCACCCACCAGATCGATCTATAGCCGTTGGGGTTTGGTGTCCAGCGTGGTCGATCCCGGGCTGAAGTCAGCACGGGTTGCCAAGAAGGCTATCCTGCTTGGGACTCGGTTCGTCCAGACAGTCCCGCCTACTGAGTCTTCACTTCACGTCAGCCCTGTAGAGCCTCGCCACGTCTCAGCAGAGCTTCCAGAGCCTCGCCACGTCTCAGCAGAGCTTCCAGAGCCCTCACCGCTGGTCCCGTCCAGCACAGAGCCCTCACCGCTGGTCCCGTCCAGCACAGAGCCCTCACCGCTGGTCCCGTCCAGCACAGAGCCCTCACCGCTGGTCCCGTCCAGCACAGAGCCCTCATCGCTGGTCCCGTCAGCCACGTCCAGCCAGAGCTTCACGTCAGCCACGTCCAGCCAGAGCTTCACGTCAGCCACGTCCAGCCAGAGCTTCACGTCAGCCACGTCCAGCCAGAGCTTCACGTCAGCCACGTCCAGCCAGAGCTTCACGTCAGCCACGTCCAGCCAGAGCTTCACGTCACTTCTACAGAGCCAGTGTCTACGGACAAGATGGCCACCTACGAGCCAGTGTCTACGGACAAGATGGCCGATCCAGAGTCTGTTCACGTCACTTCCTCCGAGCCAGTGTCTACGGACAAGATGGCCGAACCAGAAACTGTTCACGTCACGTCCGCCGATCCAGAGACTGTTCACGTCACTTCTGCAGACCCAGAGACCGTTCACGTCACGTCTGCAGATCCAGAGACCGTTCACGTCACGTCTGCAGATCCAGACACTGTTCACGTCACGTCTGCCGATCCAGACACTGTTCCTGAGCCGGAGCCAGTGTCTGCTGTTCCTGAGCCGGAGCCAGTGTCTGCTGTTCCTGAGCCGGAACCAGTGTCTGCTGTTCCTGAGCCGGAGCCAGTGTCTGCTGTTCCTGAGCCGGAGCCAGTGTCTGCTGTTTCTGAGCCGGTGTCTGTTCCTGCCTATGACCCCGTAGCTGCCCCCAAGAAAATTTGGGGGGGGGGGGGCAGTAGGTCCCGTGATGGGTCCAAGAAGGCCGTGCCACCATGGCCGCCTGAGGGGTCTTCACCGCCGTGGCCGCCCGAGGGCTCGTCTCCCCCCTGGCCGCCTGCGTATCCTGCTCCACCATGGTCTCCGCCTTATCCTGCTCCGCCCTGGTCGTCTGCAGTTCCTGCTCCGCTCTGGTTGCCCACGCTTCTCGACCCAGGTCTGCCATTGCAATGCCCTGGTCCCATTACCCTGCACGGACCTGGCCCTCCATCCCTCCCCCAAGACCGCCTCCGCTTCACCACCCTCCTGAACTATTGTTTTTTGTTTTTTTATGGGCGTCGGGGGCCGCCCATAGGGGAGGGGCTATGTCACGGTGTGGGTTTTGTGTCTTGTTCCTTGTTTTTGTCTGTCATGTGATTCCCTGTTTGTCATGTGATCCTGCCATGTGTCTTGTCCCATGTTCAGCTGTTCCCCGTTATGTTGATTAGTCTTCCCAGGTGTTTCAGTTTAACCACGCCCCTCGTTATATTGTTTAGCTTGTGTTCCCTTGTATTTAAGCCCTGTATTTTAGTTCAGTCCTTGTGAGTTCTTGATGTTGTTTGTTTGCTATTCCTGTCGTCGTCTTCTTCGTGGTCCTGTTCTGAGTTCCCTCGGGATTACTGGTTTGTTAAATAAAGTGCTTGCGATTGGATTCACTCTCTGCTTCATTCCTGCCAGCACGTAACATAAACAATTACTGTTGGAGATGGAAGATGATGTATGATTTATTTATTTATTTTGCTTTTTATAGCAATTATTTGATTCCCATTTAAGAGATTTGTCTTATGTCAGTTTGAATATTGCAGTGCAAATGCAAAAATATTGCAGTGCAAAAATCAATAGCAGTGTTTCTTTGTTCTAAAACTAAGACTTTTGTTAGTAAACAATGATCCTGGAGAGACATGCATTTACAATTTACTATTTGGTAATGCTATACATAAAGTAAAATTTCCTAACATTAGTTAATGCATTAGGTATCATGAACTAACATTTTTTAACAACATTTATTAATCTTGGTAAATATTTAAGTACACTATTGTTTATTGCTAATCTATGTTCAATCATAATACAGTCAAGGGATAGTTCACCAAAACAAACAAAACAAAAAATAAATTCATGTTATAAAACGATCATGTCTCTTAAGAACATTTGTATTAAAGTGTTCAAATCATATGGGTTTCTTTTATGATTTCTTAATGAACTTTTTGAAGTGCCAAAGTTTTAGGTGAAAGGACATTTAATGGAAGGACAGAAATCTCTCGGGTTTCTGAAAAAATATTGTAAATGATGACATAACTTTTTTTGTGAGCTATCTTTTAATGTTAGTTTATAAAACATTACATATAAAATAAAATATTAATATGTATTACTACTTTTACAGATTAATAAATGCTGTAAACGTATTGTTCAACATTAGTTAATGATATCCAATGCATTAAATAATATAAACAAATTTAACCTTAATTTAAAATGTTACCCATTGTTTTACTCCCCTGACAACATGACACATCTATTGCAAGCATTAGCGTTTTGAGTGAACAAATTAGATTCCTCAGGCAGGTTGCTAATAATATATATAAATAAGCTTGGGGCAGAAAAATCATTTTTAAAAGGTCAAAGGTCATACTTTATGGGCTAACACACTACTATGAATAAGTTAAAGGGCTCACACTCATTCAGCAGTTCTGAATATTATCAGTGTATAGTCAAGAGGCTGTTTCATATATCTGTGAGTGAGATAAAACAGTGGCAGCAGTAAGCCGGCTCATCTTTTACTATTCAGCGGGTCACATTTTCACAGCCTGTCTCTCTGCCTCATGCATTAATTAACGATATTGATTGTCTGGACCTTTCTGTGGAGATTAAAATCATAAACACTCTCAGGACCAAGGACACCACCTGAGTGTCAAAACTCATAATCCCTGAGAGTCTGATAAGGCCTTACATATATGCAATGCACATCACATATATCCATAGACAGAATACAAGCAGCACACACGGAGTAGGAAATGAGGACCGGCCAAAGACACTCTCTCTCTCTCACACACACACACACAGACACAAGCGCACACACACACACACACACACACACACACACGCACGCATGCACAAATGGAAAAGAGGGGAGTTATCAGTGAATCGACTGCCTCCTATTGATGTGAATGTCATTATCTGAAGATTGGCTCTGAATTAGAAGAATGGCCACTCCAAGCCCATGTCCTCTCGGCTGAGCTGCATGTGGAAGACATTAGAGTGCTGTCATTAAGCCAGGCTGACCAGGTCAAGACTGTTTCTCTGTACACTCAACATGCACTAATTGACTGAATGACTGGATTGTTTAAAAATGTCTTCTTATGAGATATATAGATAAATTATTATGTTTATAATTTTTGCAAATTAAGAAATTATATTCATTAATAAATATACACTACCGTTCAAAAGTTAATACTTTTATTTAGCAAGAAAAAATTTAACAAACGTGAAGACATTTGTAACGTTGCAACAGATTTCTATTTCAAATAAATTCTGCTCTTCTGAACTGTCTATTCTTAAAAAAATCCTGAAAAATAGGTATCATGGTTCGCACAAAAATATTAAAACGAAATATGATAAAATCAGCAAATCAGCATATTAGAATGATTTCTGAAGGGTCATGTGACACTGAAGACTGGAGTAATGATGCTGAAAATTCAATTTGCCAACACATGAATCCATTGCAAAATATATTTAAATAGACAACAGTTGTTTTAAATGTAGCCTTTGTGAACATAAGAGACTTTATTGCAAAAAAAATGTTTAATTTTGAAATTTTCCGACCCCAATCTTTTGAATGGTAGTGTATGCATGTGCGTAGTATATAATTATTGTAATTATGAAATGCCAAATTATATATATAATGTAATAAATTATAGTAATAAAAATACTAATTAGCAACTACTAAAAGAATGTTGATTAAGGTAATACCATATATGATACAATAATTTGCATGTATAAAACTGTAAAATACAGTTTAAAGTATCATTAGTTCTTCTGGTCTGCATTTTCAATGTCTTATTTGTTCCTACAGAAAACAGTATAAACGCGTCAGTCCGTAGTGCATTTCCTGAGAGACAGAAAGCTGTCAGAAAGATGTTGTTGCGCCTTAATACCTCATCTAAGATGGTGCACAGAGTCATAAAACCAGTCCAAACATTCCCATGTCACCATGGCACCCTGGCATACACACTTCTGTGTGTGCTGTTTTGAAGTCGCTCCCTCGGGGAGGATTCACTGCTCTTCGTGGAAGTGTCCGCCAAGAAGCTGCAAAGACCAGCCCTGTTCCCAGGAGCGAGGCCTGTAAGGCAGTACAGACACCGCCACACTCTCCCCTTGAAGGCTGGGAACCAGAAAGATAGCAGCAAATCAGTGTTTGTTCAGCCTCTCCGCAAATATCCCGTGTGCAGATTAGTAGGGGTTTCAGGAAATAGCACCGCGTCCACACTCTGAGCATAGAACGGTGGCTGTCCATGACTCTACTGAGTGCTTGCGCTAAACACGCTAATAAATTTAACATGTCCGGCTTTGTTTTGGTTTCATTAGAGCTAATCTCCAGCGCAGAACAGAAAGTGTGTTTACTCTACAGGCACTGATGAATGGCTATAGCTGGCTCGCTCTTCTCTTTGCATTTCCATAACTATAATTAATGAAAGACCTACATTGTTAAAGGCAGAAAACAAGCGTGAATTAACAAATATAAAAGTTATCATTTGCAGTTGCCCAGATAGGCAATCACAAATCACAAAAGCTACTGCGACCTGTCATAGTGACATGCAAAGGAAGAAGTGCATTCTCTTGTTTTTCTAGCTTTCATTTATCTATTATATGTTGTTATTCATGTCAGTCATTTGTGTGTGATACTGGCACAGAGTATTTTGTACTCCATGATCACCCGACAGGCAAGACCAAGCGAAAGGTGGTGATGATTCAACTGAGGGTTTTTACAAACAATGACATCCCCAAAAGGAGACTTTTTTTTGTCCCCATGAGGAAAACAGCTTATAAATCATACTAAAGTATTATTATTATTTACTTTTTTTAATGTAAAAATGCAGAAAGTTGTCTGTGATGGTATAGGGCTACGGGCTGGGAAATGTCATTAGCTCAGTATAAAAAACATTACACCCTATAGAATGTCCTCATAATGATAGGAATGATCTCTCTCTCTCTCTCTCTCTCTCTCTCTCTCTCTCTCTCTCTCTCTCTCTCTCTCTCTCTCTCTCTCTCTCTCTCTCTCTCTCTCTCTCTCTCTCTCTCTCTCTCTCTCTCTCTCTCTCTCTCTCTCTCTCTCTCTCTCTCTCTCTCTCTCTCTCTCTCTCTCTCTCTCTCTCTCTCTCTCTCAGGTGTATGTCCATGTCAGTATTTCTGACCTCAAGGGGCTGTAAAGTCTGATATGTAATGCACTGAGTATTTGTGTAGTGAAGACTCTGTCAGCTGTTGATGTATCTGCATGTCGCCATGTTGAAGATTTTAGTTTTAAACTGTTAAATTACTACAATAGTGATTTTAATCATTTTGAGTCATCTTTCATTATTTTATTAATAATTTTGTGTGTGTATTTTTAATATTAAAGAATTCGAACAGTTGTGGTCAATGACACATACAGCAAGAAAGAAATACTGGTACTTTGATCGCATTAAACAATTGGAAGTGTGGGCCAAATTTCTTTGAAGAATGGGAGAGTGTGTTGGCAAAAAGAAACCACCATTGACAAAAAAAATTATCAAAGATAATTCCCATGTTTTTTCCCCCTAAAAAAACGAAGCCTTACAAAGATCGGGGTATTACAAAATGGGAGAAACACTTCTTATTTCCCTGTTGTCTTGGTAGTTGGAATGTGGAATGCTGAATAATAATGTATTTTATTCCAGTCCATTTTATTTTTATGGATGTATTATATTACATAATAATGCTTTTACCCTTGATTTGGCTAAATTTGCTTCTAACATATTTTTCTATATCCGCATGTTATAGACACATCTTCTCATTTCAGCTGATAACAGACACCCTGAAATATATGTCCCCATATTTATTTATCAATCACATATTATTATAGACAATACTAAGAGTTTTCAGTTACTTCTTTTTTCTCTCTCTCTCTCTCTGCTTTTTGAAGAAACACAATTAAATCAATAAATAAACAAATAAATAACTGCTTAAGAAAAATCTTAGTCCACAACAGAACATGTCACAGTCACAAAATGTCTTAATGGTCAATGTTATGTGAGGGTCATAGAGGGTCTCGTTTGATTGGCTGTGGTCAAACAGGATTTTACTTGATTGGCTCAAGCGGCAGGTCATACTGTGCCACGTGGCCTTTGTGCTAACTCTTAAAATGTTCAGGAAGTTAGCTTCACCCTTTACAGCCTGGGACATTTCCTACTGCAGGAATTAAGCACTCTGGACAGGAAGCTGTTCACTCCAGCTGTAAGATCTTCTTAATGGGTGTCTAACTGGAACCAGACTGTCAGAGAGAGAGAGAGAGAGAGGGGGGGGGGAGAAGGAGAGCAAGTTTTGGGTCTCTCCATCGTTACTCTCTCTTTCTCAGGAGTCTTTTTTGACATGAGAGCAATAAAATTTACAATGAGCCCCCCCTGTTTCAGTCTGATACAAGGCAAAGTGTGGTCAAGAGAAGGTAAAAAAGAAGAGATGAAAATAGCCCGAGCAGTACGGTGTTTGTGTTTAAACAGAAGAAAGGTTAAGAGGGGAGCACATGCAAGAAAGTCAAGTGGCCTCACAGGATTCAGATTTGTTTGTTTCCTTTTTCATAGCTGTACCCTATACAAGATATCAGTTGGCTAGGATAGTGTTTCTTTGTAGCTAGGTATATATTCAAGAATTTTTATATGTAAAAATGATGAGAGTTAAATCATTCAAATGTAAGTTGTGTCTAACAAAGAGCTCTTATAGTTTATGGCAATGACAGACTTGAGTTATTGACATGCTGTGACAGACACTGTGTATTTTTCATTAGTGTTCATGTTTCAGTGAAAACACTGTGAAGAAATGAATTATCTTCATGTAGATACTAAAACACTGATTAATGTAAAAAATAAATCTGTTGATATTAAATCATTGTTTAAAGACCAGAGATATAAATGTAGTGAAGAAACCACAATGGCACATTTGAGTCAAAAGGTAATGGTTACCTCTGTGTGTGTTGGGTGAAATGAGGTAGGACTACCACAAGGGAGGTGTGGGTGGGGGTGTGTGTGTGTGTGTGTGTGTGTGTGTGTGTGTGTGTGTGTGTGTGTGTGTGTATGTGTGTGTGTGTGTGTGTGTGTGTGTGTGTGTGTGTGTGTGTGTGTGTGTGTGTGTCTGTGTGTGTGTGTGTGTTTGTGTCGCGTCCTACCACCACCCACCCAGCAGACTCAATCAAGGCAAAAGTCTCTCTCTCCAAAAAAAATCTGTCCACTTTTTTTTCCTAATATGCCACCCTGTCTGTCCGTCTGGTTGAGGTGACACACTTCAGTACTTTAGTTTCACGGCATTTGGTCCCCCAACCCCTTTCTCTCGCTCTCCTTCTCTCTCTCTTCAAGGATTTAAACAAACCCAGTCAGAACTAATTAGTGAGGAGTGAGAACAGCGCAGGGAGAACTGGCTCATGCTAACTTTGTTCAGCTGCTTCCCGCTGTGAGGAGGCCTCCTCTAAATGATTCGCTCAATAACCCTCCGAAACACCCGCCCGGTGGGGGGTGGGGGTGGAGGGCCGTCGGTCGGAAGGGGCAGTTAAGTGAGGCCTGAGCTGACCACTGTTGTTGCAGGAAGAGGTGTTATCAAAGTACAACTTGTGTATGTGTGTGGACTTTTATTGTGGTTCACTGATTTAGGGGCCATTTACATTTAGGGGCCATTTACACCGTTTTCAACTAAAAACTGAAAACTTTTTATGCGTTTTGGCAGTTAATTTACACACCAGCAGGGGCCTGAAAATGCAAACTTTTGAAAACGGGTTTTAAAGTGCAAGTTTTTTGAAAACTATACCGTTATTGTCTCCATGTAACCTACAAAAATGAACTTTTTTTTTAAACGATGACGTAATGTGCATGCTTATTTAGTTTTGTCAAAAGTACCGAAGATTGACTGAAATTTTTTGCTGAGATATGCCTGCTTTCAAATGCTTCCGTCTGTATCTGTGTACGCGCTAGATGAAGAGCATCATTAATGTATATTTACAATTACAACATGTTTTTAAAGCGCTGATCATTGTAGCCAATCACAGACATATCCGATGAGTGCGTGAGCTCAATGCGCAATCAGAGGTGTTTACCATTCCGCTCAGAAGTCGGTACTTTTGACAACACTATGCGTATTATGTGTTTAGTCAATAGGAGCTTAATTTTCCTTTACCTTTGACCTCGCCAACTTCTGGCCTGGCACGCATAGTACAGCGTTTTAAATCGTTTTCGCGAATCCGTCTGAATAGGGATCGTAGGCGTCTGCACGCGAAAAATGCAAAAGAGAAAGTTTTACGTTTTTAGTAAATCGTTGTCATGTACCCTCACAATCAAGGCCATTTCACAGTAGATACAATTGACTTCTTTCACCAGCCAAATATACAAAAGTGAATACCCCAGAATCTACTTTTTACTTCATAAAAACATTATTGTGCATACAAGAATTAATTTTTTTTTTACAATGTATAGATCAAATTATAGAGTGAACTTTCTATTCATCACAGAATCAGCAGCAGCACAACTGTTTTTGACAATACAGAATATTTTGTGAGCACCAAATCAGCATATTAGAATGTGCTGAATATTAGAATATTAAAATATATATATTTTGTGCGTGTGTGCGTGCGTGTGTGCGTGCGTGTGTGCGTGCGTGTGCGTGTGTGTGTGTGTCTGTGTGTGTGTGTGTGTGTGTGTGTTTGAGCATGAATTCTCGATGTGAAACTCTTTGATGTAGTGTGTGTATTGTCTTGGCCAGTCTGCTACTGCAAGGCTTCCAGCAGATGGGCCCTTTGTAAATGGAAAATAAAAATCCAATAAAAATGGTAATTATATAAAATGCATCACATTGCTGACAGGCCCTACAGAGGGGTCCTGTAGTTTGGAGTTAGTCCAAAGATCGACAAATAAGTCGACAAATCTCTCTCTCTCTCTCTCTCTTTCTCTCTCTCTCTCTCTCTCTCTCTCTCTCTCTCTCTCTCTCTCTCTCTCTCTCTCTCTCTCTCTCTCTCTCTCTCTCAACACAAGTCATAACACAGTGAGAGACGTTAAGAGAATGCAGAACAAATTATTGCACCACCCCCCTTGGCTACTTTGGCTCGTTGTCTTAGAGACTCACTGAAAAACGGAATGAAAAAAAAACTTTGCCACAGCTTTGACATGCAGTACTTGTTACTGAAATACTACAGAAGGATTAATATGCCATAACTAATTGCTCTGGGGAACACGCAAGTCTGAGCCAGAACAGACATACAAGAGAAAACACTGGTACTTGACACTTTACACTAACTCAAAGACACTGACGTATACGCATACACATACATGCAAACAAACGAGAGAGTGCTCGACTGTGATGGGCAGTTAATGATTCATAGGGGGATTGGGGAAATATCAAAGACTTCACAGGCCACATCCCTCCTTCTTCCTTTATCTTGAGCATGTTCTCTGATCTTCTGTCTTTAATAATGTCTCAGACTTCAGCTGGCAGTTTTAAAGGGGTGATTTACATGGTATACGTAGTCATGGATGCTGTGACAATCTTAAGATGACAAACTATAAATACAACCCAGTGACCCCGACTCTATGATGTGCCACTCTGCCGAGGTAGAGATACATTCTAATTTTCTCTTTGTGAAGAGTGACAAAGTAAAAGACAGAGAGAGGGGGGTTGTTCCTCAGTGCCAGCCGTTTAAACAAGACCGTTGGAAGTTCGTTGTGTCATCCTAAACCAACGCCGTTTATCACCCTCTATAATTTTTTTTCTCTTCTGCTCTTTTCATTTAATGTCATCACTATGGGAACCGACAGCACCCTGGAAATCATTTTCAAAACAGCGTATTTGTTGAAAAGGGCCGATTGGGGGTGAAATATGTCTCTGGCACAGAGCAGGACATGGTGGCAGGGTCTGATGCATTAATAACCAGAGCTCCAGGAGGGGAGAGGGGGCCCAGCCCACCCTGTTCTCCACACACCAGAGGTCTTTGTCAGAGTGGGGCCATTGTAAAAAGTGCCCCTTTATTGCTTCTTCAGCCGCATATTGTCATGCCACGATGCACATATACTGTGCCTTTCTTGCTTTTTCATGTCTGAGATGGGGTTGATTTCTCAGAGTCGAAGGGGGGAAGAGAGAGAAACTCAACAGACCTGGTGGCACCTCATCTGAGTTTACTTTACCGCTTGCCTCTCTCTTGTAAAACTCTTTGTGTTATTGAACCAGACTTTCCTGCTTTATGGACATGCAGAATTAAATATGTCTTTAACTTGACATTCAGTGCCAAACTTGATCACCTTGGTCCAGTGTTTGTCAGCATGGCTGTATTGCTCCTCAGTTCCAGAGTGTGTTAATCAAACCGACGTTATGATGGCCACTGGCAAGCGCAGCTGCTTTAGAGGCAGTGCGCGTCTCTGTGCGGCTGGGGTGTAAAAGCTCACCTGGGCTCTGTCGTAGGCTTGGTTTTAGTGGCACAGACGTGGACTGGCATCTGGGAGCCTTATTTCCCACTCCTGTGAGGATGTCTCTGTTGGCGTCATTCACTTCAAGCCCACTTGTGACAAGAGCACCTCCTTATGAATTTTTTCAGCCAAGGACAGTGAGAGAGCTTTGCTGTGGTTGTAATCTAGTCTGTGCAGAACACTGACATAATTAAATTATTTAAAAATAAATAACCTTTTTGTTAAATATATAGTATAAAATTAAGAATTTACTACTGACTTTCTTTCTCCTATACAACAGGAAAAAATATTTTAGTAAAAACAATTCAGGTTTATTTTTTATTTTATTTTCAGCAGAAGAAAGAAAGTCATACAGGTTTGGAACAATATGATGGTAAGTTAACCATGATAGACTTTTCAGTTTTTGGTGAACTGTTCCTTTAATTAAATGTAATTTTGTTTAGCATCAGTATAAAGTGTAGATTGTAGTCTATTTCGGCTGGAGCAGTGCTTGTAACCTGAAAGATCTCTGCATTATTAATCAGCTTATTGATTTACAGGGACTTCTAACCCTATACTAAGCCTACCTGTGACCCTGCTGACCTTACTGATCTATCCAAACCTACAGGTTGCAATGGGAGATGTACATATTGGCATCTATAATAATTTAGGTATCAAGGGTCGAGGTTTAGACAATGTCTAAAATGATTGTTTTTTTGTTTTTTGATTTTAAAGTGTGTTAATGAAACCATCTCTATTAAAATAATTGGGTGTAGAACTTGAGCTTTAGTTGAGCCCAGCTGATCTGAATCACCTTACATAAAAAAAGAGATGATAAAGTGACAGCTGGTGCTGATGTAAATGTGGAAGAGAAAAAAAATCTAATTACCAACAAAAACAATAAAAACCACTGAAATTAAATTTAATTTCTTGTCACAGATATGTGTGAATAACTACTAAACCAACTACTCACTCCCTCACCCAGTGTTTAACTATTTGCACTGCTGATGTTTAAAACTGTAAGCTTTCCATTTTATAATGGCTTTTGCTTAATGAAAAGCTGGTGCAAAGACTAAAATACAAGTAGGCTTATATAAAATATATACCCCTGTTTATCAGTCTGCATTTCATCACCACCTCATTCCTTGTCACCTGCTGAAAAGCACACATTTGTGATGTTACCTTAATTTCCTCTATTAAATATTAAATTAGGTTGAGAAAAAAAATATTGCTATTTATGAGTGTTTCTTCATCTTGGGCACTTTTATATCCCAGTTATTATATATATATATATATATATATATATGTATATATATATATATATATATATATATATATATATATATATATATATGTGTGTGTGTGTGTGTGTGTGTGTGTGTGAATAAAAAAAAATAATAATAATGGATAATAAAATTAAAAAATTATAATTAAAAGTTTAATTAAAAGAATAAATAAAAAGATATTGAATAATAAAGGTGATATATATATATAATAATAATAATAATAATAATAATAATAATAATAATAATAATAATAATAATAATAATAATAATAATAATAATAATAATAATAAAACCCAGTAAAAAAGTGATACATGTTGGTACAAGTTGGTCAGTATGTTCAGTTAGGTGATATATATATATTTTTTTTTTTTTTTCTTTTCACATACTTTTAATGTACATTTTTTTTACCCTTGTTTCAGACTTTTGAACTAGGAGAATTCACTATATTATATAATCAAGGTATATGTCACTAGTGAACAGAATATTTTTATTGTGCGTTATTTCCACAATCAATCCACTGCAATTGTCAAATTACACAACATTTATAAAAATATTGTTTAAGGATATTTACCAATATGTTACAAGACAAACATTTCAAACGTTTTTTCCCCAAATGTTAAAAAAAATATTTCCACCACAGAATGATTAAAAAAACTGTAAATAATTTGAGATGTGGTAGAAACGACACAGATGTAGAAATGTTTACGACTTTTGGCATGCATGGGTTTTTAATGTTTCACTCCGGTATACTGTGCAACTGCTTTCATTTTGAAACAATAGTGCTTTTTTCATTTACATATCTTAAATCGGTATATTTAATCTGGCTCTGTCACTAAACTGATATGATATGTTCATTAGTTTGTATTCTAACATGTGCCAACCTCATTCTATTAGCGTAAACATGTTACGCTAATTAATTATATTAGCGCATTAAGTAGCTATCGTTGTATTTGCCTAAAAGCCTAACTCATTCTGTAGGTGAGAGCAAGGCCAAGCTACAATGTCATACTTACATTTTTATTCTGTGTAGCATAGGCTATTTGACCTAATTGATAATATGCTATTCCATAATCAAAACGATCCATCAGTTTATTAGCATGCTAACCAGTTCTGTCTGTGTTAGCTGTGCGTGTGAGAGTACAGCTGGTTGTAGTCTGTTCACTTGAGTCAATTATGCATAGACCAGGACTGTGCCACTGCTGTCAGATCATATGATGAATGGGGCAACTTGACAAGATGCTGAGGAGCAGAGGCCTCTGTGATAATTGGATTATTTACACACAAAAGCTCAAGAGAACGGTTCACGTAACATGCCCAACTCAGCGCTCGAGAGGAAGAGCCTTATAAAGATAGGAAGGACTTTAAGACTTTTAGCCAATTGCATAAAATAATCATTGCATGGAATGTCTTTTTTTTAAATAATACTTTATTATATTTCTTAGCTGTAACATATATTAAGATATTATTTGTCATAATATTTGAATATATTTTAATATTTAAATATTTAAACTTTTCCTATTTCAATTTGTTTGTATAAACAAAATAATAATACTATCTAATATTATTACATGTTAACCCAAACGTGTTTACTTTTGTCTTTGCATACATGTGTTTACTTCCTCTGTGCTGTTTGTGTCCCACAGCAGTACAAAGATTGTAAGCTTGCACTGAGATTTGCTGCCCATACCTTCATTTTGTTATGAAGCATGTCAGTTTTATTTTAGCCAATAAAAGTTTTTAATGCAGAGTGATTTTTAACATTGGATTAATATGTAAATTTACACCTGGCTCCCTGCTCTATGCCAGCTCATATGATATTTTTATGAGTTTGCTTTGAAAATGAACAGAGCCCCTGCAATATAGAGAGTGGTGTATTAAAAGGACAATGAACCAAGCTTGCCCTCAAAATATTAAATTGCAAATGTAATCAATCACCTAACGCTTGATCATTTTACTTCAATCTCATGGAATTTATGTAGCACACGGAGATCTTTGAGCAAGTGCTTTGAGCAGTTTAGTTACCAGAGTTTTCATGCAGTGTCTGTCTGATGCTGGCGGGAGACTGAGGCCATTGTAAAGCTGTCTGTGAAATAGGGTGGAGTACCTTCAGCCTGTCTGAGAGCAACTTGAGGAAATTCAGGGGAGTTTAGGAAGAGTCCAGTATGCTTGGCTGTAGTCTTGTCACATGACCTTAGTTACGTCTCTCCCAATGATAAGACAAAACACACACAAGCCTTGATGTGTTTGTGTGTGTGTTTAACTCAAAGAGTAAGTGGTCCCTGATGCTTTACCTAATTACCTGCATACGTAACTGTTTAATTTTTTAAAAAGTATATTCATCATTTAGTGCTTTGCATTACCATAGGACCATAGATAGGGAGTGTGCTTACATGCTGTTTCTCTAACTGCATAAATCCAATGGAAAATTCCTTGGGATTGTTTTTTATTAGGCTAATGTTCCCAGGAGCACAGTGCCCAATAAAAGGCAAACCAGATAAAAGAGAGAGAGAGAGGAATTAGAGGAGGATGAAAGCTGTAAAATTTTCCATATTATATTGTGAACTGCTATACTCACCTCTCTTAGTCCTACATCTGCCTCACCAAGGGCGAGAGGTCTCGAGGAGGAAGTGCCACTTCTGGTGGTTGTATTCTGTGTAGTCTGATGTTCAAATATCTTCTATTGAAATTGCTTTCTATGATTGGTTGAGAGGGGCAGCACAGATAAATAAGGCCCATTGTGGTGCGAAGGCAACCTGCCTGCATCACCACCCTCAGCCTTCACCCCCGCCCTCCGCTATTGCGTGTGTAGGAACCGCATGGTGAGTCCTAGTGGCTCGTAAAGAGAAGGCAGAAGAGACATTGAAATATCTGAGCCCGGCAAAGATAAACAAACTGAGGTATTCATTGCAGACTTTATGAGCTGTCCAAAGAATCCTGTCCTCTGTCAGAGCTACAGGAAAGAGAGAAAAGCTCAAGACTCAAAGCGTTTGGTCTCCAAATCAGTGTACGCCGTCTCACACACACACATGTACAAACACATCAACTGTACCCGAGCACCTCGCCGGTAAACAAATGCTCGCAAGTCACAGTTCCTTTCTCCAATACCCAAGTGAACGCACACACACACATAAAGTATGTCGACATGCAATAAGTAGTTTAATGAATGAATAGATAAATAGGCTGTACTTTTTCCCCATCTGAGAATTGGTTTTCTCTGGCCTCCTCTATAGAACCATCTGGATCCTTCCTTTTCAGAGTTCTCCGCACTGCCCAGATGCTTCTATTGTGATGCCCTCCAAATCTTAATAAGCAGTTAAAATATTTACCGAGGAAATCTTAATAAGCAGTTAAAATATTTACCGAGGCGCCTTTCTCTCCCACACCATTTCTTCCCCCTCGCTTTTCTTTTTTTTATCGTTATTATTATTATTTACACCTTTTCAGGGACAAAAAAATGGAGATGTCCACTAAATGTGATTGATTGGGCCTAAAAATGGCCATTATTGCCATTAAGACCCACATGTCAGCTGCTGCCTTTGTGCCGGCTGTATCTCTAAGCTAACCACTGATCCATGAGAGGAGGTGGGGGAAGAATGTACTGCCCTGAAAGAAATGCCCATTTCTCTATGGATCCTGCTTGATTCAAAATACAGCTGCGAGGAGGAGGAGGAGACTTATAGAGAGAGAGCGAGGGAGAAAGAGAAAGAAAGGAGAAAGTTTAAGAAAGGGGGTAAGGAGTGAGACTTTTTCTTCACAGCATACAAAAAAAAGGCTTTTGACAAAAAGATTAATAACTCTGGCTAGCTAATCAAAATTCAACACAGTGATAAGCTTTGCAGCTCTTTCCCCTCCTCTCTCTCTCTCTCTCTCTTTCTCTCTCGCTCTAATGTATTCATGTGTTTCGCGTGTAAGACGTAATTAAATTTTCTCCACACATATGAGTAATAGAGCATGGAATGCCGAAAGAGTTGGTGGGGCAACCGTGTAGGTTGTCTAAATCGTTCTTTTGTTTGCCTTTTTTTTCTTCTTAAAATTGTTTGTTAAAAAAAAAAAACATACAAAAAGTTTGAGTAAGAGTGCCTGAAGGGCAGGGCTGTTACAGAGACACATAGACTCACTGGCTGTTCTCTAGGTAGCACAATATAATGTACAACAGCAGGTGTTCAGCATGCAGGGATGTTGAAACGGGAGCTAACATGTATTCCGCTGCTTATGTGGGTCATGACAGTGTGTGTGTGGGTCGTGTGTGTGTTTTTAAAAAATGAAATTTAAGTATTAAAATTGCATTAATTTGTTTAAGTTAATGAATAGAAATTTCCCTTTATGAATATCTCATCACTTTGGTTTTCTGCTTGTGTTTATTGATAAGTCTATGATAAAGTACCCTTAAAAGGTTAGAGATGTGCTGTATGCTGTGTATACTTACTCAGAGCACATTCATTCTGTTCCTGCGATGTGACAGATATTTGCACAGCAGTTCTGGGCATGTTGTGTATATTGAGTGCACTTAACACATTTACCTAACATTTATCATTCTGATGACATGGGCAATGAACGTAGATGAACGATGCCATTTCTGACCTAATGAATCACCGTGCGCATACACACAAACTCACACACACACAACTTCTAAGTTGCACTTCCTGTGCACTAAGTGCTTGCACATTTTCACATCATGACACAAATATTTTGTGTGTGCGAGAGACTGTGTGTGGTGTCAGTCTGAAAGCTTCTATTAAGAAATATGTTTTGCGGGCATTGTTAAAAGCAGGAAATAACATTTAAACAACTTTGCCCATACCTGCATATCAGCTTTATCTCAGCCATATCCTCTTTATTCATATCAGCATTATTTTTTAGAGTTAATTTATACATTAACATTTAGAACTATTAACTTAAGTCATTTGCATTTATTTATTTATTTATTTATTTTTGCAGCCAAATGAGACTTATATTATAATATTATGTCCTAAAATGGGTGAAAGAGTGAACACAAATATAAAAAAGAGAGAAAAGGGGGAAAAATAAAACGGGTACATGTCTCCACAAGTTATAATGATTACTAAAGCACATGATTACTATTTTATTTTATTTTATTGTTGTTTTATTTAATTTATTTAATTTTGTTATATTTAATTATATTTATTATTTTATTTTATTAATTTATTTTATTTGTGAACTTTTAGCCAGTTCATAATAAATAGAAAGAACTGTTAAACAACAGCAGCTCTGTCACTTGTGTATCAAGGTCACGCGTGGGTTTGCTTGGTAATTATTAATACGGATATTTTATTTTTTGTTTGCACTTTGAAATTTGTTTTAAAATTGTTTATTGCACTTTGAACTGTGCGTAAGATACACTCAATGTAATCAGGGAATCTGTATGAAAGTTCACAGAAACACAGCTACTACCAGATTTGTGTCCCTCTTTATCAGATTTGACGTATTTTCATCTCATAATATATATACATATATATAGACCCGTATGAGTCCCACTTTATATTAAGTGGCTTTAAGTACTATGTACTTACATCGAAAAATAAGTACAATGTACTTATTGTGTTGATATTGTATTGTAAAACACTTGTGCTGCTATTGAGGTGTGATACGGGTAAGGTTAGGGACAGGTTTGGTGGTATGGGTTTGTTTAAGGTTGGGTTAAGATGTAAAATGTAAAAACATGTATGTACACAATAAGTCAATTGTATCAAATTATTCATTTCAATGTTAGTACATAGTACTTAAAGCCACTTAATATAAAGTGGGACCTCTGAATGATATTTAATAACATAAAAACCTGTGAATTTGGATTATCCCCGCATCTAAAGTGATGTACAATAGGTTTGTTGTTAGGCCAGTGCTGATTTAAGTGTTTTGCTCAGTGGGCCATGCAGTGTGACCTCTGTGACCCTGTAGTTGCTCACTCTCCCCACCTTTTAGCAGCTCAAGACTCAAAGCACCACCCACCAACATTTCAATCCTTTTATTGGTTGTCACTATTACTATTACTGTAAATTCAGCCATCCAAGCAGTTTTGTTTTTCTGACCGGACTGTAGAGGTAACAGACACTATGTAGTACATGCAATGTGCACTGTGCTGCCCTTACAGGCCCTTCTAATCCAGTGTCTAAGGTGATTTCTGAGGGATGTCCAGGAGTTATCTAACAAATATGGAGCTGGGAGCAGAGAGGACAGCGGTCATCCATCTCTCTATCGCTCTGCTTTACTCATCTGTCTTCTTTCTCTCTTTCATTCACTCCATTAATCCCAGCTGATGGGGTTTGGACTGTTTTTAGCCTAATGTCAGCATTTGCAAAGACTACTGCTGCTTGACAGAATGTGCAGTATGACTGAGTTGAGGTGATTTGAGGCGCAGTCAAGCTGTCACAGATCAATCTATACACGTTTCTCAGTTCAGGGGTGTACCAGTGATCTGAAAAGCTTAGTTTATGAATATTAATTAGGTGATGTAACATTTGTTCAGTAGTCCTCCTATAGGAATTGATTAAAGGCTGGTTAATGGGATCTAGCCATAGTAAGATTACTGCATTTCTTTAGTCCATTATAGATGTAACCAACTGGCAAAGGCTCTTAAATGGTTAAAAAAAAATTGTTTTTATAAGGCTGCCAAATTTTATTTAATTTATTTATTTATTTTTAATAAAAGTGAGTAAAGACAGAATCAAGTACTACTGCTATTATAAAATGCACTTTTTGTTGTTGTTGTTGTTGTTGTTGTTTTACAGGAAATATCTGCTGCTGTTTACAGAAACCAGCAGCAGATATTTCCTGTAAAACAAAAACAAAAAAGTGCATTTTATAATAGCAGTATTTTTTGTATTATTATTATTAAGGAAACATCTTCTGGCCTACATAGGTAGCAAACTAAAGAACACAATGATTTCTTTCTTTCTTTTAAGTTTGTTCCAAAAATATTCAAATCAAAAGGAGCCACATACTGTACCTAAAGACATGTTTCTCTAATTCGAAGAGAAAGAAAACAACTTGTGTAGTCAAGTAAATGTACAAGGATGTGGTATAGAGAGAGATTGTGTCGATGAATTATTCTCATTACATCATATCTTTACTCAGCTGGTGAAGTTTCGATGTGCCAAGGGCCACCCGCTTTTATTTACACCGCTGGCTTCTGCGCTCTTCCACTGGAGAGGAGAATCCTGCTCTACCTGCACTGAGATCTGTCTCAGGATGAGGCCTCAATCACTCTTTCATTTTATCTTGCTTTTTCAACGGTCTCGCTCTCTCTCTCCCTTTGTCTCTTTCTTTTTTTTCCCCCTCACTAAACCTCCCCCACTATCACTCTTCATCCTTGGTTAGTCTGAGTGCTCTTTCTGAGCATAGGCAGTAACAGTTTGTTTTAGTTATCTGACGTTGTGGTGCCGTTGCATAGAGGTTATCTTCTCACTCTCTCTGCGGATCGCATTACTGCCTGCACCGGGCCCTGACCCAACGCAGAGTTCACCTTAGAATCTGATTCTTATCATTACCTCTGTGATAAATAGAGCGGGCTTACTATGAGATTAGTCTCTTTCTCTTTCCCACACATACACACACACGCACTCCTCCGTCCTAGAGCTGGGCTGTCATCACTGCACTCTCAAAAGGAAGACACACACTCCCTTGGTTCCTCTTCAGATTTTGGGACTTTAGAGAAAAAAAGGTGGAAAACACACTCATTCCCTGGTGTCCGCTCTCAGATCCCGCAGGTATCAACATAAAGCCTCGATCATTGCCACTGAGTCACACGACAAGTCAAGCTCTGACAAGTGCTCTGGAGGAATCGATTTTTCACACGAAGATTATCACTTGTGTTTCTGAGAGAGAAAGTGAGAGTTTGATACTTTCTGATGAGTTCTTCCAATACAAAAGGTGACGTGTCACATGCACTCACAAAATATCTGTCATCTCCCATCTGCCACTTTAATTGAGTCATTTGAATACCGTATGGTTTTGCATAGGGATGTGCTGGTTAAGTCATCCCATTTGTGTAGATTGTGTGTGTGTGTGTGTGTGTGTGTGTGTGTGTGTGTGTATGTGTGTGTGTGTGTGTGTGTGTGTGTGTGTGTGTGTGTGTGTGTGTGTGTGTGTGTGTGTGTGGAGGGTAAAATATATAAGAGGTGTATTGGTCCTCTTTGACTACTCTGTCTCAGCTGAATCGGTCTTCTTTGATTGATTGGTCTCTAAGCATGCTCTTTCACACACACACACACACACACACACACACACACACACACACACACACACACACACACACACACACACACACACACACACACACACACACACACACACACACACTCACACACACACACACACACACACACATACACACACACACACACACACACACACACACACACACACACACACATTCTATGACTCCATTCTGGCAAATATGGAATTCATCAATGATGTTCCCTGCAGATCCCTCATCCTTGAGGGGTCAAAGGTTAAACTGGAACCATGATAAAAAGAGCTCAAGGGCAAGATTAGGGTCTGGAGCTGTTACACACACTCACATGTGTGCACACAAATGCCCCACAGACAGTCTCTCTCTCTCTCTCTCTCTCTCTCTCTCTCTCTCTCTCTCTCTCTCTCTCTCTCTCTCTCTCTCTCTCTCTCTCTCTCTCTCTCTCTCTCTCTCTCTCTCTCTCTCTCTCTCTCTCTCTCTCTCTCTCTCTCACACACACACACACACACACACAGCAGCTGGGCCCACTCAGCTGGCAGTTTTAATACAAGCCTGATTGAGTGTGTTAGTGCTCTGATGCATCTGCCTTATGAAACAAATGTCACAATACCTGCCCAATGTCCTGATAAATCTATCTATCTATCTATCTATCTATCTATCTATCTATCTATCTATCTATCTATCTATCTATCTATCTATCTATCTATCTATCTATCTATCTATCTATCTATCTATCTATCTATCTGTCTATCTGTCTGTCTGTCTGTCTGTCTGTCTGTCTGTCTGTCTATCTATCTGTCGTTCTGTCTGTCTGTCAAACTACCATTCTATCATTCCATTGTTCGTTCTGTTATCTGTCTATCTGTCTGTCTGTTATAATATTGTTCATTTTATCGTACATTCTGTTTTATATCTATCTGTGTGTCTATCTGTCTCTCTGTCTGTCTGTCTATCGTTCTATCTCTCGTACTATCGTTATATCGTTCGTTCTGTTTTCTATCTGTCTGTCTATCGATTTGTCTGTCAGTCATTCTGTTTTTCTCTGTGTCTGTTCTATTGTTCTATCGTTCTGTATATCGTTCTATTATATATATATATATATATATATATATATATATATATATATATAATATATAATATAATCTGTTGTATCTCTATATCTACACTGTAAAAAATAAAACCGTAATTTTTACGGTAAAAAAAACGGCAGCTGTGGTTGCCAGAACTTTACCGTCAAAAGTACGGTAGCAACGTTATTGGTTTTACAGACTTAACTTAAAATTTACAATAATAAACCGTATTTTATTATCTGATATAATGTTAATTTACAGACCTATTGAAGTATTAATTTCTGTTTTGTAACATTGTAATACCCTGACAACCAACAATCATCACAGCAGTGATGTGAGTCACATGATAAATCAAAGCTCATCACAAGCAATCTTCCACAAGAAAGTTAATACTAATATATAGAAGTTGCACAGTGTCATTCGCACAAACATTAAACACCATCATGGTAACACACATGAAATTTTAAAAATGCAATAAACATTAATTTAACAACATTAAATGTAACATAAAACCCTAATGTACATAACTGATTAGAAAAAAACTAAGAAAACAATGAAGAAACAGTTAATCCAACAAAAATACTTCAAATGTGAAGTGTCACGCAGGGAATTGTGGGAATATCAATTTACGTTTTTTCACTGTAAATTTTACAATGAGTTTTCTTTTTCACTTTCAAAAACTGTAAATTTAACGGTATTTTACAGTAAAATTACATTAAATGTACCATTAGATCTATCACAGTTATTTACCGTATATAGTAAGGAAACTTTCTGTTAACCAATTAACGGGTTTGCACTGTAGCATTTTTACAGTCTTTTACCGTTAAAATCACGATCATTTTTTACAGTGTATCTATCTATCTATCTATCTATCTATCTATCTATCTATCTATCTATCTATCTCTGTCATTTTCTCCTATTCTCATTCTTTAAGTGCTGTATATGTTTGGGTACCCACTAGGCTGGGCCAGGCCCTTTGACCTCTGAAGGCTAAGCCCAATTTGGTCTAATTATTAGCCAAAATGACAAATTTTATGTCCTTTCAAAAACCTTCATATAACAGGCTGCATCTCCCCGTAGCATGTTTGGACAGCGAACTAGTCCTTTAACGATGAAAGATACACTACACTGCTCCTCGGAGAACAATCATTCCCATAATCCCCTACTGTGTTGTGACCTTTTGCCCTATCTGTGGATGCAGGATGGAGGGATCTATAAGTTGATTTGGAAGTGGTCAGTGCAGTGGCCAGTGTTGAGCGAGGGTGACCACTGTTGTTGCCTAGATGTGAGTTCTGTTTGCAGAGTAAACATACGTCACACGGATTATCCCAGTTTGGAATGACCCTGTTTTAACACTCAGCTTCTGTATAAAACTGTAGGACAAGAAAAAGAAAAGACGATCATGTACAAGTTTTAGTTGTAAAAATGTTCTGTCTGTGACTGTGTGTGTGTGTGTGTGTGTGTGTGCTCTGAACATACAGGAGCAGTTAGTTGCCAAACACCTGCTCTGACTGAAGCATCCATAGGCTGGAGATCTGTTCCTGTCGTTTATTTTTTACACTTCTTCCAAATGGGCTGCTGTCTTTACAAGCAAGGTGATAATCCCACTTTTTATAGCTGTTAAGATTGCAAACTGGCCTGCTTTTGGAGTGTTAAAACCAATGACTGGGATCTGGAAGACAGGAGATCTCTAAACAGCAGTCGCCACAGCCGCTCTGAGCGAGGCCTATGTCTCAGCCAAGATGGATTAAGTCCTAACCTCATCTTTACAGTGAGATTTAGCACAGGAAACATGAGATTGGTGAGATGGAGAATTTATTTTGTGTAGAGATTCTAAAAAAAAAAAAAAATTGAAGACAAATAAGATCCCCATATCTTAAATATCCATAAGGAACAGGAGGAAGAGCTGAGTGATACAGACTGAAAGCCATTGTTTGTCTGCATGTTGTTTTTGTGTGAGGTCGTATATTGATGTAACCTCTTATCAGAGCAAGGCAGGTCAGTTTCATCTGAACAGCATTAAATGGAGCCTTTCATACGTGTACCTCAAATACAAATACGCTTCATTCAAGGCCAAATTGTTTTCCATGAAAAACTGATAAAAAAAAATGTGTTCATCACTGTGCAAACATTGACCATTATTTACATCTGTAAGGCAAAAAAAATCCATTTTGGGTGGAAGGAGCAAGGATTGATGGCTTATAGCTGACAGGGCGTGGGAGGAGTGTTTCATGTGGTCGGGCTACTTGTTACTAAATATCTTTCTCACCCTTTCTGTTGTGCTCTCTCTCTTTCTTACCGTGAGCATGGAATAATATCACAAGTTAAGTTTATTAACTTTCCTGGTAGATGATTTCAGACCGGCTCAAGGTCTACTAGACATACAGGAGAAACACAGATGGGAAAATTCCCAGAATTCCAGAAATGTTAGTAGTTATGACCTCAGTGAATAAAAAGCTAGTAACAATTCTAGGTCTTACTGTAAACAGTACAATGCTGGAATCACACACAATGCAGTGTGGTCATTCAGTCATCAAATATTATGTTAGAGTAATATTGTTTTGCCAGATGTTCTTGCTGTTTTACCCCTTATATTTACAGAAAACTAGATAATTAGCACGCATTTTTACAGGAAGTTGTGTATATTTGTCACAACAAGAGAACTGACTCATACCACAGCTTTTAAACATTATGTGTGGAAGTGATTCACATAACTTAAATAAGCACTTATTTCTGGAAAATCCTGTTTTTATGGTAAGCATACAGTAAGTACATAGGTGTAAGTTTTACAAGTATTTTTTTATGACTTTGTATTTTGAGGTAATTTTTTATTTACTTTAAGGGAAAAAAATCTAAATTATATTTTTAGATTTGAATAAATATAAATTATGTTAAAGTGCTCCTATGCTACTTTAAAGGTTGTTTTGCTGGTCTCCTACAACAGGTTTACATGCATCAAAGGTAAAAACAAACACTTCTCATCATATGCATTGCACATCACCTCATTTCACAAAGAGTCTGAAAACAGTTCTACCAGAAAGACTCGGGAGAATAAACACTGTAACAATTATACATTTATTGACAGCCCAGCAAGCAATAAAGTACTTTGGTGGGGAGGATGGAGGTAAATGGAAGCGTCAGCATCTGCGAACTCAGACATGTGTAAGTACCTATCTTATATACCACGAGTATTAGAACACGATTGGATAGATGAGAAGGTAATGAGTGACGTAACAATTGAGTCTTCCCGGCAGAACTTATGCTAGAGCTTAATTTCTTTCGAAGATTCAGTCTCTCTAAACCTCTCCTTTCCAAGAGCCTAGTCCGGTCTGATTGGTCAGACGACCCAGTCTGTTGTGATTGGTCCACCACTTACAGCGTGAGTCTGAAACTAAACACTTCTCACCATATCCTAGTGTCAGCTCCGGAGGCTTTCTCAGCGCTTGATACACTGTGATATGAATGATGCCGCCTTTTTCCCCCGTATCAATTCCAGTGCAAAGTGCATAAAAGTGAATTGACAGTGCAGAAAACAGCGCCATATTGACAACACAAACCAAACTCTTCCAGGCCTCAGCTACAACTACAGTGTTTGAGGGTGTGTCAAAGTAGATGTCATTTGTGGGCAGCGAATGAAGACCATAGACTGGCGTTATGCACCTTTGTTACGTTGTTACGTTGTTACGTAACAGGAAGGGAGGCGGGAATTGCTGACGACTCGTTTTAGCAGTTCAGAATCGATTCTTTCCTTTAGGAGACAATAACTTTATTTGTCATGCACTTTGATCTTTAAAACTTTGCAGACCTGTTACAGTACATTCACAAACACCTATTACACACTGTATTAGAGGTAATATTTGAAAAATCATAATACGGGACTTTAAAACTTTGATTAAATATAATATTACAATTTAAAGAAAAGCTTTTAATAAGATGCAGAGAGTACTTTTAACTTTTAATAGTTGGGTCATATTTTTAAACTTCCATCATCATCATCCCAGGATGCCAGGGTTGGATCTATAGTATCTTGTTCTTGTCAGTGTCAGATAGAGCCTGCATGTTTAGCCTGCCTGTTCCCAGCTGGAGGAACTGGCTGATCAGAGCAGACAGGTGTTCACAACACAAGCACAAAGGCACTGCCATTGATGACTACATGTGCCAGGCACACACAAATATCTATAAAATAGATCCCTTGCTAGCGAAAATAGATAAGGTCAGGCGGTGTGGAAAAAAGAAAAGAAAGAAATCTATACGGCAATGATGCTAAGAAAAAACACTGTTAGGCAGATTTGATGGTATGCAGCAAGAACCTTTCTAATCAGCGAGAATCTATGAGAGTTGCAGTGGGTGTTTGTGCACACTAGCGTGGAAGCTAAAAGCCACAGAGGTATCATAGTTTTAAGTTTGTGTGGAAGTGTGTGTTTGTAGGCAATAGCGTGTCAGGAAAAAGCCACAAAGCCATTGTCACCCCCATAGAATAGCCAACTCACTATGTGCTGAATGAGTTCTGTGTTTTATGACGTTCAAAAAGTCTCAAATAAGTCTTCATGCTATATACTAGTATGTGGATACTGATCATTTCAGCGGTCAGAGATATAGTTGAAGACTAAAGATACATAATGCAGCGATCTCAAGCTTTGTAATTTTCTGTATTGCATGATCTTTCACTTAAAGATTCTTAAATTTTAGTAAATTAAGAAAGAGGGGACGAAAGAGAGAGAGATAAATGTAGATTGCTCTTTCCCAAGCATTTCTAAGATTCATTATGTGCATAACTTACTTAATAGCATTCCATTCATGCTGGCTAGGCGCTGTCTTCCCTACATGCACTGCAAAGCCTTTATGTTCTCTTGCAATGAAGGAGAGGGGGATGAATGGAGGCTGGGAGGGAGGGAGAGAGGGTGTAAGTGGGAATAAAAAACATTTTTAGACATTAAGCTTAGTACATTTTTAACATGAAACAAGCTCCAAAAGTGGGGGAGAAATGTGCTATTTGAATTTTGATGCACACACACATGCACAGAGAAACACATGAATATAACGAGAAGGGCACATTATGTTTTTTGGAAATAAAGCTTGGGGTGAACAAAAAAATGTCGTAATAAAGGGGAAGCCACCGCAAACAGAGCTGATTAATCCCCCGCTCCCTTCCTTTTTCTGTCTTTCGTTCTCTCTCTCTTTAACACACACATACCTCTGAAATGGTTGAAAATTATTCAGCGCAAGCTGTGGAGCTTTTGGCTGTGTTTAGAGCAAATGTAATTATGGTCTTGGGTAAGCAGCCTTCTTTTCTCTGCCTCTCTCTGCCCCACACTTCACTACCTGATGATGTCATTGGCCTTTGTGAGATCGTAGCAACTTTTCAAATCAACTGCTCACCGTGACCTTTTCTTTCTCTAAAGTGCTTATCTTCTTTACCTCCATTTCTTGCTCTCTCTCTTTTCCCCTCAACCATTTATCTTAATGGAAGTCCTTAAATAGTGTATTAGGTCACCGATATTGCCCTCACATTTTAATGACCTGATCGAGCCTGTTGAGGTTCCGTGAAATGTGAAATGTAATGTGAAAAGTTTTCACATTTCAGAAGCTATCATTACGCAAATAACATTATTCCAATTTTGCATTCATTATATTTACTTAAAATAAGTTACACCCACTGAGTTTTTCTGTAGTGAAGCTGGTATATAGATATGGAGTATAAGTGCATTTTGTTGCCATTATAAATTTTCCAGTACGTCAAAGGAATGCAAAAATCTGGAAAACAAATGTTGTGACAATTGGTCTGTTAGTCTGGAGAGATTTAAAGAGCGTCTGCCTGTTCAGTCAGCGGTTTAAACATATCACACACATCTGCCCATTAAACCAGCGGTTGAACCATATCACACACATGCTTGGAACAGCATTCCAACCCATCTCGATTAAACATAGGCCATATACTAGAGTGTGTGTTAATGGCAAATACAGAATATTACAGAACATAGGCTAGATTTAATCATGTAAATTATATTAAGCTCATAATATTATCTCAGTACAGAATAGTTTAATCTAAAAACCATGGCAAGATCATTTCCCAACAGTGCTTACGTTTTACATAAATAACGGACCAAACAGACAGTGACAGTGAATGGTATAGTTCTTTTCAGTGTATACACTGTATATGGCCCTTTAACATCCATTCATTCATCTGTTCTCATCTCTCTCTCTCTCTCTCTCTCTCTCTCTCTCTCTCTCTCTCTCTCTCTCTCTCTCTCTCAGCCCCCACCTTTACAACCTTCCCACTCCCTTTCTTTTTCTTGTTCATCTCTTCCCAGAAAGAGCGATAAAAGACCTCCTATGTTACTAATTTGGCTTGCAGTTTATTAGTGATACTATTATCAGAGGGGCTCTATTCTTGTCTGTCGAACCGTGTGTGAGCGGGAGACAGCATACAGCTTTCACCGCTATCCATAACTTAGACAGGCCAGTTATATACCCTCTTTTGTGCTCCTCTTTCCTCTCTTATCCTCCTCAGCACAGACACCCCTTTTTTCTTTTTTTTTAATTGTCTTTAGTACTTTTATGTTTTTAATATAATGTGACATTTTGCACAGAAAATAAATGTGTTTTTAATAAATTCTAAATAGATGTTAATTAAGATCATAATGTGGGGATGGGGTGCAAATTAAGCACAATATGCTGTGACACAACTATATGACATTTGACTGCATTTAATACTTGTACCTTCAGTTGACTGTTTGTTTGTTTGTTTGTTTGTTTGTTTGTTTGTTTGTTTGTTTGTTTGTTTGTTTTTTACCACAGATAGCCTATAGTTTGTTGTATTATTATCATTTTCGTTTGTGATTTTTTTTTATAATTTATATTTAATAAAATATATTCATATTTAATAATTGTTTATATTTAATTGTATACATTTTTTAACAGTACAAGCATACATACAGGCCTATAGAATGGTGCGCAAGTAAACAATAAGGTATGAGAGGCTGTACTGTATCGTGAATAAGTCACGGTTGAAGGGCGTTGCACTATGGACTGCCAAAGCTGACTTAATTAAAAATAAATAAATACATAAATAAATATACGAAGAAATGTAAAAAAGCAAAAATACATAAATAAATACATAAATAAATATACAAAGAAATGTAAAAAAGTACAAATAAATGAGTATTTATACATTTATTTCCTTATTTATGTATAATTGTATTTTTTCACACATTAATTTATTTTTTATTTATACATTTATTCATTTATTTATTTCCACTTTTATTTATTTCCACATTCATTTATGTATATATGTTTTTATGTCTACATTTATTTATTTTCACATTTATTTATTTCTACTTTTATTTATTTCCACATTTATTTATTTCTACATTTATTTATTTCTACATTTCTTTGTCCGTATGCTAATGAGGGTGGCGTGTTTAACCTCAGACATCAACAATCGATCTCAGAGTGGCAGTGCTGAAGCTTTGAGGCCACAGTGACACCTTGTGGTGTGTGACCAAAGGAAACGCAATGCTGTGCGGACAATTTAAGTCATGTAGGCTATATCACCCTAACTGTATGTAGGGTAGGCTATATAGGGTTAACACACATAGCACACATGAACAGAAACTGCACTTCAACGGGTCTGATAGCAGACACTTGGACATGGAAGCGCATGAAAGTATCCACTATTAATAACAATGTAAACGCGGTGGATAGGGCTGATAAGAGCTTGCGTTTATTGTCGATGAGACTCGCACACCAGCGCAGAACGCGGAGAGAAACCAGCGCACATTTCAATGACTCCTACGCAAGCATATTGATCAATGAGTTTGAAACGCAACTCAATACACGGTTTACATTCGCGTTTCATAATTTCGTATGCATAACAGGTGACAATTCAAATGCTTAAAACACAACCCATATTAGTGCCACCTAATGGCTGTTTTAGTTTCATATTTAAACATACAATTTAATTGATTCCATCATTTCATATTCTATATTCATTTATTTTTAACATTAATCTCATAACGACTTTTATGCAATTGTAATTGCAGTGTAAAAGCATTCTCCTCTGTATTAAGATTTTGACTTTTAATGACTTAATGACTTTTGTTAATTTTATTTTACTGATAACAGCCATAGTGCCTTATTATAATTATAACTGAGTAGTTTATCGATTAATATTAAAAACTTGACACATATGATGATGTATAGCCTACCTATTTAATAAGGTTTGGGTAGATATAAAATCAATTTATAGGGGGAAATATCACCACGACCATGGGCACGACAGGTGCTGTTTGAATGGGCATGATGATGCTTCTGTCCTCCACTGCATGGGGTGAGATGCGTGGCTCACTAGCTGCGTTTACATGAGCCCCTTTTGTTTGATTTAAGAATAATTACAAATTGATCACTTGTGATTAATCAGTATCTAAGAGCAGCATCTATGACATATGGGTTGTGTTTAAGCATTTTAATTGTCACCTGTTATGCATACAAAATTATGAAACGCGAATGTAAACCGTGTATTGAGTCGCGTTTCAAACTCATTGATCAATATGCTTGCGTAGGAGTCAGTGAAATGTGCGCTGGTTTCTCTCCGCGTTCTGCGCTGGTGTGCGAGTCTCATCGACAATAAACGCAAGCTCTTATCAGCCCTATCCACCGCGTTTACATTGTTATTAATAGTGGATACTTTCATGCGCTTCCATGTCCAAGTGTTTGCTATCAGACCCGTTGAAGTGCAGTTTCTGTTCATGTGTGCTATGTGTGTTAACCCTATATAGCCTACCCTACATACAGTTAGGGTGATATAGCCTACATGACTTAAAATGTGATATTGTCCGCACACCTCTTGCGTTTCGTTTGGTCACACACCACAAGATGTCACTGTGGCCTAAAAGCTTCAGCACTGCCACTCTGAGCTCCATTGCTGATGTCTGAGGTAAAACACGCCCCCCTCATTAGCATACGGACAAAGAAATGTAGAAATAAATAAATGTAGAAATAAATAAATGTGAAAATAAATAAATGTAGACATAAAAACATATATACATAAATGAATGTGGAAATAAATAAAAGTGGAAATAAATAAATGAATAAATGTATAAATATAAAAATAAATAAATGTGTGAAAAAATACAATTATACATAAATAAGGAAATAAAAGTATAAATACTCATTTATTTGTACTTTTTTTACATTTCTTTGTATATTTATTTATGTATTTATTTATGTATTTTTGCTTTTTTACATTTCTTCGTATATTTATTTATGTATTTATTTATTTTTAATTAAGTCAGCTTTGGCATTCCATATTGCACGACACAAAGCGGAGCACCTTATTGCTATAAAACGGTTACATTATTTAGTTACATTATTTCGCCATTAGATGGCGGCAAAGACTCTCTTTATGAAAGAGTCAGTCAGAGAAGACCTTTATATTGAAAGGACTGAAACTTGTTGCTGTGAACATGGATAAGCAAGACGCAAATGACTAACGTGTCAGGGCACGGAAAACCCCTTAACTGTTAAACGGTCAAGATATCGCAGCGGACATTCAAACGGATATTCTTATTACAAATATAGGACTGACCTGAAGGAAAATGCTATATCTACTGTAAATGCAGGTGCACTCACTTACTCGATCTCTCACAATACTAGCTTCAATGAACAACATCAATGATTTGTTCAAATATTTGAATGACTGAATGCGCAGTAGGCCTACATACCTCCTTGCCTACTAAATATTTACTCTTAAACAGTATGCACACAGCGTCAACTACTTTGAATACTAATTAAGCGTTTTGGGCATGAACATGTAAATTACATACAATAAAAGGATTGACTATGAAAAATGACACAGAATAGTGATTAAAGTAAATAAATAAATGTAAATAAATAAATATCTGACGCTGGTAGGTCTCATGATAATGACAGCATGGCGAATGTAGAATGTCCAGATTACACTTATAATAGACTTACTCATACTATATAGAATGCACATTTTTTAGCGGTCGTGGAGTAATTATTTATTCAAAATAAGTACCTACTCAAGAGAGTATGCTATTTTGGACACAGCCGACTGTAACCCTTGTTCCGTGAGAAGGGAACGAGACACTGCGTCGTTGAAAACAACTCTTTGGGGACGCGCCTCTGAAGTATGAATGAAACTAATCCAATCCTGATTGGTGTTGTGTCATGACGTAACATGTGACAGCATAACCGGATACATAAAAGTGACGCCGACACACACACATTAGCCTCGCGATGAAGCAAGCCGCTCCTAGGCACCAAGGGGCGTGGCAAAACAACGCAGTGTCTCGTTCCCTTCTCAGGGAACAAGGGTTACAGTCGTAACCCGAGATGTTCCCTTTCGAGGGAATTTGCACTGCGTCGTTGAAAACGACTCTCTGGGGAACGAATGCCCACTATGCCATGCACCAAAAAGGCCTGCCCTAGAGTGAAACTGAACACAGGCACAAAGCTAGGATGAGAGCACTCATGCACCAGGCGTACTAGGGAGGTGCAGACTATACAATCTGATAAAAGTGTGCGGGGTAGCCCAACCGGCTGCCTCACAGATCTCCTGGAGGGGCACTCCCGAGAGGAGGGCCCTAGAGGACGCCATGCCTCTAGTAGAATGAGCCCTTAAGGCCAAAGGTGGAGATAAATTGCGCACCTTGTAGGCCGAGACAATAGCCTGAACAATTCAATTACTAATGGTTTGTTTGGATGCCGGGAGCCCCTTCTTAGGTGACCCAAAACACACTAATAGTTGGTCCGACCTCCACCAAGAAGAGGACCTCTAACATAGCCAGGTCTCAGGTGCAGGATGGCCTTAACTCCGCCGGGGGCAAACTCCAAACAGGCTGGCGTTACTACCAGGGCTTGAAGATCGCCCACCCTCTTAAGAGAAGTAATAGCTAAGAGAAAAGCCATCTTGAATGTGAGGTCCTTGGGCAAAGCCGACTGAAGGGGTTCGAAGGGAGCCAGGGATAGCCCTTCGAGAACCACCACCAGGTGTCAGGAAGGAACCCTGACACCTGATTGTCGGTCTCATCCTCCATGTACCACGGAGAAAACGAATGACCAGTTGGTGCCTCCCCAAAGGCCCATCGCTCAGTGGTGCATGAAAAGTTGCAATGGCAGCCACGTACACCTTAAGTGTGGACGGGGAGAGACCTGCAGAGAAACGATCTTGGAGAAACTCCAGAATTGAAGCCACCGGGCAGTTAACTAGATCTAACTCATGTTCTCTACACCAAGTTGAAAAGACATTCCACTTGAAGCCATATAATCTCCTAGCGGACAGAGCCCTAGAGCTAAGTATGGTTTCAACCACCCCGGCTGATAGACCAGCATTCAGGTACTGGACCCCCTCAGGGGCCAGACCCACAGTTTCCACAGCTTCGGGCGTGGGTGGAATATTGTGCCCTCCGCCTGAGACAACAGATCCCTCCTCAGAGGAATCTGCCATGGCGTAGCTATCAGGAGTGATATTATGTCTGAAAACCATCACACTCACTCAGGCCGGCCACAATTGGGCTACCAAAAGTAGACTGCTGCCCTCCTGACGGACCCTCTCCAGGACTCCCGGAAGCAGAGCGATCGGGGGGAAAGCATACAGGCGTAGCCTTGGCCAGGCCTGTACCATGGCATCCAGCCCCAGCGGGTGTGAGGGAGAACCAGAGTGAACAGTGAGACGTCTCTCAAGACGCAAACAGATCCACTTCCATTGGTCCAAAACCTCTCCCATATCAACTTCACCACATCTGAGTGAAGTCTCCATTCCCCGGGCCTCAGCCCCTGCCTAGACAGGATGTCTGCTCCCTGATTCTGAACCCCCGGAACGTACATTGCTCTGATAGACAATAGTTTCCCTTCGGACCATAGGATAATCTGATGCGCCAATCTGGATAGAGGGTGCGATCTGAGTCCCCCTTGCCGGTTCAGATAAGCTACCACTGATGTATTGTCCGAACGTACTAGGACGTGGTAACCCTTGATGTCTGGGAGGAAGCTCCTCAGAGCCCTGAACACAGCCAACATCTCAGGGCGATTTATATGCTAAAAGTGATGATAGTCCTGCCACAGACCCCTGGCAAAGCGGCCGTCCATGACCGTGCCCCAGCAAGTGAGGGAGGCATCTGTCGAAATGGTCTTCCGGCGACATGATGCTCCTAACACTGGCCCTTGGGACAGGAACCAAGGTTTCTTCCATATTAATAGAGAACGAAGGCATCTGCGTGTTACTCTGATCATACGGAATGTATTCCCCTTCGGGGAAAACCCCTTGGCTTTCAGCCACCACTGAAGGGGCCTCATGTGTAGAAGGCCCAAAGGTATTATGTTGGATACCGCTGCCATGAGGCCCTGCAGTCTTTGAAATTGCTTTACAGTGATGGCCTGGCCTAGCTTTATCCCTGACACCATGGCCAGGATGGACTCGATACGCACGGGAGACATTTGTGCCCTCATCGTAACTGAGTTCCATACCACGTCCAGAAACATAGTTTTCTGAGCTGGATCCAACGCGCTTTTCTTCGTGTTGAGTCTCAACCCCAAGTTCTGAATGTGGCCAAGGACGACATATCGATGCCGAACTGCCACTTCTCGAGACTGGGCTAGGATGAGCCAGTCGTCTATATAATTCAGTATACGGATGCCCTGAAGCCTCAGTGGAGCCAGAGCTGCATCCATGCACTTGGTGAACATGCGGGGAGAGTGCTAGGCCGAAAGGAAGAACCCGATATTGGTAAGCTTCGCCCCCGAAAGCAAACCTTAGGAACCTCCTGTGACAAGGAAGGATGGAGACATGGAAATAGGCGTCTTTTAGATCTATCGTGACAAACCAATCCTCTGATCTCATTTGATTCACGATGATGGGAATGGTGAGCATCTTGAACCTGAATCTCCTCAGAGAGCGATTCAACTGCCTCAAATCTAAAATCGGCCTTAGCCCGCCATCCTTCTTTGGAACTATAAAGTACCGGCTGTAAAACCCGGACTCCCTGTCTGGTAGGGGAACAATTGCTATGCCCCCTTTGACCAGTAGAGCCTGTATTTCTTGTTCCATAACCCGAGCCTGTTCTGGAACCACTGTAGTCGGTACCACCCCAGCAAACTTGGGGGGTCGGTGACCGAACTGCAGTCTGTACCCATTTTTTTATTATATTCAGGACCCACATAGATATATTTGGAAGACGTTGCCATTCTTCGACAAAATCTACTAAGGGAACCAGCCTCTCGAGACTGGCCTCGGGTGTTTTTCGAGCACTGTTCTCGACCTCCTGAAATGGAGGACCGGCAGGAAGAAGTCGAGAAGGATTTTGTGACCATAGTTGGTGCTGTTTTGCAAGCTTTTGGGGTGAACGCCATGGTGTGCGTTAGCTGGAAATCGATGCGACCCGAAGCGTCCAGGACGGCGGGACAACATCTTTTTCCAGAGGGCTGCGCTGTGAGAACAACCTCGATTGCTCCTCAGCGGGAGGGGCAGCCCTCAGAGGTCCTACCACTTTGGTTAGGACCTCTTTCCCGAAGCCCTCCTCGCCTGAATGACGTCCCTCAGGTCGACCTTCTGGCTAGAGGACTTCGAGTGAGAGCGCTTCCTCTGTTGCCAAGCTCCCGCAGGAGGGGCTCTAGAGGAAACGCTCTCTTTCTGTTCCTGGCGATGGGAGGAGCTAGTTGACGGCTGGGGCTGGCCGCTTGGACCAGCCTTCCTAGACCTGGACTTCGAGTGGCGAGGGAGAAACTGCTGGAACGCTGCTGATTGCTTTTTCGCCTGTAGTAACTGTGTCACCGAACAGGCCAGAAGGCGATAGCGGTGCATCCAGCAGAAAGGATTTATCCTTCTCCTTAACCCTCTGGGGTCTGAGGGGTTTTCTGGGTCCTGGAGGTGTTCTGACATGCTCTGACATTTGTGCTTTTTTCAGTTATTTATAAACATGTTAATGGCAAAGGTGTAAATTCACTCTATATAGCACAAACGGGGCTACCGTAATATGTGAGCAACATGTATGTACATGTTTGTATTTTTGAGAGAATATTGTTTATGCATGGTTATTGAAAAAAATAAAACTTAAAGTTTCTGAAATAAGGCCACAAAACACATACTAAATATGTGTCCACAAGACTTTTGACTAATGGGCATTGTTGCCTAGAGTTTTTGCTTCAAAATGATCTGAAAATCATCCTGCCTAATCATTTACACAAAACAATACATTGATTTAAATTTTATAAGACACCTTTTGTTTGGAAAGGCAATATGCGTGGAGGCGTGTTCACACCTGAGAAGACAAAGGCCGGATAATGTGCCACATACATAATGAGCTGCATATTAATTAGCCCTTTCACACAGGTGTGTCACAGGGTCCCAAAGAATGCAAGGACAAAAGAAATTATCTATATATACATATTTTACAATTACAACAAGAATTACAATTTTAACAATATTTCAAGTGTATTCTTTCTTTGTAAAAAGTATACATTTTATCATACGTATTAAAAAAGGTAAGGATTCATTAGTTTGAATATTGGAACGAACACTATAATAACATCTTAGTTGAAAATTCAATATACCTACTTTATTTTTGACAAAACATCATACTATAGTATATCTAACATGAGCAGAAATTGGTGAACAAAAGCTTACCTATTTAATGTGACAGTAGTCTTTTTTTTACAGTCAAAACTTTATGATCTATCCAAAACTAATCACAAAATCTTGTCTAAACATTCATATTTAGTCTGTAACATATTGAGTATGATATATTGGCATATACATGTTAATTTGTAGTTTGTTGCTTATACAGACATTTTATTTCAACATATTTCAGTCTATTTTTACTCATCTTAGTAGGCTATAGCAATATAGTTTGGATGTGTTCATGTAAAAATAATGTTTACTAATGTAGATGCGTGAGTGAATGAACGGCACAGACACGCGCTGTATAACTGTAGTAAACAAAGCGCGCGTGACTGTGCCGTTCATTCATCATTTAGCCTACACACAGACACGCAATTCATATTTAAACAGTCTTTTTGCGGTTTATAGACACTATTCAATATCGCGATTAGAACAAAGCACTTAAGAATAAATGACTTACTACATCACCTGGATCTGTTGCTCCTCGAAATGAAACTACCAGCACTTCTGGTACATTTTCCAGGGTTATTAGATAGTATTATTCCTCACTGTGTAGGGATACGCTGTGTTCACAACGGTAGTAAGAAACTTACTAAACATGATGTGTTTTATAATCCAGCTGGTGGGCGTTGGCATGTTTGCATGGCTTGCCGTAGATCATTTGTGTTTGAATACCGCTCGCTCTCCGTGGGCGTGGCACATTAACGCGTAGTGAGGTATAATGAGCTGGAAAGAAAAATACTGACATCTCTCTCTTTTCATACAGATTACATAAACTGAGAATATTTGTTTTTTTATATAAATTAATTAATTTAAAAGAAGAGAGTTCAAGCTTCATTATGGAAAAACACTCGTGCCTGTATGACAAGTATTCGCGGAATTACAGTTAATTTTCGGACGCGTTTCAGAATGGACTTCACTGACAGAGAGAAGGCAAAACTAGCATCATGTTTATTTTTCTTTATTTGACTAAAAGCACAATACTTTGTTTATATTGTGAGTATACACAAAAAAATGGACACTTAACAGGATCGAATGATGTATAACACAAATATGTAAAATCAAAATCAACAGAGTATTTTGAGTCTCTTTTGCACTGATAAGAAAAAAGCGAGACTATAGCGCCGGCACGATAGCCGACCTCAGAGGGTTAATCCCCGACAAATTCAGCCACAGCTGTCTCTCTGTGGCCACCATAGCTGCCATAGAGCGGCCGATAGCAAGTGCCGTCTCTTTAGTGGCCCGGAGAGATAAATCTGTGGCTCTTCTTAGTTCTGCAATATCTGCAGGAGTCGGTCCCTCGCCCTCATCCAGGTCTTTAAGGAGGTCAGCCTGGTACGCCTGCAAAATCGCCATTGAGTCCAGGGACGTACCAGCCTGACCAGCCGCCATAGAAGCCCGGCCAACCAGCGCAGAAGTGTCTCTGCACGGTTTGCTGGGCAGCGCCGGGGCTTTAAGCGAAGATGACGCTTCAGGAGAAAGATAGCTCACTAAAGCTTCCTCCATCGGCGGCATCTTGCCATATCCCATGTCTCTCGCACCGACCACATTACTATAATTATAAAATGTAGGTGATGAGATACGAAAAGAGTGGGGTTTTTCCCAGGATCTGGAGATCTCTTTATCGAGCACAGCGTCAGTTCAGACAGGCCACGTAGGCATAGGCTGCGATCAGCTGACACGGTCAGCTGTCAAATCGCTCCAACCACTACCGTTCTCCTATTAGACCGGAAGGATATATATATACGTGGTACTTCCGCCTGGGAAATATGCTTAAACTGCTCGCAAGCACTGCGATACTGCTAACCTCAGCATGAAATTTATTTCGACGTTATTTCTATTACTTCTTACCTGCTGCTTCCTGGCAATGGACACCTCAGACATCCTAGGGCAAATATCTGACGTTTCTCCGGACGAGAGTTAGGATAGTCACACTGAGGACCTCGATCCAGCTCAGTTAGTGAGGCGCAGTTCTAGGATAGCAGCAAGGAATCCTTCCTCTTTTAGCGACTGGCCCAAAGATAGGATCTTGTCCACCCTGTACTCCCTCAACATACAAGCTCCTCCGAATCTGAGTCACGATCAACTCTGGAACTTTCTACAAGAAGTCCAAGACCCGCAGCAGCCCATTTCTACCAACAAAGTGCCGTCTCTCCCCCGAGCCACCGGCCATAAAGCCACAGAGAAAAGAAGGAATACTTCCTCCAACCAGACGAATCTAACTCCTAAAAAGGCAAAATCATCTCACCCCTCCCAGGCGCCAGCAGAGCAAGGAGATGACAGGATCTTCTCAGTGCTGCTCGCAATCCAAGGATCCCTCTCCAACATGGACAACAGGATCCAAGCGCTGGAATCACAACACTCAGCTTCCGCACATCGGGCGATTTTCGACGGGCAGACTTCCAGCTCGACTCCAGACTGCGCCTTCACTCCCGATCCGGCTGCTAATCTTCCTAGGAGAACTCTCGGATCAGCGTTACCAGCAGCTTCCACAGGTGCACCTTTCTTTCCCCCAGCAGCTGTTATTTCTCCTCACCTGCGCGCTCAAATCCTGTCAGGTAATGACATCAACCTAGTGAAAATTTTGTTATGTGCAGAAACTAACGAACGAAGGATCGTGGATTGTGGGGACATATCAGTTATTCTAAAAGATAGTGACTTAAGACTTACCAAGAGTTTAACCATGGCTGAGTTTAACGTCGCTTTTGGTGTGTTCAGAGATATCATCTGCGAAGCGTATCCAGAAAGAAGAAAGGAACTAGACACTTATCTAGCCATAATATCGGATCTCGTCCTGTCTTACGGAGGAACACTTTTTTATGAATACCATTAATCATTTTCATCTAAAGCAGCAATGTACATACAATGCTTTAACCAGCAACTGGACTGGTCCGTAGTCGATCTTGCCCTCATTAGCAGGCACTTTCCAGGCCACCGAGCACTGTCATGCTCACTTTGCGGCTCGTTTTCCCACACCGCATCTCTCTGCCCTAAGACTGCTTCAACTCACTACACCAGCGCCTTGGCACCGGAACAGGTGAAGCCTGAAAGACAAACTCCCCTTTGTTTTAATTTCAATGAGAATGTCTGTACTCATAATAATTGTAAATTCTTTCATGCTTGCAGCTATTGCGGGAACAGTCACCCAAAGTTTTCATGTCCACGCCGCGCAAAATTCCAATAAAAAAGAAATAAACACCCCGGTAAACACTAAAGAGGTAGGGGAAGCTCTGACAAAGCATCCAAACCGCTGTCTCGTATCTTACCTTATTTTAGGGCTCATGCACGGTTTTCTAGCTGGTCTTTCCTACTTGCCCACATTTTCCTTCAGCTGTCAAAACCTTCAGTCGGCTATCAAAGACCCACAGGGCGTAGATGAACTGCTGGGTAAAGAAATAGAAAAGGGCTATATGATCGGACCTTTCGATCAACCTCCTTTCAAACTTTTCCGTATTAACCCTTTAGGAATTGCAGTCAGGAAATACTCAGGAAAAAAACGTCTAATCATCGATTTATCCGCTCCCCACTCCACCGAAGGGGTTCCAAGCATCAACAGTTTAATTCCCTCAGAACCTTTTTCCCTGTGTTATTCCACCGTGGACAACGCAATTAAACTCATTAAATTAGCCGGCAGAGGAGCGTGGCTCAGTAATGCGGATATCACTGACGCATTCAAAATTATGCCCTTACACCCGTCCCAGTGGCATCTTTTCGGCGTTAGTTGGCGGAACAAATATTATTTTTCAGTCAGACTCACATTCGGGTGTAAAAGCAGCCCCAAAATTTTCGATACATTGTCCGAAGCACTCTGCTGGGTCCTACTGAATAATTAAACTGCAATTCGTTCTTCATCTGTTGGACGATTTTTTGCTCATCGACTTTCCAGACGCTAACCCATCGCGCAGCATAAATCTCCTGGTTAAAGCATTCAACAAATTCGGTATCCCCCTAGCAGAAGAGAAAACAAAAGGTCCTTCTCGCGTCCTTGATTTTCTGGGGATCACGCTAGATTCTATCAAAATGCAAGCATCTCTTCTGCTAGATAAACTAGAAAGGATTAGAGGTTTTATAAGATGGTATTCTCTATTAACTACCCTAACAAAAAGGGATATTCTTTCTCTGCTGGGGCATCTCAATTTTGCGATGAGGATCATTCCCCAAGGTCGTTCTTTTATTTCCAGACTCTTGGATCTTTCCAAAACGGTTGAGAAAATGCATGACATAGTCACGCTAGACGAGGGCTGCAGGTCAGATTTAATACTCTGGTCACAACTATGCGATAACTGGAACGGCATTTCCTTCTTCTACGAAGAAAATATAGAGACCTCAGTCAAACAAAATTTATTCACCGACGCAGCTCCTTCCGTCGGGTTCGGAGGGATATTTAATAATCAATGGTTCGCAGAAAGATGGCTAAAAGAACTTCAGGAACTAGCTCCCTCAATCCAATCGACAGCACTCATGGAATTATATCCTATAGTGATGGCTAGCTTGTTATGGGCAGATAAATGGACCAGGAAAAATATCCTCGTTTTTTGTGAAAACGAAGCTACGGTAAATATTATTAACAAAGGTCGTTCCTCGGTGCCGTTCATTAACCGTTTCATTAGGCGACTAACCTGGATCTCTGTCATGAACAATTTTACCATTAAAGCTACTCACATACCCGGGCTGGATAATAAAATAGCTGACTCTCTGTCCCGGTTTAATTTTCAGGAATTCAGACGCCTGTGTCCGGGAGCTGCTTCATCGCGACTGGGTTGCCCGGACTTCAGCCAAACAGACCTAGACTAAATGCTTTATTACAACAAAGCTCAAATCAGCCGCTCATCACATGAGATCAGGGCTAGCAAAGACGACACTTAAAACATATGACTCAGCGTGGTTGTCTTTTTCAAGTTTCTGCAACGCGTTCTCGTGCCTAAAATTCCAGCTAATATCTCTATCATATGCGCTTTTATTACGTACTGCTTCGATTCTAGGAAGCTTCAGCCTTCCACCTCAGAGGAGGAGAATTCACCATCAACAATAAAAAATTCGACCCCTTACACGATCTCTCATCCAAAGACGTATCATTTCACGCCTATTACTTTTCCATCCACCTGAAACATTCTAAAACAGACAGAGATAATAACGGAACCACAATTAACATTTCTAGAACCAACGACGGGTTTTGTCCCTTCACAGCCATGAACCGGCTTTTAAGCTCACGCAGCAAATCCGATCACACAGAACCCCTCTTCATCACTGAGAAAGGAGAAGCTATGTCCAAGTATTGGTTTGCTTCACGTCTCAGGACTGTATGCCTTCAGTGAAGCATGGACCCTGCGCTTTACACCAGCCATTCATTTCGCATAGCAACCACCGCAGCTTCAACAGTCTCCATACCCATGCTAAAAGCTATGGGCCGGTGGTCATCATCAGCGTACCAACGTTATACTAGGCCTAGATCTCAGGATTTAATATTAGCCCAAAAAAGCTTTAAGCGGATCTTTCCAAAAAAAAAAAAAAAAAAAAAAATTAAAGGGGACCCGCTGTTCTTCTCCCACTGGAGAGAACACCCCTCTTGCTGCTGTACATGCATGGGCCGGCTGTTCAATCCCTCAGCGAGGGATGAACACCCCAGTTAAAAAATAAATAAAAAAAAATAATAATAATTTTAAGGGGGTCCGCTGTTCTTCTCCCGCTGGAGAGAACACCCCTCTTGCTGCTATACATGCAGGGGCCTGCTGTTCAATCCCTCAGCAAGGGACGAACACCCCAGTTAAAAAAAAATAAATAAATAATAATAATTTTAAGGGGGTCCGCTGTTCTTCTCCCGCTGGAGAGAACACCCCTCTTGCTGCTATACATGCAGGGGCCTGCTGTTCAATCCCTCAGCAAGGGACGAACACCCCTCGCTGCTTAAACTAAAAGAGGGGCCTACTATTCTCCCCCTCCTTGAGGGGAGAACACCCCTCTACCATCCATTAGCATATACTTCAATTATATTGTCTTTTCTCTTTTGCAGGAACGGAACATGGATATAGTTTGGGGGGGTTCTTCTTCGAGCTGTAATACCTCCTTATGTTTGGGGGGTTAATGCTAAAGCTACGTATGTCATTAATTATGGAGCAAGAACCCCCATAAGGAACCATACCGCCAAAGATAAATTGTGTTCAATAAACTCAAGTAAACTTGCCAAAGTGGTCTCTTCTGAAATCGAGCACAGCGTCAGTTCAGACAGGCCACGTAGGCATAGGCTGCGATCAGCTGACGCGGTCAGCTGTCAAATCGCTCCAACCACTACCGTTCTCCTATTAGACCGGAAGGATATATATACGCGGTACTTCCGCCTGGGAAATATGCTTAAACTGCTCGCAACCCCCCCACCCTGACCACTATAATTATCAAGCATTTTTCTGTGCACCTTTTGGCTGTTGTCTTCTTCGTTTCAGATCATCAAGGCTTCCAAGTGCTAGACTCACGGACATCATCGTAAGAGACACACCCTTCCTCTTAGCAAGCTACAGCATAGACGTCCCGGACTTCACTGCTACATCTACATGTTAAACCACGGCTTAAAGACATCACTAACTGTCTTAACCATCTGTATATTGTTAACCCGGGCTGGCTCGTGGAGGAAGCCGCTGGAAGGCGTCACAGCCCTCTCCAGCCCTGGCACTGCTAAACGCCGGGCTAAGCGGCGCTCCTGAGAGTTGTTCTTTCCAGGAAGTGGTAGCAGGGCCAATCCTTCCCCCGGTGGAGGGCCGGGGGAGAATCCTTATTCTCAGAAAGAACTGACTCTCCCGTCTCTGAGCACACAGAGTTCTCAGATGACAGTGTGTGCCGCCCCCGGGCCACACCACTCTCTTCCTCCTCTGTCACCAGACCCCTCGCAGAGCAGGTCCACACGGAACGCTGGTCCTTCCCTGGCCTCCTCTGACAGACCGGGCCACTATGCCGTCCACGTCCAGGCCGGTCATTCCGCTTTGCTGCACCACCGAGGGGACGTCTGTGGTTCGCATGACGCCGCTGGCACAGTTCTTGGGAGCCTGGCTAGAGCTTCCCAACCTGTCCCGCTGGGTTGCACGAACCATCAGGCTCGGCTATGCGATTCAGTTCGCACCGTCTCCTCCCCGCTTCAGGGGAGTCCGATCCACTATGGTCGGTGGCTATGCCCCTATCATGAGAGCGGAGGTTGCTACCCTACTGGCGAAGGGTGCGATCGAGACTGTCCCTCCAGCCGAAATGAGGTCCGGGTTTTACAGCCCCTACTTCATTGTCCCGGAGAAATCCGGTGGGTTACGGCCAATTCTGGACCTGCGCATCTGAACCGCCCACTTCACAAGCTACCGTTCAAGATGCTCCTGGCCAAACACATTTTCGAATGTGTGTGGCCACAGGATTGGTTTGCAGCGATCGACCTGAAGGACGTCTACTTTTATGTCTCCGTTCTCCTTCGACTCAGACCTTCCTGCGGTTTGCTGTCAAGGCGCGGGCATATCAGTACGTCGTTCTCCCATTCGGGCTAGCCCTGTCTCCTCGCGCCTTCACGAAGGTCTTCGAGGCAGCCCTTGTTCCTCCATGAGAACACGGGGTTCGCATCCTGAACTATCTCGGCGACTGGCTATCCTAGCTCACTCTCGAGACCAGGTTTGCGAACATGGGGACCTAGTGTTCCGGCATCTAGCTCGTCTGGGCCTTCGGGTCAAATGGGAAAAGAGTAAAGTTTTCCCCGTGCAGAGGATCTCTTTTCTTGGTATCGACTCGGTCGCCTTCTCCACTCAGCCACTGCTGACTTGGCTGAGAAATATCAAGCGCAAGAGTGCAGTTCCACTGAAGTTATTTCAGAGGCTCCTGGGGCATATGGCATCCGCAGCCGCAACATCGCCGCTCGGATTGCTCATATGAGACCGCTTCAGCTTTGGCTTCGTGACCGAGTCCCGAGGTGGGCATGGCAACGCGGCACGCTCCGAGTACCAGTTACTCCGACCTGCCATCAGACCTTCACCCCGTGGTCGAACCTCAGTTTTCTATGGGCTAGTGCCCCTGGAACGAGCTTCCGGGCATGTTGTTGTCTCAACACATGCCTCCACTACGCGCTGGGGCGCCATGCGCAATGGTCACGCTGCCGCGGGCTCCTGGACAGGACCCTAGTGCCCTTAGCATGTCTATTGCCTCGAGTTGCTGGCAGTATGGCTTGCTCTGCACTGCTCTCTTGCGTTGCTCAAAGGTCAACACGTACTAGTCCGCTCAGACAATACCGTGTCAGTAGCGTACATCTACCATTAAGGTGGTCTACACTCCCGCCGTATGTCGCAACTTGCCCACCAACTCCTCTTATGGAGTCAAAAGCATCTGAGGTTGCTTCGAGCCCTTATTTTCCCGGAGCCCTGAACTGTGCAGCCTATGAGCTTGCACGGCTTCAGCCCCTCCCTGGAGAATGCGACTCCATCCCCAGTCAGTTCAGCTGGTTTGGGACCAGTTTGGGGAAGCACAGGTAGGCCTGTTTGCCTCCCACGACTCGTCCCATTGCGCCCTGTTTTACTCCCTGACCGAGGGCAAGCTCGGCATGGACGCACTGGCGCACAGCTGGCCGCGGGGCCTCCGCAAGTATGCGTTCCCCCCACTGAGCCGTCTTGCATAGGCCCTGTGCAAGTTCAAGGAGGACGAGGAGCAGGTCATATTGGTTGCGCCTCATTGGCCCACCCGGACCTGGTTCTCCGAACTTCTCCTCACGACAGCACCTCCCTTGCCAATTCCTCTGAGGAAAGACCTCCGATCTTGGAACCTCCACGTGTGGCTCCTGGAGGGAACGAGGCAAGTTTGAGTACGCTACCACCACCGGTGGTGGCTACCATCACTTTCGCTAGAGCATCGTCCACTGACATGCCTACGCGTTGAAGTGGAACCTCTTCGTCAACTGGTGCTCTTCTCACCGAGAAGACCCCAGGAAATGCCCGATCAGTGTCGTGCTTTCCTTCCTGCAAGACGGGTTGGAGCGAAGGCTGTCTCCCTCCACCCTGAAAGTGTATGTTGCCGCTATCGCCGTACATCACGACGCAGTTGATGGTAAGTCCGTGGGAAAGCACGACATGATCATCAGGTTCCTGAGAGGAGCGAGGAGACTGAATCTTCCTCGCCCTCCTCTCGTTCCCTCTTGGGACCTCTCAGTGGTTCTAACTCCCTGCAGAGTGCTCCCCTTGAGCCTCTGCAATCAGTCGAGCGTGCTTGGAATTCGGGCCGGCTTACTCTCATGTGTTTCTGAGACCCCGGCCTAGATGTGTGCCCAAGGTTCCCACCCAGGTGGGGAACCTTCAAGCGCTGCCCTTGTAGGAGGCAGACCCAGCCTTGGCACTGCTCTGTTCAGTACACGCTCCTGCCTACGTAGACAGAACGCAGTGTTTCAGGACCTCAAACCTGCTCTTTGTTTGTTATGGTGGGAAGCTGAAGGTAAAGGCTTCTCCAAGCATAGGTTGTCTCACGGGATGTGGACGTCATCGCTTGGCTTACCAGCAGAAAGGTCGACCATGCCCCCTTGGTGTGACAGCCCACTCCACCGGAGTGTGGCTTCCTCTTGGGCTCTAGGGCATGGCACCTCGCTAACAGACTTCTACAGAGCTGTAGGCTGGGCGACACCCTACACATTCGCGAGATTATACAATCTCCGAATGGAGCTTGTGTCCTCTCGTGTACTCGCTTCAACCAGCCAGTACTAGGACCCGCTCAGGTGTCTCACTTGCTCGCCATTCCACTCCACGGACTGGACACGTGCGATATTTCCTCAGGTGAGCTTCCCCAACAAGCCCTGAGTTCCTCCAGCACTGCTGACGTCGACGCCAGTGTCTATTGCCTGTGCGTTGGCTAGGTGCCTCCGTGTGCATGGTTCCCCCTCTGGGCGACCCCCACATGTGTATTTCCACTGTAAGGCTTTCTGAGCATGTGTCTTTCCCTTGGCAAGCCACCTTGCCACCCCTGGGGTTAAAATAATCCACCCTGCCGGCTGGACACCCTATGCATCCCCCTCCGGGTCATCTCCCAGAGGGGGAGATCTCACACGGAACTCGTAGTGACAACGAAAGGGAACTTCTCGGTAACGTATGTAACCCTCGTTCCTGCCACTTTCCTCGTTCCTGCCACTTCCGCTGGGGATCGCCTGTGTTCAATCTTGGCTCCTCAGCGAAGAAACATATCTGCATGTTGCCGGCGTCCTCCTTTTATACCCATGAGGTGGGGCGGAGTTGCGCCATGCAAATTCCGCAGACCCATGGCATTTCTTTGCCATTGGCTCGTTTTGTAATACTCGAAGTCGATAGGCTTTCTAAGCGAAACCCCATTCGTCGTCACAACGGAACGTCTCCGTTCCCTACTCAGGGAACAGGCTTTCTAAGCGAAACCCCATTCGTCGTCAGGGAACGAGGGTTACATACGTAACCGAGACGTTTTTTGAGAATCACCCTTCAATATGATTGTTTACTTTGCTAGATATAGCAAATGATGACAAAATGAACTTGTAAAACAAGACAAAGGTGTAGCTATGCTTACTTTCATGATAAGGGTGTGATTAATCAAATTAAAAAAAAAATGTATATATATATATATTGACAGGCCTAATATTTTTTTGTTGAGTTCATTATATGACTGTGAATTTATTTATTTATTTATTTATTTATTTGCACATTTATTTTATGTTAAAAATCTATTTATATATATTTAAGGCTTATGCATGATAGCTTGGTTCATTAATGATGCTTTGCCCTGTTGTTTAGTTGTGTATTAGTGTGTTAAAACCTTTAAAAATATTGTATTTTTATCCTCTCACCAGGTCCCAAATGAGAGACTCTTGAGTATTCATCTTCTTCAGCAGTATAGGATCAAAGACGTCCAGCAACTCAGGCTTTAGCAGTTTGATAGACATGACTCCACCTCTTAATGAGCAGCCTGTTGTTTACTTCCTACAAACTGTCTAGCCTCAGACAGGTAGACAGGAAGTTCATCTCCGCCTTTTAGCTGGCTGACCTTTGAACTGCCTGTAAGAAGTTCAGTCGCTCTCTAAAGCTCTCCTTTTCTAGAGATAGATAGATTGATAGATATTATGTTGTGAATTTAAAAGTTCTCATGTACCACTGATCTCTCATTTAATTTATGCTCTTTTATCTCTGTAAATATGTGATCCTCTTAATGACCACTATATTAGAACATCCAACAATACCATTCAAATATTTTCCCACAGCCCTGTATAAAGGTCTTTCTAAAACCACCTACTTAATAATATGTGTGTGAGGTGGCTTAAATGACTCATAGATGTGTTCATTGTTTTGAGCACATGTAGTACCAAATCATGCATTTCCCTTATTACACAACATAATACACATTATGTTCATGAAATATGAGAATAGCTCACCACATCCTTCACAAGGTGTACAAGGTGTGCTTCACGTTGTAGAGTTCAGTGTGTGTAATGACTCAACTTTGGGACAGGGATACGGGTTTAGGGAAGACAGAATGTTAAACACTGATGGTTTTCAAACATGCCAAAGTTTACGACATAAGGGATTAACATTTGTGAAATTTTTTGAAAACTGCCTGTGTGTGTGTGTGTGTGTGTGTGTGTGTGTGTGTGTGTGTGTGTGTGTGTGTGTGTGTGTGTGTGTGTGTGTGTGTGTGAGAGAGAGAGAGAGAGAGAGAGAGAGAGAGAGAGAGAGATCTTTTGAGAGCCAGTGAAGCCAGGGAAAATTGTTTGTTGACTGCACAACAACAGTCGAATCTCAGCTGTCAACCTCTACCAGACAGCTTTAAATTCCTTTGGGAAACAGATTAATAGTTTATTTTCATGCCAATTGCATTTAAAGAGGGAGAGAAAGAAGCAAAGTAGTTTTGCTCAAATGTAGCTCTTGTCACCCTTAATTCACACTTTTTCCCCCCACCTATGAATATACCTCATAATGCCTGCTGGATCTTGACATATCCCATGCATGGCTTAACATATGCTAATACAGGGGTAGGGGGAAATAATGTTTCTTTAGATGAACGCATTCTTTCATTCTGTCCGTCAGCGAGGAGGCGAGTTTTGTTATCCTCTATTTAAAAAACTACATAATATATGAGAATGAACACTGGGAAAAGAAATCATTGCTTTAAGAAAAGGAAATTCATCGCTAGTCTAAATAGATTGTCATCAAAGACACTCCAGACAAGACTTGAATTTTAAAAGAAATGCCAGTTTTACGATATTTGCCCCCTTTCTCTCAAGCCTTTGGAAATGTTTTGTGACCCTAATTTTAGTTTGATTAAGGTAAAGTCTGTTCTCTTTAATCTGCAGTACTCTATGCACACTCTCGGGTGAAAAGGATGCCATAATATTATAGTTATTATATTAGCATGATGTATTTAAATCATAGTGCCTGAAACAGAATCAGTGTGTAAAGAATGAAGAACACATGTGACTAGTTTGACAAATCTGTAGCTACAAATCTTCCGCATGAAGATTTGAATTCAATCTATTGAATTATTATTTTATTTTTTTATTTTAGATAACACAAACTATGTTAGTATGACTGTGTAAAAACAGAACTGGTCATATACATTAAAACACCAATTTAAGACATTTTGAATGTCAGAAAATATATGTTTAAAGCTTTGTCTCCTGTGACTTTAGACTTTGGAAGAGCACGTTTCTCCTTGAATATTTTTGTGTCATCCTAACTTTTAAAGGTGTTAAAAAAGCCCTCAGAGGAGGTGATCGATAAGGCGTTTGGCCGTTTACTGTGCATTAGCAGCCACATTAGCCTTCAGTGGATTTATGAGGAAGCCCCTATAAATGAGGAGTGAAATCAGCATAGTGGACTGGGTATAAATATCTGTATAATGGCAACATTGTCCTATTGTTGCTGTTGTATAACAGCGCCATTATCGATTGTTTGTTTAGTATGGGTTGGTTTATCAGTGTGCTCATGGAATCATAAATCTGTAAAAGTATAACCAGGGACAAATGACGTACAGTATGAGAATAATTACCATACTTACAATATCTGCATGTTTTTTTCCCCTCATTTGTATGTATTAAGAGACAGAGAACAAGAGTGTGAATGTACATGCGTGTGTGTGTTACATGTGAAGAGTTTAAACTGATCACCCCGTCCCTGCATCGGCAGGATTTGCTGTCTGGCAGATAAATGACAAATGCGCAAGTTGAGCTTTCTGTCATTCTAAGAATTTGTGTTAGCCGTAAGTGTTATCCCTCCACTCTTCACTGCGTTTCTGTTGAACGCTGTCCCTTATTTATTGAAGGCGGTGAGAGCCGCATGTGAAATCCTTTCTCTCACACAGACATTGGTTATATTACACAGAGCATCACTCATGAAGATGGCTCAGGTCAGGGGGGTTTGCGTTGTGCTGGATGATGAAAAGGACATTTTAAATCTATCACAATAAAAAAGAGCTCACTTAAATCACAACACATTGTGAGCATAAACTTAACAAAACAAAGACTTTAACAGAACTGTAGATTAGGGATGAAAATCCTTTTTAAGCCAATTGTGTTAGTGTAATTCCTTGAAGGACATGCAGAAACCAATCCTCTCTCTCTCTCTCTCTCCTTGTAAAACCCTCTTTTGAGAATAAGGCATACAAGATAACCCCCTGAGCCTGCTCAGGATAGACCGATCACACGCACAAATGCATCCTCACTCTCACATACGACATATGGTTCAGGGTTTTATGTGGAATGGTCTTGTTCAAGATTAAAGTTGGATTTCCAATGAAGTACTTATTCATACTAGATTCATAATGACCATTATATTATTCTCAGATCTGCAGTAATAAACAAAGCTACATAAGCTGCTTTGTACTGTGCAATATGTATTTCATAGTTGTTGAAATATGTATAAATGTGTCAATTTTCAAGTAAATTTCAATTATCAATGTCATTTTTAGAAATTAAACTCGATATATCGCAATATATATATGGTCACACTGTAGATTAGGGTCCAATTCTCATTGGACTATTAACTACAACTTTTGCCTCAATAAACTCCTAACTACTGCTTATTAATAGTTAGGTAGTTAAGTTTGGGTATTGAGTAGGATTAAGGGATGTAGAATATGGTCATGCAGAATAAGGCTTTAATATGTGCTTTATAAATTCTAATAAACAGCCAGTATCCGTGTGTGTGTGTGTGTGTGTGTGTGTGTGTGTGTGTGTGTGTGTGTGTGTGTGTGTGTGTGTGTGTGTGTGTGTGTGTGTGTGTGTGTGTGTGTGTGTGTGTGTGTGTGTGTGTGTGTGTGTGTGTGTGTGTGTGTGTGAGTGTGAGTGTGAGTGTGTGTGCGTGCATGTGTGTGTTGTAGCCAGTGCCTGTGAGCAGAGCTGAATCTTTCCCTACAGACACTTAAAGAGTTTGACCCACTGAACTCCTCTGCAACGGGACTAGTGCAGATTACAATGGGACAAGCGCTGAAAGACTAGACCAGCTGTTTGTAGTCCCTCTCTTTCATATACATCCTCTAGATGTGAGAAAATCTTTTCTTAAAATCTTAAATAAAAATGTGCAATAGTTTAGAGTATTACAGAAAATATAGAGCTGGAGAGAGACTACAACAGTGAGTAATTTATAGGGAGTGTGTGTGAGTGTGTTATGAGAGCGGGACAAGGAAGGGGGAAAGCAATAACTGGTTAGCATTTTCAAAGAACACTCATTTCAAATAAAATGCTTGCATTCCACTACAACGTCATCTCCTGTAACTTTTTTTAAATTTTTATCAGCTTTAATGGAATTTGATAAAAAAGGACATCTTATTTGGTTCCATAAATGCCTCATAAAACCAGTAGGTTAATGCTTACAACCTGTGAGGTTCACAGTAATGAGATTTTATAATTTCCCTCTGTGTGTGTGTGTGTGTGTGTGTGTGTGTGTGTGTGCGTGTGTGTGTGTGTGTGTGTGTGTGTGTGTGTGTGTGTGTGTGTGTGTGCGTGTGCGTGTGCGTGTGTGTGTGTGTGTGTGTGTGTGTGTGTGTGTGTGTGTGTGTGTTTGCGACTTTAAAGCTGTGTAATTCATTATGCTTTGTCAGTGGATCGCTCAATGTATTGAATGTATTCTCTCTAAACTAACTGACTAGTATGGCAGAGACAGGCTGAATTACGCCAATAGGCCTCAGGATAGGAAGTTGGACTTGATTTACTACTCTGAATGCTGAGCTGAATCAATGTCCCAACCCCACAAAACCCAAGCATTCCCCCACTCAAATCATTGTTATAGTCCAGAAAAGGGAGATTATGCAGCCCTAATGGGTTTCACTCACTCTGCGTGGTTGTGTCAGTCTGAAATCATATTTAAAGCCTGACCTCTCTCTCTCAAGGCCTCTGTTTCTTTCTCCCTTCTTCTGTTTGTCTTTTTGGAATATGACAGATGTCAAAAAGAGAGTGACCTGATGCTTTTAATGTAAAGGGTTAGTTCACCCTAAAATGAAAATTCATTATTTACTCATCCACATGTCGGAGCACAAAATTGAAATTTTATTTTTTATTTAAATTTAAAACCTTTTATCTTAGTGAATGTTCATTTTTTTCATTCATTCATTTGTTTGACGCTTTCGCAGTAGTTGCCTGGGTATGCAGATGAGAAGTGTTGTGAATGTGTATTCTGTGAAGAGAGAGCGAGTCTGTTTCCCTTCCCATGAGTGGAGATGTCATTTATCCTGATCAACCAAGAAGGGAGCCACGATTATATTTCCACAACTACTACTGCATTCATTTGCAAATCGCTCTCGTCTTGTTTCTGCCTCTCCCTTCTTCTCTCTCTTTCATCCCTGAAATACTTCTAATTTGTAATGGGAGCTGAGAGAAGCAAACTCTCCAGTAGCCGCTCCAGTTCGCCCCTCTCTTTCTCTCTCACTTTCCTTCTTTTATTCTCCCTAGTTTGCTTAATTTTTATTTCCAATTCTTATTTAATCTTTATCTGCTCTTCTGTCTCATTGTTTATGTGACCTGCCTGAGCACTCATCTGAGGGCAGAGTGCATCGGTCTGCACAAAACGATCACATTTACTAGTATCGCTGACACACCAGGGTGGTTTTGCAGCAATATTCCCACAATGCTAATCTGATCAGCTCTAACAGTCAGAGATGCAGGCAAGACTCGAGAGGATGCTGAACACTCACAGCGGCGTTGTGTTTTCTGAAGCATCGATTCAGCACTCGATACGGCTGATGCGGGCACAGATGAATCACAAACCAGCCGCCTGGACTGCCCCAGTAGACAAAACTCAAACCCTTAAATGAGAACACCGTAATGTTGCAGTGCCTTTGAACACATTATTTGTAGAATTAATTCATCTCTTAGTCAGTCTAAACCAAGAGGGTTCACAGGCAAAGAAATTTCACCATGAGGTCAGAATATTTTACAGTAGAAAGTCAAAAGCCATTATGGACAAACTCTGCGTCTCAGTGGAGCAATGCATTTCACAGTTCTAACCTTTAGTCTGGGCTATTAGAACTGATCCATGTGGTAATTTTCTCTTTAATGAGCACCAGGCTCATTTTATCCATTGATTATGCAGAGCTAATATGTAACAGTGTGAATCGATGGAAAGTTCATTCACAATTTACCCATCACAGAGCAAAACTAATTAGTCCTGGTATGCTATATTAATACATATTAGCTTAACAAGAGCAGACTGGCATGAATGTATGTAGACTATGCATAAGCATCACTGATGTCCTCCAATAAATGGAATGTAGCGTTGTGTTCTCAGAGCGTGTCAGTGAAATCAGTTGTCTTATGAAGGATTGTTAATTTCAGGAAAGAGTAGAATAAAGAACAGAGAGAGAGAGAGAGAACAAAACATATGTCTGTTGAGTTTGTTCCTGACCTCTTTATCAGGATACAGCATGGTTAAGCTTTCAGAATTACTTTGGATCAACCCTGCACCATATGGGACCTCTATCTTCTGCACACTCAGATATGTCTATTGTTATGATCTCGATTTCTTTTTTCCCTTTTCCCTCTGTATCTCTTTCACTCTTTTTTGTACCTCACAATGATTAACTGCATCAAGTATGATGCTACAGTTAACTTACTTCTCTTATAATGATAAAATCAATTTATTAATAATAATAATAAAACCATTTGTCCTATGTAGAGTCATGGGGATGCTGGAGCCTATCCCAGCATCTCGAGCCAAAGGCAGGGAATCACCCTGGAGAAATGGCCAGTCCATCACAGGTTGCACACACACACACACACAGACACATTCACACTCTCACTCATACGTACTAGTACTAGTTTGTACTACGTACAAATAAATACAATAGAACAAAGATAGAAATTAAATAGTGCTTTTCAGGTTATTTAGGTATCTTTTCAGGTACAGAAATCGAATAAAGTAATCAAATGTAAAATAGCATTGTTTTCACTGTATAAATTAAATAAAGATGAATTATTATTAAGACATAACCTATTTTGTTTGCTAGGATACTCACTAAAAAGGGCATGTTGAACACATTTTTGTCTGAATTTATCTGTTCAAGCACAAGACTTGAAAGAGAACTAATGGCGCTTTTCCACTGCATGGTACGGCTCAGTGCGGTTCGGCGCGGCACGGTTCGCTTCGCTTTTCCACTGCGTGGTACGGTACGGTACGGCTCGGCGCGGCACGGCTCGGTTTGCTTTAGCTCGGTTGCTTTTCCACTGCAGTTAGTACCGCTTCAAAGTGGGTGGGATTATGACTGATCGTTATAGTTTATCCACTCCTCGGCAACCAACAAGAGGAACGTCTGCACTTCTCGTCCACTGACCACGATTCAGCCATTTCTTTTTTGGAAGTTTTTTTTCTTCAAGCAAGTAGTTTTAAAACAGGTGCTACAGCGGTGACTGTTACTGGCTATTTAAATCTAGCGGGTTTGATGTCTCGCAAATACAATGACGCTGGTAGTGACGATTCTGTCTGTCTGACCAATCAGTGATCTGCAGTGTTTTCACGTCACATTTTAGTATCGGTACGGTACGCTTGGAACCTCAACAGAGGTGGTACCATTTAAAGCGAGCCGAAGCAAGCCGCACCGTACCGTACCATGCAGTGGAAAAGCGCCATAAGTGAGCCGTACCGAGCCGAGCCGTACCGTACCATGCAGTGGAAAAGCGTCAAAGCGTGCCGTACCGAACCGAACCGTACCGTACCATGCAGTGGAAAGGCGTCATTAGTATTTACGCACTGTTTGAGAAGCAGCACACAAGTCCTGAAAAGTGAAGACAAAACTTTTTGATCGCCAGGTGGCTTGATGCAGTATAGGTAATAAATCCCACCCTCTCCATGTAATCTAATGGGACGTGAGACAAATTAAACATCAAATTACACTTCAAATATTATTTTATCCAAAGATGGTTTCTGTCATTTTAGGTAGTTTTTATCACACTGATGTTCTAGTTCTAGTGTTTATTATGTAAATAAGTGGATTTTAGTTATTTGTTAAAGTTAAAGTTGTAAAAGTTATTTGATGCTATAAAAATGGGTGTGTGATGTCATGATTGACTTACAGCTTCTCTGTGTGAAGTAGTCTCTGAGACACCAACTGACTTTTTTTCGGGATTTTCAGGAGGAGATTGGAGCTTTAACTTTAATTTCTACATTTCCATAACTGTTTATTTCACACTGACATACTGAGTTGTTCTACTGTAAACGGTACTAACCGTTTCTGTGAGAGTGTGGGCGAGGCCTTGATACCGCGGTTCTACTTCATGCTCACTACTGCGCAGACTCGGGTCCCGAATCACCGCAAGATGTCAGCGCCATTTTGAGACATTGGCGGCTTCACTTTTGTACAATGGAAGAGAGTGATTCAATGGTGTGCACACTTCGTATACTGTAGGTGCACACACAAATCAGTGTACGAGAGTTCTCTTTTGTGTCTTCTTGTGCTTGAGTGTTTAAATTGACGAGGCTTAAAGATGAACAAAAGTCTTTTGGGGTTTGGAACTACATGAGGGTGAGTAATTAATAAAATAATTTTCATTTTTGGGTGAACTATCCCTTTAAATTAGTTTAGTTTAACACCGATAGCAACGTGTGTTGTTCAGGTCTCACCTGCGCTCTCTCGCTATCAACAACCACGAGATGCCGGCATAAATGACTGGTCATATTGAGCATATTGCAATCCTATTGATCAAAGTTTTCAAAGAGTTACTGTTTTGTCCACTTTTTCTTTTCTTTTTTTTTTTTGATCATCACTGTTGTAATGTATTGGGAAGCCAGAATGCTTATCCATCAACAGAAACATACATTAGCCGAACTCTGTCTGTCTGTTTTAGGATTGTTATTTTCAACTAACCATATTAAGATTTAAGATGAACTGCAGTGCAACTGCATGCCAAATTGTGGGTTGAGAATGGTACGGTTAGATTTTTTATCGAGAACCGTTGCACCCCTAATATTACTAGGTAATTTACTGTCTCCAATTCACCTATCGTGCATCTCTTTGAATTTTAATGATAACATCAGTTTAATAATAATAATAATAATTATTATTATTATTATTTCATTCTTACTATTAATTTATAATCACACTCTTTTTGTTCATCTCAGTGATTAACTGCATTAATAATGATAGTACACTTGGCTCAGGATATTAATAATTATCATCATTATCATTGTTGCTTTTACTATTAACTTTTTTTTATCTTAAAAAAATATTTAAACAGTAAACATCTTTTCATTAAACCCTCCTCTTCCAGTAATTAGTATTGGTCAGTTTGGATAGCATGCACTTCTAAATAAATGGAAAATTGAACCACAGTAGAAAAAAAGATTTATACCAAAACAGAGTGAGCAATGTGTAAAATTGTTCTTTGTGTGCCGTTACTTACTTTTGCCTTGAGCGATTTGAGTGGGGACCCAGCAAGTGTGTTGGGACGTCAAGCCTTTGCTCTAATTACAGAGCAAGAGCAATTACAAGAGACAGAACAAGAGAGAGAGAGAGCGCTAAATCTGTATAGTATAAGCATGAATTGCTCCTCCTGATGTTACCTGGTGAGAAGTGCAAATAATCCCATCAAAGAGAACAATGGCCCTCCACCTGCTGACATCTCTAGCCAATTACACAACGCAAAACATGTCCCCCCTCATCTTGCTCCTTTTCAAGCTGAAAGCGTCTCCTCCAGTCTCTCTCTCACACATGCAAACTTTGTCATATTTTTCTCTCTCTGTTTTTTTGCACTTGTGGTGCTTGCTTACCCACTGTATGTGCGTTGAGAAATATGTGTCTTTGAGTGTGAACATAAAAGTAAACTTGCCTGTGAGTGTGATTTTCATATCGTAATGTGGCTCATTATCACGGACGTGGGCTGTTGCTGTGGTAATGAGCTGACCTTCAGGAGCGGAGGTTAAGCTCTTTCGCAGTTGAGTTGTCAACACAGCAGGTCCATTGTGTCTGGGGTGGCAACCACAGAACGTCATAGTGTGTGTGTGTGTGTGTGTGTGTGTGTGTGTGTGTGTGTGTGTGTGTGTGTGTGTGTGTGTGTGTGTGTGTGTGTGTGTGTGTGTGTGTGTGTGTGTGTGTGTGTGTGTGTGTGTGTGTGTGTGTGTGTGTCTCTGAGTGTCAGGGGCTAAATGTTTTATTTGTTGTGATTCATAGGCCACTGTCACCCACCATCATCTAGTATTCCCTAAATGTACACACTGCATTTTAAAACACAAAACATATCATATGTAACTTGAATCTCACCTAAAAGTTATAGTTATAGTTTTATTATTGTTGTTAATAAATCAATAAGCTGCAAGATATTATTACATTAATATATGACATTAAGCGGTTACAGGTGTGTGTTGATCTGCATTTCACAAATGCTTTAAAAGTGGCTTGTCCAATCAGAATTTAGAGTCAGAACTATTCATTTGATAATTGCTTGTTTGTTAGTTATTTATGGATTGTGTTCTCCATGTTTATTTATTTTTTTATTCCTTTGGTACAACAATCCTCCAGAAACTGACATTGTAAAACCCCTTCACAGTCACAAAGAGTTTCTCCACAAAGAGTTTCTGTCTGTCTGTGTGTGTGTGTGTGTGTGTGTGTGTGTGTGTGTGTGTGTGTGTGTGTGTGTGTGTGTGTGTGTGTGTGTGATGTCTAGACCTTGACACTGTTTCCCTCTCCTCAGACTATAGTAAAAAAGCTTAATTTAGGGTGGGATAAGAATGGGGTCGTCTGTGACTGCCCTCTTTAGACTTATGGGAAAAGTCTGTGTGTGTGTAAGAGGATTTGAATAATATTTTCTAAAGGCGTTTTCACTTAGACCTTGTCACCTCTCACTCTTAACAGTACAACATTCATCGTCAACTTTTTTTATTTCTTTTTTTTAATAAGATCTATCAATTTATTAGATGTTTACCACAGATGTGTGTCTTAGCTTGTGCATCTTCTTAGGGTTGTTATGCTGCTGACCAAGTTTAGGCTTGTTTTACTGAGTCTGTTTCCTCTGCCTGTGTTTGAAGTTTTGTGTTCATCCTTCCTTCCAAACACTCATACCTCTGTCACACTCCTGTCAACCCATGAAATGTGCAGTTAACAACAGATATTACAGTCTGTAAGACACACCCACCCAGGATGAATGATGTATTCGATAAGCCTTATTTAAAGGGATAATTCACTTAAAAGGGAAAATTCTGTCATCATTTGTTTCCCCTTATGTCGTTCAAAACCTTTATGACTTTATTTCTGTTGCAGAACACAAAAGAAGAAATTTTGAAGAATGCTGGTTTTGGGTACTTGCACTGTAAATCCCATGCACAATGTCAGGAGGTGCCACCTGTGCATCACCATAAACGTGGAATCATGAACATCTCTTTTTTATTATTTATTAATAAATAATTAATAATTTATTATTTCTGCTGAATATATGACTTTAAGACTTCAATAATACTTATACACATATTTTTATTATACTTTTTATTTTATTACTATTTATTCTTTTACTTTCAATTTTATAAGCTCCGTAAAACATTGGAGTCTCTAACACGTCTACTTAAGTCCTATTTGTGAATAATTATTTTATTAATTTTCTCTTCTAATGAAACTCTAATAAGCATGGTCACACATACACAAACAAGTCTTCACTGTTTCTTCAGGGCTAAATGAGCCTATTGTCTCATGGCAGCAAGACCCTACTCTCTGCAACTACAGTATTCCTGTCATGGCTGACAATTTGATAGTTTTTCACACTTGAGTTTTGCCAGGGGTTTGTATTTCTTCTGTCTGTGAGTCAGCTACAGTTACAACCAATATCAAGTCTCCCTACACACAAGCTACTGTAAGTTTCAGAGTCACGTACACTTACAAAGACATCGATAGCAATTCAACTGACACTCCACTAATGGTTTACAAGGGAGGATGAGTCTCGGGGAGACTATGACTATTTTCATATTTTTTAAGACTGAAATTCTGGTCTAGGCCAAGGGTAAAACTAAAAATGTACATATAAATGTATTTAAAGTATTTATATATTTGTTTTATTGTATAGTACAAAATAAGCAGTGAAAGCATAATAAAACAGTTTCTAAGATATTTTTAATGATGATTACTGATTTAATTAAGAGGGACAGACAGACAGACAGACATACACTTAGTAACACTAACACATTTGGGTTATTACAGTTCAGTTGTTATTTGGTTAAGAGCAATTAAAATACTACACACATGTATAGATTTCACATGCAAAATTAATTGCTGAATTTGTTTGTTCTTGAATGAATCACACAATTGTTTTCCTTTTTTCCTTTTTCCCACATATTTATTTTTCCTGATGAATTTGTAATATTAGCAAAAAAAGTTCACTCATATATTTATATTTGTATGCAACTAATTAATTGTGTTATATTAATACTAATTAATATGTATGTGTAATAATGTAATATGTATATGTTATACTAATTAACTAATTAATATATATATATATATATATATATATATATATATATATATATATATATATATACATACATACTCTACCTTTAAGACCGCTATGTTAATAAAGTATTAGTGGGTTGCAAGTTTGCACACAAAAAAATCTCACTACATCACTGGATGTCCAATCCAAGTTGCTGCATATCGAGTAGGCATAATTGCCTCATAAATGTGTTCAGTAATGTGTTTATATATAACTTCATTGATTTCTGAATGATACATTTTTGCAGTTTTGTTTTGTTTTGTTACATGTTCTTATAGTACATTCAACTCTTTTATTTTAAAGGATTTTACATGAAACAACCCCTTTAAAGTGAAGGAAAATGAGGTTATGGGGTACAGGGGTCCAAAGTTACAGTGTTGTTATTTTAGCGTGTTATGTGCTGAACTATGAGTGGTACAGAACAAATATTAATCTATGTGCAGACTTTGTTCCCTGTTTTCTGGAGCAGACCCAAGAGCCCTGTCTAGCCTACATATGTCTTTGTATTTGTGTGTGTGTGTGTGTGTGTGTGTGTGTGTGTGTGTGTGTGTGTGTGTGTGTGTGTGTGTGTGTGTGTGTGTGTGTGTGTGTGTGTGTGTGTGTGTGTGTGTGTGTGTGTGTATATGTATGTGTGTGTGTGTGTGTGTGTATGTATGTATGTGTGTGTATATTTATGCTGATTTATTTCACAAACCCTCTCTCCAGTCTAGATGATCACCACCACCTCCTTTTGTCACCCATGTGTGAATGCAGAAGCCTTTGACCGGTGCTGACAGAACACATTTTTCTTCCTGCTTAATATGCACTCTTATGCTTCATAACAAAAACTTCACCCGAGGCGAGAAATATCGGAGGACGTTGTTCACAGTGCAGTGTCATGATAATGTCACGTGGTGTCACGCTTAAGGCGAATTATCTGAAGTTTCTTCAGTGTTCTGACACTTCTGTGTGATGGGGACCACATTGTGCCTAAATCATTCAAAACAAGTTGCTGATTCATTGTTTCCTTCATCGAATGTGCCTGAGTTACAGAATTATTAACATTCACAGCCATGTTTTAGATTGAGATATAAGCATGTTGACAAATGGATGGCGGTGAGGTTGATATAGTTATTTAGCCTTGTACATTTGTCTATTAACCTGATGATCTACATAAATGTGTCTGTAATCAGTTGTTATAACAGGTGTTGGGTTAAGTTTGGTGTGTTCTAGTTCTCAGAATTAGGTCAGACCCATAGACAAAAGTATCTCATTGTCTCTGACTGGTTTACATGAACAAAAGATATTTGTTAGTTGCAATAAATTCTTTGAAGGGTACATATTTGGGGTGAGGCCAGTAGTTATGGTACACTTTCTTCTCCTTGTGAGCAAAACACATCCGTGAGCATGTGTTTTACAGGAAGCTTCTGGCTTTGTGTTAAATTTCAGTGTGTTTATGCTTTTCTCGCAGCGTTTAATTTTCTCATGCCTCCCAAACGGTGTGGAGGATGCCTGAAATTTTGCTCTGGATTAGGTTTTTTATATTATTCTTCAGCAAAATGTCAATAACATAATTTTACTTTTGATTTTTGTTTTTGCACAGAATCACACTGGCACAAACATTTCATCGTATTTTGCCGATAGCATTATCTGAAGATAGCTTTATCTAACTGAATTTGTTTCCCCTTTAGAATATCAGTTTTGTAGTTCATTGACGTCGGTGTTGTTCTGTAAGCTTTATCCACCCTGATCAGAGAGGAATTCAGAGTACAAGACATACTGATGCAACATTTAATCATTCATAGTAAACATAGTGAGCAAACATACATTCTCACAAGCTCTCCAGACTAGACCAAATCAATGTGTGCTGTAATCTTTGATTCTGAGAATGAAGGGAATTTGCTGGGAGAACAGAGAGGTGAGAGGTAATTTTAAGCTCTCCTAAACATCTGAAATATAACTCAAGACATTTGCTTGAACACTAGAGAGATCTTGGCTTTAATCCGGGGACCATTTGAAGATTGACAAATACATGCAGGCAGACACAGACCCTAAAGCTGTGACTATTAATCTGGCTCGATTATAAGATGCTCTTTATCCCCTTCAATCCTGACCCCATTACGCACAAACACACTGTTTACAGTAGCTGTATGGAATGTCATATAAAAGGATGTCATATTTTGTTAGTTTACATTGTGTTTAGCTTTTAACAGCATTTAATACTATTAGTATTTGATATTTAATCATTAATAATTGCACTAAAGGTTCTGATATATGTTATTTATTTGTTTATTTTAAATTCATAACAGAGGAGCAGTAAGGATTATCACTCAGATTTATTTTATATTTCATGTATATAGCTTGGCCACAGATGTGTTCACAAGGATCTCCTGAGCTCTATTCTGGGTCATTGTGCCCACAAGCTGGAAATTAATACTGATAAAGTGACCCTGTCTCAGCCCCCCCGAACCATTCCATTCCCAAACATTTTTTTTTTTCCCATAGTAGGAATGTAAGCAGTGAGCATTGACGCTTACAGAGATTCTGGCCTTTCAGGTAATGTTAAAAACTCTGTACAGTGTGTGCTTATCGGCCTCCGTTTAGTTAGCAATACCCAACTTCCTATTGTCCAATCAATTCCCGAGGACAAAATCAAGTCCTGCCTTCATTTTTTTTCCTCATTCCAGAAGCTGTTTCATTCGGATATATGTCACAAAACGGAAGACTATTGCAACTACATTTTTTTTTACATTTAGCTGACGCTTTTATCCAAAGCGACTTACAATTGCTATATAAGTCAGAGGTCGCACGCCTCTGGAGCAACTAGGGGTTAAGTGTCTTGCTCAAGGACACATTGGTGTCTCACAGTGGATTCGAACCCGGGTCTCTCACACCAAAGGCATGTGTCTTATCCACTGCGCCATCACCACCCACATTTTCTTGCCGATTTTTAAAATAAAAATAAAATGATTGTAGCAGTATACCAGTATAACATACATTTGCTTATTTATGGTATTGGGACAAAAAAAAAAAACTTTCCACTTGACTCCACCCATACATACAGCTGAGAAAATGTCAGATATACAGTAGGTGCTGTTATTGCAAATCTTTATTTCCTGCTGTGAAAGAATTAAAAATTTGCAATATGGGAATACTTTGGATATAAAAAACAAATCAAATGCAAAGTTCTTTTTGAGGAAAGATATCCAATAGGCTTTATGCTGAACGTCACGTGAACAAACAGGAAAACAGGTCTCATTGCATCCGCTTGTCGGAGAAAGTGTTAACTGCAGTACGAACTGATGCCGGTATCTATGGACATTTAAGGTAATCAGCTAAGCTAGACAGCTTTGATTTAAATATCTAAATGTTAGTGAGAAGAAGAAAAATAAAATAACTTTTAGATATCATTCTGCATATGCATTGGACATCAGTTATGCTCATCTTTGCTCGCTCCTTTGAAGGTATCCAGTGTAAAACGGCTTTATATTTCACAAAGCACAATGCAAAAGACATGAACTGGAAGTGATGCAACCTGTTTTACAGAACAAAAGGGAGATACATCAAACATGTCTCCTATATTTGAGAACACTATTCCTCTGTGCAGATAAAGGTATGTCTCGTTTGAAACGTAAGGCCGTATGTTTTCCATGATGCAGAGGGAATCCCAATGTTATACTGAATTACGTGACCATACACATAATGTTGTGACTGTAGGGTTAGGATTAGGATTAGCTCAATACAGCACCTAAATGGTCCCAATTCGGTGGGTCACAGAATTCGGCACAACACCGGAATACAGTCATGAAAATGGAATTTACAGTATAACACAGAGGTCAACTCAAAGGTCTTCACTACAATGCGTCAAAATAAAAGTTTGGTTTAACTTGAAAAAAATATTACTATTTTACAATAGAATCTACTTCTCAAAATAAAAATAATAATAATGCAATTTATTTTAACATTATTTAAGGAATATATATATTTTGTTGTCTATGTTTTAATTTAGTAAACATTTGTTGTGCAGCATTTTGCCAAAGAATAAAAGTTGTTCAATTTAATTTGATTACATATTAAAGCATTAATTAAATTGTTAAATTTGTATGCATTTATGCACCTCCGTTTTTGGTAATAGGCTATATTTGTATTAAATCATAAAACACAGAATCCAGAGAAGTTAAAACAGACAAACCAGCATTTCTGAATAAAATGCATTTCATAATTCTATTATTCTTAAAAACCAAAATTATTAATACTAAAAATAAGTTGTTAATCTATTCAGATTGAATTGATATGACATTTTCTGAGACTATCATACAGTGAAAATCTTTTTTTAAAATATTAATTATTTTTATTATTATCACTCGATGATAATTTTTTTTTAGTATACATTAAAATATTACAATAATAATATTTCTTAATTTGATTTAGTAGTAATAATAGTTACTACTTATAGTCATATTGATATATAATCACGAAATTATGGGCCAAATTGTGTAGTCCTACGAAAGAGGCACAGCATTGAGTTTAAAGAAATTTGATTTATTCCCCAAATTGTGCAGCCCTATCTTATCGGACATTACTCATAAAGATTAATGCACATATGCATTCCTGATTTTGAGCAAATGCTGATAATTATCTAACCCATATAAACCTCAATTCAATTGCTAAGTGTGTCAGTAAGTACCTGGGATGTTGTGTTAGCATATAATGATCTTCTATGAACTTATAAGTGTGTCAGAATGCCACCACTTAACTATGCCCAGCTTATGATTTCAGCGCTATAGACTTAGCAGTGGGTCATAGAGTGATACAGAGTGATAAATCACTCAAACACACACACACACACACACACACACACACACACACACACACACATGTATATTGCGCAGACTCACACACAGAGAGCGGAGCAGTTATGAGGATGATTCTTGCAACTTATTATGGTTTAGGCTTGTTAAAAGCAACCTCTCGTAAATCAACAATCCAGGGCTGTTTTTGTTTTCTTTCTGTGATATTATAAAGAGGAAGCGAATGGGAAAGCTTAACAAACAGACAGAAACTCCTGAGTAATCATTCTGATTGGAGAGGTTCATGTTTAGGACTCGTCTTATTATGGGTTAGAGCAACAGTATTTTAGATGAGTATCTTAAAGAAACAGTCTTGTTGGCTAAGTAGTGTTGAAATACTTGTACTCAGCCTTGAGCAAAAAAACCTTGGGTACATTTCTCTAAGCTGTGTCACAATATTTTTCAATCATTGACCAATTTTAAGAACATTATGAGCACTTGTTGCAACGTCTGAGAAGCTCACAGGACAATATTATGAAGTAGATAGAGATTTTCACACAGTCAATTTCTCAGAGGGCCCTTCAGCTATGTGGGCTGGGGTAGTCTGTGCTTTTTTACAAACCTTTGTATCAAATGCATTAGTATGCTTACATAACCCTCAGTCTGACAGGATACTGTTTTGACTATATATAAATGACCATTGTGTGTGCTTAAGCGCATATTAATATGCACGTGGTACCGATTCTCTTCAGCGAGGGTTATTAGTGATGACATAGTAGTGAGTCACCCTGTGAGTAGCTGCAAGTGTCAGTTACAGGAACACACACACAAACACACACACGGACAGTATAAGGGAACCCACGCCTGTTCATACATTCTCATTACTGAATCGCTCAACAGTATTTAACAGCTCCAGCCACTTGTAATAGAAACCTCAAGAGACATCCTGAGACAAAAAAGGAGGGGAAAAAGGAGAGAATTTTAACTCTGAAACAATATATACCAGATCAAAGAAGGTATCAACTGTGTTTGGGTGTCCACAAGACATTGATGCCCATGTGAAAAGTGACAATTCGTGGATAAAAAAAAAAAAATATATATATATATATGTATATATATATATATATATATATATATATATATATATATATATATATATATATATATATATATACCTAATCTGTATTGTTTATTAAAAAGAACTGTCATTCACTGTATCATAAACTGCATATATTCTAGAAGTGACTGTAGTTTATCTTTTTCTTTTTTCAATTTAACGTGTTCAAAATATTTAGCGCAATTAATGCAGCATCTCTTTTTTCTGTCATCCTTTGGCTGCGCTACAGTATGCTCACGCTATCATTCATTCAAGTGCTATTAAACCATTCAAGCGCAATAAGATGCAAAAAAAGAACTCCAATTAGTACTGGCACGCTGTCTGTGAAACGACTCTCTGTGAACAAACACCCGAAACGCGTCGTGCGCACAGAATGCCACTTCAGCGCGCCAATGATGCATTAAGTTCCCTTTCAGTGCTCACGTTCGACATAGTCGACGTGTCGACTGATTGGGATCACGCTTAGGGAGCCTGTCATCTTTGAGTATTGTAAAAACGAGCCAATGCACATTGGAGTGCGAGAATTGCATCACACGCTACCGAAGTGGATGCATGCACCAGTTGTCTTTCACTTCGGAGCCGATCGGTGTCGATGTCTCTGAAGAGTGTTGTACTATACAACGAGCGAGTGTGTCGGTGTTCTTCTGGAAAACTTTCTGGGTGCTGTAAGGCTCTGTCCGCCTCTGACGGTCACAATAGCTGCATCACGTGTTTGGGCTTACAGCACACTGAAGCAGCTCTCGTGGATGACTCATGTTCTCACTGCAGGAATATGACCATCTCTGTGTTTAGATCGAGACTCGCCTTCATTTGCGAAGGTGGAGTCTCTACACCCATGCTCCGCTCTAGTGCTTCTTCTGGGCCAACTTCCCAGAAGAAGGCTAAAGTGTCGTGTGGGGTGGTTGATCTGAGGATCACAGTGAGGGGTAATCCGCCAGGCAAAGCCCCGTGGATCCCTCACTCCTCTTTTGCACCGCAGCCGGTGGAGCTCCCCGATGAGCGCTGGTCCCTCTGTAGTGGACCGACCAGCCATTTCGTTCGGGGCCCCTCCAGATGACAGGATGTCCATTGCAGCATCAGAGGGTGAGCTGGGCTCTGGAGATGACGACTCGGCTGCGCTACCTCCCTCTGGGAAAGTAGCGTTGTATGAGCCAGGTCCAGAGATGGCAGCTATGCTGAAAAGGGCCACTGAGGCGGTTGGGCTCGAGTGGAACCCTCCACCGTGTCCCAAAAAAGCTTCCCAACCGATCCAGATGGCCCCAAACTATACCATAAGACTCGGCTTGCGATTCCTTTTCGCTCGGCTTCTGCCCAAGCTCAGGGATATTCATCACACCTAGGTGTTGAGCGAATATGCTCCTAACATTAGTGACTTTAGTCACACCTAAGTGTTGAGCAGTGCTCCTGTCTTGTGTGCGAACTTCGCAGTCTACCGGCTTCTATAAGCCCATACCTCATTGTACCCTAGACAGGTGGGTCACGACCATCTTGGTCCTGTGGTTATTGAGACGGAAACCCTTTTTCGAAACCCTCCGTTCAATTTGTTACACAGAAATGCATTTCCAAATACTCCGTCCCCAAGATTGGTCTGCAGCGTTTGACCTGAGAGACATGTACTTCAGATCTCTATCCTTCCACACCACAGGCCATCCTGTGTTCGTGCGTTCGAAAGGTGTGAAGTATCAGAACAAAGTCTTACCCTTCAAGTGCTCATAGCCAGTTGGGTCCTCAGGTCAACTGGGAAAGAGTAAACTTGTCCACGGGCTTAGGATCTCTTTTCTAGTTTGGAGATGGATTCAGTCCACCGCATCTCTGAAAAAGAGTGTGTGGGTGGTTGGTGCTGTAAAGGGTCCCAGTGAAACTCTTCAGAGGCTCCTGGGGCATATGGTAGACGCAGCCGCTCAGCTTCCTCCATATGAAGACCGCTTCAGCACTGACTTCACGGCCGAGTCTCGAAGTGGGGACTCCGTGTGAAAGCACCCTGGCCTGCCTGGCCACCCTCTCCGGGCCAACAATCCCTAGAACGAGTGTCCATCAATACCGGCTGAGGAGCCACGTACAAAGGGCATGCAGTAACGGAGGTCTGGGCGGCCCCCCAACTGCATTGGCATCCATTGCCTTGAGTTGCTTGCAGTTCATCTCGCTTTGAGACACCGCTACTCAGCGAATTTGTTTCGAGTCCCTCCGGACTCGTTCCTCCGCTAGTTGTTTTTCTCCTGTCTGAGTGAACATACCTCTACACAGAAAAAACTCTGGCCACAGCTGCCCGCGGGGCCCCTGCAGAAATGCGTTCCCCAGTGACCCTTCTTGCACACAATTGTGCTAAAGTCAGTAGATGGAGCAGGTCTTGCTAGTTGACCCTTACTGGCCCAACCAGACCTCTCCTCTCAACGGACCTTCCTGACTCCTTCCTCTGAGTACATTCTCAGGGATGGGGCATGATGGCACCCGCGTTTAGACCTTGGAGAGTTTCAGGTCTGGTTCTAAGTTGAACCTATTCGTTGAAATGTGTCTTCTCTCCGTGAGGAGATCCCGAAGGTGTTCAATAACTTCAGTGCTTCTTTCTTGCTAATGGGTTGGAGTGAGGCCTGTTTACTCCACCTCAAAATGTTGTTGCCTCTGTATTGACGCACATCATGATGCAGTGGATACAAATCCGTGGAAAGCACGACTTGATCGTCAGGCTCCTGAGGGGAGCAAGGAGACTGAATCTGCCTTGCGCCCCCTCTTTACCCTCTTGGGACTTGGGACTTTACCCTCTGGTGCTACTGCACTGCAGAGACCTCCCTTGAGCCCTGCAGGCAGTGAGTTAAAAATCCTGTTTTCAGAGAAACAGTTCTCCTGCATGCTTGGTCTCTATCTAGAGGGTAGGGACTTGCACGCATTTTCGGTCAACGAATCGTGCCTGGAATTCGGGCCAGCTATCTCTCATGAAATCTGAGACCCCGGCCTGGATATGTGCTCAAGGTTCCTACTTCTCCTACGGGCCAGGTGGTGACCCTGCAAGTGCTTCCCCGGAGGAGGCAGACCCAGCCCTGGCTTTTCTCTGTCCGTCCGCTCTATTGCGGTTGTACGTGCTCAGAATGCAAAGCCTGGGGCCTCATTTATAAAACTTTGCGTAGGATTTGCGTCAGAAGTGGCGTACGGATGAAACATAGGACGTGCGTACGTGCAGAAATATTCGGATTTATAAAACCGTGCGCACGCACATCCTACGCATTTTTCCCTTAATAAATCACAATCAATTCTAAATGTAGCGCAGCTTTTGCGGCTTCATGTCACGCCCATAGTTGCCCATAAATAGTCCGTGAAACGCCCACAAGTTAATATTCATCGATTGCAAAATCATGGCAAACACAGAGAGGAAATCAAAAAAACGTAACTTCACTCAATGTGAAGTAGAAGTTATCGTTGGCGAGGTGGAAAAGAGGAGAAAAATGTTGTTTGGAGGGCACAGTGTGGGCATTACTAATGCCAAAAAGGCACTTGAGTGGCAAAAGGTTGCAGACGCCGTAAATGCTGCAGCCTCACAACCTCGGACTGTGGCCGAAATAAAAAAGAAATGGTCGGACATCAAAGTCGAGGCAAAAAAGCGTCTAGCGCGTCTAGCGCTCAGTGTGTCTGCCACGGGTTGGGGAAAGGGGACACCGACATTTAAAAAAGACATTTTTACTATGAAAACAACTTTCCTCAGTGGACAAATAATCTATCTATCTATCTATCTATCTATCTATCTATCTATCTATCTATCTATCTATCTATCTATCTATCTATCTATCTATCTGTCTGTCTGTCTGTCTGTCTGTCTGTCTGTCTATCTATCTATCTGTCTATCTCCCTAATTATCTATCTATCTGACTGACTATCTAATTGCATCTATATCTGCTCCGCCAGACGGACACATTGGCGAGAATATCAGTTTTGTACATTATTTCGTTCTGTTTACCATCTTATTTATGAGGATGAATTGTATAACATGCCAATATTATTGCAGAATATATTTCACTTTTCTTTTTGCAAATATGTGTTAATTTGCATTTCTGTTGCAGATCGATCAAACGGGTGTTCGTGTAGACTGTTAATTGTAAGACTTGCTTTGTGAAGTCTCTTCGTGTTATTTATGAGAGGCAGTATTGCCATTTATTTTACACAACGGTCTACAGTTTCACACAATTTCACGTGTTTCTTCCATCTGCCGACGGTGTCGCCATTTCTCATTTCACCCGTTTTTGTGTGTACGCCTGGGTCAGAGCTTGCGTGAAGGACCGCACATTTTACCGTCAAGTTTGCTTTTTATAAATACCAATTATTGCGTAGAGAGCGGCGTACGCCTTCTTTTGTGCGTACGCAACGTTTATAAATGAGGCCCCTGGACCTCAGACCAGCTCTTGTCTGTTACGGAGACCAGCAGAAGGGAAGGCTGTTTCCAAGCAAAGGTTGGCCCACTACATGTGGTTGCCTTCATTTTGGTGAAAACGTTTTCCCAAGATGAACGTGCACACCTGGGTGGTGAGCTCCCCCTGAGTGAGAGTATTGCTCCCTCCTAGGCGTTGATACAGGATGTCTCGCTGAACAGATGTTAAATAGAGTTGGGGGCTAGGCAACACCTATCACGTTCGCTAGAGAACTAGCCTATGTGTCGAACCGCTGCTTCCCGTGGGCTCCCTTCCCATGAAGCCATTTCACTGGAAGCCCGGTTAGAAGTGTTGGCTTGCTGCGCCATTCCCCTCCTATGGACTGGATGCGTGCGCAATTCTTGCTCTAGTGAGTTCCCCTTATTAGCCGAACCCTGTTGAGTTCCTCCATACCCTTCGGCAACGGACGTGGCGGAGCATCTGAAGACAGGCCTTTCACTCGTATGCACTGGTGGAACCTGTGTTAGGCTGGGTCCATATGTTATGATCCCTATGGCGATCCCATATGTGTATTCTTCCACGGTACGGCTCCCTGCGGCAAGCTCCTGTCTTCCCTCGGCAGACCGTGCTCTGCCGTCACTGTCCGGTTGAGTCTCCCCCCTGTCATAGGCTGGAGCCACCTCAGTGACATTCCATATGTTGTACTGCCCGGTCATCTGCCCAGTCCACATGTGAATTCTCCATGTTACCTCCTTTCGGGCAGGATGTGGCTTCCACAGCATATTTCTTTCCAACGAATGAGAATGCTTTCCCAGTGGTCTTGAGGAACAGCAGTGACTTCCCTGGTCCCATCTCCGCTTCAAATAATGCGGGGGGGATCAGAAGGCTTTTGTCTTGGCACTGGCAGCACTAGTCGCGTTTTAATTGGGGTCCAATCAGTCGACACATCGACTACGTCGAACGTGAACAACTGAAAGGGAACGTCTCGGTTACGTATGTAACCCTCGTTCCCTGAAGGAGGGAACGGAGACGTAGAACCGTCGCCACTATTGCTGGACGACCGCTGACTCCGGGCTCCGCTCGGCTCCTTAGCGAAAAACAACTGGTGCTTGCATCCACTTCCGTATTTATACCCGCACTGCGGGGGCGGAGCGTGTGATGCAATTCTCGCACGCCAATGTGCATTGACTCGTTTTTACAATACTCGAAGATGACAGGCTCGCTAAGTATGATCCTTCAGAGAACGAGGGTTACATACGTAACCGAGACGTTCCCTTTCACTCTTGAACGTACGAAAACCCATATAGTTATATTAAAATTCCTGTTTTTTCAAGTATCCTCGTAAGCAGAGTCTTAAATGAGTTAAAAATATTTTAAAAGAGTTAGAGTTAGAGTTAAATAGGTATGTGTGTCAGATCCGGGTCATGTGTGTTAGGTCTTAATGACAGCAGCCTAATAAACCTGATGCTGTCTATCATTAATGTTAATCAAAGTACAAAAGACAAAGAGAAAATCACTTACTGCTCTTCACTGAATATGTTTTGTAGCTCTAATATGGATTAATCCATATTAAATATGTAATTTATGCAGTGAAGACTGTGCAGTGTTTGATTATTCAATTTATATATTTACCTGTTAGACCTTCCCTGAAAATCTTAAAGCACTGTTTACAAGGTTGCAAGGGGTCAAAAGCAATGAAAACAATTACTTTGTTGTGCAATTTAGCAGGACAGGTAAAAACTGGCATGACTGGACCAGAAGAAAAAAATCTTAGTGTTAAGCCCTGATATATTAAAGGCACAGCTAAATGTGAGATTTATTACAATGGTTTATGTGAAGATTGTTGTAAGTTCACCTAAATTAAAAGTGGTTATTTTTTAAAGCCCATTAAAATGATAGCTTTCAAGTATACTGTAATGTTGAATGGCTATAATTAATGCCAATAAATGAGGGGAAAAAATAAATTTAATAGTGACTTCAGCAGTGTTCGAACTGAGGGTGGGCTGAGGGGTCCCGGAACTCCCATAAGCACTAAGGGACCCCGTATAAGGCCCAAAAATTACCCTTGGGGGTCCCCTGGTTTTTCATTAAAACTAAAATACTAGAAACAATATATGACAATAGAACTTTTTTTATCAAATTATTGCACTTGCCGCTCCCAATTTCATTAGAAGCTTCTCCAAGATTTGCGTCTGAAAAACGTGCTCAAGTGTGGCACACACTGTTTTCTAAAGGAATTTACAGACAGCACCATCGCTGTGTGACAATGGCAGAGTGGATCGACAATGGCACCTCACGATAATGGTAAGATATACATTTTATTTGTTTTATGATTCTTTGGTACACCTATTTTACTGATACTGAATACGTGTTTGTCCTAGAACCGAACAGTCCCTAGATTATTATAATCTTGATCTGCAAGTCTTATACACGAAGCTAGCTTACTATTGGACAGTTGTATTGTAATGAATGTTAGTTGTTGGAAGAGGCGAGAACCGGCGAACATTCAACACACTTTAATCATCCAAAAATAAACCAACACAAAACGAAAGTAAAAGACATAAAAGACACACACATAAACAAAACGCCATAAAATAGTCCAGGCCTGATCCTCTCTCGTCCTTCACTGAGGTCGCTTCCCGAAGACTCTATGTGAGAGATACGAGACAGGTGTGATGTTCACCATCAATCACCCTTCCCCCGTTCTCTCACGGCCCTCGGCCTTGTCTTGCTTGACACATTCGTCTAACATAATTTTTAGAAAAAAAATCTTGATTGGAGTTAGCAACCCCTTCTGAATTAAACAAATATTTTTTTAATCTAGTAGTCTAACCTACCAAATTACAATTCAAACACTGGCCAGCATTATCAGTTTCAATGATACTGGCCTTCATTCATTGTGCTTTGTAATAAGTTGCCACTAAACAAATATTTAAAATATACCGTCTTTATGTTGTTTCTACATTATTTTTTGGGAGATTCAATGTGAAAGTATCACAACATAAAAATATATTAAAGACTGTTAGGTGAAATTAATAACCATTAATTAGACATTTTTTTAATCGATTAACAGCATTGGTGTGTGTGTGTGTGTGTGTGTGTGTGTGTGTGTGTGTGTGTGTGTGTGTGTGTGTGTGTGTGTGTGTGTGTGTGTGTGTGTGTGTGTATATATGCAATGTGTAATCTCTATAGGTAGATTAGCTCAGTTTGCATGTCTAGTGAAGCAGTATCAAAATAACTCATAGTAATCGCTCACAGAACAAAGACTGGCATTGTGCTACTGTGAAGAGAAGGCAGTTCACATACTTCCTGTTACTGACGGCCTTGGCATGACCAATATTTACAGAAATGTTATGGGTTAGACAGCACACAATTAAACTTGTCATAACACAACTCATCCAAGAAAAAGATGGGAGGAGAGGTGAGAGGATGATGTCAGCTGGCAGAGAGAGAGAGAAGGAGAGGAGGTAAACAGCTGTTATGCTTGGACAGTCAGTCTCCTCACGTGTGTGTGTGTGTGTGTGTGTGTGTGTGTGTGTGTGTGTGTGTGTGTGTGTGTGTGTGTGTGTGTGCGTGTGCGTGTGCGTGTGCGTGTGCGTGTGTTTTCTTTAATGTGCCTTTGTAGGGCAAAAGATCTGAGTTTAATGGGTCGAACCTCGATGGTTTATGATGATAAATTTCTGTGCCACTATTAATCTGTCAGTTTAAACTCTTTGAAGTTGATCTGCTTTTTGAAACATTGCCTTGTGATATTACAAAATTTGAATTATTGTGGGGATGTTAGTTTGAAACCTTATACTGGTGTGTGTCTGTGTCTGGGAGGAAGGAAGAGCAAGGTTGACCCTTTGCTAAAAGGTTGGTGTGTCTGTTTGGATTTGAACTACTAGACTTTCAAAGAGGCTAACCTTACTTAACAATGTAAAAATGACAGAAAGAGCTGTGTGTGTGTGCGTGTGAGACAGGCAGAAAGAGAGATGTACAACGCTAACAGAACACAATTCAAAAGCTGCTTGGTCCAACTAACTTGTTATCAAATAGTATGTACTTGTTCAGTCCTAAGGTCAATCCTTAGGTAAGCCTTATGATTATTGTATAATAGTGAGATTTTTATTCTGCCATATAATATAATTACAAGGTGAAAGGTTAACAGTGGTTATTAGCTAATAATATTAGCTTCCATGTACTTCCTATGTGTTTATATAAGTTAGCTTGAGTCATTGAGGGATGCGGATCTGTGTAAGTTCTTGAGAGAGCAGATGACATGTTTTCTTTCTCTTCTTCCATCTTTTTTTTCTGGAGAGGGGGAGGTTTTGAGTCTTTATATTTTTTTCTTCCTTCTTTCCTCCTCCTTTTCTAAAAAGCCAGTTGTCAGTGCATCATATAAAAGAAGATATACAAGCGATTCACATGCTAATGCTGGGACTGGTTTAAAAGAGGACACAGAGGAGAAGAGGGGAAAAGTGCTATTGATGGAGAAATGGGGGGAGGAGGGGAGGGGGGCTGTGCAGAGCAAGAGAGGGCAGAGCAATGGGAGGAGTTGAGTTTGCTGCTGTAGAGACAGAGAGGTATTTGTGTGTCTGTGTGTGTGTGTGTGTGTGTGTGTGTGTGTGTGTGTGTGTGTGTGTGTGTGTGTGTGTGTGTGTGTGTGTGTGTGTGTGTGTGTGTGTGTGTGTGTGTGTGTGTGTGCATTTGACGCAGGCCTCTATGTATCAGCACTACAGAATAATACCATAAAATGAAGCCTTACCTCATCTGCCTGGTACAGCCAGGACATAAATAAAGAAAGAGAACAATTCCGTCAGTTCTGGCCTGCCCCTCATGTGCCACTGTACCAACACAGCAAAGAGATGAATAATCTGCTTAATATCAGGGAGTAGAGGAAAGGAAGAAAAAAACGTCATAATGTTGTATTTTGCAATGTGTTGTAATTTGCATACGGGTTAGATAAAACCTCGATATCTGTAGTGCTGTAGTAGTGGTCAATTTCACAGAGTTAAAAAAAAGTGTAACCTGTGTAACTTGTGCAACCTGTGACTTCCTCTTTTTACTATGTCATGCATAGGCCTATCGTATTATTGGTTAATCATCTTTGTGGATATTCATTCTAATCACAATTATTTGAGAAGCAGAGGATTCATAATCTAGTGAGAAATAAAGAATAAAATCTATATAAAAAACACTGTTATTAAAGTAGTCAAAGGTTATCTATTATTATATTATATAAATGTTATTAATTGTCAGCAAATTGTCACTGTAAATCAAATGGGCCTATTTTATTTTAATAAAAAAATTATCCTAAACTCTTGATTTTTAATCATCTTAAATATTATTGTATACGATTCCAAGAAGAAAAAAAACACATCTTAGGCTGACACTGTAAGTGACACAAAAAACAGAATTAAATCGTTTATCGCAATTCTTTTTGTATGACAATTAATCGACAGCATAAAATTCCAGCATGCAAATGCTTTAGTCTGACTGGAATCGTACCATTCGGGTAGTTCGGCTTCATTAAGCATTTGAACAATTGGAATTGGACTACACTAGGCCTAGGAGTTGTAGCCCGGTTCTACCAGACTCTCGTACATTTCATTTCTACAGAGAGGCCCTGTCCCAAATGGCGCACTTCATGCGGACTTTCGGTCTCGTGGACATAAATTGCGCGTGCTCGCCGAGTCTACGAGTCCATAGGCCGTCCCATTTAGCGTTTTAACGCTCTGAAGTGTGCTCAGCAGCGCCCCCTTTGTACCCTTGAAGCGGTCTTCCGCGAAGCCCGCATAGATGCAGGCTCCACGCACTTTAACTACCCAGGAATCCTTGCGAAATGCCAATCAGAAAACGGATGGGAGGAGATTTCGCTCACGGACTGTTAACATGGCTTTATGATATAGGCGTACATTTTACCAGTTGTTACTTACAGTTTATACAAACATTATCGACCAGTGGATGATATCTCAAACATAATAATAGCGTGTTAAATAATACGATCGCATTATGATTCATTACATAAATAGAACCGAATGTCATGGCTTTACTGAGTCACATAAACGTAGTATGAATATTGAAACCTATACATTTTTCTTAAACTCATTTACATTTTAATTTTGTGTTAAAATTGAACATTATGTATTATTATGTACAACTGTATTAACCATGACATCTATTCTAATGCCCAGGTGGCATATACAATTATAGAACTGTAAAAGCACGCTGTGTAGTTCACATGGACATAAGATTTTGGAAAATAAAATAAATCCTGTTCTCCATGCTAAAGACTGTAATTTTTTTTAATGATATTTGTGATATTTTTCTAATAAAGGGACTGATGAGATGACCTTTAAGTTTATTCAGCTTCGACGTCTGAGCTGAGACCTTCTTCCTGTTTCCGGCGTGACGATCGAGTCTGTCCCAAAAATACCTCTCAATGCGCCCTCGCGGACTCGCGCTAAGGGCCCTATAGGTCTGCACTACATGACGTCACCAAAGTGTGGACTCTGAGGAAGTCCACAAGTCCGGATCGTGTGCCATTTGGGACAGGGCCAGAGTCTGGAACCGCTCCATTGACAAGCGTTAACTTCCTTGTAGGCGGGTATTCTATTGAAGTCTAAAACTATTGGATCTGCCCAGAGTCACTCTATCTGCCATAACCAATCGCTAACGTTTGGTCGTGACATATGTCTTTTCCCGAACCCCGTGGGTGGATGGCCATAAACACAAAACCAAAGTCTACAGCGCAATCCCAGACGTAGTACTGAAGGAAAAATGAAATTGAGCGGAAGTGCGTAGGAGGGCGGAGCCAGGCTATAGGAGTTGTGCACTTGCTCCGAAAGATAAGAGTTGATGCATGAATCGTGTGTATTTAATCCTTCAAATATTCACTTAAACATCATCATGTATACTCGGACAGTTATATACTTGACTACGAAAACAAAACAAAAAAAAACATTTAATTTATATTTACATTGGTGTGTTGTTACTTATCTGCAATCTTATTAATTCAGCCTGGTCTCATTGTTAATACATAATATTAATACGTAATTTTCAAAGATAGAAAACGTACGTTTTATACGTTTGGCTAGATGCTGAAACGTATGATATGGACGTATCTGCAACAATTAAACGTAACAATATTACGTTTTTACAGCTACAAAACGTTAAATATTTACGAATCTTTCATATCATTAATATATCTGTATAATTTACCCTTTACCGTTTTATAGATAAATGGAAGATCCCTTAACCCTGTTCCCAAACCTAAACATAACGTTACCCATTTTATACAGAATATAAAAAGGACAGAGATGTGTACGTTATTAGGGAAATGGCAATTTTATTAACAATAGCATTAAACGATTTTTTTAGCAGCTAATCCTACTCCTACCCCTAAACCTACCCATAACAATTTCTTAAAACTGTATAGGCTACAATTATGAAGAAAAACAACATACGTGTAATCACAATAATTTATTTATTGCGAAAATGTCAAAACTGGTACCAAAAGTCGTTCACATGACGATGTGTTGCAGTCACAGTCCTCTCTTTCATTATAAAATAGTTTTGAATGAGGTATAGAGCAGAATTTAAATTATTAATCCATGAAAAGGTTAATCCGGCTTCGCTCTGTGTGAAGGCGCGCGCGCTTCTCCATTTCAAATGTAGTTTACCGACTGAAATACGGCATGTCGCAATCTGTGGCGAGAGCCAATGAGCGTTTGATATCACTGCCGTAAAACATGTCGTAACGCTTCTTGAGGGCGCAATTTTTTTATTTGAATTCATCACGAGCGCGGGCACAGTTACCGACTGCGCTGCTGTGATAGCCTGTGTGAAATGAAGATGAAGATCACTCACTGGATAAAGGGCTGAATTCGGATCTCTTTCTTGCAAACGTATGGATTCTAAAGATTTGGATTATATCAAGCTAATAAAATTGATGTCTTTTGTGAATTTATGTTGGGTTTTGGTGTATTATTGTTCTATTGGAGAAAACGCATTTTGTGTCTCACTGTAAATAACGTTAAAATATTACAAAATGGTTAAACGATTAAAGAAGGTATTTTTAAGGTTTTAAAGTGTATTCTTGTTTAACTGCATGTAGGCTAATCCTCCGAAACGAGTTTACAGCAGAAAGCACGAACAGAGCGAAATGTTATTAGCCTATTTCTTGAGTAAACTGCATTTAATAAATGCGACTGAAAACGTAGGCTAATTGATAAGACATTTGAATGCAATGGAGCCAAAACATTAATGCCACGATTTTAATATGCATAAATAAGAATACGTACAAATATGTACGTTGGTAGAGTTGTTCATACGTAAATAATTTACGTTTTTGTGCTGTTAATACGTAAATACTTTACGTTTTAGTGCTGTAAATACGTCAGTATTATACGTTTCTAAGTAAACGTACGTATGGTAGAATTACACTTTACGTAAAAATACACACGTATTCTCATGAGATCCCGTTGATTAATTTGGACCCCTCACAAATCTACATGAGCAATAGCATTATTTTTGTCTACCCCAAATAATAAAATCACAGCTATTTTAGATATTTCATGAGTTTTTTTTTATTTCATTTAGGAGTTTTTAATGCACTATTCTGAATACAAACATTTAAATGTGCGGTCTAAATGTCTAAAATGGTAGCACTGTTTGGTCATTTACCTCAAAAACTATTTTGACTGAACCTTCCCTTTAAGGACCTCAAGTACCTTGAAGTTGCTCAAGATCACAGTGCTAGAGTGACATTTGAATATACCCTTAGTTATTGTGTGGAGCTCCTACACCACTGTCCATAATTCATTTGATAATGAATTATGTACATTTGCTAGTAGTTGTCACAGCTACAGTTACTCGGGGAGGGAAACAGCAGAAAGAAACTCTTTCATCACATCGTTTTTGTTGTACATGAACAGAGAAGCTTGCCAGATCATGCTGAATGACCACAGTTTTCCCTTTCAACATGCAAAAAAAGCAGACAAAAATCTATTCTCAGTGCGAACAAATAAAATGGATTTACCTTGTTCAGTAAAGTGTTCATGAAAGTCCATTGTTGTCACAAGGATTTAGTCATTGACTATTCAGTTACAGAGAATCAGATGCATGAAACATAGTTTGCATTGATAAACTATAAACCCCCAAAAAACATCATGTTAACTTTCAGATCTTGTAGTTTTAAGCTTTGATTCTAAACTTTGCTTTGCTATTTTTGTATTATAAAATATGACATTTTGCCAGTAACATACAATATATAATGCACACATTTAAAAATGATTTGTTAGCTTTGTATTATTATTATTTTTCATTTATTTAATTACTAATATTGCCATTTGATTTTCTTTTTTAATCTCAGTGTATTAATACGTTACGAGTCTTATGTACGGCAGCACAACTTTGTTAAATATTGAAGGCAGAAACAAAGAAAAAGAAATGTAGCCTACTTACGTAGATTATTTTGAATTATACCTCCTCATAGATATTTTATTAGTCAAAATTATCTGAAATACATTACCTTGACAAATTACTTAATGTGAGTTATTGTAATTTTCAATGTATACATTAATATTTGCAAACAAACTAAATGTAAAAAATAAACACAATAGGATATATATGTGGTTTAAAATATTTCTCACCAATAAGCAAATATACATAATAGTGCTGTCAATCAATTAAATACATTTACTAGATTAATCACAAATTTCTTCTGTGATTAATCACAATTAATTGGGATTAAAAACACTTAAGTTTTTTTTGCATTTTTAATATTTTATAATGTAATAATTTCACAGTTAATCTCCAAATTAATGTACAAACAACATAAAGACAGTATAATTTAAATACTTGCACCTGCCATATTTTTATGAATGAAGGCCAGTATCACTGATACCAATAGTGCTACTGATTTCTTGATGAAAATTACCCCCATTCAACATTACAGTGTATTGAAAGCTATATATATTTTTAGAATTATTAGGCTTCAAACAATATAACAACTTTTAATTTAACCTAAAACAATCCTCACATAAACCCATAATAAATTTAATATTTACCTGTGCCCTTTCTACCTGTCTAAGGGGTAGGAAATATACAGAAATTGAATAAAGTTATCAGCCTGCACTGCATACATTTTAAATTAAATATAGATACATCCTTATTAAAGCGACAAAAGTTCTTTAGTCAAGAGCAGTGAGTAATTTTCTCTGTTACCTTTGTTCTTGTATTAACATTAATAACAGACAAGTGGCTGCTGTCACTTTAAGACCACATGACGCGGATCTCACACGAGCCTCATTCTCTCACAACTCTTTACATTAATTTAAGACTTTATTAAACTCATTTAAACTGCTCTTATGAGGATACTTGACAAAAATGGACATTTTGGCATAAGTGTGTATTATTGTTTGTTCAAGCGTGAAAGAGAACGACTCGGTTACTAACGTAACCTCGGTTCCCTGAGAGGAGGGAACGAGTATTGCGTAAGTAGCTTACGCTATGGGAGAACTCCTTTTCTCGAGAATATTGAAGTCTTTATGTAAAACGCATTGCAGCTGCACAGCTGACAGCAATGAACGAAGGAGCTCGGTCATTGGCTGTGCTGGCGGCAACTTGCTCGAACCAATGACGGGGCGACTCTGAATGCGCGACCAATGAGCGCGCTTCGCGCCCGCGAGCGTCAGAGCCCGCCAAGATGGGCGTGGCCAAGAGCTATATACTGGGCGCCCCGTCATGAGAGTTCTTTAGGTTAAAACGACTGAAGCGAACTAACCAAGCACAAGCACGGCAGCTTACGCAATACTCGTTCCCTCTTCTCATGGAATCGAGGTTACGTTAGTAACCGAGTCGTTCCCTTTCGAGAGGTCTCTCCTATTGCGTAAGTAGCTTACGCTATGGGAACACCATGCAAAACGCCTTGCGTGCTGAACTTCGCCTTATGATAGCCAGAGGCAGGTGCCTGAGCTGAAAAGCAAAGTTATCATCCAACTAGCCGGCAGAGGCGAGCTTTATTTGTGGGAAAAAATACAGAGCGGCTAGAAGGCGCTCAGTGTGACACAAGCACATACATAATCTAGATACGAACTCGTAGTTCAACTAGCATCATGCTGATAGTACATTGGAATGCAATGTCGGGACCTGTAGGTTGTAGAACCTGATAAATGTGGACGGTGAGGCCCAGCCTGCCGCCGCACAAATATCCTCGATCGGTATCCCGCTCGACCATGCCCAGGAAGAAGCCACACTCCTGGTGGAGTGTGCTTTGACTCCCCAGGGGCATTGAAGCCCCTTAGCTTCATAAGCCAGCGCTATAGCTTCAACTATCCAGTGAGAGATTCTCTGCTTTGAAACAGCGGAACCTTTCGTACGGCCGCCAAAGCATACAAACAGTTGTTCTGTCTGTCTGAATAGGGCAGAACGCTCCAAATACACTCTGAGAGCCCTAACGGGGCAGAGTAGATTAGCGTCGTGTTCGTCTGCTGGAGACGATAGCGCAGTTAGGGAGATAACCTGTGCTCTGAAGGGAGTGGTGAGCACTTTAGGAATATACCCATGTTTCGGTCTAAGGATGACCCTGCAGTCGTTAGATCCGAATTCTAGGCAGGCAGCGCTTGTCGAAAGCGCGTGCAGGTCGCCCACTCTCTTGACCGAGGCGAGTGCCAGCAAGAGCGCAGTCTTGAGCGAGAGCTGTTTAAGGTGCACGGTTCGGAGTGGTTCGAACGGGGGCCCTTTAAGAGCGTCTAGGACAGTAGCTAGGTCCCATATCGGCACTGAGGGGGGGCGTGAAGGGTTCATCCTCTTAGCGCCCCTTAGGAAACGAATAATTAGGTCGTTTCTTCCCAATGGACGTTCCATTACAGGGTCGTGTGACGCTGTGATGGCCGCCACATATACTTTGAGCGTGGAGGGGGTGCGGCCCGCCTCCAGAAGCCCTTGTAGAAAAGCGAGTACGTTCGTAATCTCGCATGTTTCAGGGTTCAGGCCCTTGGCATTACACCAGTCACTGAACACTTTCCATTTCTGGGCATATAAGCGTCTCGTGGAGGGCGCCCGCACCTCAGCGATGGTATTTAGTGCTCCGCTCGTGAGGTTCCTGGGAACCCGTTGAGGGGCCATGCATGAAGGGCCCACAGATCGGGGCGGGGATGAAATATCATCCCGCTGGCCTGACTGAGGAGGTCTGGCCTCAGTGGAATCGGCCGTGGTGTAGATTGCATTTGCATCAGATCTGGAAACCATGTTTGGTTCTTCCAGAGTGGGGCTATCAGCAGCACTGCGTTTTTCTCCTCTCTGACCCGACTGATGACCTGTGGCAGCATCGCGATCGGGGGAAAGGCATATAAGGGGCGGCTCGGCCAGCTCTGGGCGAGCGCGTCCGTGCTTTTCGTGAAGAAAAGAGAGCAGTGCGCGTTCTCCTTGGAGGCGAAGAGGTCGATCTCCGCTTTGCCAAAGGTTTTCCATAACCACTGAATCGTCAGCGGGTTGAGAGCCCATTCTCCTGGGAGAATCTTGTCTCTGGATAGCATGTCTGCCCCCTGGTTCAGGGCGCCTGGCACATGCGCTGCTCTCAGCGAGCGCAAGTTGTGCTGGGACCATAAAATGAGTCTCCTGGCCATTGAATGCATGGAGCTCGACCTGAGTCCACCCTGGCGATTTATGTACGGCACTACCGTCATGTTGTCCGTTCGGACCAGGACGTGTTCGTTTTTTAGATGTGGGAGCAGGGCTCTGAGAGCCAAAGCGACCGCTTTAATTTCCAGACAGTTTATGTGTAGGCGCTTCTCCTGCTTTGACCAAAAGCCGGAAACAGGCCTGCCCTCGTAAAGGGCCCCCCAACCTATTTTGGAGGCATCTGTCGTTATCATTTTGCTCCTTGTGTTCACACCCAGACTCACGCCTGACTGGTACCAGTCGGCGGCTTTCCAGTGCGTCAGGGCTTTTATACAGCCGTGGTTCGCTCTGATTAAAAAGTGGCCCGAACGACACGCGTGAGTAGGGACGCGGCTCTTGAGCCAGCGTTGGAGAGGGCGCATATGCAACAATCCTAGCTGGAGTACGGCCGATGCTGAGGCCATGAGACCGAGCATCCTCTGAAACCGCTTGACGGGGGCGCGCGCGCCCGCCCTGAATGATGTTGCAAGGCGCCGGATGGGGAGCGCGCGCTCTGATGAGAGACGCGCTGTCATTTGCATCGAGTCTAGAACTATTCCCAGGAAAGAAATTCTCTGGCTGGGAGATAGTATGCTTTTTGCAAAATTGATTCTTAGACCCAGGCATTCTAAATGGCTGATAATCCAAGATCTGTGTGTTATTAACTGACTTTCTGATTGAGCTAGAACCAGCCAATCGTCGAGATAATTCAGTATTCGCACTCCCCTTCGCCTTAGGGGGGAAAGTGCTGCATCCATACATTTCGTGAATGTACGGGGAGCCAGGGACAGGCCGAACGGAAGTACTGTGTACTGGTATGACTGTCCCTCGAAAGCGAATCTCAGAAACGGCCTGTGATGAGGCGCTATTGGAATGTGAAAGTAAGCATCTTTCAGATCCACTGAGAGAAACCAATCTCCTGGGCGTACTTGCGTGAGGATATGCTTGATTGTTAACATTCTGAACGAGCGAATCATTAGTGCTTTGTTCAGGTGTCTGAGATCTAGGATGGGGCGGAGACCGCCATCCTTTTTCGGGACGAGAAAATAGCGGCTGTAAAAACCTGCCTTGCTCAGAGAGGGGGAAACAGTTTCCACAGCGCCCTTTTCAATTAGTTTGCATGTGAACACTCCTTTCTCACTTTCGTCTCGACTACAGTCGTAAAACGTGGTGGTCTGCGAGCGAACTGGAGCGAGTATCCGTGCTTTACTATATTCAATACCCATTTCGGCATATCTGGAATGTTTTCCCATGCCGCTGCGTGTACAGATATGGGCTGAATACAGGCTAGGGGCGGGCCGCTGTGACGTAGGGACCCGGCCAGCGAATCGCCTGAGCTCGTAGCTCTCAGAGGCGCGGGCGCGCGCTGAGCAGCTGAGTGAATGGGCGCGTGTGTGATTACAACAGCGCGCGCTGTGTCTGTAAAACTCGCAGCCTGAGCTGGGGTTGTGTTTGACACTGTAAGGACAGTGTTTATAAGTGGGGGTGCATAAACAGTGGTAGGCACACGCGTCACTTTTATAATGTTTCCCGCTTTTACTGGGGATGAATTTATAACTGTGTGAACAGTGCTTGTGTGTAGTGGTGCGTACATGACCGTAGGCACGTGATCTACATTCATGGGGAGCGCAGCCTGAGCTGGGAATGAATTTGGCACTGTTTTGACAGTATCTGGGAATGCACACTTTGTGGACATGTGAACCCTTAGTGACACAGGCAGAAAAAGACTCTTTTTGTGTTTTCTGTGCGTCGCCGTAAAAACAGCGTTTGTTTGCAGGTGAGCGAGCTCTGTGACTGGCCCATTGACTGCTGTATGGACATATCCAGCCGCCTGTAAGGGGACTGGGTAATGTTTGAGCTTTTGCAGAGAGAGTGGTCCGCCTTTTGCGAGACACGCACTCTCTCTTCTCATTCTTGTGGCTAGGACGGCTTTCGAGGCTCAGGGTTCAGCACAATCTTGGGCCGAGGACCCCGTCGCTCAGAAGGCGGCTTGCGGTTGTAAGAGCGCGAGCGGAGTCGGGCGTCAGCCTGAGGCGCAGGCTGAGAGGCGGTGGGAGCTGTTCTAGCCCACTGCGGCTGTGGCGGTCTCTGTCTGCTCTGCGATGAGCTGGAGCACTTGGGCAGGAAATGATGTATAGCTTGTGAAGCGTTCTGGGCCTTAGTGAAGCGTTCGGCGAAACCCTTAACCGCCGGTCCAAACAGCCCGCTGGTGGAGATAGGCGCGTCGAGCAATGGCGCCTTATCCGCGTCCTTCATCTCAGTCAGAGTTAACCACAGATGGCGCTCGAGAACAGTCAAATTAGCCATAGCACGGCCAATAGACTCGGCGGTGGCCTTCGTGGCTCGCAGAGCTATATCAGTTGCGCTGCGTAGGTCCCTAAAGGCTTCGGGTTCGGGGCCAGACTCGTCCATAGAGCGGAGAAGCTTGGCTTGGAACACTTGAAGTACCGCCATTGAGTGAAGCGCTGATGCAGCTTGGCAGGCGGCTTAGGCACGACCGGCGAGAGCAGAAGTAGTGCGGCAGGGCTTCGAGGGGTGGGAAGCTTTGGCTTTCCATCCGGTGGTGGAGGGCGGGCAGAGATGATTGGCCACGGCCTCCTCGAGGGGCGGCGTTCCCTCGTAGCCTCTTTCCTTCGCGCCGTCCACAGAGGAGAGCGAAGAAGAAAAAGAAGGCTTTAGGCGCGCAGAGTGGGGGGCTTTCCACGACTTGGTGAGTTCGTCGTGAACTTCCGGGAAGAAGGGAGAAGGCCTTTGCCGAGGGGCCTGCTGGCGCCCCTGCAGAAACCACTCATCCAGTCGGCTCCGGGTTGGTTCTTCGGGAGAAGACCAATCGAGCCCGAGGTCTTCCACGGCCTTAGAGAGGACACGGATAATCTCGGTATCCATGGTGGAGCCCCCGCTCGTGCTAGCTAGCGTCGACGGGGCGGGGTCGAGAGTGGAGCCCGGCCAGTCGTCCGATGCAGCGTCGATGGACAAGCTGTCATCCATTCCCCCGTCGTCCTCGGACGCGCCGAAAGTCACAAGGCCCACCGCTCTGCTAGAGGGGTGTGGGTCCGGCTGGGTGAACTGAACCGGCAGTGGGGAAGGCAAGAGCGGCGGTGAAGCACGCGGAGACTGGCTCGGCGTGACGTCACTGAGCTCAGGTTCAGGAAGCCTCTGTGAGCGGCGCTTTTTCTTAGTGCGCGGCTCAAACAGAGGGGTGGCGGCGATGGGCTCGCTCACGGCGAAAGCGGCGAGAAGAGCCCGTAGTGTGGAGAGACCCAGGTCATCACATTCCGGGCATCCGCCCTTGGTCAAAGCAGCTTCTGCGTGGTCCCGGCCCAGGCAACGAGCGCAGATGATGTGACGATCCCCGTCCGGGAGAAGGTCTCTGCACGACGCGCAGGAAGGCATTTGAAACAACGCCTCAGAAAATTGCTCTTTTACAAGTGTCGCATTGGCGAACAGATGTAAAATACTTGCGTGTGTAGCACGCCGGATGGCTCAGTAGGATGGCGTTCGAAGGCGGCTGAAGGTGCCGACGTCCTCGTAGCAATCCCGCTGGAATGCTTTTCGACGACGGCGAAGCTTCAATAATCCGGAGGATCCAGCGAAGAAGGTGTTCGCTGAAGGAGATTAAATCTAAAGAACTCTCATGACGGTGCGCCCAGTATATAGCTCTTGGCCACGCCCATCTTGGCGGGCTCTGACGCGCGGGCGCGAAGCGCGCTCATTGGTCGCGCATTCAGAGTCGCCCCGTCATTGGTTCGAGCAAGTTGCCGCAGCACAGCCAATGACCGAGCTCCTTCGTTCATTGCTGTCAGCTGTGCAGCTGCAATGCGTTTTACATAAAGACTTCAATATTCTCGAGAAAAGGAGTTTTCCCATAGCGTAAGCTACTTACGCAATAGGAGAGACCTCTCGAAAGGGAACTCGAATTTGGCGCGCTGTCTGTACGTGTCTTTCGGTGCGTTGTGTGCGTGTGTGTGTGTGTGTCACATAAACAGGACATTCACAGGCAGCGCGTTCTCTTTTGTCTTATCATGCTTGAATGGTTTTAAAGCATTTGCATGAAGAAGAGCGCGATCATATAATGTAACGCTAGCCAAAGGATGACAGAAAATAGGGGTGCTGAGTTAATTGCTTTAAATATTTTAAAGCGTTAATGGAAATTAGCAGCACTAATATATAATGTATTGTTTGAACAAAAAAAAAACTTTTTGAAAGTGAGTAGGCCTAGGCCTAATTGATGATCATGTTTGGGTGAATATCCATTTAAAACAATAAATATCTGCAATGTTTAACAGATTAATATGAAACATGTTGTGGTTTGTCTGTGAAATTCAACTAAAACGAGAAAAAATGAGAATGAAGTCTAGCAGTGTACTGATTTTAGTCTTTAAACATGTAAATATTTTGGTGGCAATGTCCAGGAATGATGAAAAGTGTCTATTATTCTGTTTAGCTCTCTCTCTAATTTTCTCTTTTTCTATTCTTTTTCTTTCTCTCTTTCTCTCTATTTCTGCTTTCTCTGCCCTCATTCACCCTAAAATTCATTCTTCATTCTCTTTCATTTACTTGAGTATTCAATTACATTTCTGCAGCTTCTCTCTGAAAAACATTCTTTCCTCTTTTACGTACACACGCATACACACACTTATTCTCTGTCTTTCTTCAGGTGATGGGTCCAGTGTGTGGCCTGAGCCTTTCAAAGTAATTAACCCTCTCACATTCCTATTTCCTTCTCTCTCTCTCTCTCTCTCTCTCTCTCTCTCTCTCTCTCTCTCTCTCTCTCTCTCTCTCTCTCTCTCTCTCTCTCTCTCTCTCTCTCTCTCTCTCTCTCTCTCTCTCTTTGATCCTGTGAGCGACTGCTGCAGGCTTCATTAAGTTGAGGTTCTTTTGTGTGGGACGCTGAGAGCTGCTTCACATCCTTCCTGTTTGCTCTGGTCATCATGTATCACAGTTGACATCCCAGAGAGAGCAAGCCGCCCAACAGTACAGCGCGCACACACACTAACACACACACACACACACACACACACACACACACACTGCTACAACAAAACACATACATAGCAAGAATATTTTTTACTTTGCAGTGTACTTTAATGCATTTAATTTTTTGTATAATTAAATGGAAATACCTCTGAAGTATTTGTACATTTTAACCACATGAACTCAAAAAATGCTTACATATATGAAATCTATATTCACCAACATGCTTAACCAACTCTCATAATACCCTGCAAAAGATAGTAAAAAAAAAATACTTGGATATTGTGTGTATATATATATATATATATATATATATATATATATATATATATATATATATATATATATATATATATATATATATACAGAAATATACAGAAAATATATTAATACACGTGAGTACATAATTTCAGTATGCTTTGTTCGATCACATTGGTGTAAGCACATCTTTGGACAATCAGTCTAATTATGAAGGTTTGTTTGCATGCAGTTGTTTTGTTGTTCTGAATGGGCGAGTTTTTGTCAAGAGGTTGCCTTCAGTAATCGTGACACACAGGGCTTTGTGTTGTCGTGTGTCTGTTGCTAGGTGCCAGGGGGCAGGATGTTTCTCCTCTTTCCCTAATGAGTGTGAAGTGCTTCTCACTGGACACAGGCCAGCTCCTGCTGCACACCTGGGGAAACCCGGGCACACTGCTCACCGCTAACCTGAACTCAGCTAATAAGTATTAAGTCTGCCTCTCTCACTTTAAAACTCAACATTTCTCACTGGAGTCTGAATAAAGATATCACACAGGTCATCTCTAATGGACACGCTAGGTGTTGAGGAACAGATGGATCCCAGCTTACACTGTTAGACACCTTCTGTTTATTGCATTTTGCAATATATTTTCCTTTTAGCTACACTACCGTTTAAAGGTTTGGGTTCAGTATTTTTTTATTCAGCAAAGGCACATTAAATTGATTAAAAGTGAGAGTAAAGACTGTAATATTACAAAATATTTCTAATTTAAATAAATATTATTTAAATATTCGTTTGAACTTTCTATTCATCAAAGAATCCAGAAGAAAACTGCATATTTTCCAACGTTGATCAAAAATAAGCAATGTTTCTTGATCAGCAAATCAGCATTAGACTGGAAGAATGGAGTAATGATGCTGAAAATTCAGCTTCCCTATCAGTCGGTCACGTTCGACATAACGTCAGCGTGACGACGTAATTGCGATCACTTCAGGGAGCTTTGCCATCACAGGAATAAATTACATTTTAAAATATACTGAAATAGAAAAATAATAAATTGTAAAAATATTTCACAATCAGTGTTGGGTAAGTTACTCTAAAAAAGAAATTAATTCCTAGCTACTAATTAAATCTTCAACAGTGTAATTAAATGACTGTACTAATTATGCTCTCTAAAAAGTATTGTATTATTTATTACTAATTACTTATAGACATAAAACTAATCTTTTAATTCTTAAATAAAGTAAATAATATAAAATTGCACAAATTATTCCTGAACTGTCCAAAGTATTTAAAAGAAGGTTGCATTAAAAACATACATTTTAACATTAGATGTTAAAATTTGATGTTAAATCCACTATTGTTTTAGTATTGTTCTAGTCTATACAGTATTTAATGCAATTACATAAGAAGTAACTGTAATTAAATTACAGAAAAAAATAAGAGTAATACCTTACTTTAAATTACAGTAATTAATTACAGTACATCCAACACTGTACACCATATTACTGTTTTTATGTATTTTTGATCAAATAAATGCAGCCTTGGTAAGTATAAGGGACTTTTTTCAACAAAAAAAAAAAATGACCAAAACCTTTGAATGAATGGTAGTGTACTTTATATTTGACAGCAGGCTGTCAAACATGCATAAATCTGATTTTAGCTTGTCTCTTTGTTTATACAGGTCTGTTGGCTAACCAGCTGACAAAGAAGCCAAACCTGTTAAAACCGGCCTAAACCTTCATAAACCAGCAAAGACCAGTAAACTATCTTAGGGTGGTTTAGTTGTGGTAAAATGCTTCACATTTATTGCTTTACCGAACATCATATTACAATTCAATTATAAGTGATTGTTTTTCCATGGTGCAACCAAATAAATTATTTTATTCAAAATGACCATTCGCCATTGGGAATTAATCCAATTCTACATGATAGTGGACTTGTACCCTGTACGTGTGTGTGTGTGTGTGTGTGTGTGTGTGTGTGTGTGTGTGTGTGTGTGTGTGTGTGTGTGTGTGTGTGTGTGTGTGTGTGTGTGTGTGTGTGTGTGTGCGTGCGTGCGTGCGTGCGTGCGTGCGTGCGTGTGTGCGTGCGTGCGTGTGTGTGTGTGTGTGTTCTCAGATGTACCATAATGAGCTTTGATGTTCCAGCTCCACCGTCTGCTGTGATTTTTTTCTTTTTTGCTTTTTTGCCTCCATCTAAATATGAGCTAGTAAATTATCTACTATTCTCATTGGAACATCTCCCATTAAATCAGCTCACATTGTAATCTTTGTATGTGTGTTTTCTCACACTCCTCCACTGTCATATAGAGAGGATACCCCACTAATCATACACCCCCGATCTCACAACCTCCCCAAAAAACACACAGACACACACGCTCTCCCAGTAACACAAGGTGTGGGTCGACACCTCACAATTACTCGCTCTGTGTTTGCCGAGAGGAGGTTTGTGATTCGCACTAACCCTTGTACAGGAGCCTGAGCTCAAATTACAGCCTTGGCCGCTGCGCTGGGAACTTTATTTACTCTGCCACCTTTTCTTTTCTTTCTCCGTCAGTGACAGTCGACAACAAAACCTAATTAGAGCTTTCAGCCCAACGCCCATTAACAGCAACCCGATCCCTCCGCAGCGCAGAAAAGACGAGGAAAATAATTATGACATTCCTAGTATTAAATCATTGGTTATGTCTTTATCTCCACCGTGGAAATATGATTTGCTGCGGTACAAATTGTGGGACCTGCTCTCTGTTTGCTCGCACTTAATTACAGCCGTGGTATTTACAGGAAGTAATTTTGTTCAAAGGCTTTTTGCCAATAGAAGCAGCATGTCTTTAGCTCCTGTAAGAGACCGCCATCGGCCAACACACTCACATGAGACGTGCCACGCTAATAGCAAGAAAAAGATGTTTTTGTGTAAAATGCTCTTGTTGTTAGGGTCACTTTGAGGCGTAAAGAGTTGTAAGTGTGAGTAAAAACAAGTAAAAAGCCCCGATCCAATGAACTGGACAAAATGTGCACATTCATACATATGGCTGTATGTGTAAGCACTTGTTCACACATCGTGACTGTGAGTTTCAAGAAACACAAGCTTCTCCAGTATGATTTAGTGACTCAGCTATAAATCATCCATCATAGGAAAATATACAAAGTTATACTAAATATCAATTTGCATTCCCATAACGTATCCTGTAACTCGCTCTCATGCGTAAACGACTTGTTTCTTTCCAGATGCTTTTCATCTAACCTGATGAGTACGAATTGAATGGCCAGACGCCCTGAAGCAAACTCGGGTTGGATGTTTGGCTCCAGGACACAATGTGGATAAACCAGGATTGTGATCTCAGTAACTGTCCTGTTCCTGGGTCATTGCTGCTTGGAACCAAAACTGCAATCTTTGCATTAGCCATCCAGATCTTCAATGATTAGGATTACAGTACTTTATTCATTTGTAATTCGCAAAATGTTATCCACATTTATATCAAACAACCTGGCAGGCATAGTGGCCCACTTACATTGTAAATTCGTAAATCTGGATCTGTTTATAGATGTTTTCCACAGTGTACAAGTTGTGTATCAGACAATGTTATTCATTATGGTTAAGCTCTTCTTTGCCACTTACGCTGATCCAATTTAAACCTGTCTCGACTGCATGCTGGATAAGGCAGAGAGCCTCTCTCTTTACCACATGTAAAGGGCATGTCAAGGAACTATGATTACAATTGCAAGTGTGTGTGTGTGTGTGTGTTATTAAAGTCTGAGTCTGTGAGTGTGTGCGGAGGGAAATGTTAGTCAGGTGAGCATTAGAGTGTGTGAGAACATGTTGGGGGCAAAGGTGAGATGGGCTAATCTGCTAATCCAATTGAGCGGCTGTGTACAATTCACATGATCCCGTATTCCCTGAGACCCACACGCGTATATGTTTTAAAATATGAACAGACCGAATCCCGCATCAAATGCTGGTTAACGCAGAATCACGCAAGCGTACTTGCATAAATGGAACGTATGAACTTTGAAACAGTCTCTCTATCTGTCTTCTTCTGTCATGTGTATGTCTAGTCCTTGTGACACGGCATCGTTTGATGTCTCTGTGAGCGGATTATCAAAGGTGACTTCTGCGACCCGAGAGAATTCAGTCCCATAATTGGCAGAATTTATTAACCAATTAAAAGTGCATTCTAAAGAGCGTCACCGGAGTTATTCCACTGCTATTATTGGCCCCTGTGATCCGATCAGCTAAGAACATTGCAGACTCAATCTGTCTACATCCTGCATAATAAAAAAGACATCTTGCGACTCACTGACAGGTCAATTTAGCTCAGTCATGGTCAGCCTCAGCAGATTATACTAGACAAAATACTATAGGTTTATGCATCTGCGGCAACGTTGTTTGTTTCCAAAACCGGAATATTGACTCCGAAGAAAATTATGGTGCCAAATTCATCTCTTTGGGGCTGTTTACACAACACCATTTTCAACAAAAAAAATTTGCCGTTAATTTACACGACAACGACATTTTGGGGGGGTGAAAATGCAAACTTTTGAAAAAAGGTTTCATAGTGCAAAGTGCTTACAGTTATCGTTTCTGTGTCAACTACAAAAACACGAATGTGTGAAAACGGTGACGTCATGCGCATGCGTAATACATGTTCAGTCTATATGCACAAAGTTTTTCTTTACAAAGTTCCATCGCCAACTACTGGCCAGGAAGGAATAATACAGCGTTTTTTGTCATTTTCGCGAATCTGTGTGTACGGGAATTGTTTTAACAATAATGTTGTATGTACAAGAAAAATGCAAAGGAAAAACGTTTCCGTTTTTTTTTACATCGTTGTCATGTAAATGTACCCTAAATCAATGCAACACATCTGGGGGATAAACAAGAGGCTGTTCACAATCACATCCCCTATCCCATTTCCCAAGCTGCACCTCACCCCCAGGCTCAGTCTGTATACGTGTGTGTGTGTGTGTGTGTGTGTGTGTGTGTGTGTGTGTGTGTGTGTGTGTGTGTGTGTGTGTGTGTGTGTGTGTGTGTGTGTGTGTGTGTGTGTGTGTGTGTGTGTGTGTGTGTGTGTGTGTGGATAATTAAGGGAGAGGGTTGCTCTTCCATGACGTAATGCGCTTCATTAGGATTGCAGAATTCCGATATATTCATGAATACTTTTCTACAATCTTTTTGCATGAAACTCTTTTGAAGACTTTTAAACTTTTAAAAAGTTTAATATAACATAAGTTTAGTTTAATATAATATATAATTTATACTGTATATATTTTTATATACGTAAATATTTATATATTTTATATATAATATAATATTTATAGTAATAATTTATTTGTTTTATTGATGATAAGATTAATGTTTCTAATTTATAATTCAATTTCTTATAATATCACAACGATAGTTATAATAGAATTGAAGAGAGTTACAACAGCTCCAGTGATGCTGAAATTGACATTTTCATTGAAAACTCGGGCCTGTGATATCCGTCTCTACTTTTTTTCTGCCTATCCTCCTCCTTGTTCATTTTTATATTTGTTGTTATTGTTCTCAGAAAGGGGGTAAAAGAAAGTAGCAGTGTACTGAGAAAAGTGCATTATTTGCATTGTTTGCTTCTCAGTGTTTACTTCACTCAGCCTTCAAACAGCTTTTTGACCTTGTTTACACCTGGTAATAACAGGCTGCAAATCATCTTGTGTCCATCTTGAGGAGAGGATCTCTGATTGTTTTGAGTATAAGCATGACATTGTGTGTGCATTCTTGGTGTGTTACTATGTGTTGATAAAATATGTGACAAAAAATAACTTCCAGTCGTGTGTGTGTATGTGTGTGTAGAATTTATAATGTTGTTAATTGACTAGTAAGCATGCCTTTGCTGTTGTCTTGAACATATCAGGATGTTTTTTTTTTTTTTTTTTGTGTTTACACTTTAAGTACAATGTCACCAAATGTGTAGTTGAAGTGGGCAAATCAAATCAAAACTTTTTGGATGCTATTGACAATGTCTCGGTTACGTATGTAACCCTGAAGGAGGGAACGGAGACGTAGTCAACGTGTCGACTATATGGGATCACGCCAGGGAACCTGTCATCTTCGAGTACTGTTAAAACGAGCCAATGCACATTGGAGTGAGTGAAATGCATCACATACTTCGCCCCCATGGTGCGGGTATAAATACAGAAGTGGATATGCACGCACTAGTTGTTTTTCGCTGAGGAGCCGAGCGTAACTCGGAGTCAGCGGTGGTCCAGCAATAGTGGCGACGGAGGGAACCGTAGTCTCCGTACCCTCCTTCAGGGAATGAGGATTACATACGTAACTGAGACGTGCCCTTTCTGTCGCTCTTGTTCAACGTAGTCGACGTGTCGACTTATTGGGATCCCAATTAAAATGCCACTAGTGCTGCCACCTTCCAGTGCCTAGACAAAAGCCTTCTGATCCCCCCACATTATTTGAGGTGGAGAAGGGACAGGGCTTAGGTCAGGGAAGTCACTGCTGTTCCACAAGACCACTGGGAAAGCATTCTCTTTCGTTGGAAAGGAATACGCTGTGGAAGCCACATTCTGCCCGAAGGGAGGTAACGTGGAGAATACACATATGGACTGGGCAGATGACCGGGCAGTACAACATATGGAATGTCACTGGGTGGCTCCAGCCTATGACAGGGGGGAGACTCAACCAGACAGTGACGGCAGAGCAGGGTCTGCCGAGGGAAGACACGGGCTCGCTGCAGGGAGCCAAACCATGGAAGAATACACATATGGGATCGCCATAGGGATCACAACATATGGACCCAGCCTAACACAGGTTCCACCAGTGCATACGAGTAATAAGCCTGGCTTCGGACGTTCCGCCATGTCGGTTGCCAAAGGGTATGGAGGAACTCGACAGGGTTCGGCTAATAAGGGGAACTCACTGGAGCAAGAATTGCGCACATATCCAGTCCATAGGGGGGGAATGGCGCAGGAAGTCGATACTTCGAACCGGGCTTACAGTGAAACTGGCTTACTGTAAAGGGAGCCCATGGGAAGCAGCGGTTCGACACATAGGCTAGTTCTCTAGCGAACATGATAGGTGTTGCCCAGCCCCCAACTCTATTTATCATCTGTTCAGTGAGGCACTCTGTGTCAATGCCTAGGAGGCAGCAATACACTCACTTGTGAGGAGCTCACCACCCAGGTGGGCACGTGCATCTTGGGAAATCACCAAGATGAAGGCAACCACATGTAGTGGGCCAACCCCTGCTTGGAAACAGCCTTCCCTTCTGCTAGTCTCCGTAACAGACCAGAGCTAGTCTGAGGTGCAGGCTTTGCATTCTGAGCACGTATAACCGCAATGGAGCAGACGGACACAGAAAATCCAGGGCTGGGTCTGCCTCCTCCTGGACAGCACTTGCAGGCTCACCACCTGGTCCCGTAGGAGAGGTAGGAACCATGGGCTCATAAACAGGCCGGGGTCTCAAATTTCTTGAGAGTTAGCCGGCCCGAATTCCAGGCACGATTCGTTGACCAAAAATGCGTGCAAGTCCCTAACCTCTAGATAGAGACCAAGCAAGCAGGAGAACTGTTTCTCTAAAAACAGGATTTTATCTCACTGCCTGCAGGGCTCAAGGGAGGTCTCTGCAGTGCAGTAGCACCCGAGATAAGACCCAAGAGGGTAAAGAGGGGGCGCAAGACAGATTCAGACTCCTTGCTCCCCTCAGGAACCTGACGATCCATGCTTCCCACAGATTTATATCCACTGCATCATGATGTGCGTCAATACAGAGGCAATAACATTTTGAGGTGGAGGAGACAGCGCTCACTCCAACCCATTAGCAGGAAAGAAGCACTGAAGTGATCGAACACCTTCGGGATCTTCTCACGAAGAGAAGACTCACTTCAACAAATAGGCTCCACTTCAAAGGGGGAGCGTGCCTCATTTTTGAGAGGGTGCTCTCACAGAAGTGATGGTCTCTACGGCATAAAATATTATATTCTTGCAATAGTAACCAGAACCTCCACGTCCAGTTCTTTTTATTACCAGACCTGGAACTCTCCAAGGTCTAAACGCGGGTGACATCATGCCCGATCCCTGAGAATGTACTCAGAGGAAGGAGTCATGAAGGGCTGTCGAGAGAAGAGGTCTGGTTGGGCCAATAAGGGGCAACTAGCAAGACCTGCTTTATCTCCTCCCTGACTTTAGCACTGTTGTATGCAAGAAGGCTCACTGGGGAACGCATTTCTGCGGGGGCCCCGGGGGCAGGTGTGGCCAGAGTTTTTTCTGTGTCGAGGGATGTCCCCTCAGACAGGAGAAAAGAACAACTGGCGGAGGGATGAGTCCGGAGGGGCAACAGATGTAACTGTGCGGCCCCGAAGTGGTCCCAAACAGCTGGACCACCTGGGGACCAAGACTCCACTCTCTCTGGCCATATGCTGTTGTGAGGCTCGTCAGCGGCATGATTGAGCAGACCAGAAGAAATAAGTGAAATTAAGCAACCCCAGAAGCTTCTGTCTCCAAGGAGGAGGTGGTGGACGAGTTGTGACATGCGAGGGAAGCATAGTGTAACAGTCGCAATGTTGTCTTCTCAGACCAGTACAAATTTGCTGAGTAGCGGTGTCTCGAAGCAAGATGAACTGCAAGGAACTCGAGGCAATGGATGCCAATGCAGTCGGGGGGCCGCCCAGACCTCCGTTACTGCATGCCCTTTGTACGTGGCCCCTCAGCCGGTATTGATGGACACTCGTTCTAGGGACCGTTGGTTCGGAGAAACAAAAGGTCTGTTACGGACTGAGGGTTTGGCAGCAGGCCAGGGGGCTTTTGCACGGAGTGTGCCGCTCTGCCACGGCCACCCCGGGACTCTGCCATAAAGTCAGTGCTGAAGCGGTCTTCATATGGAGGAAGCCATGCGGTTGCGTCTACCATATGTGACCCGTCACGGAAACCAGTGACACAAGTCGGCAGCACAACTTTGCCTCCGCCTCCCAACAGCGTGGCTACTTATTATGCAGCGCTCTGGCCGGCTCTATCTGATATCAAAATTCAATGAAGATGGACGCCGCAAAGATTGTCGCAGACGAGCTGAACCGTGGCAGTTACACCGAAAATGTTTCCACCGCACTTTGTGGGCTCGGGAAACTGAACCGGAGGTATGGGCGCGGCGCGCGCCCCACGGTGCTTGAATACGGCGGCTCGGCTCGCTGACAGCGGTGGCATATGTGACGTCCCGATTGCTTTGAATGGGGAACGTTTTGTGAACAGGGAACAGACTTAATGGACTGGCAACAATCTCCATAGAACATGAACTGGCACAGAGAATCGAAATAGAGGATGCAGTTAAGACCTTTGCCGCGATGAAGGCCTGCCGTGCGCGCTTCTGAAACGTAAGTTAAGCTTCATTTGCTCTTTAGTCGTTATTTAAGATGCTGAACCTGCTGATGATATAATGTGCTTGCGGACATTTCATTTGTGTGTGTATACGCACATAAGAAAGTGGTGTAAAGAGATTTGCAACAGTAATTTGAGGAGGTGAAATATGATTATTTGGAAAATTCCTGTCATGACTGCTTAAAGAAAAATGCCAGCAGGCATTTGCCTCCTGCATAAACTTTAATATTGTTGACATTTTGGGCACACGCGCGTTGCACACTATTTGCGTTATATGTAGGCCTATGGCTTATTGGTGTTTGTGTGTTGTTGCTGGTTTTGCGTTATATGTATATGGCATATTGGTCTTTGTGTGTTGTTGCTGGTTTCGCGTTAAATGTATGGCATATTGGTCTTTGTGTGTTGTTGCTGGTTTTGCATTATATGCAGTGGCGGCTCCTGCAAAATCTGTCAGGGGGGGCAAATGTTTCAGATCAACTTTATCGCATGCAGACTTTTTAATAGATTTAACTTTAGTGTTTGAGATGTGCAGGAATCAACTTAAAACAGGTTGTCTTTCGTTTCCTGAAAAGTAACAGTTTTGGACATACAAGGCTTCCGTCCAACAGCGATGATTTGTGTGTGTGTGTGTGTGCGTGTGTGTGTGTGTGTGTGTGTGTGTGTGTGTGTGTGTGTGTGTGTGTGTGTGTGTGTGTGTGTGTGTGTGTGTGTGTGTGTGTGTGTGTGTGTGTTGTTACGATAATTAACATTTTACCAAAATTCAAGCTCAAATGGAGTTTGACAAGGGTTTTTGACCAGTAAATGTATTTTCAATCCACTCAGATAGTTTCTTTCATTAAAGATTCCACTAGGTGGCGACAAATAATATTGTTGACTGAATCGTTGATGTGTAGGATAAAGATTGTGTTGGTGTTCGAATGGAATGTACAAATTTCAAAGTACAATGCTAGGAGTAAAAAAGACTGCTACCATCCTTTCCTAAACTGATTGTAAAAATAAAGTGAGATTTTCCAACACTCAAGTATTTAAATGGTCAGCAATAAATACCTCTTTAGACAGCCTCTGCTTGTCTTCTTCTCCCAAGGCCCTCCTAGATCTTGTTTTTCCTGTTGCTAACTTGTTACTTGCTCCTGCTTCTGAAATGAGCTCTGGTCCTGATTACTACGACGGCTGAATGGTAACTTTATTTCTTTTAATGACACTATAGAATTAACTGCGTTCGCCATGACGTTGTTCAAGTTCAACTGGCCTCAACTCGCGAGATGTCCCAACAGTCTCTCTCGCTCTCGTTCTCTTTTTTATTTTTATTTTTTAAATCATATTTGATAAAGATATTAAAGTAGTGTTTCATTTTTTCTTGTTGTTCAAATTCAAAATTGTTTTCAAATATTATTTGTCACTTAATCTTGAAGATTTTTAATAGTGTATGTTTGTTCCCACCAATCGCTGCTCAAGTTAAGGATACGTATGATGACGTAAGCACGTTAGTGCGAGCCCTCCCGGAACCCATAGAGAATGCATTGCAGTGCCTGCAGTTAGAAAAAAAAACATCTTTGAATGTAAGTCTATGGGAACACTCTGGGCGATTCTCAGCCAGAATGAAATCGCCCAAAAAGAGGCGGTACTCCACAGGACGTGACATGACGCTGATTGGACTATATCCAGAGCCACAGTGATGGCTAGCGTAACTCTGTGGTGAATGAGATTGTGAATGTGATTGAAAAAGTCCCTTTCACACTTTGGTGGTGCGTCGCCCAATCGCCCTAATGAAGAAACCGCCCCTGATTATATGTATATGGCATATTGGTCTTTGTGTGTTGTTGCTGGTTTTGCGTTATATGTATGGCATATTGGTCTTTGTGTGTTGTTGCTGGTATACGTTGCAAATAGAGGGGCAGCACAATTGTTTTTCACCTAGAGCGGCAGAAGTGCATTCGCCGGTCCTGGGGGTGAGTTTCCATAAACATTAAAGTTTGTCGTTTTGTTTTCATTCTAAGAACACGTACACATTATCTCATGTTTAGTCTGTTTAGACCTTCCATACCTACCTGTTGTTATTAGCTAGCTCAGGAAAGAAAAAAAAGCTGTAAAGCACAGGGGGGATCTTTACAGGCAGTATGGCTTATCTAAATGAGATGTAAATTAGCCCTATTGTCACTCCTAGGAGCAGAGAGAGGTGAGAACTGCACATCTTTAGAGGCCGTTATCTATCCTTTTAGCTTTTTTAAGTGCCAACCTTCAAATGGCCACAACTTCTCCAAATATTATCAGATTTCCACGTATTACACATAGTTGGAAAGCTTGGAGACTACACTTTCAGAATCTATGAATACCTCAAAATGCCCCAGAACCGACTTGTGTCCCTAGTTTCCGTGACTGGTCACATATGTCCCAGGAGACTCTGAAGAGTTACAGTGGGACCCTTTCTCACTTCTATACAGCACTAACCATCCATACTCTCTTTTTTCAGAGATGCGGTGGACCAAATCCATTTCCAAACTAGAAAAGAGATCCTTAGCCCGTGGATGAGTTTACTCTTTCCAAGTTGACCTGAGGACCCAACTGGCTATACACACTTGAAGGGTAGGACTTTGTACTGATACTTCATACCCTTCGAACGCACAAACACAGGATGGCCTGAGGTGCGGAAGGAAAGCAATCTGAAGTACATGTCTCTCAGGTCGAACGCTGCAGACCAATCTTGGGGATGGAGCATTTGGAAATGCATCTCTGTGTAACAAATTGAATGGAGGCTTTCGAAAAAGCGCCTGTCTCAATTAACACAGGACCAAGACGGTCGTGACCCATCTCTCTAGGGTACAATGAAGTACGGGTTTATAGAAGCCGGCCTTCATATTGGCTGGAGGGAGAGGCTAAATTGCATCCTTCGCCAGTAGGACTGCGACGTGCGCACACAAGACAGGAGCATTGCTCAACACCTAGGTGTGATGAATATCACTGAGCTTGGGCAGAAGCCAAGCGAAAATTAATCACAAGCCGAGTCTGATGGTACAATTTGGGACCAGCTGGACCGGTTGGTAAACATTTTAGGCTTCCACGAACCGGGCCAGGGAACCACAGACGTACCCAAGTTGGGGCAGCTAAGTGGAGGACAGGGACCCAGCTCGAGAGGCCCGAGGGCGGCCCGAAGCGGGGTCTGAGTGTGCAGTGCAACGCTTACCTTCCTCCACTGAGCGGCAGTGGAAGCGTGAGAAGGCGGATGACCGGGTTCTCGAACCGCTGCCGGCTGGCAAACAAGAGGAGGCTGAAGGGTGCAAGGCTTTGCAAGGTCACACACCGCCAGACTAGCCCTCTTGGGGCCCAGGAACGGAGTAATTGCTCTTTCTTTGAATATGTGGGTACCGCTGGCTCTGCTGTTTTGGGAGATAGTGGCGGAACAGACACACACATAAAACAAAAACTTCACCCAGTCCTTCACCGAGTGAAGGGAGTGGATCGGTGAACATCTCCTAAGAGCATTCTCCCTGGATGGCCCACTCAGGAACGCTTTCGTTGACCTCGCTTGGCAGCGCTTGAAGCGGGCGGGGCTCCCCTTCTGCGGCCGGCTCCACGCTGAGACCTGGGTGGAGGCTGCTGCGACTGTCCAGCGGGAGCGGAGGCGGCTGCAGACGGACGCCCTCGGCAACGAGCAGGCGGAGGATCTGCCACCGGCGGACGGGTGGAGGCAGCAGCAGGCCGCCGGGGCAGGATGTGCCAGTTCTCTACCGCGTCACCGAATAGCCCAACCTGTGAAATGGGAGATGCCAGGAACCGAACCTTGTCCGCTTTTCTCATGTCAGCCAGGTTTTTGAGCATAGCTGTCATCTCTGGATCCCTCCCAGAGGGAGGCAGCACAGCCGAGTCGTCATCTCCAGAGCCCAGCTCCCCTTCTGATGCTGCAATGGACATCCTGTCCTCTGGAGGGGCCATGAATGAATCGGCTGGTCGGTCCACCACAGAGCGACCAGCACGCTCATTGGGGAACTCCACCGGCTGCGGTGTGAAAGAGGAGTGAGGGATCCACGGGACTTTGCCGGGCGGATTACCCGTCACTGTAATCCTCAGGTCACCCAGCCCAGATGGCACTCCAGGCTTCTTCTGGGAAGGTAGCCCAGAAGAAACACCAGAGCGGGGCCTGGGGATGGGGACTCCACTCTCGCTAACTAAGGCGAGTCTCGATCTCAACACCGAGACGGTCTTATTCCCGCAATGGGAACATGACTAATCCACAAGAGCTGCCTCAGCGTGCTTTAAGCCCAAACTTGTGATACAACTCTCGTGACCGTCAGAGGGGAACAGAGCCCTACCGCACCCAGAAATGCACGGATGGAATGGCATCTTGAAAAAGACGCAAACTGATGCAAACCCGTGTTGCCCTTCTAGAAATGGAAGAACAGAAGCACACACAAACACAGAAATTTTCTTGCCGTAAAAACAGCAGTTGAGAGCTTCAAAGCTCGCGCTCACCGCTGCACTGCAGTGTAGAACCACCAGCACCGGGAGAGTCTTTCCAGAAGAACACAGACACACTCGCTCGTTGTATACAACAGCACTCTTCAGAGACATCAAACATGATTGGCTCTGAAGCGAAAGACAACTAGTGCGTGCATCCACAACGTATTTATAGCCGTGCCGCGGGGGCGGAGTGTGTGATGCATTTCACGCACACCAATGTGCATTGGCTCGTTTTAACAGTACTCGAAGATGACAGGCTCCCTGGCGTGATCCCAATCAGTCGACACGACGACTACATCAAATGTGAGCGACTGAAAGGGAACTGTATTTAGCGTTCTTTCGTTTCACACAGACTGCCTAAAAACAGATGTTAATCCCAAATCTAATCGGGACCTTAGTCAAACACACTTACAGATACTGGCAGGAAGTGACACCATCCAGAGCATGAACCAATCAATCACCCCTGCAACACTCCGCTTTGCATTTTAGGGTGGCTCTGAAATTGACAGACACCTCTGTGCGAGGATGGACAATGAAGCAGTGCCAAAGACAAATATACATCAGAGAGAGACAGATAGGTATCAAGAGAGAAAGAGAGCAAGAGAAGGGTGAGAATCTGCAGAGGCAATATTTGACTTGGCCAGATGGCAGCTACATGCACACCAATCACATCTGTAGCTATTTAGTTTGCCTGCGAGCCACCATGTTGATGTGTGTGTGTGTGTGTGTGTGTGTGTGTGTGTGTGTGTGTGTGTGTGTGTGTGTGTGTGTGTGTTTGTGTGTGTGTGTGTGTGTGTGTGTGTGTGTGTGTGTGTGTTCTTCCCCTGTTAGGTCATCAATGTGTGATTGGCACGACATGACGAACCGCAACCCAGAAAAGTACAGTACAGTGACATCACTGATGAACAGGAGGGTGCTGTAGTTTTATGAATGTTTGAATTTCATTATAGCTGAATAAGAGTAAAATTTGAACAGATTAGTGATTTTTTAAATATAAAAACATGATGGATGAAAGTCAAGGTGGCATATAAGCCCAAAATATGAATCGGAAGTCGTAAAGACTGTCTTTTTCTCTCTCTTTCTCGCTGTCTCATGGTGTGGTCTGTTGCATCACAACCCGTCCCCACTACGTTCAGAAGCTGTGCTTTCTCAGCTGTTTAATATAAATTCTCAGTGAATATCTTTGTCCAGATGGTTTATTTTTACAAACAATACACACAGCCCACATTCCAGTACAGCACCCCTTCACTGTCAGACTACTCAAGCACACAGACCGAGAAAGAGAGACATGAGGGTACATCCGAGGACGGATGCAGGATGAACAACAGATGGTTAGTTTACACAATAAAAAAGATATATGCACTTGTACAGGTACAGATACATAACACACACATTCATATTCTGAGAGGGTATGTGGGCAGATACATTAAGGGAGAGGGAGTGTGTGTATGACGGAGGGTTATTTCAAGAAAAGATAACAAAGTGCTGTCTGTCATTGCTCACCAAGTCTTTACCATATGACAGTTGTTTAGTTTTATTAATGCCACTAACATCACCCCTAAAAATATCTTCTGTTGTTACAAACTACTGGCAAAAAAACTCTCTCAGACAGAGACACACACATACACACATCCTTGGTTTCCTGCCGGCCTCTATAGACCCATTCACTCCCCGCAAGACAAAAGAAGCCCCTCCAGATAGAAAAAAAGAGGCAGGGGTATTTGGCCAGGATTACAGCCCAGTAAGAGAGCTCAGCCTGGGCTTCCAAACGCCCCTCAGCCCTCCCCTCGCCTGGAGCTCACTGAAGCGAGGGAGAAGAGAAAAAGAGCGAGACTAGAAGGACGAGGCAAAATTATCAGAAGGAGAAATATACAGACATGGATTAAACTTAGATTACCGTAAAAGCTTTTCCTTGAAAGTTTCTTACCACATTAATTGATGGACCGGCTCCTTTCAAAATTCAATCATAAAGTAACTACAACACTGGTAAAAAACACTGTTTCATGTTTCATGTTTTTATGAAACCTGATCATTAAGTTGTTGCCTTGAATTGTATTATTATTATTATTATTATTATTATTTTATTGCCTTTTTCAACTGTCCTGGTCATAGATTGAATTGATTTATAATCATTTTAATATTGCTCTTTGTTGTCTTTCTGTGGGTGGTGTAGTATACTGAATAAAGGCCCCGATATTCTTCGAGCGAAATTGAAGAACGAACTGGTGTGGCGTTATTTAAAACAAAATCAGGCCAAAACGAAGTTCGTTTGGTGTTCATTTCGGGAGTTCAAAATAGCTTGCAAAAGTGAACTTTCCGGAAAAGTTTGCTCTGGCTGGCAAATACTTTAAAGCTACCATTGGTGTATACCAATTGCATTATAGGTAGGTGTGCTCTGAGGCTCCGCCTTCTTTGATGTGGAAATCTTCTCCGGTTCATTTCTTCTGTTCAGTCTATAGAGTTCAGACGTCTGCAAGCCCAAACATGAACACACTGGAGACCCGCTTTATAGAAGTTGTAATTGTGATTGAAAGAGACACTGACACTGTTTTTCATGTTTAATACAGTAAAGCTGCTTGCTTAAAAGCAATCTATTCCATAAAGTGCTATATAAATAAACGTGACATGACTTAACTGGAGTGCTGAATTGCTGAGTTTGTGCAAACATATCCACATTATTATGATCAGATGTTTTCTTAACTGCTGTTTTCTCACCCCTGTCATTTTTGTTGTGTTTATTTTGTTGTTGAAATGAAAGCGTACAGCACATATTTACATATTAATTTAAACACCACTCTCAGCAGTGTGAGCGGCGTCGGATGTTTGCTAACAGTATACCGCTGGTCACGTATTTCAAACTTCTTTTTACCCCTAAGTCAAGAACGAAAAAGAACTGTGCCTCGAGTATATCACAGGTCCTTAAGGCTCAGATAGTGGAAAATATATGATAATGATTCATAATGCATAATGATTCATATGAGATGACAAACCCCTTTACCTAAACATTATTGTAATAATAATTCATATTAATAAACGTATAAAAGTTTTACCTTACAAAAATTATTTCATTTATTTATTCATTTATTGTAATGTGTAAAAAAATAAATAATGTTGTAACTTTCTGTACAAGCCAAGTCGTGCAAAATCTTTTAATTTTGTCATATCATATACACTATTATGAGTTATGTTGGCTGTCACCTTTGTGTCATGAAGCGAGGCATCTAACCCTAGCAATTGTTGCTAAAATAAGTCTAATGTAAGTTGTTTTGGTTAAAAAAGTTTTCTAAGTATACTTCTGTTTTTAACTGTACTTTCCTGCACTCTTCTCTCCCCCACCCCTACTCTTTCTCATTTAACTGTAGTGGAAGTCTTTCTGACAGGTGCATAAAGGCAGGAATCAGCCGTGCTAATGAAGCGTATGAAAAAACTGAATGAAAAAGTTCCACAGTTCCATTTAGAACATAGCTGCCATTCCAGAGGTGAGGTCATCAACCTGAGACCACCGTCATTGAAGTTACAGGGATTTCCGTTCCCAGGGGAACTGAAGACAGTGGCAGAAAAAGCTATTGAGCTCACAAAGTATCCAATAACATCAGAGATATTTGTCATGAGAAAGACAAGGGCATGAGACTGGAGTATATGAGTTCTGAACATCTGCGGCCTCCTGAGCGAGACTGCAAATGGTTATGGGTTTCTGATAAAGGTGCAGATGATTTTTAGCCTAATGGCTGCAGTTGATCTTGGAAGCTGCTGTCAGAAGTCTGTCAAATGTTTCTCTGTCAATCTTTCTCTTAAAGTAAAAACTGAGTTGGTAACACTTTACAGTAAGATTCAATTCATTTAACAGTAATTAATACACTGAAATAAAATTTGGTGTAGAAACAATTTCCACTCAGAAATTGCTAGTAAATTTTAACATTGAATTAAACCTAAAATGTTTAAGTAGTAAGACAGAAATTGACTTTTCTTGTAAAACATGCTCTTCGGAAAAAAAAAATAGGTTAGGTATCATAAACAATAAACAAATTTCACAGCATTTATTAATCTAGATCCACGTTCATTTAGAAATATATTAATTTATTTATATGATAAATTTTCTAATATATTCATGTAATTTATAAATTTTTGCTCATTGGTTTTTGAAGTTTTTCATAATATATTAATGTTAAGTTTTATAACTTGAAATGTTAAAGCTTGTATTGGTAAATATAGAAATGAACATAAATGTACTGTTCATTATTAGTTCATGATACCTAATGCATTAACTAATGCTAACAAATTAAACCTTACAATAAAGTTAAAATCAGAGCTTCTTAAATTCATACGTGCACACAACATTATGTACATACACTCGTACCCACTTAACACCCCTCCACCACCCACTCACACTCCCTGGAGCCTCTCCCAGAGTTTGCCCCCAGAGGCTGATGTCTGGCCTCAGCACGGAGCTCCTTAGCCAGGCTTGGCTCTCAACGCCACTCCCTGGCTGCAGCGGCGGGTTTGTGTGCGGACGCCAGCACAGCGGCAGCCAGCCGGGCCCATGTGATCCCAGTAATTGATGCCTTACTCTGGGGATATATTTAATCACTACTACAAGCCTCTCAGAGGAAGAAATGGCCTTGTAAAGACTCACTGGCTATGCCGAAGCAACACGCGGGAATCAAAACTATGAAAAAGGGTGGAGGTACAAGCTACACCTTCCTACTACAAGTGCATTCTACCACACACACACACAGACCCAAACAACTCCCGCATGTCCACACATAGTTCATGCACACACACACACATACACACACACACACACACACAGATATATTCAGGCCAAAAAATCGGATTCCAGCTGCCCTAAAGCGGCCAGTTTTAGAGGCCTGTAATTATTAGCGCTTTAGATGTGGCTGGGTCGAGAAAAGCAGTAAATGAAGAGGAGAGGGGGTGCCAGCCCTAAAGCTGTGAGAAAACTGAAAACAAATGATCAAGCCCTCCTCTGCTCTTCTCACTCCCCCTCACCCCCCACAAACTACATGTGGAAACGTGCTGATGGAAGTGTGTGTGAAAAATATGAGGGACAATTGGCAATCCTGATAATTTCTGTGTGGATAAATCGACAGCTTTAGGGTGCATTGTACCCCTTCTCTTGTCTCAGGAGCTCAGAGGGGAATTGGCAATGGTGCAGGAGAGAGTTAGAGGAACTGAGACGGAAGGACAGGTGCATTGGGATGTTACAGCTACTGACACAGAGATAATTAGAAGAAGCTGTGAGCATATTTATACACATCGAACAGTGATGTATTCAGGTTTGAAGGTGAAATTATCTGTGATGTTTGTGTGTAAGACAGAGAGTGTGAGAAAGAGTTTATGAGTGTGTGTGTGTGTGTGTGTGTGTGTGTGTGTGTGTGTGTGTGTGTGTGTGTGAGAGAGAGAGAGAGAGAGAGAGAGAGAGAGAGAGATGACAGTACCTGGTCTAACACTAGTATGTGTCTGTTGTTCACTGTCTGGCCTGCCTGTCTGTAATCAAGTCTTTTAATGGTTCCAGCCAGTAATTGCACTGTATAGCCCCAAGATAGCAATCAAAGGACTCAAACATGCTGGATTCTTCTCTCTTTCTCCTTCTCTCCAAGTCTATCGTTCTGTCTCTCAATTTTCTATGTAATTTTTTTTGCAGACCATGTAACAAAAGCATCTTGGCATCTGTTTCTTAGTGAAAAAATCAATTCAAACTGAGCTAATGGCAAAATGGATATTTCTTTGAAGACTGGCCTGGCCCCCAACCCCTCCCTATATCTTCTGAGCATTGTTTTCCTCTTATCTTTTCCCCATTACTTGCCCACACTAATGGCCCTTTTAAGTCTGCGGCCATCTGCATTTGCTAAAAAACTATGTCCTCTTTATCTTGAGTTAAACACAGTCACTTTAAGGTTAAGTCTTAGGTCTGTTTCGCAGCGGGCAGTGTGCATTTTTTTTTTTTCATATTAACAGGTAACAGCATTCACTGTCAGCATAAGCATTGAAAACGCACAGGTGAAAGTATAGTTTGTTGGTCGTTTTGGATAAACGCATCTGCTAAATGATTAAATATACAGGTGAAACTCGAAAAATTAGAATATCGTGCAAAAGTTTGTGTATTTCAGTAATTCAAATTAAAAGGTGAAACTAATATATTTAGTATAACTATATGCATGATTATACTTTTCAGAGGGCCGACATTTTCTGTATTTAAAATCCTTTTTTTTATTATTGATTTCATGTAATATTCAAATTTTCTGAGATTTTGAATTTGGGGTTTTCATAACCTGTAAGCCATAATCATCAAAATTATAACTTTTGCACGATATTCTAATTTTTCGAGTTTCACCTGTATATTTTGTTATGTTCAAAAGTTTAGGGTCAATCAGATTTTTTAAATCTTTTCGAATCTTATGTTCAGAAAGGCTGCATTTATTTGATCAAAAATACAGTAAATCTCACAACCAATTCGTACGAATTTGTACGAATCGGTTGTGAGATTTACTGTTTTTTTTTGTTTTTTTTTTACTGAGATTGTACTGTATTACTCACTCGTACGAATTCATACGATTTGTCTAAACCCACGTGATGGGTAGGTTTAGGGGCGGGGTCAGGTGTAGGTCATTCGTATGAATTCATATGAATTGAGCAACTCGTAAAATATGTCCGATTTAGCAAAGAACATACAAATTCGTACGAGTGAGGTCGTATAAATCAGTACGAATTAGCCACCTCGTAAAATTCGTACGAATTGCTGTGAGATCGGGTTGGTAAAAACTGTAATATTGTGAAAACTGTTACAGTTTAAAATCATTGGTTTCTATTTCAATTCTGAAGGAAGATGAAGTGCAACACTGTCATTAGTACACAGAATGTCAAACAGATTAATTTTACACAGTCACAGCAACACAGTCATTTTATGAAGAAAAATGCTACTAATCTAATCTTATATTGATTGGCTGAGTCCATCAGTTGATGCCATTTACAATAGCTTCATCTCCACAAAATCTCTTTGTAAATGTAACTCAAAATATAAACAATATAGTCTATAAAATATAAACAATATAGACTGAGAGAGGAGGACACCTGCATATCAGCAGATGTTCCATCCATTATCACTCCACTCCTCCTCTCCTTCTCTTCCTCCTATTGGTTTGGGCTTGTCAAGACACTGTTGCACTTCTCTGATGTTTTGTGTTATAAGGTAACCTGTACATTTACACTTGCGGTGTTTATATGCCCTTTACGTATTCTGCAAAATGTTAATCATTTATAAGATTATAAATAAGAGGGATATAAAATAAGAGGGATCATAAAAAATGCATTTTTAAGTCTTGTTTGTCCTAAACAGTTAAACTGCCCACTGTTCTTCTTCTTCAAAAGATAAATAAATAAATAAATCTTTGAGGTTTTGGGGGGTTTTCCAGTATCTTCTGCATATTTGAATCCATTCCAGCTGTGACTGTATAATTTTGAGATCCATTTTTTCCCACTAACAACTGAGGGACTCGTACGAATTATTAGGTGCAAACATTCACTAATGCTCAAGAAAGCAACACAATGCAGTAAGATCTGGTGATCCGGTGTCCTCTGTGAAACATGAAAAAAAAAAAAAAACACATGGAAAATATCTGAAGAGCGGTACCAAATGAAAAAAATAAGAGTCATCCTTTACAGAAGTTTACTATTTTAATGCAGAAAACATATTTTGTTTAGAGAATGTTTGCATGTTTTGCAATAGTTGTGAATGAGTCCCACAATTGTCCTCTATGTGCAAAAAAAATATCTCAAGATTATACAGTCACAGCCGGAAAGGTTTCAAATATACAGAAGATGCTGGAAAACAAAACAAAAATGTGCAGGACCTGGAGCATTTTTTTTTTTGAAGAAGAAGAAGAAGAAGAAGAAGAAGAACAGTGGGCAGTTTACATGCTTAGGACAAACACGCACTTGTGAAAAATTATCACACAAAAAAAGTATTTAGAATCAAGTAAACTTTTGAACGGGATCTTTTTTCTAAATTCAGCTATTATTTTGTCTTGTGGACTATATGCAGACATCTGTGTAAATATAAAATATAGCTTATTCAGGGTTGTGCTAAATAAAAAACAACCTGCAAATTCTGTGATGCCTTTTATTTTTATAAAATTATTAACATTTTTCAGATTCTACAAGGTGTGTGTAAACTTAAGGCTGTAAATGTATATAGTAGTCTATTACCTCCATGTGTTATACTTTCTGCAGAATAATGAATATTAATCTCTAAACCATCACATCTTTATTTTGCCTGATTTATCTTGGAAAGTGCTTTTTCACACTGTAGCTCACTAACAAATGATTTAAGGTGATATTTTATTTATCACTTACAAAAGGTGCTTGTAATTTTAAATAATGAATGTTTAGGGTTTATAGTCACATGAGTGAGTTCCGTCCTCTGACATTTGTAAACAGCAGATACTTACGAGGAACAGAGAGAAAGAGAGAAGGACTCAGTGTGTGCTTAATGTTTTTGCATTGTTTTGAAGTCTGGGTGATCCAGAGAAAGGTTGCAGTCTTGTTTTGTAAGGCCTGTGTGTGTGTGTCTATTAGAGTGCAGCTGGTCGCTCTCTTCTTTTGCCCTGAACAGAATAATCACCAGTCAGGTTAACACGACCCACAGAAAATGAAACACAGTGCAAATAAGAACACTTGTACTCTTTGCAGTGCTCTCATCTCATCTCCTTTTCTAGGAGTTTCACTTTTGCACTTTTGGGAGCAATGAGGGATCTCTGAATTTAGTACATCAGAATTTGCAATTGTGATAAATGGCACAGGTCACATTGTCACTCGCAGCAACATATATTATAGAGTCACTGTGTGAAATACTAACTCTCAACATTAACATTGATGCCTTTGTTTTAGACTTAATGCGAGTAATTGTTCACATATGTTTCGCCATGAAGTTCCAAAGAAAAAACAATGACATTCTAGATGCGATTTTCCACTGAGGTGTAAAAGTATAGTTTGAAGATGTGCAAGAAATCATCAACCTCATGACACAAAATGAATATTAGCCTAAGCTGTTTTAATTCAACCCCATTACCAAAACACGGCATGTCCCTGATTATTTCCCAACACAGGCTCATTGGAAAAAAAATTTCCTATAGCAAAAATTTAATTAAATTAAAAAATGAAGTAAAAATGTTCAATGTTTTGTTATATAAAAGATGAAGATCATACAGTAACATTTGGCAATTTTCATTATTAAATTTTTGTTATTAAAATTAATTTTTACAATTTGCTACAATGAAAATATACATACAATGTAATTATCTTAAGTATTAAAAATCCTTTATTTTATCTGTGACATTTACTCACTTAAACAAAGATAAAAATCGTTTTTGAGTTTGGCTACTTAGGGGTCAGGGCCTCATTTGACAGCCTCCAAAATCCACCTGTCTCTTCTCCTGTCTTATTCTAGAAACTCTGTTCTGGTTAATATAGTATCGCTGTCTCTTTCCAACTTTCCTCTCAAATTTACGATGACAGGGGTTGAAAGTTGTAATAATATTTTGGTTGTTTCACAGAAAGGCTTTGTGATGAATGCATAGGAGAATTCAGGCATTGAGATTCTGAGCATGATACTGGCACCAAACAACTTTATATGGCCACGGGCCATTCGCAAAGGATGGAGTGGAATATTCGGGGGTAAGAGCGGGGGAGTAGAGAAGAATCTAAAGGACAAGGGCTTTATTTACACAAGGATTTTTTGGGTATTTAACATTCAAAAGAGACATCATCAACAGCAAACACAAGTAAGTATCGTAGATGTGGAATGTGGAAGTGTGGAATGAACTCATTTCTATGTGTAGCACTTTTCATCAGTTCATTTCTTCTTTATTTGGTGAGGTGTTGCAAAGTGTGTTTAAATCATGTCCAGCTCACCTCGGCCCTCTAATGACTCCAGGCATATGCTTTTTGAAATCTCTCGTTCCCTCTCTTCCGCTCTCTCATTTTCCTTTCAGTGCCTCGGAGGCTGTGTGCTGGTTCCTGTAGTATTAAGGCATGCAGATTCCCATTACTAAATTGTATAGTGTCATTTCCACCAGGGCTTATGATTAGAGGAAAGAGGGTCTTCGTGCATCAGATAACATCAGTTGGGAGAGACGGGTGAGACCCCTGCCTGAAGGGTGTGTGTGTGTGTGTGTGTGTGTGTGTGTGTGTGTGAGCACTGGGGGTGTAAATCCCAAAACAAAGTACCAAGTATCCGCTTTCATTGTGAACATCCTCGTAATAAGATCAGAGAGAGGGGTGTGCTGGTGTTGTTGTGGTAGTAAATGTTTTACCTGTGTGGTTTTGTATAGAGCAGGATCTGCAGACGATATCTGCGATTTACAGGTTTACATGCTGATAAAAGACACAAAAGACCAGCCTGGGCCATGGAGACCAGTGATTTTAGCCACCCAGCTAGGAACATATCAGACATAGACAAGCATACGCACACAGATCAGTCTTTTCAATACGCTGCTGACTGCACCATCAATTAGCAGAGGAGTGTGATAGCGTGATTGTGTGTGAGTTTGGGAGGGGGGTGGTTTATAAGGGACAATGAGAAGGACATGGAGGAGGGTGGGAGAGAGATAAGTTTGTAGGGTTTTGTCTCATGACAGAGACCTGGATAAATGCCTTGTCTTTCAGTTAATGGAATGAAAGGCAGAATTATTCATTTGTTTCTCATACGTAGCCAAGACAGCTGGAGAACAATGGAATACAAGGCTCCTTTCTGCTCCGCTGCCAGGCTACTGTACAGCACAGCTAAATACAGCTCAATCAATCACTGTATGATTAGCCTGATTGCAACAGGATTTAGAACACACATAATATAAATATATGTACATTCAAAAGTTTGGGGTCAGTCATGTTTTTTTTTTTATTGTTTTTTTTTAAGAAATTGTTCTCCAAAAATACGTTAAATTGAACTACTGCAACTGTAAAGACATTCTTTATTTTAAACAGTTTGTATCACAGTTTGGCTGATGATAATAACAAGGATTATTTATTGAGCAGCAAAACAGTACATTAGAATGATTTCTGAAGAACCGTGTGACAGATTTGCCATCACAGGAATAAATGAATAAATAAAAAATAAATATTACTGACCCCAAACTTTTGAACAGTTATGTATTGATTTATTTGATTAATCAAAATATTTTATTTATTTATTTTTAAAGCAAAAAAAAAAAAGTGATATGATGTCAGAGGGAATGAAATTAAAAAGTACTAATTCCCTGTTCATGTATTAAATTGAAACTGGTTAACAAACATCTAAAAATCTTCAGTTAAAAACAAGCTACACATCTGGTGGTATTTGTTATCAGTTTCAAATAATCTTCTCTATAGAATTAAACTCAATATCTTTTTAAAAACATCTCTGTAAAACATGTTTACACAAGGGATTATCAGGCCAAATAGCACAAATATATTTACAGCAATGTCAGGAATCACAATAGGATTTTCTGGTCTTTAATGCGTATGTGGAACAGCTACGTATGTTTTCCGTTTTAAAGAGGATGAGTTTAATTTAGCTTGGCAATAATTATTTTGAAACAAGCCTGGCTGTGCTCCTAATCTCAGGCTTCAATCTGTACAAATATAGTCAGATTAAATGCATTGCATCTTCCATCTGTTTTTCTGCATGCCCAGAAATTCACATTTTCTTTAGTAGAAAACAAGAGCATGTGGATGTGAATGGCGCTCGGAATGAGTGTTTACCTGATCAGGAGAGATTAATCCTGGAGTCTCTCCCTGGCACACACGGGAGGGGGCACTTTTTTTGACAGACACAGAAACGCAACATTCCTATAGTTTCCAAAGTACACACTTAAATAGGCTAATGCGAATAAACACACATACATTGCTCTCATTACGGTGCCACTGACTTTATATGCAATCAGGTTGTATATTGCTTGGATGCGTTCTAAAAACCACAGCAGTGAATTAAGGGTTTAAATTGACAGAAGGATTAATCAAACGGATGATAAAACGGATGACATCATCACATCCCCGGACTGATTCAACCAGAATACTATGTCAGACAAAACAAACTCTCCCCCTCTCTCTTTCACTAACTCCGTTTAGTTTTATGAATGTACTTAATTGTAGGTGTCCTTGTAGCTTTGATTGTTCTCCAGGCATTTGTTGTGTCTTTAGGTGACCGCTTTTTTAAAAGCTCTTAGGCCCACTCATGCTGCCGTTACCTCTCCACTCACTGACTCACTCACCTGTATTAAACATTGAGGAGGAGCCAAAAGGACAGGAGAAATGCTGTTTGCAGGTCGCAAAGGATCAAGAGGCTTGTCAAAGTGCTTTTAAACATCTCAACTTAGACTGCTTTTAAAAGAACAGTGAGATCTTCCAAGATGATGCTCAGTAAACAAGCTGCTAGAATTCCATCCATAAAATCTCACTTTTGATCATCCAGGTACACAATGATGCAATGCTGTCCAGACCTGCAGCAACTGAAAATACAGCTTCTGATCATGACCATGTTTTCTAAAGCACTTAGCAGAGCAAGTAACTGAAAGCTGGGTCATTCTGTATCAACTCAACCAGAGCTCCCTGACTAATTTTTTTTTTTTTTTGATCTTCTTCTTTTTTTCTGGTGAAAGAAGAAAGCCAACATATTAAATGTCATGAATCTATATTTACTGAGTAATTCACAATTTTGTAGAGGGGGGTCAAAATGACAATTTTCACCTGAGATTTGGATCTAAATTAAAGGAGGTAAAAAAGGACATCACAGAAAATCTGCGTGACATGAGCAAAAACTGTTAAAAAACAGAATCTGTTTAATCCCACCGGTCACAATTGTAACAGAATCTTTTTTCATATTTCTGGAAGCTCTAAAAGTTTTGTTATTGGCTTTTGGGCAAGAAATTCAACTTTTAGATGAAAAAAAAAATAGATTGTCTTGATTAAAATCTATTAATGTCATGTGACTAGTGTGAAAGGTCACATGACCAGATCAGTTTACTTCCTGATTGTACATCTAGAAGAAGATGTCTTCCTCAGACTACTCAAAAAAGTAGTATGTAAAACATCTTAATTAACAGATAAAACTATCATATTTTGTACATATCTTCTTTAAAGGGTCTACTACTGATATATTTTGAGAATTATACTCCTGCATATATATTTGGCTCGTAAGACGTGTAAATTTGTTAACGGTCACAAATGTGACCGGTAGTATAACACAGTGCTTCAATTGAAAACAGGTTTTGGCTGTTAATCCTACACTGAACGTATGCCACACCTGTGAGGTGGATGGATTATCTCGGCAAAGGAGAAGTGCTCACTAACACAGATTTAGACAGATTTGTGAACAATATTTGAGAGAAATGGGCCTTTTGTGTACATAGAAAAAGTCTTCTATGGGGGCAAAAACAAAAGTGTTGCGTTTATAATTTTGTTCAGTGTAGTTATCAGTATCCCAGAAACTATCAATGTGTTGGACCTTCTAGGCGCTCTGCTGAAAACGCCTAGCTATGGGCGCTTGAGAGCGTTTTGGCAGCGCAGCTTTTTTTTTTTTTTCAGTTGAGACACTTTGCTTGTTATGATACGGAATATCCGCGAAAGTGTTATTAGTATCTCATTTCACACATATTTTGTTTCTGTGTTGATTCTATATTAAAATGTCGATACAATGTAATGTATTTTCTCTGGCTCTTGTTTTAAATTATTTTGTTCCGTTATTATGCTTCTTGTTGTCAACTGTTGACGTTGTACAAGCAGAATGTGGCGGTTGGTCGGTGTGGTATTAGTCCCGCCCCTCCTCCACTGTGATTGGAGGGTTGGGTAAAAAGTGACAGTGATGAGCCCCGCGTTTTACCCAAAGTTGAACATTCTTCAACTCTCGGCGACCAGTAAAAAATGGCGGGCGCTCAGCGCTTCAGTGTGACAAAAACGCTCAGCACCTTGTTACGCTCATGGCATTTAAAAAACGCGGCGCTCCCATTGAAAACAATTGGAAAAATCCGCCAGCTGCGTGAAAAAACGCTTTGGTGGACACACGGCCTAAGCCTCCTTCATGAAATGACAAAACGAGGTATTGGATGTCTTGGAATGTGTTGTGTAAATAGATCTAATTGAAGAATTTGTATGAATTCTAACTATGGTGTTTCCCACCGGTCACAATATTTCACTAACTTAACCAATATAAAATCAAAGAGGGCATAACGTTTGAGTGTTAGGGAGGTCTAAGGAGTAAAATGCATGTACTCAAATTGCAAGAAAAAATTTGGGATTAAACGGGTGAAGATACCTTTAATACTAACTGTCACCATTAGCAAATAATTCAACAAAGATAACTAAAGTAAAAAGATTTTACTAACCAATCTCTGTGTAAAAATAAATGTAAAAAAAAAACATCCATTGTCTATTGTCAGTAATTTAACACTGAAGTCACTTTCAAACCAAGCAGTTTTCTGTTGTTCAGCACAGCAAATTTGCGTGTCATGAGCAAAAACTGTGAACTTTTTCACCCTCACACAAAAAAACTCTCAATCGTGTGGATTCCTATTGAAATGACTGGATTTCGTCCATATAATTTCTTCAAGCAACGGTAAATGTGACTGCACCTCATACTGAAAGTGTAATTTACAAGGTTATCGAGAAACCAGTCATATCACTGCTGAACAAATACATATTGTAGCCAGGGTACTGTGTTGTAATACACATAAATACGTTTTTGGTACAGATTCCCTATAAATGAGTCAAATCATTAGGGCTTTTCAAGTGCAGGTGTGTTTCATGTAAAGTCAGGGAGATCTAGAGAAGGTGAATCTGAAACAGATGTGTCTTGATGCTTCATTCTGTTATGATGGTTATCAGGAGTTCATACCAATGAGGTGCAAGGATGAAAAGGTTTCTAGCTAGATATGGCTTGGAGAGGTTCTGAGGGAAGTTTTGGCCCATGCCAGGTCAAGAAAAGTAAAATATTTTAGCAAATACACTTATAAATAAACTTTTTGGAGGAAACAATGTCCATGCAATATAATTTTTGGATGCACTTGAGGACATATAGCAGATGGTGTTACCTTCAACTGAGAAGCAATTTCATTATGGCAAATTAAGTACATCTGTACTTTATTTGTGCTAAATTGTATATTATATGTTCAACACGCTACTACACTATTTAAAAATCAAATATCTTAATTTGCTTGCTAAATGCTAAACCATACAGAGAGGTGGAATCTAGTGATGAGAGTATGAGCTTTACAACAACACATGCTAAAATGTGTTAACAGAGACTTAGCAACTGTCAGCAAGAGCTAAAGTGTCTTACTCCTGTCTGACTGACCTCAGTCTGTCTGGCTGTCTGGCTGTTTCACACTCCAGTTTTATTTTATCTGTAATGGTAATACAAAACAAAAGTCATAAATCTGCTCTGTCGCTGCAATAGTTTTCTCTGTAAGCTGCTTGTTTTTGCTCCTGTTTTTAATGAGTGTAGCAAATCAGATATGTGCAATTGGCAACACATCCCGTCCCCTCAAACAGCATGCTATTGTGTGTTGAGGGGACATGCAAGTGAGAGAGGTTTCTAGAGTCTATGTCTGTGATTTATGTCATAAGAATTTGTATCACATTGTATCTGACATTGTGCAAGCATGGTATAGCTTAGATTCCCATGTCTTTATGCGGCATGTATATTTGCGTTTCATTATGGATGCAAACAGATTGTCTCAGTGTTCGTGATGAGTATGTAACTACAATCTCATGTTGCAAGCAGCTGTTGTGTTATAAAGCTTTTTTTTGCTTTGACAGGCATAAATATCGTGTGCCATTGGCTACTGGGACGCCGTCACGCCGGTTTAGGTAGCTAGCCAGGTATGTTTCATTTTAGTTTGCGCATACCCTGGGTTTTAGGCACCATGAAAGTGGTTTGGCTTTTAGCATTGTTCATCGCCATAGTAACTAACGCTCCACGGCTAATCTGGTCCGGGGCAGGTTATGTTCCAGGTTAGAGGAACCGAACTTGGACCAATCAGCTGTGAGCAAAGTGACACATGTCTGATGTGATAAAGTCACTCCACCTGTTACTACTCCAAATTAAAGGTCACTACATAGCAAATGATTTTTAAAGACAAAATCGTATGGCTTTTAGTAACGCTTATTTAGAATAATAATTTTGTATGATCTAGATATTATTTTAATTATTATTAATCGATCACACATGTACAATTTTAGTTTATCAATTATTGTTTCTGTCACGTACTGCTCCGAGACAAGAAGGTTGAGGATCCAAATGCAGTTTATTTAAAGGGTTGTCCATAATTGTAATCCAAATTCAGGCAAGGGTCATACACAAACAAGCAATCCAAACAATAACAGAAAAGGACTGAGACAAGGAGAGAAATCCAAGGGAACAGGCAGAGAATCAAGGTAACCAGGACACAGGAGAAACAATATACAAACACGCTCAGAATTGCCGTATAAACACTAAACAAGACTTTGCAGGGAATGAATGTACACCAGGCTTATATGGGGTGAGCTAAACAAGGTAATGACATACAGGTGAATGTGATCATGGCTGATTAGTCTGGGCAAAGGATTATGGGAAATATAGTTTGTGGATGTGTGGTGATTGTCCGGGTTGGAGTGCCCTCTGATGGTTACCCCGGGCACTCTCACTGGTGTTCGTTACAATTATACACAGTTTAAAGGAATAAATATATAAAAGGTCATATAAATACGCTTTAGAATCAATAAATAATAAGCTATAAAATGGCTACATGTGAGCTTAAATGTTCAATTCTCTCTATTCCTTTATCAACTGTATAAACTAACTTCACAACTTTTACTTACACTGATGTAGCAAGACTTTTTCTTTTAGTTGTTGTGTTTCATAGACAGCTATTTTCTTCAAGTGTAAATTTGTTTAAATTCTTAATATTTTTCAATCTCGTAATATTCTGCAGAAGAGAGAAGTGAATCGCGCTGCTTCTCTCGCGTTAAAAGAATGCAGTTTCACTCTTTCTCATCATGTGATTGGTTGTTCGCTACTGATGTCACACCTAAACTCCTAAACTCAGGATCAAAGCCTGAGTTGACATAGAAAGTTGATGATCAGCATCATGGTACTAACAAAGCCTGGTTGGATTGGTTTGATTTTGTCAACTCAAAATTAATCCTGTAACCCTGAATTTGTTCAGCTACCATCATGGTAAAGGCCCCTGGTGTTTGAAAGAGATACTACACTTCTATTCACAATATTAAACTCATTTCAGGTGTTTCTTCAAATGTTTAGGACTGTACTCACAAATACAATCCATGGCATAAAAATGTTATGATTATGTCATTTATTTGGTTATTAGTAATTTGAAGATAAAGGTGAAGCAGCACCAGAGAACATTTTTTAACAATTGGCTTGGAGGTTCATGGAAGTTTTGTGGAAGATCTTTAAGCAGTCACACAGACACACACTAGAACTGTGTGGAGTAAACAAAATCATCCATTCCACTTTATGAAGCAAGAAATAAATTTCACTCTCATTACAAAACAACAGGAAGATAATACACATATTTTTCACCACACACACACACACACACACACACACACACACACACACACACACACGCACGCACACTTTACCAGAAGGAAATGGACGTTAAAAGCTGTCATAATTGACCATGAAATATGTTGCCATATTTTGTACCTTTCCACAGTTGCATGATGGCAAAATATGAGAAATTTCATAAGTACAGTTATGACACATCCTCTCGACTTGTGTAATGCTTACATTATTATTTTCAACTAATAGTCCAGTCATTTTATGAAAAAAAGGTTGAACAAATTGCAACAGAAGCAAACTCAACTGATTTTGTATCCTCAATATGTCCTGAGTAAGGAAAAAAAAACCTGAAGAATCCCATTAGGGGAAAGTTTGGAAAAAGACCCAAATATAGACTATTCATATGCATATTCAGTCTCTTTCTCACGTGAATAGGGTAAACATTTTAACCTTTAAATATCATGATGAAAATTACTGAGTTGATTACTTACATCAAGACAAACAAAAAATGTATTACAAGTTTTTTTTAATTGTTTGTAAACATGGACAAACGGTGCATAATCTAATTACATATGTGCTAATTTGCATAAATACCACAACAAATCTAAACATTGGGTATAGCAGGTGAAAATGTCTTGTTTAATCTTGTTGACATACAACAGTAAAAGACTTAATGTTAAGGTCTGAATGGAACCCATTTAGGCTACCCATGAACATTAACACATAGAGGCAGGAAGAAGTACTTTAGAAACCAGCCTTTATTAATTATTATTAGATGGGGTTTGGGGCTGGGTCAGTGGGACTGTTTCTGGGGGATAAATCTGAGGGAAGAACAGGAGACATGGGTAAGGACTCGGAGAATGCAGAAGACAAAAGGTAGGTAAAATGAAAAGTGTCTGGATAAAAAAATCTAGTTACGTACACAATGCACTCAATGCCCAAACCCCATCTCTGCAATAATAATTAATAAAGGCTGGTTTCTAAAGTACTTCTTCCTGCCTCTATGTATTAATGTTCATGGGTAGCCTAAATGTGTTCCATTCAGACCTTAACATTAAGTCTTTTACTGTTGTATATCAACAAGATTCAACAAGACATTTTCACCTGCTATACCCAATGTTTAGATTTGTTGTGGTATTTATGCAAATTAGCACATATGTAATTAGATTATGCACCGTTTGTCCATGTTAACAAACAATTTTAAAAAAACTTGTAATACATGTTTTGTTCGTCTTGATGTAAGTAATCAACTCAGTAATTTTCATGGTGATATTTAAAGGTTAAAATGTTTACCCTATTCGCGTGAGAAAGAGAATGAATATGCATGAATAGGCTATATTTGGGTCTTTTTCCAAACTTTCCCCCAATGGGATTCTTCGGGGCTTTTTTTCCTTACTAAGGACATATTGAGGATACAAAATCAGTTGAGTTTGCTTCTGTTGCAATTTGTTCAGGGTTGACCCCCATTTTGGCTTAAAATGACTGGACTATAATGTCAAAGTCCTGTGTTAATCTTTGGACATCAAAGTTGCAATTAGCTGCAAATAGTAATACAAGCCTCATGTTAACAAGTTTGGCTTAAAATGTACACTGATAATAATTATTCTGTGGTAAAGTAAACACTATAGAAAAAAACAGATGTAATTTCTAGTTTAGGCAATAATTTAGGCAACAATAAGGTTAATTCTTTATTAGAACTCAATTCAAACTTGTAGAAATTAAAGTATATTTTACTTGCAACTGTTTGCTATGTTTACAATGATTCTTTGAGTAAATATATACTCATATATAAATATATAAAATATATAAATAATATATAAAATTCTATCTATCTATCTATCTATCTATCTATCTATCTATCTATCTATCTATCTATCTATCTATCTATCTATCTATCTATCTATCTATCTATCTATCTATCTATCTATCTATCTAATCTATCTGTCTGTCTGTCTGTCTGTCTGTCTGTCTGTCTTTCTCTGTGTTATCTTTTTTCTTTTTAAGGGGAAGAGTCTATGTGACAGACTGCATGGAAGAAAATCAAAACTCCCTCAGGTAAGCTACTTATGCTGTCTCAAGAGCCTCTTACACAGATCTCCATAAGGATGAGGGAGGGGGGGATTCATATCTCATCAGCTGTGCTTCTTGGCATGTCTTGTTATCACTGAGTGCTGATTCTGCGTGACGATGTTAAACAGCATGATCACTGACCCAACGCTACTGTAGGGATCAAAATGTCAGCCTGTGTATGCGGTCACGGTAATTGTGTGGCTGCCCTCCAGGGTGACTGAACCGAGAGAAAGAGAGAGAGAGAGAGACAAACACAGCAGTTCAGACATCACAATCACACAATCGCAACACAGTTTTTGGGTCAAACTTCTTGCCCACAGGTAACTTCTTGTATGCTAATGTGGATGGATGAATTGGAAAAGTATAATCAAATGAGGTGAAAAAGAGCCACAAACAATAAGAGAGGAAAGGAGTGATGGGCCTTCTCCACACACTGATAGAGGAGCATCTCTGTGCTAAAACACTCTACGCTCATCTCTCTTTCTCTCTCTCTCTCTCCCTCTCTCACACTCTCTCTGTCACTTAAAGAATGCTCTCCGGTGCTAGATTAATTAAACTCTAAACATTAAATATTGATTGATGCATTATCAGCGCCTCCCAGTCGCTTCCGCCCGGATTGATTTCCGACGTGATTTATTGTCATATTTGTAGAGTCATTTCACTTGATAACAAAGAGGAATTGCTGCTCGCAACCTCAGACCACCCCCCGTTTCTACTTCCTCTACCCCCCCCCCCCCCCCCTCACTTTTCCCTCTGCTTCTCTCTCTCTCTCTCTCTCTCTCTCCATTTGTTAGGTGTAAGATATGTCTGCACACAGCCCATGTATATTATCATTATTCAAATTGAAATGATAAAACAGCCCATGACTGATGTTTTTCCTCTTTGTCCTGCTTACCTATCATCACGCTCTGAAATGAATCCACAGAGAAAAGGGGCTGGTTAAATCAGCAGCTATAATTCATGGACAGAGTCTTCACCTTTTATTCCGTTTAAATTCTCAGAGGTTTGTTGTTATTAGATTGAAGTGAGAAAAGTTTTGACAAAATTTGAATGTGATGAATGAAGGATATGAACCATATCAGAACCATCTCAACTAGGCTCACGTGCTGTTTGGGCCTTTGTTTAATAAGCATTTGACTACATTTCACACTTAATGTTCTCCCTTGTATGTCCATGTTAGACTTTATGTGAGAAAAATAATATTTAAAATTTTTATGTACACAATACAATTTGCACATTGTTTTACACATACACTTGGCCTATTTCTTTATATGTTTTTGTATATACAATTGCTTAATACATGTTTCATTTTCCGAGGAACCACATGGTCAAAGTTTCTTTGAGGATAATCACTCATCCAGGCCATCACACTTCCTTTTTTTACTCTCTTCTTCTCTGTTTATTGACAGCATATGTCAAGTATCACATTCTATTAAACAATTTGACCTTTTATTACATGCTCAACTTCTCAAACAGGATTTACAAAATGAATGGACCTTTATGTGGACCGATTACACTTTTATAAGTTTTTCAAATTACCAATGACAGGATGAGGCTTTATGAATTGGATGTGGTGTGAGAAAGCATCTGCTTGACTGTTACAATCCAATTATTGTCTCTTCCAATAATCCTAGTGGTATTTTTAAACTGTGCAGTAGCACACACAAGCTTTTATTTAAATTTGTGAACACTACATAATTCTATTTGTTCATGACTTCCCGACAAACAAATACTTTGTTTATTTAAGCATGTCTGTATATTTAGAATTTCTATTATTTTCAGCCGCATTTGGTGAGGAAACTCAATTTGACTCATGTCAATTGAATTTGGTGACATTGAATTATGAGATTTTGGTGGTGTCTTTGGGTCAGGAGTTTGAAAAAAGAGGACATGGGTATGTTTATATGTGTTGTGTGTTATTAAGTAAGTATCCCCCGTGACTAACTCACAGGCTCATGTTAAATATTCACTCTTATTGTATTTGTAAATTACAAGAAGCTCTCATTTGAGCCTTTAAGATGGGTCACGGGCAGGTTTAAATGTTTACAAGAAAATTCAGATATTTGGTGTCATGTAAAAAAATACAAGAGATCCTCTTTCACCACTAGCACTAACAATTATCAAAATCAGCAGAGTGACATAACTAGAGGTGAGTTCTTGACTTTTTCCTTAAAGACAGGATATCACTTTAATATTACAATAATAAAAAAAGAACATTGACGTTTGGACAGAGTAATTACAAATCATTACTGAAGCATAGGAGAAATTACACAGCAATTAACGGAATGACAGAACCAATTATGAAATATATTAATATTGTTATTATTCAAATGGTTAATAACTGTTAGCTAGGGGGGTAAGTTAAGTGCACTTAACAAATTAATGGTTTGTGTAGAGAAATAACGCTACTCGTTTTGAACAACCTTTGAGACAGATAAATCACTTTTCTCATTACTGATACAATCAATCTCCCTTTCTGCAAAGGTTATAAGCCACAGACATTACATTGTGTAATTGAATCATTAATATACCTAATCTCATTAACAGCAAAATTAAGGAACAAATTTGCCTTTTCTTTATAAACCTGCCACTGATGACCAATGAGAACTCTCAATATAATTATATTCATCATAATTAGTGCATAGTAATAAGTGATTAACATACAATAATGGCTAAGAGAAGCTCTTTGTTCCTAATTGCTGAACATGTACTCTAGTTCATACCTCTTTTGTTTTTAATTGATACCCTTTTGCAAATGATTAATCTCATTCTTGAGTGTTTCCGTATTCTAAATATCCCTGTACTTTTAAATGTTGAAGCGTTATCACTGTATGTATGTATGAATATATGTGTGTATGAACGCTCATACAGTGTATATATATGAATATACAATATGAATGTACAGTGCATATATTTTAACACACACAAAGTGAATATATATATATATATATATATATATATATATATATATATATATATATATATATATATATATATATATTCACTTTGCAGGAATTTATTATTAAGCTTATTTTTAGTCATTTACTTTATTTTATATTATTATTAAATTCAATTTTACCCCGCACTCATACAGACAGAAAACACACTCACTTTCTATTGTATTAGATTTAGCCTCCTCTGATCAATTGTATTGATCACCTCTGAAACGGCATGAGGATCAATAGAGTCTTAATGCGAGTTTGCTGTCCAATCAGAGCCTGTTAAAATCAAGAGAAGGTCTTCAATAGACTGTCTGCTTCCTGTCACATACACCAGGAGATAAATGTGCATACTGGTGTCCTATACAGCACACACACAGTCATCGCAGATTTAAAATGTATGAATATAAAAAGTCATTATACATACATCAGCAAAGAAATTCTAAAACATAACAGTTTATATATTCCTGTGTCTACATTGCATGCTAACATAAGCACAGTTAACAATTTTAGAATGAATATATATATATATATATATATAATCTTCCCACATTCCTCTGCTGGTAGCTCTGAAAGAGACTGATCTGGTGGCACCTCCTGTAGATGTTTGTCAGCTGTGTATGTTTGTTCTCACAGGGCCAAAGTTGGCTGTGACTCTAGAGGAGACTTTGTAAGTGCCTGGGCTCTTACTGTGAATATTAACGAGAGAGAGAAAAAGAAAGGGAAGGAAAGGAGAAAGAAAGAAGGAGAGCGAAACAGAGGGAGAGAATAAGGGCATGAAATCTTAGAAAGCAGCTGAGATAGAGAGACAAGGATAAAGAAACAGGGGAAAACTGGGCCAGAGAGGGTAATAGGCTAGCACTGTCACTTCTCCCTAAAACCTGCACAAATGAAGAAAGGAAGTGATAGTGGGACAAGTGGTAGGGAGCCAGCCAATGGAAAAGGAAGCAATAAAAACAACAGAAAACGTCCCAGCGCAGGAATGTGTGTGTGTGTGTGTGTGTGTGTGTGTGTGTGTGTGTGTGTGTGTGTGTGTGTGTGTGTGTGTGTGTGTGAGTGTGCGTGCGTGCGTGCGTGTGTGCGTGCGTGCGTGCGTGTGTGCGTGCGTGTGTGTTGTGGGTGGTCAGTAGATCAGTTGTACTCAAACATGTTTTGTGACATGAAGCTATAAACATAAACAGAGACACTGATACAGTTAATAATGAGATAGAGGGAGAGAAAGAAGAACTTTGCATATGTCAAGGAATTTTTACTCAGCATCTTTGGCTTAACTGATCACTTGCATGCTGAAAATGTCATACTTGTTTTTTTTTTTGGTTTTCTTTCCAACGACTGTGCATGTGTTTTACTGTGTGGTCTTTGTGAATGAGACTGCTTAGTCTGCTTTTCAAAGACAAACTCCCATATTGCTTATCCTCCCTCCAGACAGTGGCAGTTTCAAACCACTGAAACCCCAGTTCCGTCTAATGTGTGTTATTGCTTGTTTTAAAGAACAATTAAAAATGAAAAGCTTGAAGTTAATGTAGTTTTCCCTTTGTCGGTTGCTGGAAAGATGTGAATGAAAGCGCAAACATCTTGAAACATTCATTTTGCATTTCTCACATTGCAAATGCTTTGATTGTGCCATGCACTGCACCTCCTCCCAAACATCACAATTATTTCTAAAATGTGCTGGAAATTCCTTAACCGCTCAACAATAATGAAATCATATCATAATGTTCATGCGGAAACAATTTTTATTTTTTTATATAAAAAATAATCACTCTTAGCCTTTTTAAAGCTATATTTAAAGTTATTTATCCACTGTTTCTCTTTTCACTTTTTGAAACTCATTTTATTAATCTGATCACATGACTCCAGCTAAAAGAGGCTTATTAGTGAATTGTGTATTTTTATATCATAAGCAGCTCTGTAGTCACACTCTTTCTCCTCATTCTTACACACGGACTCACTCTGTACCCGTGCGAGACTGAGAGTGTATGTGTCCTAATATGTGTTCAGGCAAAGTGGATCTGTGAGAGCTCTTTCTCTTTTCTCTGACATACAGGCAGAGTGTGGCAAGTGTGTGAAGTATGAATTATTAATTACCTTTATTAGTATTGAGTTGTTTCATATTATGTAATTCGTTTAGCAATGTTTTACGTGTGATTTCTGGTTTTACAGGGTGAAATGTGTCATCAGTCTCCCTCTGCCACAACAACATGCTGAAGAGCTCTTACTACAAATACCATTCTTCAGTGTCATAAGAGAAGTGGATGTGATTCATGTAGGCCAGTCGTCATCAGCTCTGCACACCTGTGAAATCTGGGATAAATTGTGCCATAACTAGCCAACTCAAGAATCACTAAATCAATATTTTCTGAAGAAAAGAAACCCACATACTCACCTAAGATGCTTGCTTGTAAGGATGTGTAATTAAAAATCAGGACATCCGAGCATGTGCAACAGCTGCATCTCTTTCCTTTCATTTGTGCAGTGGTGTTCTTTTTCCAGTAAGTATTTTGGGCTTTTACAGTGGTAAAGCACTGGTAGTGGATGACTCCTCTCTATTCTGCGGAGGTCACTGAATTCTATGTCTTATTTTGATACACTATTAGTATCATAATCTTCTTTTCTTGTGCACACAACAAGTACAAACGTGTGGTTCTGTGACATTTTTATTGTTTACTTGTTTTCTCAAGCAGGACAGTGCCACTAGAGAGAGGTTCTCTCTGTGACAATGCAAAAACAAACAAAGTCTATTGATGTAGAGTGACTGCATTGGACAATGTCACTGCAACAATTACAGAGATAAAGCCTATGTTGGATCAAATGTTGGCTGTGAGCTTGTGTTTGTGGTAGTGGGAGGGTGGGTTCACTAGAGGACAAAAGCTCCACTCTGATCTCTTAATTAATGGTATTCTTATGGCAGGCAGGTACAGTATTATATCTATCTATCTATCTATCTATCTATCTATCTATCTATCTATCTATCTATCTATCTATCTATCTATCTATCTATTATCTATCTATCTATCTATCTATATATATATAGGCCTGTATATATATATATATATATATATATATATATATATATATATATATATATATATATATATATATATATATTATCTATCCATCCAATTAATCTATATCTATCTATCTTATCTATCCATCCATCTATTCATATTTCTATCAATCTATATATCTATCTATCAATCTATCTATCTAAAGAGCTAAGGGTGAATTTAGAAATATAGTTTAGATTGTAATTTGCCATTCTCTCTTTTTCAGACATGTAGTATAACTGGAAAAAGGGGGAATTATTACTGGCTTAATATATAATTAGTTAATCCCTTTTTCCCTTTATGCTAAATGTCTGTAAAAAAGTGTGTGTGTGTGTGTGTGTGTGTGTGTGTGTGTGTGTGTGTGTGTGTGTGTGTGTGTGTGTGTGTGTGTGTGTGTGTGTGTGTGTGTGTGTGTGTGTGTGTGAGAGAGAGAGAGAGTTACATCTAAGATGGTCATTTAGTCATACTTAAAATCAGTATGATATAGGCCTATTTGAAGCAAGCTATTCTGCTGTTCATTACGTTGATGAAATCGTTCGAATGGAAGTTATTTGCATAATAAAATAGAAATGTATTTTAATATTGATCATAAGTTCAGTTAACTATTGATTACTAACACAGAGCAGCAGCTGAGGTAATTAAAACTATATGTTATTTATTTGTAATATAAAGCATTCACGCCCTGAGGTCTGGAACTTAACACATTAGAAAAATGCCTCAGTGGCTGCAATAATCCCCGTCATCTGTTGATAACAGATGGTAAGTCATCAAGAGGCGACTGTCTGTCGCTTGACATGATCATCACGCCTGCCATGGAGACAAGATCACAATTTACAACACCAAATATACGCACTTAAACTTTGTCCACTTTATAAAGAAAAAGAAATCCTTCATAACCATGATTTAAAATCCTTCCGCTTGTCCACATCTCTAGAAACTATGAATACCCCACTGCATTTTGCATTCCACTCTTATCCTGCAAGAAGCGATCGAGCGCAAATGAATGTGGATAAACGAAACTGAAAACAGTCGTGCTTCTTCCTCCAACAGGCAGAGTGTAAATCAGCCTGAAAAAAAAAAAAACTCAAGAGGAAAAGTAAAGAGAAACATATTTTATAACACAACAGTTAGAAGGATGCAAAGAGTAGGCGCTTTTCCCTGTAACATGAAGTTTAACATTTTATAACGTCCTTCCTCTCATTCGCCACTGTTTCGATTGGATGCTATGCGAAGTGTGATCCAACTGTTTGTAATTCTCCGCGCAGAGCGTGCGGCAGTTCAGCTCCTCACTGAAGGCTACATGTTGAACTCTGCTAAAAGAGGATCTCTTTTAAAATAGATAAAGGACATAAAACGGTGATATCTGGCGTCTACACACACGAAGGCGAAAAAATCATCCATACTGCTTATGCTATTCAATTATGCGGTCAAACGCCCTCTGTTTCTGTGGAATGATCAATTATCGGTTGTCACTGATAATGGTGAATGATGACCCCACGCGCTCCCGCTGCTATATGCTTCTTATCGATTAGCGCGTGACACCCCGAGTGAGCGCGAGCATCTGCGCTCTAGAAAGAGTCCTGAATTTTTCGTTGCTCAATCTAAGGGATACGTAATCTTTGAGAATTCTTACATATTCTTATGATTGTAATAAATGTTCTCATGTCTAACTTAGAAGATGTTTCACTTTCAAATGAAACTATGTGTTTCGTGCGCATCGGTAACGCGGTGTCACTCAGATAATATTTCCAAACATTTGTCTGCCCTGCCAAGTAATTGCCGCCGCATAATAGTAAGAGGGAGGGAGAGTTTGAGCGTTTTCACTTAACCCCTTCCCCCATTCTTGTGGTGCACCCCTGACTTCTCTCTAGTCACAGCCCAAATTTCTCTCCGTTAGTGTCATTCACGTAGTGATTGTCCGAGCTCGCGCGGGGAATCTCATTTATAGCGTCTCGCGCTCGGCTGAGCTGCAAATCAGCGTGTTTACAGCCCCACACCAACACTCACATCAATTAACCGAGCATCGATCCTCTCACCGGGGACATCACAATATTGCCCCCTTCTCACAGTCCGTATTCCTGCATTTATGGCACGATATGATTTTCAGCTGTTGTTGCCCTGTCTTGACTTTTCTTTAATAGCCCTATAATGTATTATTTAACTTGGTGATGAGAAAGAAATAAAGAATTTGAGATTAGTCCTGGGGGGGGGGGGGGGGGGGGCAATATTGTGTAACATTAATTTGTATAATTAATACCATTTTTTTTATATTTACAAATAAATTGTATTTATGCAATTAATATGGACAGGTGGGAATGCGTTATAGGCCAGTGTAATAAAGGATTGAAATAATCTAAATAGCTTTGAAACAAAGACATAATCTGAAGAGCTTTAAAAGTAATACATTGATTTTTACTCCGAATATTATTTTTTTCTCAACCAAAAGCACACGTCGTCCGTTTACTCCTCTCTTCTTTCCCTCTGTTCTTTCATTAATAAGTAAATAACACTCGTCTTAAAGTATAGATAGCTGACGCTATAGGACCTGATCCATCTCGCCGGCAGCAGTTCGTTAAATATTCAGTGAGAAATAATGGCATCCGAGACATCACCTATAGTAACGTTATTATCTTCATTTCTCAAAATCAGCTAGACTGATAGCTTCGTTTGTCTTTTCCAGGGCATAAATCTTCAGCTTTGCTGGTCGCTGCAGTGGAATCCGGGGGGAATCTCTCTTCTTTAAAACACTGCCTATTTATAAATATATCATATTAATGGTAGATTATCATTTGTATTATTATTATTATAATTATTATTATTCAAATATAATAATATAATGGAGCACTTTACACAAGATTTTGAATAACATCAAACGTAAAGTAACATGGACAGATTGCTACGTTTTGAGTGATTAAAAAAAGTCTTTGTTTTCACATATGTAGCTAAAATATATTTGTTTTTTGCATATGTTGGCTACTGAAAATTTTAAATATGTAAATTCTTACTTTTTAAAGAGAAAGATAGCCTACTTCAGCAAGTAGCCTACTTCAGCCGATAATAAAACGTTAATGCATTTTTAAGTTGCTCATATTGTTTCCTCTTATTTGATTAGTCATTTATTATTTAGTTTAATCCAAAATTTTGATTTGAAAATATATATTAAAAAGATAACAATGATTTGAATATGTGTCAATATTCAGCTAATCTCGTTAAAAGAGCAAAATGTTTAAGCAGAGACGTAGTTTTTAATCCTGGTTAAATCGATTTTAAATATATTTGTCGTTTCTAAACACTTTCTTGATGGTTTCCAGACTTTTGTCACCTTTGCGCGACTTCTAACGTTTTATCACTAAAGATTCATTAGATGAGGGCTTCTCTTCTTGGCGACCGCCTCGAAAGATAATATGCTAAATTTGTTTAGCGAAATCATTTTCAAACAGGCTGATCTAGATGGGATGCGTTCGCACAGCTGACGAGGTTTGCTGTGAAGCGCGAGCGTTCCTCTGTGTCTCCGTCGCGCGATGAGAGAGTGGGAAGGAGAGGAGGGTGCGAGACTGAGAGAGACAGAGAGCGCGAGTTATGATAGAACAGAGCACTGACCAATAGAATAACAGAGGGTGGGGCTGACGATTTCTCACCGTTCTGCATGGGCCCTTAAAGTTTGTTTGTTCGCTGAATGCGGCGTGTGATGAAAACGTGTTACTGATCCCGTTCGGCAATAATCAGATGAATCTGATTTGGGACATCTGATACATTCTTTGGACTTTCGAGACGCCGATAGTTGCCATTACGCACGAAACTCAGTTGACCGACCTACTTTTAACACCGTTGCCTTGAGGAAAGAACGACTTGGTTAGAAACGGTGCGCTTGTAATCGTCCAGGAGCTGAATTACAACAACTTTAATGCCAATCACAAACAAGGATACGCGATACGCTCCGCAACGTCTCGCTACGGGAAAAGGCTTTGGAAGATCTTTGGCAGACAGTTTGGCTATCCGGTCACTTTTGGGTGAATTGCAACTTTTGAGCACCAGTTTGATGCCCCGAAAGATCAAAAGATACGGATGGTCTTTCGAAAGAGAAATTGACATTCCTGTAGTGGCTAAGTTAAGCTCCAACGTAGCCACCAGATGGTTGCTAAGAAGGGTTAAACTGTATCTAAAGGGAGTTGGAAAATCCAGCCTTTCTTCCACAAGGATCAACTCATTGGGTGGGAGCAGCAAGAGAGACAAGAGTCCCCAGCAAATCAGCGGCTAATTGATTAAAGAGACTTCATTTGAATAGGGGCTGGCAAGGTGCCAATCGCCTTTCAGAGGACCCCCCCACCACCACCACCACCACCACCACCCCCATACCCCCCCCCCCCCCCAACCAACCCCCTCCCCTCCATGATTAATCGCGAGGCATTATTGATAATCATAACAGGACACATGCGCGGTGGATGGGCTCGATTTCCGTAATTTTGAGCAGATTTGATAGTAATTTTTTATTCTTTCGTGGCTGATGCGTGAGCCAGCATGTCGCGGAGGAAACAAGCGAAGCCGCAGCATTTCCAGTCCGACTCGCAGCTGGTCCCAACCGAGCACAATGGTGAGTTCAAGCCCTTATACACACATAAACTCACTCTGCACTTTTTTTTAACCAAAAATGGATTTCTAACTTTATTATTATTATTATTATTATTATTATTATTATTATTATTATTATTTTTGGTTTTAACGTATTTAGAATGCGTCTTCCTTGTTTTTAAACTCAGGCAATGAATTGGCAATCATAATATCCCTATATTTTTGTGCTGCTGAATGGACTCGCTTAAAGAGCTCTATTATTTAAGTAGCCTACATTTGAAAACTTTTACACTCCTCGTGCGATCACCAGAAACTATCACTTTATCCTAAAACAAAAACCCGTTTCGTCTAGTTCTGTTCGATTCTTTTAAGAACCACGTTGTGCCATTATTGTGTGTATTTTGAAAGTTGGCTCATGAAAGCTGACTCGTGAAAAAAAAGTGGCCTATAATATAGGTGAATTTATATTTAGCCTATATAATTCACCAGCAATCATTTGTAAAAGTTAAAACTCTTGGAATTAGTTTTGTCCTGGCCCGTTGAAGTTGCCCACACAGGTGGGGATTCGCCTGGTTTCAGCTTTTCACCCTCTTCCCCGCTTCTGTAGGATATTGTATTGCATCTCTAGACCTCATCACGGTTTTATTCCATGTTATCACCGTAATCGAAAAGTAGGCTATGTCTTGCGACCACAGAGGCTAAATCAGCTAAACTTATTTTGTTTAAAAATATATTCCCCTACCTAGTATCTCCAACTTTTGTGAAACTTTATAAGAGGTAATTAAACTAAATTAAACTTTAATGGCACGTAGTCACGGGCGATAGAACAACGAAATCCCACAATCTCATGTAATCGAGCTTTTCCATTATGACTTCATACTTATATAATTTAGACTTTTTTTTTTTGCATCGTATTCATTTTTAACCTTCTTATCTACAGTAGGCGGGTATCGCAAAACTTCTATCAATATGTTATCTCGTTCGTTTGCTTTTAAATGAGTTTCAACTTGAGTTTTGTGATCAAGAGCTCACCAGCTATAGCAGGATGTGCCATGTAGTTTCCGACACACTGTGACCAAACTCATCTTTCATACATTGCGTTGTCAACTTTTAAAACAAGCATTTAGGCTACTATACATATATTAAACGTTTTTCGACCTAAATGAGAGTGCAAATTATTATAAATATATTATTTTCTTTGGACATGTAAAACAGCGATATAGGCTAACAAGCCTAATTATGTTTTTTTTTTCTTCTAATATGCTTTCATACTAAACGTAGTCTTTAGAATTTCATAGTTTTCAGTTGGAACAGTCAGGCAGGCAGTGACTGAAGGTTTTGCAACAGTCATTAACTAAACATTTTAAGTCTATAGCCTACCTGTTTTACTACTGCTAAACTGCTCGTATCAAAGTTCGTCTCACGTCCCATCGAGCTATAAAGAATTTAAAAGGCATAGCCTACTGTACATTTTGTTATGTAAAGTGTCTTATTTGAACCGTTTTAAAACGCATTGTTTCGGGGAACTGTCCTATCTCTTGCTTAACTCAGCGTTTTCTAGGGTATCGTGTTTCTGATTATGGGACCTTTTGAAGAGATTTTGTTTCAAATCGAAACTAGATCCAACTAATTTGCTTCAATTTATTTATTTTTTATGCATTTTCAATTCCGTCGTGCAACGTGAATAATTAGCAGAAGTGACCTACTTATACCGTTAATGCAAAAAGTGTTGGTTGGCAAAAAGCTAGTTGGTTATTATATATAGCACATCGTTCTTTTAATGACGTTTCTACGGCAATCTTTAGGGAAGATACATAAAGAAACATTAATCACTGGCACACCGCGAGTATTAGTTCTCTAATAAGGCAGTGGAGATCAACATTGTGTTACGCTTCTCTTTACATTAAGTTAATTTGATTTTTGGTGTTCTAAATAAAACAATCTAAACTGATTTTCGTTACAGAACATGGGCCGCTATATAGGCACCCAGCACCAGTTGCTTTCAGATGTCAGAACTTTAGTTTAAACGGTGTTCCTTAAATCTACAATGTATTGATGTTTGCTTATAAGGAAAAAAAAATTAAGATTCTTAATTTTAGTGTGAAAAATGTCTACTGATTTCCGCGGGTCTATCTGTTGAGATGCAAAATTAGCCTATTGCACAGCATCGTATTTTAACATAGCTATAACAGTTTAACCATCTATAACCTACGTTCTCTACAAACTAATTTGTAAAGAACATGGATGTACAGAAATCAGCTCAGTGTTATTAAAAATGAATACGAGAACAGGCCCAGATTTAGGCTACATAAGCAGTTGGTTAGCGACTTACGTGTGAAAGGCATTCATAAGTGAAGTTTATGTGAGTACTGCTAGAATTTAAGAAACGGAAAAGAAAACAGTTTTTCAGAACCATACCATTGCTGGATTTTCACATTTAAATTTAATAACGAAGTGAATGGTAGGATTTGTCAACCACTGTCAGCTGACCGAGTTCACATTTTTGCCAAATACAGCTTGCCTCATTCAAAACAAGAGTCAAATGCACAGCCTGTATGTTAGTGTTCACTGTTCAGAGATTTATTGCTGTCTTTTTGACTTCAGCATTTCTTATTAACCATTTTTCTCCTTAAAATTCAATGAAAACCAGACCTTAATAAGTAGGCCTACAGATAAACTTCCCTTGATGTCTTCTCTTCTGAGAAAAACTTAAAGCAGAAAGGCTAATATTCTACCTATGCTTTGTGGCCTGTGTGGGATATTAGAAAGCAGTCTATACGGCTAGACTGAGGTGATGAGTCTGTCCTCTCTGGTCTGTCACTGAGGGTGGGATGTAGAGCTTTTTTAACCTTTGCCAGGCTCCCTCGGTGGGGAGGCGAGAAGAGATCAGGTCACTGTGTGTTCATGTGTACCATGTCTCTGACCTCCAACATGCTGTGATATAGCCGGCCAAACAGGGGCTCTTACTTTTTCTGGGGTGGTGTGTGTGGGGGTGAGGAGGTGGGGGTGATGTGGATTGAGATCAGTGTGGCTGCTTTCCCCTTTCACCTCAGCAAATTTGCCACACACCCACCCAGAGAGATTGTCAGGGAGGTCCCCCTCCAAAATACACACACAAGCATTGCAAACAGCAGGGATTTTGTATCTTGTCATTTTGCCGGTGTTTATAGTGGATGTTTTGGAAGTTGTTTCGACGTCAGAGTATTTTTCTTTTTTTTCTTTTTCCCCTCTCACACCAATGCTTTTAAGGGCATGTCAAAAGAATTGAGGATGAGGGCTCTGTGACCAGTAGAGAAGCCTTTCCCAGGCACACCATCTAGTGTTCAGTAGGAAGTTTTCTATGGCTTGAGAGAGAAAGTGAGGGAGGGACGCAAAGGGAAAGCATGAAAGTTAAGGGCGGGTGGAAGAGAGTAAGGGACACAGAAGGAGGTTTTGAGTGAATGGTAACTCACTCTTCGAAGTCACAACTAGCAAGGCGCCTGCAGCTGAGAAAAGTAATGTAGACATTACAAATTATTCTCATGTATGTTTATGCCTTAACTTTTTCTAGTTACTCTTTTTTTATACTTACCACATTGCCAATTTTCTCTCATTTCTCTGACTTGATTTGCTTGGGATGAGATCTTTGACCTTGCTCTGTAGCATGCTGATGATGACCCAAAGCAATCACGCTGTAAAAAACTGTTCTCATCAAAACTAGCTCTGTCTCACTAATCTACACAGCCGTACACAGAGTACAATAGCTTTCATTAACTAGCGTCGTTTATTGTACTATTGGCTATAGACACACATCTGGCTTTCTGTCATTATTTTGGGAATATTTAAGTTCCCGAAAAAAATGCTTTTCTAAAACTTAGAAAAAATTATTTAAAATGTATCTCTGTTGCCTTGTCTTGTTTTTGAGATGGAAAATTATTAATAAAAGGATAATTTATTTATTAATTTGTTCTAATGCTAATTTACTTTTATTTATTTTGGTGCATGAAGATGTGTCCATTTTTTGTTGTACCAGTGTCAAAATGATCTGATTTGATATGACATAAGAATTTATTTCATCATTCATATCTGTCATATGACGATCATCAAAATTGTTTGGCAGTTATTAGTTAAATGTTGACATTCTAGCAAATATATCTTGTTAGAAAACTAGGTATTTTTAAAATCTCAAAAAATATTTAATGAAATTTAAATTTCTAAAAAAAATTACATTCAAAAGGTTCACAGTGGTGTAACTTTTGAATATGCATGTTTAAGGAAATAGTATTAACTTCTGTGCATAGCAATTTAATGTTTTCCCCCCGATTGTAGGCCTTTATCAATGATTTCCAAAGACTTGTGATGTTGTTCATCTTTTAGTAAGTCTCTTATATTCATTGAGGGGGAGAGAAAAAAAAATGTTAGTATTTTTTATTTTATGATGAGGTAAAGTGACTATGAAATAAAATGTGCCAACCAAAAACAAAGGTCTTTAAACAGGTTCCAGTGAATAAATTTAAGTTGCTTCATTTTTTAGCTGAATTATCATTACATATGACTGTAAATAAACAAGTGACTGGTAGTGTGCATTATTATTATGATTATTATTAATATTATTATTATTATTATCATCATCATATTATCAGTAATAATAGTTTTTGCTATGTGTTTTTATCATTGTTGTTGTTTTTGTTTTGTTTTGTTGTTGTTGTTTTTTTTTTGGGGGGGGGGGGGTGTATATTTATGAAAATGAATTTCTTCCCAAGTAATCTTTTTTTACCTACCCCAAAACTATATTCACGTTTTCCCTTTCATTGGCCTCACTTTAACAGACTTTTAATATTAAAACTTATTATCAAAAAAGTTGACTTTTCCGTCTCAGCAACACATCGTTTGTGTGAGACACGGCTTTACTGTCATGGCAACTTTAACGTTATCTGATGTTCCAGCTCAGAGAGACACAGGGGGAAGATAATCCCTGAATTAAACAGGATCTGCTTTAGAGCCAGCCGTGATGAGCAGGCTGGGCCCTCGCCCCTCTCCCCTGCTCTGACACTCCCATGCTGGGGAACAATGGGGAGCCATCCTGTCTCTCCACAGGGCTGGGACACACTTCTTGCAGGGGTTTCATTTGCAAATGAATCTCCACGCTGATGAAAATGTTGAGAGTAAAGCCCCACAATGAGTTTGCCTCACAATTTGTAAATCAACTTGTATGTTAAACAGCATGATTTTTGAGGGACAAAAAGAGAGGTGGGGTGAGAAAGAATGAGGAAACTGGAGAAAGGCCACAGCCCTAAAAGACGGGAGGGAGGGAACAGAATAGTTTTTCTCACTTTCTATTTCAAATGCTTATGGTTCATTTTCTAGAAAAAGTTTCAAAACCTGTTTTACTGTATAATTTAAATGAAAATCATCATGTGTTCTGGCATATTATTAATGTACACTTAAACTTTGTTTGAACAAGCAAAGAGTTTCTTGCTTAGTCAAATGTTCAGTAATAGGTTTTTTATATTTGTGCTTGCATTTGTGCTGCATAAATAATCACCTAAAATATTTAGAAATGTTCTTATTGATTTAATAATTATTTAGTATTCAAAATATTTTTAAAACAGGCGCTGTATTAAGATGATCATGAAATTACTTAATTCACGCTTAGCCTGGTATGAATGAGTTTGAGCTTCTGCAGAGTGCATAGCAATCTGAATGCCAAAGGCTTACTTGTTCCTGTCAGATCCTGATTGCAGGCTGACTGGATACAAATTAGTTTAGTGACAGGGATAACCTGTCCAAGATGCCTGCCGTTGGTTGAAAATGAGCAAAGTTGACAGCAAATTGAAAGTCTAATAAGTCCTTCAAATGGTTGATTTGTGCCTAGTGGACATGTAGACAGTGAGGAGTATGAAATATTGGAAATCAATGACCCTCTATGAAATTTCATTAGGGCCCATTGTTCTCAGTTCATAGTATTTTTATGTTTTGATGGATTATCTGAAGAAAATGATTACCTAAGATGGTTGAATTGATGGGACTTTGATACACATCTTCAAAGATCACTGTTAAGCAATATTGTAAAAGTGCTATTGATTTTGTCTCTTTTCTTATCCTATTTCATCATAGCTCTAAATAGTGTGAAGGCTTTTTCTTTGTGTTATTTGGTATTTGTTTCTTTTTTGATGGTTGTTTTTTGAACGTATGAGGGGGATAAGCATTAAACTGATTAACGGAAGATTAACAACAAAATAATTTGAACAGATAAAACTGCTTCTTCAGATACAAAACATCTCTAATCGCTAATCCCCTTGTCCCCCCCCCCCCCCCCCCCCTCCTCCTCCTCTTATTTTCCTCTGCAGGGGACACGGAGACCAACCTGGACCTCTCCCCCTGTAAAGACTCGGGTGCCCATGTCTGCAGCAGATGTTGCGAAGAGTTCTTTGAACTATCGGACCTTGAACAACACCAGAAGAATTGCACTAAGAATCAATTAGTTCTAATTGTGAATGAAAATCCAGTGTCTCCTTCCGGAACATTCTCCCCAGGATCCTCTCCTCATAATCCTGATGAGCAGATGAATGATACAACTAATAACACAGATCAAGCAGAGTTGACCGACCTTTTGGAGCAGAACATACTTGACAAAGAGGAGGCCATGGACACAGAGATGTCAGGGGTCTCTGCACCCCATAATGATGGAAGTGGATGTATGGCAGGGAGCAGCCCACTCAGTGGTGTTGGAAGCAGCCATGGAGCTCTGGGCAGCTCTGGGTCCAGTATGGGGAACTCTGTAATCTCTGCCTCACTACCTCAGCTGGGTAACTTGACTGAGTTGGGCAATTTTTCCATGATCAACAGCAACGTCATTATTGAAAACCTACAGAGCACCAAAGTGGCTGTGGCCCAGTTCTCTCAAGAGACCAGAGGAGCGGGAGGACAAAGGGTGGCTGTGCCAGCCCTTATGGAGCAGCTCTTGGCCCTACAGCAGCAGCAGATCCATCAGCTACAGCTCATCGAGCAGATTCGTCACCAGATTCTTCTGCTAGCGTCACAGTCACCTGAGCTTCAAGCACCACCTAGTTCTTCCCCTGTGACTTTAGGTTCAGGTACTAGCCCGCTTACCACTCTTAGTTCCCATTTATCTCAACAGTTGGCAGCTGCTGCAGGGTTGGCACAGAGCATAGCTAGCCAGTCTGCAAGCATTAGCAGTTTGAAACAGATGGCTAATGTTGTGCAGATACCTCAGAGCAATTCCAGTGTGGGAGAGTCATCTCAAAGCATCGGCGCACCAGTGCCAGCTACAGTTAATGCCCAACCTTCAGAGAAGAGGCCAAGCAATGCAGGAAGCTTGCATCCTCAGTTAGGAAACCAATCACTTGCAAAGTCATCCACACCTGCTTTTGCAATGGGGAGCCTTTTGAATCCTGTGGCTAATACCCTTCTACCTCAGCCCCCACCAGGCAACCCAATATTTTCCAGTGCACTGCCCAGTGTCGGTACCACGGTTGAGGATCTCAACTCACTGGCTGCTCTGGCTCAGCAAAGAAAAGGCAAGCCACCTAATGTCTCATCTTTTGAACCGAAGAGTAGCTCTGAGGATACGTTTTTCAAGCATAAGTGCAGGTTTTGTGGCAAGGTGTTTGGTAGTGACAGTGCACTGCAGATTCACTTACGTTCTCATACAGGTGAGAGGCCATACAAGTGCAACATATGTGGCAACCGCTTTTCCACCCGTGGTAACTTGAAGGTTCATTTTCAGCGTCATAAAGAGAAGTATCCACATATTCAGATGAACCCATACCCTGTCCCAGAGCATCTAGACAATATTCCAACGAGTACTGGCATTCCCTATGGTATGTCTATGCCTCCTGAGAAGCCAGTGACTAGCTGGCTCGATAGTAAACCTGTTCTGTCTACTCTGACATCTTCTGTTGGCATGCTACTTCCACCAACTATACCAAGCCTGCCTCCATTCATCAAGAAAGAAGAGAATAACTCATTGGCTATAAGCAGCCCTTCTCATTCTGCAAAAAGCGACTCAGGTCCTGCTGATACACCTATGATGAACACAGAAAGTGTGTTGGAAGAAGGTGAGAGCACAACTCTGCCTACCTCAAATGGAAAAGCTGAAGAAAACAATCAGTCATCCAGTTTAACGACAAGCATGAGCTCTGCAGTGGAGGGTACCATTGAGTACACCACCTCCAACAGCCCTCCAATGGCCACTAACCCACTCATGCCCCTGATGTCAGAACAGTTCAAAGCTAAGTTTCCATTTGGAGGTCTCCTTGATCCTCTCCAAGGCTCAGAAACATCTAAGCTTCAGCAACTTGTTGAGAACATTGACAGGAAGTTGACAGACCCCAATGAGTGTGTTATCTGCCACCGTGTTCTTAGTTGTCAGAGTGCACTGAAAATGCACTACCGCACACACACTGGGGAGAGGCCTTTCAAATGTAAAGTGTGTGGTCGTGCCTTCACCACCAAGGGCAACCTCAAGACTCATTACAGTGTCCATCGAGCTATGCCGCCACTGAGGGTCCAGCATTCCTGCCCTATTTGCCAGAAGAAGTTTACAAATGCTGTGGTACTGCAGCAGCATATTCGCATGCACATGGGTGGCCAGATCCCCAACACCCCTTTTCCTGATAACTATCCAGAATCCATGGGGTCCGATGCTGGCTCATTTGACGAGAGAAATTTTGATGATCTTGATTTCTCTGATGAAAACATGGAAGGAATTGAGGATGGACCAGACAGCAGTATTCCAGACACACCAAAGTCAGCTGATGCATCTCAAGACAGCCTCTGTTCATCCCCTACTCCACATGAGTCATTAGGTATGGAGAGCCAGAAGTGTGCCAACCAGGGAGCAGTAGATGAAGTGCAGTGTGACCAAGGGAAATCATTGGAGAACGGATTAATGGAAGGAGACAGACTCACAAATGAATCCTCTTCACTTGGAGGCGACTTCGAAAGCCAAAGTGCCGGAAGTCCAGCTGTCTCTGAATCTACCTCTTCCATGCAAGCTCCATCACCCTCAAATGGTACTATCCAACAGCAAAAGTCTCCGAGTCTGGAGGATCGACAGCAGAGGGCATTGTCATTGGAGCACATTAGTGCGTGTCTCATGCAGTCTCATTCTGCCAGTCCTGGAGCTCTGGATCTTTCTTCAATTAACTCATCAAAAGATCCTCTTAGCATGCTTTTCCCCTTCCGTGAGCGAGGCACCCTAAAGAATACAGCATGTGACATCTGTGGCAAAACATTTGCCTGCCAGAGTGCCTTGGACATCCATTACCGTAGCCATACCAAAGAGAGACCGTTCATTTGCACAGCATGCAACCGGGGCTTTTCCACCAAGGGGAACTTGAAGCAACATATGCTGACGCATCAGATGCGAGATTTACCCTCCCAGCTCTTCGAGCCCAACACCAGTCTTGCCTCCAGCCCAACTCCATCCCTTCTGTCTGTTGGACCATTGACCTCCATGATGAAGACTGAGGTCAACGGCTTTCTGCATAGTTTTCAACCTGAAGTAAAAGACTTGCCCTCAGCATTAGTGACCTCTTCTGCTTCCACCTCTCCAGTACTTTCGACTGCCCCACCACGGAGGACGCCTAAGCAGCACTACTGTACCACTTGTGGGAAGACATTTTCCTCCTCCAGTGCCCTGCAAATCCATGAGAGAACCCATACAGGAGAGAAGCCCTTTGCTTGTACCATTTGTGGACGAGCATTTACCACCAAAGGAAATCTCAAGGTAATTATCACTGCATATTAGATGCAAATAATTTTCTCAGATTTTATGAAATACATTTTGTGAAAAGCCAACCACAATGGATATTGACTGTATAATCCAGTATTGATTAGGGAAAACAATTAGAATGCATTGTGAATTATAAAGATAAAGGGGGGGGGAAGCACAAGTATAAACAGCATTGCACAAAAATAAATGTGTGTGTGTATGTGTATATATATATATATATATATATATATATATATATATATATATATATATATATATATATATATATATATATATATATATATATATATATATATAATATATATATATATATATAATATATATATATATATATATATATATATATATATATATATATATATATATATATATATATATATATATATGTATACTGAAATAATAAATGGGGATGCAGAAATGGGATGTTGAGTCATTCCATAAAGATGAATATTTGTCTGAAACCTGAGCTTAAAATTGGTGTAACATAGCCAGGAATGCTTTACTTAACAGGCTTTAATCACAGTTACCAGCAGCTAGCACCCTTAGCAGTGGTACGCACCCTTTTTTTTTTTTTTCTCAGACTTTGTCTCATGAAAAACATGGTTTTCTTTTTCAAGCTAAAACAATTCCCTCTGACTAAATAATTTTATTTAAATTAAATTACATTTTTATTAAATTTATTTCAATTTTGAAATTGAAAATTGATATTCTGTTTTAATAGTCTGATTTCACCGCATAACATATTGATTTTGTTAATTTACTCTTAATCAATTTAGTCAAAAAATCAAACTAATTAGGAATTAGCATTGCATTAAACAAAATCAATTTGAAAAGAATTTCATATGAATGGGGAATGGATAATTTTAGAGCTATGTAAATTGTAAAAGTAGCTTGATTAAAATTGCACCTCATGTTCTACGCTACACTAAGGGTTGCAACAATTAAACAAGGTGCTTTTCCCCCTAAATGTATTGCATGCTTCAAGGGTGAACTGGGGGCAACTGTCAGATACAATACTGTCCAGGACAATGAGAGTGGACAGTGCAATTTTCTCAGAACACATGTCTACCACAGGCCCTTTCTTTCATATGCAGACCACCATTCTCACTGAGTGAATGTTACATAGTTTTAACCTTGTTTTAATAATTAGACAAATGCTGCTTCCAGTGGGCCTATTTTAATACTAATTATTATAGTACTACTCCCCTTTTTCCATTGCATCATCTCACGTGTTATTCATTTTAATGTTTCCAATCTTTAAATGATGTAGCTCTCCTTATCCTTTGTTTTTATACTGTTTAATCCGTTTTCTTCTACTTTCTTTTCTCTTTCTCTGTCTCCCTCGCTCTAGGTGCATATGGGTACCCACATGTGGAACAGTGCTCCTGCACGGCGTGGTCGCAGGCTTTCAGTAGATGGTCCCATGGCTTTCCTGGGCACCAACCCTGTAAAGTTTCCTGAGCTCTTTCAAAAGGACTTAACCAGTAGGGCTGGAAACGGAGACCCAACCAGCTTCTGGAATCATTATGCTGCTGCTTTCTCTAACGGCCTGGCCATGAAAACCAACGAGATCTCTGTGATCCAGAATGGAGGTCTACCCCCTCCACTGTCAGGGAGTGTGGGCAATGGGGGCAGTTCTCCGATCGGAGGCTTGACGGGCAGCATGGAAAAGCTGCATAACTCTGAGCCCAATCCTGCTCTGGCTGGCCTAGAGAAAATGGCAAACACAGAGAACGGGACTCACTTCCGCTTCACACGCTTCATGGAGGACAAGGAGATAGTGACAAACTAGAGAATTGTTTTTGTTGTGCTCATGAACAAACATACACTCTTTAACTGGCACACACAAGTGCTTCAGAATATGCGTGTCCATGAAAGAGAAAAGCAAGGAAAAAAACTGTATCAGCTTTTGCTTGCCATTAAGACTTTATGAAGATGAGTTTGAAAAGAACTTGCTTTTTTTGTACAATGTACAACACGTTATAGTTTTTGGAGCTTATTTATTAGTGATTATAACCTTGCTCGAAAACCAAGTGGAAATATTAACAGTTACTTAGTTTTTATGTTATTTTCCATTTTATCAGCAGAGTGAATCTGTATGAGTGTTTTAAAGTGTGCTTTTGAAACTTAGCTTTTCTTGGTAGAAGACTTCACCATGGCATTAAATTATTTTCTATCTGTAGTATGTGTTAACAAAACTTGATGTTCATGTAATGATTTAGAGCTTAAAAAAGTGCAACGTAAGGCTGTAAATACTTTACACTTATCTGTGCTAGATGGTTTACAAGCTGTGTAGAAACTTTCCTCTGAGAAATATCAACATTTCATACATCCAGGGACATAGGTTAGTCCTTTCTCTCTCTCTTAGAAGGTAAAAAGAAAAAAAAAAGATGTAAAAAAAATGGGTTTCACCTCAGCTGTTTATTTAGACATTAGTATTTTCCTTTTCCTTTTTATTACATTCAGTTCTCACTCTTTATTTGTGCAAATAGGATACAAAGCTTAAAGGGTTGTTAGATGACAACATGAAGAGGTCCACACACTCATGAATGAGAGGGGAAAAGATAAAATGCCTTGTGTGATCTTTGAGGTTTATATTTTGCTGGGCTTTCAAACTGCTGCTAGGTACTAGCATCTACTGCACATCATGTGTTGACGCACCCTATACATTTTTTTTTTTTTCGAACGTGGAGCAACAAATTCCTTTACAACAATTGTACATAGTCTCACTCGAAGACAAAGTCCATCTCGGCCTGGGGACAAATGATGATAGTGTTTTTATAAATATTATATAAATATATATATATGGACTGTTACATGCACTTTCTTGAAAAGTTGAAAGATCTTTTAGGGCCCAGTTTCTCTACAGTTTAATACCTACTAACAACTATGATACTGTAATTCTTTACTCTAATAATCAAATACATCAGTTTTCCAAAAGAAAGAGTGTCTGTCTTGATGATTTGTATTGTGTTTTACCGCGTTTATGCAATCATCTTTAATTATTTAAAATTATATACGTTTTTTTCTTCTTCTTTTTTTCATTTAAAATAATTTTGAGTTTCCCCAGTCGATATCCTGTTTTTAGCTTTGGCAGAATTTCTTCTGCTGATGGACTATGGATTTCTTCTCCCGACAGAGTGCATTAAACGTGTGAAATGTTAATCCAAAGTCGGTTACATATTTAACTTTAACGTGTCAGACCGAGTCCGTCAGGATACAAATGCAATTACAGAGGGCTTCATTAAAACACATGCAGCTCCTATGTAGGCTAAGTCACATTTCTGAGTTCATCATTCTGGCGGTTGACAGGCTTCAGCATCTTTAATTAAACAATCGATCGTTTTAGAAGCCCCTTTCTTTCAGCGTTTGTTTAGATGGATTGGTTCACTGTTGCTGTCTCATATAAGGGAAACCTTTCATATAGGCTAACCCGTTTTCTTTGAGTTGATAGTTTTTAGCTGAATTTTTTTTTCATATTGTAATGATAGTTAGGA